>ML058560.1:3116918-4596385 GCA_003013855.2 Liriodendron chinense | reverse complement strand
TGGATATCTCAAAAATAATGAATAAGTTTGTTTGGGGAGCATATTATATGCTAAGGGTTCATTTTGCAGGTTGTTTTAAGGACAAATGAGGCTGACATTTAGGGGGTGTTTGGATCGTAAGTTACTTTACATAAACTACTTGGGCCTCAAGTAGCTTATCTTTGTTTCTACTTATTTAGTAGATAAGTGTGTTTGGTAAAGAACATACTTATTTGCCAAAAAGTAGAAAAGTATGTTCGGTTTCTAACATAAAATACTTATCCCTTAAGTTTGTTTGGTCCACCCTTAATATCCACTGTCGATCATGTGGGCCCAACCTTTGATGTGGACCGTTCATTATGTTGGACACACCTTGGATGCTGGCTGTCCATCATGCGGGCCCATCTTTAATGTGGACTGTCCATTATGCAAGGCTCAATTTCGAAGTGGGCTGTCCATCAAGCGGGGCCCACCTTGGATGTGGGTCATTCATCATTTGGGGATGACCTTCAATGTGAACTGTCCTCATCTGGGCCCACCTTGATATGGGTCATCTACCATGTGGGGCCCACCATCAATGTTATTGTCCATCATGTGGGGCCCACCTTTAATATCCGTTTCCCATCATGTGGAGCCCACTTTGATATGGACTGTCCATCATGTGGGTCCCACCTTCGATGTGGGTCATGCATCATGCGAGGCCACCTTGGATGTGGGCCATTCATCATTAGGGACCAACCTTTGACATGGGCCATCCATTATTTGGGGCCCACCTTGATGTAGGTCATCTATCATGTGGGGCCCACTTTCAATATCCACCACCCATCACGTGGGGCCCACCTTTGATGTAGATCATCTATCGTGTGGACCCACCTTCAATGTGGGCTGTCCATCATGCGGTGCCTTCCTTGGATGTGGGCTATTCATCATTAGGGGGAAACCTTTGATGTGGACTGTCCATTGTATGCGGCTCACCTTGATGTGGGGCCCACCTTCAATGTCCACTGCCCATCACATGGAGCCCACCCTTCATGTGGATCATACGTTGTGTGGGCCCCACCTTCAATGTGGGTCGTCCATATACAGGGCTCGCCTTGGCCGTCCTTTGATGTGGACCATCTATTATGTGGGCCCATGTTAATATGGACCATCCATCATGTGGGGCCCACCTTTGATGTGGACCAGTGGACCATCCATCGTGTGGGTCCCATCTTTGATGTGGACTGTCCATAATGTGGGGCCTCTTTTGATGGGGGGAAGAGAGAAAAGTAGAAAAGTAAACAATTTAAAAGCAAGAATAAAAAAATTATGGGGATAAGTAGCTTTTATCACATAAGCTACTTTTACAATGGTGCTTGCCATGCTAACTTAAGTTAAAACAGTAACTTATTTAACTTAATATAAATTAAAAGGTTACTTATTGGGTGGTATCCAAACAGGCCCTTAGGGACATTTTTTTTTTGTAACTGTTCGGAATTTCTTGGAGGCTGATATAGGATTAGAAGCAGGGCCATTATGGCCCAGTGGACAGGGGCTGTTTGAAAATCGTTTTTTAATGGACTAGGTTCGGACTGGAATAGGGAATTTTGAGTACTGATTTTATTGGGCAATAGTTATTGCTGATTTTAAGGGACAGGACATTTATAGGCTTTGTTTGTGTACAGAAGATAGGCTGAAATTGGGCTATTGTTAATCCTAGTTTTAGGGACAGGTTTGAGTAGGGGATGGCTTTATCAACTTATATGCTGCAGTTAGAACTTGTGGTGAAAGTAAGGACTGGGTCAAGGCTTCTGGTTTGGTTTTATAGGGACTTGTGTTCATAGTATCGGTGAGGAAGCCGTGCAACAACAAACCAAATCACCCTCCTCAACAAGGCATGATGGGGACGATGCAAGGCTACCTAAGAGACCAAGGATAGAGCATGTAGCTGAAAGCTCTGGGGTGTCGACGATTATTGCAAATGAAGTGGTTGGCACCACATTGGAAGCAATATCTACTGCCCCACTCAAAGCTGCTAAAGTGGTAATCCTAGAAGTCCCAGAAGAAGCAAAGATTCAAGCACCAAAATTCTCCACAACACTGCCACATGCAGAGATTGAAGCCATTGAACCCATGAAACTATGGATATAAACAAGGGACTAAGTCCTAGCCCATGATCTAAGGATATGAAGCTATGCCTAAGACACAGCCAATGATTGCAAAGGTCCGAGGGCCTACAACAGCGATCTACATACCTACTCCACTTGCAACAACTCCATCAGGCCTAAAAACGTAACTGGCATTTATCTTTACCGGACAAGTGGTCGATCTCCTTCTGAATAGGCTATCTGATCCTGACAATTGGGTGAATTTACGTGCTCAACAAGGCCAACTACTCTCAATTGTAGCCGGCATTGGGATGAACGTCGCTCCAATAGATGATCTCCTCGCCAAGTTCTCTAAGGTTGCTTCCAATTTGGAAAAGGTGAAGGCTGAAGCTGCGAACAACTAGGGGGTTCAAGAACAACGAGATCACTTAATGGCCTTAAAGACAAAGGAGCTTGCTTTGGTGAGGACTTGTTTGCATGTTGTTCAATCAGCCACTACTGCTAAACAAAATGCAGTGGACTAGGAAAGGTTGTGTGTAGCTGCTTGCCGTATAGTCTAGGTTCTTAAAAGAATGCTCGAAGTTGCAAAAAGTAGAACATCAAGTTGGCATGGCAAGAGCTATTGAAGCAATAGAAATGACGATAATTGTCCAAGCCATAAGCCCTCAAGAACAAGAATCGTTCGCCAAAATGCACATTGAAATAAGCCACCTCAAGACAAGCGTGTCATATGTTTTGGACTCTCAGGCTTTAACTCGCATTGAAGTAGAAGTAACTGGTTTGAAAGAGTAGCTAACACAACTGTTGAAGGGAGTGCGCAAATGATCCGTCATACTTCTTTTGTACATAACTTGTTTGTTTTGTTTGTCATGGAGAACATATGTTGCATCTTTTGACAATCATAATGAAATACAAAATTTTCTTAATCATGCAATTAAGCGTTTTTCGTAAACATAATGACGTGTAACATGATGTGATACAATGCATGGCATAATGCATGGAATGTCCACAATTTAAGTTCATGAGTAGATGGAGCAACCATAGTTTAAGCTCATGAGTAGCTAGAGCAATTGCTCTTTGCTCTTTGGAAAGGACACTTAGTCATATGCTGGATAAGCCTTGGTCTGTGTTTGCCAGCCCCAAGTGCGAGGTGCGATGTAGTAATAATTCGGTCGTGAGACCGAGATCGTTCCATAGGGAGGGTGGTAACTCAATTCCAATTGGCTTAACTAATTTAGAATTGTACATGAGATTTAAAAGAACAATAAACATAATTTTATGAATAGGACACTCAGAATTGAAAATACACTAGAGTATTTAAGGATCTACTTTTTGTTCTTCTTAATGTCTTGACTCAACTAGGCCTCTTAGTTACTCAACCGAAATCGAAGTCTTATCTCTATTTGGCCGAAATATGAATTGGTTAAATTATGTAACAGGCTAAGACAAATGCTTGTTCATTGATTTGGTTTCCACAATAATGCTCAAGTATTGGGCACACCCGATTGTATAGGCCAATTCTCTTTCCAAACTAGTTAAGTTCATAATCATAACTTTCATCAAATCCTGTCAGTAGACTTGACTAGAACCAATGATTTGAACTTCAATTAAACCAAAATCAATTAGCAAAACTTCTATCTTAAATCAACTCAAGAGATTAGAATTCTGGTTTGATATATTTCCCACATTAAGATCACACCATTGAACACATGGCAATCAAAGCATCTATCATAGCCGGAGTCTATGATAGATCAATGAATTGCACTAGTCTAGACAATGCAAATAGGTAAGTTATTAGATTTAAATTCACAAAGCATCCCATGAGCCCGGAGTCATAAAGAGATTTAAGAAAATCTTAAACTAGAACTTCACTGAAACACAAATTAAACCATTGTTCAACATTAAATCATCAAAACAAGACTTAGGTTGCATCAATCTATTAATAATAAACCAAAAGCTTCACCTCTTAGCTCCAGCTAAGAGGTTTTAGTTCATCTCCAATATCATTGAACTAAAACTTTAAAAAATAACATAAAAACTATAAAGAAAACTAAGAAAACCGAGTTGGAGATACTCCACGTCAAGATCCACCACCTCTAGCACGTCCAGGGCTCTTCCCATGTGTGTTTGAACGAGAATGGAGGAGGTTTTTCATAGGAAAAATCGGACCACCGCCTCTTTTGCATGCAAAACGGATTTCGGTGCCTACAATGTTGGGGGCCTGAGCCGGTCGTTGGGCACCCGAACTTCCTGCGTCGGGCACTCGAAGATGGCAAAAAATGTCCAGAGAGTTGCTGTTGATTTTCGGGGGAGGTCGGGCGCTCGATCCTGGCGTCCGAAGTTGCTAAAAAATGTCCAGTGAGTTTTCTATTGGGTTTCAAGGGAGGTTGGTCGCCTGAACCCGAGTGTAGGGCGCCTGAACTCCCTGTTTTTTGCATTTTTCAGGTTCGATCGAGTTCCGGTCTTCGACGATTCTTTTTCCGTTGCTTTGGCTTGTTTGAAACTTGATTCCTCGTCATCATAAATCCTTGAAATTAGAGCTGAATTATATGCGATCTCGCTCCATTACCTGCAAACACAATTACATGTATAAGATGACATCTGTAGCAGTTTAAAACATGTAAATGCATGATGACTTGGGGTTTAAATATGCATAATTCAATGCTCAACACACCCCCCAACCAGCATTTTGTTAGTCCCGAGCAAAACATGCGTAAACTGATTCAATTCCCTATCTTTCAACCTTCTCTCAGAAAACTAGCTTTTATGCAATCCAAGTGATGTAAGTATGAAAAGCAAAGATACATAGCAATAGAATATTGACATGCCCATCTTCCAATGGTTTGTTAAGTGACTAACATGAGTTCCAACTATGTGATTGATAAATAGAATGAAATTGAACAACCACAAACTAGTGTGCTCGGTGAAACCTTAATTCTTCATTCTTAGGATTCAATCTTCTATTAAGTTTTTAATTAGAGTGAGGATCTAGACAGTGCACAGTTGAACAACAAGCTAATGGCGAAAGATTTGCCTTACCGCTCCTATCGATGGCTTTCACACTACTCCCACGGGCAGCTGGGGTTATGGTGGACCCTCCCCTGTGTAGTTGTAGGTAACCCTTTTTCGATAGTTTACTTTTTTTCAAAAAAAAATTTCTTTACTTTTCAATTATGTTCTCTTCTTTCTTTTTCTCTTTTTTTTTGTTTTTTATTTTTTTATTTTTTATTTTTCAATTCTTGTTCTTTTTCTTTTCAAAATACCTTCTTGAACGTGATGGACAAACTCCCTGGCTTGGTTCCTCAACTTAACACTTCTAAATTCCATTCTATCCAAAACATCATAACATCTAATTTCACACCTAAAGCATGAGAATTAACCATGTAATGTGAACTAGTTCATTGATGTTCAAAACTTTCTATCTGTCAATAAATAGAAGGGACTTAATAGTTACTATTAAACCAAAAGAATATGAATATGTAAAATCTAGCTATTTATCTTATCAATGCATAGTCATATATTTGAATTTATAGAAAGCAATATTCTAAGAGAATTTTAAAAGCAGGAAATCGAAAAATTTGCTCGATTAGTGCTCGAATTATTATAAAAATGCTAGATTCAGCAGGAATCTCACCCCCAACCTAAATGTGGCATTGTCCTCAATGTAAGAAAATATGCTATGCATGCAACATGAGAGCAATGATACAATAAAATGAGAGTAAGAAGGAGAGAACTTTGAGAGAGTAAAAAATGGAAATCAACCTCCAACAACTAATCCTAATGAAAACAATAAACTAAAACGGAAAACAAACTAATATTAATCCATTCAAAGCAATAAAAGAAACCTAATCTTACTTTTAGAAAGAGAATCTCCATCAGATTAGGTGATCAAACATCCTGATACACAGGATCATTCAGAGGGATGGACATGTCCTCCGAATCAAACCTTTCAACAAATGGTTTTGTTGTCTGTTTACTTTAAAACAATTGTCATTCGCTATATTCTCTATCTTAACAACCCCATGAGGAAAACCTATTTGAAAATGTATGGGCCGGTCTATCAAGATCTCAATTTTTTTCGAAAAAAAATGAAGTCGGAAATCATACAAGAGTACTTTTTGGTCTTGATGGAAAGATTTTCTGAAAATATGTTTATCATTAAAGGCTTTCATCCTACTCTTGTAAATTTTCGAGCTCTCATACGCATCGTTTCGGATCTCATCAAGCTCGTTCAATTGGAGTTTGCGAAGCAAGTTAGCTTTGTTAACGTTGAAGTTCAATGCTCGAATTGCATAATAGGCTTTGTGTTCAAGTTCCACGAGTAAGTGGTAAGCTTTCCCATAGACAAGTCTATAAGGAGACATTCCAATCGGGGTCTTGTAAGTCGTACGGTAAGCCCAAAGTGCATCGGTTAGTCAGACGACCAATTCTTGCGATCCGGATTCACCGTTTTCTTGAGAATATGTTTAATTTCCCGGTTGGAAATCTCAGCTTGCCCACTTATTTGTGGGTGATATGAGGTGCTTACTTTATGCGATATGCCATATTTCTTCATTAAGTTTGTAAAAGGCTTATTGTAAAAGTGAGAGCCACCATCACTTATGGCTCTAGGCGTTCCAAATCTGGATAATATGTTTTCTTTAAGAAATCGTAAAACTATACGATGATCATTGGTTCTACAAGGAATCACCTCTATCCACTTGGACACATAGTCTATGGCTAGCAATATGTAGACATACCCAAAAGATGAGGGGAACGGTCCCATGAAATCAATGCCCCAATAGTCAAACACTTCAATATGTTGAATTGGGTTGAGAGGCATCATATTCCTATGGGACAATCTTCCTAGCTTTTGACAGTGCTCGGATGCTTTGCAAAACTCGTGGGTGTCTCCAAACATGGTAGGCCAATAAAAACCACACTGCAAAATTTTCGTTATGGTTTTCTTGGTAGAAAAATGACCACCACACGCTTGACTATGGCAAAAGGAGATGATATTTTGTTGCTCATCATTAGGTACACATCTCCTTATGATTTGGTCTAGTCAATATTTAAAAAGTAATGGTTCATCCCAGAAAAATCTGTGCACTTCCCTTAGAAATTTTCGTTTGTCTTGCGCAGTCCAATGAATCGGCATCGCACCTATAAAAAGATAATTTGTTATATCAGCGTACCATGGCGTATGCGTAGCAACGAAGAGTTGCTCATCAGGGAATAAGTTCTTAATAAGTGACTTGTTAATGGAATCGGGCAAGACTAGGCGGAATAGATGATCCGCCACCACATTCTCTACTCCCTTCTTGTCTTTAATCTTTAAGTTGAATTCTCGAAGGAGTAGGATCCATCTAAGCAAGCGGGGCTTAGCATCCTTCTTAGAGAGAAGGTATTTCAGCGCCGAATGATCCATGTATATGATGATCTTGGATCCTATCAAGTAGGGCCTGAATTTGTCCAAGGCAAAAACTACGGCTATGAGCTCTTTCTCCTTAGTCGAGTAATTAACTTGGGCTGGGTTCAAAGTCCTACTTGCATAGTAGATAACATGGGGCTTCTTATCCTTTCTTTGTCCTAACACTGCCCCATTAGCTGTCTCTCGCATCACACATCAATTCAAAAGGAAGTGACCAATCCGGTGGTTGCATAATGGGCATGTCTTTTAGCTTTGAAAAAGCTACTTGACATTCAGTATTCCACTCGAATTGGTTGTCCTTTTGGAGGAGATAGCATAAAGGACAAGAGATATGACTAAAGTCTTTAATGAATCGCCTATAAAAGCTGGCGTGTTCTAAGAAGGACCGCACATTGCGTATGCTCTTGGGAGGTGGTAGGTTAGCAATGATTTCAATTTTGGCCTTATCTACCTCAATTCCATTGAATGATATGATATGTCCAATGACTATCCCTTTTTGTACCATGAAATGACACTTTTCCTAGTTCAGCATAAGATTTTTCTCTTCACATCGGGTTAGGACCAACTTTAAGTGGTCAAGACACTCATTGAATGTACAACTGAAAACTGAGAAGTCGGCCATGAAAACCTCAAGAAAGCGGCTCACCATGTCGGAAACTATGCTCAACATGCATCTCTGTAAGTGGCGAGCGCATTACATAGACTGAATGGTATTCTTCGATAAGCAAAGGTACCAAATGGGCATGTAAATATAGTTTTCTCCTGGTCTTCTGGGGCGATTTCAATTTGGTTGTACCCGGAGTAGCCATCTAGGAAGCAATAATAGGAATGGCCTGCTAACCTCTCCAAAATTTGGTCCATGAATGGGAGAGGGAAGTGGTCTTTCCTAGTGACCATGTTTAACTTCCGGTAATCAATACACATGCGTCAACCGGTTGTAATTCTTGTTAGTATAAGCTCATTGTTGGCATTTTCTGTGATGGTAACACCAGACTTCTTAGGGCAACTTGGGTTGGACTCACCCATTGGCTATCCAAGATGGGGTAGATGATACCCACATCTAGCAGCTTGAGCACCTCGGCTTTGACAACCTCCATCATGTTTGGATTTAACCGCCTTTGAGGTTGTCTAGTAGTTTTAACGTTCTCTTCGAGGTGGATGCGGTGAGTACATACTGAAGGGTCTATCCCTTTGTGGTCTGCTATGGTCCATCCTATGGCTCCCCTGTGTTCTTTGAGTGTCTCAATTAACTTGAGCTCTTGGTCCTTTCTTAGGTGGGAAGTGTTCGCTCGCCTTAAGTGCAAGACTGTGATGTAGTAATAATTCTCAGTAAGACCGAAGTCGATCCACAGGGAATTGGATAAATAATTATAAACTATTCCAGCAACTTGGATTGGAACAATTTGGAATTTCAATTAAGAAAACTAAAACTAAACAGTAATTTAAAAAAAAGGAGATCTGAGAATAAGAGAGAGAAAACTAAGGCTTTAAGAATCCACTCATAGCAATCTCTTGTCAATCCATTCAATCCAAGCATAAAACACAACTAGATTCGAAGTTTTATCTCTCATCTAGTTGGAAGATAAAGCAATGAAGCGCATTCAATCCCACTTAAGTTAGGAATTCAAGTTCTAGTCCTATTCAAGTGCATAGCATTCAAAATCATGGCCTTCGGAGTAACAGCCATGCCTATGGACTATGGCACGCTCGAGGGTTACCATAATTTGAATCTAATTAAGCCAAACATGATAATCTCAGAGAATTGCAAGGAATCCATGTCCGAAGACATGAACTCTCATAAAACTTGTAAAAATATCAACTTATTCAAACTAGAACATTAAAAAATCTAACTTGAAGTAAAGGTACTTGAATCAAACTAAATTAAACATAAAATTAGCTACAAGCTTCACCTCTCAGCCTTAGCTGAGAGGTTCTAGCCGAGCATTGTCATACTACAGCTAGAATCAAAAGAAAAACTAAAGAAAAACATTAAAAGTAGAAAAATTAAAATTTTAGACTCTTCACAGAGCTTTCCTTTGCCTTCTACGACTTCCGATCTCTTCTAGGATGCCCTTAGATCGAATTAGAGGAGTCCTTTTATAGCCTTCTAACCTTAGCATCACAGAATATTCCAGAATTTGTGTAAGCTTATGCAATTATGTAGAGAAATTCGGACCAGAAATAGAAGTTTATGGACTTGGCCGCACAGGTGATTGATCGACCAGGGTGGTCGATTAATCGCTTGTGATGGGCGATGGATTGCAGGTGGCGAGCGATGGATCACGCAGGACAAAAAGTGTCCAGAGACTTTAACAGAAAAACCAGAATCCTGATGGCTCGGGCGATTGATCTCTGGAGCTGAGCGATTGATCGCTTGCGGTGAGCGATCAATCAGTGGTGTTAGGCGATGGATCAGCGAGGACGAAAAGTGTCAAGAGACTTCAGCATAAAATTCTGAGTTTGGGCGATTGATCGCTCAACCTCGGTGGGACCTCTTTTTGTCCAGCAACCTGTCTGGAAATTCCTCCTCTTGAGCGATCAATCGGTTTGGGAAACCGATTAATCGCTGGTACATCTTTCAGTTTAGCGGCATAAACAGAGTGGCCGATCAATCGGCCAGGCTAGTGGATCAATCGACCACCCTGGCGATCAATCGGTCAGGCCTAACCGATTAATTGGCCAGGTTGAATCTTCTTCCTTTCTTTTCCTCTTCTCTTTGCTTCTTTCTTTCATCCTTTGGCATTTGGTTCCTTGATCTTCAATGTGTGTAAAGTGTCCTCTTAAGCCTTGATTTAGTGAAATATCCATCTTGTTCCTGTAAACACAAAAACATGTATTCATCTAGACTTTAAACACCTAAACCATGCATAATGTGTGATGATAAGGGTTAGAATATGTATAAATTAGAAGCTCAATAGGGAGCAATAACAATTGGAAATGTCTCATCTTAACCTAAATAAGCATATTTAAGCTTGGATGACAATGGTTTTAGGTCAAGATTTGGTGGTTGGATATTAGACGGTAGAGGCTTAATGTTGTTAGTGGCAATTGTTCAAAATTAGGCCCCACCAGCTAGTATCCACTGCCGACCTCTTTTCTTAAATTGCTTGCACAATTTCGCATATTATGGGGGCATTAGAGTCCTCGAAATGTTCCAAGCATGCCTCCAAACTTTTAGGTGGTTCTAGTTGGAGGAGCTCTTCTTCCTCAAAAGATTCAATCATGTTTAATTCAGAGAGTTCATCATCCTCATCCCATTGCTTCCTACACATGTGGAACACATTCACTTCTAGTGTCATGTTTCCAAAGGAGAGTTGCATCACCCCATTCCGGCAATTGATAATTGCGTTTGATGTAGCCAAGAATGGGCGGCCTAAGATAACCGGTATTTGAGTGCTAGTATTTACTGACCGGTTAAGTATCTATAAGACGATAAAGTCTACGGGGTAGTAGAATTTATCGACTTGGACCAGCACATCCTCTACCATCCCTCTCAATACACGGATGGATCTATCAACGAGTAGCAATGTGGTTTTGGTGGGTTTTAGCTCACCAAGACCCAATTGCTTATATACCGAGAATGAGATCAAATTTACGCTTTCCCCCAAGTCTAACAAAGCTTGTTCAATTCAGTAGTTTCCAATGATGCAGGAAATTGTGGGACTACCAGGATCCTTATATTTCGGGGGAGTTTTATGTGCGAGGATGGCACTTAGTTGCTCATTAAGAAAGGCCTTTTCTTGCACATTATATTTACGTTTGGTTGTGCATAGGTCTTTCAGGAACTTGGCATAAGAAGGAATCTGCTTGATTGCATCAAGTAATGGGATATTGATTTTCACTTGTTAGAAAACTTACAAAATGTCGTGAGGGTTGGTAAGAGTTTTGGGTGAAACCAACCTTGATGGAAATGGTGCAACGGGATTGTACTCATGTTCCTTTTCCTGTGGGGCTTAGCTAAATCCATTCTCATTCTCAGAACTTACTAGATTATTAGGCTTGTCGGCCTTCACCGGAATAGATTTATCGATTTGTTTTCCACTTCTGAGGGTGGTAATGGATTTTGGAAGCTCCACATGTTGATTGGAGAGATTAGGGGCGTTTATCTCATTCATCGCTCTGGGGTTCGGCTGAGATTGGGCCGAAAGGGTCCCTTCCCTAGCGTTTAAATGTCCCTTAATTTCTTCAATAGAAACTTTAAGTTCTTGGAACATTTGTTGATTAGTTTGATTTATTTGTGTCTGCCCTTGCATAAACGCCTTCAAGGTATCTTCCATACTTATTTGAGGGGTCATGTTTGGTATTGCGTTTTGAATCAGTGGCCCTCTTTGAGTGTTGGTAAGATTGGTCGTAGGGCCATTCTTTCAACTGAAATTTGGATGATTTCTCCAATTAGGATTGTACGTGTTACCCATTGGTCCATTGAAATGCCGTTGATAACCGTATGTGGTGTTTGCTTACTCTTGTAACACTTCCTTGCATGTGGGTATAATTGGACAATCTTGTGTGGAGTGTTCATTAGCGGCATAAATTCCACATATGCTTTCAGCGTTTTCAGTGGATTTAGAAGGCCCACATTTCCTAAATTTCATGGCCTTTATCTTCCTTGTGAGGCTAACTATCTTCGCATTGACATCCTCGTCTTCCCTAAGGATGTAGATCCCACCTTTTTCTTTTTGTTGTTGAGGGTGCCTGAGATTACTAGACTTGTCGGTAGGGCTGTAAATGGTCAAGTTCGGGGTGAGTTTAGCCAAAACCAGACCCGCCCATTTACTAAATGGGTCTGGGTTCAAACTCTTTTATTAAATGGGCGGGTCTAAGTCGGGTTTGAGTAAACCCATCGGACCCATTTATAAATGGGTTTGGGTCTGGGTCTGGTAGAGGGAGATCTACTTAGACCCATTTATAAATGGGTCTGGGTCTGGATTTAGTATGCAAGCATTTTAACAAGGCTTAAAATCGGGTCTGGACGGGTCTGGGCTGGATGGGTTCCTTGAAACATAGACCAAATCTACCCACTTACTAAATGGGTACGGGACGGGTTGGGTTGGGTTGGGTCGGGCCTAAGATAAGGGAAACTAGGCCCAGACCCGTTTGGCAAATGGGTCTGTTCTTGGACCCAGAACCGTACCATTTAACAAATGGGTTGGGTCTAAATGGGTTGGGTCTGGGTACCCCATCGGGTCCGCTAACCCATTTACAGCCCTACTTGTCGGTTGTGTCCCATGATTGGGTATTATCAGCCAACATGTCTAAGTAGCTCCACGCATCCTTGGGATCTTTACTCATGAACTCGCCATTGCATATCATTTCTACGAATTAACGCATCTTTGAATTCAGCCCATCATAGAAGAAACTTATCATTCTCCAAATCTCATAGCTATGACGCAGACATGTGAGTAAAAGGTCTTTAAACTGTTCCCAATTTTGAAAAAAAGTTTCACCCTCTTTTATCGAAAAATTCATAATAGCTTATCTAAGGGTATTTATTTTATGGGCCGGGAAGAACTTTTTCAAGAATTCTCGAGTCATTTCATTCCACGTAGCAATAAACCGTGGCCTTAAAGAGTGAAGCCATGCCTTGGCTTTTTCTTTCAAAGAGAATGAGAATAGTTTAAGTTTAATTACATCCTTGGTGACATTTGCGTATTGAAGAGTAATCACCACCTCATCGAATTCTTTCAAATGTAGATATGGGCCTCATAATCTAGTCCATGAAACTTAGGCAATAGTTGGATTACCCCTGGCTTAAAATCGATTGTTCCGACATTATGGGGGAAAGCCATACATCTTCGTGTAGAAGACCTTGTTGGTTGCAGGTAATCGCGTAAAGTCCTAATCAGTGGTGCATTTTGCACTTCATTCTCTCATTGTTTCTCATAAATTTGATTTGGGTTAGGAGGAGTATTGGAAGGATTCCTCAACAGAGTTTGTTGGTTAGCAGCCATACTACTTGAACTCGCACTTTCAACTGCTTCTAAATATTTTCGAACTTGTTTATGAACTAAGAAGCCCTCAACTAGACCTCCTTTGGTTTGGAGACGGTTTGTGGTCACGTTCCTAGCAGGACATAAACCACTCAAACTTCTCAAACTAAAGGAAATTTAAATTTAAAGCAAAATCTAAAAAACTAGTACTAAGTTAGAAGGATGTTACCCGAATTGATGGACTAAGTTGGGTCAGAATCCTATAAAACAAAACACAAACACTGTTAGTTCTGAAAATTTTTGGACAAAACTTAAATCTAGAAATTCTAAAAATCCTAACTAGTCCTAAAACTACAACTATTGGAACCGAATTAGATTATACCACTCCCCGGCAATGGCGCCAAAAACTTGTTCGCCAACCCCAAGTGTAAGGCTGCGATGTAGTAATAATTCGGTCGTAAGACCGAGATCGTTCCACAGGGAGGGTGGTAACTCAATTCCAATTGGCTTAACTAATTTAGAATTGTAGGTGACATTTAAAAGAACAGTAAACAAAATATTATGAATAGGAAACTCAGAATTGAAAATGCACTAAAGTATTTAGGGATCCAGTTTTGGTTCTTCTTAATGTCTTGACTCAACTAGGTCTCTTAGCTATTCAACCGAAATCAAAGTCCTATCTCTATTCGGTCGGAATATTGTTCGCTCGCCTCACTGTAAGGCTGCGATGTAGTAATAAATCTCGGTAAGACCGAGGTCGATCCATAGGGAAAGAGGTAAACAATTCTAACTACTCTAATAACTAGAATCTAAGAAGTTTAGCAAAATAATTTTTCACATAAAATAGGAAAATCTGAAAATAAGAAGAACTAGAGCATCAAGGATCCACTTGTAGTAGTTCAATACCAATCCATTCATCCAAGCACAACACAATTAGAATCAAAGTCCTATCTCTCATCTAATTGGAGGATATACATTCAAGCACAAACAGTCCCACTTAAATCTGGATATCAGATTTCTAGTTCTAATGAAGCACATAGAACTTGAACTTGTAGCCTTCGGAGTAACAACCATGCCAAGAGACTATGGCATGCTCAAGGGTTACTACAATTCGAATTCAAACAATCCAATCATGGTAATCTCAGAGAATTGCAAGGAACTCATGTCCGAAGTACACAAACTCTCACAAAACTTTTAAAAAACCAAACTTTATTCAAACTAGAACTTGAAAATCCATAAATAAGTAAAAGGGTACTTGAAGAAACGAATTAAAGCATTGAAACAAACTACAAACTTCACCTCTTAGCTCTAGCTAAGAGGTTAACTAGAAGAAAGCATTAAAAACTAGAAACTAGAACTAGAAGAAGAAGAAAACTAGTTGTAGGAGGTCAGGAAGCCTCCTTGGTCTTGATCTCTTTGCTCCCCACATTGCTAGATGGGCTAGGAAGAGGTTGTAGGTGTGATTTTATAGCTTAGAGGCGTCACCGACTTGGAAAAATCGCGGAACTACGGAGTCCTCCTGCACTTAGGAAACCCAAAAATCGGATTTAGAAAGCTGCAACTTGCTGTTTACATGTGGCCGATCGGTCTTGACCGGTCTTTTGACAGTCCAGGGAGTGGCCTACCTGTTGGCCGACCGGTCGGACCTCCAATTCCTCTTCATTTTTCTTCTTTCTTTCTTCTTCTCTTTCTCCTCTCTTTCTTCACCATTCTTTAGCACTTGTTCTATTGATCTTCAATGCATACAAAGTAACTCTTTTAACCATGAATTGGTGAAATCTTCTCTCATTCCTATAATCACAAAAATATGTATTAGATTAGTCTTTAAACATGAAAACCATGCATATAATGTGATGTAATGGGCTATGACATGTATAAATTGGAGGCTCAACAAATATGAATGGGTTAAATTATGTAACAGGCTAAGACAAATGCTTGTTCATTGATTTGGTTTCCACAATAATGCTCAGGTATTGGGCATACCCGATTGGATAGGCCAATCCTCTTTCCAAACTAGTTAAGTTCATAATCATAGATTTCATCAAATCCTGTTACTAGACTTGACTATAACTAATGATTTGAACTTCAATTAAACCAAAATCAATTAGCAAAACTTCTATCTTAGATCAACTCAAGAGATTAGAATTCTGGTTTGATATAAGTTCCCACATCAAGATCACACCATTGAACACATGGCAATCAAAGCATCTATCATGTTTGGAGTCTATGATAGATAATGAATTGCCCTAGTCTAAACAATGCAAACAGGTAAGTTATTATATTTAAATTCACAAAGCATCCCATGAGCCCGGAGTTATCCAGAGATCTAAGAAAATCTTAAACTAGAACTTCATTTAAACATAAATCAAACCATTGTTCAACATTAAATCATCAATACAAGACATAGGTTGCATCAATCCATTAATGATAAACCAAAACCTTCACCTCTTAGCTCTAGCTAAGAGGTTTTAGTTCATCTCTAACATCATTGAACTAAAACTCTAAAAAACAATATAAAACTATAAAGAAAACTAAGAAAATCGAGTTTGAGATGCTCCACGTCAAGATCCATCACCTCCAGCACGTCCAGGGCTCTTCCTGTGTGTGTGTTTAGACGAGAATGGAGGAGGCTTTTTATAGGAAAAATTGGACAACCGCCTCTTTTGCGTGTAAAACGGATTTCGGCGCCTACAATGTTGGACGCCCGAGCTGGTTGTCGGGCGCCTGAACTTCTAGCGTCGGGCACCCGAAGATGGCAAAAAATGTCCAGAGAGTTTGTGTTGATTTTCGGGGGAGGTCGGGCGCTCGATCCTGGCGTCTGAAGTTGCCCAAAAATTTCCAGTGAGTGTTCTGTTGGATTTCAGGAGAGGTCGATCGCCCGACCCTGAGTGTAGGGCGCCCAAACTCCCTGTTATCTGCATTTTTTAGGTTTGATCGAGTTTCGGTCTTTCTCCAATTCTTTCTCTCTTGATTTGGCTTGTTTGAAACTTAATTCCTGCTCATCATAAATCCTTGAAATTAGAGTTGAATCATATGCGATCTCGCTCCATTACCTACAAACACAATTACATGTATAAGATGGCATCTTTAGCAGTTTAAAACATGTAAATGCATGACGACTTGGGGTTTAAATAATGCATAATATAATGCTCAATAGTCTGGTACCAAGGTTGACTTTAGTGGATGGACCTTATTCTGGTCCCAAGGTAAACCTTAGTCTAGTTCGATAGGTAGACTTTACTCCACTTCTCAAATGGCATTCATCCATACAAATAACTCTTAATTGAGGGCTTTTGAGCATAGGGTGCCGAACCATGTGGTGGTAGGTCTTAATTCTGTTGTGTGTCACAGTTAACTTGATTTTGGGATCGGTACGCGATATGTGGTATTCGGTTCGAGGTCTTTCGCAATCATTCACAAAACACTCACCAACATACAAGAGACAAGGAGCAAGCAGACCAAGGGCTGTTTCATTTCTCTGGATTCATGTACATTCCAGGCGTGGTACCTACCCTTAATTACATTCCAGGGGAATAGCCCTTGATTCTAAAGCAAAGCTTAGTGAACTATCATGGAATGCATGGTGCGATGTTTATGTTATACAATGATAGCCTTGTGATAAAGGGATCACTTTAGCCTTTTAGGGCAGGATCCCCAATTTGGCGCCATAATATGCTCCTTACACTGAGTGAATAACAATGGGCGGGGCTCAAGAGATGAGTGATCACTCAATGAGCGATATGTCTAGTCTTAAGGGACTTGTGAGAGTCAGCTTGTATTTTGAGTACAACTAGAGTGATGTTGGCCTCAAGGGCTGTTCACATAATAATGTAGAGAATGACTAAGTCCAGGAGTTTCCTTGCTTTGTCCAACTGGCTAGGCTTGTGGCCATTTGATAGGGAGTTAGGGCTGATAGGCCATAATGTCATAGTTTCTCTCGAGAGTTAGCCTTTTTTAGTTTATCATATGAGTAGGCATACATGTGAGAAATGTGATATGATTGACATGCGTGTGTCGAATGATCACAGACTTTTAGGAGACCATGCGCCATCAATGCTGACGGATGTCATAGAAGGAGCTAGTTGGGGTTATAAGAGGGCCCGGATGTCTTTGAGAATAGGGTCAAGTGATCTCATCATCGTGTAGCTTAAGGGCTATGAGTGAGATGAAATATAATACAATGCACATATGTAAGTGCATGAGATGTCATGATATGCATGATGATGCATGAGTGTCGCTTGTAAAGCCATAAAGGGGACAAGAGTTGTCCAAGTGGTTTGGAATGGTATTTTCGTGAAGTCTGAAATGTTGCCTCGAGATGGTGACTTTCAGTGCCGGAGATCCCTCGTAGGACGATTCGACTTCTTAGGGGGTTTGAGAAGAAGGCACATGTTTGGTCTAAGATCCATAAGACTCGACATCACATGTGTTGGCGAGTTTGGGGATATTGGAACCTGGAGAAGTGAGTCAAAAGTCTCGTGAGTGTCCTCGAGACTTATAGACCGGAATCAGTGTACAATGAACTCGATGAACTTTTGGATCAAGATGGCACACAAACTCGGGATGCTAATACGCCAACGGCGGCATGGATACGATGAACTCAATGAACTTTTGGATCAAGATGGCACACAAGCTCGAGACGTCAATACACCGATGACATGGATGTTGATATGGGCGCTTTTGGTTGTTATGGTCAAGGTCTAGCTCAATCTTGCTCATGTGTGGACCATGTTTAGTTTTGGGTAACGTATATGATGTTCTACGATTGCATCCAGTCATTTTAGTAACGGTTTTGGGCAAAGATTTTGGCAGCATCTCCCCTTGTACCAAGGGCTAGTATAGGCCTCATCAGGCACTAGCAGTTGGGAATTTTTGCATCATCTCCCATATACAAGGACATGCATGGGCCTCATTGGGTGTTGGCACTCGGATAGAATGTTTGAAGATCCACAGTAGATTCGGAGCACGAAAATGGCCAAATGATGGAAGACGGAGGCAAATGGGGCGAAAACTAAGGTCGAAACCCAACTTGAGGTGCAATGCATGTGCATAGAGTAGAGGGAAGGTGGACATCGATGCACTCAAGGGTAAGCATTGGTGCTCTAGTAGGTGGGCACTAGCAAAGTTGTCGGCGCTCCTCTTTGGGGTTCTAGTACAAGTGCACCAACAGGGTGCCGGCGCTCGGGGTTTGCATTGACATGTGACCCTAGCACTCTCCTGAAGCTGCTCGGTTTTCTCACAATTTCACTTCGATTTTATCTTTTCGGGTAAATCTCGCCAAAAGACCCTTATGATGCAATTAATGGGGGTATTTATAGGCAAATCTTGCTGTAAATCCCCGCCACATGGCAGCCTGTGATTGGTTCATGAATTGTTAAGTGACAGTTGTATCCCACTTAGGGGTGGCAGGCGAGTTAAAGCTAAGTTGACTCGGAACCAACACATGGGCAAAAACGCATGACTGTTTACATAACAAAATTGTCTTGTTGTAATATGGGGCAATCAAGAGTCATATTCCAATATTAGACGAGAAATAGAAGAGCATTCATCATTTCATTTTATTCATTTACTGAGTTCTTCATACATTCCATATTTACATCATCCCTTGATTCTAGAATAGATTGTACATTATGGTAAAATGAAGTATATTTAGAAAGTGATTTCGACAGAGCTTCGCCGTGTTATTATTTCATCCTGTCTCGATGACAGGGAAATGGTCTAGCCAAAGCATCCTGGAGCTATCCATCTACTTGGAAAGGAACCAAAGATTCAAAAGTATTTTATGCATCTTTTCCACAATGAGGAATAAGTTTCTTCTGGAGAGCTTTACGCGACCCACGACAGAGCTTCTGGAGAGCTTTATGCGACCCTCCTGACCAACTCTTCTAGTCTTCTCTCTTCGCTTTCTTCAATCCGCCAGCATCTCCCTCTCGTTCATCTTTTGTCCTCGGGATCCACACTTCATGCGTTCGACCCGAGAATAAGAGAACTTGAGGTCTGCTCCGTACCTCTGAGAACCTCTGGAGCTCTGAACTTCAGAATCAAGTGCCAAATAAAGACCCCAAGGGGGGTATTTATAAGCAAATTTGGTCATTTCTGCGTCAAGTGCAGCCCACCAAACATATACTTTCGGCGACCCGCGGTAAGCTCTCAAGCTTGCTGCGACCCGCAGCAAGTGCACATTTCCTGCACTTTCCTTCTTTTCTTCTGTTTTCTTTCCAAATCTCTCTTGAATCTTTTATTTTTCTTGTTTCTTCATTTTTCATGTCTTAACAGATGCCCCCTTTCAAGCTTGATCTAAAGAAAATCACTTCTTCTGAAGATTCAGGTTGAAAACAGCCTAATTTTAACATTAATAGCCCTTTCCACGACTCGCGGTAAGCTCGGTACCTTTCCGCGACCCGCGGCAAGCTCCCTGATCGTTCTATAAATACCCCATCGTTGCTTCATTTCCTCACTTTTCTTCTTTGTAGCAAAGCCCTGCCTGACCTTTCCATGACCCGCGGCAAGCTCTAGACCTTTCCACGACCCGCGGCAAGCAACTTCCAGTTGCAGAAATTTTTAAGTACCGGAACTCTGCCGAATTTTTTCTTCAAGTCTCATTTTCCCTTTGCTAATATACTCTCTTCTTTCTCTTAATCTCATATGGAAGCTTAATCTTTTGGGAATTATATTTCCTCTAAGCCTTTGAATGTATCTTCATTTCTTCATCACACCATTCTTCTCTTCATTCTTAATAGATCGATCATGCCCCCGAAGAATTCTTCCGAAGCTTCTTCCTCTTGTCAACGATCGGTCTTCTAAAGAATCCCCAATTCTTATGCAGCCCGCAGGCTTTTTCAGAGATTTCTTGATATTCTTAATCATCTTGATCAGTGGAAACGACTATCAACTCTTCAGGAAGATATTTCTTTCACCGCAACTCTTCTTCGCACTGATTCTTCCATTTTTACCGTCGCCATCGCAGATCTACTTTCTGAAGTTCAGAAGTTAGAGGAAATGCAAGACAATTCCGCTGGTCTATCTCCATTAACATCTGTAGAAGATGAATTATCTTTGCTAGAGGGTGCTGAACCATTCGTCATGGACTCTTTTCTGGACAAATGGGATGATGTGTATATCGTGTCCTCCTCTCTAGCCGATCATAGAGCTCATCATGAACTCGTATTCCATGACGTTCAATTGATGACTGTAGAGGATCTTCTCAGAAGTTAACTGTGGAAGCCAAAGCAGAGATGTTGAAGAAGAACATATCCCGTCTGCTGTAAGATTAAGCTCCTTGTAGTCTCTTTTTAGTGATTTGTCAGTATTGACCAAAGTCGGTTTTGGTATCAGCGAACTAGTGATTTTCTTTTCTTTTCGGAGGAATCCAATTTTGCACTTCAACCTTGAAGCTAACTTTAGGGTTCTTTTGGCAATTCTTCCTTGTGCTTTGCTACATTTGTCTTTTAAAAATATCTTTCCTCATAAGGATGCACGTATTGTTGCCAATACATTTTCAAATATCATGTCTTCAATATAAAACCGAGATTTCCCCCAGCAATATTACATCTCAAATACTGATATGTATACAGATTGATTCAGAATACTAAAGTTGTCACATGTCATGGAATTTGATCTCAGGACATAAATACCGATGATAATGCTGATATTCCTTTATAAGCTTTGGTTTTCATGAATAAATAGTCGGTCTCAATGAGTGTACTCGATAGTCAAATAATTGTAATCGAATCAGATTCAGTCAAATGTGAATTTTCAATAAGAGATTAAAGAACTTGAGACAAATCAAACTCGGCAGATATTGCCAATAATATCATTATATGAGGCTGAAGAGTTGAAGTTGAGTCAATATCAATGAAGAGCACAAGTGAAAGTACGTCGGTAGTCTAACACGACACCTTCGTATGTGCGGAAGCTTAAAGAGCAACTAGAATTATGGCTAAACCTATAGGAGGGGGTGATTAGGACCTTTTTGAAATTCTTTTCGCCTACTTACACAATTCAACAAATTAAACTAAATAAGCAAGAACACTTTTGCTTCCAAGCCTAAGTGGGTCCAATCACAAGACTAGCATATGGTTAAGCAATAAACAATCCTAGTCTAAGCATGCATAGGTAAATAAATGATTTAACTAATCAAGCTGCTAACCTATGTAACCTATGTAGACTTATGAGAATGGATCAATGAGCTCAAGTCTACACAACTAGTGAAAGTACATCTTGTATGTGGATGTGCCAATCTAGTGCCTAGCTTACATTCTTATCAAGCATTCATAATTAAACAATTAAACATCCAATGCTAAGATATCAATGTGCTCAATACAATCACAAACACAAGCATGTATAGTGGTTCGACTTTAGGTTTACTCCACTCCCGGTTCAAGTACTCAACTCCTTTGAGCACACTGGCATTCACTATCGGAGGTTTTAAATGAGTTTCACCTCTCAACCTTTACACGGAGGTTTTACCGGTTCACCTCTCAACCATAACCGGAGTTTTGGACAAAGGGCTAACTCTAAACCCGAACGGAGTTTTGGACATAGGCTAACTCTCAACCCGACGCACGTTCACTCCCGTGTCGGAGGCTCCCCTTTGGAGACTTTGTTTAGGCCCGGCTAACGGGCCAAGGAACGGCTAACGTCCCTAAATCGAGTTTGACAAACAAACTCTAAATGGACTCTCAATAAAGACAACCTTACTTGTCAGATGAGCTCCTTGTTCAGCGCCGGTTTGGGTTGCTTGATCTCCGCTCTCCCATGCTTCAATCAGCTTCCCTTGCTCCCACGATCGTGTTGTTGTTGCGTCGCCAATGCCTCAGCTCCACTCGATCGAACACATTGCATGTGATGCCTTTGAGATGCCCAAGTTGATAGGAGGATAGGTTTGAGAACTCTACAACTGATGGGAATGGGTTGCCTAGAGGTTCTCTCCTACAACGATTTCATCTTAGAGTTTTGGACAAGGATATGCCTATCAAGAAGGTTCCAAACTCTAGAGAGCAAGAGGGGATGAAGGTCATTTTCTTCATGAGCTTGGAATGCTCCAATCTTGTGTTAAAGCAAAAGGAAGATGCCTTGCATAGGTTGGGAATGAGCCTCAAATGGTCTCCAACAATGGTGGCTTCACTCCTCTCGAAATCCCTCTCCTTGCTCCTTCAATTCGAGCCAAGCCCCTTTATAAAAGGTGTTCAAACGGTCAAAAAACAGGCAAAAAACGGCTCTGCCAACCTATCCCGACCGGTCCCGACCGGTTGGCTAATGGCTAGAAAGAGACAGAGAGTTTACTGTCTGAGGGGGAGGCTGTCCGACTGGTCTTGACAGGTCGGACCAGCCCAGCCGACTGGTCAAGACCGGTCGGCCCTATGGCCTGTTGAAACAGCAAGCTGCTGTTTGGTCTGGCAGCCTGGCTGACCGGTCGGACCAGTCCAGCCGACTGGTTTTGACTGGTCGGACAAGCCTGGGCTCAGCTCAGCTGTTTGCTGAGCCACGAATTCTTCAACCCTCTCACTTTGGCCACGATTTGGGTGATGTTTTAGGACACCTAGGGCCAATCTATGATGACTAAAGGTTTCCTAATATGGTCAAGGTCATCAAAGAGGTTAAAGGGTTGGGTTTTGGCCAAGGTTAAAGCACATAAAGGCATCACTTTTACCTGTTCCTTCTTGCTTGATGCAGCAGGGCCACTTGAGTCTTCGGTCTTTGTCTTCATTAAGCTCAAACCGACACTAGACACACTGACGTAAGTGATTGACAAACAAGGTGCACTAGTATGCCACAGAAAAGTGCACTAACAATCTCCCCCTTTGTCAATTACTTTAAAAAACCTAACCTACCAAAACAAAATACATGTTCAAGATATTACATTGATAATGAATTAAATACAGGACTCTTGACATGTCTAATTTAAGCTGCTCCACTTCAGTTTGCTCCCCCATAACCTGTCCATCCCTGCATCACAAAGCATAACAAACTACTTTTGGTGGGACTTGATCTTTCTCCCCATTTTTGTCAGCAATTGACAAACTATTCTTTCCCCTTTAATGATATATCAATAAGGTTAAGGTAAGAGTAGATAGTATGTCGTAGTTATAACTATAAGCACATGCCAACAAGGAGAGTATAGAGTGCATGAATCACAAAAACATGGAGCATGCTAAGGAACATGATTAACAAGAAAGTGTAACTATCTAAGCATAGTTAATCATGCATAATTGGTCAAAGATATATACTTGCAATAAAAGCAAAAAGGGCTTATAGCCCAATCAACCAACCTCCCCTATTGGTATATCAAGACCAATACTAAGCAAATATTGGCATACAATGAAGCATACAATTCAGCAAGATTAGCTAATCTAAGCATGGTGATAGTCTAGCAAACAAAAATATGAGTTAAAAGCAATGCTAAACTACCAAATTTGGGCTTATGAGGCTTGAATCCTCTGATTGCCCATACACATAGAAATGAGGCTGAAATCCTCAGATTTTCCTATTTAAACATTTCTAACTACCCTCACTACCTATGTTATAGTTTGATAAGCCTAAGGGTAACTAATTTTCTCAACACCCTCATAAAATGTAGCATGAGGTGAGGGGTTGGGAACTCCTTCTCCTAGAAGGGATAGCGGTTGGGATCTCCTCTTAGATAAGAGGGAAGAGGAGTTGTGGTGGAAGCCGTGAGAGCTAGATCTTTATGTTGGCTCTCATCACAAGCGGAGTCATCAGATTCGGACTCCGTATCATCCCAAGTGGCAGCCATTGCCTTTTTACCTTTCGGTTTAGGCCCATCCGGATATTCTGGGGCAATATGGCCACGACGACCGCAACCGTAACAACGGACGGATGAAGGCATGGATGATTTTCCTTTATGTTTCACACCCTTCTTGTTCTTCTTGTCACGGCTATTCCCTCTATCAAATTTGAGGAATCTCTTGAATTTTTTGTTCAATTTCTCATCCTCATCATACTCATCATCACTATCTTCCTCTGACTCACTCTTAATTTTCTTATGTTTGAGAGAGGACTTGAGAGCGATGCTTTTCTTTTTAGAGGGGGCCTTAAAGTGTAGTTCATGAGTGTGTAGGGAACCTATGAGTTCTTCTACTTTCATGTTATCTATGTCTCTACACTCCTCTAAGGCTACTATCTTAGTGTTAAATCTATCTGGAAGGGACCTAAGTATTTTTCTACAAATCTTACATTCCGGAACCCGATCACCTAAGACAAACATGGAGTTACAAATATCTGACAATTTAGTATAAAACTCAATGAAAGCTTCAGACTCTTCCATCTTAATGTTTTCAAATTTGGTGGTTAAGAGCTGAAGCTTTGAGCTCTTACTATGCTAGTTCCCTCGTGGGTAACCTCAAGTATATCCCACGCTTCTTTTGCAGTTGCGCATGTGAGAATGCCCTGAAATTCATCCGGGGAAACCGCACAACAAATCGCATTAAGAGCTTTGGCATTCGCCATGCATTGAGCTCTTTCTCTGTCATCCCATTTGGAATCATCGTTGGGAATGACAATGTATTTCCCATCAACCTCCACTTGCTCGGTGGGCAAGGTATATCCATTTTATGTGCTTAGCCACACCGGACGGTCCATCGATTGGAGAAAAATTCTCATTCTAGCCTTCCAATAGGCATAGTTGGATCCGTCAAAGAATGGTGGACGGTTGGTGGTACTCCCATCTCGGTTACACATTATGCTAGTGCTCCGGTACCGGATCTTACTCTAGATGATTACGTCCTTGAAGAGCAACCCGCTTTGATACCAAATGAAAGTACGTCGGTAGTCTAACACGACACCTTCGTATGTGCGGAAGCTAAAGAGCAACTAGAATTATGGCTAAACCTATAGGAGGGGGTGATTAGGACCTTTTTGAAATTCTTTTTGCCTACTTATACAATTCAACAAATTAAACTAAGTAAGCAAGAACACTTAGTATTGCTTGATCCCTTGAAGACTTTGTTTAGGCCCGGCTAACGGGCCAAGGAACGGCTAACGTCCCTAGATCGAGTTTGACAAACAAACTCTAAATGGACTCTTAATAAAGATAACCTTACTTGTCGGATGAGCCCCTTATTCAGCGCCGGTTTGGGTTGCTTGATCTCCGCTCTCCTGTGCTTCAATCAGCTTCCCTTGCTCCCACGATCGTGTTGCCATTGTGTCGCCAATGCCTCAGCTCCACTCGATCGAACACCTTGCATGTGATGCCTTTGAGATGCCCAAGGTGATAGGAAGATAGGTTTGAGAACTCTACAACTGATGGGAATGGGTTGCCTAGAGGTTCTTTCCTACAACGATCTCATCTTAGAGTTTTGGACAAGGATATGCCTATCAAGAAGGTTCCAAACTCTAGGGATCAAGAAGGGATGAAGGTCATTTTCTTCATGAGCTTGGAATGCTCCAATCTTGTGTTAAAGCACAAGGAAGATGCCTTGCATAGGTTGGGAATGAGCCTCAAATGGTCTCCAACAATGGTGGCTTCACTCCTCTTGAAATCCCTCTCCTTGCCCCCTCAATTCGAGCTAAGCCCCTTTATAAAAGGTGTTCAAACGGAAAAAAAGGCTCTGCCGACCTGTCTCGACCGGTCCCGACCGGTCGGCCAACGGCTAGAAAGAGACAGAGAGTTTACTGCCTGAGGGGGAGGCTGTCCGACCGGTCTTGACTGGTTGGACCAGCCCAGCCGACCGGTCGGCCCTATGGCCTGTTGAAACAGCAAGCTGCTGTTTGGTCTGGTAGCCTGGTCGATCGGTCTTGACCGGTCGGACTAGTCCAGCCGACCAGTCTTGACCGGTCGGACAGGCCTGGGCTCAGCTCAGCTGTTTGCTGAGCCATGAATTCTTCAACCCTCTCACTTTGGTCATGATTTGGGTGATGTTTAGGGACACCTAGGGCCAATCTATGATGACTAAAGGTTTCCTAATATGGTCAAGGTCATCAAAGAGGTTAAAGGGTTGGGTTTTGGTCAAGGTTAAGGCACATCAAGGCATCACTTTTACCTGTTCCTTCTTCCTTGATGCAGCAGGGCCACTTGAGTCTTTGGTCTTCGTCTTCATTAAGCTCAAACCGACACTAGACTCACTGACGTAAGTGATTGACAAACAAGGTGCACTAGTATGCCACAGAAAAGTGCACTAACACAGAGGACTGTAGTTGAATATTGTCAATAATATGTTCAATACTTCAAAGAATACCTTCAGCAATCAGAATTCCATATAACATAAATAATGATGGGGAATACTATAAAATTGTATATGTAATTTTCAGAGCTGATATAATTCCATATAGCCTGTATTATTGATGATATAATAAAGCCTTGTTGAAGGAATATTGTTTATATATGTCTCCTGTCAATTTAAGGCATTTGACAATATCGTAACATATGCAATTTCCACAATATAATTTCATTATGATATTCGTTTGTTTTCTCTTTTTAGCTGCGTAGCATTTTATGTTTTGTTCCCTTTTTCTTTATGATGGACGGAATTACCCTAAAGTTCTGTTAGTAGGCGCCTCTAATAGAAACACAGTTTAAGCTTATGAGTATTTGGAGCGTTAGTCTCATGCGTGGTTGACCTTCATGGTGTACTCATCGCTGCCATGGAAGTGGCCCTCAGGGAGCACACTCCTCTACGGGGGAGTTCCTATGCCATTGTTCCATTAGAGGGGCCCAATGACGCTACCGGGGTGGTGAACTCAGAGGCTTTACACTTTTGGTTGGCCACTTCGACTCTTCTAGCTACCTTGGGTACCAAATTCATGGCCGTCGGTTTGACAATAGGGGGAGAATCTCAACCTTCCTATGCGTTACTATCGGAAATGGTCCCATAAACCTGGGGGGAATTATGCACGGCTGGCTGTGATCAGCAGCACGCAATGCAACCCTCTTTTTCTTTGCTTCTATACCACGAAGTCCATACACAAGGAACCAAATTATACACCTTTTTCATGTTCCTTGTGGTGCTACCGTAGTAATAGGAGCGATAGGTCTCATGCATGAGGTTGGCTCGTAGGAATTTTTAAATTTCCTGTCCTTAGGGTTATTCTCTCTGCTGCCGGTAAAGTATTTACCCATAAAGTCTTCATTGACTTGTAAGGGAATTCTTGTTCGGGGAGCTCTTTAATTGGCTCTCAACGCTTTGGCTTCATCATGCTGGAGCATTTATCAGTAATTATCTTTTCTGTGGTTCCGTCCTTCCTTTCTTTATATATATGTAATCATTTTGCCTTCCTGTAGCTTATTTCAGGAACGATTGCTGCATTCGACAGCAATAAATGTCTTTCGAAAGGAGAGACCCGTATCATTTCACTTTTCTTTTTTTCTTTTTTTTTTATAATCACTGATAACTATCTTTTCAAATTGGCTTTGTTAGAGACCTTGAATGTCTCTGATAACATGCTTCATGAGTTTTTCATTATTTTTTTTTTTAAGGACTATATTGACGTCCGTGTCATTGACGCTTGTGTCTTGACTATTCCTGCCCCCTTTTGATTGGGAGAAAGCTCGTTCATTCAAGGTTTTTGGCGATCAAAATATTCTGCCTTCACCTTCATGAATAATATTTCTTGATAAATCGGCCGTTAATTGAGATGCCAATTCCTTTTCTGTCCTGATCTGCAATTCTATATGCTCCATTGGAGAAGACTTCAATGACAACATATGGACTGTCCTATTTGAGTTTGAACTTACCCCCTGTCTTGTGGATCATTATGATGGGTCTTTTAAGCATCATGACCAAGTCTCCCTTTTTGAAAGATAGGTGCTTCACCGTCTTATCGGAGGAAGCAGATATTCATGCTTGGTATAATTGCAAGCGTTACTGTGCCACATGTCTTTTTCCATCTAGTATATCCAACTCTCTTAATCGGAGTTTTTCATTTTCAACTTCTGTAATTTCCCTGTGTACTAAATTTTTGGCATAACTTGTTCATGTTCTTATTTCTGAAAGACGTGTTGTTTGTAATAATTTTTTACAACATTTCTTCTTCCAAAAGCGAACCCACTTGTTGTTTTGTAGGACTTGTTTGAGGAATTCTGCTGATCATATTTACTTGTGCAACTTTTGAAGATGCCCCCAGCCCCAAAAGTTTTTCACGTTTCTGAATAATTATGGGCATTGATATCCCTTTGCCATTATTCAAGCTGGTCGAGTCTTCGCAATCGAAACCCATCGACTGAATTATCTTTTTACTCATTAGTCTATATCGCTCAAGTTCTTTTGGGTTTAACCTGTCTGGTTCATTTTCTTGTATCGGTATCTCCTTCTATTCTTCGATTATTTTTACTCCTGCAAAGTAAAACAATATTGGTGTTAATGTTTAATTTAGTAACAGGCTCCTCCAAAGCGTTCACCTTCCTTCAGGCGAGCTCCCCTCCAGACCTGAAAGCCAAAGAAGAAAGCTAAGGGTGGCCGGCGTTCAGCCGTTGGCCCTTCGAAGCTTAAGTTAGATAGGACTTGGTAGTAAGGTAAAATGTGGGATGTGGGCTTAGAGATTGTGTACCTTTATCATCTGTGGAACCACCCATTTATACAAATCTAAGTGATCCAGTATGTTACGCAAGCTGTTAAGATCATTACTGATTTAGGGGGATAAGGAGCTTATCCTGCTAATCCGAGATGGTATAACCACTTTAGATATCTAGCTGGCTACGTTCCTTGATGAGAGACTTCCGCGGTGTGGAGCTATGAATAGAGGTAAGCCAAAGTTGGCCTATACGGGCTGCCGGTACTATGAGACGAGGGAAGTCCTTAACGAACGACCCGAGACCAGGGCTGCTCGCATTCGGGAATATCCTCGTTTGATGACCAGGGAGTAAAGTTGCGCGGATTACGGAGGTGCTCACACCCGATGACCAGCGACCAGGCCTATTCGCATATTCGGAAATGTATACGGACGTGCCTACATGATATGCAAGCTTCGACCATGAGGGCTCGTGGGTCGAATGATGGAGTCAAAAGGCGCTCGCGGGTCTTGAGTCTTCAGTATCTTCAACGACCAACTTTATCCTATAACAGATGCCCCCTAAGTCCTTGGCGTTGAGAAGTCTAAGTGAAGGACTTGCTTACCAGCACACATAACCGCCTAATGCGTTTTTTGGAGGAGAAGCCGTACATGATTGGGCCTTCATTTATGAGCGCCAGCTTTCCGCAGCTTTTCGGCAGGGAGGAAATGAAGCGGCGCTCGCCATGTATCTCCAGAATTAATGATCGTGCCCATTCGACTGTCGTGCCAAACGAATGGTCGCCGCCTATCACCAAATCTTAAGGAATGATTGCTTATAAATATACCTGAGGTCTACGGAGATTTCTTTATTTCGAAGTTTCATTGGAGGGTTTCAAAAGTTCTTCTTCTCCCCTTGCTTCCGTCTCCTTCTGGTGTACCCGTCTTTTTTTTTTTTTGCTTAACTTCATTTTCTTTTTTCTTTGAGGTATTCTCCTTTCTTTGTTCTATTCTTTGAATAGCAATGGTGAGAGATTCCGATGATGAGACTTTCCCTTTGGGGGATGCAACTCCGGATTCTTCATCCTCAAACAATGCAAGAGTCCCTGTGGAGAGATACTCTGCATCCGGATATCCTTCAATAATGACGGAGGAGCGACTAATTGAGATACGGGAAAAATACCGAATTCCCGCCTCCATCATTCTCCGGTTACCTGGAGAGGGAGAGACTCTGGATTCCCCACCTCCGGGCTGTGTAGCCCTATATGATTATCTTTTTATTCTTGGTGTGTGTCTTCCCCTTCACCCTTTCATTTGCGACGTGCTTCGTACCTACAAAATTGCCCCTGGACAACTTATTGTAAATGGTTGGAGGGTGCTTCTAAGTGCTTTCGTTCTCTGGAAGCAAGCCGGCAATGGAGATTTAGCCGCCGAGGAGTTCCTTAGAATGTTCCAGCTCAAGAAAGCTCCCTCCAGTGAGGGCTGGTATTACCTGTGTTACTGGCACCGGGATAATTATGTTTTGGGGAAACCCACTTCAAATTATCCCGGATGGAGGAAACAATGGTTTTATGCCTCCGAAAATTGGGTGTCTGAGGTGGGATCCACTCCTGGGGGCCATAACGTGAGTCGCTTCTTTGGTGAAGGTGAGTGAAACTCCACTCTCCACTCCGCCATGATTTTTGTAATAGTCTTAAACCCTTATTTACCCAACTTCGCTCGTATTCGTAGGTATTCTGACTGGGGGAAAATCGAGCTTGAAAGGGGGGATTAAAGAGAAGATCATTAAAATTTACAAGCTGTCAGTCCGTGATAGGAATATCTAGTCCTGTCTCTCTCTCTCGCGACTTACCGATTCTGGATTGATATCTCAGGAGGAAGCTGCCATGGCAAACGTTGGAGAGAAGAGAGGTTGTTGCCCCGCTTGAGCGGTACCGGGTCGAAGAGACAGAAGAAGACGTCGGTCGGTCCATCTCACCAGTCTGGTCGGTCGGGTGAGCCTACACAAAGCTCGCAACCACGCGAGCCTCTTCCTGAGCCCGCGACAGACGCTCCGGTGGTTCCTCCCGAGCCGCCTGTCATTGATATTGTTGACAATTCCCCAAGAAACGATGGGGCGGGGCCAAGTTGCCCCCCGACTGAAGAGCCTCGCGAGCCTAAAGTTGCTCGCGAGTTGATTCCTGCTCGCGAGCCATCCATTGCTCAGGATGTGAGCACTGCTGGGCTGGTCGTGGCTCAGCCTTCTGGAGTTGGGACGTTCACTATCCTGAGTCACTTGCATCCAATTTGCAAGTTTTTATTTGACAACATCACCCCTTAAACTTTTGACACTCTTCCTGAACCCAGTCCCGAGGATCTTTCCTTGGATGCGGGGGTGAGGATGATCCAGGTAAAATTCCTTCGAATTCGATTTGTTTCTTGCTTCCTTCTTTTGTTTTTGTTTTTTTTTGTAATCATTTGATAACCCTTTTACTCCTCGTACAAGGACTGGACCTCATTATACGGACGAGACGTGACATCATCGCTGCTCGCCATATTATCGATGAGGCTGAAGGGAAGAGACTCGCACTGGAGAAGGCAGTCCAAGGGAGAGACCAAGTCATCAAATCTCGCGAGACCCTGATCGCGAAGATGAATGAGGATAGAAAAATCCTCATTGAGAAGATCCAGGTCTTGACCGACAGGTTTCAGGCCTTGGATACAAACTTCGCAAGGCTCACAGAGATGAAGGAGAAGATAGAGAAAGGGAGAGATTTTCCGCCAAGATAAAATCTCTCTAGAGGAGCAGCTCATTGAGAGTAGGTCGCGAGTAAAAGAAGTCAACGACAGCTTGGAGAAAGAACAATCCGCCCTCGCGTAGCTCAGAGATGATTCCATCCATTGGGAGGAGGAAACGGTGGCCTACGTCAAGATGCTGTCCGAAGAGGGACCTCAAGCTATCATGGAGTTCCGTACCTCGCAGCTGTCCGACGACGAGTGATATGAGTCGTACGATGCTGGTTGCGACTTCGCACTGAGAGTAGTGTAGCGGATATCTCCATCGTTCGATATGGGAGAATTCGAGAGGGTCACGGCCATCGTTGCTACAGAGGAGAGGGTAGCCACTGAACACGAGGTTACGGAGACTACAGAAGCTGCAGGGGTCCTGTAAGTGGGCCCTGAGGTCGAGAGTGGCGCTCCTCCAAATGATGCGCGAGAATGATCTCCTCCTCTTTTCTTTTCCTTTCTCATGTAAATCTTGGTCGCTCCTCTATTGTAAAACTATTCGGGTATCTCCCTTAATGGAATGAATATATTCTTTTTTGATATTATGACTTCTTCTAGTGATAGATGATTCGAATGTTAAATGCATAAATGCTTAACTCATGAAAAATGAGTTAGGCTCAATTCGGGGGTCTTGGTGACCATGTCCACGTAGAGATAGACTGATCTATCGATTGAGGCTTTGGCTCTACAGTAAGTAGAAGTTTCGGTCAAGAGAAAACGTTTGTCTTCTCTTCAGGGCTGTTCTAGTCCAAAGCGGAGCAGCGACCAAATTATAGTTGATTAACCATAACGGGAGAAATGATTTTTAATCAAACGCGATCCACGTAGTTAATACATGATGTTTTATGGATAATATTGAAGTAGATGCTCCACATGCCAAGGACGATGAAGCGGTCTTCCTCGCATGTCTTCTACATAATATGTTCCTGGTCGCACAATTTTGATAACCCGATAGGGGCCTTTCCAATTTGGATCTAACGAGCGAGCTGGTGTTCCAAGGTTTTGTCTAAGGACCAAATCACCGAGCTGAAAAGCTCTAGGTTTGACCTTTGTGTTACGGTAGCGAGCTATACATTGTTGGTAAGCTGTTGCTCGAAGTCGGGATGCATCCCTCCTTTCCTCCAAAAGGTCGAGGTGGAACCTCAGACCCTCTTGGTTGCTCGTTGAGTCATACTGCTCGATTCGATACAAGGGTACTTCAACTTCGATGGGAACAACTGCTTCGGTGTCGAATGTGTTCACTCCCCAAGTGTAGAGTTGCGAAGTAGTAATAATTCGGAAAGACCGAGTATCGTTCTCACAGAGATTTATGAATGGGTATTCTCAAAATTTATCTAAAACAACTAATAATTAAGTTCCTATTAAGAACTAAAGCTGAAAAATAGTGATTTGGGTTTAAACAGTGAATGTGTAAGGTAATATCAATCTAAAAAGCACTAGAGCGTCAAGGATCCACTTTTGATAAGTTTCAATGCATCAATACAACTAGGTCTCTCATCTCTCAATCGGAATCGAATTCATATCTCTATCCGATCGGAATATAGAGCGGTTCAATCAACAATTATCTAAAACAGTTGCTTATTCATTTATTCAATTCCCACATCAATGCTCAGGCCTTGGGCACACTCAATTGTGTAGGCCAAGCCTCTTTCCAATCTAGTTGAGATTCACAACCATAGCTTTCATCAAATCCTGTCACTAGACTTGATTACAACTAATGATTAGAACTCTAATTAAATCAAAATCAATCAACAAACAGCTATTCCAGATTATAACAAAAGATAAGAACTTTAGTTGAAAGAGTTCCCACATGAAGATTAAGCCATTGTACACAAGGCAATCAAAGGGTCTACCATGCCCGGAGTCGATGATAGATCAATGAACTACACAAGCATAACCAATGCTCAGAAAATAAGCTACTAAGTTTAGAATCACTAAGAATCACATGAGCCCGGAGTCATCAAGAGATTAAAGCAAAACCAAACTAGTACTTGACTCAAACTCATATTGAACTAAAATTCTTCAATTAAAACATAAAAGGAAACCTAGGTTGCATCAATCCATAAAAAAAAAAATCAAAAGCTTCACCTCTTAGCCCTAGCTAAGAGGTTTTAGTTCATCTCTAATATCCTTGAACTAGAAGCCTCAAAAAACATAAAAACTACTAAAACAGGAAGAAAACTAAGAAAGCTCGAAGTAGAATCTGTCTCCTAAGCAATCCCCACGTCCTAGCATGCCCTGGTATGAAGAGGAGAAGTCCCTTTTATAGATTGGCGCGGAAGATTCCAGATTTAGTAAGGAATTACGCAATTGCGCAGAGAAAATCGGAGCTTTGCGTGCAATCTGTTACGCTGACGACCGGTCGCACGACCGGTCTGAGCTGTGGACGACCGGTCGCACGATCGGTCTCAAAACCTTAAAAACAGTCCAGTGAGTTTGGTGTTTCTGGACACCTCTCGACCTGTCTGGCGACCGGTCGGGCGACCGATCTAGCTGTGTAGACCTGTCTGGCGACCGGTCTTGGGACAGGTCTTCCATATTTTCTTCTCTTTCTTTCGTCTTCTTTCCTCCACCTTTTGTCACTTGTTATGTTAATCTTCAATGCATACAAAGTGACTCTTTTAACTATGAATTAGTGAAGTCTCCATCTTATTCCTACAATTACAAATTCATGCATTAGATTAGTCTTTAAATATGTAAACCGTGCATAATGAGTGATGAATTTGGGTTAGAAGATGCACAATTAAGAGCTCAACACACCCCCCAACCAGCATTTTGCTAGTCCTGAGCAAAACATGTGTGAAACAAGTTTCATTCTCCAAAACCCAACTCTCTTTCAGAAACTATTCTTCTATGCATTTCAAGACACACAAGTGTAAAAATCAGAGAAATTAGGTGATAGAGGTTGAAACCTTAAACTCTCAGAACATAACAAGTGTTTATATGAAATTTCCGCTAATTGATTGATAAATAGAAGAACTTGAACAAATTCAACCTAGTGTGCATAGTGAAAGTTCATCTCATTAGTTTCCGGGATTATCTTATTCATAGATCAACTAAACTATAGATCTCAAGGTGTATAGAGCAACAACAAGCATATGACAGGAATTTATCTTACCGTCCTTCCGACGGCTTTCACACTACGTCCCATTTCCGGCTTTGGTTACGGGTAGACCATCCCCTGGTTGGTAGTGGGTAGCCCTAATCGGAATTTTCCACCATTTTTCCATCATTCCCAATTTCATCCTTCATTTACCTTTTCTTTTACATTAGATAGGATTTTTAAAAATCCATATCTTTCGTTATTTTCCCATGGACAAGGATGGACAAAGTACCTCGGCTTGGTTTCTCAGCACCTTAAATCAAAGTCTAGCTAATCCATAAATCACATAATCCCTTCAACCCATGAAAATCGTGTACTGTGAACTAGGTGTGAAAGTGTTCAAATTTTCTATCAATCATAAAAATAAGGGAATTCACATATAAAACCATTATATTAAGAGAAATTCAAAGCTTGCAACATCCCTCACTTCGTATCTCCTTTTCTTACACTCATGCTATCTCGAATACATAGAACCAAAGTTTTCTAAAAGAGTTTTGATTTTTAGAAAAATCGAAAAATTTTCTATATAATTGCTCGAAATGTCACAAAAGCTAGTAGATTTGTCTAAGGAATCTCACCCTCCAACCAAAATCTTACATTGTCCTCAATGTAATAAGATATGCAATATACATGACATGAGAGCAATGACATAAAACAAAGGAGAGTGAGAACGAGAGTACCTGAGGTAGCAAGTAGATCAATTCTAACATCTTCCATTGTCTCGATGAGACTTATTCAATCCGAAATGTAGAAAAATAAATCTAACCTACCTACCTACCTTTGGTTAGTCTGATCGGCTACATGATCAAATTTGAGCAGGATCTTCATGAATTTCAATAAGTTTCTCATGAGGACCATCCAAAGTCCTGCTCGAATGTATACATGAGTGCGTTTATTCATTAAGGTCCAATCATAGTGTGCACCACCGCATGTAAGGAAGAGATAAGAACAGCAAAAAGATATCTCCTCAAGTTCTGAATTGGGTTGTAATTGATTAAAAAGGGGTCCTCCCAATCAGAATTTTCAATGGGCTGAAGAACCCATGATGGTGGAGAGACATTCATTAAATATTTTTCAGTTTGGGTTGTCTCCTCCACAATTTCAGAATTGCATGGTTCTTCCACAAACAATGGTAAAGAGTGTAAATTAGTGGAATTGTGTTCTTCAGGCACCGACACCATGTCTAACAAACTATCCAACTCCTTAATCATCTCATCATCCAGATCATAGGGGTGGGTCATGCATTCCTCTAGGAAATCGAGAGAGTCGGATGAAGGGTTCTCGGTCTCCCTAAGTGATTGAGGAAAGTCTGTTTCAATGAAAATTAATTCCTCCTCTATAGAGGGGAGGTCTTCCAAAGAAAAATTTTCAGATTTAGTGATAAGCACATCATTTAACATTCGTTGATCTAAAATTTTAGATTGTGCCACCACATCATCTAAAGAAACAGAATTCTCAACCCAAGGGAGTTCTTCCACAATAGAATCCGACATGTGTTGTTGGTGGAAGGGCTAAAAAATATCGACTTCAGCCATCTCTCTAGCAAGAATATCTTCTGGTAACTCATAAACATTCGGCCATTTAGAAGAAGAAATCATGGGCTCACAATTATCCATGGAACCCTCATTATAGGAAATCTCACTATCACTTTCAGATTTTATGGATTCCTCAGGTTCGTCAACCATCATTGAAATCTTTTCATCATTAAAATCGGGATATCTAAAAGAGATAGTTGATTCACCATAATCGATGGTGATATTGGGGTCACCAAGATCAATATCCTCTAGAAGTTTAGTCATTAAATCTGGAGAAGGTTGGGTTTGGATAGCATCATCCTCATTATTATTGGGGATTGATTCGGTGTTCCCAATGTTGGGTTCAGGATTTTGAGATGGCGAGAGGTTTTGTATGCATTGCTCAGTTATTTTCATAATCTCTCGCAGTGTATCCTCAAGAGTTCGTGTCGGTTGTGTGTTCACTCGCCTCAAGTGTAAGGCTGCGATGTAGTAATAAATCTTGGTAAGACCGAGGTCGATCCACAGGGAAATAGAAACACTTTTCAAACTACTCCAGCAACTCAATTTTGCAAGAAAATCAGATTTAATTGGGTAATTAACTAAAACAGTAACTTAATGAAAATTCAGTGATTTAAAGTACTAAGGCATTCAAGGATCTACTTGTAGCAATCCAATGTTAATTCAATCAATCCAAGTAGAGAACACAACTAGATTTGAAGTCCTATCTTTCATCTACTTGGAAAATAAAGCATTCACACACATTCAATCCAAATAAAGTAGAACTTCCAAGTTCTAGTCCCATTCAATCAATGTAGAATTCAAAACCATAACCTTCGGAGTAACAGCCATGCCTATGGACTATGGCCTGCTCAAGGATTACTATAATTCGAATCTAAACAAGCATCATATGATAATCTCAGAGAATTGCAAGGAATTCATGTCCGAAGCACATGAACTCTCATAAAACATCTCAAACTACCACTTTAAGAATTAGAATATGAAAAATCCAAACTTGAATTGAAAATTACTTGAATTAACTTAAATCAAACATGAAATTAGCTACAAGCTTCACCTCTCAGCCTTAGCTGAGAGATTCTAGCCGAGCATTGTCATACCACAACTAGAACTCAAATAAGAAAGCATAAAAACTAGAAAAACCGGAAACTGGAGGGTTGCTGACGCTCCACGACGACTTCCGTCCGTTCCCACAACCTTCCTTGGCTTCTATGATAACCTAGGAAGAGCCCCTAGGTATCCTTTTATAGTGTGGAAGCCTCTTGCGTCGGAAACATCCAGAAATTGCGCAAGGTTACGCACTGTGCAAAAAATCTCGGAGCTTCACGGAGAAGCTTCATTACGCAGACGACCGGTTGCATGACCGATCTGAGCCCGCGGACGACCGGTCGCAAATCATCAAAAACAGTCCAGAGAGTTTCGCCGAAATTTCGATTTAAAATTTTTATTCAAGGACCGGTTGCACGACCGTCTGGACATCGGACGACCGGTCGCATGACCGGTTGTAAATGGTCCAGTGACCTTCTCTGGAAAACTTCCTTCTGTGCAAAAATCGGACCGGTCGGACGACCGGTCCTGGCGATGGACGACCGGTCGCACGACCGGTCTTAGCCTCTGTTTCTGCTTTTCTCCTTTTGCTTCTTTCTTCCTTTCTTCTCTTCTCTTTCTACTTTCTTTGGTCCTTCTTTCTTCTTCATCCAATGGCTTCAAATGACCCTTTTTAGTCTCCAATTTGGTGAAGTCCACTCTCATTCCTGAAATCACAAAACATGCGTTAGATAGGCCTTTTAAGCATGAAAACCGTGCATATAATGTGATGTACTGGGCAATGCAATGTATAAATTGGAGGTTCAACACACCCCCAACCAGCTTTTTGCTAGTCCCGAGCAAAACATGCGTGAAACAATTTCAAACCTCCAAACTCAACTCTTTCAGAAATCATGCTTCTATCCATTCCAAGACATATAAGTATAAAATTTGGAAAAACTAGGTGATAGAAATTGCAAACTTAAACTCTCGAAACATAAGAAGTGTCTACATGAAATTCCCGCTGATTGATTGATAAATAGAAGGACTCGAACAATTTCAACCCAGTGTGCATAGTGAAAGTTCATCTCATGCGTCTCTGGGATTGCCTTCTTCATAGATTGAGTAAACCAAGGATTTTAAGGTGCACAGAGCAACAACAAGCCTATGACAGGAATTTGCCTTACCGTCCTTCCGACGGCTTTCACACTACGTCCCATTTCCGGCTTTGGTTACGGTTCGACCATCCCCCGGTTGGTAATAGGTAGCCCTTTTCAGAATTATCCACCATTTTTCCTTCATTCCCGATTTCATCATTTCTTTCCTTTTTCTTTTAAATTAGATAGGATTTTTAAAAATCCATATCTTTCATTATTTTCCCATGGACAAGGATGGACAAAATACCCCGGCTTGGTTTCTCAACACCTTTAAATCAAAGTCTAGCTAATCCATAAATCACATAATCCTTTCAACCCATGAAAATCGTGTAATGTGAATTAGGTGTAAAAAGTGTTCAAATTTTCTATCAATCACAGCAATAGGGGAACTAACATATAAAACCATTATGTTGGGAGAAATTCAAAACTACAACATCACACACTTCGTATCTCCTCTTCTTATACTCCTATCATCTCGAATACATGGAAATAAGGTTTTCTAAAAGAGTTTTGAAATTTTAGAAAATTCGAAAAAATTTGCGCATATGAGGCTCGAAATGTTGCATCATGCTAGATGAAGGATCTCATCTCACCCCCCAACCAAATCTTGCATTGTCCTCAATGTAAAAAGATATGCAATAAGCATGAACATGAGAGCAATGATAAAATATGAGAGAGTGAGAACAATAGTACCTGAGAGAGCGATCATGGAAGTGTACAACCCAACAACTAAAACCTACTAAAACAGTAAAACTAAATAAAACTAAACCTACCTATGCTATACCTCCATCAGACTAGGAGATCAATCATCCTGATATACAAGATCATTCAGAGTGATGGACATGTCCTCTGAATCAAATTTCTCAACAAATGGTTTTAGGCGTTGTCTATTAACTTTAAAACAGTTACCATTTGCTGCATTCTCAATCTCAACAGCCCCATGAGGAAAAACTTCTTTGATAATATATGGGCCGGTCCATCGAGATCGTAATTTTTCCAGAAAAAGATGAAGTCGGGCATTGTACAAGAGCGCTTTCTGGCCTTCATGGAGAGATTTTCTTAAGATGTGCTTGTCATGAAAGGCCTTCATCTTACTCTTGTAAATTTTCGAATTCTCATACGCATCGTTCCGGCTCTCATCAAGCTCATTTAATTGAAGTTTGCGAAGCGAGATAGCATTGTCAATGTCAAAATTTAAAGCCCGAATTGCCCAATAGGCTTTGTGTTCTATCTCCACAGGCAAGTGGCAAGCTTTCCCATAGATAAGTCTATAAGGGGACATTCCAATGGGTGTCTTATAGGAGGTACGGTGAGCCCAAAGTGCATCATCTAATCTTAGGGACCAATCCTTGCGATCCGGTCTCACCGTCTTTTCCAAAATCTGCTTGATTTCCCTATTGGAGATTTCAGCTTGCCCACTTGTTTGTGGGTGGTATGGGATACTCACTTTGTGCCTAATACCATATTTCTTCATTAAAGTTTCAAAAGGTCTATTGCAAAAGTGAGAACCATCATCACTAATGATGGCTCGAGGCGTCCCAAATCTAGAAAGTATGTTTTCTTTGAGGAACTTGAGAACCGTACGATGATCGTTGGTTCTACATGGGATAGCCTCTATCCATTTAGATACATAGTCTACGGCAAGCAAAATATAGACATGTCCAAAAGATGAAGGGAATGGTCCCATGAAATTGATGCCCCAACAGTCAAAGACTTCAAGATGTTGAATTGGGGTGAGGGGCATCATATTTCGACGGGATAATCCTCCTAACTTTTGGCAGCGCTCGCATGCTTTGCAAAACTCGTGGGTGTCCTTAAATAGCGTGGGCCAATAAAAACCACACTGCAGAATTTTTGCAGTTGTTTTCTTGGCTGAAAAATGACCCCCACATGCTTGATCATGACAAAAGGAGATGACGGAATTATGTTCATCATCAGGGACACATCTCCTTATAATTTGGTCTGGGCAATATTTAAACAATAGAGGTTCATCCCAGAAAAATCTGCGCACTTCCCTTAGAAATTTACGTTTGTCCTGCACAGTCTAATGAATCGGCATCGCACCTGTGGAAAGATAATTGGCTATATCAGCGTACCATGGTGGATGCATAGCAACAAAGAGTTTCTCATCAGGGAATGAGTCCTCAATAGGTGACTCGTCAATGGAATTAGGTAGGACTAGGCGGGATCGATGATCCGCCACCACATTTTTTACCCCCTTCTTGTCTTTGATCTCCAAATCGAATTCTTGAAGGAGTAGGATCCATCTAAGAAAACGGGGCTTAGCATCCTTCTTAGAAAGAAGGTGTTTCAGCGCCGCATGATCCGTGTAAACAATAACTTTGGATCCTATCAAGTAAGGCCTGAATTTGTCCAAGGCAAAAATGACAGCTAGGAGCTCTTTCTCCATAGTAGAATAATTAACTTGGGCGGGATTCAAGGTCCTACTTGCGTAGTAGATAACATGGGGCTTCTTATCCTTCTTTTGGCCTAACACCGCCCCAATAGCAAAATCGCTCGCATCGCACATCAACTGAAAAGGAATGGACCAATCTGGCTGTTGCATGATAGGAGCGGTTGTCAACATGTCTTTTAGCTTTGAAAAAGCTAATTGACATTCGGCACTCCACTCAAATTGGTTCTCCTTTTGTAGAAGGTTACATAAAGGCTTTGAGATATGACTAAAATCCTTTATAAATCTTCTATAGAAACTGGCGTGTCCAAGGAAGGACCGCACATCGCGTATGCTTTTGGGTGGTGGTAGATTGGAAATTATGTCAATTTTTGCCCGATCTACATCTATTCCATTGGACGAGATGATATGTCCAAGGACTATTCCTCTTTGTACCATGAAATGGCACTTTTCCCAATTTAAGACGAGTTTCTTCTCCTCACACCTCATCAAGACCAACTCCAAGTGCTTGAGACACTCATCAAACGTACAACCAAAAACAGAAAAGTCGTCCATGAATACCTCAAGAAACTCACCCACCATGTCCGAGAAAATACTCAACATGCATCGTTGGAATGTGGCGGGCGCATTACATAACCCGAATGGCATTCTTCGGTAAGCGAAGGTGCCGAACGGGCATGTAAATGTGGTTTTCTCTTGGTCCTCCGGAGCTATCTCAAGTTGGTTGTATCCGGAATAGCCATCTAGGAAGCAATAATAGGAATGGCCTGCTAACCTCTTCAAAATTTGATCCATAAATGGGAGAGGGAAGTGGTCTTTTCTAGTAACCGTGTTGAGCTTCCTATAATCAATGCACATACGCCAACGGTGGTCAACCTAGTCGGTATAAGCTCATTGTTGGCGTTTTCTATGATGGTAATACCGGATTTCTTGGGGACAACTTAGGTAGGACTCACCCATTGGCTATCTGAGATGGGGTAGATGATACCCACATCTAATAGCTTTAACACCTCGGCTTTGACAACCTCCATCATGTTTGGATTTAGCCGTCTTTGAGGTTATCTAGTCGTTTTTGCATTTTCTTCAAGGTGTATACGGTGAGTGCAAACCGAAGGATCTATCCCTTTGAGATCCGTTATTGTCCAACTTATGGCTTCCTTATGTTCTTTGAGTAAATCAATCAACTTGAGCTCTTGGTCTTTCTCTAGGTGAGAGGCAATGACAACTGGGAAAGTTTCCTCTTGACCCAAATATACATATTTAAGCTCAGATGACAATGGTTTAAGGTCAAGCTTCGGTGGTTTGATGTTAGACGGTAGAGGCCTTGATGTGGTTGGTGGCAATTTTTCAAAATGGGGCCTCCACCGGCTAGCACCAACTACCGGTCTTTCTATATTCAATGCTTGCACAATTTCACTATTGATGGGGTCTTCAGAATTCATGGAATGTGCTAAGCATGTCTCCAAGCTTTCTAGTAGTTCAAGTTGGAGGAGTTCTTCTTCTTCAAAAGTTTCAAGCATGTTTACCTCGAAGAACTCATCATCATTGACATCCCTATGTCTTTTGCCCAAGTGAAACACATTCACCTCTAGTGTCATGTTTCCAAAAGATAGTTGCATCACCCCATTCCGGCAATTGATGATTGCGTTTGATGTGGCAAGGAATGGGCGGCCTAATATTACCGGTATTTGGGTGCTAGCATCCAAAACCGGTTGTGTGTCCAAGACGATAAAATCTACTGGGTAGTAAAATTTGTCAACTTGGACTAGAACATCCTCAACTATCCCCCTCGGTACACGGATAGATCTATCAGCAAGTTGCAACGTGGTTTTGGTGGGTTTTAATTCACCAAGACCCAATTGCTCATATACCGAGTATGGGATCAAGTTCACACTCGCCCCCAAATCTAACAAGGCACGCTCAATCCGGTAGTCTCCAATGATACATGAGACGGTGGGACTACCGGGATCTTTGAATTTTGGGGGGGTCTTTTGAGTGAGGATGGCACTCACTTGCTCAGTTAAGAAGGCTTTTTGCTGCACATTATATTTGCGTTTTGTTGTGCATAAGTCTTTTAGAAACTTGGCATAAGAGGGGATTTGTTTGATGGCATCAAGCAAAGGGATATTAATCTTGACTTGTTTGAAAATCTCTAGAATATCATGAGAGTTTGGAAGAGATTTTGGGGCAACCAATCTTGAAGGGAATGGTGCTACGGGCTTGTAAATGCGTTCCGGTTCTTGTGGGGCCAAGTTAGATCCATCCTCATCCTCATAATTTACCGAATCATTAGGCTCATCGGCCTTCACCGGAATAGATTTGTCAATTTGTTTACCACTTCTAAGAGTGGTGATGGATTTGGCTTGCTCCATGTTTTGGTTGGAGGGATTAGGGATGCTTACTTCATGTACTTGCTTTGGATTGGGCTGAGGTTGGGCCGGAAAGGTCCCTTCCCTAGCATTCAAGCGTTCCTTAATCTCATCAACCGAGATTTTAAGCTCTTGGAACATTTGCTGATTCATTTGATTGATTTGCGTTTGCCCTTGTATAAACGCTTTCAAGGTATCCTCCATTGAGAACTGAGGTGGGGCCATATTTTGCATGGGTGGCCCTCTTTGAGAGTTGGGAGGATTGCCTGTAGGAGCATTCTTCCAACTAAAATTTGGGTGGTTCTTCCAACTCTCATTATACGTATTACCTACCGGTCCATTGAAAGGCCGTTGATACCCATATGTGGCGTTTGCATGTTCATGTAATACCTCTTGAAATGCAGGAATTGTGGGACAATCTTGTGTAGCGTGTAGATCAGTGAGGCATATACCACATATGGTTTCAACAGCTTCATTGGACTTTGGAACTCCACTTTTACTAAGTTCCATGGCCTCAACCTTCCTTGTGAGGTTGGCTATCCTTGCGTTCACGTCGTCTTCCTCCTTAAGGACATAAATCCCTCATTTCTCTTGAGTGGGCTTGGGGTTATTGGGTTTATCCGAGGTATCCCAAGATTGGGCATTTTCAGCCAACATGTCCAGATAACTCCAAGCCTCATCTGGATTTTTGCTCATAAACTCACCATTGCACATCATCTCTACAAATTGGCGTATATTGGAACTTAATCCATCATTGAAAAAATTTATAATTCGCCAACTCTCATAGCCATGATGTGGACAAGCAAGTAGGAGGTCCTTAAATCTCTCCCAACATTGAAAAAAAGATTCACCCTCTTTAGCTGAAAAATTCATTATGGCTCTTCGAAGGGTGTTCGTTTTATGAGCCGGGAAGAACTTTTTCAAGAATTCCCGATTCATCTCAACCCATGACCCAATCGAATGTGGTCTAAGAGAGTGAAGCCAATCTTTGGCTCTTTCTTTCAATGAAAAGGGAAAAAGTTTAAGTCTGATGGTATCTTCGAAAACATTGGCGTAATGCAAGGTAGCCACCACTTCTTCGAATTCTTTCAAGTGTAAGTATGGGCGGTCAGAGTCTAGCCCATGGAACTTTGGTAAGAGTTGAATTACACCCGATTTTATGTCAAAGTTTCCACCGTTTGCTGGTAGAACCACACAAGAGGGTGTAATTGCACGGGCGGGTTATAGGTAGTCCCGTAGTGATCTCATTGGAGGAACATTATGTACCTCATTTTCTCCTACTCCTTCTTGATTTGCATTTGTAGTTGGAGTAGGGGGGGAGGATTCCTTAAAGGTGTTTGTTCCATACTCCCCAAACTTTCACAATGCTCTTGGTAATTTCGGACTCGTCTATGGACTGACAATGGTCCAACTAGACCACCTTCAGATTGGAGACGATTTGAGTGGTTACGTTCCCAACGGGACATAAACCACTCAACCAAAAACTAAAACTAGTCCTAAATCCTAGAAATCTGAAAATAGAAAATCTGTAAAAAGCTAAGTTAGAAAGGTATCACCTGATGTGCTTGAACTAGAGAAGAAATCTTACAAACAAAACAATTTGTTAGTTCTAGAAAAAATCAGAAGACCTATCTACTTCTACTTCTACAGCCACTAAAACAATTTGAAAACCGTTATCTAAATTCCCCGGCAGCGGCGCCAAAAACTTGTTCACTCGCCTCAAGTGTAAGGCTGCGATGTAGTAATAAATCTCGGTAAGACCGAGGTCGATCCACAGGGAAATAGAAACACTTTTCAAACTACTCCAGCAACTCAATTTTGCAAGAAAATCATATTTAATTGGGTAATTAACTAAAACAGTAACTTAATGGAAATTCAGTGATTTAAAGTACTAAGGCATTCAAGGATCCACTTGTAGTAATCCCATGTCAATTCAATCAATCCAAGTAGAGAACACAACTAGATTTGAAGTCCTATCTCTCATCTACTTGGAAAATAAAGCATTCACACACATTCAATCTAGATCAAGTAGAACTTCCAAGTTCTAGTCCCATTCAATCAATGTAGAATTCAAAACCATAGCCTTCGGAGTAACAGCCATGCCTATGGACTATGGCCTGCTCAAGGATTACTATAATTCGAATCTAAACAAGCATCATATGATAATCTCAGAGAATTGCAAGGAATTCATGTCCGAAGCACATGAACTCTCATAAAACATCTTAAACTACCACTTTAAGAACTAGAATATGAAAAATCCAAACTTGAATTGAAAATTACTTGAATTAACTTAAATCAAACATGAAATTAGCTACAAGCTTCACCTCTCAGCCTTAGCTGAGAGATTCTAGCCGAGCATTGTCATACCACAACTAGAACTCAAATAAGAAAGCATAAAAACTAGAAAAACCGAAAATTGGAGGGTTGCTGACACTCCACGACGACTTCCGTCCGTTCCTACGACCTTCCTTGGCTTCTATGATAACCTAGGAAGAGCCCCTAGGTGTCCTTTTATAGTGTGGAAGCCTCTTGCGTCGGAAACATCCAGAAATTGCGCAAGGTTACGCACTGCGCAAAAAATCTGGAAGCTTCACGGAGAAGCTTCATTACGCAAACGACCGGTTGCACGACTGGTCTGAGCCCCCTGACGACCGGTCGCAAATCGTCAAAAACAATCCAGAGAGTTTCGCCGAAATTCCGATTTAAAATTTTTATTCAAGGATCGATCGCACGACCTGTCTGGACATCGGACGACCGGTCGCATGACCGGTCGTAAATGGTCCAGTGACCTTCTCTGGAAAACTTCCTTCTGTGCAAAAATCGGACCGGTCGGACGACCGGTCGCACGACCGGTCTTGGCCTCTGTTTCTGCTTTTCTCTTTTTGCTTCTTTCTTCCTTTCTTCTCCTCTCTTTCTACTTTCTTTGGTCCTTCTTTCTTCTTCATTCAATGGCTTCAAATGGCCCTTTTTAGTCTCCAATTTGGTGAAGTCCGCTCTCATTCCTGAAATCACAAAACATGCGTTAGATAGGCCTTTTAAGCATGAAAACCGTGCATATAATGTGATGTACTGGGCAATGTAATGTATAAATTGGAGGTTCAACATTGTGGCTCGTGAGAAAGAAACTCTTGAGGATAATTGTTGGCATCCATGGTTGGCTCGTCTCCCAAATTGAAATTTTGATGCTCCCACCTATTAGGATTATGCATGTCATATGTTGTGCTATTAAATAGTTGTTGATATTTGTAGCCAAACAAGTGATCATACATTGTCCTAACCGGTGGAACATTATTCATCTCTTTTCGATATTCTCCCATTGTCTTACCTGGCGAAAAGTTATGCCCATTGTTGTCATTCCGGTAATCTCGCAAGGTCTTACGTGGGGGAGTATTAGAAGTAGATTGAGTCATAGAAAGATATTCATGCTTGTAATGGTTCCAATCATAATGATTTTTGATTTGGTTCGACCTCTCATCTTCCAAAAGGTATTTAGACAATCCACCCGTCCAATCATTCATAATGAAATTATAATAAGTTGAAACAGAAAAGAATTCTTCCTTCCATCCTTTACTCCTCTCTAAGACCGAAGCACAAGGTGTCTTGCAATGGCTGAGCCAGAAGCAAGGATAGAGACCGATTTCTCTTGGTTAATAGGGGTTCAGAGAACTCCCCACCCACTCTTTAAGTCTTTTGAGAAAAGTGCAGAAAAAGAAGAAAGATGAATAGGTTTGAGAAGAGAAATCTCTGAGCACAAGGTGATCCAAGACGGCAAAGCCGACCAATAGGAATCAAGGCGGCACAAGGCCAACCTATCAGAGATCCAAAAGGAGTCTCCACCCACTCTACAAGAGATGAATATGGTAGGAATGTGTAGGAGAAGAAGAAGAGTAAGGTTAGAAAGATAGAACCTGATTTGGCACTTGAGATTCCTACTTCTTCTTCAACTTCCTAAAAATCCCTGAAGTAGATCTATGTTAGGATCCTGCAAAATCAAAACAAACTAAGTTAGTATCCTGAAATTAAAAGAAAACTTAGTCTAGAAAGCAAAACAAATCCTAAACCTATCTTAACACAATCTCAACTAAAAGTTATTTCAGAAAATTCTAAAAATACCGCATAGAAATCCCCGGCAACGGTGCCAAAAACTTCTTCACTCCCCAAGTGTAGGGTTGCGAAGTAGTAATAATTCGGAAAGACCGAGTATCGTTCCCACAGAGATTTATGAATGGGTATTCTCAAAATTTATCTAAAACAGCTAATAGTTAAGATCCTATTAAGAACTAAAGCTGGAAAATAGTGATTTGGGTTTAAACAGTGAATATGTAAGGTAATATCAATTTAAAAAGAACTAAAGCGTCAGGGATCTACTTTTGATAAGTTTCAATGCATCAATACAACTAGGTCTCTCATCTCTCAATCGGAATCGAATTCATATCTCTATCCGATCGGAATATAGAGCGGTTCAATCAACAATTATCTAAAATAGTTGCTTATTCATTTATTCAATTCCCACATCAATGCTCAGGCCTTGGGCACACTCAATTGTGCAGGCCAAGCCTCTTTCCAATCTAGTTGAGATTCACAACCATAGCTTTCATCAAATCCTGTCACTAGACTTGATTACAACTAATGATTAGAACTCTAATTAAATCAAAATCAATCAACAAACAACTATTCCAGATTATTACAAAAGATAAGAACTTTAGTTGAAAGAGTTCCCACATGAAGATCAAGCCATTGTGCACAAGGCAATCAAAGGGTCTACCATGCCCGGAGTCGATGATAGATCAATGAACTACACAAGCATAACCAATGCTCAGAAAATAAGCTACTAAGTTTAGAATCACTAAGAATCACATGAGCCCGGAGTCATCAAGAGATCAAAGCAAAACCAAACTAGTACTTGATTCAAACTCATATTAAACTAAAATTCTTCAATTAAAACATAAAATGAAACCTAGGTTGCATCAATCCCTCAAAAACAAATCAAAAGCTTTACCTCTTAGCCCTAGCTAAGAGGTTTTAGTTCATCTCTAACATCCTTGAACTAGAAGCCTCAAAAAACATAAAAACTACTAAAACAGGAAGAAAACTAAGAAAACTCGAAGTAGAATCCGTCTCCTAAGCAATCTCCACATCCTAGCATGCCCTGGTATGAAGAGGAGAAGTCCCGTTTATAGATTGGCGTGGAAGATTCCAGATTTAGCAAGGAATTACGCAATTGCGCAGAGAAAATCGGAGCTTTGCGTGCAATCTGTTACGCTGACGACCGGTCGCACGACCGGTCTCAAAACCTCAAAAACAGTCCAGTGAGTTTGGTGTTTCTAGACACCTCTCGACCTTTCTGGCGACCGGTCGGGCGACTGGTCTGGCGACCGGTCTAGTTGTGTAGACCTGTTTGGCGACCGGTCTTGGGACAGGTCTTGAGACAGGTCTTGGGACAGGTCTTCCATATTTTCTTCTCTTTCTTTCTTTCTTCTTTCTTCCACCTTTTGTCACTTGTTATGTTAATCTTCAATGCATATAAAGTGACTCTTTTAACCATGAATTAGTGAAGTCTCCCTCTCATTCCTACAATCACAAATCCATGCATTAGATTAGTCTTTAAATATGTAAACCGTGCATAATGAGTGATGAATTGGGGTTAGAATATGCACAATTAAGAGCTCAACAGAATGCCAATAAAAAAGGACAACCTTACTTGTCGGATGAGCCCCTTGTTTAGCGCCGGTTCGGGTTGCTTGATCTCCGCTCTCCCGTGCTTCAATCAGCTTCCCTTGCTCCCACGATCGTGTCGCCGTTGCGTCGCCAATGCCTCAGCTACACTCGATCAAACACCTTGCATGTGATGCCTTTTGAGATGTCCAAGGTGATAGGAGGATGGTTGAATCTCCTACATGTGATATTTGGCTTGATCTAACTAGGAGATTCACCTAGAGGGTCTTCTAGAGGTCTTGGACAAGGGATATGCCTATATGGAATAGTGTCTCACCTCTAGATTTGAGAGAGGAATCAAGTCATCTCTAGATTGCAATTGAATGCCCACACTTGTGTTTAAAATACAAGGGATATGACTTGAAACCCTCCTCTTTGAGGCCTCATATGATGTACAAAAGGTGTGGGGAATAGGCTCTCAAAACCCTCTTGCCTATGCCCAAAAATTGAGCTCCTTCTATAGGAAAAATGAGCTCCAACGGTCATAAAATGGGCAAAAAACGGCTCTGCCGACCTGTCCCGACCGGCCCCGACCGGTCGGCCAAAGAGCCAAGCAAGACAGAGAGTTTACTGTCTGATGGGAGGGTTGTCTGACCGATCGCTACTGGTCGGACCAGCCCAGCCGACCGGTCAAGACCGGTCGGCCCCAACGGCCTGCATACACTGTGTCTGGACAGGGATTGTCCGACCGGTCTTGACCGGTCGGCCCAGCCCAGCCGACCGGTCGTGACCGGTCGGACAGGCCTGGGTTCAGCGTGAATGTTCGCTGACCCTCCTCTCTCACAATCCTATCGCATTGGCCATGTTTTGGGTGCACTTTTGGGACACCTAGGGCCAATATATGATGACTAAGAGTATTCCTAAGATGGTCAAGGTCATCAAAGAAGTAAAGGGGTTGGGTTTTGGTCAAGGTTAAGGCACCAAGGCATCACTTTTACCTGATTCTTCTTCCTTGATGCAACCGGTCCGTCTTGAGTCTTCGGTCTTCATCTTCGTTAGGCTCAACCGACAGTAGACTCACTGACGTAAGTGATTGACAAACAAGGTGCACTAGTATGCCACAGAAAAGTGCACTAACAAAGTGATCTTTCCTCGTAACTGTGTTTAGCTTCCTGTAGTCAATGCACATTCTCCAATCGGTAGTGACTCTGGTTGGTACGAGTTCATTATTGGCATTGGCTACGATGGTTATTCCGGATTTCTTAGGCACCACTTGAGTTGGGCTCACCCATTGACTATCGGATATTGGGTAAATGATACCCACATCCAATAATTTCACCACTACGGCCTTAACCACATCCTTCATGTTTAGATTGAGTCGTCTTTGTGGTTGCCTAGATGTTTTCACATTCTCCTCAAGGTGTATGCGATGAGTACAAATCAGTGGGTCTATGCCTTTAAGATCCGCAATCGACCATCCAATGGCACTCTTATGCTCTATTAGAGTGGCTATTAGCCTACTCTCTTGTTCCTCATCCAAGTGGGAAGAAATCACCACCGGATATGTCTCATCTCGACCTAAATATACATATTTCAACTCACTTGGTAATGGTTTTAGGTCGTGTGTTGGTGCCTTGATATTGGATGGGAGGGGCTTGTTCCCGTTTAAGGGTAAAGGCTTAAATAGTGCCCTCCATCTTTTGTTATCAAGTACCGGCATCACATCTAAAATGGCATCCATCTCTCATATTGTGTCATCATTTATCTCATGAGAGTGAGCCACACATGCTTCCAAAGGGTCGGAATATAATGTCAGGGGGAATGTATCCTCCACGAATGATTCAATCAAATTTATCTCGTGGGTCTCATCATCAACTTCCCATGGTTGTTTGCATAAATCAAATATGTTCAGCCTGAGTGTCATATTTCCAAAGGACATTTGTACAAGCCTGTTTCTACAATTGATAATTGCATTTGAGGTAGTTAGAAAAGGGCGGCCAAGTATGACGGGAATTTGAGCACCAGTGCCTATCACGGGATGTGTATCCAAGACAATAAAGTCTGCTGGGTAGTAGAATTTATCCACTTGGACTAAGACATCTTCAATCACTCCTCTCGGTATACGAATTGATCTATCAGCAAGTTGGAGTGTGGTTTTGGTGGGTTTCAATTCACCTAACCCAAGTTGTTCATAAACTGAGTATGGAATGAGGTTAACACTTGCCCCTAAATCAAATAATGCTTGTTTAATACGCTAGTCTCCTATGATGCATGAGATAGTTGGACTACCCGGATCCTTGTATTTTTGGGGCACCTCTTGTTTGGTAATGGCATTCAAATTCTCAGTCAAAAGTACTTTGTTGTGAAAATTGTGTTTCCTTTTGACTGTGCACAATTCCTTTAGAAATTTGGCATAGGATGGTATTTGCTATATGGCATCCAACAACGGGATGTTGGTCTTCACCTATTTGAAAACTTCTAAAATTTCCAGGTTTTTGTCTAAAGGTTTGGGTGAAATCAACCTTTGGGGAAACGGGGCAACCGATTTGTATTGTCTTTCCGGTTCTTTCTCTTGTGGAGTGTTGTTTGAGCTATCATCCTCTTTGGAATTTTTCGGATCCTTAGGCTTTGGGGCCTTCACCGGATTAGATTTATCAATTATTTTCCCACTTCTTAAAGTGGTGATGGCTTGAATATGCTCCGTATGTTGGGAGGATGAGCTTGCGTCTTGTATCTTAAGTTGGGTTCTTGGGTTAGGAAGAGGTTAGGCAGGAAGTGTGCATTTCTTCCTAACACTGAGGTGAGATTCAACTCTAGCCATTGAGGTTTTCAAGTCATTGATGGTTTGAGTTGAATTTTGATTAAATTTCAATTGCTTTTGCATGAACCCATCAATTTTCAAAGAATTAATCTTGTTATATTCAGCTTGAACCGATACAAATGCACTCAACATCTCCTCTAGCGTAGCTTTTGGTGTAATGACTAAGGATGGACCTAGTAAAGGTTGAACTTGAGGAGCATTGTTTGCATTTGTAATGGGTCCATTCCTCCAACTGAAGTTGGGATCGTTCTTCCAAGTAGAATTATACGTGTTTGAGTTTGGAGCACCAAATTGCCGTTGATAACTATTTATGGCATTTGATTGTTCTTGTAAGATATCTTGGACTGCTGAAATTGTGGGACAATCTTGTGTTGCATGTTGATTTTCGGCACAAATTCCACAAACGGTTTCAACGCTTTTGAGTTGATCCTCTCTCTTTTCTTTAATTCCATGGCCTCAACTTTTCTTGTGAGGCTAGCTACACGTGCACTTATGTTATCTTCTTTTGAGAGGACATAAATTCATCATTTTTCCTTTTGTTGGCTAGTCTTGGAATTTGTTGGTCTAGATGTATCCCAAGACTGTGCATTCTCGGCCAATTCATCAAAATAGTCCCATGCTTTCTCAGCTTCCTTATTCATGAATTCTCCATTACACATCATCTCTACGAATTGGCACATGGGTGAAGTCAGTCATTCATAGAAAAATCTTATAACCCACCAAATTTTGTAGCCATGATGTGGGCATGCATTTAATAAGTCCTTAAACCTCTCCCAACATTGGAAGAAAGTCTCATCCCCCTTTTGGGCAAAATTCATGATAAGGCGCCTTAACATGTTCGTTTTGTGAGTAGGGAAGAACTTTTTAATGAACTCCCTAGACATCTCAGTCCATGTGCCAATTGATCGTGGCCTTAATGCATGAAGCCAACCTTTAGCTTTATCTTTTAGGGTAAAAGGAAATAATTTAAGTCTCACCACATCATCAGTTACGTTTGCAAAGTGCATGGTGGATATCACCTCATCAAATTCTTTATCGTGTTGATAGGCACTTTCACTGTCTAGTCCATGGAATTTGGGGAGGAGTTGGATTACTCCCGGTTTCAAATCTATGTTCCCTGCATTTTTTAGAAAAACTATGCATGAGGGAGTGCTCGCTCTTGCTGGTTGCAAGTAATCACGTAGTGTTCTGGGTCGGGGAACATTCTCAACCACATTTTCTCTCGTTTCGGTTTGGTTTTGGCCCAGATTTTGATTGGCCATAGGGTTGGGTTGATTTACAGCATACTTTCAGACAAAATTGGAGAATTTAAATGTCTCTTAGCACGTGGCTCTCTATCAATTCCTTAAACTATTCCCCCTTCACTAATGAGTCGGTTCTTAGAATCCTAAGCCCAATGTGGCATGCAAATCCTAGAAGAATGAAATAAGAAAAAAGAATTCTTCCTTCCTTTACTTCTCTCTAAGACCGAAGCACAAGGTGTCTTGCAATGGCTGAGCCAGAAGCAAGAATAGAGACCGATTTCTCTTGGTCAATAGGGGTTCAGAGAACTCCCCACCCACTCTTTAAATCTTTTGAGAAAAGTGCAGAAAAAGAAGAAAGAGGAATAGAGTTGAGAAGAGAAATCTCTGAGCACAAGGTGATCCAAGACGGCAGTGCCGACCAATAGGAATCAAGGCGGCACAAGGCCAACCTATCAGAGATCTAAAAAGGAGTCTCCACCCACTCTACAAGAGATGAATATGATAGGAAATGAATAGGGGAAGAAGAAGGGTAAGGTTATAAAGATATAACTTGATTTGAGAACCTAAGATCCCTCAGTTCTTCTTCAACTTCCTACAATTCCTGCAAAAAGAAAAAAAATCAAAATAAAACAAACTAAGTTAGTACTATTCCTAAAAATTTCAATAGAAACTATCTTTAGAAATTCTGTAAAAACCGTCAAAGTCCTCGGCAACGGTGCCAAAAACTTGTTCGCTTCCCTAAGTGTAGGGTTGCGATGTAGTAATAATCTCGGTAAGACCGAGGTCGATCCACAGGGACTTGTGTAGAAATTCACAAAACACTTCTAATGGTTTCTATTGAAGAACTAACTAAACAGATTTTAGTAGATTGATGTAGACAGATGTTATTGAACTAAACTGAAAGTAATCAATTAATAAAAAGCACTAGGGGTTCAAGGATCCACTTGTAGCAATCTTTGATGCTCAATTTGCTGTGGTTTCTCAATTTCTCAACTAGAATCGAAATTAAGTTCAATCTAGTCGGATGATAGAGCAGTTAACACAACCAATCTGTCATATGTATGATTCATGTACATGATTCGCTCAATTCAAGCTAGGACTTAATATCACGCCCTAAATTCGGTTCTCGACGTCCATTCGCTGTAACCCGAATTCAGAGGTGGTAGCCTCCGTAGTACCCCGATCTCGGATCCTAACCCCACACGCCAAGTTCCGATCCTAGGATACCACAAGAAGGATTTTAGGGTCTGAAATTTTTTTTTTAAACATGAGCATCACCATATGAGTACCATCAAAGACAAACACAATATTTCCACTAAGTCATTTCGTTTACATACAGTACTGAAAGGTAAATACACAATGCGTAAATATAAAAACTGTGCACAATCCGACACCTCTTGCTACTGCACTCCCAACTCTAACTCAACGTTGCTGATACACTCTGGTATAACCTGCAGTGTAACAAACGCGCACAAGCTTCGAACGAAGCTTTGTGAGTGCGTGTGTGCGTGCGCAATGCGTATGACAAGCATGATAAATATCAGAGTAAGCAGTAAAGCATGATGAGAAATCTAAACCAAAACTTAACCTAATTAGGCTATATGATCATGTGATATGAATAACCAACCTACCACGGCTATGCAAGCATGCAATACAGATAACTAGCCTGCCATGGCTATGCAAGCATGTAATACAGGTAACCAGCCTACCAAGGCTATATACTCATACTATGCAATGGCCTACAGGGCCTAATGTCACATGCAATGATCCAATGCATGTATACAAATCACCACCTCTCAGTACAGTGGTCCAGATATGAATAGTCATATCGCGATCGCCCAAGTAATGCAGGACTCGGAACTGGTAGCTCGCCCAGTGTGGTAGCTCGCCCAGGCTTACAGCCCCGCCCACATCACACCCGCTGTCACGCCTCAAATTCGGTTCTCGACGTCCATTCGCTGTAACCCGAATTCAGAGGTGGCAGCATCCGTAGTACCCCGATCTCGGATCCTAACCCCACATGCCAGGTTCCGATCCTAGGATACCACAAGGAGGATTTTAGGGTCTGATTTTTTTTTTTTAAACATGAGCATCACCATATGAGTACCATCAAAGACAAACACAATATTTCCACTAAATTATTTCGTTTATATACAGTACTGAAAGGTAAATACACAATGCGTAAATATAAAAATTGTGCACAATCTGGCACCTCCTGCTACTGCGCTCCCAACTCCAACTCAACGTTGCTGATACACTCTGGTATAACCTGCAGCGTAACAAACGCGCATAAGCTTCGAACGAAGCTTTGTGAGTGCGTGTGTGCGTGCACAATGCGTATGACAAGCATGATAAATATCAGAGTAAGCAGTAAAGCATGATGAGAACTTTAAACCAAGACTTCGTCCAATTAGGCTACACGATCATGTGATATGAATAACCAGCCTACAACGGCTATGCAAGCATGCGATACATATAACTAGCCTACCATGGCTATGCAAGCGTGCAATACAGGTAACCAGCCTATCAAGGCTATATACTCATACTATGCAATGGCCCACAGGGCCTAATGTCCCATATAATGATCCAATGCATGTATGCAAATCACCACCTCTAAGTACAGTGGTCCAGATACGAACAGTCATAACGCAATCGCCCAAGCAATGCAGGACTCGGAACTGGTAGCTCGCCCAGTGTGGTAGCTCGCCCAGGCTTACAGCCCCGCCCACATCACACCCGCCCACGTCAGGATCGTCCCACACCATACAGGGCATCAGTCACATCACCGATACCAATACCATCTTTGAAACGGAACATCACCGGGGTCTCACAGACCTCACTACTCACCAGTAGAATGCCAAAGCCTATCTGGTGCAATAGCGGACCTACTCACAGCTGGTCAAACTCAACCCACTTTGCCAACACTCTTCCGGCAGGTTAGGTCAGACCTCCTTCCAAACCGACCACGTGCAGTGGAAAACACCGCCGTTTGGTATTCGGCATACTGGTGTATGATTAAACCACCCGGTCCTTGAATGGAGCACCCACCTTGGTACCAACGGGTTCAGGGACTTTCACCCAGGGACATCTTTAGCATTCAGTTTAAAGATCACATATTTCCGGTGTTCCTGCAAACCACGATGGAGCTGTGGTTGCAACGTAGTAACCATGCTATATGCGGCACAAGCAGACGGTGCGAAATGCAACCATGCATACAAACGTGGGACGACATGCCCGTGCAAGTCTCCAAAGAGCACCATAAAACTATAAGGTCTCAAACACAATGTCACCGTCAGCTGGTAATGAACTGCACGACAATCACGACCGATATGGCCGGTTGATACAAGACAATCAGATGAGCCAAGCATTCATGATGCATGAGTCAAGTATACAGTATGAGTGCCAACAAGTAGCCCATCTACCACGATGGCAATAAATCAATCTAGTCCAACCTATTTGAGATACGATTAAGATGAGGGGACACATATGAATGATCGAGTCATAGTGCGGGATGTCGCTAGCCAGGGAATCTCGCACCAAGGGCTACAAGGTATGCTAAGCTATTCCTACCATACAGTGTAAGTCAGGATGATAGATTCCTGTCCTCGAATAGTCCCATACCTATTGGAGAGGTTTGCGATAGAGAGCACATGAATTACATTTGCGCACTACATCTCGAATGCTTTATGAATGCGTTTATGCCTAGTGGTCCCCAACTAACAATGGTGATTCGGGATGCATACTCATTACACATGCATGGTGGTCGTCGAAGCATATAGTATAAAGATCACATATGAGTATTCCAACAACACTACGTGTGGCAACAGACATAAAAAATAGCATAAAAAGATAATTCACTTATAATACAAGCAAACATAAAGAGATAAGACTCTAAATGGATGGTATACAACAACACAGATGGTCCAACAACTGAACGGTGTGGATTAACCTTCAACATTCAGATAACCCAAATGGAAAGAAAATGATTGAATACACTACCGACACATCAAAGGTAGAACTTACTTGAGCGGCAAGAGTGGAATACTCAAAATCATGCCGAGACCCATAATCCTGTAGTACAGTGGAGATGAACACAATAATGGTCCGTAAAAGGAATGTCATAGAAGGGGTTGCAAGATAGACATGTCATGACAGAGGATTATAAATGGTAGGGTAATCTGCGATAGATGGTCAATACAATGAGGTCCAAAAAGGGACAACAGGTCTAACATCATACTACAAGATAGGCTCCATATAATGGATGGCCTATATGACATACAAACGTCGAGGATGAGCCCCATACTCGTCCTATAGGTAAACTGACGGTGTGGATGAGATATACAGAATATGGTAGTCTTTAATAGTTGGGTACAAGGGTAGAAGGGGTGAGTCATATGGGTATACACGCTGAGTTACCAGGGTCAATCAACATGGTGAGTCAACATGGTGAGTCAACAAGGCAGGTTGACAAGGCGGGTCAACATGGTGAGTTAATAAGGTGAATTGACAAGACGGTTCAATAGGGTGAGTTTAAGAAGGTAGCCCTGTGACTTGGATCGAGCAAACTCCAAGGATGACCTTTCAATAAGGGTTTACACAACTAATCATCAAGGTGGATCCACGGGATGGACAACGCGGTCATTCGAACACGTACATTGAGGTGGTCCTAAGGCCATCCTGTACATAACATGCTAGAGTCCATTTATTTGGATGGTTTGGATCAAGCACAAAATTAAGGCGGTCCTTATGGATGGCCGACATACATATCGCACCATGGAGGCCAATGGCTGACGTGGATAGAACACATGCATAACAAGGTGGACCCGTGGTTGGGTATAACCGCACAAAGGAGTGGGGGAGCCACATACATCAATGGGCCCCAACAGCTTGGGATTAACCCGATATTTGTGCTTTCCCACTAATCAAGTGAGATGGCCACCAAACACCATGGTGGGGCCCGCACACCACATGTGTGGAACCCTACCCATGGTTGAGTGATTTAAGAACAAGGAGAATGGCAAATAAACATAATAGATGGGTCCTGCAAAGTTTCTAATGGTAGGCGGTCAATCACCCTTATTTCCTACATGTGGCCTACTCAAAACTGGGCCCACACCTCTGCCAAGAAGAACGACAAAGTATACCCAACATTCATCAAGGTGGGACCCAAAGTTGGGCCCCATCACCTTTGGTTAGATGGATAAATAAACATTACAATAGCCCTAGGGAAGGTTTCAAAGGTGGACATCAATGACCACTGTTTCCTATAATGTGGTCCACCTGAGGTTTGGATTTACCTCATCTTTTCTTGGAGGGCCCATGGAGTAAAATGATATGGAAAAACAGATGGGCGGCATACATAAAACAGATACATCATGGTGGGACCCACAAGGTGGGCCACCTGCGCGGTGCTTGGAGCGTGGCGCCCAAATGGCCCCCAGAGTTTTGAATCAAACTGATATTTTTGTTTTCCCATTCATCCATATACATGTGATCTTATGAGCAGGTTGAACGACAAATAAACATGACTGTAGGGCTGGGAAGGTTTCAACGGTGGAGATCATTATTCCCACTGTTCCCATGGCATGGTCCACTTGACATTTGGATATGCTTCAATTTTGGCTCAGCCACTAAAATGAGCTGGAAAAACATATGGACGGAATAGATAGAGCGCATACATTCTAGGTGGGTCCCACTAGTGGGCCAGCCGCTGGACAGCCCAACCAGCCCACGGCCAGCGCCCTTTCCTTTTTCTTTTTCTTTTTCTTTTTTTTTTTAAAATGATCTCATCAAGTGGGGCCACAGAAGTTTTTGATCAAGCTGATATTTTGTTTTCCCTCCCTTTCACACGTGTGAACTCATGAATAGGTTGGATCTCAAATAAACATCATGGTGGGCCATAGGTAGGTTTCAACGGTCTGTCACTGTCCTCACTGTTTTCTGTGGTGGGGCCCCCTTGAGACCTGGATCTGACTCAATCTTGGGGTCATGCCCTAAAATGATCCCCCCAAAAGGATGAATGGTATGGATATAGCACACACATCATGGTGGGACCCACAGGGTAGCCTCCAGATGGGCAGCGAGCCCAGCGTCCGTGGACGCTGGTACGCCCAGCGCTCGGACGCCTCTCCTTTCCTTTTTCTCTTTCTTTTTTTTTTTTTTTGTTTTTCTATGGTTTTCGCCCAGTGGGGCCCATAAGAGGATGATCCACCCCATCTAACAGTTTCCTCGGTTCATAAGGAACTCATAGAGTCCTATATTGGGTATGTTTTGGGGGCTACAAATATCAAGGTGGGCCGAGGAAGTTCAGCAGTACAAATCGTCTCCCCACTGTTTCATGCGGTGCGGTTCACTTAAGAATTGAATCTGCTTCATCCTTGGGTCTTAGCCCTAAAATGATATGGGAAAACAGATAGACGGTGTGGATGGAACACAAACATCAAGGTGGGTCCCACGAGTGGGGACCCCACTAACCCCTCCAGCGTACGCTGGACGTTTCCAGCGTCTCTGACGCTGGGACGTCCAGCGTCCATGTTTTTTTTTTTTCTCTTTTTTTTTTCTTTTCTCTAGTTTATTTCAGGTGGGGCCCACTTAGGGAAGATCCAATCCGTTCATTGGGTTTCCCAGCTCGTTGGGGACCTAATGAGCCCAATATTGGGCAGGCTACGAGCCTACAAACATCAAGGTGGGCCCAAGAAGTCCAGCCGTCCATAACATTATCTCCACTGTTTTCGATGTTGTGGTCCACCTACGATCTGGATCTGCTTCATTTTTTTGGTACCCAGCCTTAAAATGGGCTGGAGAAACAGATGGACGGCATAGATCAAATATATGCATCAAGGTGGGTCCCACGAGTGGGGACCCCACTCAACGCCCAAAAGGGCTCTCTAGCCGACGCGCTGCTGGGCAGCAGCATCCTCTGGACGCTGGCTGTCTAGCGGCATCTCCTTCACTCTTTTTTTTTGTTTTCTTTTTTTTTATATATACTTTCAAGTGGGGCCCATATGTGTAAGATCTAGCCCATCCATCTCATTGCCCATCACAAGGTGGGCCCAAGGGAAGAAAATGAAAAGTAAACGTGAAGAATGGGGGAAGGTTTGCACTCACAACGATGGTTGGACGGTTAGATTGCCGATTGGACGGTCCGGATGATGATCGGGGTCCTCCAAGCTTGATCTTCACCTTCAATTCCTCTAACTCTCTCTTTCTCTCTCTTGATCTCCCTCTAAATCTCTCTACTTCTCTCTCTTCTTTCTCTTCTCTCTCAAACCTTGGAATGTAATGGACGAGTGGTGCTTGGAAAAAGGGGGGGGGGGGGGGGGGGGGGGGGGGGGGGTTTCTTGGAAATTGGCTAGCATGGGAGGTATGGGTTGTGATGATGGCTAGATAATGATGATGATGATGGGAGAGGTATGGGTTGTGTTGACTTTGGAGGTGAGAGAATGATGGGGTATGGGTGAGGGTGATGGTGATTGATTTGACATGTTGTTGGGATTAGTGCAAGGGAGGCCCACGCCACACGTACGTTGCGCGGCCCACCTCGAATTGCTCAAACGTATGCATCTTACACACCGGGTATCGCAATGGGGCGTGCCGCGCGGCGTTGGAATCGTGGCGCCCGCGCGGTCGCAAGGGTACAAGTCTTAGGTCGTTGCGGTACTAAATCAGGGTCGCGATCAAGGCTCACTAATCTAGCCCATCCTGGACGTACCGGTACTGAAAACTAAACGTACGGAGGGCAATTCAGGGTACGGGTCTTAGACCCGCCCACGTCAGGACCGTCCCACACCATACAGAACATCTGTCACATCACTGATACCAATACCATCTCTGAAACGGAACATCACCGGGGTCTCACAGAACTCACTACTCACCAGTAGAATGCCAAAGCCTATCTGGTGCAATAGCGGACCTACTCACAGCTGGTCAAACTCAACCCACTTTGCCAACACTCTTTCGGCAGGTTAGGTCACATATAAATGGATGGTATACAACAACACAGATGGTCCAACAACTGAACGGTGTGGATTAACCTTCAACATTCAGATAACCCGAATGGGAAGAAAATGATTGAATACACTACCGACACATCAAAGGTAGAACCTACTTGAGCGGCAAGAGTAGAATACTCAAAATCATGCCGAGACCCATAATCCCGTAGTACAGTTGAGATAAATAGAATAATGGTCCGTAAAAGGAATGTCATAGAACGGGTTGCAAGATAGACAGATCATGACAGAGAATCATAAATGGTTGGGTAATCTGAGATAGATGATCAATACGATGAGGTCCAAAAAGGGACGACAGGTCTAACCTCATACTACAAGATAGGCTCCATATAATGGATGGCATAGATGACATACTAACGTCGAGGATGAGCCCCACACTCATCCTAAAGGTAAACGGACGGTGTGGATGGGATATACACGATATGGTGGTCTTTAATAGTTGGGTACAAGGGTAGGAGGGGTGAGTCATATAAGTATACAACAAGCTGAGTTACCAGGATCAATCAACATGGTGAGTCAACAAGGTAAGTCAATAAGGCAGGTTGACAAGGCGGGTCAACATGGTGAGTTAACAAAGTGAATTGACAAGGCAGTTCAACAGGGTGAGTTTAAGAAAGTAGCCCTGTGACTTGGATCGAGCGAACTTTAGGGATGACCTTTCAATAAGGGTTTACACAACTAATCATCAAGGTGGATCCACGGGATGGACAACGCGGTCACTCGGACACGCACGCTAAGGTGGTCCCAAGGCTATCCTGTACATAACATGATAGGGTCCATTCATTTGGATGGTTTGGATCAAGCACAAAATTAAGGCGGTCCTATTGGATTGCCAACATACATATCGTGCCATGGTGGCCAATGGCTGACGTGGATAGAACACATGCGTAACAAGGTGGACCCGTGGTTGGGGATAACCGCACAAAGGAGTGGGGAAGCCACATACATCAATGGGCCCCAATAGTTTGGGATCAACTCGATATTTGTGCTTTCCCACTAATCAAGTGAGATGGCAGCCAAACACCATGGTGGGGCCCGCACACCACATGTGTGGAACCCCACCCATGGCTGGGTGACTTATGAACAGAAAGAATGGCAAATAAACATAACAGATGGGTCCTGTAAATTTCCAACGGTAGGCATTCAATCACCCTTATTTTATACGTGTGGCCGACCCAAAACTGAGCCCACACCTCTGCCAAGAAGAACGACAAGGTATACCCAACACTTATCAAGGTGGGACCCAAAGTTGGGCCCCATCACCTTTGGTTAGATGGATAAATAAACATTACAATGGCCCCAAGGAAGGTTTCAAAGGTGGGCATCAATGACCACTGTTTCCTACGGTGTGGTCCACTTGAGGTTTGTATTTACCTCATTGTGTTGGCCCACAGCCCTAAAATAATATGGAAAAATAGATGGTCGGCATAGATAAAACAGATGCATCGTGGTGGGACCCACAGGGTGGGTCACCTGCTGGGCAGCGTGCCAAAGCACGCTGCTTGGAGCGTGGCACCCAAATGAGCCCCAAGAGTTTTGAATCAAACTGATATTTTTGTTTTCTACTTCATCCATATCCATGTGATCTTATGAACAGGTTGAATGACAAATAAACATCACTGTAGGGCCTGGGAAGGTTTCAACAGTGGAAATCATTATTCCCACTGTTTCTCGGGGCATTGTCCACTTGACATTTGGATATGCTTAAATTTTGGGCTCAGCCACTAAAATGAGCTGGAAAAACATATGGACCTAATAGATGAGGCACATACATTCTAGGTGGGTCCCACTAGTGGGCCACCTGCTGGGTAGCCCAGCCAACCCACGGCCAGCGCCCCCTTCCTCTCTCTTTTTTTTTATTTTTTATTTTTTATATTGATCTCATCAAGTGGGGCCACAGAAGTTTTCGATCAAGCTGATATTGTTGCTTTCCCTTCTTCAGACGCATGTGTGAACTTATGAACAGGTTGGATCTCAAATAAACATCATGGTGGGCCGTAGGAAGGTCTCAACGGTCTGTCACTGTCCCCATTGTTTTCTCTCAAGTGGGGTCCACTGGAGATTTGGATCTGTCTCATTCTTCAGACCATGCCCTAAAACGATCTCCTCAAATGGATGGACGGTGTGGATATAGCACCCGCATCATGGTGGGACCCATACAGTGGGCCACCAACTGGGCAGCGAGCCCAGCGTCCGTGGACGCTGGTACTCCCAGCGTCAGCGACGCCTCTCCTTCTTCTTTTCTTTCTCTCTTTTTTTTTTCATGGTTTTGATCGAGTGGGGCCCAAATAAGGGTGATCCATTCCGTCTATCAGGTTCCCCAGCTCATGGGGGACCCAACGAGCCCAATATTGGGTGGTTGGATTGGTCTACAAACATCAATGTGGGCAGAGGAAGTTTCAATAGTGGTTATCGTTATCTCCACTGTTTTCTATGGTGTGGTCCACCCGAGATCTGGATATACTTCATTTTTGGTACCAAGCCTTAAAATGGGCTGGAGAAACAGATGGACGGTGTGGATCAAATATGAAAGTGCGGTTTCACCGCTTGTAGAGACACTTGGAGATATGGCTATGGACCTAGAGGGGGGGTGAATAGGACCTTTTTGAAAATCTTTTCGCCTACTAATACAATTCAACAAAATAAGCGTTGTAAGCAAGAACACCTCGGCTTCCAAGCCTTGGTGGGTCCAATCAAATAGACTAGCAAGGGTTAAGCAATAATCAAACCTAGTCTAAGCATGCATAGATAAGAAAATGATTCAACTAATAAAGCTTCTTTCCTATGCAACTTGTGTAGACTTATGAGAGTGGATCAATGAGCTCAAGTCTACACAAGTAGTGAAGGTACATCTTGTGTGAGGATGCCTAAAAGGTGCCTAGCATGCATTCATATCAATCATTCATAATTAAGCAATTTAAACTAACAATGCAAAGATAGAATGTGCTCAAGAACAATCACAAACACAAGGATGTATAGTGGTTCGACTACGTGTCTACTCCACTCCCGGTTCAAGTACTCAACCCCTTGGAGCACACCGGCATTCACTAACGGAGGTTTTAAATGAGGTTCACCTCTCAACCTTTACACACGGAGGTTTTATCGGTTCACCTCTCAACCGTCACCGGAGTTTTGAACCAAAGGCTAACTCTCAACCCAATCGCACGTTTACTCCCGTGTCGGAGGCTCCCCCTTGGAGACTTAGTTTAGGCCCGGCTGACGGGCCAAGGAACGGCTAACGTCCCTAAGGCGAGTTGACAAACAAACTCTAAAATGGACTCTCAAATAAGACAACCTACTTGTCGGATGAGCCCCTTGTTTAGTGCCGGATTGGGTAGCTTGATCTCCGCTCTCCCGTGCTTCAATCAGCTTCCCTTTGCTCCCTCGATCGTGCCGCTGTTGCGTTGCCAATGCCTCAGCCACATTCGGTCAAACACCTTGCATGCGATGCCTTGAAAAACCCAAGGTGCTAGGAGGATGGGTGAATCTCATACATGGGATGTGTAGGATGTTCCAACTAGGAGATTCACCTAGAGAGTCTTCTAGAGGTTTTGGACAAAGGATATACCTATGTGGATTAGTGTCACACCTCTAGATTTGAGAGAGGAATCAAGTCATCTCTTGATAGCATTTGAATGCCCATACTTGTGTTTGAAACACAAGGGATATGTCTTGAAAAACCTCCTCTTTGAGGCCCTAAATGATGTACAAGTTAAGTGTGGAATGGGCTCTCAAAAACTTCTCTCTTTTGCCCAAGAGTGGAGCCCCAAATATATAGAAAAAGGGCTCCAACGGTCATAAAACGGGCAGAAAACGGCCTGTCCCGACCTGTCCCGACCGGTCATGACCGGTCGGACATCCCTGCTGGAAGGTTTCATCAATGCAGGTCAAACACACTGGCCGACCGGTCATGACCGGTCGGCCCCCTTTGCTGGACAGCCAAGATGCCCCAGGCTGACCGGTCATGACCGGTCGGCGCCCTCTGCTGGATGAAGGAAATCCTCCAGGCCGACCGGTCATGACTGGTCGGCCATACTTGCTGGCCACCATGATTTGTAAACAGCCGACCGGTCATGACCGGTCGGTTGGCCATTGCATAAAGCAGCAAGGCTGCTGGCCGACCGGTCATGACCGGTCGGACCAGCCTGGTTCTCCCCACATACAAGCTGCACTCTACTTTCTTCAGCCTGTACATAAAGTCCTAGGAAAGGTTGATCAAATGGGACACCTAGGGCCTATCAATGATGCCTAAAGGGTTCTAAATATGGTCAAGGTCATCAAGGATACAAAGGGGATAGGTTTTGGTCGAGGTTAAGGCATCAAGGCATCTCATTTACCTGAATCTTCATTCTTGATGCGGCTGGACGTCTTGAGTCTTCGGTCTTCGTCTTCTTTGGGCTCAACCGACTCTAGACATACTGACGTAAGTGATTGACAAACAAGGTGCACTAGTATGCCACGGAAAAGTGCACTAACAAAATACATACATCAAGGTGGGTCCCACGAGTGGGGACCCACGGTCAACGCCCAAAGGTATGTGCTGATGGGCAGCAGGGTCCTCTGGACACTGACTGTCCAGCGGCGTTCCCTTCTTCCCTTTTTTTTATTTTTTTTTTATTATTATTAGTATTATTATTATTATTACAGGTATGTGGGGCCCATTCATGGACGATCCAGCCCACCCATCTCATTGCCCATCACAAGGTGGGCCCAAGGAAAGAAAATGAAAGGTAAACGAGAAAAAGGGGGGGAGTTTGCGCTCACAATGATGGGTGGACGGTTGGATCACCGATCGGACGGTCCGGATGATGATCGGGGTCCTCCAAGCTAGATCTCCTCCTTCAATCTCTTTCTAATCTCTCTTCTAATCTCACTCAAATCTCTCAAATCTCTTTCTTCTCTCTCTATCTCTCTCTCAAATCTCTTTCTCTCTCCTTTCTCTCTTTCTCTTTCTCTCCCCTTAGAAATCCTATGGACGAGTGGTGCTTGGGGTTTTTCTAGAGGAGAATGGCTAGCATGGGAGGGGGGTACATGAGGTGATGATGATGATGATGGGAGAGGGCATGGGAGGTATGGGTGGCATGATTAGAGTTGACTTTGGAGGTGAGAGAGTGATGGAGTGGGTGTGGTGTGTGTAGACTAGGGTAATGAGAGGGGTATGGGTGAGGTGATGGTGATTGATTTGACATGTACTTGGGATTTGTGCAAGTGGGGCCCACGCCACACGCGAGTTGCGCGGCCCACCTCGGATTGCGCAAAAGTACGCATCTTTCACATCGGGAATCGCAATGGGGCGTGACGCATGGCGTTGGAATCGTAGCGCCTACGCGGTCGCCGGGGTATAGGTCTTGGGTTGATGCGGTACTAAAATAGGGTCGCGATCAAGGTTCACTAATATGGTCCATCCGGGACGTACTGGTACCGGAAACTAAACGTACGGAGGGCAATTCAGGGTATGGGTCTTACACTTAAGCACACTCAATTGTATAGGTCAGTCCCAATTCCAATAGGTTAAGATCACAATCATAACCATCATTAAATCCTATCACAAGATAAAACTAGATCATGATTTGAACTTGATCCAAATCACTACACAATCTTACACACTTCAGAAATTCCAGAAAATAGACCTTTGGTAAGAAGCTCCCACATGAAGATCATAGATCTAGAACATATTGAATCCAATTCCTTGGATCATACAGGTCTAGACTATCTCAAAACAGTTAAGAACTCAAGCAATTCTTCTAAACATCCATGAGCCATCATAAGATTAAGAAAAACTACTTTATTTAAACTTCAAACCATTGTTCTTCACTAATAATTCAACTTGAAACCAAATCAACGAATTGAAACATCTTAGATTCACTACAAGCTTGCCCTCTTAGCTCTAGCTAAGAGGTTTAGCCATTCATGATCCAAGGAAACATTAAACAAATTAAATAAAACATAAAACGAAAAGAACAAACTAGGAGGAGTTGTAGAACTCCAAATCCGACTTCCGCCGTCTCCCACCGTGCTTAATCTGTTCTAGGATGCCCTAGGAACGATCCCTAGGTGTCCTTTTATAGCGGAGAAGCTCTGCTGCGTCAGAATCATCTAGAAATTGCGTAAGGTTACGCAGTGCGCAGAGAAAATCGGAGCCCAGAATAGAAACTGGCTGTTTTTGCATGTGGCCGACCGGTGTTGACCGGTCGGACTGCTTATGTAAAAGGTCCAGCGAGCACAAAGTGGTTTCTGATATGCTGGCCGACCGGTCAAGACCGGTTGGCCCAAGCTGATCATTTGCTCCAATGTGCATAGGAGGTAGTTCCGACCTTTTGGCTGACCGGTCTTGACCAGTCGGACCAAACTGGTCATGCTTCCAGCAGCCTTCAAGGAGGTCGGCAGGTCGGCCGACCGGTGTCGGCCCTTGAGCTCTTTCTTCTTTTTCTTCTTTTCATTCTCCTCTTTTCTCCCTCCTTCTTCCTTTTTTGGTCTTCCTTCAATCTTCCTCCAATGCATTTAAATACACTCTTTTGGTCTCTAATTGGGTGAAGTTCGCTCTCATCCCTACAATCACAAAACATGCATTAGATGGGCCTTTTAAACATGACAACCATGCATATAATGTGATGTAATGGGCTATGCAATGTATAAATTGGAGGTTCAACAAGTCCCTCCTTTGAAGAGTACGAATTTAGGAAAACTTGGAATCTGTTCTTCTTTGCGAGAAATTGTATACTACAGCGGATTGGTCCGAGCAGTATTCATCATTCGCCTGATCCTATTGGCATGCGAGTCGCTGAAGAAATGTATTATTTCTTGCTTTCTATTTATCTCGGGCCCCGTTATTGCTGCTTCTTTCATCAGACTGAACATGGTGTACGGCTTATATCTTTCCACTGCTTTTATTCCCATGCTTTCGGCACATGGCCCGGCTATCTCTATCTCTGTATGTTCGAGTGACTTATACGAGCTTGTTATTGCGTTCCTCCATTTCATAGTATACTAATACAGAAATTCTCCCAGAATCATTTCCCATCTTATCAGCTCTGTTAGAGGGACTGCTCTTCGTGGTACCCAGAATCTTATCATGAACAATTCATGGAACTGTTCTCATGCTGATATTTCTTGCAGGATTCCCTATTGGTACCATTCTTCAACTATCCTTGTCAATGTGGCTCCAAATCGCTTTACCATCTGCACTTAGCTGATTCTTTGACGATTATAATATTTCTCATACCAGAGCAAATGGTCAAGGGGCGAATCGTGTATTGAGAATAGCATCACTTTAACATTCGGGGCTTTATGTGGCTGACGGCGTCTTGGCAATTGATGTGCCTTTATCTTTAACATGGCGCTAATTCTTTTCTGTTTTCGGCTTTCTTCCGATACAGCGGTTATTGCCATGCAATGTGCTAACTGTATTTCATGTTCCTCAACTTCCGGAATGAATCGTCCTAAAAGGAGTACTGAAGATGATTTCTGTCGTTGTTTCATGCTTACTGCAGACACGACATTTGTAATTGCTTTCTTTCCTTTGTCTTTTTCTTTTCCCATGACTATTTCTCCTCCGTCGATCATCCGTTGGAGAATAGCCTTGATAGAATAACATCTATGCGTAGGATGTCCTATCATGCGATGCTAGTGGCAGTAATATCTGTCTTCTGTTTTATCCTCCTCTTCTGGTCGTTTTAATGACAGTAATTTAATAGTTCCTGCTACAACCAATTGGTTCATCATTGGGACAATATCTTCATTTGAAAAAGAATAATCTTCTTGGCGGTTAAACCGTTTATATCTTTTGTCATTTGATTCATCGGCGGGATAGCTCTGCCTTTCTCTTTTGTTATCTTTTGGTTTGCCCCGAAATTCTTCTTTGTTCTTATCTTTATCTGTGACGTTAGCTGAAGACTTATTAGAGATTCGTCATGTTAATTCTGTGCGGAATGCAGGTAACTTTTTAATCATACTTTCCAGAGCATTAGCTCTTGTAGCCAATTCTCAGAATGTGTGTATTTTCGCTCTTGTAAGTACGAATGCAATTTCTGGTTCCATACACCCAATACACATTTCCACCTGTTCAGCTTCTTCGGAGAGATATTTGCATGACGTGCTTAAAGTTCTCCAGCGCGGAATAAACTTGTCGACAGATTTCGATTCCCTTTGTCGTATCGCTGCGAGTTCCGTCAGACTCACTTCTCTTTCAGTTGAAAAGAAGCTTGTCAAAAAAGTTTCCTGCATTTGTTCCCATGTGTGTATGGTTCCTGGGCTAAGGCAGCGTATCATTTGAAAGCTTTTCCAGTCAGAGTTGCACCAAATAATCGTAAACAATATTACGGCACGATAGCGTAGCTTCCCAATGCAATGATGAAATGCATCATATGTTCTTCTGGTGAACTTTCCCCATTAAACTTTTGAAATTTCGGGCATTTGAAGCCTATTGGGAAAGGAATATCATTGACTTCTCTTGGATACGGCGTCTTATATTGAAAACGTTCTTTATGTATTCTTTCTCCTTCCAGTCGAACAATTTCAGCAATAATCTGTTGCATTTCCTTTGTTGCCATTCCGTTGTTTGTCATTAGTATAGACCCATGTGACATGGCCTGAGGTGGTTGTGACCCTTCGGCTGGATGTTCCACATTTTCTGTGGGGGCTGCATTTTGAAGAGCGACATTCTGGGACATATTGCGAGCTATTATAGATAAAGCTTCTCGCATATTCCTGCACTCCTCCATTAGGATCGCTTGCGTTCATGCCATTTCTTTGAAACGCATTTCCATCGATTGTCCAGCTTGACCCGTTTCGGCTATGAGGACAAAGGCTCTTCTTCCAGATGTCCTTGTTTGTGAGGATGTAAATGAGGCGGTAGTCGAAGGGGTGTGTGATATTGAACTTCCTCTCAACTCGTGACTCTTGGATCGCGAGGAGTTGATAGACTTAGTATGTTCAGTTTGCTTTGATACGGTTTTAATCGAGCTATCTTTTGACTTTTCCGTTGGAGAAAGCTGATATGGCACAATGATTCGATTCACCTTTCTTTGTATGGTAAGGGATATAGGGAGTGCAGGAAAATCTTTTTCAGCGAAATGTGTTTCTTCTTATCCTGGATATAGGGATGGAGGGGCCATAGCCGGAATTTGTCTCGCCATGCTTCGGGTAATAGGTCTTTGGCAGGTTCGAAAATAAGGTCCCTTGACTGTAATTTTGATATAAGCTTTAGATGGTCTCTGTTTTCTTTTTTACTGTACTATCATCCATTTGCTTTTGTCTTCTGCAGCAACAGGCGAAGCGGAAATTACCATAACATTCACTTTAATTACTATATTCTGGGTTGTCTTCATTTGATACTTTTTGCTCATGTTTTGATTGTCGTAGGAGATAGTAAATCCTCCTCCTGTCATGAAATCGAAGGCGATTTTATGAGCTGAAAAAGCCATTGATAAAAAGTTTGATTGTCGTTTGGTTGAAGTCTGATTAAAGGATGTAATGTACCTGACATTTAAAAATAATGATAATTAGTTATTTGAAACGTTTAATTGTACAATTTATTTTAGAGATGAAGGGTGGAATGTTCCTGTTGAGAGTCGCCATTTTGGCGCTATACAGCGCCAAAAGATGACGAATACTTTTCTCATAATCTTTTATCAACATTAGAACATAACACTTTTATAGTAGTCCCCAGCAGAGTCGCCATTTTATTTACACAACAAAATTGCCTTGTTGTAATATGGGGAAATCAAGAGTCATATTCTAATATTAGATAAGAGAAATAGAAGAGCATTCATCATTTCATTTTATTCATGTAGTGAGTTCTTCATAGATTCCATACTTACATCATTCCTTGATTCTACAATAGATTGTACATTGTGCTAAAATGAAGTATATTCAGAAAGTGATTTCGGCAGAGCTTCGCCGTGTTATTATTTCATCATGTCTCAATGACAGGGAAATGGTCTAGCCAAAGCATCCTAGAGCTATCCATTTGCTTGGAAATGAACCAAAGATCCAGAAGCATTTTATGCATCTTGTCCACAATGAGGAATAAGTTTCTTCTAGAGAGCTTTACGCGATCCGCGACAAGCATCCTCCTGACCAACTCTTCTAGTCTTCTCTCTTCGCTTTCTTCAATCCGGTAGCATCTCCCCCTCGTTCATCTTTTGTCCTCGAGGTCCGCACTTTGTGCGTTCGACTTGAGAATAAGAGAACTCGAGGTCTGCTTCGTACCTCTGGAGCTCTAAACTTCAAAATCAAGTGCCAAATGAAGACCCCAAGGGGGGTATTTATAGGCAAATGCGGCCATTTCCACGTCAAGTGCAGCCCAACAAACATATACTTTCCACGACCCGCGGCAAGTGCACATTTCCTGCATTTTGCTTCTTTTCTTCTGCTTTCTTTCTGAATTTCTCTTGAATCTTTTCTTTTTCTTGTTTCTTCATTTTTCATGTCTCAACAATGACTTTGGTAGAATCATCGTATCTCCTTCGTCTCAAGGGCTAATTCTAGAGCCATTGGAAAGACAACTCGAAGGGCTATTAAACCATCTCAAATTGAGGGCCATGGACCCCAAATGGCTCACCAAAAGTGGCCATAAAGCAATCACAAACTGTAAATCTCCTCGAATTTCCAATTAAGTTTGTAGGTTCGTGAAGAGGAAGTCGTAGCTTCTACATCCTAGCTCGGATTGAGCTGATCTCAAGCTTTCTGGAAACCTCTTTGAATGAGCTTCGAACCCCTTAGAGTAACATCTCGGGTCTTGGACCTATAATCCAGAGTTTCATGTTCATTTCTCTCTAATGTGCAGTAAAGTCCTTGACCGCTTTTCGGAATCGCGTAATTCCCGGGATTCTGTTTGTATTTGGCTCATCCAGTCTCAAAACGAAGTGATTCTAGGCTCTTTGGAAGGAGATCTCAATGGCCTTTCCAACGGACCCAACCTTGCTTTGTTCCAATCCCATTTGACCCTTAGTTAGTCGGTCTTAAGTCACACTCGATCCGAAGATGGATTTTTTCAATGTTAATGGTCACATACCCAGAGTTAAGATAAAATGTGCCTTAGCAGTAAGGATGGGTGCGAAACCATATAAATAAGCATAGATCCATATAGGTAGGCGTGACTCATAAAGATAAGTACAGGGGCTATAAAGATAGGCACAAAGTTGTAAAGATAGGTATATGGATAGGCACATGGCTGTAAAGATTTTAAAAAAAAAAAAAAAAGCGATCCCTGAATATTTAATCAAAGACATGGCCCTTAAGCATTTATGCAAGCCTTAGCCACATTGTACGACCCTTGAGCAGCCTTAATTACAGGGTGTGGCCTTTAACAGCGAAAGCATACAACTTTTAATCTTAAAAATTTCAACTTTTATTCTTGGCAAAGGGAGTAAATAGTATTTTACCCTCATGCAACAAAGCATCTCATATGCTTGCCCCCTCGCCTTTGATGATTATCAACTGGGTGATAATGAGGGGTGAAAATGGGAGGTTCTCTTTCTTTCTCAATGAGATATCACAGTTGTTAAAACTAGAAAATGTGCAAGGCAGTTTTCTTGTGTTTTGTTGTTCTAAGGTGTTCTGAGTAATAAAGAAATTCATAGACAATCACAAGCATTCACAAACATACACAATGAGAAAGATATCGCGGCGCGGATTTTATTCCAGAGATTCTGAGATCTTTTACATTTCAGGCAGGCTGTGATCTGGCACAAGCCCTTAATTAAATCAATGGATGATCACCCTTGATTAAAAGGCAAAAGTAAATGTATGCGTGCGTCATAGATAAATTAAATAAAGCACATAAGGAAGCATAAATGTAAATCATGCACACCACAGAGAACACAAATTTTTACATGGAAACTCTTGCTGGAGAAAACCACGACACAAATCGACAAAGCTCCATTATGAATGTTAGTTGTACAATAGATGGAGTATTCGAGAAAAGGCCCAGATAGATAGAGCAGGTGATTAAGTCATCGGGGACTATGGTTTTTGAATTTGTGGTCATAGAGACCAGTGTAGTTTTGTTATGAACTGAGCCATCATTTTAGATAAGCCGAATGTTTATGTCCCGTGCCCTTTCGGGTCGGTTCGGGTCGAGAGACTGTCAGGGTTTTTAATTGAGTCGTGCATCGCTGGGCCGTCTTCCTGTATTTTTATGACGGGTGACCATTGGAGTACACGAACTACGATTGTTGTATGACACAACTCAGAGTCACCACCTGCTTTCTTTTTACACCGATGACAATAGTAAGGCACATCGTAACTACCTGATCGGCTCAACTTATGGATCCCGATTCAGACGGGTAGGGTATTGGCCAACTTTTGTAATGTCAATTCATAACAAATGTTTTGAGTGTTGTTGGAACTCTTCGTTTATGGTTTCGAATGGTAACCATAGTCTCTTTTATTTAGACTTAAGCCTCAATTCGAGCTAAACTCTAGTTGTGCAATGAACATGATTGATACAAAGTTCTTGTAATCAGTTGTCGAATTAGGCTGAAGTCTGCTGGCTTGTCTTTAGAAGCGATCCCGATCCTGTACCTTTGTTGATAGCTAATTCGCAATGAGAAATAAGTAAAGAATTTGCTCACGCATGCATAAATGTGCGGGACATTCTAACAAGGCAAGGGATTTTTTATGCACGATGAATGCAATAGAATATATACTGTATGAGATTGATTGTATGTGATGGATACAATAGAAGACATGTCACGTGAGAATGATGTATGTGAGAATACGATAGTGTGTATGCCATGTGAGGTTGAATACATGTCGAGTTAAGTAAGGTAAATGCTAAGTTTAAGCAAGATGAATGCTGGATTAAGCAGAGATGAGTGCTAAATTAAGCATAGATGGATGTTAGATTAAGCATAGATGAATATTAGATTAAGCCAAGATGAATGTTGATGCACGAGGCAAGCAATATCATATAATCATAGCTCCATTTCTATACAAATTTGCACTAAAGCGATATTCTGGTCATTTCGCTGCTTGAAAATTCTAATTAAAAATCTGAATTTTTAATATATCCACAGATCGACCATAAAATATCATGAATATTTTACCGCTCTTTGGTGTTTTAGCATAATTAGGGTATTTCAGATTTTTTGAATGATTTAAATTTGAAGAAAACCCCCCTTCAAAAGACGATCGTTTTTCGGAGTGCTAAAAAATCGCGATTTGTACTTCGGATGGAAAATCAAAATCTTTATTATTAAAAATTTATTTTTTTTGTATTTTTTATTGAATCCAAATGGGGAGTACTTCCTTATTTACATAAATAACTTAAAGTAAATGGAAATATTTACTTAAACATTTTTATGTAAATAGGTGCAGGTGTAGTGTAGGCAAGTGTAATGCAGTGCAGAGCAGGTTTGGCCAGTCCAGGCTCATGTGAAGAGAAAGTGGGCGCATCTGGGAGTGCGTGCATGTGTCCCTTGGAGATGGAGTGTGGGCGCATGTGTCCCTTGGAGTGGGAGTATGGGTGCATGTGTCCCTTGCTGCTCTCTCTCTCTCTCTCTCTCTCTCTCTCTCTCTCTCCACTCTGCATACTGAGGTCATCAGGGGTCGGGGTATTTATAGTCTGTTAATCGGATCCGAGTCCAGGCAAGGAGAAGTTGCAGGCACATGTATTTAGAGGGGAGTTTCCGTGCGCATGTGGGGACAGTCTAGGCGCATGTACTTAGAGAAGAGTTTCCGGGCGCATGTATTTAGAGAGGAGTTTCCGGGTGCATGTTATTCTACACTTGCGTATCTCCACGAAAATGGCCATAACTTCTTCGTTACAAATCTAACTTGGACGCTTTTATACTTGTCAGAAAGCTATTTCGACGATCTACGAAATGGAACTATCATGATAACCTTTAGAAGCCTCTTTTATCTTCAAAAGTGGGCCCCAAGTGATCGATGCCATCAATAATGTATGGTCTTCTGTGAACGACACATATCTCCTTCGTTACAAGTCAGAATTAGATGATCTTGGACTTATCGGAATCGTGACTTGGTGTGAATTCCCATGACGTATCATTTTCTTTGAACGTATATTGCTTGTCCAATCATCCTCTGACTGGAAGTAATTTCTTCACTGATATCTATTCTCAAACTTAAAAAAATTCAGGTTTCAGGCTACGATTGTTCACTCCATTGGACAGGTACCTTTTCTGGGATCAAAGTCACTGACACCAGAGCACTTTTAGCCTTTAATTATGTAGCCTGCAAAATTCCTGCAAAAGAAAAATCAAAATAAAACAAACTAAGTTAGTACTAGAATCCTAAAATTCCTAAATAGATACTATTTTGAGAAATTTTGTGAACAACCGTCAAAGTCCCTGGCAACGGCGCCAAAAACTTGTTTGCTTCCCCAAGTGTAGGGTTGCGATGTAGTAATAATCTCGGTAAGACCGAGGTCGATCCACAAGGACTTATGTAGGAATCCAAAAAACACTTCCAATAGTTCTACTGAGAAGTTAACAAATTAGTTTGAACGAGATTGATGTAAATAGCAATTTTGAACTAAACTAACGTAATCAATTAATAAAAAGGCACTAGGGGTTCAAGGATCCACTTGTAGCAATCCTTGATGCTCAATTCGCTGTGGTTTCTCACTTTCTCAACTAGAATCGAAATTAAGATCTATCTAGTCAGATGATAGAGCAGTTAAACCAACAATCTGCCATATGTAAGATCCATGTATATGATTCACTCAATGTAAGCCAGGACGAGCATACTCAATTGCATAGGTCAATCCCAATTCCAATAGGCTAAGATCACAATCATAAACATCATTAAATCCTGTCACAAGACAACACGAGATTATGATTTGAACTTATTCAAATCACATACATAGTCCTATATACTACAGAATTTCCATAAAAGTAGACTTTTGGTAAGAAGTTCCCACATGAAGATCATAGTACTAGAGCGTACTCCAATTCCTCAGATCATACAGGTCTAGATTAGTTCACAATCAATTAAGAACTCAAGCAATTCTTCCAAACATCCATGAGTCATCATAAGACTAAGAAAAACTACTTAGTACTTGAATTAAACTTCAAACCATTGTTCTTAAACATGAAATCCAACTTAAAACCACATCAAACGAATTGAAACATCTTAGATTCACTACAAGCTTCACCTCTTAGCCCCAGCTAAGAGGTTTAGCCGTTCATGATCCAGGGAAACATGAAACAAACTAAAGAAACATAAAAACAGCAAACAAACTAGGAGGAGTTGTGGAACTCCGAAATCCACTTCCGCCGTCTCCCACCGAGCTCAATCCACTCTTAGATGCCCTAGGAACAATCCCTAGGTGTCCTTTTATAGTGGGGAAGCTCCGCAACGTCAGAATCTTCCAGAATTTGAGTAAGGTTACGCAGTGCGCAGAGAAATTCGGAGCAGAAATAGATAGTTTTCTGTTTTACGCATGGCCGACCGGTCATGACCGATCGGACTTGATTATGTAAAAGGTCCAGCGAGCACAAAGGTGGATCCGACCTGTTGGCCAACTGGTCTTGACCGATCGGGCCACTAGTCCAGGGAGTTTAGCAAAGGGAATGACCTGTTGGCCGACCGGTCTTGACCAGTCGGACCAACTGGTCCTTGTCCAGGAGTGTCTTGAGGGTAGCCGGCGGGTCGGCCGACCGGTCTGGACTGGTCGGCCCTTGAACAATTTCTTCTTTTTCTTCTTTTCTTTTCTCCCTCTTTCTTCTTTCTTCTTTGGTCCACCTTGGGCCTTCATTCAAAGGGTCTTAATATATTCTTTTTGGTCTAAAATTGGGTGAAGTCCACTCTCATTCCTGCAATCACAAAACATGTATTAATCAGTCGTTAATTCATGAAAACCTTGCATAATGAGTGATGAATTGGGGTTAGAATATGCACAATTAAGAGCTCAACACACCCCCCAACCAGCATTTTGCTAGTCTCGGGCAAAACATGCGTGAAACAAGTTTCATTCTCCAAAACCCAACTCTCCTTTAGAAACCATTCTTCTATACATCCCAAGACACAAGTGTAACATTCAGAAAAATTTGGTGATAGATGTTGAAATCGTAAACTCTCAAAACATAATATGTGTCCATATGAAGTTCCCGCTGATTGATTGATAAACAGAAGAACTTAAACAAATTCAACCTAGTGTGCATAATGAAAGTTCATCTCATGAGTTTCTAGTATTATCTTCTTCATAAATCAACTAAACTATAGATCTCAAGGTGTATAGAGCAACAATAAGCGAATGACAGGAATTTGCCTTACTGTCCTTCCGACGGCTTTCACACTACGTCCCATTTCTAGCTTTGGTTACGGGTAGACCATCCCCCGGTTAGTAATACGTAGCCCTAATCGGAATTTTCCATCATTCTCAATGTCATCCTTCCTTTTCCTTTTTCTTTTAAATTAGATAGGATTTTTAGAAATCAATATCTTTCGTTATTTTCCCATGGACAAGGATGGACAAAGTACCCCGGCTTGGTTTCTCAATACCTTAAATCAAAGTCTAGCTGATCCACAAATCACATAATCCTGTCAATCCATGAAAATCGTGTAATGTGAACTAGGTGTAAGAGTGTTCAAATTTTCTATCAATCACATAAATAGGGGAATTCACATATAAAACCATTGTGTTCAAAGAAGTTCAAGACTTACAACATCATACACTTCATATCTCCTCCTCTTATGCTCGTATAATCTCGAATGTATAGCAGTAAGGTTTTCTAAAAGAGTTTTGAAAATTTTGAAAATTGAACAAGTTCCTACATAATTGCTCAAGATGTTACAAAACACTGGATCCATACTAGTGATCCTACACCCCCGACCAAATCTTGCATTGTCCTCAATGTAAACGATGTTCAATGAGCAAAACATGAGAGCAATTCTAAAAATAAAAGGGAGTGAGGAATGATAGTACCTGAGAGAATGAAAAGTGGAATTCTACCTCCTTCTAGCAAACCTAAGAAAAAGTATACAAAAGCAACAAAATCCGAATCCTAACTACTCTATACCTCCATCAGACTAGGAGATCAATTCCAACAACTCGTCTAAAAGCAGAAAGTCAAGCAGAATCATTAGATGGATCAAAAGGTTTTGCAATAACGTCATCCAATATCCTGCGTTACAATATACATGTGTGTGAGTGATCAAGATAAGCCACTGAAAATTCCAAAAAAGAATTTCAGTGGGTTCATTAATGTTTTCACCACATGTATAAGAGGAGACAACATCATATTTGGTAGAAAAAATATGTCTCCATTCAGATTTTCCTGGGCATTGATTTTGCAAGTATGAATCATCCTAGGGTTGGTAGAGGTCGGTATGCATGATCCATAGAGGTGTGGAAATATGAATTGATTTCTCTGTACAATAAAGTGTTGTTTCCACATCCTTTTCTTGGCTAACGTTATATGCCAATACCGACTCGAAAGGTGCGACTATATCCCCTATCACATTAACATTCTTATCAAGAGAATAGGCCACATCTTCTTCAAATTGATTAGAGTAAAGAGTTGAGAGGGACACATCTTCTATAATAGAATTAATCATGTTTATTTCATGGACCTCTTCATCTTCATCCTCTTGTTGGTTGTCAACATTAAAAGCATTTAACTCAATCCTCATATTGCCAAAAGACATTTGTATGACCCCACTCTTAGAATTGATAATAGCGTTTGATGTAGCTAGGAATGGGCGGCCAAGTATGACTGGAATTTGAGGGCCAATATTAACCATGGGTTGTGTGTCCAAGACAATGAAGTCCACCGAGTAGTAGACCTTGTCAACTTGGACAAGAACGTCCTCAATCACCCATCTCGGAATATGAGTCGATCTGTTAGCGAGTTGTAATGTGGTTTTGGTGGGTTTTAATTCACCTAAACCTAATTGTTCATATACCAAAAAGGGTATTAAGTTTACACTTGCTCCTAGATCAAGTAAAGCATGCTTCACCCGGTAGTCTCCAATTATACATGATATTGTTGGACTACCAGGATCTTTATATTTCTTGGGCATCCCGTGATTTATAATGGCGCTTACATTTTCTGTCAAAAATGCCTTCTTTTGCACATGTATTTTTTTTTTGAATCGTACAAAGGTTCTTCAAAAACTTAGCATATGATGGTATTTGTTTAATGACATCCAACAATGAGATGTTGATCTTGACTTGCTTAAAAACCTCCAAAAATTCCTGGTTTTTGTCTAAAGGTTTGGGTGAAATCAACCTTTGGGAAAACGGGGCAACCGACTTGTATTGCCTTTCCAGTTCTTTCCCTTGTGGAGTCTTGTTCGGGCTATCATCCTCTTTGGAAATTTCCAGATCATTAGGCTTTAGGGCCTTCACTGGATTAGATTTATCAATTATTTTCCCACTTCGCAAAGTGGTGATAGCTTGAACATGCTCCATATGTTGGGAGGATGAGCTTGCGTCGTGTATCTCAAATTGGGTCCTTGGGTTAGGAAGAGGTTGGGCAGGAAGTGTGCCTTTCTCCCTAACACTGAGGTGAGATTCAACCCTAGCCATTGAGGTTTTCAAGTCATTGATGGCTTGAGTTGTATTTTGATTAAATTTCAATTGCTATTGCATGAACCCATCTATTTTCAGAGAATTAGTCTTGTTATACTCAGCTTGAACCGATACAAATGCACCCAATATCTCCTTTAGCGTAGCTTTCGGTGTAATGACTAGGGATGGACCTAGTAAAGGTTGAGCTTGAGGGATATTGTTTGCATTCGTAGTGCGTCCATTCCTCCAACTGAAGTTGAGATGGTTCTTCCAACTAGAATCATACGTGTTTGAGTTTGGAGCACTAAATGGTCGTTGGTAACTGTTTATGGCATTTGATTGTTCTTGTATGATGTCTTGGAATCCTGAAATTGCGGGACAATCTTGTGTTGCATGTTGATTTCCGTCACAAATTTCACAAACAGTTTTAACGTCCTTAGAGTTGATCGTCTCTCCTTTCCTTAATTCTATGGCCTCGACTTTTCTTGTGAGGCTAGCCACACGTGCACTTATGCTATCCTCTTTTGATAGGACATAAATTCCTCTTTTTTCCTTTTGTTGGCCCGTCTTGGAATTTGTTGATTTAGATGTATCCCAAGACTGTGCATTCTCAGCTAATTCCTCCAAATAGTCCCATGCTTCATCGGCTTCCTTATTCATGAACTCCCCATTACACATCATCTCTACAAATTGGCGCATGGGTGAAGTCAGTCCTTCATAGAAAAAGCTTATAACCCGCCAAATTTTATAGCCATGATGTGGGCATGCATTTAATAAGTCCTTGAACCTCTCCCAACATTGGAAGAAAGTCTCATCTTCTTTTTGGGCAAAGTTCATGATAAGGCGCCTCAACATGTTCGTTTTGTGAGTAGGGAAGAATTTTTTTATGAATTCCCTATGCATATCAGTCCATGCACCAATTGATCTTGGCCTTAATACATGAAGCTAACTTTTAGCTCTATCTTTAAGAGTAAAAGGAAATAATTTAAGCCTAACCACATCATCAGTAACATTCGCAAAGTGCATGGTGGTTATTATCTCATCAAATTCCTTAAGGTGTTGATAGGCACTTTCACTATCTAATCCATGGAATTTCGGGAGGAGTTGGATTACTCCCGGTTTCAAATCTACATTCCCTGCATTTTGTGGAAAAACTATGCATGAGGGAGTGCTCGCTCTTACTGGTTGCAAGTAATCACGTAATGTTCTTGGTCGGGGAACATTCTCAACCACATTCTCTCCCGTTTCGGTTTAATTTTGGCCCAGATTTTGATTGGCCATCGGATTGGGTTGATTTATAGCCATACTTTCAGACAAAATTGGAGAATTGAGATGTCTCATAGCACGTGGTTCTCTATCAATTCCTTCTACTATTCCCCCTTCACTAATGAGTCGGTTATTAGAATCCCGAGCCCAATGTGGCATGCAAATCCTGAAAGTATGAAGCAAGAAAGAATTCTTCCTTCCTTCCTTTACTCTTCTCTAAGATCGAAGCTTAAGGTGTCTTACAATGGCTGAGCCAGAAGCATGGATAAAGACCGATTTCTCCTGGTTAATAGGGGTTCAGAGAACTCCCCACCGCTCTTTGAATCTTTTGAGAAAAGTGCAGAAAAAGAAGAAAGAGGAGTAGGGGTGAAAAGAGAAATCTCTGAGCACAAGGTGATCCAAGACGGTAGAGCCGACCAATAGGAATCCAGGCGGCACAAGGCCAACCTATCAGAGATCCAAAAAGGAATCTCCACCCACTCTACAAGAGATGAATATGATAGGAAAGAATAGGAGAAGAAGAAGAGTAAGGTTGGAAGGACAAAATCTGATTTGAGAACTTAAGATGCCTACTTCTTCTTCAACTTCCTAAAAATCCCTGCAAAAGAAAAATCAAAATAAAACAAACTAAGTTAGTACTAGAATCCTAAAATTCTTAAATAGATACTATTTTCAGAAATTTTGTGAACAACCGTCAAATTCCCCGGCAACGGTGTCAAAAACTTGTTCGCTTCCCCAAGTGTAGGGTTGCGATGTAGTAATAATCTCGGCAAGATCGAGGTCGATCTACAGGGACTTATGTAGGAGTCCACAAAACACTTCCAATAGTTCTACTGAGAAGCTAACAAATTAGTTTGAACGAGATTGATGTAAATAGCAATTTTGAACTAAACTAACCTAATTAATTAATAAAAAGGCACTAGGGGTTCAAGGATCCACTTGTAGCAATCCTTGACGCTCAATTCGCTGTAGTTTCTCACTTTCTCAACTAGAATCGAAATTAAGATCTATCTAGTCGGTTGATAGAGCATTTAAATCAACAATCTGTCATATGTAAGATCCATGTATATGATTCACTCAATGCAAGCCAGGACGAGCATACTCAATTGCATAGGTCAGTCCCAATTCCAATAGGCTAAGATCACAATCATAAACATCATTAAATCATGTCACAAGACAACACTAGATTATGATTTGAACTTATTCAAATCACATACACAGTCCTATATACTACAGAATTTCCATAAAAGTAGACTTTCGATAAGAAGTTCCCACATGAAGATCATAGTACTAGAGCGTACTCCAATTCCTCGGATCATACTGTTATAGGCAAAATGGTGGAGATAAAGATTTCACGCGGAAATGCCCATTTCGTCCTCGAGATGATCTGATCAAGAGTCGCAGAACGAATAAGGGTGGAGTACAGCTTCGACTCTCGAGATCGTATGCTCGGGAGTCGAAGAATGGATAAGTACGGGACGTCCATTCGACTCTCGAGATTATCTGATCGAGAGTCGAATATTGGATAAGTGCGGGACGACCATTCGACTCTCGAGCTCACCTGATCAGGAGTCATAGATTGAAAAATACGGAGCAGCTATTCGCAAGTCTCGAGTCTTCATAACCGATAGTCAAATACGGCAAAGCTCGATCCGCGAACAGACCTTTTCACAAGTCGTTGAAAGACGTTACATCTAAAGTATGTACTTGGACTCGCGACCACATTCTAACCTGCGAGCAGCTTCTCCAATCCCTCTGCGACACCTAGCAGGGCTACAACCAGTTCGGTGGTTTCCAACTACGGGCGTCTCCTTCCTTTTCGGAGGCTATGACTCCAACTACGGGCGTCTCCTTCCTTTTCGGAGGCTATGATTCCAACTATGGCTTCCAGCCGGATTTCAAGGGATTACCATCAAGGGGCGTGATTGTTGGAATAAGTCATTGGGTTGGATCTGACTAAAAAGATAGGATCTTATCCCACGAAATCAGCGAATTCTCAGTATCGTATGCGACATCAACGGGATTTCGACATCTCACGTAACAAACTGGATTGCTTCAGATCTATATAAAGGGGTGGCTCCATTGAGAGCAGGTACGCACACATCATTCAATCTTGGTCCCGTTTACTTGGCTTCTCTTCTTACTGTGGCCTAACTTAAGCATCGGAGGGCTAACGGCTGGTCCCCAGCCACCCTTATTTGCTGTCTTGCTTCAGGTCTGGTGGTGGAAATTCCTGCTGGAGTGAAGGAGAAAAGCCGGAGGATCTCGTTACAAAATTTGACATTAACAGTTTGGCGCCGTCTGTGGGAACGACTTGATCATCGAAATCACCGATCAAAATCCTTCAGCAATGCCTCCTAAAAAGGCTGTTCATCCTTCAACCTCAAGACAGGCACCACCTCCGCCTGATGAGACGGAATCCGTACCTATCCTTCCACCTGCTCCGACGAATATCCCTCAAGGAGCCCCGAATCTGTCGTCGACAAACCCATTATTGGAAGCCTCTGGAAATCAAGATGATGTCCTACGCTTCCTCGGAAACACCCTCCTAACTCTAAACGCCGGAGTCCAAGCGCTGTCAAACCGGCTTGATCAGCACTTCCCCGAACCGCAAAGACAACCCTCTGAAGGGTTACCACCGCAACCCATACCGGTAGCTTCCAGACATTCAATGGACGAACCACAGGTCCCGCCACTCGGCGGCCATCCCCCTGTACCATCTCCACATTCCATACATTCCAGTTCGTCTCGACAACCTCAACCGCAAAGCTCCACCGCCGAAACATCTAGCTATACCCTACCATGGGAAGGAGATCTCAAAAGAATCCAAGATCGTTTTGATGTTATGGAACAACGATATCAGGCAAATCGGCCATCTGCCGTCATGGCGGCAATACACCAATCTGAATCTCCCTTCACCAGCGAGGTCATGGAAGCCCCATTACCCAGAAAGTATCGAGCACCTGTTATCGCTCCGTATACAGGAATTGGCGATCCTCTGGAACATCTGGAAACATATAGGTCCCTCATGGAGTTGGAGGGACATGGTTCAGAAATCATGTGTAGGGCCTTTCCCCTAACATTGAAGGATGCAGCTCGTACGTGGTTCCGGGGGTTAAAGCCCCGTTCCATCAGTTCCTTTTCCCAGTTATCAGAGATATTCCTTTCTCAATTCATGGGGAGTATTCGCATTAAGAAGCCAGCCTCTCATCTGATGAATTTGAAACAGCAGCATGGGGAAACAATAAAGGAGTTCACAGTACGATTCACTGCCGAAGCCGTTCAAACTGAGGGATACACCGAAGAAAAGGGTCTTACAGCCCTCATTGCTGGAATAACGAGCGAGAAATTCAGGTTTGCCTTAGATAAAAGCCCACCGAAAACTATGGCAGAATTTCAAGCCAAAGCTCAGAAATATATCAATGCAGAAGAAGTCGCATTGACATGCCATGGAGTACAGAGCAAGAAGCGCAAACCAGAAGGAGCCTCTTCTACGGATAAGAAATACCGTCGTGACCAGCGCGATCGTTCTCCCAAGAGGCCTTACTCTGGTAAATATCATAATTACACTCCTCTCAATCAGTCTCCTGAAAAGGTTCTAATGGAAATTAAACACAAGCCATATGTGAAGTGGCCTGCAAAGATCAAATCCGATCCCGAGAAGAGGGACAAGAGCAAGTTCTGTTACTTTCACAAAGATCACGGGCATAGGACCCAGGACTGCATCTCTTTACGAGACCATATCGAAGCCCTTATTCGAAAAGGCCATCTCCAGGATTATGTTGCTCGTAAAAATCGATCACCAGAAAGGGCGAAGACCTCATCTCGCCAAAAGGAACCACCTCATCATCAAACCAACCAGGAGGACGCCGAGCCCACAGGAGAAATCCGTACTATCGTCGGGGGTCCAGCTTGCGGGGGTGACTCTCAAGCTTCAAGAAAGGCATACGCCCGAAAGGCGTCCAAAGAACCCCAGCAGATCTATTGGCTGGAACAAGCGTCCAACTTATCGAAGGCTAGCCATCCTCCAATTTCTTTCACCCTCGAAGATGCAGCGGGAATTCACTTCCCTCATGAAGATTCCATCGTAGTCACACTGAAGGTATCAAATTATCTGACTCATCGAATTATGGTGGATACAGGTAGCTCGGCCGATATTCTGTATTTGGAGGCTTTCGACAAGATGGCACTTGCCAGAAACCTCCTCAAGCCAGTATCGACCCCTCTTGTCGGCTTTGGAGGAGAGGTGGTAACACCTGAAGGAAGTGTCGATCTCCCAGTCACCTTTGGGGAGAGTCCAGCGAAGACCACCGTCTTCGTAAACTTCCTCGTCGTGGATCGAAAATCAGCATATAACGCCATCTTGGGGCGACCGTCTCTAACTAAGGTTGGAGCGGCCTTGCACCCTTCATATTTATGTGTTAAATTTCCGACCCCAAATGGCATCGGGGTCGTGCGAGGAAGTCAGCAGGAGGCACGGTCCTGTTACCAGATAGCCCTCCAAGATCGAAAGAAGGCTCAAGCGACACCTGTCATGGAAATAGTTCAAGGTTCATCCGACGTTCTCGCCACCGCGTTGGATCCAAGGGAAAATGCTCTGAAATCAGGAACTCCAGGGGAGGAAACAGTGGCGATCCGCTTGACCGAAGACGACCCGTCTAAGATCGTGTACATCGGTTCCTCCTTAAACATTGTCCATCGTGAAAATTTGATCCGTTTCCTCACCGAATACAAGGACGTGTTTGCTTGGTCTCATAAAGATATGCTAGGCATCGATCCTGATGTCATCGCACATCGTCTCAACATTGACCTGAAGCATAAGCCCGTACATCAGCGTCGACGTGCCTTTACTGCAGAAAGACAAATGGCAATCAAAACTGAAGTTGAAAAGCTACTCGCGGCTAATTTCATAAAAGAAGTTGACTACCCAGAATGGGTCGTGATGAGTACCTAATATTGTATAATTAACCCTGGTTGTTAAGAGCAATATCATTGTTTTTCTGGTTAATTATCCCTCATTAGGTTAATTTTCTGTTTTCAGGTGTTCAGGAGAGGTTGGGCAAGAACTGGGCCAATCTGGACGTTTTAAGGCCTAAAAGTGATCAATGTCAAGTGGATGGTAATCCTGACGAAAATCAAGCCAAAAAGATCAAAGTCTGCGGGACCATTTTCTATGGTGGATGGCTAAAAAAGAGTACTACATAACGGCCACTCGTTTGGATCCAAGTTGTCCATGTTTTGATGGTCGTGATTGAGTGCCCACGTACACATCTGAAACACATGGTGGGACATCCACCGCATCAATGGCTAGGATTATCACACGGTAGGCAATCTCAGCAGCCCAGGACCAACAAGGACACATCCACCGTCCACTTCATCTTCACCAAGTCCAGCAAGTGGGCCACCAATAGCTAGCAACCGTCCATCCATTAGACGTGTGTAGCCATCCAGCCATTGTCCAATCAACAGTGGAAATCAGCCAACATGTTCAGATGGAGATCAATCTCCACCGTTCACCACTTCACCAGCTAGTAAGGAGTAGCTGATGTGCAGCCAAGAGTTGTCCATCACACGTGTGAGGATGTCCCACAGATGCCACACGTGCAGCAGTCCAAAGCTCCAGATGGTTGGGTGCCTAAGATCAGCAGCTTTGATGGACCCCACCTTCAATCCTCATCCATTGTCCAAAGACACTGGACTGTTTCCAGCCGTTCATCAAGTGGACCCCATAGCTGATCTCCAAGCTCAGCCGTCCAGCAATCCAAGCTACTCCAGCCATTGGATCGTCTCAATTCAGTGGACCCCATTTCACCATCCAATTCAGCAAGGTGGGCCACACAGCAGTCCAGTTGCAGCTGCAGCTGCATCAACGTGCACCCCCAATGTCCACTGCATCTAATGAGTCCAGCTGCTGAACAACTCACCTCATCTCCACAGTCCAACGGACAGTAGTTGGGCCGCATTCCAACCATCCATCACGACAGGTGGACACTACAACGGTCAACAACAACTGCACATTCCAGATGACCGTCCATTCTCTAACCGTTGATCAAATCCTAGACATATATGGACCCATCATCATCGACAGCTATGAAGGGACTCTCCATGTCATTATCCACCACGTGTACAGTGGCCTTCAATCCACAGCAGCGGGTGGACCCCACATCTCACTTGCATCCAATCTAACCATCAAAGTGGACCCCACTGTTTGTAGGTGGAACAGTGTGCACGTGCAAGCAAAAGGGGCAGCAGATCACTTGTCCATAGCATCAACGGTGAAAGCCTCCACCAGCCAACAAGTGGCCACCGTCCACATCCAACCATCAACGGCCATCAAATCCAGCCGTCCATCCCATCTTACATCTAGCATCTGGACCGTCCACTCCCTCCAAACCACCAGCCGTCCAATCCATCATCATCATCAACCGTCCATCTGCAATGGACAGCACGTGTGCAATGTGGAGCTACCATCAGCAATCACACGTGCAGTTGCCTTCAGCTGTCCATTCCACGTCCCAGCTGCAACAGTTGAAGACATCTCCACAATGGATCCAGCAGATTTCCACCGTTGAGCAACGTCAGCACCAAGCATCCAGCACCGTCCTGCTGCAACACGTGCAGCAGATGGCCTCCAGCAAATATCTGGACGATCCACAGCATCCACTGCATCCATTTCCAGCCGTCCATGCAGCTCTGGCCCATAGCACCTCTTCCGACCATCAATGTGGAGCCCTCGTCCGTCCAAACAGCTGCAACAAGCATCGTCCAGCAAGTAGGCCCCACTCCAACGTACCAGCAGCACCGTCCAGATTTGGACGTCCCAACTCCACCCGTCCAGCTGCTGGACGTCCATCATCAAACGGCCAGGCAGCTTCACACGTGCAGCAGCAGTGCTGCAACTCCATCTCCAGCACCCTCACACGTGCAGTCCTCTTCAGCCGTCCAACCATTTGCAGCTTCTGCAGCAACTCCATCACCAGCCGTCAGGTGGGACCCACATCACGTCAGCAGCTTCAACATCAGCCGTCCACAGCAGCCAAGCATCCATCAGTGTACAATCTTCATCAAGGTGTCCATGATCATCACAGTTCACCAAAGCTGGAGATCTCCAGCACCGTCCATGAGCAAGCAGCCATGGAACTACACCTTGCACGTGCAGCTGAATCACCTCACGTCCAGTCCATCTTCAGCTCCATCACGCCCAGCAGTTGAAGCCACCTCACCAGCTGTCCATCACACAACAAGGTGGACCCCATCAAAAGGCAGCAGCTCTTCTCCACCATGGCTGCAAGAGAGGAGCTCTCTCTCTCTATCCCATTCTCTACAACTCCTCTCTTCTCTTCTTTAGTTTTCTTTTTCATTTGTAGTGTAAAGTAGTGTAGAATTTTCTTTCTTAGTGAGTTTTAGTATTCCATTGTAGCATGGTTGGCTAAACCTCTAGCTAAGGCTAGGGGTGAAGCCTTTGAAGAAATTTACAAGCTTTGGTTCTTTTGGTTCAACATTGTGTGGTGTAAATGTTGGAGTTCTCTTTGGTTGATTGGTTCGGTTATCCACCCCGGCGGACGCTATTGTTGTGAAAGCCCCTTGATCCATCGTCGACTCCGGGCACGTTGGATGCTTGGGATCCCTTGCACACCAATTAGCTAGTTCATGATCGATAAAGTCCCTTGATCCATCGTCGACTCCGGGCACGTTGGATGCTTTGGATTCCCTACGGTCATCGAGCTAGTGCAGGTAAAGTCATCGATCTGTAAAATCCCTTGATCCATTGTAGACTCCGGGCACATTGGATGCTTTGGATTCCCTGCGATCGATAGACGAGATCTTAACGGTTGGATCGGTCAATCAAAGCCTCCTATCTTGTAAGTATGCATTTGATCGTATGAATTGTGATCTTATCGGTTGACTTGTTGGCAAAGTTGTTGATCTGTACAATTCCTTGATCCATTGTCGACTCCGGGCACAGTGGATGCTTGGAATTCCCTGCGATCAACTAACGAGTGCTTCATGGTCAAATCAATCGGTTCAGATCACCATCTTTTATGAAATATGCAAATGTTTTAACTGTTTTATCTTCCGATTGGAATGAATCTTTATTCAATTCCAGTTGAGTTATAGTTGGACCAATAAATCAAATCTTGTGAATGAATCAAAGGTGGATCCCTGATGCCTTAGCCCCTTTTCTATCTTTGTCCTTCACCACACACAACTTGCTCCACTCACGTGGATAAACCAAATTTCATCTCACTCACCTAAACTAATTCCTCTAAGTGTTCTTAACCCCAATCCCTGTGGATCGACCTCGGTCTTACCGAGTATTTTACTACTTCGCTACCTGCACTTGGGTGTGCAATCTTCGGATTGTAGCAGGTCGCCAACGTAGTTCTCGTCCGGAAAGCTAATGGCAAATGGAGGGTGTGTGTCGACTATTCAGACTTGAACAAAGCATGTCCCAAAGATAGTTTTCCGACACCGCGGATCGACCAGTTGGTTGACTCAACAGCTGGACATGCTCTCCTCAGTTTTATGGATGCTTATTCTGGTTACAACCAGATTATGATGTATCCACCTGATAGCCAGCATACTGCCTTCATCACAGATCGAGGACTATATTGCTACCAGGTAATGCCGTTCGGTCTCAAAAATGCAGGGGCCACTTATCAACGTCTTGTCAACAAAATATTCGCTGCTCAAATCGGTAGGAATATGGAAGTATATGTTGACGATATGCTCGTGAAAAGCATCGATGAAGATGACCACATTCCTGATCTTCGAGAAGCCTTTGATCTGATGAGGAAGTATCAGATGAAATTAAATCCAGAAAAATGTGCGTTTGGAGTATCTGCAGGGAAATTTCTTGGGTTCATGGTTGGCCAACGTGGAATTGAGGCGAATCCCGAAAAGATTAAAGCATTGATAGAGATGAAATCCCCAGTGACTCTGAAGGACGTTCAGCGTCTAGCTGGTCGCATCGCATCATTGAACAGGTTCATCTCGCGAGCATCTGACAAGTGCTTGCCCTTCTTCAAACTCCTTCGTGCAACGACCAAGTCTGATTGGAAGTGGACACCTCAATGTGAAGAAGCTTTTCAACAACTGAAGCAATATATGAGCGCTCCCCCCATTTTATCTAAGCCTGTGGCACATGAGCAACTCATTCTTTATTTATCTGTGTCTACCACCGCCGTTAGTGCCGCTTTAATAAGAGAAGATTTCGGGGTACAAAGGCCCGTTTATTATATCAGTCGAGCAATGGTTGATGCAGAAACTAGGTATTCTGATATGGAGAAACTGGCCCTAGCCTTAATCACGGCAGCTCGAAAACTGCGACCATACTTTCAAGCCCATGCTATTTTAGTACCAACAAATCATCCACTACGCCAAGTCCTTCAAAAAACTGAGGCTTCAGGACGCTTGACTAAATGGGCGGTCGAGATCAGTGAGCATGATATCTCATTCTGTCCTAGGACAGCAGTCAAGGGCCAGGCCGTGGCTGACTTCATCGCTGAATTTACGTATTCTTCTGAAGATAATGTCATGACCAGCGACCAGCCTCCTTGGTCTCTCTTCGTGGACGGGTCGTCGCGGGCCACTGGCAGTGGAGCGGGCCTGATTTTGGTGGCTCCCGATGGGTCGCATTTTCAATATGCTCTGCGTTTTGAATCACGCATCTCCAATAATGAAGCAGAATATGAGGCCCTGATTGTTGGCCTCGAGCTAGCCGTTGTCCTCGCAGTCCAGAATTTGATAATTCATAGCGACTCCCAGCTCATTGTCAACCAAGTTCTTGGCGAATTCGAAACCAAAGAAGAAAGAATGGCCTTATACAAGTCTCGTGTCCTCATCCTGCTCGCCAAACTGAAGACTTATAAAATATTTCATATCACTCGCGAGCAGAACCAACTTGCCGATTCCTTGGCAAAACTCGCTTCTGCACCGGAATCGGAGCTATCACATTCGATCCCCATCGAGCACCGTCAACACTTGAGTATCGACCAAGTGACTCTCGAGCAAGTTATATCGGTACAATCGTCTCCATGCTGGATGGATCCTATCATCCTCTATCTCAGAGATGGATACCTACCAGAAGACAAGAAAGCTGCAAGACAAATTCGGCTTCGAGCTGCCAGGTACACCTTACAAGATGGAATCTTGTTGCGAAAAAGCTTCTCCTTGCCTTATTTAAGATGTCTTCATCCAGAAGAAGCACATCGTGTTCTAGATGAAGTACACCAGGGGGCATGTGGTAATTATCCCAGGGGGCGATCTCTAGCATATAAAGCGATGAGGCAAGGATATTATTGGCCTACTATGAAAGCAGACGCCATAGAATTTTCTAAAAAATGCGACAAGTGTCAACGATATCAACCTATACCTCGTGTACCGTCTGAGCGGATGACCCCAGTCGACAGCCCTTGGCCTTTTGCTCAGTGGGGGATCGATATCATCGGGCCCTTACCTATGGGAAAGGGACAGAATAGGTTCGCGATCGTGGCGGTTGATTATTTCACCAAATGGGCCGAGGCAGAACCATTAGCCAAAATAACTGAAAAACAAACTACTAAGTTTATGTGGAGAAATATCATATGTCGCTTCGGACTTCCTCATACTATAATTACCGATAACGGAACGCAGTTCGACAACGCAGCCTTTGATGAATTTTGCGACAAATGGAAGATACGTAATCTCCGCACTTCTCCATATCATCCTCAGGCGAATGGGCAGGTCGAGGCAGTGAATAAAATCATAAAGCATCATTTAAAGACCAAGCTAAGTGAATGTAAATGGGTGTGGCCAGAACTTCTGCCAGAGGTGTTATGGGCCTATAGAACCACGGCTTGTACATCGACAGGTGAAACTCCTTTCTCCTTAGCATTTGGTGTTGACGCAGTAGTACCAGTGGAAATTCAAGTGCCCTCATATCGGATCGAACAGTACGATCCCGCGAGCAATCAGGAAAACCTCCGACTTCATCTCGATCTCTTGGAAGAGCGAAGAAATGCTTCCCAAGTATGAGTGGCGGCATATCAACAACGTATTGCTCGTTATCGGAATGCGAAGGTTCGACCTAGATCCTTCCAGTTCGGAGATTTGGTCCTAAGGCAAAATCTTGGAATTCCTGTTCGTTCATTGGATCCGAATTGGGAAGGCCCGTATCGGGTTATTAGGGTTGTGCGACCCGGTACTTATTATCTTGAAGACATGCAAGGGAAGCCTGTACGTCGCCCTTGGCACGTGGAGCATTTGCTACGATACTACCCCTAGATTCGATGTAGTTTATCATAACGTTTTATGAATAAAGTGAAAGATATCTTTTGGCCGCTACTTCCATTTATATGGACCTAAATAGCCCTGAAGAGAGTGCTTACACATCCTCTTGGCCAATTGCCTACCTTTGGTAGGACTAAAATCATTACTAGTTGGTTGCTTCTCCATTTTCATGGACCTGAACAGCCTCGAAGAGAATGAATACCATCTCTTGACCAACCTTCTGCCCTTGGTAGAATCAAAATCTCAATCGATAGATCAGTCTATCTCAACGCGGACATGGTCTCACGACCCCCGGATTGAGTATAATTCATTTTTTCATGAGTTAGTTACTCGCGATTGGTGAGAGGAGGGATCGCACTCCGGAATGCGAGCACCGCAGCTCGTGCTCAAATTAGGGCAGCGATCGGGGTCACATCCTAATCGCGAGCAGCTTAGCTCATGCTCGAATTAAAGGGTCACATCTCTGATGAATCCATTCAAGATCAAAAAGCAAAAAATGAAAGATGAAGGGAGAACACCAACAAAACAGTAACACTTCCAAAAATATCTTTTCATTGATAATTAGATGATTACAGAGATATGATCGCAGATACAAAAGAGAAGAAAATAAAAGGAAATCAATCGCTTGGAGGAGCCACGCTCTCGACTTCAGGGCCCATTTCAGGAGCCCCTCCAGCCTGCGTGGCTTCAGTCACCTCGTTCTCGGCAGCAGCTTGCTCTTCTGCAGCTATGATGGTCGCGACTCGACCGAATTCCCCCATATCGAAGGATGGGATCATTCGTTGCACTACTCTTAGTGCAAAGTCTCGACCAGCATCGTATGACTCATATCGTTCATCGTCATACAGCTACGAAGTCCGGAACTCAAAAACTGCCCGAGCACCTTCCTCCGAGAGCATTTTTACAAGGGCGACTCTCTCCTCGTCCCAGTGGATCGAGTCGTCCTTAAGCTGCGCAAGAGCGGTGCGCTCCCTGGTCAAGTTGTCGTAGGCCTCCTTGAGCTGCGACCTGGCCCCCGCGAATTGCTCCTCTAACGAGATCTTGTCCTGCCGGAAGATCTCCCTCTCTCTCTCTGCCTTCTCCTTCAGACTCGTGAGCTTCACGTAGTCTGAGTCCAAGGCCTGATACCTGTCGGTCAGGACTTGGATCTTCTCGATGAGGATCTTTTTCTCCTCATCTCTCTTCGTGATCACCGCCTCACGAGCCTTGAGCAGTTGATCTCTTCCTTGAACTGCCTTTTCCAAGGCAGTCCTCTTTCCCTCAGCCTCCTCTATCGTGCGACGGGCGGCAACAATATCACGCCTCGTTCGCAGAATAAGATCTAAACCCTGCAAAAGAGATGAAAAATGTAAGAGTATTCTGGAACGTAATAACTGATCGTAGCAGGTCTTGACGAAGTCTTACCTGAACCATCCTCATCCCCGCTTCGAGGATAAGGTTCTCAGGACTTGGCTCGGGAAGAGAGCCAAAGGCGTGAGGCGGGACGTTCTCGAACAAAAATTTGCATACAGGATGAAGGTGGCGGGGAATAGAGTACGTCCCGCTCCCAGACGGTTGGGCAACGACCAACCCGGCCTGCTCGCAAGGTGGAGGCATTGACTCGCGAGCAGGTCCCTGCTCGGTAGCCGGGACCAGTTCCCGAGTAGGAGTCGGCTCTTGAGGCTCTACCTGCTCTCGAGCCTCTTCAGCTGGGGGGCAGCTGGACCCCACCCCATCTGGGGAATTATCTGCAATGTTGATCACTGGTGGCCCAGGTGCGACCACCAGTGAAGGAATAGTGGGCCCAGCTGGGGCCCCCGCCATGCTCGCGGGAAGGGCAGGCTGATCGCTGCCCGTGCGGATGGAAGATTGAGAAGGTTCGGCAGGGGTTCTCTTCTGCCTTTTGGAGCCTGTGCCCTTCAGACGGGGCAGTAGGCCTCTCTTCTCTCCAGCCTTCGTCATTTCAACTTCTCTTCTGGATATGAGGCCTGCTGCTGCAAGTTGCGAAGGAGATAAGCAAGCCTCGATATGCCTATCTCCGACAGGCACCTTATACACTCTGACAATCTTCTCGTTGATCCCTCCTTTCAAATTCGGTTTCCTCAATGCCGGGATACCTGCGAGCACAAATAATGGTCAAACGAAGCAAAACCCTAAAAATTATTCTGAGGAAACTGCACAATACGGGATTGTGTCTACCTTCACAGAAAAACCGGGTCACTCCTGGACCCCTGGAGGAGGCAGACTCCCAGCTCCCGGAAGCATAGAACCACCGCTTCCTCCAGCCGGGATAGTTCGAGGAGGGCTTCCCCAACACGAAATTATCCCGGTGCCAATAACACAAATAATACCAGCCTTCGCTGGATGGAGCTTTCTTCAGACGAAACATACGGAGGAACTCCTCCGCCGTGAGTTCCCCGTTGCCAGCCTGAGCCCAAAGGGCAAAGGAGCCCAGAACCACCCTCCACCCGTTCACAATGAGTTGCCCAGGGGCAATCTTGTAACACCGGAGTACATCGCGAACGAAGGGATGGAGGGGAAGGCGTACCCCCAGGATAAGCTGGTACTCATAAAATGCTACGCATCCCGGGAGGGGGGGGGGGGGGGGGGGGGGGGGGGGGGGTCGGGTGTTTCTCCACCTCCGGGCAAGCGGAGGGTTACTGAGTCGGGGATCAGGTATCTCTCCCGTAGCTCAGCCAGCCGGTCCTCCGATAAAACGGAAGGATATCCGGCTGCTGTGTATCTCCCCGCCGAAACCCTTGCACTGCTGGAGGCAGAGGACTCCGGAGTGGCATCACCAAGAGGGACAGTAGTCTCGTCAGAGTTCCCAGCCATGGGGAGATAAAAATAAAAGAAGGAGAAGAAAAAAAAGAAGTAATACCAAAAACTGAAAGGAAAATGAACACCGGAAGAAGAAGAATGGAAAGAACTGCAGGCTCCTTTCGAAAAAGCTTCTGTAGAAAATCAAAGAAATGGCGGACTCCGTATATTTATAGGCAATCATTCCGCCGTATCTGATGGCACGTGGCAGTCCCTCTCTGGACACAGCGCTCGAGCAGGCACGCCCATTAACTCCTCAAACACGTGGCGAGCGCCCCTTCATTTTCCATCAGCGAAAAGGCTGCGGAAAGCTAGCGCTCATTAATTTCAGCCCATCATGTGGGGTGCCGTTCTCGATGAAAGTAGCGGGCGGTTTCGTGTGATAGTGAGCTAAAGACTGTCCTTTGTGATGATTACCACATGCCCCTAGTGTATTTCATCTAGAACACGATGTGCTTCTTCTGGATGAAAACACCTTAAATATGGTAAAGTAAAACTTTTACGCAACAATTTTCCGTTTTTATAAGACGTACCTGGTAGCACGATAGCGAATTTGTCGGACATATTTTTTTTATCATCTAGGAGTTGTCCGCTTTGGAGGTAAAGGATGATGGGATCCATCCAACATGGAGATAAATGCAATGTGATGACTTGCTCTGGAGCGACTTGATCGATACTCGGGGTACAGAGATGCTCAATAGGAATAGCTCGCGTTAGATCGGACTCTAGTGCAGAAGCTAACTTTGCCAAAGAATCTGTGGGCTTGTTCTCTTCTCGAGGAATATGAGTTATTTCGTATTTGCTCAGTTTAGCAAGCAAGATGAGTACTTGAGTTTGTACAAAGCCATCCGCTCTTCTTTCGCCTCGAATTCGTTTAGCACTTGATTTACAACGAGCTAAGAGTCGCTGTGAATGAGCAGGTTCCTTATCGTAAGTATATTTGCTAATTCGAGACCAACAATTAAGGCCTCATATTTTGCTTCGTTATTAGAGGCATGAAAACTGAAGTGCAAAGCATATTGGAATTGTGATCCGTCAGGAGCGATTAGGATCAAACTGGCTCCACTACCAGAAGAGCATGACGATCCATCTACGTAGAGCGACTAAGGTGCCTGCTCGCTCTCCAGCGAGTCATTACCAGAGATCGGAGCGAATATTTAAATTCGGCAATGAAGTCGGCTACAACTTGGGCCTTTACGGCTGTTCGCGAGCAAAAAGTAATATCGTGTTCGCCAAGCTCGATCGCCCATTTATTTAATCTCCCAAATACTTCAGGTTTTTGGAGGACTTGTCTTAAAGGATGATTTGTAGGTACTATTATAGAATGGGCCTGAAAATAAGGTCGTAGCTTCCGTGCTGCTGTTACTAAAGTCAGAGCGAGTTTCTCCATATCGGAGTATCGGGTTTCAGCATCCACCGTTGCTCGACCGACATGATAAACGGGCCTCTGCACCCTAGAGTCTTCTCTTATTAAGATGGCACTAACGGTTGTGGAAGATACAGATAAATAAAGAAAGAGATGCTCATGTGGAACAGGTTTTAATAAGATGGGAGGCGAACTCATATACCATTTCAGTTGTTGAAATGCTTCCTCACATTGTTGAGTGCATGCCCAGTTGAATTTTGCAGTCCTGCAGAGTAGCTTGAAAAAAGGAAGGCATTTATTGGTGGTACGTGAAATAAACCTGTTTAAATATGCAATGCGACCAGCCAATCGTTGGACTTCTTTGAGAGTAGAGGGAGATTGCATTTCAATCAAGGCCTTAATCTTTTCGGGGTTTGCTTCGATCCCCCGTTGACCAAGCATGAACTCGAGAAATTTTCCAACAGAGATTCCAAAAGCACATTTTTTTCGATATTCAACTTCATCTAATACTTCCTCATCGGATCGAAGGCTTCTCAGAGATCCGCAAGATGATCATAGGCTGCAACACTTTTTACGAGCATATCGTCAACGTAAACTTTCATATTCCTGCCAATCTGTGCAGCGAACATTTTGTTGATCAGGCATTGATAGGTGGACCCTGCATTTTTAAGGCCGAAAGGCATCACTTTGTAACAGTACAGACCTCGATCAGTGATATAGGCAGTATTCTCACGATCAGGTAGATGCATCATGATCTGGTTGTAACCAGAATAAGCATCCATAAAGCTGAGCAAGGCGTCCCGCTGTTGAATCAACTAGTTGGTCGATGCGGGGAGTCAGGAAGCTATCCTTCAGGCATGTCTTGTTTAAATCAGAGTAATCTATACACATCCTCCACTTACCATTTACTTTGCACACGAGAACGACGTTCGTAACCCACTCCGGGTAATCGACCTCTTCTATGAAATCAACGGCCAGCAACTTTTCAACCTTGGTTTTTATGACCATATGCCTTTCAGCTGTGAACGCTCGACAACATTGATGGACATGTTTAAATTTTGGGTCAAGATTCAGGCGGTGAACTGCGACGTCGGGGTTGATACCTAGCATATCCTTATGAGACTAGGTGAATACGTCTTGGTATTCGACCAGAAAATCGATCAGATGGATCTGAAAGGTGGAATTCAGAGATGGTCCGACATGGACCTTTTTGGTAGGATCGTCCTTAGATATCTGAATTTCAATCGTTTCTTCTCCGGGGGCTCATGCCTTTCCCTTAGATCCAGGTTCGTAGCTATCGAAGAACTTGTTAAATCTCCTGAGATTGCCATAATAGGAGCTACCTGGACATTCTTTCGGTCTTGTACTGCTATTTCATAACATGCTCAAGCTTCCTTTTGGTTCCCTCGAACTACTCCCACTCCGTTTGGAGTGGGGAGCTTGATGCATAAGCAGAGGGGATGTAGAGCTGCCCCTATCTTGGTGAGCGAGGGTCGGCCCAAGATTGCATTGTATGTCGACTTTCGATCGACCACAAGAAAATTATGAAGATAGTGACTTTAGTTGGAGCTTCTCCGAATGTGAGGGGAAGGCCAATACTCCCCTTTGGTGCCACCACTTCGTCCCCGAAACCGACAAGTGGGGTTGAGACTGGTTTGAGTAAGTTTTTGGCAAGAGCCATCTTGTTGAAAGCTTCAAGATAAAGGACGTCTGTAGAGCTACCTATATCTAACATAATACGGTGAGTTAAATGATTCGATACCTTTAACGCTACTACGATGGAATCCTCATGAGGGAAATGGATTCCTTCAGCATCTTCGTGAGAGAAGGAGATTGGATGATGGCTCAAACTTGACATGCTGGATGAGTTCTCCACCCAATAAATTCCTGAGGCTTCTAGCTCACCTTTCGAGTATATGCTTTCCTTGAAGCTCGGGAATCTCCTCCACAAGCTGGACCACCCGCAATGGTCCAAATTTCGCCTGCGGGTTCGACATCCTCTTATAAAGGACAATGTTGCGGTGATTTCTTTCTTTAGACTTGACGATCACGATGCGCTGGGGTATCAGATCGTTTGGGCGAACGGTCTTACCGTGCGACATAATCTCGGAGATCTCCCTTTCGAATGAGGCTTTAATATGATCTTTAAGAGATATACAGTCTTACGTGTTATGCCCATGATCTTTATGGAAGTAACAAAACTTCCTCGTCTCTTTTTTCGAGATCCGATTTGATCCTCGGAGGCCATTTAACATATGACGTATGTTTGATCTTCATCAATACATTTTCTGGCAACCAATTGAGAGGTGTATAGTTGCGATATTTCCCAGAATAAGACTTTTTTAAAGAGCTGATCTCATTGATCACGTCGATACTTCCTGTCTGCTGGAGAAGTATCTTCAGACTTTCGCTTCTTTCCTTGAGTACTATGATGAGCCAAGGCTACTTCTTTAGCGTTAATATATTTTTGAGCTTTTGCTTGGAACTCGATCATCATTTTAGGAGGATTATTATCTAGGGTGAATTGGAATTTTTCGCTTGTAATGCTTGCTATGAGGGCGGTGAGACCCTTATCTTCAGTATAACCCTTGGTTTGTACTGCTTCAGCTGTAAATCCTATGGTAAATTCTTTAATTGTCTCTCCATGCTGCTGCTTCAAATCTGACAAGTGAGATGCAGGTTTTTTGGTACGGATGCTTCCCATGAACTGAGAAAGAAAAAGATCCAATAACTAAGAGGATTCAATGGATCGAGGCTTCAGACCACAAAACCAAGTACATGCTGCGTCCTTTAGAGTTAAAGAGAAAGCTCTGCACATAATTTTCGAGCTATATCCTTCTAGCGCCATGAGGGATCTATATGTCTCCAGATGCTCGAGGGGATCGTCGATACCAGTATATGGAACAATACTAGGCGTTCGATATTTTTTAGGCAAAGGAGCCTCCATTACCTTGCGGGTAAAAGGAGGTTCAAATCGATGGATTGTTGCCAGAGTGGATGTCGAGAGGTTAGACTGATATCGCTGTTCAATATCAGCGAATCGATCCTCAATTTTCCTGAGATCTCCTTCCCAGGATAAAGTATAATCGGACGTTTCGGTATCAGGTTGTTCTTCAGGTTGGCGTTGTCGAGGGGCATTGGAGTGGATAGATTGCGGCTGTTGATTCGGAAGTTGATGGCCGCAAGGGATACGGTTTGGGGGAGGATTTGTCTAAACTTGCGATTCGTCTAGAGAATGTCTAGAAGCCGCGGGTGCAAGTTGTAATGGCGGTCCTTCCAAAGCTCCTTCCAGAGGTTGCTGCGATTTAGGAAAGTGTTGACCAAACCAATTAGATAAGGTTTAAAACCTAGCTTGGAGAGTAAGGAGCGTATCCCCGACAAAGTGCATAATACTGTCGAAGCCATCAGATATATCTTAGAATGGATTTGGCGGTATGGAATCAGGCTAGTTGGGTTGTGTCGGGGGAATCCCTGGTGGCGCAGTTTGAGGGGGATTGGGATTTGGCTCAGGAACCTCTGCTGGAGGCAACATTTGCTTTAAAGTGGAAGGATGAGTCGTTTTCTTAGGAGGCATAATGGGAGGTAACAATTGGTAATGAGAATGAATTGAATACCCGTTCCCACAAACGGCGCCAATCTGTTAACGTCAGATTCTAGTAACAGGTTCCTCCTAATTGTACGCCCTTTTCGAAGTGAGCTCCCCTCCGGACTTGAAAGCTAAAGAAGAAAACTAAGGGTGACCGGCGCTCGGTCGTTGGCCCTCCGAAGCTTAAGTCAGAGACGGCTTGAGAGCAAGATGAAGTGTAAAACGTGGGCTTAGAGATTGTGTACCTTTACTATTTGTGGGACCATCTATTTATGCAGATCCGTGTGATCCAGTATGTTATGCAAGCTAAAGAAGAAGTGAGCTCCCCTCCGGACTTGAAAGCTAAAGAAGAAAACTAAGGGTGGCCGGTGCTCGGCCATTGGCCCTCCGAAGCTTAAGTCATAGACGGCTTGAGAGTAAGATGAAGTGTGAAATGTGGGCTTAGAGATTGTGTACTTATACTATCTGTGGAACCATCTATTTATGCAGATCCGTGTGATCCAATTTGTTGCGCAAGCTGTTAAGATCACTCCTGATATCAGAGGATAAGGTGCTTATCCTGTTAATCCTTAGATAAGGGGATGACCTAACCAATTTAAACGTCTAGCTGATTACGTCCCTTGATGGAGATCCCCCGTGGTTTGAAGCTACGAATAGAAACAAGGCAAAACCAACCTATATGGGCTACTGGTACTATGAGACGAGGGACGTCCTCAGCAGACGACCAGAGAACAAAGCTGCTCATATTGGGCAAGACTACTCGCAAAACGGGAGTGTCCTCACTCAACGACCAAAGACCAGTCCTGCTCGCATATTGGGAGTGTCCAGTTAGTGAGCAAGCTTGTCAATATATGAGGTGCGACTACATAGGCTCGCTGGACGGCTGATCTGTTCACGACTTGTGGAGGACGGAGGCGCTTGCGAGTCATATATGTGTGACCGTAAAGATGTTTCAGGTTTGTAGGTCTTCGAGCTTCTTAGACAACCAACTTTATTCTACAACAACGTTGAATAGTGATGAATAAAATAGACTATTTTTTTATAAGTAGCAGCAAAACTGTAACATATTAGATAAATATATTGATGCAATGTTCACTTGTACGATGGATAGAGTTTAGTTTGGTTTATTTGTCGCAGAATGATAGGGTGCAGAGAATTATACACAATTTCAATGCAAGGCCACCTTCCCTAGTGTATATAGAGGCATGTACCTTGAATCCCAACTGCCCAAGTAGTGGGATATGATGTAGATGAATTGTAGTCCAAGACTTGCATTATTCTAACTAGGCGATTAGTGATCATCTAGTCGATAATAAAAATGGAAAGGAGCAAAGGTTCCAAATTAAAAAAAAAAAAAAAGCCCATTAATTAGAGGTTAGAAATGCCTAATGAGACTGAATTTGGGAAGATGACCAGTCTGCAGCGGGTCCCACAATGGGTGGTTTGAACTTGATGTGCGTTTCCAGCTTCATATTTCCCTTCTTCATATGATGGAACCCCATTGCTGTTTAGAACCTAGTCAACAGAATGTTATTAAGAAAAAGAATTGTTGCAAATGATTGTGGTTATGGTTACAGAAATAGCTTAGGGGTTCATTCTTAGGAGACTGCTGGCATGAAAAATGGTAAGATAAGGGAGAAAAGAAAAGAAAAGAAAAAAAAATAAGGAAAGGTAAAAGCAGGGTGATGATTTCTTAGAAAAGATTGATAAATGTGTACATTAAGAGAGTTCTGTCTGCTTGCAGTTGCAACTTATATCCTTTTCTTTCTTGGCTGCTTATTGCCTTGTGTTGCATGCATGGTCAGTCTTTTGCGACCATTGAACAATGAAGTGCTACATGTTCTAGACCATATGCTTCTTAGTTCCTACTCAAAAAACATTGATGGATTGTTTGTGTGTGAGAGCAGGCAAGATCTGTGATGCTGTTGAAGTAGCCGGAAAGAGTGTTATGTCAACATCATCTGTTGTGACAACTGGACTTGTATCTCAAAGGTAAATTCTATTTCTTGTATTTTCTTTCTGGAATTTGTATTACTAGGCCTATATTGTTTGTAATTTGTGCCCAGAATTGTAGAATAGGGACAAAGTGATTGCTTTGCAAAATTGTCCAAAATTTAACAATGTTTGAATTCAGTTCAAGAGCAATCGTAATTTTCTGTTTCCCCATCAGATCTGGCCTGTTTCTCTGTTTGTAGATTATGTTTTCTCTTAATTACTTTGTTTTCCTCAGAAAGTATGATCAGCAAAACAGATTAAAACATCCATCAACAGGTCGCCTGTGGCGATGTGAGTGCAACTCACATGCAATGCATGCCAATGTGGCCTGCTATGAAAGGTTTAAGACTATCATCATGCAGGCGTCACTGTGAGGATGCCATTGCCTAAAATTGAATGTGCTCTGTCGGCAACACTTACACATTCAGATTGGTGAGTTGACCGGGGAAGCATGCCCTATCAGAAACTTACACGTTTTACTTGATGAGCTGACCAGCCCCATTTTGGGTTAGGTTAAGAATCACTCGTGGTGAGTCTGGTTGATGAACATCTCAGATGTCACACGTGTGCAGTGAGTGCACTAGTGAATCATGTCTGAGTCCATTGGGTGTTGGCAGAGCACTTACTAAAAATAACCATAATCAATTTACGTGTTGATTTGCATGACTGTAGTGCATTCATCCACATAAATCTCTTTGATGTTTTCATCCAGTTTATTCATGTCAGGAGATCTCCATAGAAATTGTTGAATATCATGACTACCATTTTCATCAATTCTGTTTGAGAATGCTCAGTCTTCTTTAAAAGATCTCCCAATGTTATAGTTAAAATTCTTTGAAATCTTTCTAGTATGAATGAACAGTACAAGGTTGGTACTTGTAGGTATGGCAACCGGGCTGCAGAGTTAACGACTGAAGGCCTAAATGCCACCGGGCATGCTCTAGGAACTGCATGGGCCGTCTTCAAGATAAGTAAAGCGATCAATCCAAAGAGTGCGATCAAACCCACACACCTGGCAAAGTCGGCCATCAAAGCAGCTGCAGCCGACATCAGGTCTAAACAAAGCAAGTAGTAGAAAGAGTGCTGGTCATTTCTTACAGATTTATGGCGATTGTATGTTCTTTTGCTGCAAATATGTTGGCATTGTTGTTTTTTTTTTTTTTTTTTACCCCCTGTAAAATGCTTCCTTGGCAGGTTGTAGATTGTAGATAGTGGTCATTGTTATTTATAAAGAACTCTTGTGCATGCATTATTTGGCTTACAGTATAAATTAGATGTATAATCTCCCACATTGTACGTGGGACTTTAGCCATCCAATTGATGGTCATTTTCCATGTTCAATGTGGACCGATTTCGTTGCATCTTTGAGTTTTCTTTTGTTGCTTTGGTCTCTCAATGTAACATCCCAGTTTTTTAGGGCTCGAGTGATGAGCCCATGCTCTGAAAAACTTAGATGTAAAGGCTACCAATCATCATTTAACATTATCATTGTGTTTCAAAATAAGAGAGAGATCTAAGAATCCAACAATGCAAGAATCATCATATCGAGCGGAAGCAAGTAATGCCCATAGGACTTATACAAATCCAATGTTCCAAAAGTAAAGAAAAAAAAATGGAAACTAAGTCTATTCGTCATGGCCTGCCATACGGTCCAGCTCCTCTTGGGACAGATAAGGCCAAGTATCTCGAATGTCCGCCTTAGGCTCATCCACAGCTGGGGCAGGGACATCCTCTCCATCATCTACACCATCTCATATATTTTGACAACGTTACTCGTTGTCATAGTAGGTAACACCCTCCAAGATTTCCATGTACATAATACAAGACAATTATGATAGAAACAAATGCAAATAACATGATTAAATAAGTAATGGAAAACAGGTATTCAACACATATCATAATAAACATATTATTTTTAATTCTTATTAATGCATGAATGCATGCACATGTTCTTCAGCCTGGGGATGTATCCAGCTGGTGAGGGTCGAGCCGACAGTAACTTGGTTAATCACCAAAGTTACCCGCAATGCAAATGCTTATCAAATCAAGAATAATGTGACTCATCGTCAACACTATCCGCAAATGCCATGCGATTGATAATTACCCAGTCGTTGTTAATCCAATTGGTAATTCAATAAAATATACTCGCGGTCACTATGAGGGACGTGCACAATCCAGCATAGGCCGACGGCTCGGGCATAGCATCCCAGAACACTATCTCCGGCCCACGAGGGAAATGATCATGGTCTTAACTCCCATCCCTTTCTAAATAATATGCCACAACTCAATTTCAATATAGCATGTAAGATAACATCATTGTCTATCATAATACCAATTTATTCCAATATATATCATTCAAACATTCATTTACTTTCATGTCTAACATAATTCACACAATTTCATAGCATTCACTTCAAAAGAAAAATCAACACATATATAAAGAATTAAAGATTTAACATACTCCATTGTCTAAAATTAACTTTTATTCAAGTAAGCTTTTTGAAACAAACATGTAAGCACCATTTCATTTTCTTCGAGTATTTACACTTTCCAAATGTGACCATTAATCTAATAATATGCCTTGCAGTTAAACAATTAAGAACTAATAATCAATCACCAATGAAAATGAGGGAAGCTTGAAAGGTGAGGGACCTCACCCGAAGTATGAATCTTCTTCCAATCTTGACTACGAGTTTCTTAAGTCAGCAATTCAATGCCTAGAAGCACCACTAGAACACACTCAATTGGCAACCGCAAGAAGGTAAATCCAAAGTCTAGGAGATAGCTTCCTACAATCAATCAACCCCCAAAACTGAATTTAAAATTAATGGACCTAACTCCCAATCTCACTAAAAAATCATGGGATTGGAAGGACAACTCCTTCAATTACAACACAAATCCTTTCCATTTAATTAATAAAAAAATTAAGTTACAAATCAGGGATAGAATCACAAAACTTGCATTAATTCCTGACTTTTATCCACACAATTCCACACAATCAAATATAACAAGGTGAAATCTCACCTCAACAGAGATCCAAACTGATGAAATTTCATGAGGTATTTTAGCTCATATTTAAAGGGTTTCCAACCTAATTAAATTGCTACTTGAACTTAGTCATCAATTTAACTTAGTAAAATTTTAGGTTCTAACTCTCATAGAAGAACAGAGAAATCCAAGCAAACTGCAACTTGATTCAACGTAAACAAATTCGACTCAGTTTGGTATAGCAAAGCTTAACTCAGCTGTACCACTACACGTCCGATTCCCAGCTTGTATTTTATTGGTGATTCAGCCAGCACAGACCCCAATTACAATCAGATTTGAACTGTGATTATCTGATTTAACCCGCTAGATTTAACGGAACTTGATTTCAAACCGACTCAAAGACAGACAGAAATTTACCTCTGATGAAAGCAGAAGAGGTCTTTTGTTCAGCTACCTTTCTTCCTTCCTCTCTGAAAGGTCTGCTCCTGACAAAAATACTCAGCTCAATCACTACTCCGGCTACAACCGATGGTTAGCCGATGATCAAACGGCACAACGACAATGAAGAAGATGATGCCCTCTGTAACTAGAACTCAACAGAGGCATTCCTTCTCCAAAGCAGTATCACTCAACGACTCAAAGGAGCTTCATGAAGCTTGTGGATTCTGCAGTTCGAAGCACCAGCAACCTTTCTTGGTAGATTTGAAGATTTGAAAGCTTCTGACTGATGATTTCTCAAATAGCTGTTAGAAATCGATGCAAACCAAAACCAACGATGGAGATCTCTTCAAGCTCTCCAAGATGAGAGTAGAAAAGGAATGAAAGGTCTTAGATCTAGGTTTTCTTGCTGGACGAAGAAGAAATTAATTTCCTTAATTCTATTTTATAGTTAAATCTCGATCCGTGTGAGAGATTATAGACGGCTGAGATCTCACCAAACCATCTTAAGCAACAGGTTAAGGACGGCTGAGGCGGGCTGAGGCACTCAAATGCGGTTCGCTGACCTGGCAATCCCGCTTCCAGCTCTACCACGCCGGTCTTACTCGACTTGAGTTGCATTCTGTCTTGCGAATTGCGATTGATGGTCCTCATTGGAGGAGATGACCATGGTTAGACATAACGTATTACACTCGTCATAATGAACGGCTTGGATCATCAGAAGGTGGGCCACATGGGTCGAGATCTGAGTTTGAAAGTACCGCTGGAAACACACTTTACAAAATGGGCAGCCTTACTTCTGTTTAACTATGCACACCACCTGATGAATTAAAACAACTTCCGTTACCAAGATTTTACTAACCCGACTCACGTGAACCAATTGAACGGTTTGGATCATCCCACACGATCACAAAAAGTGGGCCATGAAGCACCCAAAAACGGACAGCGGCCTTCGTCCGGCTGCTGCTGCGGCGATATACAAAAGAAGAAATTTTGGCTTCCAAATATCGGACGCCCTAACCAACTACACCAGTGTACAGCGTGTACACAGTGATGGTGCACACCTGCATCACACGGTGGATCCCACATCAATTACTGACGAAATCCACTCCGTCCAACAATCTAGCTTAATTACACTAAACTATCAATTTAAGAATGAGGCAGCTATATTGTTATAGGATAAAATCGGTGGTCAAATATATATAAGATTCAAGACCCGCGAGCGCCTTTTTGACTTCAGTGTTCAACCCGCGAGTCCTTATGGTCGAAGCTCGAATATCATAAAAGTATGGTATACACTTCCGAATATGTGAGTAGGCCTGGTCGCTGGTCATCGGATGAGGGGATCTCCGTAATTCACATGGCCTTACTCCTTGGTTATAAAATAAAGGATATTCTCGAATGTGAGCAGGCCTGCTCACTGGTCGTTCATTAAGAATCTCTCACGTCTTATAGTACCAGCAGCCTGTATAGACCAGCCTTGGTTTATCTCCATTCACAGTCCCACATAGTGGAGGTTTCTCAACATCTCAGCAAGGAACGTAACTAGCTAAACATCTAAAGTGGTTATATTATCAAGGATTAACAGGATAAGCATCCTATCCCCTAAAATCCGCAGTGATCTTAACGGCTTGCTGTTCGCTTCCCCAAGTGTAGGGTTGCGATGTAGTAATAATCTCGGTAAGACCGAGGTCGATCCACAGGGACTTGTGTAGGAATTCACAAATACTTCCAATAGTTTCTATTGAAAAGCTAACAACCAGATTTTGAGAAGATTGATGTGAATAGTCACTTTGAACTAATATTGAAAGTAAACATAAAAAGGCACTAGGGGTTCAAGGATTGTTGAACCTCCAATTTATACATTGCATTGCCCATTACACTACATAATTTGCATGATTTTCATGGTTAAAAGGCCCACCTAACATGTGTTTTGTGATTGTAGAGATAAGAGGGGATTTCATCAAATTGGAGTCAAAAGATTACATTTGAAGACATTGGATGAAGTCCTGAGATGGACCAAGGAAAGAAGAAGAAAGAGAGAGAAAAGAGAATGAAGAAAAGAAGAAAAAGATGAAGGAATACAAGGCTGACCGGTCGTCCGACCGGTCAGCCACATCACATGAACAAGAAGAAGAGAGGCCGACCGGTCATGACCGGTCGACCATGCACACTGGATCAAGGCAGTAGGTCAGTCCGACCGGTCTTGACCGGTCGGCTGCACTCACTGGACGTTTCAAAAAGCTGGTCCGACCGGTCACGACCGGTCGGCTCTGCGTAATAGGAAAGTCCTTTCTAATTCGGGACTCCGAAAATCGCTGCGCAATGCGTAGGATTTCGCAGAATCCGACGCAAGGGAGGATTGTTGCTATAAAAGGCCACCTAGGGGCTCTCCCTAAGGTATCAGAGAAGGGAAGGAACGTGAGTTTGGAGGCTGAAGGCGACTGTGGAGCGTCTGCAACATCTATCTTCGGGTTTTTCTAGTTTTATGCTTTATTTTTGAGTTTTTAGTTGTAGCATGACTATGCTCGGCTAAAACCTCTCAGCTAAGGCTGAGAGGTGAAGCTTGTAGCCGATTCTATGTTAATTTCAGTTTGATTCAAGTATTATTCAATTCAAAGTTAGAATTTTCTTATGTTCAGTTCAAAAGATGGTAGTTTGAGATGTCTTATCTGAGTTCATGTGCTCCGGACATGAATTCCTTTTAATTCTCTGAGATTATCACAGGTTGCTTGTTTAGATTTGAATTATAGTAATCCTTGAGCAGGCCATAGTCCATAGGCATGGTTGTTTACTCCGCAGGCTATGTATTTGAATTCTACATTGATTGAATGGACTTGAACTTGGAAGTTCAACTTGAATTGGATGAATGTGTGTGAATGCTTTACTTTCCAACTAGATGAGAGATAGGACTTCAAATCTAGTTGTGTTCTCTACTTGGATTGACTGAATTGACATAGAATTGCTACAAGTGGATCCTTGAAAGCCTTAGTACATTATATCTCTGATTTTTCATTAAGTTACTGTTTTAATTAAACATCCTATTGAAATTGAATTTGCTCTATTAAACTGAGTTGCTGAAGTAATTAGGAAGCTGTTACTTTTTCCCTGTGGATCGACCTCGGTCTTACCGAGATTTATTACTACATCGCAGCCTTACACTTGAGGCGAGCGAACAAGTTTTTGGCGCCGCTGCCGGGGAAATTAGATAATAGTTTTCAAATAGTTTCAGTGGCTGTAGAAGTAGATAGTTTTGTTTTTTATTTTTCTTAGAACTAACAACGTTTTCTGTTTTGTAGGAATTCTTCTTTCAGATCAAGCGAATCAGGTGATACCTTTCTAACTTAGTTTTTTTTTAGAATTTTTAGATTGCAGTTTTCTAGGTTAGGATTAGTCTTGATTGAGTGGTTTATGTCCCGTTGGGAACGTAACCATTCAAATCGTCTCCAATCTGAAGGTGGTTTAGTTGGACCATTGTCAGTTCATAGACGAGTCCGGAATTATCAAGAGCATTGTGAAAGTTTGGGGAGTATGGAGCAGACACCCTTAAGGAATCCTCCACCCCCTACTCCAACCACAAACATAAATCAGGAAGGAGTAGGAGAGAATGAGGTACATAATGTTCCTCCAATGAGATCACTACGGGATTACCTACAACCTGCTCGTATAATTACACCTTCTTGCATAGTTCTACCAGCTAACGGTGGGACCCTTGACATAAAACCAGGAGTAATCCAACTTTTACCTAAATTCCATGGGCTAGACTCTGACCGCCCATACTTACACTTGCAAGAATTCGAAGAAGTGTTGGCCACCTTGCATTATCCCAATGTTTCTGGGGATACAATCAGACTTAAACTTTTTCCCTTCACCTTGAAAGAAAGAGCCAAAGATTGGCTTCACTCTCTTAGACCATATTCGATTGGGTCATGGGTTGAGATGAACCGGGAATTCTTGAAAAAGTTCTTCCCCGCTCATAAGACAAACACTCTTCGAAGGGCCATAATGAATTTCTCAGCAAAAGAGGGTGAATCATTCTTTCAATGTTGGGAAAGATTTAAGGAACTCCTGCTTGCTTGCCCACATCATGGCTATGAGAGTTGGCGAATTATAAATTTTTTCAATGATGGATTAAGTCCTAATATGCGCCAATTTGTGGAAATGATGTGCAATGGCGAGTTTATGAGTAAAAATCCAGATGATGCTTGGAGTTACTTGGACATGTTGGCTGAAAATGCCCAATCTTGGGACACCTCGGATAAACCCAAGAACCCCAAGCCTACTCAAGAGAAAGGAGGGATATATGTCCTTAAAGAGGAAGACGACGTAAATGCAAGGATAGCCAACCTCACAAGGAAGGTTGAGGCCATGGAACTTAGCAAAAATGGAGTTTCCAAGTCCAAGGAAGCTGTTGAAACCACATGTGGGATTTGTCTCACCGACTTACACGCTACGCAAGATTGTCCCACAATTCCTGCATTTAAGGAAGTGTTGCAAGAGACAGCCAATGCCACATATGGTTATCAACGGCCCTTCAATGGACCGGTAGGTAATACATACAATGAGAGTTGGAAGAACCACCCGAATTTCAGTTGGAAGAATGCCCCAACGGGCAATCCTACCAACTCCCAAAGAGGGCCACCCATGCAAAATATGGCCCCACCTCAAGTCTCATTGGAGGATACTTTGAGAGCGTTTATGCAAGGGCAAGCACAAATAAATGAATCAAATCAGCAATTGTTCCAAGAACTGAAAGTCTCGGTTGATGAGATTAAGGGACGCTTGAATGCTAGGGAAGGGACCTTTCCGGCCCAACCTCAGCCCAATCCTAAGCAAGTACATGAAGTAAGCATCCCTAATCCTTCCAACCAAAACATGGAGCAAGCTAAATCCATTACCACCCTTAGAAGTGGTAAACAAATTGACAAAACTATTCCGGTGAAGGCCGATGAGCCTAATGATCCGGTAAATTCTGAGGATGAAAATGGATCTAACCTAGCCCCACAACAACCGGAACGCATTTACAAGCCCATAGCACCATTCCCATCGAGATTGGTTGCCCCAAAATCTCTCCCAAATTCTCAAGATATTCTAGAGATTTTCAGACAAGTCAAGATCAATATCCCTTTGCTTGATGCCATCAAACAAATTCCCTCTTATGCCAAGTTTCTAAAAGACCTATGCACAACAAAACGCAAATATAATGTGCAGCAAAAGGCCTTCCTAACTGAGCAAGTTAGTGCCATCCTCACTCAAAAGACTCCCCCAAAATTCAAAGATCCCGGTAGTCCCACCGTCTCATGTATCATTGGAGACTACCGGATTGAACGTGCCTTGTTAGACTTGGGGGCAAGTGTGAACTTGATCCCATACTCGGTATATGAACAATTGGGTCTTGGTGAATTAAAACCCACCAAAACCACATTGCAACTCGCTGATAGATCTATCCGTGTACCGAGGGGGATAGTTGAGGATGTTCTAGTCCAAGTTGACAAATTCTACTACCCGGTAGATTTTATAGTCTTGGACACACAACCGGTTTTGGATGCTAGCACCCAAATACCGGTGATATTAGGCCGCCCATTCCTTGCCACATCAAACGCAATCATCAATTGCCGGAATGGGGTGATGCAATTATCTTTTGGAAACATGACACTAGAGGTGAATGTATTTCACCTGGGCAAAAGACATAGGGATGTCGATGATGATGAGTTCTTCGATGTAAACATGCTTGAAACCTTTGAAGAAGAAGAACTCCTCCAGCTTGAACCACTAGAAAGTTTGGAGACATGCTTAGCACACTTCATGGATTCTAAAGACCCTATCATTAGTGAGATTGTGCATGCATTAAATATAGAAAGACCGGTAGTTGATACTAGCCGGTGGAGGCCCCATTTCGAAAAATTGCCACCAACCACATCAAGGCCTCTACCGTCTAGCATCAAACCACCGAAGCTTGACCTCAAACCATTGCCATCCGAGCTTAAATATGTATATCTGCGTCAAGAGGAAACTTTCCCAGTTGTCATTGCCTCCCACCTAGAAAAAGACCAAGAGCTCAAGTTGATTGAGTTACTCAAAAAACACCGGGAAGCCATAGGTTGGACAATAGCGGATCTCAAAGGGATAGATCCTTCGGTTTGCACTCACCGTATACACCTTGAAGAAAACGCAAAAACGACTAGACAACCTCAAAGACGGCTAAATCCAAACATGATGGAGGTTGTCAAAGCCGAAGTATTAAAGCTATTGGATGTGGGTATCATCTACCCCATCTCAGATAGCCAATGGGTGAGTCCTACCCAAGTTGTCCCCAAGAAATCCGGTATTACCATCATTGAAAACGCCAACAACGAGCTTATACCGACTAGGGTGACCACCGGTTGGCGTATGTGCATTGATTATAGGAAGCTCAATACGGTCACTAGGAAAGACCACTTCCCTCTCCCATTTATGGACCAAATTTTGGAGAGGTTGGCAGGCCATCCCTACTATTGCTTCCTAGATGGCTATTCCGGATACAACCAAATTGAGATAGCTCCGGAAGACCAAGAGAAAACCACATTTACATGCCCGTTTGGTACCTTCGCCTACCGAAGGATGCCATTCGGGTTATGCAATGCACCCGCCACATTCCAACGATGCATGTTGAGTATTTTCTCGGACATGGTGGGTGAGTTTCTTGAGGTGTTCATGGATGACTTTTCTGTTTTTGGTTGTACATTTGATGAGTGCCTCGAGCACTTGAAGTTGGTCTTAATGAGGTGTGAGGAAAAGCAACTTGTATTAAACTGGGAAAAGTGCCATTTCATGGTACAAAGAGGAATAGTCCTTGGACACATCATCTCGTCCAATGGAATAGAGGTAGACCGGGCGAAAATTGACATAATTTCCAATCTACCACCACCCAAAAGCATACGCGATGTGCGGTCCTTCCTTGGACACGCAGGCTTCTATCGAAGGTTTATAAAGGACTTTAGTCACATCTCAAGGCCTTTATGCAGCCTTCTACAAAAGGAGAACCAATTTGAGTGGAGTGCTGAGTGTCAATTAGCTTTTTCAAAGCTAAAAGACATGTTGACAACCGCTCCTATCATGCAACCACCAGATTGGTCCATGCCTTTTGAGTTGATGTGCGATGCGAGCGATTTTGCTATTGGGGCAGTGTTAGGCCAAAAGAAAGATAAAAAGCCCCATGTCATCTACTACGCGAGTAGGACCTTGAATCCTGCCCAAGTTAATTATTCAACTACGGAGAAAGAGCTCCTAGCTGTCATCTTTGCCTTGGACAAATTCAGGCCATACTTAATAGGATCCAAAGTTATTGTTTATACGGATCATGCGGCGTTGAAATACCTTCTTTCTAAGAAGGATGCTAAGCCCCGTTTGCTAAGATGGATCCTACTCCTTCAAGAATTCGATTTGGAGATCAAAGATAAGAAGGGGGTAGAAAATGTGGTGGCGGATCATCTATCCCGCCTAGTCCTACCAAATTCCATTGACGAGTCACCTATTGAGGACTCATTCCCTGATGAGCAACTCTTTGTTGCTATGCATCCACCATGGTACGCTGATATAGCCAACTATCTTTCCACAGGTGCGATGCCGACTCATTGGACTGCGCAAGACAAACGTAAATTTCTAAGGGAAGTGCGCAGATTTTTCTGGGATGAACCTTTATTGTTTAAATATTGCCCAGACCAAATTATAAGGAGATGCGTCCCCGATGATGAACACAATTCAGTCATCTCCTTTTGTCATGATCAAGCATGTGGGGGTCATTTTTCAGCCAAGAAAACAACTGCAAAAATTCTGCAGTGTGGTTTTTATTGGCCCACATTATTTAAAGATACCCACGAGTTTTGCAAAGCTTGCGAGCGCTGCCAGAAGTTAGGAGGATTATCCCGTCGAAATATGATGCCCCTCACCCCAATTCAACATCTTGAAGTCTTTGACTGTTGGGGCATCGATTTCATGGGACCATTCCCCTCATCTTTTGGACATGTCTATATTCTATTGGCCGTAGACTATGTGTCTAAATGGATAGAGGCTATCCCATGTAGAACCAACGATCATCGTACGGTTCTCAAGTTTCTCAAAGAAAATATACTTTCTAGATTTGGGACACCTCGAGCCATTATTAGTGATGGTGGTTCTCACTTTTGCAATAGACCTTTTGAAACCTTGATGAAGAAATATGGTATTAGGCACAAAGTGAGTACCCCATACCACCCACAAACAAGTGGACAAGCTGAAATCTCCAACAGGGAAATCAAGCAGATTTTAGAAAAAACGGTGAGACCGGATCGCAAGGATTGGTCCTTACGATTAGATGATGCACTTTGGGCTCACCGTACTGCCTACAAGACACCCATTGGAATGTCCCCTTATAGACTTGTCTATGGGAAAGCTTGTCACCTGCCTGTGGAGATAGAACACAAAGCCTATTGGGCAATTCAGGCCCTGAATTTTGACATAGACAAGGCTAGCTCGCTTCGCAAACTTCAATTAAATGAGCTTGATGAGATCCGGAACGATGCATATGAGAATTCGAGGATTTACAAGAGCAAGATGAAGGCCTTTCATGACAAACACATCTTAAGGAAATCCTTCCATGAAGGACAGAAAGTGCTCTTGTATAATGCCCGACTTCATCTTTTTCCGGGAAAATTACGATCTCGATGGACCGGCCCATATATTGTTAAAGAAGTTTTTCCCCATGGGGCTGTTGAGATTGAGAATGCAGCGAATGGTGACTGTTTCAAAGTTAATGGACAACGCCTTAAACCATTTGTTGAGAAATTTGATTCAGAGGACATGTCCATCTCCCTGAATGATCCTGTCTATCAGGATGATTGATCTCCTAGTCTGATGGAGGTATAGCATAGGTAGGTTTAGTTTTTTTTACTGTTTTAGTAGGATTTAGTTGTTGGAATTGCAGACCTCCATGATCACTCTCTCAGGTACTATTGATTCTCATTCTCTCATATTTTACCATTGTTCTCATGTTCATGCTAACTAATTATCTTTTTACATTGAGGACAATGCAAGATTTGGTTGGGGGGTGAGATGAGATTCCTCACCTAGCATGTTGCAAAATTTTCGAGCCTCACATGCGCAAATTTTTTCGAATTTTCTAAAATTTCAAAATTCTTTTAGAAAACCGTATTTCCATGCATTCGAGATGATATTAGTATAAGAAGAGGAGATATGAAGTGTGTGATGTTGTAAGTCTTGAATTCTCCCAACATAATGGTTTTATATGTTAGTTCCCCTATTGTTGTGATTGATAGAAAATTTGAACACCTTCACACCAAGTTCACATTACACGATTTTCATGAGTTGAAAGGTTTATGTGATTTGTGGATTAGCTAGACTTTGGTTTAGAGGTGTTGAGCAGCCAAGCCGGGGTATTTTGTCCATCCTTGTCTATGGGAAAATAATGAAAGATATGGATTTCTAAAAATCCTATCTAAGTTAAAAGAAAAAGGAAAGAAAGGATGAAATCGGGAAGGAAAGAAAAATGGTGGAAAATTCCGAAGAGGGCTACCTATTACCAACCGGGGGATGGTCGAACCGTAACCAAAGCCGGAAATGGGACGTAGTGTGAAAGCCGTCGGAAGGACAGTAAGGCAAATTCCTGTCATAGGCTTGCTGTTGCTCTGTGCACCTTGAAATCCCTGGTCTACTTAATCTATAAAGAAGATGGTTCCAGGAACTCATGAGATGAACTTTCACTATGCACACTAGGTTGAATATGTTCGAATTCTTCTATTTATCAATCAGTCAGCGGGGATTTCACGTAAACACTTCTTATGTTTTGAGAGTCCAAGGTTCAGCTTCCAACACCTAATTTTTCCAAATTTTACACTTATACATCTGGGAATGGATAGAAACATGGTTTCTGGAAGAGGGTTGGATTTGGAGGTTTGAAACTGTTTCACGCATGTTTTGCTCGGGACTAGCAAAAATCTGGTTGGGGGGTGTGTTGAACCTCCAATTTATACATTGCATTGCCCATTACACTACATAATTTGCATGATTTTCATGGTTAAAAGGCCCACCTAACATGTGTTTTGTGATTGTAGAGATAAGAGGGGATTTCATCAAATTGGAGTCAAAAGATTACATTTGAAGACATTGGATGAAGTCCTGAGATGGACCAAGGAAAGAAGAAGAAAGAGAGAGAAAAGAGAATGAAGAAAAGAAGAAAAAGATGAAGGAATACAAGGCTGACCGGTCGTCCGACCGGTCAGCCACATCACATGAACAAGAAGAAGAGAGGCCGACCGGTCATGACCGGTCGGCCATGCACACTGGATCAAGGCAGTAGGTCAGTCCGACCGGTCTTGACCGGTCAGCTGCACTCACTGGACGTTTCAAAAAGCTGGTCCGACCGGTCACGACCGGTCGGCTCTGCGTAATAGGAAAGTCCTTTCTAATTCGGGACTCCGAAAATCGCTGCGCAATGCGTAGGATTTCGCAGAATCCGACGCAAGGGAGGATTGTTGCTATAAAAGGCCACCTAGGGGCTCTCCCTAAGGTATCAGAGAAGGGAAGGAACGTGAGTTTGGAGGCTGAAGGCGACTGTGGAGCGTCTGCAACATCTATCTTCGGGTTTTTCTAGTTTTATGCTTTATTTTTGAGTTTTTAGTTGTAGCATGACTATGCTCGGCTAAAACCTCTCAGCTAAGGCTGAGAGGTGAAGCTTGTAGCCAATTCTATGTTAATTTCAGTTTGATTCAAGTATTATTCAATTCAAAGTTAGAATTTTCTTATGTTCAGTTCAAAAGATGGTAGTTTGAGATGTCTTATCTGAGTTCATGTGCTCCGGACATGAATTCCTTTTAATTCTCTGAGATTATCACAGGTTGCTTGTTTAGATTTGAATTATAGTAATCCTTGAGCAGGCCATAGTCCATAGGCATGGTTGTTACTCCGCAGGCTATGTATTTGAATTCTACATTGATTGAATGGACTTGAACTTGGAAGTTCAACTTGAATTGGATGAATGTGTGTGAATGCTTTACTTTCCAACTAGATGAGAGATAGGACTTCAAATCTAGTTGTGTTCTCTACTTGGATTGACTGAATTGACATAGAATTGCTACAAGTGGATCCTTGAAAGCCTTAGTACATTATATCTCTGATTTTTCATTAAGTTACTGTTTTAATTAAACATCCTATTGAAATTGAATTTGCTCTATTAAACTGAGTTGCTGAAGTAATTAGGAAGCTGTTACTTTTTCCCTGTGGATCGACCTCGGTCTTACCGAGATTTATTACTACATCGCAGCCTTACACTTGAGGCGAGCGAACAAGGATCCACTTGTAGCAATCCTTGATGCTCAATTCGCTGTGGTCTCTCACTTTCTCAACTAGAATCGAAATTAAAATCTATCTAGCCGGATGATGGAACAATTAAACCAACAATCTGCCATATGTAAGACCAATGTATATGATTCACTCAATGCAAGCCAGGACGAGCATACTCAATTGCATAGGTCAGTCACAATTCCAATAGGCTAAGATAATAATCATAACCATCATTAAATCCTGTCACAAGACAAAACTAGATCATGATTTGAACTTGATTCAAATCACATACACAGTTTCACATATTTCAGAAATCCAGAAAAATAGAACTTTGGTAGGAAGTTCCCACATGAAGATCATAGTACTAGAGCGTACACCAATTCCTCAGATCATACAGGTCTAGACTAGTTCACAACAATTAAGAACTCAAGCAATTCTTCCAAACATCCATGAGTCATCATAAGACTAAGAAAAACTACTTAGTACTTGAATTAAACTTCAAACCATTGCTCTTAAACATGAAATCCAACTTAAAACCAACTTTAAACGAATCGAAACATCTAAGATTCACTACAAGCTTCACCTCTTAGCCTTAGATAAGAGGTTTAGCCGTTCATGATCCAAGGAAACATGAAACAACTAAAAGAAACATAAAAACAGCAAACAAACTAGAAGGAGTTGTGGAACTCCGAAATTGACTTCCGCCGCCTCCCACCGTACTCAAACCCTTCTTAGATGCCCTAGGAACGATCCCTAGGTGTCCTTTTATAGTAGGAGGCTCCGCAGCATCAGAATCTTCCAGAAATTGCGTAAGAGTACGCAGTGCGCAGAGAAATCTGGAGCTTGTAGAACACGCTCAGTTACGCAGACGACCGGTCGCACGACTTGTCCCAAAAACTTAAAAACCGTCCAGAGAGTTTTGGGATTTTGCAATAAGCAGTCCGACCGGTCGTCCGACCAGTCGGCCACATGCAAAAACAGCCAGTTTCTATTCTGGGCTCCGATTTTCTCTGCGCACTGCTTAACCTTACGCAATTTCTAGATGATTCCGACGCAGCAGAGCTTCTCCGCTATAAAAGGACACCTAGGGATCGTTCCTAGGGCATCCTAGAAGTGATTGAGCACGATGGGAGACGACGGAAGTCGGATTTGGAGTTCTACAACTCCTCCTAGTTTGTTTTTCTAGTTTTATGCTTTGTTTAGTTCGTTTCATGTTTCCTTGGATCATGAACGGCTAAACCTCTTAGCTAGGGCTAAGAGGTGAAGCTTGTAGTGAATCTAGGATGTTTCAATTCGTTTGATTTGGTTTTAAGTTGGATTATTAGTGAAGAACAATGGTTTGAAGTTTAAATAAAGTTCTAAGTAATTTTTTGTAATCTTATGATGGCTCATGGATGTTTAGAAGAATTGCTTGAGTTCTTAAGTGTTTTGAGCTAGTCTAGACCTGTATTGTCCAAGGAATTGGATTCAATACGCTCTAGATGTATGATCTGAAATTGCGTCGGGTAGCCTATCACGACACCCTACGCATATGCGTGCGGAAGCTTGAGGAGCAACTAGAATTATGGCTGAACCTATAGGAGGGGGGTATAAGGACCTTTTTAAAAAATCTTTTCGCCTACTTAACAAATTTAACAAATTGAACTACGTAAGCGATTAACACTTCGGCTTCCAAGCCTAAGTGGGTCCAATTAAAAGACTAGTAAGAGATAAGAGCAATAAGCAACCTAGTCTAAATGACTCATGTGGACTATAGAGGATGGATCAATGAGCTCACGTCAACATGAGGTAGTGAAAGTACATCTTGTGAGTGTGGATGTGCCTATCAAGTGCCTAGCATACATTCCTAACTAAGCATTCATAATTAACCAATTGAATACAATGCATTAAAGAGAAATGTGCTCCAATACAATCACAAACACAAGGATGTATAGTGGTTCGACTACTTGTCTACTCCACTCCCGGTTCAAGTACTTAACCCCTTTGAGCACACCGGCATTCACTGGGGAGTTTAAATCTGGTTCCTCCCAACCAAGGTGTTTAACTCGGATCCACCCAACCGGGGAGTTTACAGGTTCCTCCCAACCTACATGTTTGCACCCGTGTTGGTGGCTCCCCCTTGGAGACTTTGTTTTAGGCCCGACTAACGTGCCAAGGAACGGCTGACGTCCCTAGATTTTAGGCCCAACTAATAGGCCAAGGATCGGCTAACGACCCCGGGGCGAGTTTGTCAAACAAACTCTACACTTAACTCCCACAGGGAATTGAGTGGATGGACTCTTAACAAGACAACCTTACTTGTCGGATTGAGCCCCTTGTTGCGCCGTCTTGGGTTGCTTCTTCTCGCTCTCCCGCACTTGAATCAGCTCCCCTTGTGCTCCCCCGATCGTTGACGCTGTTGCTTTGCCAAGGCTTCAGCTCCAAGATCAGCTACCTTGCATGTGATGCTCCATTGGAAATGCCCAAGGTGCTAGGGAATGGTGAAACCTCTACAAATGGTAGGAAATGGGTTTCCTAGAGGAATGCACCTAAATGGACTCCTAGGTAGTGTTTAGACAAAGGATTTAACTATCATCAAGGTGTCTAAACCCTAGGAATCAAGAGGGAACAAGTCCAATCTCAAGATGCCATTGAATGGCCCAAGCTTGTGATGAAAACACAAGGAGAATGACTTGTTTTAGGTTTGGAATAGAGCCTCTAATGATCTCTAGCAATGGTGGCTTCTATCTCCTCAAAATCCCCTCCCTTTGCTCAAAAAACGAATCCCCCTTTTAAATAAATTTTCTTCCAACGGTAAAAAAACGGGCAGATTCGCGCATCTCCGATTGATCGGAAGAAGTTCCGATTGATCGGAGACCTGTCCGATTGATCGGAGACAAGTCCGATTGATCGGAAATCTATCCAGTGAAGTCTCTGGAAGATATTCCGATTGATCGGAACACTGTCCGATTGATCGGAAGGACCCCTTCCGATGGATCGGAAGACTGTCCGATTGATCGGAAATATGTCCAGTGGATTTTCAAGGTTGCTGGAAAAATTTCTGATTGATCGGAGATTCTGTCCGATTGATCGGAGCTTCTGTCCGATTGATCGGAGTCCTATCGGAGCCACTGTCCGATTGATCGGAGTCCTATCGGAACACCTATCGGAAACTGCTGTTTGAGCCTTTTTTATTGCAGCAGCTTCCACCTCTTAAATTAGTCTATCTTATCATGTTTTTCATGGAGTTCTAAGACTAATAATGATGACTAAGGGTATACCTAGTTGGTCCAAGTCATCTAAGAGGTTATGGGTTAGGTTTTGGTCAAGGCAAGGCACACCAAGGCATCACTTTTACCTGTTTCTTCTTCCTTGATGCAGCCGGTCCGTCTTGAGTCTTCGTTCTTCGTCTTCATTAAGCTCAACCGACACTAGACCCACTGACCTAAGTAATTGACAAACAAGGTGCACTAGTATGCCATAGAAAAGTGCACTAACATGATCTTCATGTGGGAGCTTCATACCAAAAGTCTACTTTTCTGAAAATCCTGAAGTATGTGAGACTGTGTATGTGATTTGGATCAAGTTCAAATCATGATCTAATTATGCTTGGTGACAGAATTTAATGATGATTATGATTGTGATCTTAACCTATTGGAAATGGGACTGACCTATGCAATTGAGTGTGCTCACGTCCTAGCTTGAATTGAGAGAATCATGTACATGATTCACACCTATGACAGATTGTTTGGTTTAATTGCTCTATCATCTAGCTAAATAGAACTTAATTTCGATTCTAGTTGAGAAATTGAGAAACCACAGCGAATTGAGCATCAAGGATTGCTACAAGTGGATCCTTGAACCCCTAGTGCCTTTTATTAATTGTTTACCTTCAATTTAATTCAAAGTTACTATCTACATCAATCTTTTACAAATCTGTTAGTTAGCTCTTTAGTAGAACTATTCGAAGTGTTTTGTGAATTCCTACATAAGTCCCTGTGGATCAACCACGGTCTTACCGAGATTATTACTACATCGCAACCCTATACTTGGGGAAGCGAACAAGTTTTTGGCGCCGTTGCCGGGGACTTTGACGGTTTTAACAGAATTTCTAAGGATAGTTTCTATTGAAATTTTTAAGAATAGTACTAACTTAGTTTGTTTTATTTTTATTTTTCTCTTTTGCAGGGATTTTAGGAAGTTGAAGAAGACGTTTAGGATCTTAAGTTCTCAAATCAGGTTTTATCTTTCTAAACCTTACTCTTCTTCTCCCCCTATTCATTCCCATCATATTCATCTCTTGTAGAGTGGGTGGAGACTCCTTTTTGGATCTTTGATAGGTTAGCCTTGTGCTGCCTTAATTCCTATTGGTCGGCACTGCCGTCTTAGATCACCTTGTGCTTAGAGATTTTTCTTCTCAACTCTATTCCTTTTGTTAATGCAAAGATTTGTCAATTACCATGGTTAGTGTGTCGTCAAGTCTGCTTGCTGCTGAAGACAGAAGCTACTTAAGAAGATCGCTCATCCAGTCAAGCTTCAAGCCTCTTCATCCAAACCTTTGATCCCAAAACCCCTCTATAGATGGCCCAATCCTTCCTAGTTGCATCCTCAGCCCCATTTATAGTCCACCTTCCATAAAGATCAGCTATGGAAGTGTCTATTATGGCAGTTGTTGCTTAAAACATGAAAAATAGTATATCTGCTGTCTCCGATAGGTGTCCGATCCATCGGAGCTGTGTCCGATAGGTGTCCGATCAATCGGAAGTTATATCCGATCAATCGGAGATCTGTCCAGCAACTTTGAAAATCTATCTGGACGTTTTTCCGATCACTTGGAGGACTGTCCGATCAATCGGACAGGGTTCTCCGATCAATCAGAGAATGATCCGATCCATCGGACGAAAAATCCAAAAAATCACATAACTCTCTGGAAGAAATTATGATCAATCGGACCATCTGTCCGATCAATCGAATAGGGTGCTCCGATCAATCGGAAGGACAGCCGATCCATCAGACGAAAATCCAGAAAATCACATAAACTCTCTGGAAGAAATTACGATCAATCGGACCATCTGTCCGATCAATCGGACAGGGTCCTCCGATCAATCGGAACTAAGTCCGATCAATCAGAGAACCAGTTTTTCAGCAAAAATTCAAAATGAGCTGATACTTATGTCCGATCGATCGGATCCTGTCGAGGTGACCGTTTTCTAATCGTTGAAAGTCATCTCTATATATGGAACTCGGTTGGATCTTGAGAGGGTCACCTTGAGCATCATCTAGGGTTTGTTTATGCTTCTCCTTGAGATCCCTTTCTCTCATTCCCTTTGATTTGTTGAGTTCATACTTCAATCCATGTTGATTTGACCAACATTGAAGAGCATTCAAAGCTTGGATTGAATCATGAACTCAACCCCTCTTTAATGGCATCTTGACCTACCTCTAAAAGTTATAATCTTGTCATCAATGCCATTAATGGTGGTTTAGGTAGAAGCTACTCCTCATATAAAGGCCATATCCCAATATAGCCTCAACCAAACCCTAATCCCTCACCTTGGAATCTACAAGAAGTCATCCGTAGCAAGGTTGCTGATCGAGGAAGCTGAAGAGGGTATCTTCCGTGCAAGCCGAAGCTTCTTCAACAAAGGCATCATCAAGGGGCTCAATCAGCTAAGTATCTTTAGTCTTTCGAGTCCAAGAAACCTCCTCAAAGTTGAGATTTGGGTTTCAGAGTTTGAAGTCCCAAACTCAGTAGAGTCCTTGCGTAGGACAAGCCCTTGTGTAGGACAAAGTGGTTCATGGATTAGTCCGATGGAAGGATGAATCCATGTGTTGAGGTCTAAGTCCTTTTGTAGGCTGTTAAGGTTTATGGTTAACCTCATTTAAAACCATAGAGATAGTGAAATCCGACCACTCAAGGAGTGAGTGGATCAGCCGGGAGTGGAGTAGGTACATAACCGAACCACTATAAAAATCTCTTGTTGTGTGATGAGTGGTTGAACTGCTTTACTTCCTTCACTTGCATTTTTATTGATTAATATTCTGCATATCTTGTGTTTGAAGTAATTTCTCTAAGAATATTTCGCATGTTTGCAAGTGTATAATTTGGTGATTTTAAAAAGTGTCCTATTCAACCCCCTCTAGGACAAAGAAACCTGTTTCTTGCTTCTACAATAGCGGTAATCAAACTTATACCGCATTTTCACCTTTTTCTTTTTTTTCTGCACTTTTCTCAAAAGATTCAAAGAGTGGGTGGGGAGTTCTCTGAACCCCCATTGACCAGGAGAGATCGGTCTCTATCCTTGCTTCTGGCTCAGCCATTGCAAGACACCTTATGCTTCGGTCTTAAGGAGAAGTAAAGGAAGGAAGAAAGAATTCTTTTTTGTTTAATTCTTTTAGGATTTGCATGCCACATTGGGCTCGGGATTCTAATAACCGACTCATTAGTGAAGGGGGAATAGTAGAAGGAATTGATAGAGAACCACGTGCTAGGAGACATTTAAATTCTCCAATTTTGTCCGAAATTATGGTTGTAAATCAACCCAATCCTATGGTCAATCAAAATCTGGGTTAAAACCAAACCGAAACGGGAGAGAATGTGGTTGAGAATGTTCCCCGACCAAGAACATTACGTGATTACTTGCAACCAGCAAGAGCGAGCACTCCCTCATGCATAGTTTTTCCACAAAATGCAGGGAACGTAGATTTGAAACCTGGAGTAATCCAACTCCTCCCGAGATTCCATCGATTAGACAGTGAAAGTGCCTATCAACACCTTGAGGAATTTGATGAGGTGATAGCCACCATGCACTTTGCAAACGTAATTGATGATGTGGTGAGACTTAAATTATTTCCTTTTACCCTTAAAGATAAAACTAAAGGTTGGCTTCATGCATTAAGGCCAAGATCAATTGGTACATGGACTGAGATGTCTAGGGAGTTCATTAAAAAGTTCTTCCCTACTCACAAAACAAACATGTTGAGGCGCCTTATCATGAATTTTTTCCAAAAGGAAGATGAGACCTTCTTCCAATGTTGGGAGAAGTTTAAGGACTTATTAAATGCATGCCCACATCATGGTTACGAAACTTGACGGGTTATAAGCTTTTTCTATGAAGGACTGACTTCGGCCATGCGCCAATTTGTAGAGATGATGTGTAATGGGGAATTCATGAATAAGGAAGCTGAAGAAGCATGAGATTATCTTGATGAATTGGCCGACAATGCACAGTCTTGGGATACATCTAGACCAATAAATTCCAAGACTAGCCAACAAAAGGAAAAAGGAGAGATTTATGTCCTCTCAGAAGAAGATAACATAAGTGCACCTGTGGCTAGCCTCACAAGAAAAGTCGAGACCATGGAATTAAAGAAGGGAGAGACGATCAACTCAAAAGGCGTTGAAACTGTTTGTGGAATTTGTGCCGGAAATCAACATGCAACACAAGATTGTCCCACAATTTCAGCAGTCTAAGGCATTTTACAAGAACAATCAAATGCCATAAACAGTTATCAACGGCAATTTAGTGCTCCAAACTCTAACACGGATAATTCTAGTTGGAAGAACCATCCCAACTTCAGTTGGAGGAATGGACCCACTGCGAATGCAAACAATGCTCCTCAAGTTCAACCTTTACTAGGTCCATCTCTAGTCATTACACCAAAAGTTACGCTAGAGGAGATGTTGGGTTCATTCGTATCGGTTCAAGCTGAATATAACAAGACTAATTCTTTGAAAATAGATGGGTTCATGCAAGAGCAATTGAAATTCGATCAAAATTCAACTAAAGTCATAAATGACTTGAAAACCTCAATGGTTAGGGTTGAATCTCACCTTAGTATTAGGGAGAAAGGCACACTTCCTGCCCAACCTCTTCCTAACCCAAGGACCCAATTTGGGATACAAGACGCAAGCTCATCCTCCCAACATACGGAGCATGTTTACGCTATCACCACTTTAAGAAGTGGGAAAATAATCGATAAAACTAATCCGGTGAAGGCCCCAAATCCTAATGATCCGGAAACTTCAAAAGAGGATGATAGCTCGAACAACACTCCATAAGAGAAAGAACCGGAAAGGCAATACAAGTCGATTGCCCCGTTTCCCCAAAGGTTGATTTCACCCAAACCTTTAGAAAAAACCTGAAAATTTTAGAGGTTTTTAAGTAAGTGAAGATCAACATCCCGTTGTTGGATGCCATAAAGCAAATACCATCCTATGCTAAATTTCTTAAGGAATTGTTGTTCACTCCCTAAGTGTAGGGTTGCGAAGTAGTAATAATTCGGAAAGATCGAGTATCATTCCCACAGAGATTTATGAATGGGTATTCTCAGATTTTGTTTAAAACAACTAGTAATTAAGATCCTATTAAGAACTAAAGCTGGAAAATAGCAATTTGGGTTTAAACAGTGAATGTGTAAAGTAATTTCAATCTAAAAAGGCACTAGAGCGCCAAGGATCCACTCTTAACAAGTTTCAATGCATCAACACAACTAGGTCTCTCATAACTCAATCGGAATCGAATTCATATCTCTATCCGATCGGAATATAGAGCGGTTCAATCAGCAATTATCCAAAACAAGTGCTTATTCATTGATTTGATTCCCACAATAATACTCAGGCCTTGGGCACACTCAATTGTGTAGGCCAAGCCTCTTTCCAATCTAGTTGAGATTCACAACCATAGCTTTCATCAAATCCTGTCACTAGACTTGATTACAACTAATGATTAGAACTCTAATTAAATCAAAATCAATCAGCAAACAACTATTTCAAATTACTACAAAAGATAAGAACTTTAGTTGAGTGAGTTCCCACATGAAAATCAGGCCATTGCATACAAGGCAATTAAAGAATCTACCATGCCCGGAGTCGATGATAGATCAATGAACTACACAAGCATAAACAATGCTCAGAGCTAAATTACTAAGTTAGGATCACTAAGAATCACATGAGCCCGGAGTCATCAAGAGATAAAAGTAAAACCAAACTAGTACTTGATTCAAACTCACATTAACTAAAATTCATCAATTAAATCATAAAAAGGAAACCTAGGTTACATCAATCCATAAAAAACGAATCAAAAGCTTCACCTCTTAGCCCTAGCTAAGAGGTTTTAGTTCATCTCTAACATCCTTGAACTAAAAAGCCTCAAAAATATAAAAAACAACTAAAACAGGAAGAAAACTAGAAACTCGAAGTAGAATCCGTCTCCTAAGCAATCCCCACGTCCTAGCATGCCTTGGTATGAAGGGAAGAAGTCCTTTTATAGCTTGGAGGTGTCCATTACACAAGAAACTTCCAGATTTCGCGTAAGGATAAGCACTTGAGTAGAGAAATTCGGCGCCCGATTTAGAAACTACCCGTTTTTGCATGGCCGACCTGTCGGACGACCGTTCGGACTGGCCTGGCCGACCGGTCACGACCGGTCGGACCTATTGAATGGATCAGTCCAGGGAGTGCTGGAACCCCTCAGATTTGTTTGCCGACCGGTCTTGACCGGTCGGACCGTGTATTCTTTCCTCCAGCAACTCTTCTAGGCAATTAGTGGGGTGGCCGACCGGTCACGACCGGTCGGACCTTGTTCTTTCTTCATTTCTTTCTTTGTTTCTTCTTCTCTCTTCTATCCTTGCTTTGTCTTTCTTTGATCCTTCTTCATGCTTGATCTTGTGGTCTTCAATGCTTGTAAGGGGCTCTATTTAGCCTTGAATCAGTGAAATCTCCATCTCGTCCCTACAATCACAAACCATGTATTAAAGTAGTCCTTTAAACGTGTAAACCGTGCATAATGAGTGATGAATTGGGGTTAGAATGTGCACAATTAAGAGCTCAACAATTGTGCACAGTCAAAAGGAAACACAATGTTCACAACAAAGTACTTTTGATTGAGAATTTGAGTGCCATTATCAAACAAGAGTTGCCCCAAAAATACAAGGATCCGGGTAGTCCAACCATCTCATGCATCATAGGAGACTACCGGATTAAACAAGCCTTACTTGATTTAGGGGCAAGTGTTAACCTCATTCCATACTCGGTTTATGAACAACTTGGGTTAGGTGAATTGAAACCCACCAAAACCACACTCCAACTTGCTGATAGATCTATTCGTATACTGAGAGGAGTGATTGAGGATGTCATTGTCCAAGTGGATAAATTCTACTACCGAGTAGACTTTATTGTCTTGGATACACATCTCGTGATAGGTACCGGTGCTCAAATTCCCATCATACTTGGCCGCCCTTTTCTAGCTACTTCTAATGCGATTATCAATTGTAGAAACGAGCTTGTACAAATGACCTTTGAAAATATGACTCTCGAGCTGAATATATTTAATTTATGCAAACAACCACGGGAAGTTGATGATGAGATCCATGAGATAAATGCGATTGAATCATTCGTGGAAGATACATTCCCCTTGACATTGTATTTTGACCCTTTGGAGGCATGTGTAGCCTACTCTCATGAGATAAATGATGACACAATACGAGAGATGGATGTCATTTTAGATGTGATGCCGGTACTTGATAACAAAATATGGAGGGCACTATTTGACTCATTACCCTTAAACGAGAACAAGCCCCTCCCATCCAATATCAAGGCACCAACACTCGACCTAAAACCATTACCAAGTGAGTTGAAATATGTATATTTAGGTTGAGATGAGACATATCCGGTGGTGATTTCTTCCCACTTGGATGAGGAACAAGAGAGTAGGCTAATAGCCACTCTAATAGAGCATAAGACTGTCATTGGATGGTCGATTGCGGATCTCAAAGCATAGACCCACTGATTTGTACTTATCGAATACACCTTGAGGAGAATGCGAAGACATCTAGGCAACCACAAAGACGACTCAATCCAAACATGAAGGATGTGGTCAAGGCCAAAGTGGTGAAACTATTGGATGTGGGTATTATTTACCCAATATCCGATAGTCAATGGGTGAGCCCAACTCAAGTGGTGCCTAAGAAATCCGAAATAACCATCGTGGCCAATGCCAATAATGAACTCATACCAACCAAAGTCACTACTGGTTGGAGAATGTGCATTGACTACAGGAAGCTAAACACAGTTACAAGAAAAGACCACTTCCCCTACCATTTGTTGATCAAATTTTAGAAAGGTTGGCGGGTCATTTCCATTTTTGCTTCCTTTATGGCTATTCAGGATACAACCAAATAGAGATTGCCCTAGAAGACCAAGAAAAGACTACATTCACATGTCCATTCGGTACTTTCGCCTATCAACGGATGCCGTTTGGACTATGCAATGCCCCAGCCACTTTTCTGCGTTGTATGATGAGTATCTTTTCTGATATGGTGGGGACAATTCTCGAAGTCTTTATGGATGATTTCTTTGTATTTGGTTGTAGCTTTGATGAGTGCCTGGTGCACTTGAAATCTGTGTTGAAAAGATGTGAAGAGAAGAACCTTGTGTTGAATTGGAAGAAATGTCACTTCATGGTTCAAAATGGAATTGTACTTTGTCACATAGTCTCACAAAACAGAATTGAGGTGGACAAAGCTAAAATTGATCTCATCTCTAACCTTCCACCATCCAAAAGCATAAGAGATGTGCGGTCCTTTTTGGGACACACCGGATTTTATAGACAGTTCATAAAGGACTTCAGTTCACTCTCTCGCCCTTTATGTAACCTACTTCAAAAGGAGAACTCCTTCGAGTGAAATGAAGATTGTCAAAATGCCTTTACCAAACTTAAAGGTATGTTGACATGTGCTCCCATAATGCAACCACCTGATTGGAGCCTTCCTTTTGAAATTATGTGCGATGTAAGCGACTATGCTATTGGGGCTGTGCTAGGCCAAAGAAAAGAGAAGAAGCCATGTGTTATCTACTATGCAAGTAGAACCTTAAACTCAGCCCAAGCAAACTACACTACTACAGAAAAAGAACTTTTAGCCGTAGTTTTTGCCTTGGACAAGTTTAGTTCCGACTTAATTGGATCCAAGATCATAATATTCACTGACCATGCCGCACTTAAGTACCTTCTCTATAAGAAGGATGCTAAACCACGGTTGTTAAGATGGATCCTTCTACTACAAGAATTTGACATAGAGATACGTGATAAGGAGTAGAAAATGTAGTGGCTGACCATCTCTCTTGACTTGTTCTCACCGATTCCCCTGAGACAACCGCGATCAATAACATGTTCCCTGATGAACAAATTTTTAAAGTCTCCCAATTGCCATGGTATGCGAACATTGCTAACTATCTTGCTACAGGTACGATTCTTACACATTGGAAAAAGCAAGATAACGATAAGTTCTTCAATGACGTGCGAAAATTCCTATGGGACGACCCATACTTATTCAAGTATTGTCCCGATCAAATCATAAGGAGATGTGTGCCAGATGATGAACAACAAAGTATCATCTCCTTTTGTCATTCTCAGGCGTGTGGTGGCCATTTTTCGGCTAAGAAGACCACATCCAAAATTCTGCAATGTGGGTTTTATTGGCCCACTATGTTCAAGGACACCCATGAGTTTTGTAAAACATGTGAGCCTTGTCAGAAATTGGGAGGAATCTCCTGTCGAAATATGATGCCACTCAATCCCATCTTACCAATTGAATTTTTTTTATTGTTGGGGCATCGATTTCATGGGTCCATTCCCATCTTCTTTTGGAAACTTATATATCTTGCTTGACGTCGACTATGTGTCCAAATGGGTCGAGGTGATTCCATGCCGGAATAATAACCATAAAACAGTCATTTGTTTCTTAAAAGAGAACATCCTTTCCCGGTTTAGAACACCTCGAGTCATCATAAGTGATGGAGGGTCTCACTTTTGTAATCGCCCATTTGAAACGTTAATGAAGAAATATGGCGTAAATCACAAAGTGAGCACTCCCTATCACGCACAAACAAGTGGACAAGCTGAGATATCCAATAGGGAGATTAAACATATTTTGGAGAAAACAGTGAACCCTGATCGCAAGGATTGGTCGCTTCGACTTACCCATGCACTTTGAACTTATTGTACTGCTTTTAAGACCCTATTGGAATGTCTCCCTATAGACTTGTCTATGGGAAGGCTTGTCACTTGCCTGTGGAGTTGGAACATAGGGCGTATTGGGCAATAAAGAAGATAAATTTTGATTCTGAGAAGGCAAGCTCGTTGCGCAAACTTCAATTAAATGAACTTGCGGAACTCCGGAACGAGGCATATGAAAATGCGAGAATTTACAAGGATAAGACGAAAGTGTTCCATGACAGGAACATTCTTCGTAAGACCTTCACGATTAATCAAAAGATCCTTATGTATAATTCTCGCCTACATTTATTTTCGAGGAAATTGAGATCTCGATGGACCGGTCCCTACATAGTAAAAACTGTTTATCCATATGGGACCGTCGAGTTGTTGAATCCTAGGAACGGCAACATCTTTAAGGCGAATGGTCAGCGATTAAAGCTATTTTTTGATAAGTTTCCTTTAGAAGGTATGTCCATACCTCTGACTGACCCTGTGTATCAGGATGTTTGATCTCCTAGTCTGATGGAGGTATAGAGTAGTTAGGATTAGTATTTTGTCGCATTTGTTTCCTTTTTCATAGGTTTGTTAGAAGGAGGTAGAATTCCACTTTTCATTCTCTCAGGTACTATCATTGCTCACTCCCCTTTATTTTTTAATGGCTCTCATGTTTTGCTCATTGCATATTTTTTTTGTTACATTGAGGACAATGCAAGATTTGGTTGGGGGGTGAGATGAGATTCCTCATTTAGCATGCTGCAACATTTCGAGCATCATATGTGCGAATTTTTTTCGAATTTTCTAAAATTTCAAAACTCCTTTAGAAAACCTTATTTCTATGCATTCGAGATGATACGAGCATAAGAGGAGGAGATACGAAGTATGTGATATTGCAAGTCTTGAACTTTTCTTAACATGATGGTTTTATATGTGAATTCCCCTATTTATGTGATTGATAGAAAATTTGAACACTCTTACACCTAGTTCACATTACACGATTTTCATGGGTTGAAAGGATTATGTGATTTGTGGATTAGCTAGACTTTGATTTAAGGTGTCGAGAAACCTAGCCGGGGTACTTTGTTCATCCTTGTCCATGGGAAAATAACGAAAGATATAGATTTCTAAAAATCCTATCTAATTTAAAAGAAAAAGGAAAAGGAAGGATGAAATTGGGAATGATGGAAAAATGGTGGAAATTCCGAAAAGGGCTACCTATTACCAACCGGGGGATGGTCTACCCGTAACCAAAGCCGGAAATGGGACGTAGTGTGAAAGCCGTCGGATGGACGGTAAGGCAAATTCCTATCATAGGCTTGTTGTTGCTCTGTGCACCTTGAAATCCATGGTTTACTTAATCTATGAAGAAGATAATTCCCGAAACCCATGAAATGAACTTTCACTATGCACACTAGGTTGAATTTGTTCGAGTTCTTCCATTTATCAATCAATCAGCGGGAATTTCATATGGACACTTATTAAATTTTAAGAGTTTAAGATTTCAATGTCTATCACCTAATTTTTCCAAATTGTATACTTATATGTCTTGGATGGATAGAAACAAAGTTCTGAAGGAAAGTTGGTTTTGGAGGTTTGAACTTATTCAGGCATGTTTTGCTCAGGACTAGCAAAAAGCTGGTTGGGGGGTGTGTTGAACCTCCAATTTATATATTGCATAGCCCATTACATCACATTATATGCATGGTTGTCATTTTTAAAAGGCCCATCTAATGCATGTTTTGTGATTGTAGGGATGAGAGAGAACTTCACCCAATTGGAGACCAAAAGAGTGTACTTAAATGCATTGGATGAAGATTGAAGGAAGACCAAAGAAGGAAGAAGAAGGAGGGAGAAAAGAGGAGAAAGAAAAGAAGAAAAAGAAGAAAGAGCTCAAGGGCTGACCGTTCGTGACCGATTGGCCGACCTGCCAACCTCCTTGAAGCCTGCTGGAAGCATGATCAGTTTGGTCCGACCGGTCAGGACCGGTCGGCCAACAAGTCGGAACTACCTCTTGTGCACGCTGGAGCAAACAATCAGCTTGGGCCGATCGGTCTTAACCGGTCGGCTAGCATGTCAGAAACCACTTTGTGCTCGCTGGACCTTTTACATAAGCAGTCCGACCGGTTAAGACCGGTCGGCCAGCCCAGTTAGACCAGTCGTTCGACCGGTTGGCCACATGCAAAAATAGCCAGTTTCTATTCTGGGCTCCGATTTTCTCTGCACACTGCGTAACCTTACGTAATTTCTAGATGATTCCGCTATAAAAGGACACCTAGGGATCGTTCCTAGGGCATCCTAGAAGTGATTGAGCACGGTGGGAGACGGCAGAAGTCGGATTTGGAGTTCTACAACTCCTCCTAGTTTATTTTTCTACTTTTATGCTTTATTTAGTTCGTTTCATGTTTCCTTGGATCATGAATGTTCGCTTCCCCAAGTGTAGGGTTGCGATGTAGTAATAAACTCGGTAAGACCGAGGTCGATCCACAGGGAAGGAATAAAGAATGCAAATTATCCTAATAACTAGAATCTAAAGAGGTCTGTGAAATTGGTTTTGAACATAAAATAGAAAATCTGATAATGAAAAGATAACTAGAGCATCAATGATCCACTTATAGCTTTCCTTAGATGCATAATTCGCTATGGTTTCTCACTTTCTCAACTAGAATCGATATTAAGATCTATCTAGCCGGATGATAGAGCTGTTAAACCAAACAATCTGTTATATGTAAGTCCAATGCATAAGATTCACTCAATGCAAGCTCGGCTGAGCATGCTCAATTGCATATGTCAGTCCTAATTCCAAAAGGTTCAGTTCACAATCATAACCATCCTCAAGTCCTATCACAAGACAAGGCTAGATTACAATTTGAACTTGATTCAAATCACATGCACAGTCCATACACATTACAGAAATTCAGAAAAGTAGAACTTTGATAGGAAGTCCCCACATGAAGATCATAGTACTAGAGCTACTCCAATTCATCGGATCATACAGGTCTAGACTAATGCAAACCAATTAAGAATTTAAGTAATTCTCCCAAACATCCATGAGTCATCATAAGACTAAGAAAAAATACTTAAAACTTGTATAAACTTCAAACCATAGTTCATAATCATGAAAACCAATCTTAAAACCAATAAAACGAATTAAACAATCTAAGAAAACTATAAGGTTCACCTCTTAGCTCTAGCTAAGAGATTAGCTAATGAAAAGCATATTAAAAACTAGAACTAGAACTAAGAAAAGGAAGAAAAACTAGCTGGAGGAGGCTAGGAAGCCTCCTATGACTTGAACTCCTTGCTCCCCATGTCCTTGGTTGCCCTGGAATAGAAGAGAGCACCTCCTTTTATAATACAGTAAGAGTACCGCAACGTAACAGATTTTGTTCTGCTTCGTACGGCTTAACCAATGGTCGGATTGCCTTCAAATTTGATATGTAGCTTCCTTGTAATGTGATCTTCCTCATAGATGATTTAAATTTCCAAGATTGTCCTCTGAATGGGCCCATCAATCAGATCAGCGACCGCCTCTCAAAATCGCGCACTTCGGGTACCTTCAAAATCAGTCATCTTGCTTTCAACGCTCCAGAGTGTACAGTTGTCGGATTGATCCCAAATGTTGAACATTGGTAAAAAACTTCATCCTCTACATGATAGAAGGATTAGATTGTCCAAAAAAATAATATGATCCGAAAATTAGAACACTTAGGGCTTTTATAAACTCTGCGCAGTTGAATCTTTCTGGATGGTCCATCTTTCTTCAACTGGTACGATCAAACCACACATCCTTTTGATCTGAAACTTTGTGGTTATTCATATACGGATGTGGTCTAAAATATGGTCAAAGTAGATTCTTCATATCATCAATGATGGGCCACCTGGACCAGCCCAGAGTGGAGTAGGCAGAATCTGGAACTTTTTGGACAGTTCGTATTATTTTGGCCACCACGATCAATCCGTAGCTCCGATCGACACGAAACCACTTGGGTTAGTTCGGCGTCGAGCTCCTCTTCGACATGAATGTTTAGATATCCAAATATCATTAAGATGGGCCTAAAAAAATGGTCTGAATAATCAGAAACGGGAATGGCCTGCTGTCTACAATCTGCAAAGCTGGAATTTGCATGGCCGACCGGTCAAGACTGGTCAAGTCAAGACCGGTCTAGACCGGTCGGACAGGGCTGGACGACCGGTCAAGACTGGTCGGACAAGGCTGGCTTTGCTCCAGCAGCCTCTGTAGAAGATAGAATTGTTGGCCGACCGGTCTTGACCGGTCGGACCCCATTTTCTACATTATTTCTTCTTTCTTTTCTTTCCTTCTTTCTTCATGATTCTTTGGCCCAACTTGGGTCTTCATCCAAGGTTCTTAAATGTACTTCTTTTAGCTATTAATCGAGTGAATTCTCTCTCATTCCTGCAATCACAAAACCATGCATTAGAATAGTCATTAAACATAAAATCCATGCATAATGAGTAATGAATTGGGGTTAGAATATGCACAATTAAGAGCTCAACAATGAACGGCTAAACCTCTTAGCTAGGGCTAAGAGGTGAAGCTTGTAGTGAATCTAAGATGTTTCAATTCGTTTGATTTGTTTTAAGTTGGATTATTAGTGAAGAACAATGGTTTGAAGTTTAAATAGAGTTCTAAGTAGTTTTTCTTAATCTTATGATGGCTCATGGATGTTTAGAAGAATTGCTTGAGTTCTTAAGTGTTTTGAGCTAGTCTAGACCTGTATGATCCGAGGAATTGGATTCATTACACTCTAGATCTATGATCTTCATGTGGGAACTTCATACCAAAAGTCTACTTTTCTGAAAATTCTGAAGTATGTGAGACTGTGTATGTGATTTGGATCAAGTTCAAATCATGATCTAATTATGCTTAGTGACAGAGTTTAATGATGATTATGATTGTGATCTTAACCTATTGGAAATGGGACTGACCTATGCAATTGAGTGTGCTCATGTCCTAGCTTGAATTGAGAGAATCATGTACATGATTCACACATATGACAGATTGTTTGGTTTAACTGCTCTATCATCTGGCTAAATAGAACTTAATTTCGATTCTAGTTGAGAAATTGAGAAACCACAACGAATTGAGCATCAAGGATTGCTACAAGTGGATCCTTGAACCCCTAGTGCCTTTTATTAATTGTTTACCTTCAGTTTAATTCAAAGTCACTATCTACATCAATCTTCTACAAATCTGTTAGTTAACTCTTCATTAGAACTATTGGAAGTGTTTTGTGAATTCCTACATAAGTCCTGTGGATCGACCTCGGTCTTACCGAGATTATTACTACATTGCAACCCTACACTTGGGGAAGCGAACAATGGGCTTGCTAAGGCATTCAACAAATCCATCGTGAAGATTTTAAAGAAAATGATGGCCGAGAATAAGAAAGATTGGGACAAACGGTTGCTCGAAGCGCTGTGGACATATCGTACTACGCACTGCACAGCAACGCGGGCTACTCCCTATTCATTAGTATATGGCACGGAGGCTGTCATCTTGATGGAAGTTCAGGTCGAGTCCCTTCGAGTCGTACTTCGGAACTGCCTCACAGATGAACATAATGCTGAGCTCAGGATGGCCGAGCTCGATGCCTTGGATGAGAAGAGGCTTGCGGCATAACAACGGCTAGAGATGTACCAGAAGTATATCTCAACAGCGTATGACAAGCGAGTCAGGGGTAGATCCTTCAAGAAGGGTGACTTGGTACTCATAATGAAGCGACCGACAGCCGCGCACACTACAAAGAGCAAGTTCGACTCTAAGTGGGACCCGATATGCATCATAGAAGAAGTCTACTCCAATAGGGCCTACTATTTAGTGAATTTCGATGGTGGGGGAGCCGGTTTTGCAATTAATGGTTGGTTTCTGAAGAGATATTACCCCTAACAGTTTACCTATTACCTTCTTTTACATGAATATGAGAAATGGAAACTCCCCAAGAGAGTGAGTGTAATAAGTAAGGATAGAAATGGAGAATGAAATGGAGTAGAATACAGTAGATAAGTCTGTAGTTATAAAAACTAATCAATTGCTCCGTATTCTTGCAGGTCTTCCTTGCCCTTACTATGGAGAAGTAACCAAGAAAGACCATTTGTCCACAACGCGAGCATATCCCGAGTTTAGAAATCCAGGACACCCCCGAAATCGACGACAAAGGGAAGTATTACTCTTTTCATTTCGTTCCACATTCATCACTTATTTAGAATTGTGATTATTATTATTGTTGCAAACCATTCTAACACACATCACACAAACATAGCACGATAGAAAAAGTAATTGCTATTGTCATTTCATCTAACAGAAGTATGGTTGACATCTTTTCGACGCCGTATACATGAATGGTCAAAAGGTAAGTATTCCTTACAGCAATTACAAAATTCTAAAGGTGAGATCCTATGATCATTTATATACATTTGAAGTCAAGAAAGCGAGCTTCGGGAGTGAAAGATCAAAGCTTCTCCAAACATCCCGATATCAGCCTGATCACGGCCACCCTGGCAGTTTCCATTACTGACTTCGCTGCAGATAACACCTCCGCAGGATCGGGAGCATGTTGAAGTTCAGCAGTCAAATGTTCCAACTGCTTGCGTGCTGCTTCGCCCTCGCTTTCGAGCTGCATGACCGTTATCTGGCCCTGAGCAACTACTGACTCGAGACGGGCAGCTTCGAAGCTTACGACGATCTTCTCCGCCTCCAGACGCTCAATCTCGGCGTCAATCTCAGCTAGGCGACCCAAGCACCCTTCATACTGAATCTTGTTATTTTGTAGGGATTCTTGCGCGTTTGTCGTCGAATGCACGTGGTGTTCCACTACAGGTCCCAAAGACTCTGCAATAGTCCGCTTCTCCTCGATAGCAGGATCGGGCTCGACACGCTCAGCAGCCGCTACGTTTGCAAGGGAGCTTTTGAACACAGAGATGTGATCGACAACCACGAGTGAATCAGACCCAACCACTCCGACACAAGCTTCCAGCGCTTTCATACCAGCGCCTAGCATATGCCATTCTTGTGGATCGGCCAGTGCTTTCGCGAGGCTAGACAGCAGACCCTTCAGCAAGCTCTAACCAAAACAATCTAAATGTTTAAATGCAGGAATGTCTGGCATCATAGTAACGATGATGTCAGAATAGATGACAGCTGCAAGAAAGAATGCAAGACAAACGAATGACGCGTTAGTAAACATGAAAGTAGAAACTACAAGTCGTAATCTAATGTAAATTACGAAAGAGTCATACCAAGAATAGCAGGAAGATCAACAGCAGGCTCAGAAGGCCCCGCAATGCATGTCCCAATGTTAACGACTATTTCCAAAGCTTCCCCCGGCAGTTCAGCAGTCACAATCGGAGGCGATGCGACGGAAGTGGCAGAGGCAAATATCAGCTCAATAGGATCTGTAGAAATAAGATAATAATAACAAAACATGATTAGCACGATTATGTAGGAATCAAAGAAGAAAAAGTACAAAGCAGGATTATAATCGCATTTCTTACCTTGTGCTTACAAAATGTCAGGTTCAACTTCGACCGCAGCAGAATGTGACGTATCCACGACCTTCAACTCAACAGGACAGTCTACTTGCAATGAACAGCCTGATGGAAGGACCAACGAAGGATCGACATTTCCCTCACGTATCTCAAGCTCAGGAACGGATTCCTCGGCGTTATCAACACGAACATGCAAACAAGGATGAACATCCGTCGATAACCCCATAGTCGGTGCCACGACAGCCTAAGGAACGAAGACTAAGGGCTCGGAAGAAGGCTGGACCCTGACGTTGTCGTAGAGTTGTGCTTCGATCGCTGCTATGACAACATCGTCAAGATCACTTGCTGTTCACTCCCCAAGTGTAGGGTTGCGAAGTAGTAATAATTCAGAAAGACCGAGTATCGTTCGCACAGAGATTTATGAATTGGTATTCTCAGAATTTGTCTAAAATAACTAATAATTAAGATCCTATTAAGAACTAAAGCTGGAAAATAATGATTTGGGTTTAAACAGTGAATGTGTCAGGTAATATCAATATAAAAAGGCACTAGAGCACCAAGGATCTACTATTGATAAGTTTTAATGCATCAACACAACTAGATCTCACATAACTCAATCAGAATCGAATTCGTATCTCTATCCGATCGGAATATAGAGCGGTTCAATCAACAATTATCTAAAACAGTTGCTCATTCATTGATTCGATTCCCACAACAATGCTCAGGCCTTGGGCACACTCAATTATATAGGCCAAGCCTCCTTCCAATCTAGTTGAGATTCACAACCATAGCTTTTATCAAATCCTGTCACTCGACTTGATTATGACTAATGATTAGAACTCTAATTAAATCAAAATCAATCAGCAAACAACTAATTCAGATTATAACAAAAGATAAGAACTTTAGTGAATGAGTTCCCACATGAAGATCAGCCCATTGTACACAAGGCAATCAAAGGGTCTACCATGCCCGGAGTCGATGATAGATCAATGAACTACACAAGCATAACCAATGCTCAGAAGATAAGCTACTAAGTTTAGAATCACTAAGAATCACATGAGCCCGGAGTCATCAAGAGATCAAAGCAAAACCAAACTAGTACTTGATTCAAACTCACATTGAACTAAATTATTCAATTAAATCATAAAAACGAAATCTAGGTTGCATCAATCCATTAAAAACAAATAAAAAGCTTCACCACTTAGCCCTAGCTAAGAGGTTTTAGTTCATCTCTAACATCCTTGAACTAGAAGCCTCAAAAACATAAAAACAACTAAAACTGGAAGAAAAACTAGGAAAACTTGAAGTAGAATCCGTCTCCTAAGCCTCCTTGATGATCGCCACATCCTAACATGCCCTGGTATGAAGAGGAGAAGTCCCTTTTATAGATTGGCGTGGAAGATTTTAGATTGCGCAAGGAATTACGCAATTACGCAGAGAAAATTGGAGCTTCACGCACAAGCTGTTACGCTGACGACCGGTCGCACGACCGGTCTGAGCCTATGGACGACCGGTCGCACTACCGGTCTCAAAACCTCAAAGATAGTCCAGTGAGTTTTGTGTTTCTGGACTACTCTCGACCTGTCTGGCGACTGGTCTGGCGACCAGTCTAAGAGGAGAAAAACAGTCCAAAAATACACTGTAGACCTGTCTGTCGACCTGTCTGGCGACCGGTCTACAGACAGGTCTAAGAACAGAAATTCAGATTTTCTTCTTTATCTCTTCTCTTTCTTTCTTGCTTCTTTCTTCCACCTTTTGGCACTTGTTCTATTGATCTTCAATGCATACAAAGTGACTCTTTTAACTATGAATTAGTGAAGTCTCCCTCTCATTTTTACAATCACAAATCCATGCATTAGAATAGTCTTTAAACATAAAATCCATGCATAATGAGTGATGAATTGGGGTTAGAATGTGCACAATTAAGAGCTCAACACACCCCCCAACCAGCATTTTGCTAGTCCTGAGCAAAACATGCCTGAAACAAGTTCAATTTTCCAAAAACCAACTCTCCTTCAGAAACTATTCTTCTCTACATCCCAAGATACACAAGTGGAAAAGTCAGAAAAATTAGGTGATAGAGGTTGAAACTGTAAACTCTCAAAACATAATAAGTGTCCATATGAAATTCCCACTGATTGATTGATAAATAGAAGAATTGGAATAAATTCAACCTAGTGTGCATAGTGAAAGTTCATCCCATGAATTTCTGGGATTATCTTCTTCATAGATCAACTAAACTATAGATCTCAAGGTGTATAGAGCAACGACAAGCCTATGACAGGAATTTGCCTTACCGTCCTTCTGATGGCTTTCACACTACATCCCATTTTCGTCTTTGGTTACGGGTAGACCATCCCCCTGTTGGTAATAGGTAGCCCTTTTCAGAATTTTCCACCATTTTTCCATCATTCCCAATTTCATCCCTCCTTTCCTTTTTTCTTTTACATTAGATAGGATTTTTAGAAATCCATATCTTTCGTTATTTTCCCATGGACAAGTATGGACAAAGTACCCTGGCTTGGTTTCTCAACACCTTAAATCAGAGTCTAGCTAATCCACAAATCACATAATCCTTTTAACCCATGAAAATCGTGTAATGTGAACTAGGTGTAAAAGTGTTCAAATTTTCTATCACTCACATAAATAGGAGAATTCACATATAAAACCGTTATATTAAGAGAAGTTCAAAGCTTGCAACATCACTCACTTCGTATCTCCTTTTCTTATACTCATATCATCTTGAATGCATAGAATTAAAGTTTTCCAAAAGAGTTTTGAATTTTAGAAAAAGCGAAAAATTTCTACATCATTGCTCGAAATGTCACAAAAGCTAGTAGATTCATCTAAGGAATCTCTCACCCCCCAACCAAAACTTTACATTGTCCTCAATGTAAGAAAATATACAATGAATGCAACACATGAGAGCAATGACAAAATACAGGGAGTGAGAAAGAGAGATATCACCTGAGGAATATATTTCATGACAAGATTAGCTTTTGGAGATGGATTACTTCACCACTAAATCAACTGATCAAAGCAAATCCTAATGGGATATCATTCTATGAAAACTATTTACAATCATCCTCCATTTGACTAAGAGGTTAATCCCAATAATTCATCCAAAAGCATAAAGTCAAGCAGAATCATTAGATAGATCAAAAGGTTTTGCAATAAAGTCATCCAATATCCTGCTTTACAATATACATGTGTGTGAGTGATCCAGATAAGCCACTGAAAATCCCAAAAAGGAATTTTAGTGGGTTCCTTAATGTTTTCACCACATGTATAAGAGGAGACAACATCATATTTGTCAAAAATAATATGTCTCCATTCAGATTTTCCTGGGTATTTATATTGCAAGTATGGATCATCCCAGGGTTGGTAGAGTTCGGTATGCATGATCCATAGAGGTGTGGAAGTATGAATTGATTTCTCAGCATAACAGGGTGTTGTTTCCACATCCTTCTCTCGGCGAAGGTCATATGCTGATACCGACTCTAAAGGTGTGACCATATCCCCTATCACATCATCGTTCTTATCAAGGGAGTACGCCACGTCTTCGTCTAAGTGACCGGAGTAAAAAGGTGAGAGGGACTCATCTTCCACAATAGAATTGATCATGTTTATTTCTGGACCTCCTCATCTTCATCCACTTGTTGGTTGTCAATATTGAACGCATTTAACTCAATCTTCATATTGCCAAAAGACATTTGTATGACCCCACTCTTACAATTTATGATAACGTTTGATGTAGCTAGGAATGGGCGGCCAAGTATGACAGGAATTTGAGGGCCAATATTGACCATGGGTTGTGTGTCCAAGACAATAAAGTCCACCGGGTAGTAGACCTTATCAACTTGGACAAGAACGTCCTCAATCAACCCTCTCGAAATACGAATCGATCGGTCAGCGAGTTGTAACGTGGTTTTGGTGGGTTTTAATTCACCTAAACCCAATTGTTCATAGACCGAAAAGGGAATTAAGTTCACACTTGCCCCTAAATCGAGTAAAGCATGTTTCACCCAGTAGTCTCCAATTACGCATGATATTGTCGGACTACCGGGATCTTTGTATTTCTTAGGCATCCCGTGATTAATAATAGCACTTACATTCTCTGTAAAAAATGCCTTCTTTTGCACATGTATTTTCTTTTTCACCGTGCAAAGGTCTTTTAAAAATTTAGCATATGACGGTATTTATTTAATGACATCCAACAATGGGATGTTGATTTTGACTTGCTTAAAAACCTCCAAAAATTCCTGATATTTATCTTGAGGTTTGGTTGAAATCAAGCATTGGGGGAATGGAGCAACGGGCCTATATTCTTTCAGTGGCTCCTTTTCATTCATGGCGGTGATAGGTCCATCGTCCTCTTTGGAAGATACCGGATCATTAGGCGTTGATACCTTCACCGGGTCAAATTTTTCAATAATTTTACCACTTCTAAGAGTGGTGATGGCCTTAACATGTTCCATGTGTTGGTTAGAGGAACTAGGCATGCTTATTTCACATTGTGATTTCAGATTTGGTAGGGGTTGGGCCGGAAGAATCCCTTCCCTTGCGTTTAAGCGAGCCTTGATTTCCTCCACCGAATTTTTAAGTTCAAGCATTATTGTATGGTTTGATTGATTTATTTGAGCTTGACCTTCCATGAATGCTTTCAATGTATCCTCTATAAGCATTTGAGGTGGGGCCATAGGAAATTGTATTGGGGGCCCCTTTTGAGGATTACTTTGGTTGGTTCCATTTGCCCAATTAAAGTTAGGGTTGTTTCTCCAACTAGAACTGTTCGTGTTTGGATTTGGAGTACTAAAAGGTCGTTGATAACTATTCAAAGTATTCGATTGTTCATATAAAAGTTCTCGAAACGCATAAATTGTTGGACAATCCGGCGTTTGATGTACATTGGAAGCACAAATACCACAAATAGTTTCAACAGTCCCCCTTTGTTGGGTTGTATCCACTTTCCTTAATTCCATCTCCTCGACCTTTTGTGTGAGATTAGCCACTCTAGAACCTAGATCATCTTTCTCATTTAAAATGTAAATTTCTCATTTTTCCTTGGCTTGGGGTTGTTTTGAACTTGTCGGCTTAGATGTATCCCATGATTGTGTGTTTTCAGCAAACATGTCAAAATAGTCCCAAGCTTCCTCCGTTTCCTTGTTTATGAACTCCCCATTGCACATCATCTTCATAGAAGAAACTAATCAATCTCCACCATTCATAGCCATGATGTGGGCATCCGTTTCCATGTTTATGAACTCCCCATTGCACATCATCTTCATAGAAGAAACTAATCAATCTCCACCATTCATAGCCATGATGTGGGCATGCGTTTAATAGCTCATTATGCCTTTCCCAACATTGAAAAAAAGCTTCATCTTCTTTTTGGACGAAGTTCATTATGACCCTTCTTAGTGCATTGGTTCGATGAGTAGGGAAGAATTTTTTAAGAAACTCCCGAGTCATCTCAGCCCATGTCCCAATAGACCTTGGCCTTAAGGAATGTAGTCATGATTTAGCTTTCTCTTTCAAGGAAAAAGGGAATAATTTGAGTTTTACAGTGTCCTTGGTTACATTGTCAAAGTTTAGTGTGGCAATAACCTCTTCAAACTCCTTAATGTGTAGATAAGTGCTTTCGGAGTCGAGTCCATGGAATCTAGGAAGAAGTTGGATCAACCCCGGTTTAAAATCAATATTTCCCACATTGTGAGGGAAAACTATGCAAGAGGGAGTACTCGTCCTAGCTGGTTGTAAATAGTCACGTAAAGTTCTAGGTTGAGGTACATCCCCCACTTCATTCTCATCCAATTCAGTAAAGTTTTGGGCTTGATTTTGATGTTGATTAGCCCCTTGATTTGGTTGATTTTCAGCCATCTCTCTAGTAATTTCAGGAAAATTTTGACGTTTTCTAGCATGAGGCTCTGTATCAATCCCTTCAACAATTACTCCGTCACTAATGAGTCGGTTATTAGAATCTTGAACCCAATGTGACATGCAAATCCTAAAAGAATGAAACAAAAAGGAATTCTTTCTTCCTTCCTCTACTTCTCTCTAAGACTGAAGCACAGGGTGTCTTGTAATGGCTGAGCCAGAAGCAAGGATAGAGACCGATTTCTCCTGGTCAATAGGGGTTCAGAGAACTCCCCACCCACTCTTTGAATCTTTTGAGAAAAGTGAAGAAAAAGAAGAAAGAGGAATAAAGTTGAGAAGAGAAATCTCTGAGCACAAGGTGATCCAAGACAGCAGAACCGACCAATAGGAATCAAGGGAGCACAAGGCCAACCTATCAGAGATCCAAAAAGGAGTCTCCACCCCCTCTACAAGAGAGGAATATGGTGGGAATGAAATAGGAGAAAAGAAGAGTAAGGTTTAGAAAGATAAAACCTAATTTGAGCACTTAAGATCCTTGTGTCTTCTTTAACTTCCTAAAATCCCTGAATTGTAGATCTAAGTTAGAATCCTGTAAAATCAAAACAAACTAAGTTAGTATTCTGATATTAAAAGAAAAAATACCCCAGAAAGCGAAACAAATCCTAAACCTATCTTAACACAATCTTAACTAAAAGTTATCTCAGAAAATTTTAAAAATACTGCATAGAAATCCCCGACAGTAGCGCCAAAAACTTGTTCACTCCCCAAGTGTAGGGTTGCGAAGTAGTAATAATTCGGAAAGACTGAGTATCGTTCCCACAGAGATTTATGAATGGGTATTCTCAGAATTTGTATAAAATAACTAATAATTAAGATCCTATTAAGAACTAAAGCTGGAAAATAATGATTTGGGTTAAAACAGTGAATGTGTAAGGTAATATCAATATAAAAAGGCACTAGAGATCCTTATATCTTCTTCAGCTTCCTAGAAATTCCTACAAAAGAAAAATCAAACAAAACAAACTAGGTTAGTCCTAGAATCCCAAAAGATCCTAATTAGATACTATTTTCAGAAATTTGTGAAAAATCATCAAAGTCCCCAGCAACGGCGCCAAAAACTTGTTCACTCCCCAAGTGTAGGGTTGCGAAATAGTAATAATTCGGAATGACCGAGTATCATTCCTACAGAGATTTATGAATGGGTATTCTCAGAATTTGTCTAAAATAACTAATAATTAAGATCCTATTAAGAACTAAAGCTGAAAAATAATATGTAAGGTAATATCAATATAAAAAGGCACTAGAGCGCCAAGGATCTATTATTGATAAGTTTCAATGCATCAACACAACTAGATCTCACATAACTCAATCGGAATCGAATTCATATCTCTATCTGATCGGAATATAGAGTGGTTAAATCAACAATTATCTAAAACAGTTGCTCATTCATTGATTTGATTCCCACAACAATGCTCAGGCCTTAGGCACACTCAATTGTATAGGCCAAGCCTCCTTCCAATCTAGTTGAGATTCACAACCATAGCTTTCATCAAATCCTGTCACTAGACTTGATTACGACTAATGATTAGAACTCTAATTAAATCAAAATCAATCAGCAAACAACTAATTCAGATTATAACAAAAGATAAGAACTTTAGTGAATGAGTTCCCACATGAAGATCAGCCCATTGTACACAAGGCAATCAAAGGGTCCACCATGCCCGGAGTCGATGATAGATCAATGAACTACACAAGCATAACCAATGTTCAGAAGATAAGCTACTAAGTTTAGAATCACTAAGAATCACATGAGCCCGGAGTCATCAAGAGATCAAAGCAAAACCAAACTAGTACTTGATTCAAACTCACACTGAACTAAATTCTTCAATTAAAACATAAAAATGAAACCTAGGTTGCATCAATCCATTAAAAACAAATCAAAAGCTTCACCTCTTAGCCCTAGCTAAGAGGTTTTAGTTCATCTCAAACATCCTTGAACTATAAGCCTCAAAAACATAAAAACAACTAAAATTGGAAGAAAAACTAGGAAAAATTGAAGTAGAATCCGTCTCCCATGCCTCCTTGATGATCCCCACGTCCGAGCATGCCCTGGAATGAAGAGGAGAAGTCCCTTTTATAGATTGGCGCGGAAGATTCCAGATTGCGCAAGGAATTACGCAATTGCGCAGAGAAAATCGGAGCTTCACACACAAGCTGTTACGCTGACGACCAGTCGCACGACCGGTCTGAGCCTATGGACGACCAGTCGCACGACCGGTCTCAAAACCTCAAAAATAGTCCAGTGAGTTTTGTGTTTCTGGACTACTCTCGACCTGTCTGGTGACCGGTCGAGAAAAACAGTCCAAAAATACACTGTAGACCTGTCTGTCGACCTGTCTGGTGACCGGTCTACAGACAGGTCTAAGAACAAAATTCAGATTTTCTTCTTTATCTCTTCTCTTTCTTTCGTGATTCTTTCTTCCACCTTTTGGCACTTGTTCTATTGATCTTCAATGCATACAAAGTGACTCTTTTGACTGTGAATTAGTGAAGTCTCCCTCTCATTCCTACAATCACAAATCCATGCATTAGAATAGTCTTTAAACATAAAATCCATGCATAATGAGTGATGAATTGGGGTTAGAATATGCACAATTAAGAGCTCAACACTTACGCCCCCGACACCGGCATCGTTATTATAATAGTTCGCGAGGGAATCATCGTTGTTGTGATAATTGGCACGATCGACTTTCCAGTCATCGCCAGAATAATCTACAGGTTCATCTTCAAGCTGCGACCCCGAATCATCAAGGCGCGCTGCTCCATGACCATCACCGGCTTCATAACCGCCTTCGGCATTGTCCCCCTAAAAATTTGTAGGCCCAGACTCACCTCTGTCAAGATTATCGACAACCCTATCTTCTTTGTTTGCAATCTCCTCTTTAGCACCGGACCAGAGCTCACCTTCTTCGCGACTATCGGCAACAGTCGCACTTGCCACCACTTCTAAAGCATTGATCTGCAACGACGGATCCAAATTTTCCCCACTTCTTGATATGTAACATTTCTGCCTGTCTTAAGTTTTTCTCAAGTGCTGACAGGCGAACTCTTAGCGTGAGTCTTATCTTGACTCTCAACTGATCTCTCGCGCGGCTCGGTGGAAGATCGTCAATGAAATCATCAGAAGGTCTGACTCATGTCATGCCTTCTGTAGGCTCACCCTCTTCCGCAGACGGAGGAACAGTCTCTGCCGTAAGATGCGAAGATCCAACCTCTTGTTAATGCCTCTGTATAGGGACCCCGAGACAATACCATCCGTCTAACGCTCCATCTTCTTTCCTATGAGCGATCGACACGTTCAAGGAAGTCAGATGGCTGGTACCAAGAACTCTGACAGCCTCACACTGCTCACGAAGATAACCAAACCGTCCTTAGGAATGTAAGCCAACCTCGGAGGAGAAAGATAGAGAGGGAAATCGACAAGCTTAGTGTCCCGGATGCGCGCGTACTGATGCCCCCACCATCTCATCCAACCATAAGAAGTCGCGGGACGTCGACTACCGCCAGGCAACACGAACCTCGCACCAGTTCGCGTCAGCAAAAGCTGGTCTCACATCCACTCCCAATGGACATGACCCATGCCATATGCTCATTTTATCCTCGTCACACTCGGAAGATTTGACAGAACACCCTGATCGTAGCCAAACTGTTTGGCGAACCTGCTCTGATAATAAGGCTCCCGCCAGAACTGCATGCCTTCACGGAATGGGAGAGAAGCGGTCCGAATCGATATCAGGAATTCCATGTTAGAAGAGTCAACCGAATCCTCATCATTGACGACTTCGAGATCTTCATCAGCAATGGAAGCGGAAAAATGGTAGAAGTTAACTTTATTCTCACTACAGATCCTTGAAGACACCCATTCTGGCGTCTTAAGCACCATCTTAGCCTTCATGAATCTGAGAAGAGGCGCTTGATCCAGAAAGAAATAGGGCAATAGGCCGCATCCATTCCATCAGCAGGTTTGTCCGGATTACTGGCAACGTAACCAAATGCCCTATATATGTTGCATAGTAAAGGTGGTGCTATAGCAAGACGTTGACCACTGGCAAGGGCACCTGCCATGAAGAAACAAGAAACCCTAATGCCATCAGCACTCTTTGAGCTGGGAAGCGTGACAGCGGACAACCAGTAAGCGAGGAAGCCTGCTAGTTCGCAAGTGGGAGACAATACATTCGGGCAAGGAAATTTGCATTGGAACCGTTGTCGTAAGGCCCTTATCCTTTTAACATCAACTTTATATTTCTCGTAGTCGATCCTGAAAAAGAGAAAGAAGAGAGAACTTCACATAAGAAGCTACGCAGGAGAAAAGAGCATACATCATGAGAAGAAAGAAAGAAACGTCCTGCGAAGACTTACTCCAAGCCATGGCTGAAGTAGACTGACCAATCTTCGTAGTGTGTCTTTGTAACGCAGTCGAACTGTTGCAATTCATAAAACAACTCCAAACACGCCTTGGAATGATAAACTTTCCGATCACCTTCGCATCTGAAACCAGACAATTCTTCATCAGAGGGGATATATTCGTGATAATACCTGCCGCGTATGGGCAAGCCCACCATCACCTTAAGATCCCAGAGGGTTATACTCATCTCTCCTTGAGGAAGATGGAAAGAATTGGTAACGGAACTCCAGTGATTTAAGAAGCCCCTGAGAATCGTCGGATCTCGCGGAAAGAAGTCGGTAGTCACCTTGATGACACGGTAGAGCCCGAACTCGCTCAACTTAGCCTCGTGCTGGATCAGAATCTAATTCGCCCATGGTATGTAGTTGTCACGACGACTCAGATGCCCTCATGTACGGAAGCTCGAAGTCTCCCACATTGCGGACGTGCTCATAGAAAGGAACCTTTAATGCACCGTCTCAAAGAAATGAGTGGGATAAGGTGCATGGGGATCACACGTAGGCATGAGAAAAGTCATCTCCTTAATCTCACTAACCTTCTGTTGCTTCCCATTGCTTCCCAGGGTGGCAGTGAGTAATCTCTCAGGAACTGAAGACCAACTCTCCACTCTATAGAATTGGCAAAGGTCTACGAACATCAGATGGCTCAATGCTCGGAAAAGGTTTACACCTTATAAGAGACTTCTCATGCAAGAGACTTCGCCATCGTAGGGATTCGTGATACAGATGCCATGCTCAGCAACGATCTTGTTACTCTCCCATCCAATCTTCATCCGTTCATATTTCAAGTCGAGGAGCCGTGTCAATCGCTCCGCTTGACTGAGCGCTTTGATCGGTTGTTTTCCACGTCCTCCTTTCTTCTTACTTTTCTGACCTGTCGGATTTTCTTCTGCATTTTGGACAGGTATATCTTGAGGGCCTGCCTCGATGGCACTCGCCACACCAGCAAGTTGGGCATACCAATAGACCCACTCTTGTTCTGTTCCCTACTTTGGAGATTCGGGCGCTGTTTTGTTGACAAAAATGCGCACCAGCACTTTATGAGGGAGCTGCCCAATAAGCTCAAAGAAATCCTTTATCTCGGGTTCGGCCGCAGGAAAGAAGCGAGAATTACGTCTTGGAGGAGGAGGGTTGGAAGGACCTTCAGCCGTTCTTTTCCGACCGTGCTTCATCGGCATCGGACCAAAAGCATGCGACCCAGAAGTTTCACCAGAAGATCCCATTGTCGCTACTGTAATTCACTACAACGCGTAAACAGAACAACATCAGAAAACAACTCGATGTACACAAGCAAATAGCCTAAAGAAATCGTATCGCAAACACAAGCACAACATGTAGAGCACAAGCAACAAAGTATGAAAGCAACAAAATCAAGAGCATAGCATATCAGTCATCATACGCATTTCATAACAAAGCAATTGCCATCATACATGCACGCATACATATGATCGATGCACACACAAAATCACAAATTGAACACACAATACATTCGTGCATTTAGCCTAAAAGTAGCCTTGACAAGTCTAGGTGCTTATAAGTAGGTACTGGACAGAGTCGGGAAACAGTTTCAACATCATATATATGCAACTGTTCGCACACAACAACTTCATAGGCAATCGGAACGCTATGAATGCACTCTGGCTGACATACCCTGAACCTACCTAAAAATAGACAGTTGCAAGCTGTGAGAAGACAAAGCGGGCAACCGACTATAGGCCCAAGGCACTAAGTTCCCATCGTGCTTGAATTTTAAGCAATCTAGCCTCAAACGGCACTGAATTTGGCTGAGAAACGGAGCCAGAAATGCCATTTCTTCATCGAGTGCGAAGCAGGGCCAAAAATGCAGAATTTCACTAAGTGTTGGGCTCACATGCACCCAAGGTGGAGCCCCAGGTGCATGTGGCCTCTCACATGCGCCCAATCCACTCGTTGACCAAGTGTAAGTTCATCATTCAAAGCACCAGGCGCATGTACAGTCTGACATGCGCCCGGCTCAGAAAAAGGAAGGAAGTAAGTCCAAAATTCAAGGCTCCAAGCGCATGTGGATCCTCACATGCGCCCACCTCCAAAATCTGAGAAAGAGAAAAGTCCTGGGCAGTGCCCTGGGCATGCGCTTGGAAGGAAGTCCTTTGTCGGAAAAGTAATGGCAGGCCACATGCGCCCACAAGGGTACCACATGCACCTATACCCTGAGGATAAGCTCTCTCACCTTGGGAACATCAGATTTTCTAACTCAAAAAAATGTTGGAATGACTTAGCGAGTCAACTATTTATACTTAAGCCTAATGGACCGGTGCACTGCACTATCGTGACGTAAGCTCCAGCGCAGCACACCAGGGGGGCACTTATTGGGGCTCAAATTTGAATCCATTGTAAAACAACATCCTGTGGTCCATCGACAATGATTTGAATCAGTTTTGAGACCGGGAAAGCTCGAAAAATGCCAGTGCAACCCTAATCACTTGGTAGCGACCAAAATCCATAAACAGTATTTCGGAGCATAACTGGACATGCGGATCACCGCCAAATGGTCTGGAACATTCTAAAACCCTTGACCTGCAAGTTTTGAAGTCATGCGGTGCATATCTTTACCTCACACCTCAAAATGAGTTTCATCCCTGTCCGAAGCTGACAAAAAAGGGTTCGTAAGCCTACAGCTATCATTTTAGAGCAGAACCGGACATCCACACCACCGCCAAATGATCTAGAGTGCCCCAAAACCCTTAAATAGCAAGTTTAAAGTCTGTGTGGTGCGTATTTTCATGTGCGCACTCCCTGGAACAACGTTCCTATATGATAAGCCGACCCGGAGGCTCCAAATTAGGAAGTACCAAAATTTGCAACATATGGACTTCCACACCCCATCCCTTTTAATCAGGAGGTCCATCCTAGCCTAGAAGTGGCTTCGCGACAGTGAGTGCATGCCCAGAAAAGGTAGCTGTCCTTTGGAGGTCTCCCGTCGGAACTTGAAATCCTGAAATTTTCTAAGTACTGAATCCTGAAATTTAGCTAAGTAGTGGAAAAAGCGCCGGCAAAGACATGCACCTGGCTTTCCACCACATGCGCCCACACCCCACATTCGAAAGGAATCGATCCAACACTTTTCTGAAAAGCGCCGGAAAATGCGCTGGAAAAGGACGTGCTCCCGGACCCTGCACTCTGACATGTGCCCGGCTTTTCTTGCCACATGCGCCCAGCTTTCCCAGCACATGCGCTGGGAAATATCTACCGAGTCAGACCTGAACCCGATTCCACCCCTATAAATAGCAAGGTCACTTCATTCATCAGAGAGAAATCATCTTCTTCTGACCTCAGAGTGACGCAAGAGGTACATGCGCCCGCTTTGTTTTCCTTCACCAGATGCCTTAGCCAAAGTGGATTCCCTTGCCAGAATCCCTCGCCGGAAAGGGATTTTTTCACCGAAATCCCAAGTGCAGAGGGAAATTCTGAAATTTTCCAAGTGCTGGATCACATGCGCCATCTTTCCACCACATGCGCCTGCTTTCCCAGCGCATGCGCGGGCTTTTTCTAGCTGGGAAAACTTGAAAATCACCAAGTCCCAAAGGGACATGCGCCCACTATTTGGAGCCAGGAGCATGTGCAGTGAGACATGCGCCCAGAACGTCTTCACTTCATCTATTTTTCATGTGGGATGGGACATGCGCCCGAAAAATGGCCACATGCGCCCACCATTAGAGTCATGCGCCCACCACCCTATTTAAAATGCCACATGCGCCCGTACCACCCCCTCCATGCGCCTAGACGCTGGTTGGAGGGGTGGAACTTCCATCGTGCGGCCCGCCTTCGATCGAGATCGGTTTTCGATCAAACCGCTTCTCCTAGATGCACACCGACGAGATCTTCCCAACCCCTAGATTGGATTCTCCAACGGTCGATGATAAATGGCCCAAATCAGTGTTTTGATAAAAAAAAGTCAACACTTGGCCAATTTGGCAACTCCAAAAATTCCTTCGAAAGAGTCGAAAATGGCCGAAACCGAGGAGAATCGGGTGGAATTGGACCAAGCCCGAGAGGAAAACTTTTCTTCTTCATGACATGATACACCATATCAGGCACCTCGATGAGGTTATCCAAACTCAGGAACTCCAAATACCCCAATTAAGCGGTCGGCAGGTGCATTACTTAGCAATTTTCAGCCCTAGGAAGTGCCCTGTCGGCTCGGAAATCGACCTATGCTAAGAAAATCGAAACGCGATCGCACCGCGATCCTCGTGGACATAATCTACCCCTGTTCAAAGACGGTCGTTGATGATATCCACCGATTGCCCTGATTAGACCGCAAACAGGTCCACTACTTAGTCATTTTCAGCCTTGGGAAGTGCCCTGTTGGCTCGAAATCGACTTATGATAAGCAAATCAAAACGCGATCGCACCGCGATCCTCGTGGACATAATCCACCCCTGTTCAAAGATGGTCATCGATGATATTGTTGAACCTCCAATTTATACATTGCATAACCTATTACATCACATTATATGCATGCTTTGCATGTTAAAAGGCCCATCTAAATGCGTGTTTTATGATTGTAGGAATGAGAGGGGGACTTCACCAATTCACGGTTATAAGAGTCATTTTGGACACATTGAAGACTTAAAGACGCTATTGAAGATCACATGACTAAGCGTGAAAGGGTGGAAGGAAGAAGCAAAGGAGAGAAGAAAAGAGGACAGGAAAAAGCAACTAAGACCGGTCGTCCATAGCCCAGGACCAGTCGTCCGACTGGTCCGAACACTCAACAAAAGAGGCCTTATTGCAAACCTTGCTGGACTATCCACGACCGGTCATCCACTGCTCAGACCGGTCGTCCTATCGGTCCTTGAATTAAAATCTTGGGTTTGAATTTCTGAAAAACTCACTGGACTGTTTTTGCATTTTTTAGACCGGTCGTGCGACCGGTCGTCCAGGAGCTCAGACCGGTCGTGTGACCGATCGTTTGCGTAACAGAACGTGTCCTACAAGCTCCGAATTTCTCTGCGTTGTCTGAGATTTCTTGCGCAATCCGGAACCTTCCCCACTATGCTATAAAAGGACACCTAGGGCTTCTTCCAAAGGCATCATAGAAGTGAAAGGACGTCGTGGGAGAGAAAGGAAGCCGTCGTGGAGCGTCTACAACCCTCCAAACTCCGATTTTTCTATGTTTTCTAGTTTATTTTATGAGTTCTAGTTGAAGTATGAGAATGCTCGGCTAGAATCTCTCAGCTAAGGCTGAGAGGTGAAGCTTGTAGCTAACTTCATGTTTGATTCAGTTTAATTCAAGTAGTTCTATTTCAAGTTTGGATTTTGAATGTTCTAGTTCTTAATGTTGGTAGTTTTAGATGTTTTATGAGAGTTCATGTGCTCAGGACATGGATTCCTTGTAATTCTCTGAGATTATCATGTTGTGCTTGTTTAGATTCAAGTTATAGTAATCCTTGAGCAGGCCATAGTCCATAGGCATGGTTGTTACTCTGAAGGCTATGATTTTGAATTCTACATGTGTTGAATGGGACTAGAACTTGGAAGTTCAACTTGAGTGGGATTGAATGTGCTCTAAAGCTTTATTGTCCAACTTGATGAGAGATAGGACTTCAAATCTAGTTGTGCTCTATGCTTGGATTGATTGGATTGACATGGGATTGCTACAAGTGGATCCTTGAATGCCTTAGTGCCTTTAAATTATTGTTTTTCATTAAGTTTCTGTTTTAGAATAATTGTTCCAATTGAATCTCTTATTTATTGCAAACTGAGTTGCTGGAATAGTTTAGAACTTATTCTCCAATTCCCTGTGGATTGACCTTGGTCTTACCGAGTTTTATTACTACATCGCAGCCTTACACTTGAGGTGAGCAAACAAGTTTTTGGCGCCGCTGCCGAAGAATTTAGATAATGGTTCTAAATTATTTTAGTGGCTATAGAGTATAAGTAGTTAAGATTTATTGTTTTCTTTGGATTAGTTTTTCTAAATTCTAGAACTAAGAAAGTTTGTTTTGTTTTGTAGAAAGTTCTTCTAATTCAAGCAAATCGGTACTATCCTTCCAACTTGAACTCTTTTCGTTTTTGGTCTTTATTTTCAGATTTTAGGATTTAGGATTAGTTTAGTTTTTGGTTGAGTGGTTTATGTCCCGTTGGGAACGTGACCACTCCAATCGTCTCTAATCCGAAGGTGGTCTAGTTGGACCGTTGTCAGTCCATAGACGAGTCCGAATTTACAAAGAATATTGTGAAAGTTTGGGGACTATGGATCAAACACCTTTAAGGAATCGTCCCCCCCCCCCCCCCCACTCCAATTACAAACGCAAATCAAGAAAGAGTAGGAGAGAATGAGGTACATAATGTTCCTCCAATGAGACCACTACGGGACTACCTACAACCGGCCCGTGCAACTACACCCTCATGTGTGGTTTTACCACCAACCAGGGGAAATATTGATATAAAGCCGGGTATGATTCAACTCATACCAAAGTTCCATAGGCTAGATTCTAACAGCCCATATTTGCACCTAAAGGAATTTGAAGAAGTGGTGGCTACTTTGCAATACACCAACATCTCTAAAGATGCCATAAAACTCAAACTCTTTCCCTTTTCATTGAAAGAAAGAGCCAAGACTTGGCTTCACTCTCTTAGACCACACTCGATAGGGTCATGGAACGAGATGACCCGGGAGTTCTTGAAAAAGTTCTTCCCGGTTCATAAAATGAACACCCTTCGAAGAGCTATAATGAATTTTACGGCTAAAGAGGGTGAATCTTTCTTCCAATGTTGGGACAGGTTTAAGGACCTCCTACTTGCTTGCCCACATCATAGCTATGAAAGTTGGCGAATCATAAACTTCTTCAATGATGGATTAAGTTCAAATATGCACCAATTCGTACAGATGATGTGCAATGGCGAGTTCATGAGTAAAAATCCAGATGAAGCTTGGAGTTATTTGGATATGTTAGCCAAGAATACACATCATGGGATACCTCAGATAAATCCAATAACCCCAAGCCTACTCAAGAAAAGAGAAAAGAAGGATCTATATCCTCAAGGAGGAAGACGATATGAATGCAAGGATAGCCAGCCTCACAAGGAAGATCGAGGCCATGGAACTTAGTAAGATTGAAGCTTCAAAGTCCAATGAAGCCATTGAAACCACGTGTGGGATTTATTTCACCAATTTACACGTTACGCAAGATTGTCCCACAATTCCTGCGTTTCAAGAAGTGCTACATGAACACGCCAATGCCACATATGGTTATCAACGGCCTTTCAATGGACCGGTGGGTAATACGTACAATTCTACTTGGAAGAACCACCCGAATTTCAGTTGGAAGAATGCTCCCACGGACAATCTTATCGACTCTCAAGGAGGGCCACCCATGCAAAATATGGCCCCACCTCAATTCTCGATGGAGGACACCTTAAAAGCGTTTATGCAGGGGCAAACGCAAACCAATCAAAAAAATCAGCAAATGTTCCAAGAGCTTAAAGTCTCGGTTGATGAGATTAAGGGACGCTTGAATGCTAGGGAATGGACATTTCCGGCCTAACCTCAGCCCAATCCAAAGCATGTACATGAAGTGAGCATTCCTAATCCCTCCAACCAACATATGGAGCAAGTCAAATCCGTCACCACTCTTAGAAGTGATAAAAAATTAACAAATCTATTCCGGTGAAGGCCGACAAGCCTAATGATCCGGTAAATTCTGAGGATGAGGACGAATCTAACTTAGCCCCACAAGAAACGGAACGCGTTTACAAGCTCGTAGCACCATTTCCTTTGAGATTGGTTGCTCCAAAATCTCTTCCAAACTCTCATGATATTCTAGAGATTTTTAGACAAGTTAAGATCAACATTCCCTTGCTTGATGCCATCAAACAAGTCCCCTCCTATGCCAAGTTTCTAAAGGACCTATGCACAACCAAACGTAAATATAATGTGCAGCAAAAGGCCTTCTTAAATGAGCAAGTGCCATTCTCACTCAAAAGACCCCCTAAAAATTCAAAGATCTCAGTAGTCCCACAATTTTATGTATCATTGGAGACTACCGGATTAAGCGTGCATTACTAGACTTGGGGGCAAGTGTAAATTTGATCCCGTACTCGATATACGAGCAATTGGGTCTTGGTGAATTAAAACCCATCAGAACCACGTTGCAACTCACTGATAGATCCATCCATGTACCGAGAGGGATAGTTGAGGATGTGCTAGTCCAAGTTGATAAATTCTACAACCCGGTAGATTTCATTGTTTTGGACACACAACCGGTTATGGAAGCTAGCACTGGTGATTTTAGGCCGCCTATTCCTTGCTACATCAAAAGCAATCATAAATTGCCGGAATGGAGTGATGCATGCAAATGTCCTTTGGGAACATGATGTTGGAGGTGAAAGTGTTCCACTTAGGCAAGAGACGTAGGGATGATGATGATGTCCACGAGATTGATATGATTGATTCAATCATGGAAGAGGAGTTCGCTTTAAGGTAGAATTTTGATACTCTAGATGTGGTTAGCTTTGATCCCTTTGAGGATTGGTATGACAATGATGGCCCCCATGAGGTACACATGATAGAATCTATGGAAGATGGGGAGTTTTTCCAACATGATCTACCTGAAAGTTTAGGGACATGTTTGACACATTCTAAGGATGAATCTAATTCTAATTTTAATAAGACCTTGGAAGTGTCAATTTCTAAAAATTTATTTGACAAATCACCAATTTCTGATTTACACAAATTTGTTATGCAAGATTTGGTGCTTGACTTGCCTACAAAGAGGCCAATTTCTGAAAGTGTAGAGGTTGAGGACCCACTCCAACCTACACAAAATTCTGAGAAGGAGGAAAACGTAAAGGGCAGAAATCTGAAAACCTCCTCTCCTGAGGTCTCCTACACGCTCGAGGAGTGTTTAGCATATTTTAAAAATTGGGAGGATCCCATGATTCAGGACATAGTAAATGTTTTAAGAGAAAGACCTCATGCACCTAAAAAGCTTCCTTCCACAGAGTGCCAAATTGAAGAATCGACTGTGGAAGCAGAAGCGACAAATGACTGTGTGGAGACCATGCCAATGATTGAGGATGAAGTGATTGAGGTTTCCACATCTCTTTGGTTGTTCAAACCGAAGAACACTTCTAGGATGACCCATACTTGAATAATTCTTGACCAGACAAGAAGGAAAGGAGATCCATACACAATGATTTCCAACCAATGCAATTCTCCTTTCCTAGTACATGTGACAATTTCCTTGAGGAACCAGCTAAAATTTTTCAGCAGGATTTTCAATGGGCTAGACTGGTTGACGTCACCAATGTACTCTCCAAAGCAGGATGGTGGATAGTTCTTCTAAATAATTTGTTACACCACTTGAAGATCTTGCTCAACTTTGTCCTTTTGGATGTTATACTGCTAATCAATCTCCTAGTCTGATGGAGATCCTCTTTTAAAAGGACGGGTTAGGTATCTTTATTGCTTTACGTAGATTAGGTTTAGTTTTATTTTAGTTTTACTGTTTTAATAGGATTTAGTTGCCGGAGTTGCAGACTTCCATGATCGACTTTCTCTGGTATTATTGTTCTCACCCCCATTTATTTTACCATTGCTCTCATGTTCATGCTTATTGCATATCTTTTTACATTGAGGACAATGCAAGTTTTGGTTGGGGGGTGAGATGAGATTACTCATCTAGCATGTTTCAACATTTCGAGCATCATATGTGCAATTTTTTTTGAATTTTTCTAAAATTTCAAAACTCCGTTAGAAAACCTTATTTCTATGCATTCGAGATGATATGAGTACAAGAAGAGGAGATACGAAGTGTGTGATGTTGTAAGTCTTACACTTCTCTTAATATAATGGTTTTATATGTGAATTCCTCTATTTATGTGATTGATAGAAAATTTGAACACTCTTACACTGAGTTCACATTACACAATTTTCATGGTCAAAGGGAGTATGTGATTTGTGGATTGGCTAAACTTAGATTTGAGGTGTTGAGGAATCAAGCCGGGGTATTTTGTCCATCTTTGTCCATGGGAAAATAACGAAAGATATGGATTTCTAAAAATCCTATCTAATTTAAAAGAAAAAGGAAAAGGAAGGATGAAAATTGGGAATGATGGAAAAATGGTGGAAAATTCCGAAAATGGCTACCTATTACCAACCGGGGGATGGTCTACCTCTTACCAAAGCCGGAAATGGGACGTAGTGTGAAAGCCGTTGGAAGCACGGTAAGGCAAATTCTTGTCACTGGCTAGTTGTCGCTTTGTACACCTTGAGATCCGTAGTTTAGTTGATCTATGGAGAAGATAATCCCAGAAGCTCATGAGATAAACTTTCACTATGCACACTAGGTTGAAATTGTTCGGGTTCTTCTATTTACCAATCGATCAGCGGGAATTTCATAAGGAAGCTTATTATGTTTTGAGAGTTTGAGGTTTCAACCTCTATCACCAAATTTTGTCTGAATTTTATACTTGTATGTCTTTGAATGGATAGAAACATGGTTTCTGAAGGAGAGTTAGTTTTAGACGTTTGAACTTGTTTCACGCATGTTTTACGCGGGACTAGTAAAAAGCTGGTTAGGGGGTGTGTTGAAGCTCCAATTTATACATTGCATAACCTATTACATCACATTATATGCATGCTTTGCATGTTAAAAGGTCCATCTAAATGCGTGTTTTGTGATTGTAGGAATGAGAGGGGGACTTCACCAATTCACAGTTATAAGAGTCATTTTGGGCACATTGAAGACTTAAAGATGCTATTGAAGGTCACAGGACTAAGCGTAAAAGTGTGGAAGGAAGAAGCAAAGGAGAGAAGAAAAGAGGAAAGGAAAAAGTAGCCAAGACCGGTCGTCCGACTGATCATCCATAGCTCAAGACCAGTCATCCGACCGGTCCAAACACTCAACAAAAGAGGCCTTACTGCAAACCTTGCTGGGCTATCCACGACCGGTCGTGCTACCGGTCGTCCACTGCTCAGACCGGTCGTCCGACCGGTCCTTGAATTAAAATCCTGGGTTTGAAATTCTGGACAACTCACTGGGCTGTTTTTGCATTTTTGAGACCGATCGTCCAGGAGCTCAGACCAGTCGTGCGACCGGTCGTCTGCATAACAGAACGTGTCCTATAAGCTCCGATTTTCTCTGCGTAGTCCGGGATTTCTTGCGCAATCCAGAACCTTCCGCACTATACTATAAAAGGACACCTAGGGCTTCTTCCAAAGGCATCATAGAAGCGAAGGGACGTCGTGGGAGAGGAAGGAATTCGTCGTGGAGCGTCTGCAACCTTCCGAACTCCAGTTTTTCTATGTTTTCTAGTTTTATTTTATGAGTTCTAGTTGAAGTATGACAATGCTTGTCTAGAATCTCTTAGCTAAGGCTGAGAGGTGAAGCTTGTAGCTAACTTCATGTTTGATTCAGTTTAATTCAAGTAGTTCTATTTCAAGTTTGGATTTTGAATGTTCTAGTTCTTAATGTTGGTAGTTTTAGATGTTTTATGAGAGTTCATGTGCTCCGGACATGGATTCCTTGCAATTCTCTGAGATTATCATGTTGTGCTTGTTTAAATTCGAATTATAGTAATCCTTGAGCCGACCATAGTCCATAGGCATGGCTGTTACTCCGAAGGCTATGATTTTGAATTCTACATGTGTTGAATGGGACTAGAACTTGGAAGTTCAACTTGAGTGGGATTGAATGTGCTCTAAAGCTTTATTTTCCAACTACATAAGAGATAGAACTTCAAATCTAGTTCTGCTCTATGCTTGGATTGATTGGATTGGCATGGGATTGCTACAAGTGGATCCTTGAATGCCTTAATGCCTTTAAAATACTGTTTTTCATTAAGTTTCTATTTTAGCATAATTGTTCTAATTGAATCTCTATTTATTGCAAACTGAGTTGCTGGAATAGTTTGGAACTTGTTCTCCAATTCCCTATGGATCGACCTTGGTCTTACCGAGTTTTATTACTACATCGCAGCCTTACACTTAAGGCGAGCAAACAGATATCCACCGATTGACCTGATTAGACCGCAAACAGGTCCACTACTTAGTCATTTTCAATCCTGAGAAATGCCCTGTTGGCTTGGAAATCGACCTATTCTAAGAAAATCAAAACACGATCGCACAGCGATCCTCGTGGACATAATCCACCCCTGTTCAAAGACGGTTATCGATAATATTCACCGAATACCCTGATTAGACCGCAAACAGGTCTACTACTTAGTCATTTTCAGCCTTGGGAAGTGCCCTGTTGGCCCAAAAATCACTGATGCCAAATGAAATCAACCGCGATCTCAAGGACGCTAAGGCAAAGCTAAAGCGCTCAGGCTATCAAACAGCCGAGTTAAACATTTATGGGGCACTGATCCCCATCATTCATAAAAAATTGACATGAACGGGAACCTATCCGACCCAATACTTAGCCATTTGCGGGCATCAGAAACAACCAATTCAGCCCATTGGATTTGAATCCTAAAAGGATCTTGGCTCGATAAAGCCTATTTGATCTCAAATAGATCATTAAAAATACTCGGAAGAAAGAGTATTCTCGAAGACGAGTCACCTGACTGTTCGCTTCCCCAAGTGTAGGGTTGCGATGTAGTAATAATCTTGGTAAGACCGAGGTCGATCCACAGGGACTTATGTAGGAATCCACAAAACACTTCCAATAGTTCTACTAAAGAGCTAACAAACAGATTTGATGTAAATAGTAACGTTGAATTAAACTGAAGGTAAACAATTAATAAAAGGCACTAGAGGTTCAAGGATCCACTTGTAGCAATCCTTGATGCTCAATTCGCTGAGGTTTCTCACTTTCTCAACTAGAATCGAAATTAAGTTCGATCTAGTCGGATGATAGAGCAGTTAAAACAATCAACCTAACATATGTATGATCCATGTATATGATTCACTCAATGCAAGCTAGGACGAGCATACTCAATTGCATAGGTCAGTCCCAATTCCAATAGGTTAAGATCACAATCATAACCATCGTTAAATCCTGTCACAAGACAAAATTAGATCATGATTTGAACTTGATCCAAATCACATACACAGTCTCACATAATCCAGAAATTTCCAGAAAAGTAGATTTTTGGTATGAAGCTCCCACATGAAGATCATAGATCTAGAGCGTATTCCAATTCCTCGGATCATACAGGTCTAGACTAGCTCAAAACAATTAAGAACTCAAGCAATTCTTCCAAACATCCATGAGTCATCATAAGATTAAGAAAAACTACTTAGTACTTGAATTAAACTTCAAACCATTGTTCTTCAATAGAAATCCAACTTAAAACCAAATCAAACGAATTGAAACATCTTAGATTCACTACAAGCTTCACCTCTTAGCCCTAGCTAAGAAGTTTAGCTGTTCATGATCCAAGGAAACATGAAAACAACTAAACAAAGCACAAAACTAGAAAGCAAACTAGGAGGAGTTGTAGAACTTCGAAATCGACTTCCGTCGTCTCCCACCATGCTCAATCTGTTCTAGGATGCCCTATGAACGATCCCTAGGTGTCCTTTTATAGTGGGGAAGCTCCGCAGCGTCGGAATCATCTAGAAATTACGTAAGGATACGCAGTGCGCAAAGAAATCCGGAGCCTAGAATAGAAATCACGCTGTCTTACGCAGTGCCAACCGGTCTGAACCGGTAGGACTGGGCTGGCCGACCCGTCACGACCAGTCGGACACGTCTGTGAGGCATCCAGGGAGCTTCTGGAGGTGGGCAGGCCTTTGGCCGACCGGTCAAGACCGGTCGGACCTAATGCTTTCAGCATCAAGAGGGCTGGGAGGAGGTGGCCGACTGGTCTAGACTAGTCGTGGCCCTCCTGGCCGACCGGTCTGGACCGATCGTGGCCCTTTTCTTCTTCATTTCCTTCTTTCTTTCTTCTCTCTCTGCTTTCTTCTTTCTTTGGCCCACCTTGGGTCTTCATCCAAAGCTCCTAAGTATAGCTTTTTAGTCTCCAATTGGCGAAGTTCATTCTCGTTCCTACAATCACAAAACATGCATTAGATGAGCCTTTTAAACATGAACACCATGCATATAATGTGATGTAATATGCTATGCAATGTATAAAGTGGAGGTACAACATCGACTCCAGAAGAAATATATTTACTTTACTGTACAAAACTTCATTCATCCCAGATAAAGGTCCGAGGATAAACGTAAGGGGTTATGGTTACCACGAGAAACCACAAACAAAAGAGTTCTAACTAAGCTTGAAACATCCTGCTATGGATTGCCATTATGAAAAAGATAGTCGATGCCCTACCTATCGGCAACGGGTCCGTCGGTTGAGCTGATGAGGCAGTTGCGGATTGCTTTCCTAAGGTCACCTGTTCACAGTAACGGCGCGGGCTTTAGGTTATGCTGACCAACATTTCGATGTTCGTGTATTCTAGCGGTCACCTGTTCACAGTAACAGGCGCGGGCCCAGAGTTGCACCACTCGATTAAAAACCTCGTTCGGGAACGTTGCGGAGTGCTCTCCTAAGGTCACCCGTCATAAAAACACGGGCGCGGGCCTTGGGTTATGCCGACCAACATTCGAGGTTCGTGTATTCCAGCGGTCACCTGTTCACAGTAACAGGCGCGGGCCCAGAGTTGCACCACTCGAATCCTGACAGTCTCTCAACCCGGACAATCCGAAAGAAAATGGGACATAGACATCCGGCTTGTCTAAGAAATGTGGGTCAGTCCATAACAAGAAAACAAAGGTCTATACGACCATAAACTCAAGACCATAATCCCCGGCGGATTAGTCTTTTGCCTTCCAATCAAGGGTGATCAACCGTTGAAGTAATTAAAGGCTCGTGACCAGTATCACAGCCTGGAATGTAAAAGATCTTAGAATCTTTTGAATAAAATTCGCCTTGCGATATCTCTCTTGTGTACACTTGGTGATTGCCTATGATTGTCTGTAAATGTCTCTATACTCAGAATTCCCCCAGAATAATGAAACACAGGAAAAAGACTGCTGACGAGCACGATTTTTCTAGTTTTAACAGTGAGTCTTCCGTAAACACCGACCGTCCAAACCTCTTTCCTTGCATGAGACGCAAGCCCCATCAACCAACGTGGTATCTTATAAGACTTCTCTTCTAGGCGCTCTTCTCTCTTTAGCTGACCGTCTAAGAGAGAAAGAGAGAGAGGGGGGGGGGGGGGGGGGGGGGGGGAAGAAAGAAGAAGGAAAGAAGAAGAAGAAAAGAAACTGTGAGTTTTATCTCATATTGTTTCCACTATGTGATTCTAGTTTTTATTACTTTTTACGTTTTAAATTTCCATCTTATCATGAAAAGGTTTAATTGATTTAATTTTTGAATTGTATTTCTGTTATTGTTATTCAGATTTCCTATATTCTTTATAATTTGAGTTATTGAGATTTTATGTGAATTTGGATAACCAAACAGGGTTGTGCATGTGTGAGTTGATTTTGAATTTTCTAGGAAAAGATTTATAATATTGATTTGATTCATGCATGACACGAATGATGAACTCTAGTGATTACCGTAGGGTGAGCACCCTTGTGTGTGCAATAGACCCATTGATGTTGTTCGGGTGAGTGCCTAAGTGTGTGCAACAGTCCCTAGTTGAGCACCCTGTGTGTGCGATATACCCTTCTGATAGTCCATCGATTATGGACGGGTTGGTTGAGCTCCCTGGTGTGTGCAAGATACCATACTAGCATACCCGGTGGATATCAGATGATTTTGGTAGGTTGGGTGAGTTCCCTGGTGTGTACAAGAGACCAACTCTGCAGCCATGATGGATTTTGTGAAACAGTGTAGGCCCGACTATAAACTGGCCTTGGATGTTCTACTGATAACCATATTGATATTGTTGAGACATACTTGCATACCATACATCACGTGCATGTTTAAGAGATTTTAGTTTGATGAAATTACCATTGGATTTGTAATGATTTGTAATTTAAGGGTCAAGTGATTTTCTATACCGAATTACATGTGCTAAACTATATGAGAATATTCACCGGCTTTTATAGCTAACGCATTGTTATGCGATTAACCATAGTGACAAGTGATGATTTAAAAGACTTTGAGGAGGCGATTCAAGATGAGGAAATACTCTAGGAGATTTTTGAGAATTGATTTATTTTTATTTTAGTTTGAAAGTATTGATGTAATAAGGTCCATTAGATGACCATGAGTTTAGACAGTTGGAATAAGTTAGTGAACTCATTGATTAGTGGTTTAATTTTCAAAGTTTGGTTTAGTTTGATGCTATATATTTGGTGCCATGTGAATGAAAAAAAAAAGAAAATAATCACTTGAGATTGTAAGGTATTCATTTATTATTTACATAACACTCTTGATTTCGGAATTTAAGTTTATATACTCTAGTGTCGAATTTTGGGGGCATTACACTATCTATTTACACCTTCAGAGAATGTTGTAAACAACTGTGTAAGCTCTGACCGATCGGCCAGTGTCCTAACTGCACAAGGAAACTTCTAATTCTGATTTTTGCTATGCAAGTCTAGAAGATTCTTCGTCGGTGGGTGGTTTGTGCTAAAAGGACACCTCCTCTTCATCCTCAGGGCATCCTAGGATGTGAGAAAGATCAAGGAAGCTTTGGATAAGAATTTCTTTATACTTTTCTTCTAGTTATTAGTTATTTTTATGTTTTTGAGGTTTCTAGTTCACGAATGTTAGAGATGAGCTAAAACCTCTTAGCTAGGGCTAAGAGGTGAAGCTTTTGATTCATTTTTTATGAATTGATGCAACCTAGGTTTCCTTTTTATGCTTTGATTGAAGAATTTGGTTTGATAAGAGTTTGAATAAAGTACTAGTTTAGTTTTGTTTTGATCTCTTGATGACTCCGAGCTTATGTGCTTCTTAGTGAATCTAAACCTAGTAGCTTACCTTTTTGGCATTGTTTATGCTTATGTAGTTCATTGATCTATCATCGACTCTGTGTATGATAGACTCTTTGATTGCCTTATGTACAATGGCACGATCTTCATGTGGGAACTCATTCAAACTAAAGTTTTAATCTTTTGTGATAATTTGAGATAGATGTTTGCTAATTGATTTTGATTTAATTAGAGTTCTAATCATTGGTCGTAGTCAAGTCTAGTGACAGGATTTGATGAAAGCTATGGTTGTGAATCTCAACTAAATTGGAAAGAGGCTTAGCCTATACAATTGAGTGTGATCAAGGCCTGAGCATTATTGTGGGAATCGAGTCAATGAACAAGCAACTGTTTTAGATAAGTGTTGATTGAACCGCTTCATATTCCGATCGAATAGAGATAGATATTAAATTCTGATTGAGTTGTAAGAAACCTAGTTGTGTTAATGCAATGAAAATCATCAAAAGTGGATCCTTGATGCTCTAGTGCCTTTTATATTATTATTACCTCTTATAATCATTGTTTAATTCTGAATCATTATTTTCTAGATTTAGATCTTAATATGATTTCAACTGTTATAGCAGAAAATCAATGGTCAAAGATATCGAAGACTTAAGACCCACGAGCGCCTTTTTAGCTTCAGTGTTCAACCCATGAGTCCTTATGGTCAAAGCTCGCATATCATAAAAGTACGATATACACTCCCCACTATACGAGCAAGCTTGGTTGCTGGTCATCGGATGATGGCATCTTCATAATTCGCCTGCCTTTACTCCTTGGTTATAAAACAAAGGTTCTACATGTGAGCAGCTCGAATAATGGTCGTCGAAAGGGATCGCATTTCCGCATACAAGCAGCTCGCCTCGTGGTTGTAAAATGAGGTTATCCTCGAGTCTGAGCATCCTCCGCCTTTTTAGTACCAGCAGCCCGTATAGGCTGGTTTGGGCTTGTTTTTATTCATAGCTCCGAACATCTCCATCCAGAGACGTAATCGGTTAGGCGTCTAGAGTGGTTAGGCCATCTCCTTACCTAAGGATTAACAAAATAAACACCTTATCCCTTAAAATTAGCAGTGATCTTAACGACTTACGTAATAGACTGGATCACCCGGATCTATATAAATAGATAGTCCCACAGATGTTAAAGGTACACAACCTCTAAGCTCATTTCATATCTCTTACTTTACCACCATATCCCATCTGACTTAAGCTTCGGAGGGCAACGGCTGAACGCTGTCCACCCTCAGTTTTCTCCTTTATTCTTTCAGGTTTGGAGTGAAGCTCGCTCGAAGGAATGTGAACGTCTGGAGGATCCTGTTACTAAATTAGACGTTAACATCAACAATAGGTTGTTTTAGATAAATTCTGAGAATATCTACATATAAATCTCTGTGAGACGATACTCGGTCTTTCCGAATTATTACTACCTCGAAACCCTACACTTGGGGAGCGAACAACTACCAAATTGATATAGGAAGTTTTGTGGGCCCTACCGTGATGTATGTGTTAGATTCACACCTTCTATTCATTTTTCTAGATCATTTTAGGTCATGAACCCCAAAATGAGGCAGATCCAAAGCTCAAGTAGATCGTACCATAGAAAATAGTGGTGATTGAATATCTACCATTGAAAACTTATTGGGGCCACAAAAGTTTTGGATTAAGCTTATATTTGTGTTATATTTGTGTTTTCCCTTCATCCAAGTCTGTGTGACCTAATGAACAGATTTGATGGCAACTAAACAACATAGTGGGCCTTAGGAATTTTTTAACTGTAGATGTCATTATCCCAACAATATCTATGGTGTGGTCTACTTGAGCTTTGGGTTAGCCTCATTTTTTGGCTCATGCCCTAAAATGATCCAGCAAAATGGATGAATGGTGTGGATATAACACATACATTATGACAGGGTAAAGAACTTTGCATAACGTTAATTAGGCTTCTACTCCGTCTCGTCAAAGTTGGCATTTTGAAAAAAATTTAACTTGAAATCACTTACCGTTTTTAGTGTTAAGCATTAAGCCTAAGCCAAAGGAAGGAAACTTCAAAAATATTGATTTTTTCAGTGAAAATCTAGATTAAGCGCTTAATATTTTGGATTTACCAAATGATCTGAATCAGAAAAAATCACCGAAAACAGCCCGTCTCAGTGATAAGTGCAGAAAAAAAAGTTTTACCAAACTGGCCCTAGTATTCAATAGAATAAACCATATTGGTTATCGTGGTAACTCTTCTATACGTTGCAGCATTCATCCATGCATCGAATTTATCACTTTCTTTGCATTCCATTTCAGATTTGGCTTGGGAACTAATGTTCAAGTGGAAGCTTGAGCGATTTGTGAGTGGCTGAAGTTGTGTGTAGACTGGACCTGGGGTATGGATAACATCTGGATTGAGAGTGACTCAAGGGTTGTGGTGGACATGCCCAACAAATGTAAGCCGACTAACTAGAGTATGTGGTATTGGTGGGCCTGTTGTGCTGCCATTAGGAATAAAGCCAACATTTGGATCGAGTATGGCCCTCAAGAGGTGAATGGTGTGGCGGACATGGCCCTTGGGAGGTGAATGGTGTGGATTCCTTAGCTAGAATAGGTAGTGAGACCCAGACCTTTAAGGATTTTCTGTTAGAATCGAACCTCCCACGTAAGGTATATGTACATGGGGGCGGTGCTTTGTCTGGATAGAGCAGGCTTAGGCCACCGAGAGAGGTTAGGGGTTAGTGTTTCCATATAGGATAGGCTTCCCGGGGGGGATTTTGAGCTTCCGGGAGATCCGAATGTAGCTCTTGTCTGTAGCCCCTTTGTTTTCGTGAATAACACATTGATAAATTTTTTAAAATCTTTTGTAAATATATTACTTTTATTTTTGGAAAAGGTTAGGAGAGGTTTACTCATCGAGCTGTTAGCTTATCCAAATTTATGGTTGGTGTTCTACATGATGGGGACCAAAATTTAAAGAAGTGAATCATAGATTTATTCCAGCTTTCTTTATTAGTTAAAATTTTTTTTGTAATGAGTGTGGGGTTAAATTTATTGTGATGAGTGTGGATGATGAATAGTTTAGATTGAATAAGTTTGAATTTTATAGAATGAAATGATGATTTTCTTTTCTTTAGATGTTGTTTAAATGTCTATGATGCTAAATCTTTAGAATTACGGAAATGAGAACATAGAATGCTTAATATCGCTCTCAGTGATACCGAGTGCCGGGATTAGGGTGGGACAATACCTCTGGTTAGTGCAGCCACACATCACTTTAATGGAATCTCCTCCTCTCTTCAACCCACAAATCTTAGTCAAATCATCATCATGAAAAATAAAAACACCATCCTTTTCACAACAACTCTCCATCTCTATCTCAACCCAAAAGGACAAAACTAAAAAGAAAACCTAAGAAATCTTTGAAGGATTTACATAGAGAAGTTCGCACATATCTTTTAAACTCTAAGTTACTTTTTTCATAGTACATTGAGTTTGAGGAGGATATTAGAATGGAATATGATAATCTTCCTATATTAGGATATTTTCATTTTGTTAAGACACGATAAGATCTCTATATATCTCTAACGGGTCTCTCACCTTATTTACTTAATATTCTTATTTTCAAATAAATAAACAAGTTACAGTTTCATAATATAGTCTCTTATAGTTAACTAGTAAATCAAAACAAATTCTAATCTTACACACATCTCAAGTAAAAGGTGCCAAAGCACTGTAAACAGGCAATAGGATCCACAAATTGAGTATGGGAACCCCCTTTTACTCGGGTTGTCCACTCATGTTAACCAATCAAAGTGCGTCTGGGAACCTTATACATGCATAATACAGCTGCATGGATTCATTCTAGTATAGTGTTTGCTGCTTGTTCCATATATGAAATGCTACACAACACCGCTCCAACTCTATGAGAGCTGTCTAAGATTCTAAACAGACTTGCATTTCCTAGTAAGCATTCTTGAATGGCTTGTAGGATTTGAGGTCAAGGAAGACTCCAGCGAAGGACCCTACAGCGGCAGCCACTGAAATAACCAGACAAGTGAAGCTCAATATCTGGAGCCCGAGCCACCGACCTGTCCATTTACCGACCTTCTTTTGGGCAATGTACATCTCAATGGGGAAGTAAACGGTAAGCGGCCAAAACCCAAGAGCTCCAAGGATCCCAACGACATCGTTGAAGAAGGGCATGAGCATGGAGATGACAGTGACGAGGACTACAAAGAAGGTTCTCCACACAAGCCGGAAGAGGTTGAGCTGGTAGGTGGATCCGGAGAAGGGGACCGGCACTTCGTATTCATGCGTTATGAAGTCACTCTTCGGCCACTTCTGGCTGCTCCATTTCTCCACGAATGCAAATATGGGTTGGCAAAAGACCTGCAGGTGGTGATGCAGCAATATTATATTTGCAATCTGTCATATCTGGATGCTTCAAATCTATTGCCGTCAATGATCCCAGCAGCAGTCCCATCAAGTTTTCAGGTCGAGTCTGCCCAGCATCAAGCTTGACTTTTAAGTTTTAGGCCCATGGGCTGGGCTAGTGTCTGATTGTTGGGTCCAAAGAATAAAAGGCTGGGCCTTGGCTTAGATTTAACAACATTCTTTATTGGATGGCTGTAAACCCCAACCATTGACTGGGCCTGGGCTTCTCTATAGGTGAGCTGGTGAAGGCCGGACCTAAATTACAGGTCCGAAACTTAAGCAGGCCGGGTTGGGCTGAGCTTGACCCATCCCAAACTGGCGTGGGTGTCAGCAACACAATACGGTTACGCACATGGGATTTGTGCTGCATGCCGCTCAGTCATACTGAATGTTTATATTATGAAAACAATTAAATATTATAAAAAAATATTTAAACTCAAAGATTCATAAATACTTTTAGCAATAAAAATTACTTGACTACTAAAAGATGCAGTTTTCTGACGTCATCATGAAGTGGGGAAGTTAGCAAAATCCTCATTTAATATATACTTAATATTCTAGTAATTTTTATTACTAAAATTATTTTTGAAATGTTTTTTTCTTCCTACTTCTAGATATTCTTTTATAATTTAAATGAAAAATGTGGTGATCACCTATCATTGATTTGAACAGTTTATTCATTCATACAACTAGGAGCACTCCATGGTGTAAAAATCATGCCAGACAGATGGTCCTACTCTTCTGATCAATAGCTTGGAAAATGGATAGCCAAGATTGGGTGGATAAACAAAGTAGCTGCAATCACCATAGTGAAACATCTATGAGATAGATCCCACCTTGTTTTGCTTATCATTTCAAAATAGCACTTTGATTTGGTGATTCTAACCATGTGATGTATGGCTCATAAACAATATATTCTTGTAACAAATTAGCCTCATTGAAAGGGGTAGGATCATTTGATCTGTGTGATTTGACTTGCTCCCACTAATGGTTAGGCATCCCACGTGTCATTCAAAAGGTTTGGTATTGTTGCTATATATCATCGCCTTTAGTAAAACCAATTAAATAAAACATTTCATATTTGAAATTTATATATTGATTTAGCAAGGGCATGGCTTTTAGAGTTTCATATAAAAACAACTTTATGAAAAATATATAACTTACCTCTTAATTAAGAATATTAATTAGGAGGAGAAACTTTCGTTCTAACAAATGGTTGGTTGGTAGCAGGGAAATTTGAATTGAGGAATACAGGTGAGACAAAAAACCAAAGGGTGAGCATTAGGGTCCAATATACAGGTATAATATCTACGTATTTAGGGTACCTGGTATGCTCCGATCAAGTGAACAACAATAGCGAGGTTGGCAATGTCGAGCAACCAGTAGGGATTGTAGAATCCGAAACCGGTGAGGAGGTTTCCAGGCGCGTCGTCTCCAAAAGCAGCGTATCCCATGCATCCGCAGAGCAAGTAGAATATGGTTGTCACTGAGATGCTCATCACAGTGGCTTTTTTCATTGTCTTGTTCTCGGCCGGTGGGGATTTTACCGTATCCTGTTATTATATTCCAAACGAGCATCAGCCATTAATACTTTCTACTAATTAGTATTTCTGCAAATCTTTGTCTTGAAAACATGTGGAATTTATACGCCACAGCATGCCGTGATTTAAGTATGAAAACAAGTATTAGGGTATGGAATTAGAGGTATATACCTGAATTTCAATGAGGATTATAGAGTAAGAATAAGCAAAGGCAATATCCCCAAGAGCTTGCAAACTCCTCCACAGCTTCTGAGTTGAGCTCACTTGACCTATGCTGATTCCCGTAAGGCTCCCTTTGAAACTTCCATTCTCTACAATTCCATGATTGAAAGTATTAGCTTTTGAGGCATCCATTTTTGCAAGTAATCATGCCTACACGGACTCGGACAAACGGTTTAAATTACGAGCCTCACTTTAAACGGTCGAAATTAAGCCAATCATCGAAGCTCTCAAGGGAACTATTTCAGCCCCTCTTATAATCTAGCTCTTTCGATTTACACATGAGCAGCCATGATAAGCTTTCTATTACAACATGAAAGCATACGTGCATCTTTTGTACATGGATACACACTGTCATGCACAACCCTACATATGTGCATCGATATGCATATTTATATAGGTAATGAATAGCATACACATGCATACATGCATAACTACAGGGTAGATGTAGAAATCCAATGGAGAATGGATATAAGATGAATTGTACCTGCAACTTGGGCGATGCCAAGACTTAGGCCGACGGCGGAGTAGGTAAAAGACATGACAGCTGCAACAATAGAGAGCCACCACACCTGATCGAAGTCTGGGATTTGCGAGAATATCACCTCTGTGATTCCAAACATTATCATATATCCATTGCTGGACGCGTGACATGGATTCTTCTTTCCATTCTTATGAAAGCAATTAGATCTCTTTACAGCCCTGCACAAGAGAGAGAGAGAGAGAGAGAGAGAGAGAAGAAATTATTAACTATGTTGATTCCAATGAAACTGTCACTAAGATAATATCTATAACAGCTTCGTTTTTTTCCTTGTTTCGGGGGCGCTCATAAAAAGCATCTGATGTATTTTTATCTCCACGATTTTACTCCCTACGATTTTTATTTTTAATCTTTTTTTCTAGACAATGAATTATTTTACGTGAACTTTTACTTTGGTTTCCATTAGCATGGAAAGGTAGTGCACCAAAATAAACTAAGGTTGCATGTATGTAAGAAACAAAGGCAGAACATTTTTTTTATTTTATTTTTTACATATAATTAATGAGTAGATGGTACTTAATTAATTATTTTCTCCCACAAACTGAATAGAAGAAGGAAAAAAAAAACATAATCAGCTAAGATTTTACTCACATCATGCTGATGGAAGATGCGATTGTGTATCCAATGGCGACACCAAACAGATTCATATACTGAATACACCCACAGATTTTAACCTTCACACCACCTGCACAAAACATTAAAAACAATCACACAATAATAATAATAATAATAATAATAATAATGGTCTCATTTTCTTGTAATTGTGCATTTTTCAATTCAAGAAATGAGAGGACTAGCCCTTGAATATGATATGAGAATTACGGGAAGAGGCCTTACCTAAGTTGGACCTTACCGCTTCCATGTAGGTGTAGTTTCTCTTTCCCGTGATAGGGTCCCCGGTCCTATAGCAATCGGATAGGAGGTTGGAGGTGTAAAGGATGACAAACGCGAAGAGGATCATCATGATGGGACCCGCCACCCAACCAAGTTGCGCGATGGCCCATGCCAATGATAGGACACCTGACCCTATCACAGCCGTGATTATGTGGGCCGTTGCGGTCCACACGTTGCCTTCTCGCCCGACAAGGGAGGGAAAAAAGAAAAAGAAAAAATGTTAAGTAAAAAACGAATCAAGCAAGTTAGACCACTTAGTGCAGTGGAAAGGCACTTTGGTCATTTGGAATTATAATAAAAAAAACGTCGAGGGTACACTAGGAAGCACATGCATGGGACGTAATTCTCTATAACACTAATTTTACTCCGCTCCTAAAATACCAAATTCTGTCGATCCTCAATTCTAATGCCTGGCGATAATAATAATAAGAATTAAAAAAAAAAATCAACCAGCTGATCCGCAATTCAGGTGAGCCACACCAAGTGGAACAACGGATGGGATGCCAACCATAGGTTTGTGTGTGGGGTCACCATGGCGTGTAACTTTCTGATAGGTGTAACTCGCCAAGATGTGGTGAATATAGAAAAATCAGGTGGATCCAAAACTCAGGGCACACCACACGAACATAGAGGTTTTAGTAGCAATTTTATATTGTCCTGTTGGTGTGTCCCATTGTAATTCTGAGCCCATGCAGAGAGAGAGAGTTCATAACAACCGCAGTAGCAGCGATTACAGTGATCGCTGCTGCAGCCATAACAACTACCGATGCTACTATCGCTGATGCAACAATAACAAAAATGACAACCAAAAACTAGTACACGATGATGACGACAAGGAAAAAAATTATTATTGTTAGAACAGCAGCAGCAATGACAGGAACTGAAAAATGTTGAAGTGGGGATTTCACCTGTCCGCTTCACACGGCCGTCATCATCAAAGCATTTGGAATATCCAGGCTGAGGGTTGATGGCTTCAGTTTCACCATGGGCTTTTGGTTGGACATCTACTTGAAAGTAGAGCCTCGTATCCCTTATCTCATCCTAAGAAGAATAAGAACATAACCCATAAACAGAAAGAAAGAAGGTAAAAGAGGAGGAGGAGGAGAAGAAGAAGAAGGTGATGGTATGTATGAGCTTACACCATTGTGGTGGATTCTGCTTGGGAGAGTTCGACTCCTCGGCAACATGCTTGTTTTGAAGCTTGAGGGTGAAAGCTAAAGGACTACAACTAACACCAGAGCCCAAGAAGAGAAGCGAGAGGTGAAGCTTAAGATGATGGCTTTTGTCTTTCTTCCGAATGGCCTTTTTATAAGGGAAGATGGGTTTTGAAAAGGTGAATGGTTGTGTATCACGCGTTGATCCCTTTTTTCCAACCGGCACTTTGCTTGCAGCTGATACAACCAAATTATCTCAGCCAATCATTTGTTTCCGGTCCCACACGCACTCGCTCTCTCTCTCTCTCTCCACACGCTGCACATGTCCCATATTCAACAGTGGAGCAGTGCGCATGGTACAGAACCGATTGTGATGATGGGGCGCGGCTTTCGTGGATCCCGGGATCCACCGAGGTGTGTGGGATCCCTGACCGTGGGGCCCACCATCATGTATTTTCCTTATATTGGTCACAAAAGTTTTGGATCAAGCTGATATTTGCGTGGTCTCTTCATCCAGGTCTACGACCTTATCAACAGCGTAGATGTCAAATGAACATTTCAATGGCCACTATAAAGTTTTTAATGGTAGGGATTCAATCATGACTGTTTCCTGTGGTATGGTCCATCTAAGATTTGAATCTGCTTCATTTTTTGGATCATGCCCTAAAATGAGCTGTAAAATTTGATGGAAATTATGGACGGTGTGAATGTAAGGCACATACATCACAGTGGTCCCTATAGTCGGGGATCCACCGACCTCAGCAGATCCGTGACTTGGGGCATCCACACAAATCGCGCCCGCCAGACCATGAGGACATGCCACCAGTGAAAAAATAACAAGTGAATGCATATGAGTAGGACCCACAGTACAAATAAAGATTCTACTTCAGCAATTTACATTATATATATATATATATATATATATATATATATATATATATATATATATATATATATATATATATATATATTCTTTTGGATTTCACATCTAACACATATGAATAACACTTTTTCATTGGCAACACTCGTTTCAGGAATAAGGGGCATTGGTGACCCTTATTACGGACAAGGTGCGTATATCAGGGTGCTGGACACAATCCAAACTCTAGCCTATCTGATAAATGGGGAAAGCTTAGCCAGGGGTGAAGCCGAGGTAGAGCTTGAAGAATAAGGTAGATCCATCTCTCTGCAGACTCGGTCTAAGTACCTACCATGATGTGATGTATGGGTTTTATCCACCTCAATCTATCCTTTTTTTTTTATTTTTTTATTTTTTTATTTTGTTTAAGATCAACTTAAGGTGTGAGCCCAAAAATGAAGCAGATCCAATGCTCAAGTGGACTACACCAAAGTAAACCATGGTCATTGTTAATGTCGGATTTGGTAACAGGATCCTCCAGACGTTCACCTTCCTTCAAGCCAGCTCTCCTTCGAACCTGAAAGAATATAAGAGAAAACTAAGGGTGGCCGGCGTCTAGCCGTTAGCCCTTCGAAGCTTAAGTCAGATAGGATATGGTTGCAAAAGAAACTCACAATTTAGGAGTTTAGAGATTGTGTATATTGTACCTTTACCACCTGTAGGATTATCTATTTATGCAAATCCGGGTGGTCCGGTCCGTTACGCAAGCCATTAAGATTACTGCTGATTTTTGGGGATAAGGAGCTTATCCTTTCAATCCTTAGATAAGGGGATAGCCTAACCGTTCTATACGTCCAACTGATTACGTCTCTTGATGGAGATCCCCAATGGTTTGGAGCTATAGATAGAAACAAACTAAAATCGGCCTATATGGGCTACTGGTACTATAAGCTGAGGTACGTCATTGCTAGAGACCAGAGACCAGGGCTGCTCACATGTTGGGAGCTGCTCGCGAACCGAGCTGCTCGCATGACGGGAGTTGCTCGCGAGTCAGGGTGCTTGCATGTTGAGATACGACGCCTTTCAATGACCACGAGCCAAGCTGCTCACAGGTCGGGAAAGATGTTCCACACTTTCCTAATATTCGACCATCGACCACAAGGGCTTAAGAACTCGGTAACTGTGCTCCGTACTTGTCTAATGTGCGAGACTCGACCAGGTGGGCTCGCGAGTTGAATATTACTATAAGGGTACTCGCACGTCTCGAGTTCTGACGAGAACTCCGATCACGGCAATTTGACTATAACAGATGCCCCCCAAGTCCTTACCGCCAAGAAGTCTAAGGGAAGGACTTGCCTACTGTCACGCATAACTGCCTAATACCTTTATCGGAGATGAAGCCGTACATGATTGGGCTTGCATTAATGAGCGCCAGCCTTTCACAGCTTTTCGGCCGAGAGGAAATGAAGAGACGCTCGCCACGTGTCTCTGGAATTAATGGCCATGCCTGTTCGACTGCTGTGCCAAACCAGTGGTCGCCACATGTCACCAAATCCTACGAAATGATTGTTTATAAATATACGGAGTCCGCCAATTCTTCAGATTTTCATGGAAGTTTTCGAAGCTTTTCCTCTTTCCTCACTCTCCTGGTGTCCTTTTCTTCCTCCGGTGTCATTTTCTTCTCCGATATCTCTGGTATAATCCGTTATTTCCTTTTTCTTCCCTTCTTTTTATAAAAATGGCTGGAGACTCTGACGAGGAGACCGTCCCTCTGGGGGATGCCACCCCGGAATCTTCTTCCTCCAATAATGTAAGGGTTCCGGCGGGTAGGTATACCGCGTCTGGGTATCCATCCATCCAATCGGAGGAACGGCTGAATGAGTTACGGGAGAGATACCAAATTCCTAACTCAATCATTCTCCGGTTACCTAGAGAGGGAGAAACCCTGGATTCTCCTCCCCTCGGTTGTGTTGTGTAAGACCCGTACCCTGAATTGCCCTTCGTACGTTTAGTTTTCGGTACCGGTACGTCCTGGATGGACCAGATTAGCGAGCCTTGATCGCGACCCTATTTTAGTACCACATCGACCTAAGACTTGTAACCTTGCGACCGCGCGGGCGCAACGATTCCAACGCCGCGCGGCACGTCCCATTGCGATACCCGGTGTGTAAGATGCATACTTTTGCGCAGTTTGAGGTGGGCCGCGCAACGCGCGTGTGGCGTGGGTCCCACTTGCACAAATCCCAACAACATGTCAAATCAATCACCATCACCCTCACCCATACCCCTATCATTACCCTAGCCTACACACACCATACCTATCCCATTCCTCTCTCACCAAAGTCAACTCCAACCCATCCCTCCCATGTCCTCTCCCATCATCATCATCATCACTTAATGTACCCCCCTCTCTCCCATACAAGAGCCATACGTAAGGGGGGTGGCCTTCTCATTTTTCATATTTGCAAGGAGAGAGAAAGAGATTTGAGAGAGAGAGAGAAGAGAAAGAAGAGAGAGAAGTAGAGAGATTTAGAGGGAGATCAAGAGAGAGAAAGAGAGAGTTAGAGAGATTAAAGGAGGAGATCAAGCTTGGAGGACCCCGATCATCATTCGAACCTTCCGATCGGCAATCCAACCGTCCAACCATCATTGTGAGTGCAAACTTCCCCCTTTTTTTCTCGTTTACCTTTCATTTTATTTCCTTGGGCCCACCTTATGATGGGCAATGAGATGGATGGGCTGGATCGTCCATGAATGGGCCCCACATAACTGTAATAACAATAATAATAATAATAATAATAATAATAATAATAATAATTAGTATTATAAAGAAAAAAAAGAAGAAAGAAAAGAAAAGGGAGGGGAAGCCCAGCCGCTGGACAGTCAGCGTCCAGAGGACGCTGCTGCCCAGCAGCGCCTGGCCCCTTTTGGGCGTTGACGTTGGGGCCCACTTGTGGGACCCCCCTTTGATGCATGTATTCAATCCACACCGTCCATCTGTTTCTCCAGCTCATTTTAAGGCTGGGTACCAAATATGAAGCCAATCAAAATCTGAAGCGGACCGCACCACAAGAAACAGTGGAGGCAAGGATGCCCACTGTCAAAACTTCTTGGGCCCACCGTGACATTTGTAGACTGTTCCACCTGCCCAATATTGGGCTTATTAGGTCCCCAACGAGCTGGGAAACCTGATGAATGGATTGGATCTTCCCTAAGTGGGCCCCACCTAAAATAACTGAGAGAAAAGAAAAAGAAAAAAAAAACAGAGAATAACGTCCAGACGCTGGACGTTCACAGCGTCTGGGACGCTGGAACCGTCCAGCGTCAGGACGACTGGAATGGGGTCCCTACTCGTGGGACCCACGTTGATGTTTTTGTTGTATCCACACCGTCTATTGGTTTTCCCAGATCTTTTAGGGGCCAGGGCCCAAACATGAGTCAGATCCCAATCTTAAACGGACCGCACCATAGAAAACAGTGGGGTGAACGATGTTCACTGTCGAAACTTCCTCGGACCACTTTGATGCTTGTGGACCAATTCAACCACCCAATATGGGGCTCTACGGGTCCCCCATGAGCTCGGGAATATGACGAGCGGAGTGGATTGCCCTTATGTGGGCCCCACTCGATCAAAACCATTGAAAAACAAAAAAAAAAGAAAAAGAAAAAGGAAAAGGAGATAAGAAGGGAAGGCGCTGGGAGTACCAGCGTCCACGGATGCTGGGCTGCTCGGCTGCCCAATCAATGTCCCACCATGATGTATTTGTTCTATCTGAGCCGTCCATCTGTTCTCCCATATCATTTCAGGACCAAGGCCCAAGTGTCAAGAAGATCCAGATCTGGGGTGGGCCTCACTACAGAAAATAGTAGGGACAGTGACCCTACCGTTGAAACCTTCCTACGGCCTACCATGATGTTTATTTGAGATCCAACCTGGTCATAAGCTCACACACGTGTGTTGGCTGGGCTACGCAGTCGGTGGCCCACTCATGGGACCCACCTAGAATGTATGTGCTTTATCAATTCCGTCTATATGTCTTTCCAGCTCATTTTAGTGGCTGAGCCCAAAATCTAAGCATATCCAAATGTCAAGTGGGCCATGCCACAGGAAACAGTGGGAATAATGATTTCCACCGTTGAGACCTTCCCAGGCCCTACAGTGATGTTTATTTGTCATTCAACCTATTCATCAGATCACATGGATATGGATATAAGAGAAAACCAAAAATATCAGTTTGATTCAAAACTCTAGGGCCCATTTGGGTGCCACACTCCAAGCAGCGTGTAGGTGGCCCACCTTGTGGGTCCCACCACGATCATCTGTTTTATCTATGCCGACCATCTATTTTTTTCATATTATTTTAGGGCCGTGGGCCAGCTCATAATGAGGTAAATACAAACCTCAAGTGGACCACATTGTAGGAAACAGTGGTCATTGATGCCCACCTTTGAAACCTTCCTTGGGGCCATTGTAATGTTTAATTTTCCATCCAACCAAAGGCCATGGGGCCCATCTTGGGCTCCCACCTTGATACACCTTGATAGATGTATTGTATACATTGTTGTCCACCTTGGCCGAGGCGTGGGGCCCAGTTTTGGGTGGGCCACACGTAGAAAATAAGGGTGGTTGAACGCCTACCATTGAAAACTTTACAGGACCCATCTGTTATGTTTATTTGCCATTCTTCCTGTTCATAAGTCACCCAACCATGGGTGGGGTTCCACACGTGTGGTGTGCGGGCCCCACCATGGTGTTTGATTGCCATCTCACTTGATTAGTGGGAAAGTACAAATATCAGGTTGATCCCAAACTGTTGAGGCCCATTGATGTATGTGGCTCCCCCCACTCCTTTGTGCGGTTATCCTCAACCACGGGTCCACCTTGTTATGCACGTGTTCTATCCACGTCAGCCATTGGCCACCATGGTGCGATATGTATGTCGTCCATCCATAAGGACCGCCTTAATTTTTGCTTGATCCAAACCATCCAAATGAATGGACCCTAGCATGTTATATACAGGATGGCCTTAGGACCACCTCAGTGTACGTGTTCGAATGACCGCGTTGTCCATTCCGTGGATCCACCTTGATGATTAGTTGTGTAAACCCTTATTGAAAGGTCATCCTTAGAGTTTGCTTGATCCAAGTCACAGGGCTACCTTCTTAAACTCACCCTGTTGAACTGTCTTGTCAATTCACCTTGTTAACTCACCATGCTGACCCGCCTTGTCAACCTACCTTATTGACTCACCTTGTTGACTCACCATGTTGATTGATCTTGGTAACTCAGCTTGTATACTCATATGACTCACCCCTTCTACCCTTGTACCCAACTATTAAAGACCACCATATCATGTATATCCCATCCACACCGTCCGTTTACCTTTAGGGCGAGTGTGGGGCTCATCCTCGAAGTTCGTATGTCATCTACGCCATCCATTATATGGAGCCTATCTTGTAGTATGAGGTTAGACCTGTCGTCCCTTTTTGGACCTCATTGTATTGACCATCTATCTCAGATTACCCTATCATGTATGATTCTCTGTCATGACCTGTCTATCCTGCAACCCGTTCTATGACATTCCTTTTACGGACCATTATTGTGTTTATCTCAACTGTACTACAAGATTATGGGTCTCGGCATGATTTTGGGTATTCTACTCTTGCCTGTTGAACCTCCAATTTATACATTGTATTGCCCATTACACTACATAGTTTGCATGATTTTCATGGTTTAAAGGCCCACCTAACACGTGTTTTTGTGATTGTAGGGATAAGAGTGGATTTCATCAAATTGGAGCCAAAAGAATATATTTGAAGACATTCATGAAGTCCTAAGATGGACCAAAGAGAGAAGAAGAAAAAGAGAGAAAAGAGAATGAAGAAAAGAAGAAAAAGATGAAGAAATACAAGGCTGACCGGTCGTCCGACCGGTCAGCCACATCAAAGGATTAAGTAGAAGAGAGGCCAACCGGTCATGACCGGTCGGCCATACACACTGTGCAGTTGCTGATCAAAAGAAAGAGAAGGCCGACCGGTCTTGACCGGTCGGCCACACATGAAGGCTGTATATACTAAGGCAAAAACTAGCCCGATCGGTCATGACCGGTCGGGCATGCACCTGGACATATAGGAAAGTCTATCCGACCGGTCATGACCGGTCGGCAGCACTCTCTGGAAAGTGTAAAACATCAGTCCGACCGGTCACGACCGGTCGGCTCTGCGTAAGGATGAGTCCTTTCTAAATTGGGACTCCGAATTTCACTGCGCAATGCGAAGTCTTTCGCAGGATCCGACGCAAGGGGGGTTTGTTGCTATAAAAGGACACCTAGGGGCTCTCCCTAAGGTATCAGAGAAGCTAAGGAACGTGAGTTTGGAGGGTGAAGGCGATTGTGGAGCGGCTGCAACTCTTCTATTCGGGTTTTTCTGTTTTTATGCATTATTTCAGAGTTTTTAGTTGTAGCATGACTATGCTCGGCTAGAACCTCTCAGCTAAGGCTGAGAGGTGAAGCTTGTAGCTAATACTATGTTGATTTCAGTTTAATTCAAGTAATTTACATTCAAGTTTGGATTTTTGCATGGTTTAGTTCCAAATAATGGTAGTTTGAGATGTTTTATCTGAGTTTATGTGCTCCGGACATGAATTCCTTTTAATTCTCTAAGATTATCATGTTTGTTTATCTAAATTCGGATTATAGTAATCCTTGAGCAGGCCATAGTCCAGAGGTATGGCTGTTACTCCGCAGGCTATAGTTTGAGTTTTGTATTGATTGAATGGAACTAGAACTTGGAAGTTCAACTTGAATGTGATGGAATGTGTGTGAATGCTTTACTTTCCAACTAGATGAGAGATAGGACTTCAAATCTAGTTGTGTTCTCTATTTGGATTGACTGAATTGACATAGGATTGCTACAAGTAGATCCTTGAAAGCCTTAGTACTTAATATCTCTGATTTTTCATTAAATTCCTGTTTTAAGTAAGCACTCTTTTAAATCTGATTTCCTTTAAAAAGCCGAGTTGCTGGAGTGATTTGGTAGCGGTTACTATTTCCCTGTGGATCGACCTCAGTCTTACCGAGATTTATTACTACATCGCAGCCTTACACTTGAGGCGAGCGAACAAGTTTTTGGCGCCGTTGCCGGGGAGATTAGATAATGGTTTTCAAATAATTTCAGTGGCTGTAGAAGTAGAAATAGTTAGGCGTTTTGATTTTCTTAGAACTAACAAGTTTTTCTGTTTTGTAGGAGTTTTTTCTCTAGTTCAAGCGCATCAGGTGATACCCTTCTAACTTAGCTTCTGCAGAATTTTCTTTCAGTTTCAGATTTTAGTTTCCTAGAATAGGATTAGTTTCAGTTTTGGTTTGAGTGGTTTATGTCCCGTTGGGAACGTAACCATTCAAATCGTCTCCAATCCGAAGGTGGTTTAGTTGGACCATTGTCAGTCCATAGACGAGTCCGGAATTATCAAGAGCATTGTGAAAGTTTGGGGAGTATGGATCAAACACCCTTAAGGAATCCTCCCCCCCTACTCCAACCACAAATGCAAATCAGGAGGGAGTAGGAGAGAATGAGGTACATAATGTTCCTCCAATGAGATCACTACGGGATTACCTACAACCTGCTCGTACAATTACACCTTCTTGCATAGTTCTACCAGCTAACGGTGGGACCCTTGACATAAAACCGGGAGTAATCCAACTTTTACCTAAATTCCATGGGCTAGACTCTGACCGCCCATACTTACACTTGCAAGAATTCGAAGAAGTGTTGGCCACCTTGCATTATCCCAATGTTTCTGGGGATACAATCAGACTTAAACTTTTTCCCTTCACTTTGAAAGAAAGAGCCAAAGATTGGCTTCACTCTCTTAGACCATATTCGATTGGGTCATGGGTTGAGATGAACCGGGAATTCGTGAAAAAGTTCTTCCCGGCTCATAAAGCAAACACTCTTCGAAGGGCCATAATGAATTTCTCAGCTAAAGAGGGTGAATCATTCTTTCAATGTTGGGAAAGATTTAAGGAACTCCTGCTTGCTTGCCCACATCATGGCTATGAGAGTTGGCGAGTTATAAATTTTTTCAATGATGGATTAAGTTCTAATATGCGCCAATTTGTGGAAATGATGTGCAATGGCGAGTTTATGAGTAAAAATCCAGATGATGCTTGGAGTTACTTGGACATGTTGGCTGAAAACGCCCAATCTTGGGATACCTCGGATAAACCCAAGAACCCCAAGCCTACTCAAGAGAAAGGAGGGATATATGTCCTTAAAGAGGAAGACGACGTAAATGCAAGGATAGCCAACCTCACAAGGAAGGTTGAGGCTATGGAACTTAGCAAAAATGGAGTTTCCAAGTCCAAGGAAGCTGTTGAAACCACATGTGGGATTTGTCTTACCGACTTACACGCTACGCAAGATTGTCCCACAATTCCTGCATTTAAGGAAGTGCTGCAAGAGACAGCCAATGCCACATATGGTTACCAACGGCCCTTCAATGGACCGGTAGGTAATACATACAATGAGAGTTGGAAGAACCACCCGAATTTCAGTTGGAAGAATGCTCCTACGGGCAATCCTACCAACTCCCAAAGAGGGCCACCCATGCAAAATATGGCCCCACCTCAATTCTCATTGGAGGATACCTTGAGAGCGTTTATGCAAGGGCAAGCGCAAATAAATGAATCGAATCAGCAATTGTTCCAAGAGCTGAAAGTCTCGGTTGATGAGATTAAGGGACGCTTGAATGCTAGGGAAGGGACCTTTCCGGCCCAACCTCAGCCCAATCCAAAGCAAGTACATGAAGTAAGCATCCCTAATCCTTCCAACCAAAACATGGAGCAAGCTAAATCCATTACCACCCTTAGAAGTGGTAAACAAATTGACAAAACTATTCCGGTGAAGGCCGATGAGCCTAATGATCCGGTAAATTCTGAGGATGAAAATGGATCTAACTTAGCCCCACAACAACCGGAACGCATTTACAAGCCCATAGCACCATTCCCATCGAGATTGGTTGCCCCAAAATCTCTCCCAAATTCTCAAGATATTCTAGAGATTTTCAGACAAGTCAAGATCAATATCCCTTTGCTTGATGCCATCAAACAAATTCCCTCTTATGCCAAGTTTCTAAAAGACCTATGCACAACAAAATGCAAATATAATGTGCAGCAAAAGGCCTTCTTAACTGAGCAAGTTAGTGCCATCCTCACTCAAAAGACTCCCCCAAAATTCAAAGATCCCGGTAGTCCCACAGTCTCATGTATCATTGGAGACTACCGGATTGAACGTGCCTTGTTAGACTTGGGGGCGAGTGTGAACTTGATCCCATACTCGGTATATGAGCAATTGGGTCTTGGTGAATTAAAACCCACCAAAACCACATTGCAACTCGCGGATAGATCTATCCGTGTACCGAGGGGGATAGTTGAGGATGTTCTAGTCCAAGTTGACAAATTCTACTACCCGGTAGATTTTATAGTCTTGGACACACAACCGGTTTTGGATGCTAGCACCCAAATACCGGTGATATTAGGCTGCCCATTCCTTGCCACATCAAACGCAATCATCAATTGCCGGAATGGGGTGATGCAACTATCTTTTGGAAACATGACACTAGAGGTAAATGTGTTTCATTTGGGCAAAAGACATAGGGATGTCGATGATGAAGAGTTCTTCGATGTGAACATGCTCGAAACTTTTGAAGAAGAAGAACTCCTCCAACTTGAACCACTAGAAAGCTTGGAGACATGCTTAGCACATATCATGGATTCCGAAGATCCCATCAGTAGTGAGATTGTGCAGGCATTAAATATAGAAAGACCGGTAGTTGATACTAGCCGGTGGAGGCACCACTTTGAAAAATTGCCACCAACCACATCAAGGCCTCTACCGTCTAACATCAAACCACCAAAGCTTGACCTCAAACCGCTGCCATCAGAGCTTAAATACGTATATTTGGGTCAAGAGGAAACGTTCCCAGTTGTCATTGCCTCCCACCTAGAGAAAGACCAAGAGCTCAAGTTGATTGAGCTACTCAAAGAACATCGGGAAGCCATAGGTTGGACAATAGCGGATCTCAAAGGGATAGATCCTTCGGTTTGCACTCACCGTATACACCTTGAAGAAAATGCAAAAACGTCTAGACAACCTCAAAGAAGGCTAAATCCAAACATGATGGAGGTTGTCAAAGCCGAGGTGTTGAAGCTATTGGATGTGGGTATTATCTACCCCATCTCAGATAGCCAATGGGTGAGTCCTACCCAAGTTGTCCCCAAGAAATCCGGTATTACCATCATTGAGAACGCCAACAACGAACTTATACCGACGAGGGTGACAACCGGTTGGCGTATGTGCATTGATTATAGGCAGCTCAATACAGTTACTAGGAAAGACCACTTCCCTCTCCCATTTATGGATCAAATATTGGAGAGGTTGGCAGGCCATTCCTATTATTGCTTCCTAGATGGCTATTCTGGATACAACCAAATTGAGATAGCTCCGGAAGATCAAGAGAAAACCACTTTTACATGCCCGTTTGGCACCTTCGCTTACCGAAGAATGCCATTCGGGTTATGTAATGCACCCGCCACATTTCAAAGATGCATGTTGAGTATTTTCTCGGACATGGTGGGAGAGTTTCTTGAGGTATTCATGGATGATTTTTCTGTTTTTGGTTGTACATTTGAGGAGTGTCTCAAGCACTTGAAGTTGGTCTTGATGAGGTGTGAGGAAAAGCAACTTGTATTAAACTGGGAAAAGTGCCATTTCATGGTACAAAGAGGAATAGTCCTTGGACATATCATCTCGTCCAATGGAATAGAAGTAGACCGGGCGAAAATTGACATAATTTCCAATCTACCACCACCCAAAAGCATACGCGATGTGCGGTCCTTCCTTAGACACGTCGGTTTTTATCGAAGGTTTATAAAGGACTTTAGTCACATCTCAAGGCCTTTATGCAACCTTCTACAAAAGGAGAACCAATTCGAGTGGAGTGCCGAATGTCAATTAGCTTTTTCAAAGCTAAAAGACATGTTAACATCCGCTCCTATCATGCAACCACTAGATTGGTCCACTCCTTTTGAGTTGATGTGCGATGCAAGCGATTTTGCTATTGGGGCAGTGTTAGGTCAAAAGAAGGATAAAAAGCCCCATGTCATCTACTACGCAAGTAGGACCTTGAATCCTGCCCAAGTTAACTATTCGACTACAGAGAAAGAGCTCCTAGCTGTCATTTTTGCCTTGGACAAATTCAGACCATACTTAATAGGATCCAAAGTTATCGTTTATACAGATCATGCGGCGCTGAAATACCTTCTTTCCAAGAAGGATGTTAAGCCCCATTTGCTAAGATGGATCCTACTCCTTCAAGAATTCGATTTGGAGATCAAAGATAAGAAGGGGGTAGAAAATGTGGTGGCGGATCATCTATCCCGCCTAGTCCTACCAAATTCCATTGACGAGTCACCTATTGAGGACTCATTCCCTGATGAGCAACTCTTTGTTGCTATGCATCCACCATGGTACGTTGATATAGCCAATTATCTTTCCACAGGTGCAATGCCGACTCATTGGACTGCGCAAGACAAACGTAAATTTCTAAGGGAAGTGCGCAGATTTTTCTGGGATGAACCTCTATTGTTTAAATATTGCCCAGACCAAATTATAAGGAGATGCGTCCCCGATGATGAACACAATTCAGTCATCTCCTTTTGTCATGATCAAGCATGTGGGGGTCATTTTTCAGCCAAGAAAACAACTGCAAAAATTCTGCAGTGTGGTTTTTATTGGCCCACATTATTTAAAGATACCCACGAGTTTTGCAAAGCGTGCGAGCGCTGCCAGAAGTTAGGAGGATTATCCCGTCGAAATATGATGCCTCTCACCCCAATTCAACATCTTGAAGTCTTTGACTGTTGGGGCATTGATTTCATGGGACCATTCCCCTCATCTTTTGGATATGTCTATATTCTGTTGGTCGTAGACTATGTGTCTAAATGGATAGAGGCTATCCCATGTAGAACCAACGATCATCGTACGGTTCTCAAGTTTCTCAAAGAAAATATACTTTCTAGATTTGGGACGCCTCGAGCCATTATTAGTAATGGTGGTTCTCACTTTTGCAATAGACCTTTTGAAACTTTGATGAAGAAATATGGTATTAGGCACAAAGTGAGTACCCCATACCACCCACAAACAAGTGGGCAAGCTGAAATCTCCAATAGGGAAATCAAACAGATTTTGGAAAAGACGGTGAGACCGGATCTCAAGGATTGGTCCCTAAGATTGGATGATGCGCTTTGGGCTCACCGTACTGCCTACAAGACACCCATTGGAATGTCCCCTTATAGACTTGTCTATGGGAAAGCTTGCCACTTGCCTGTGGAGATAGAACACAAAGCCTATTGGGCAATTCGGGCTCTAAATTTTGACATTGACAAGGCTAGCTCGCTTCGCAAACTTCAATTAAATGAGCTTGATGAGATCCGGAACGATGCATATGAGAATTCGAGAATTTACAAGAGCAAGATGAAGGCCTTTCATGACAAGCACATCTTAAGGAAATCTTTCCATGAAGGACAGAAAGTGCTCTTGTATAATGCCCTACTTCATCTTTTTCCAGAAAAATTACGATCTCGATGGACCGGCCCATATATTGTCAAAGTAGTTTTTCCTCATGGGGCTGTTGAGATTGAGAATGCAGCGAATGGTGACTGTTTCAAAGTTAATGGACAACGCCTTAAACCATTTGTTGAGAAATTTGATTCAGAGGACATGTCCATCTCCCTGAATGATCCTGTCTATCAGGATGATTGATCTCCTAGTCTGATGGAGGTATAGCATAGGTAGGTTTAGTTTTGTTCTTCTGTTTTAATAGGTTTTAGTTGTTGTAGTTGCAAAATTCCATGATCGCTCTATCAGGTACTATTGTTCTCACTCTCTTATTATTTGCCATTGCTCTCATGTTCATGCTAATTGACTATTTCTTTTGTACATTGAGGACAATGAAAGATTTGGTTGGGGGGTGAGATGAGATCCTTCATCTAGCATATTGCAACATTTCGAGCTTCACATGCAGAATTTTTTTTGAATTTTCTAATATCTCAAAAATCTTTTAGAAAATCCTGTTTCTATACATTCGAGAGGCTATGAGTAGAAGAGGAGGAGAAACGAAGTGTGTGATGTTGTAGTCTTGAATTTCTCCCACCATAATGGTGTTATATGATAGTTCCCCTATTGTTGTGATTGATAGAAAAATTTGAACACTTTTTACACCTAGTTCACATTACACAATTTTCATGAGTGACAGGTTTATGTGATTTGTGGATTAGCTAGACTTTGATTTAAAGGTGTTGAGCAGCCAAGCCGGGGTATTTTGTCCATCCTTGTCCATGGGAAAATAACAGAAGATATGGATTTCTAAAAATCCTATCTAATTTAAAAGAAAAAGGAAAGAAAGGATGAAATCGGGAAGGAAAGAAAAATGGTGGAAAATTCCGAAAAGGGCTACCTATTACCAACCGGGGGATGGTCGAACCGTAACCAAAGCCGGAAATGGAACGTAGTGTGAAAGCCGTCGGAAGGACGGTAAGGCAAATTCCTGTCATAGGCTTGCTGTTGCTCTGTGCACCTTAAAACCTTTGGTTTACTGAATCTATGAAGAAGATGATTCCAGGAACTCATGAGATGAACTTTCACTATGCACACTAGGTTGAATTTGTTCGAGCTCTTCTATTTATCAATCAGTTAGCGGGAACCTCATGTAAACACTTCTTATGTTTTGAGAATCCAAGATTCAGCTTCTATCACCTAAATTTCTCCAAATTTTATATTTCTGCATCTTGGAATGGATAGAAACATGGATTCTGGAAGAGAGTTGGGTTTAGAGGTTTGAATTTGTTTCACGCATGTTTTGCTCGGGACTAGCAAAAAGCTGGTTGGGGGGTGTGTTGAACCTCCAATTTATACATTGTATTGCCCATTACACTACATAGTTTGCATGATTTTCATGGTTTAAAGGCCCACCTAACACGTGTTTTTGTGATTGTAGGGATAAGAGTGGATTTCATCAAATTGGAGCCAAAAGAATATATTTGAAGACATTCATGAAGTCCTAAGATGGACCAAAGAGAGAAGAAGAAAAAGAGAGAAAAGAGAATGAAGAAAAGAAGAAAAAGATGAAGAAATACAAGGCTGACCGGTCGTCCGACCGGTCAGCCACATCAAAGGATTAAGTAGAAGAGAGGCCGACCGGTCATGACCGGTCGGCCATACACACTGTGCAGTTGCTGATCAAAAGAAAGAGAAGGCCGACCGGTCTTGACCGGTCGGCCACACATGAAGGCTGTATATACTAAGGCAAAAACTAGCCCGACCGGTCATGACCGGTCGGGCATGCACGCTGGACATATAGGAAAGTCTGTCCGACCGGTCATGACCGGTCGGCAGCACTCTCTAGAAGGTGTAAAACATCAGTCCGACCGGTCACGACCGGTCGGCTCTGCGTAAGGATGAGTCCTTTCTAAATTGGGACTCCGAATTTCACTGCGCAATGCGAAGTCTTTCGCAGGATCCGACGCAAGGGGGGTTTGTTGCTATAAAAGGACACCTAGGGGCTCTCCCTAAGGTATCAGAGAAGCTAAGGAACGTGAGTTTGGAGGGTGAAGGCGATTGTGGAGCGGCTGCAACTCTTCTATTCGGGTTTTTCTGTTTTTATGCATTATTTCAGAGTTTTTAGTTGTAGCATGACTATGCTCGGCTAGAACCTCTCAGCTAAGGCTGAGAGGTGAAGCTTGTAGCTAATACTATGTTGATTTTAGTTTAATTCAAGTAATTTACATTCAAGTTTGGATTTTTGCATGGTTTAGTTCCAAATAATGGTAGTTTGAGATGTTTTATCTGAGTTTATGTGCTCCGGACATGAATTCCTTTTAATTCTCTAAGATTATCATGTTTGTTTATCTAAATTCGGATTATAGTAATCCTTGAGCAGGCCATAGTCCAGAGGCATGGCTGTTACTCCGCAGGCTATAGTTTGAGTTTTGTATTGATTGAATGGAACTAGAACTTGGAAGTTCAACTTGAATGTGATGGAATGTGTGTGAATGCTTTACTTTCCAACTAGATGAGAGATAGGACTTCAAATCTAGTTGTGTTCTCTATTTGGATTGACTGAATTGACATAGGATTGCTACAAGTGGATCCTTGAAAGCCTTAGTACTTAATATCTCTGATTTTTCATTAAATTTCTGTTTTAAGTAAGCACTCTTTTAAATCTGATTTCCTTTAAAAAGCCGAGTTGCTGGAGTGATTTGGTAGCTGTTACTATTTCCCTGTGAATCGACCTCGGTCTTACCGAGATTTATTACTACATCGCAGCCTTACACTTGAGGCGAGCGAACATTGCCGCTCAAGTAGGTTCTACCTTTGATGTGCCGGTAGTGTATTCAATCATTTTCTTTCCATTTGGGTTATCTGAATGTTGAAGTTTAATCCACACCATTCAGTTGTTGGACCATTTGCGTTGTTGTATACCATCCAATTAGAGTGCTATATCTTTATGTTTGCTTGTATTATATGTGAATTATCTTTTTATGCTATTTTTAGTATGTCTGTTGCCACACGTAGTGTTATTTGGAATACTCTTATGCGATCTATATAGTATATGCTTTGCGAGCACTATGCATGTGTAATGAGTATGCATCCCGAATCACCATTGTTAGTTGGGGACCACTAGGGCATAAACGCATTCATAAAGCATTCGAGATGTAGTCGCGCAAATGTAATTCACGTGCTCTCTATCGCAAACCTCTCCAATAGGTATGGGACTATTCGAGGACAGGAATCTATCATCCTGACTTACACTGTATGGTAGGCATAACTTAGCATACCTTGTAGCCCTTGGTGCGAGATTCCCTGGCTAGTGACATCCCGCACTATGACTCGATCATTCATATGTGTCCCCTCATCTTAATCATATCTCAAATAGGTTGGACTAGATTGATTTATTGCCATCGTGGTAGATGGACTACTTGTTGGCTCTCATACTGTATACTTGACTCATGCATCATGAATGCTCGGCTCATCTGATTGTCTTGTATCAACCGGCCATATCGGTCATGATTGTCGTGCAGTTCATTACCAGCTGATGGTGACATTGTGTTTGAGACCTTATAGTTTTATGGTGCTCTTTGGAGACTTGCACGGGCATGTCGTCCCGCTTTTGTATGCATGGTTGCATTTCGCACCGTCTGCTTGTGCCGCATATAACATGGTTACTACGTTACAACCACAGCTCCATCGTGGTTTGCAGAACACCAAAAATATGTGATCTTTAAACTGGATGCCATAGATGTCCCTGGGTGAAAGTCCCTGATCCTGTTGGTACCAAGGTGGGTGCTCCATTCAAGGACCGGGTGGTTGAATCATACACCAGTATGCCGAATACCAAATGGTGGTGTTTTCCACTGCACGTGGTTAGTTTGGAAGAAGGTCTGACCTAACCTGCCGGAAGAGTGTTGGCAAAGTGGGTTGAGTTTGACCAGCTGTGAGTAGGTCCGTTATTGCACCAGATAGGCTTTGGCATTCTACTGGTGAGTAGTGAGGTCTGTGAGACCCCAGTGATGTTCCGCTTCAGAGATGGTATTGGTATCACTGTATGGTGTTGGACGGTCCTGACGTGGGCGGGTGTGATGTGGGCGGGGCTGTAAGCCTGGGCGAGCTACCACACTGGGTGAGCTACCAGTTCCGAGTCCTGCATTGCTTACGTGATTGCGTTATGACTGTTCGTATCTGGACCACTGTACTGAGAGGTGGTGATTTGCATACATGCATTGGATCATTGTATGTGACATTAGGCCCTGTAGGCCATTGCATAGTATGAGTATATAGCCTTGGTAGGCTGGTTACCTGTATTGCACGCTTGCATAGCCATGGTAGGCTAGTTATATGTATTGCATGCTTGCATAGCCGTGGTAGACTGGTTATTCATATCACATGATCGAGTAGCCTAATTAGGCGAATTCTTAGTTTAAAGTTCTCATCATGCTTTACTGCTTACTCTAATATTTATCATGCTTGTCATACGCATTGCGCACGCACACACGCACTCACAAAGCTTCATTCGAAGCTTATGCGCGTTTGTTACGCTGCAGGTTATACCAGAGTGTATCAGTAGCGTTGAGTTGGAGTTGGGAGTGCAGTAGCAGGAGGTGCCGGATTGTGCACAGTTTTTATATTTACGCATTGTGTATTTACTTTTCAGTACTGCATTTAAACGAAATGATTTAGTGGAAATATTGTGTTTGTCTTTGATGATACTCATATGGTGATGCTCATGTTTAAAAAAAAAATCAGACCCTAAAATCCTTCTTGTGGTATCCTAGGATCGGAACCTGACGTGTAGGGTTAGGATCCGAGATCGGGGTTAGGATCCGAGATCGGGGTACTACGGAGGCTGCCACCTCTGAATTCGGGTTACAGCAAATGGACGTCGAGAACCGAATTTGGGGCGTGACATGTTGCCCTATATAAATACTTTTTCATTCTTGGGGTACGTCTCCCCCTCCACCCCTTCATTCGCGGCATACTTCGGAGCTATAGGATTGCCCTCGGGCAACTTATAGTAAATGGGTGGAGGGTAGTCTTGAGTTCCTTCACTCTCTGGGTGCAAGCCGGTAATGGAGAGTTAACCACCGAAGAATTTCTCCGGATGTACCGACTTAAGAAGGCGGCCTCCAACGAAGGATGGTACTATCTCTTTTACTGGCACCGGGATAACTTTGTCCTGGGGATGCGCACTTTAAATTACCCCGGGTGGAGGAAACGGTGGTTTTATGCTTCCGGGAGCTGTGAGTCTGAGACAAGATCTTCGTCTTGGGGCCTTGGCGAGAACCGCTTTTTCTGTGAAGGTGAGCATAGTTTCACACTTCGCAGATTTTTGCGAGTCAATTTAGGGTTTTCTGATTTCTGCTTCTCTGACTTATACTTGTATTTGCAGGTGTTCCGACTTTGACGAAGCCAAGCTTGAAGGGAGGGATTCACGAGAAAATCGTGAAGGTATACAAGTTGCCTGCTCGCGACAGGCATATCGAGGCTTGTCTATCATCCCCTCGACTCGCAGCGGCAGGACTAATATCTCGCGAGGAGCTCGCGATGACCAATGCTAAGGAGAAAAGAGGGTTGCTGCCTCGCCTCAAGGGTACAAACTCGAAGAGGCAGAAGAAGACTCCTGCAGGTCCTTCTCATCCATCTAATCGGACGGGTGTCGCCCAAACTCCCCCTCTCGAGGCTGTGGTGGCCATGCCAGCTGCTCCTGCTCCTGTCGCTCCCTCACTGGTGGTTCCTCCTAAACCACCAGTTATAAATATTATTGATAACTCCCCAAGGGACAACGGGGTGGGGTCAAGCTGCCCCCCAGTTGAAGAATCTCCCGAGCCTGAAGGTGTTCGCGAGTTGGCTCCTTCTCGCGAGCCGGCTACTGCTTAAGCTGCGAGCCCAGCTGGACTGGTAGTAGCCCAGCCTTCTGGTAGTGGAGCATTCACCGTCCCCCGTCATCTTCACCCCATCTGTAAATTCTTGTTTGACAATATTTCCCCCAGACCTTCGGCACCCTTCCCGAGCCATGTCCTGAAAACCTCTTCCTCGAGGCAGGAGTGAGGATGGTACAGGTAACTTATTTTTAATTTGATCCTGTTGTTTTGTCTTTTTTTGTTTGCTCCCGAGTCTTTATCTCAGAACCTTTCTTCTGTTCTGTAGGGCTTGGACCTCATTCTGCGGACGAAGCATGACATCATCGCCGCCCGTCGTGTGATAGATGAGGCTGATGGGAAGAGGATTGCCCTGGAGAAAGCGGTCCATGGAAGGGACCAAGTCATCAAGTCTCACGAGACCCTAATCGCGAAGATGATTGAGGAGAAAAAGATCTTCATTGAGAAGGTTCAGGTCCTGACCGATAGGTACCAGGCTTTGGACTCCAACTTCGCCAAGCTCGCAGAGTTGAAAGAGAAGGCAAAGAGAGAAAGAGAGATCTTCCGCCAAGACAAGATCTCGCTGGAGGAGCTGCTCGCAGAGGTCAAGTCGCAGCTCAAGGAAGCTAGCGACAATTTGGAAAAAGAGCGCTCCACTCTTGCGCAACTCAAGGATGACTCGATCCACTGGGATGAGGAGAGAGTAGCCCTTGTTAAGATGTTCTCTAAAGAAGAAGCTCGAGCTATCACGGAGTTTCGAACTTCACAGCTGTACGACGAAGAAAGATACGAGTCGTACGATGCTGGTCGCGACTTTGCACTACGAGTGGTGCAGTGGATGTCCCCATCTTTTGATATGGGTGAATTTGATAAGGTCGCGGCCATCATAGCTGCGGAGGAGAGAGCAACTGCCGAGAATGAAGTGACCGAGGTCACTCAAGTTGGAGGGGTCGCCGAATTGGGCCCTGAAGTCGAGAGTGCTGCTCCTCCTTCAACCGATGCGGGAGAATGATTGTCTCCTTCTTCTCTTTTTTTTTATGTATTGAATTCTATTTGTAAACAACTAGACCTTGTAATTTGTTGAGATGAAATGAAAGAAGACACCTTTTGATGATATTGTTGGGGTTTTATCTCTCCTTTCTTTCGCTCTTTCTTGCTTATATACTGAATGCCTTCATACTTAACTCAGATGAGTTAGGCTCAATCCAGGGGTCTTGGTGACCATGTCCGCGTGGAGATAGACCGATCTATCGATTGAGGCTTTGACCCTACCAAGGGTAGGTAATTGGCCAAGAGAGTGTGTGTATTCTCTTCGGAGCTATTCGGGTCCGAATAAACGGAGCAGCGACTAAAATACTAATTTTAACCCTACCAAGGGTAGGCAATTGGCCAAGAGAACGTGGATATTCTCTTCGGGGCTATTCGGGTCCAAATAAATGGAGTAGCGACTAAAAATACTGTCTTTGATTGATATTTATTCGAATGTCGTCCAACATTACATCGGATTAAGGGAAATACCATAGCAAATGTTCCACATGCCAAGGGCGACGTACGGGTCTTCCCTGCATATCTTCAAGATAATAAGTACCGGGTCGCGCAATTTTGATGACTCGATATGGACCTTCCTAATTTGGATCCAGCGAACGAGCAGGGGCTTCGAGGTTCTGTCTAAGGACTAAATCACCGAGCTGGAAACCTCTAGGCCGAACTTTAGCATTACGATAGCGAGCGATGCACTGCTGATACGCTGCTGCTCGCAGCTGGGCTGCATCTCTCCGCTCTTCCAAGAGGTCGAGATGAAGTAGAAGACCTTCCTGATTATGGATGTGATCATACTGCTTGATTCGATACAAAGGTACTTGAAACTTCAACTGGTACTACTGCGTCGGTACCAAATGCTAAGGAAAAAGGAGTTTCGCCTGTTGATGTGCGAGTCGTAGTCCTATATGCCCATAAGACTTCCGGCAGGAGTTCTGGCCACAAGCCTTTACACTCACCGAGCTTGGTCTTTAGATGATGCTTGATAATTTTATTCACTGCTTCAACTTGCCCATTTGCCTGAGGATGATATGGAGAAGTGCGGATATTGCGTATCTTCCATTTTTTGCAAAATTCATCGAAAGCGGCGTTGTCGAATTGCTTTCCATTGTCGGTGATTATAGTGTGGGGGAGCTCATAACAGCATACGATATTACTCCATACGAATTTAATGGTCTGTTTCTCGGTGATTTTGGCTAATGGCTCTGCCTCGGCCCATTTGGTGAAATAATCAACCCCCACGATTGCGAACTTGTTTTGACCTTTCCCGATAGGCAAGGGCCCGATGATATCGACTCGCCATTGAGGGAAGGGCCAAGGGCTACCCATTGGCGTCATTTGCTCGGATGGTACATGAGGTATAGGAGAATATCGCTGGCACTTATCATATTTGTTAGAGAATTCGATCGCATCTGCCTTCAGAGTGGGCCAGTAGTATCCTTGCCTCATCACCTTATATGCTAGAGATCGTCCATTTGGGTGGTTACCACATGCCCCCTGGTGTATTTCATCTAGAACACGATGTGCTTCTTCTGGGTGAAGATACCTTAAATAGGGCAAAGAGAAACTCTTACGTAATAACATTCCATTTTCTAAAGTATACCTTGCAGCTCGATGACGAATTTGTCGTGAGGATTTCTTGTTGTCTGGAAGATGTCCATCCCTGAGATAGAGGAGAGTGGGGTCCATCCAACATGGAGAGGGATGGATCGCGATCACTTGCCCAGGAGTTGCTTGATCGATACTTGGGGTCCGAATGCGCTAGATGGGAATTGAATGTGATAACTCAGATTCTGGAGCAGAGGCAAGTTTTGCCAAAGAATCTGCAAGTTTGTTCTTCTCACGAGGGATGTGGATCATTTCATAATTTTTCAGCTTCGTGAGCAGGATGAGCACTCTGGATTTGTATAACGCCATCCTTTCTTCTTTTGCTTCAAATTAGCCGAGTACCTAATTGACTATGAGCTGAGAGTCACTATGAATGAATAGATTTTGAATTGAGAGGACATTTGCCAGTTCGAGGCCAATGATCAGAGCTTCATATTCTGCTTCATTATTTGAGATGCGAGAATCAAATCGTAAAGCGTATTGGAAACGCGACCCGTCTGGAGCAACTAGAATTAGGCCCGCTCCGCTACCGGTGGCCCGTGAGAACCCGTTCACGAAGAGTGACCAGGATGGTTGGTCGCTGGTCGCGGGATTATCGTCGGGAGAGGAGTATATAAATTCGGCGATGAAGTCTGCTACGGCCTGGCCCTTGATTGCGGTCATGGGGTAGAACGAAATATCGTGCCCGCTGATCTCGACTGGCCATTTAGTTAATCACCTTGAGACCTCGGGTTTTTGAATGACCTGCCGTAATGGGTGGTTTGTTAGCACTAATATAGCGTGGGCTTGGAAGTATGGTCGCAGTTTCCGAGCAGCCGTGACTAAAGCGAGGGCCAACTTTTCCATATCAGAATACCGAGTTTCGGCATCCACCATTGCTCGACTAATATAATAAACGGGCCTTTGTACCCCGAAATTTTCTCTTATTAGAGCGGCGCTAACGGCTGTAGAAGACACAGATAAATAAAGAAGAAGTTATTCGTTTGCCACAGGTTTAGATAAAACGGGAGGTGCACTCATATATTGCTTCAGTTGTTGAAACGCTTCTTTGCATTGCGGTGTCCACTCCCAATTAGATTTGGCGGTGGCTCGGAGGAGTTTAAAGAAGGGTAAGCACTTGTCCGAGGCCCGCGAAATGAACCTGTTTAATGATGCGATGCGACCCGCTAAACGTTGGACATCTTTGAGAGTGGTCGGAGACTTCATTTCGATCAATGCTCTTATTTTTTCAGGATTTGTCTCGATCCCTCGCTGACCAACCATAAATCCGAGAAACTTTTTAGCGGACACACCGAACGCACATTTCTCTGGATTTAGTTTCATCCGATACCTCCTCATTAAGTCAAAGGCTTCACGAAGGTCTGCAAGGTAGTCATTGCCTATGACGCTTTTCACGAGCATGTCGTCGACATAAACCTCCATATTCCTACCGATTTGTGTGGCGAATATTTTATTGACGAGGCGCTGGTAGGTGGCCCCTGCATTTTTAAGACCCAAAGGCATTACCTGGTAGCAATACAGACCTCGGTCGGTTATGAAGGCGGTATGCTGTCTATCAGGCGGATACATCATAATCTGATTGTAACCAAAATAGACGTCCATGAAACTTAGCAGGGCATGCCCTGCCGTCGAATCAACCAGCTGATCGATTCGCGGTGTCGGGAAGTTGTCTTTTGGACACGCTTTGTTCAAATCGGAATAGTCAACGCACATCCTCCATTTGCCATTAGTTTTTCGAATGAGAACCACGTTCACAACCCACTCTGGGTAGTCGACTTCTTTTATAAAATTGACTGCGAGAAACTTTTCGACCTCGGCCTTGATTATCATTTGCCTTTCTGTAGTGAAGGCACGTCGGCGTTGATGAAGAGGTTTATACTTCGGATCAACGTTCAAACGATTCGCCATGACGCTGGGGTCGATGCCCGACATATCTTTGTGAGACCAAGCAAACATATCTTGGTATTCGGTGAGAAAACGGACCAAATCTTCTCAAAAGACGCTGGTTAAAGAAGACCCAATGTATACGTCTTTGGTCAAATCGTCTTCGGTTAAGTGGATTTCCACTGTCTCTTCTCCGGGAGTTCCTGATTGGAGAGCATTTTCTCTTGGATCTAATGAGGTAGCCGTCAGAAAGCTTGGTGAATCTTGTGTCACCATCATAACTGGTGTCGTCTGAGCCATCTTTCGGTCTTGTATGGCTATCTCATAACACGACCGGGGTTCCTTTTGATTTCCTCGTACAATCCCAACACCATTTGGGGTAGGGAATTTGATGCATGAATACAAAGGATGTAAAGCTGCTCCAACCTTGTTGAGCGATGGTCGCCCTAAAATGGCGTTGTATGTTGATCAAGCCGGTTAGACAAGGCTTGGAATCTAGCGTTGAGGGTTAGGAGTGTGTTTCCGAGGAGACGCATGACATCTCCTTGATTCCCGGAAACATCAAATTGCGGGTTTTGCAACGGCACGCTAGGATCTCCCTGAGGTAGGCCCGTCGACGTAGTTTGAGGGATAGGTGCCTGTTTGGTAGTATCAGGCGGAGGTAGCGTCTGCCTTGAAGTCGAAGGATGAACTGTCTTTTTGGGAGGCATGGTGGGAGGACTCTGATCAGTGATGAGAGCGGCTAATTTTGGCGATCAAGTTCCCACACACGGCGCTAATCTGTTAACGTCGGATTTGGTAACAGGATCCTCCAGACGTTCACCTTCCTTCAAGCCAGCTCTCCTTCGAACCTGAAAGAATATAAGAGAAAACTAAGGGTGGCCGGCGTCCAGCCGTTAGCCCTCCGAAGCTTAAGTCAGATAGGATATGGTTGCAAAGGAAACTCACAATTTAAGAGTTTAGAGATTGTATATATTGTACCTTTACCACTTGTAGGATTATCTATTTATGCAAATCCGGGTGGTCCAGTCCGTTACGCAAGCCATTAAGATTACTGTTGATTTTTGGGGATAAGGAGCTTATCCTATCAATCCTTAGATAAGGGGATAGCCTAACCGTTCTATATGTCCAACTGATTACGTCTCTTGATGGAAATCCCCAAAGGTTCGGAGCTACAGATAGAAACAAACCAAAATCGGCCTATATGGGCTGCTGGTACTATAAGCTGGGTACGTCATTGCCAGAGACCAGAGACTAGAGACCAGGGCTGCTCACATGTCGGGAGCTGCTCGCGAACCGAGCTGCTCGCATGACGAGAGCTGCTCGCGAGTCAGGGTGTTGAGATACGACGCCTTTCAATGACCACGAGCCAAGCTGCTCACAGGTCGGGAAAGATGTTCCGCACTTTCCTAATATTCGACTATCGACACAAGGGCTCAAGAACTGGGTAACTGTGCACCGTACTTGTCTAATGTGCGAGACTCGACCGGGTGGGCTCACGAGTCGAATATTACTATAAGGGTACTCGAACGTCTCGAGTTCTGGCGAGAACTCCGATCACCGCAATTTGACTATAACAGTCATGACATTAGCAATTGAAACCTTTCAGGAGTACAGTCTCATATTTATTTGCCATCCAACCTGTACATAAGGTCACATGGACATGGATGAAGGTAAAACACAAATATCAGTTTTTGATCAAAAGATTCAAAACTGCCACAAGTCCCAAGAATATTCTTATGGTGAGTGTTCAATCTACAGTACCATGTGGTCCACTTGAGCCTTAGATCTGCTTCATCTTTGTGATCATATGCTAAAATGATTTGACAAAAGGGAGATACATCAACGTACGTGGGCCCTATAGAGCCCCTGCTTAGACCATAAGTCCAGGTGGCCCAGGAATGACGCAGTCCGATTCCTTTCTCTACATTACATGTCCACTTATTAATTTGAACTGTACAGCTAGTAGGCCTCATAATGGGTGAAATATGTTTCACTAATTTTATGGCTTTACTTTCTAATACTTAAGTGTTGCCCGTTATCTGTTCTCTTTGCCATTTGAAGGCAATTGTTCAGATTTACATTATATATTTTTTATTTTATAATAAAGGTGGGAAGCACACCACCTGAAATGCATTAAAAAGAAAAGGGTGTATACCGGATATGGAGGGCACTGGGCGCCACAAAAGCTGGGGGCCTCTCCCAACAAAAGGCGTAACTAGATCTCTACGCATCAATTCGGGCGGGGCCCAGCAAAACGGGCCATGCCTATGATATAAGGGATGCCAAAACTGAAACTAAACAGATACGTACAGGCATACACAAAACTCAAAAGAGGATTGGAAAATCAGCTAAAAGGAGGAAATGGGACTTATCTGCAGGATGGGCAACTGTTCAGATGTAAGATCATCAAATCTGTTTGTAACTTGAATTAATTTCAATGTACAGTGGGTTGGGTCCCACTAGACGGACAATCCTGATTGAAAACTAACCCAACCATTTGCAACGCAGCAATGCGGCGCTGCCATATTCTGGTTCTTCTGGCCTCTGCAGTATCATCTCACGTGTGTGCTTTTGATGGGGCACGCGCTGGTGTCCCATGGCCAGGTTCCACCTCAGGGTTCCATGGTTTAATTGATCTCAAGTACTGTTCATATTCTCTGTTACTGTATAGCAGCTATGGACTCATGGTGACGCTTCATTGATGATCTGACCTTTGAATCTTAAAATTTGAATACGAGCCATTAAATGTTATTATGAAGCCTAATCACTCGATTGAACAAATGTTTCTTACATTGGATTGAGTAATTTGAGATGCACTCCCAAGGCGAAAACAAGCCCTGTACCATACTACGGCATAGGGCACCCTAGGCTGTCAAAAACGGCTTGCGGGCAAAGGCCCGCTCCACGTTACCACTGTGGGGCCATGGTGATGTATGTATCCATGCCGATAAAAAGCTCAAGTGGATCACACCATAGGAAACCCTGGCGGTAATGACACCCACGTTGAAACCTTTCTAGGGCTGCACCCTGATGTTTAGTTGCTATCCAACCATTTCATAGGGTCACACAAACATGAATAAAGGGAAACTACAAATATCAGCTGGATCTCAAACTTTTGTTACCTCTTCAACGGCGGGTGTTCAATGGCCACTGTTTCTTAGGTGTGGTATACTTGAGTTTTGGATTTGCTTCATCTTATTTTTTTGGCTTATGGCTTAAAAATAGTTGTCAAAAAGGATAGACGGTGTCAATAAAACACATACATCACCGTGGGCCCCATAGTTCCTGCAATTGGTCATTCAAAGTTGTGGGTCCTATCATAATGTATGTGTTTCGTCCACACTATTCATCCATTTTTTTCTATTCATTTTATGACATGAGCTAAAAAATGAAGAAAATCCAAATCTCAAGTGGACTACAACATAGAAAACAGGGGTGATTGAACACCCACCATTAAAAACTTCCTTGGCACTACAAAACTTTTGGATCAAGCTGATATTTATGTTTTACCTTCACCGAAGTCTTGTTGGAATCGGGTGACTCAAATATATGCTGGACATCAACATCGGGCAATCGAGCGGACTGGGGTCAGGCGATCGACCAAGACAGATTTTACAATGTGAACTCTCTAGATGATTTTGAATTGTTTCGGGTGACCACAGGTGTAGTCGTCAAGCGATCGAAGGATGATCAGGCGGTCTTGATTGACCGATCGATCGTATGTCGATTTGCGCTAGTTTATGCAGTTTTGCATAAATTATTTCTAATTCCGATTGTTTTCTATTTAAAGTGGTGTAATACGATATTAGAGTAATTGTCAAAGGGGTCGGGTATCCTAGAGAGATTGAGAGAGTTCTAGGATAAGAGAAATAGCTTGAGATAGCTTGGGTTTTCTCTTATGGGGCTTGGATTCAAATAGTGTTCTTCTTCATTCTCTTGTAACTTCGATTTCATAGTATATGAGTTTTGTGTTGTGGTTTTTTTTTGTGAGACTTTTTTCACGTAAAATCAGATTGCCTTTTCTTGGATGTTAGATTTGCTAGGTTGTTTGCCATTGTGATTATCTCATTGGATTCTTGCTTCCGTGAGTTTCCAAACAAGTCCATGTAACCACAGTTTGGATGACAAGTAAACAATATAGTTTTCCCTTCACCTGAGTCCATGTAAACTAATCATCAGCTTGAATGGCAAGTAAACATTACAATGGGACTAGGAAGTTTTTAACGGTGGGCATTCAATCACCCCTATTTCTGTGGTGTGGTCCACCTAAAATTTTCATCTGCATCATTTTGGGCTCATGTGCTAAAATAAGCTGGAAAAATAGATGGATGGGACATATAAAACACATACATCATGATGTGGCCTACAAAGCTTCTTTTTCAGTGGGTGCTGTGTTACCTTACAATTAGAGTCCGGTGATCCACTTCTGTTTTGAACAGCATAAATAAAATTAAAAGAAGAGAGATGCTCCAGTGCTCCCACTAGAAGCTTTTTTTATGTTATTTTATTTTATTTTATTTTATTTTACGGGCACCTACACCTTACACACCCACGCACCCACACCACGAATGAGATTTCACCACAACAGGTTACTGGGACCCATGACTTTCTGTTGAAACTCTTGAGTCTACCACCAAGGCATGAGTAATGACCCAGCACTGGAAGTTGTAATGCTCCTAATTGCATAAGGACACAGAGACAGTCCAATGGTCTACACTACTCATTAGTTCAGCCCACGTAGCATGGCCTCCCACGCAGATATCACACAGATCTCACAAATATGAACCATTTGATCAGTGGTCTTTAATAAATGGTCACCATTTAAATAAAAATAGGTTCAAACAACAATTTGGTCCATCTATTTGTTAAAGCCAGTCATGGAATGGAATGTTTATGATTTTAAAGAATCACTTTAAAGAATCATTTTTTTCTAGACAGTCGTAAAGCTCCATGCATGGCTTTAATAATGGATGGCTGTAAAAATTAAGGCTAAATAAAAGATGGATTGGATTATCCGATCAGTACGGTTTTTGTACAGTAGCCTATAAAATATGTTATGGGATTAATGAACAGTTCACATTGATAGACTGGACTGTCCAAGTGAACCACTGCAACTAGGAGCACTTGTAACTTAGTGTGCTGTGAGAGCACTGGAGCATTTCTCTAAGAAGTAAACGATCAGAGTCTTTAGACTTTTCAATGTTCATCTAAATTGTGAAGTACATGGTTGTCCCTGTTGATGGTTGAAAGTCAAAGTATGAACTTTGTTGTAGGTGCCTGGGAAGATGAAGTCCGTCGGATCACGAAGAAACGATGAAGGTGTAGGGTCCACTAAGGAGCAACCGTTGATTTTCGATGATTATTCTCTCATACCCCATAATCAAGTTCATATGCTTAGTCACTGGGACATTCATCTTTAATTAATAAAAGAATGGTGCTTTAATTAGAATGAAATGGGCTTTGAAAAATAATCCAATGCTTGCTCCTGCTTGCATCGAGACAACTTATATAATCTGATCAGTCCACCTAGGCTGTTCATTTGGTCCCACGCATGTTCAGTCAAAAACATCACACTGATCAAATGATTCTAACCCATTCTATTTGGGATTCTGATTTTTCAAGTCCGAGCCCGGCCCATTGCAACCCCTAATGCCTGATCCGCGTAAGATGTTCACGTGTTACGTCACGAGGCACACGACGCGTGGCTTGCAGGTGCAGACGAAAAGAGAGAGCATAAGTGGACAACGATAAGACAGCCATTTTGGGATTTCAGGGTCTCCCCTCGAGGTCGGTTCCCCAAAATGCTTGCTGACACTTAAAGCACCAACAATAAGAACCCAACAAGCTCAGAGTATCTAATCTCAGCCGTCCAAACTCACTCAAGGTTATGAGATAGGTATCTTCAGTGTAACTACCTTTTTTCTTTTTCCGTTTTGAGTTCGTCGTGGACTTTTTCGGGTGGTAGAGTTATTTGCCCTGAGATATGTTAGATATTAAAGGTGTTTTTTTTTTTTTATATTTGCACTGACATATGCTAAATATTAGAGAATTTTTTTTTCTTTTTCTTTTTCTTGGGTGGAGATTTTTTGCAGTTAGATATGCTAGATCCGAGAGGATTATCCGACATGTGCTCCCACAGTAAGGTTGATGTACACCCCCATTTGATCTCATTTTCTTTTTTTCTTCTTTTTTTTCTGGGTTAGTAGTTAGGGCTGTTTGGTAAAACTTATTTCCAGCACTTCTCACTAAATTAGTCTATTTTCAGTGATTTTCTGTAATTAGATTTGTTCGGTAAATGTATAAAATTAAGCGCTTAATTCTGATTTTGACTGAAAAAATTGAATGTTTTTTTAAGCTTTCCTCCTTTGGCTTAAACTTAACTCTGAATGCGCAAAGTGATTTTGATTTAATTTTTTTATAAATGACAATTTTACCCTTCTTCCTATAATATCTGTGATGGGCTAATTGCGTAGGCTTGGAGGACGTCCCATTGTTGGAAAGTTTCTTTGGCCACGTCATGTTGTAGGTGTTATATCCACACTATCCATCCACTTTACCAAATCATTTTAGGGCATGAGCAAAAAAAAGCAGACCTAAAGCTCAAGTGAACCCACTATAAAAAAAAATTAGAGGATGATGACGTCTACCATTGAAATCTTCCTAGGGCCCACCATGATGTTTATTTGCCATCAAATCTGTTCACAAGGTCATAAAGAGCTAGATGAAGGGAAAGAAAAAATATCAACTTGATCCAAAACTCCTATGGCCCCCAAGAAGTTTTCAATGTTAGACATTCAATCCTCACTACTTTCTATGGTACTATGGTCCACATGAGGTTAGGATCTGCCTTATTCTTTAGCTCATGACTTTAAATAATTTGAAAAAATGGATGAATGGTGTGGATACAACACATACATTATGGTGGGGGCCTACGGGACATTCCTTCATCAACGTGTTATATACCCTGTTGATGCGGATTGCATGCTAAAGGCTTGCGCAGCAAGTTCGTGCACAAGAAGTTAGGTGGGGTCCACCATGATGTTTGCAAGAAATTCACTTCGTCCATATGTTTTTCCAGCTCATTTTAGGACATGAGACAAAAAATGTGGCGGATCCAAAACTCAAGTGAGCCATATGTTTACGTTGGATTTGGTAATAGGATCCTCCATATGTTCACTTTCCTTCAAGCCAGCTTCCTTTCGAACATGAAAGAACACAAGAGAAAACTAAGGGTGGCCAGCGTCCGGCCGTTGGCCCTCCGAAACTTAAGTTAGACAGGACATGGTTGTAAAAGGAAGCGACGGGATTTGAGACTTGAGATTGTGTACCTTTTTCGTTGATAAAACCATCTATTTATATAGATCTAAGTGATCCAATCTGTTACGCAAGGCGTTAAGATTACTCCTGATATCCGGAGATAAGGTGTTTATCTTGTCGCTCCTTAGATAAGGAAAATGGCTTGATCCAATTAGTCATTTAATCGATTACGTTCCCTGATGGCAATCCCTTATAGTTCGGAACCACGAATTGAGATAAGCCTAACGTTGGTCTATATGGGTTGCTGGTACTGAAAAGGCAGGGGACGCTCGGGCTCGAAGATAACTTCTCGCATATTTGAGGTGCAGAACCTTTTGGCGACCACTATTGAGATGCTCGTATCTCCAGAAAGGTATTTCGTACTTTTCCAATATTCGAGCCTCGACCATAAGGGCTCGGTGGCTCGGGAGTTGTATGTCGTACTTGTTCAATATGTGAGCCTCGACCATGCGGGCTCGCATGTCGAATACCATCACAAAGGTGCTCGCATGTCGAATACCATCATAAAGGTGTTCGCATGTCGAATCTTCACTATGTTCGACCACCACAATTTGGCTATAATAGATGCCCCTCAAGTCCTTGCCACGGAGAAGTCTGAGGAAAGGACTTGCTTACTGGCACGCACAACCTCCTAAATGCCTTTATCGGAGGTAAAGCTGTACGTGATTGGGCTGGCATTAATGAGGGCCAGCCTTCTGTAGCTTTTCGACATAGAGGAGGTGAAGAGGCACCCGCCATGTATCTATAGAATTAATGACCGTGTCCGTTCGATTGCTGCGCCAAAACGAACAGTCGCCACATGTCACCAAATCTTTGAGGAATGATTGCTTATAAATATACGGAGCCTGCAAGGTTTTCGAAATTTCGTCTGGAGTTTTCGAAAAACCCTTCTTCCTTCTTTGCTTCCTTCTGGTGTTCTCTCTTCCTCTAGTGTGATTTTGTTCTTCAATTCTCTTTGGTATAACTTCATTCCCTCATTCTCCTTCTCTTCTAGAGTGTTCTTTTCCTCTCTTCTTCTTATATTTTAAATATTCATGGCCGGGGATTCTGATGAGGAGACCGTCCCCCTGGGGGATGCATTCCCAGAATCTTCTTTCTCCAACAATGCGAGGGTTCTGGCGGGTAGGTCTGAGTGAGTTGCGGAAAAGATATCAAGTCCCTGACTCAGTCGTTTTCCGGTTACCCGGAGAGGGAGAAACCCCGGACTCACCTCCCCCTGGCCGCGTTGCCCTCTATGAGTATTTCTTCACTCTTGGGGTGCGTCTTCCCCTCCATCCCTTCATTCGTGGTGTACTTCGAAGTTATAAGATTGCCCCCAGGCAACTTATTGTGAATGGATGGAGGGTAATTCTGAGCTCCTTCGCTCTCTGGGCGTAAGCTGGTAACGAGGAGTTAACGGCAGAAGAATTCCTCCAAATGTACCAACTCAAGAAAGCCCCCTCCAGTGAGGGCTGGTACTATCTGTGTTACTGGCACCAGGATAATTTTGTCTTGGGGAAGCCCTCTTCGAATTACCCTGGGTGAAGGAAACGCTGGTTTTATGCTTCTGGGAGCTGGGAATCTGAGACGGGGTCCGCCGTCGGGGGGCACAACGTGAGCCGGTTTTTCTGTGAAGGTGGGCGTAGTTTCACTCTTCCCAGCCTTACGAGCTGACTTAGGGTTATCTGCTTTTCTCACCTTTGCTCGTATTTGCAGGTGTTCTGATTCTGGGGAAGCCAAACTTAAAGGAGGAATTCACAAGAAGATCGTGAAAGTTTACAAGTTGCCGGCTCGCGACAGGCATATCGAGGCTTCTTTGTCAGCTTCTCGACTCGCAGCGGCTGGGCTGATACCTCGCGAGGAGATTGCGATGACGAATGCTGGGGAGAAGAGAGGGTTGCTGCCTCGCTTAAAGGGCACCAGCTCGAAGAGGCAGAAGGAGACATTTGCCGGTCCCTCTCATCCGTCTAATCGGCCGAGTGAAGCTGCTCAAACCCCACTTCCTGAGGCTGTGGTGGTTGCGCCAGCGGTTTCTGCACCGGTGGCTCCTCCTGAACCACCGGTCATTGATGTCATCGAAAACTCCTTGAGGAACGACAGGGTAGGATCAAGCTTCCTTCCGGGCGAAGAATCTTGCGGGCCTGAAGATGCTCGCGAGCTGATTCCTGCTCACGAGCAGACCCCTGCCCAAGACGCGAGCCCAGCTAGGCTAGTCGTAGCCCAGCCCTCGGGGGTCGAAACGTTCACCGTCCCCAGTCACCTCCACCCAATCTGTAAGTTCCTTTTCGACAACATCACCCCCCAGACTTTCGGCGCCCTCCCCGAACCAAGCCCTGAAAACCTCTTGCTAGACGCGGGAGTGAGGATGGTCCAGGTAAAATGTGCTTTAATTTGACCCCGTTTTTGCTTCCTTTGTTAACTTTCGAACACTTATCTCATAACCTTCCTTCTATCTTGCAAGGCTTGGACCTCATCTTGCGAACGAGGCGTGACATCCTTGCCGCTCGTCGTATAATAGATGAAGTTGAGGGGAAGAGGGTAGCCTTGGAGAAGGCGGTCCACGGAAGGGACCAAGTTATCAAGTCTCACGAGACCTTGATCGCGAAGATGACCAAGGAGAGAAAAATCCTCATCGAAAAGGTCCAAGTCCTGACTGACAGATATCAGGCTTTGGACTTGAACTTCGTTAAGCTCGTGGAGATGAAGGAAGAAGGCAAAGAGAGAAAGAGAGATCTTCCGCCAGGACAAGATCTCGTTGGAGGGGAAGCTCGTGGAAAACAAGTTGTAGCTCAAGGAAGTTAGCGACAATTTGAAAAAAGAGCGCTCTATTCTTGCGCAGCTCAAGGACGACTCAATCCACTGGGAGGAGGAGAGAGTGGCCCTTGTCAAGATGTTTTCTGAAGAGGGGGCCCGAGCCGTCATGGAGTTCCGGACCTCGCAGTTGTACGATGATGAAAGATATGAGTCGTACGATGCTGGTCGCGACTTCGCACTACGAATAGTGCAACAGATGTCCCCATCTTTTGATATGGGAGAATTCGAGAAGGTCGCGGCTATCATAGCTACGGAGGAAAGAGCCATTGTCGAGAATGAGGTGCTGAGGTCACTCAAGCAGGAGGGGTCTCCGAAGTGGGCCTTGAAGCCGAGAGTGTCGCTCCTCCTCCGACCGATGCGCAAGGATGATCATCTCTCTTCCTTTTTCCTATCTCATGTATCAGTCTTCCCCTTTTTGTTTGTAAACAACTTGACTTTTATATTCAATGAGATGAATGAAAAACATTTTGATGATATTATTTGCATTTCTTTTCTCCTTCCTTTGTTCTTGCCTTCTCGTGTACTAAATGCCCTTGTACTTAACTCATGAAGTGATGAGTTAGGCTCAATCCGAGGGTCTTGGTGACCATATCCGCGTGGAGATAGACTGATCTATCGATTGAGACTTTGATTCTACCAAGGGTAGAAAAATTGGCCAAGAGAATGTGTGTATCCTCTTCGGGGCTATTCGAGTCCAATAAAATGGAGTAGCGACCAAAAGACAACCCACCTTTATTTGAATATCGTTCAAACTTACATCGAATTAAGAAAAATATCGTAGTAAATGTTCCATGTGCCAAGGGCGACATACGGGTCTTCCTTGCATATCTTCAAGATAATAAGTACCGGGTCGCACAATTTTGATGACTCGATATGGGCCCTCCCAATTTGGATCCAACGAACAAGCAAGGATTCAGAGATTCTGTCTAAGAACCAAATCGCCGAGCTGAAAAGCTCGAGGTCGGACCTTAGCGTTACGGTAACGAGCGATAGATGTTGATAAGCTGCTGCTCGAAGTTGGGATGCATCCCTCCGCTCCTCCAAGAGGTCGAGGTGAAGTCTCAGACCGTCCTGATTACTAGTGGGATCATACTGCTCGATCTGGTACGAGGGCACCTGTACTTCGACTGGAACCACGGCGTCGGTGCCGAAAGCCAAGGAGAAAGGAGTTTCTCCTGTTGACGTGTGAGTCGTAGTCCTATAGGCCCATAAGACTTCTGGCAGGAGTTCTGGCCACATGCCTTTACATTCACCAAGCTTGGTCTTTAAGTGATGTTTGATGATTTTATTCACCACTTCAACTTGTCCATTGGTCGGAGGATGATATGGGGAGGTGCGAACATTACATATCTTCCATTTTTCGTAAAATTATGCGAAAGTGGCGTTGTCGAATTGTTTCCCATTATTGGTGATTATGGTATGGGGGAGCCCACAACGGCATACGATATTTCTCCATACGAACTTAGTGGTCTATTTTTCGGTGATTCTGGCTAATGGTTCTGCCTTGACCCATTTTGTGAAATAATCGACTGCCACGACTACAAACTTGTTCTGACCTTTCCTGGCAGGCAAGGGCCCGATGATGTCAACTCCCCATTGGGCTAACGGCCAAGGGCCATCCATTGGCGTCATTTGCTCGGACGGTACAGAGGTATAGGAGCATATCGCCGGCATTTGTCACATCTTTTGGAGAATTCGATCGCATCTGCCTTCATAGTGGGCCAATAATACCCTTGCCTTATCGTCTTATATGCTAGAGACCGTCCCTTAGGATGGTTACCACATGCCCCCTGGTGTATTTCATCCAGAATGCGATGCGCTTTTTCTGGCTGAAGACACCTTAAGTATGGTAAAGTAAAGCTTTTGCGTAACAGCATTCCATTTTGTAAAGTATACCTGGCAGCGCAATGACGGATTTGCCGTGCAGATTTCTTATCACCCGGGAGTTGTCTGTCTCTTAGATAAAGGATGATGGGGCTCATCCAACATGGAGAGGAGTATACGGTGATCACTTGATCGAAGGTTGTTTCACTGATACTTGGAACATGAAGATGCTCGATGGGAATAGATTGCAATAATTCAGATTCGGGAGCGGAGGCTAGTTTTGCCAAAGAATCTGCGGGTTTGTTCTTCTCGCGAGGCATGTGGATTATTTCATAATTCTTCAACCTTGCGAGCAGGATGAGCACTCGGGATTTATATAAAGCCATCCGTTCCTCTCTTGCCTCAAATTCGCCAAGTACTTGATTGACTACGAGTTGAGAATCACTATGAATAAGTAAACTCTGAATCGAGAGGACGTTTGCTAATTCGAGGCCGACGATCAAAGCCTCATATTCCGCTTCATTGTTTGAGATGTGAGAGTCAAATTATAAGGCATATTGAAAGTACGACCCGTCAGGAGCGACTAAGATTAAGCCTGCTCCACTCCCGGTGGCCCGCGAAGACCCATCCAATAAGAGCGACCAGGGGATCTGGTCACTAGTCCTAGGGTTATCAGAGGAAGTATATGTGAATTCGCCAATGAAATCGGCCACGGCTTGACCCTTGACAACTGTTCTGGGGCAGAAAAAATATCGTGCTCGCTGATCTCAATCGCCCATTTAGTTAATCGCCTCGAAACTTCGGGTTTTTGAAGGACCTGCCTCAACGGGTGGTTTGTTGGTACCAATATAGCATGGGCTTAGAAATAGGGTCACAGTTTTCGAGCGGCAGTGACTAAGGCTAGTGTCAGCTTCTCCATATCAGAATACCGAGTTTCGGCATCCACCATCGCTCGACTAATATAGTAAACGGGCCTTTGTACCCTGGAATCTTCTCTTATTAACGCGGCACTAACGGCTGTAAAAGACACAGATAAATAAAGAAGAAGTTGCTCGTGTGCCATAGGTTTGGATAAAACGGGGGGTGCACTCATATACTGCTTCAGTTGTTGGAACGCTTCCTCGCATTGCGGTGTCCACTCCCAGTCGGCTTTGGCGGTGGCTCGGAGGAGCTTGAAGAAGGGTAAGCACTTATCAGAGGCCCGCGAAATGAACCTATTCAATGAGGCGATGCGACTAGCCAAACGCTGGACATCTTTGAGAGTGGACGTAGACTTCATCTCGATCAATGCCTTTACTTTTTCAGGATTCGCCTCGATTCCCCGTTGGCCGACCATAAATCCGAGAAATTTCCCAACAGACACTCGGAATGCACATTTCTCTGGATTTAACTTCATCTGATATTTCCTCATTAAGTCGAAGGCTTCTCGAAGATCTGCGAGGTGGTCATTTTCTACGACGCTTTTCACGAGCATGTCATCGACATAAACCTCCATATTCCTACCGATTTGTGCAGTGAATATTTTATTGACTAGGTGCTGATAAGTGGCTCCTGCATTTTTAAGACCAAAAGACATTACCTGGTAGCATACAGGCCGCGGTCAGTGATGAAGGTAGTGTGTTGTTGGTCGGGCGGATGCATCACAATCTGGTTATAGCCAGAATAAGCGTCCATAAAACTGAGCAGGGCATGCCCAGCCGTTGAATAAACTAGTTGGTCGATTCGCGGAGTCGGAAAACTGTCTTTCGGGCACGCTTTGTTCAAATCCGAATAATCAACACACATTCTCCACTTGCCGTTAGCCTTTCGAACGAGGACCACGTTAGCGACCCATTTTGGGTAGTCGACTTCCTTTATAAAATTGACTGTGAGCATCTTCTCGACTTCGGCCTTGATTACCATTTGCCTTTCTACAGTGAAGGCACGCCGGCGCTGGTGAACAGGTTTATGCTTCAGATCAACATTCAAACGATGTGCTATGATGTGGGGTCGATACCTGGCATATCACTGTGAGACCAGGTAAACACGTCTTGATATTCAGTGAGGAAACGGACCAGATTTTCTCAAAAGACACTGCTCAAAGAGGATCCAACGTAGACAATTTTGGACGGATCATCTTCAGTTAAGTGGATTGCAACTGTCTCTTCCCCTGGAGTTCCTGATTGGAGAGCACTCTCCCTTGGGTCCAACGAGGTAACCATCGGAGAGCTTGATGAATCTTTTGTCACCATCATAACTGGTGTTGTTTGGGCCTTCTTTCGGTCTTGTACGGCGATCTCGTAACACACTCGCGCTTCCTTTTGATTTCCTCGTACAACCCAACTCCATTTGGAGTAGGAAATTTGATACATAAGTATAAAGGATGTAAAGCTGCCCTTACCTTATTGAGCGAAGGTCAGCCCAAAATTGCGTTGTACGCTGATCTCCGATCTACCACGAGGAAATTAACGAAGATGGTAGTTTTTGCTGGATTTTCTCTAAAGGTGACTGGAAGGTCAATGCTTCCTTTCGGCGTCACCACCTCGCCCCCGAAGCCGACGAGAGGAGTTGAGACCGGTTTGAGCAAGCCCCTGGCAAGTGCCATTTTGTTGAAAGCCTCCAGGTAGAGAATATCAGAGGAGCTGCCTGTATCCACCATAATATGATGAGTCAAATAGTTCGATACCTTTAATGCGACCACAATGGAATCTTCGTGAGGGAAGTGAATCCCCTCTGCATCCTTGAGAGAGAAAAAGATTGGAGGATGGTTGGGTTTTGATGTGCCGGGCGTCTTTTCCAACCAATAAATATGTTGGGGCTTCTGAGATGCCTTGAGAGCGTATGCTTTCCTTGAGGCTCGAGAATCTCCCCCAAAAGTCGGTCCTCCGGCGATGGTCCGAATTTCACCGATGGGTTCAACGTCTTCTTGCGAAGCATGATGTTGAGGCAATTTCTTCTGGTGTTGAGGGGCTTCTGCCCTTTTAGGTGACCGACCTCGTCCGGCTACGTAATCTCGGATGTTTACGTCGGATTTTGTAACAGGATCCTCCAGACGTTTATCTCCCACTTAGGTAGTTTCTTCTTGAACCTGAAATAGAACAAAGGAAAACTACGGGTGGCCGGCATCCAGCCGTTGGCCCTCCAAAGCTTAAGTTAGACGGGACGTGATTACAAAGGAAATGAAGGGATTGAAAACTTAGAGATTGTGTATTGTGTACCTTTATCTTCTATGAAGTCATCTATTTATACAAATCCGAGTGACCCAATCTATTACGCAAGACGTTAAGATTACTGCTGATTTTTTGGGGATAGGGGACTTATCCGATGAAGCAGGTAGTCCTAACTCAATTGGACATCTAGCTGATTACGTTCTTGTTCGCTTCCCCAAGTGTAGGGTTGCGATGTAGTAATAAACTCGGTAAGACCGAGGTCGATCCACAGGGACTTATGTAGGGATTCACAAACACATCCAATAGTGTCTGTTATAGCCAAAATAGCGGAGATCATTTTTGCACGGCTCGTGTACTCATGATGTTCTAATCATTCGACTCGCGAGATCACCTGCTCGCGGCTCGTGTATTCTCACGATGTCCTGATCCTGCAAACACATCCATTCGACTCACGAGATACTTTGCTCACTACTTGCATATTCGACAAATACGGAACACAGTTATCGAGGCTTCGAGCTCTTGCCAGGCGGGAAATATCCTTTTCGACCTGTGAGCAGTCTTTCTCGCGAGTCGTTGAAAGGTGTCATATTTTAATACGCGAGCACCTGGTCTCGCGAACATCTTCCGACGTGCGAGCAGCTTCTACTAATTATCAGCGGTGATGTCCTTTAGCTTCTAATACCAGCAGCCTGTATAGGCCGATTTTGGGCTTATCTTCATCTATGGCCCCGCGTCTCAAGGGATTGTTATCAAGGAGCGTAGTTGACCAGATGACTAAATGGATTTGACTGTTCCTTTATCTAAGGATAAAGATCTTATCCCATGAAATCAGTAGACGATCTCGGCATCTTACGTAACAGAGTGGGATGGTTGAATCTATATAAAGGAATGGATTCATCAATGAAAAGGTATAGAATACTCAATCTTTAACCCCCGTTGATTAATTCTCTTTCCTACCTCACCCCATCTGACTTAAGCATCGGAGGGCCAACGGCTGGACGCCGGCCACCCTTAGTTGCTTTTTGACTCTTTTCAGGTCCACGGAGAAAATCACTCTTGGAGAGAAGGTGAACATTCGGAGGACCCTGTTACAGAATTCGACGTAAACAGTTTGGCGCCGTCTGTGGGAACGATTTGATCATCACAGTCAATCGTTCTACCACTGATCAAAACCCTTCCACCATGCCTCCTAAGAAGACAGTTCATCCTTCCACATCAAGGCAAACATTACCTCCGCCTGACGAGATGGAATCAGTTCCTGTTCCTCAAAACGTTCCAATAAACATCCCTCAAGGAGCTCCAAACGCGCCATCGGCAAACCCATTACTTGAGGCTTCCGAAAATCAAGAAGATGTTATGCGTTTCCTCGGAAACACACTCCTAAACCTCAGCGCTGGATTTCAAGCCCTGTCAAATCGACTCGATCAATATTTCTTGGGGCCTCAGAGGTTGCCTTCCGAAGGGTTACCTGCACAATCCATACCGGTGGTTTCCAGACACTCTGCGGACTAACCACAGGTCCAACCAAATCATCCTCCATCCAACCAAATGCCGGTTGGCAACCAACCCCCTGTGCAACCTCCACATTCTATACATTCTAGCGCTTCTCGCCAACAGCAACCTCAAGGGTCCACCGTCGAAACGTCAGGTTATACTTTACCATGGGAAGGAGATCTCCAAAGAATCCATGATCGTTTTGACGATATGGAGCAACGCTCTCAGGCAAACCGACCGTCTGCCTTTGTGGCAATGATACATCAATTCGAGTCCCCCTTCACCAGCGAAGTCATGGAGGCACCATTGCCTAGGAAGTATCGTACGCCTGTTATCACTCCATATACAGGTATTGGCGACCCTCTTGAACATCTGGAAACATATAGGTCTCTTATGGAATTGGAGGGACATGGCTCGGAAATTATGTGTAGGGCTTTTTCCCTAACATTGAAGGAAGCAGCTCGTACGTGGTTCCGAGGGCTAAAGCCTAGATCTATTGGCTCCTTCTCATAGCTATCGGAACTGTTCCTTTCCCAATTTATGGGAAGCATCCATATCAAAAAACCAGCATCTCACCTAATGGATTTGAAACAGCAGCATGGGGAAACAATAAAGGAGTTTACGATTCGGTTTACAACCGAAGCAGTCCAAACTGAAGGTTATACCGAAGAAAAAGGCCTCACTGCCCTAATAGCAGGGATCACCAGTGAAAAATTCAGATTTGCCTTGGATAAGAATCCTCCCAAAACTATGACTGAATTCCAAGCTAAAGCTCAGAAATATATCAATGCAGAGGAGGTGGCATTAGCACGTCATGGTATACAAGGCAACAAACGCAAGCCGGAGGAGGTCTCTTCTTCGGACAAGAAGTATAGGCGCGATCGGCGAGATCGCTCTCCCAAGAAAGTTTACTCTGGTAAGTATCGCAACTATACTCTCCTTAATCGCCCTCCAGAAAAGGTGCTAATGGAGATTAAGCATAAACCATATGTGAAATGGCCCGCAAAAATAAAATCCGACCCGGAGAAGAGGGACAAGAGCAAATTTTGTTATTTTCATAAAGACCACTGGCACACTACCCAAGATTGTATAACTTTGCGTGACCACATTGAGGCTCTTATTCGTAAAGGCCATCTTCAAGATTATGTTGTCCGGCAAGGTCGCTCGCCAAAGAGGGGAGAAGCCTCGCAACAACGGAAAAAATCACCTCATCGACATGATCCGCAAGAAGACGTTGAGCCCACTAGGGAGATACAGACCATCGTCGGGGGACCTGCTTGTGGGGGAGACTTTCGAGCCTCAAGGAAAGCATACGCTCGTAGGGCGTCCAGGAAGCCCCAGCATATCTATTGGTTGGAAAAAACACCCAACGCATAAAAAATCAGTCATCCACCAATTTTCTTCTCCCTTGAAGATGCTGAGGGAATTCACTTCCCTCACGAAGACTCCATCGTAGTCGCACTAAAGGTATCTAATTATTTAACTCATCGTATTTGGTGGATACAAGTAGCTCAGCCGATATTCTGTACCTGGAGGCTTTCAACAAAATGGCGCTTGCCAGAAGCCTACTCAAGCCAGTCTCGACTCCCCTCGTCGGCTTCGGGGGCGAGGTGGTAACGCCTGAAGGAAGCATTGATCTTCCAGTCACTTTTGGGGAAAGTCCAGTGAAGACTACCATCTTCATAAATTTCCTCGTGGTAGATCGAAAGTCAGCATATAACGCCATTTTGGGGCGACCATCGCTTAATAAGGTTGGGGCAACTTTACATCCTTTGTATTTGTGCGTCAAGTTCCCTACCCCAAATGGTGTTGGGGTTGTACGAGGAAATAAAAAAGAGGCCCGGTCTTGTTATGAGATAGCCCTACAAGAATGAAAGAAAGCGCAATCAGCACCCGTTATGATGATAGCACAAGATTCACCTAATTCCTCGACGGACAACTCGTTAGATCCAAGAGAGAATGCCCTCAAATAGGGAACTCTTGGGGAAGATACAGTGGCGATTCACTTAACCCAAGCCGACTCTTCCAAAGTTGGTTTCATGGGATCCTCTTTGAAGAGTGCCTTCCGGGGTAAGTTGATCCGTCTCCTCACCGAATATCAAGACGTGTTCGCTTGGTCTCACAAAGATATGCCAGGCATCGACCCCAACGTCATCGTACATCGTCTGAATATCGACCCGAAGCATAAGCCCGTACACCAGCGCCGACGTGCCTTCACTGCAGAGAGGCAAATGACAATCAAAGCTGAAGTCGAGAAGCTACTTACGGTCAATTTCATAAAAGAAGTTGACTACCCAGAATGGGTTGCGAACGTAGTTCTCGTCCGGAAAGCTAATGGCAAATGGAGAATGTGCGTCGATTATTCAGATTTGAACAAAGCGTGCCCCAAAGATAGCTTCCTGACACCGCGGATCGACCAACTGGTCGATTCAACAGCTGGGCATGCCCTGCTTAGTTTTATGGACGCTTATTCTGGTTACAACCAGATCATGATGCATCCACCTGATAGCCAACATACTGCCTTCATCACGGATCGAGGACTATATTGTTACCAGGTAATGCCGTTCGGTCTTAAAAATGCAGGGGCCACCTATCAGCGCCTCGTCAATAAAATATTCGCCGCCCAAATCAGCAGGAATATGGAGGTCTACGTTGATGACATGCTCGTGAAAAGCATCGTAGAAGACGATCATCTTTCTGATCTTCGAGAAGCCTTCGACCTGATGAGGAAATATCAGATGAAGCTGAATCCAGAAAAATGTGCGTTCGGAGTATCTGCTGGAAAATTTCTCAGATTCATGGTCGGCCAACGAGGGATTGAGGCAAATCTTGAAAAAATAAAAGCGTTAATAGAGATGAAATCCCCAACCACTCTTAAGGACGTCCAACGTCTGGCTGGTCATATTGTATCGTTGAATAGGTTCATCTCGCGAGCATCTGATAAGTGCTTACCCTTCTTCAAACTTCTCCGTGCCACGGTCAAATCCGATTGGGAGTGGACACCATAGTGTGAAGAAGCTTTTCAACAACTAAAGCAATACGTGAGCACGCCCCCTATTTTATCTAAACCTATAGCACACGAGCAACTCATTCTTTATCTATCTGTGTCCTCTATGGCCGTTAGCGTCGCTTTAATAAGAGAAGATTCCGGGGTGCAAAGGCCCGTTTATTATATCAGTCGAGCAATGGTTGACGCTGAAACTCGATATTCTGATATGGAAAAATTGGCCCTGGCATTGGTCACGGCAGCTCGAAAACTGCGACCATACTTTCAAGCTCACACTATTTTAGTACCAACAAATCATCCGCTACGGCAGATCCTTCAAAAACCTGAGGCTTCCGGACGTTTAACCAAATGGGCGGTCGAGATCAGTGAGCATGACATATCGTTTTGCCCCAGGACTGCAATCAAAGGTCAGGCCGTAGCTGACTTTATCGCCGAGTTCACATACTCCTCTTTCGGTGATAATGTCGCGATCAGCGACCAGCCTGTCTGGTCGCTCTTCGTGGACGGATCCTCACGAACCACTGGTAGTGGAGCGGGCCTAATTCTAGTCGCTCCAGACGGGTCGCATTTCCAATACGCTTTACGTTTCGATACTCACATCTCAAATAATGAAGCGGAATATGAGGCCCTGATAGTTGGCCTCGAACTAGCAACTGTCCTTTCGATTCAAAATCTGCTCATTCACAGCGACTCTCAGCTCATTGTCAATCAAGTTCTTGGTGAATTCGAGGCTAAAGAAGAAAGGATGGCCTTATACAAATCTCGAGTGCTTATCTTGCTCACCAAGTTGAAGAATTACGAAATAATCCACGTCCCTCACGAGAAGAATCAACTCGCAGATTCCTTGGTAAAACTTGCCTCTGCACCAGAATCTGAGCTGTCATATTCAACTCTTATCGAGCATCTTCAGAAGTCGCGTATCGACCAAGTAACTCTCGAGCAGGTGATTTCGGTACAATAGTCTCCATGTTGGATGGACCCCATACTACTTTATCTCAGAGACGGATACCTTCCAGATGATACGAAAGTCGCACGACAAATTCGTCATCGAGCTGCCAGGTATACCTTACAAGATGGAGTACTGTTGCGTAAGAGTTTTTCCTTGCCCTATTTAAGGTGTCTTCATCCAGAAGAAGCACATCGTGTCCTAGATGAAATACACCAGGGGGCATGTGTTAACCATCCTAGGGGGATTCTCTAAGAAATGTGACAAGTGCCAGCGATACTCTCCTATACCTCATGTGCCGTCCGAGCAAATGACTCCAGTTGATAGCCCTTGGCCTTTCGCGCAATGGGGGGTCGATATCATTGGGCCCTTACCTACTAGAAAAGGACAAAACAGATTCGCAATAGTGGGGGTCGATTACTTCACCAAATGGGCCGAGGCAGAACCATCAGCCAAGATTACTGAGAAACAAACTACTAAGTTCATATGGAGAAATATCATATGCCGCTATGGACTCCCACACTATAATTACCGACAACCGAACACAATTCGACAACGCTGCCTTTGACGAATTTTGTGAAAAGTGGAAGATACGTAACCTCCGCACCTCTCCGTATCACCCTCAGGCAAATGGGCAAGTCGAGGCTGTGAATAAAATCATCAAGCATCATCTGAAAACCAAGCTCGGTGAGTGCAAGGGCATGTGGCCAGAACTCCTGCCAGAAGTCTTATGGGCATATAGGACTACGGCTCGTACGTCTAAGGGCGAAACACCCTTTTCCTTGGCGTTCGGTACCGATGCGGTAGTACCAGTTGAGATCCAAATACCCTCGTACCGGGTTGAGCAGTACGATCCCACTTGTAACCAAGAGAATCTTTGACTTCACCTCGATCTCTTGGAAGAACGGAGAAATGCCTCCCAGATGCGAGCAGTCGTATATCAACAACGTATTGCTCGCTACCGAAATGCTAAAGTCCGACCTAGATCTTTCCAACTCGGTGATTTAGTCCTCAGACAAAACCTTGGGGTTCCTGCCCGGTCGCTTGATCCAAATTGGGAAGGCCCATATCGGGTCGTTAAAATTGTGCGACCCGGCACTTATTATCTTGAAGATATGCAAGTAAAACCCGTACGTCGCCCTTGGCACGTGGAACATTTGTTACGATATTTTCCTTAATTCGGTGTATCTCTCAACAACATTCAAATAACAAAGACGGAAGAAATCTTTTGGCTGCTACCCCCTTTACTTGGATTCGAATAGCCCTGAAGAGAATACATACATTCTCTTGGCCAATTGCCAACCTTTGGTAGGGTTAAAATCACTCTTGATGGTCGCTTTTCCATTGTATGGATAAAAAATAGCCCTGAAGAAGAACATGTGTGTTCTCTTGACCAATCTTCTACCCTTGGTAAAATTGGAGTCCTCAATCGATAGATCAGTCTATCTCCACGAGGGTATGGTCATCACAACCCCCCGGATTGAGCATAACTCATTCCTCAATCGATAGATCAGTCTATCTCCATGAGGGTATGGTCATCATGACCCCTCGGATTGAACATAACTCATAACTACTTGTTAAACGAGAAGACATTCATTGCATGAAAGGTATTAAACGAGAAGGCATTCATTGCATATGTTACAGATAAAATAAGGGAGATCAACTCAGCTGCTAAGATTGTACATGGACGCCCACTCGACTCTCGAGATCATCTGAGCGAGAGTCGCAGATCGGGTAAATACGAAAGTACCCATTGGACTCTCGAGATCATATGCTCAAGAGTCGCAGATTGGGTAAGTGCGGGACGCTCATCCAACTCTCGAGATCATCTGATCATGAGTCGCAGATTGGGCTGCGGGATGCCCATCCGACTCTCGAGATCATCTGATCATGAGTCGCAGATTGGGTAAGTGCGGGATGCCCATCCGACTCTCTAGATCATCTGATCGCGAGCCGCAGATTGGGTAAGCGCGGGACGCCCATTCGACTCTCGAGATCATCTGAGCGAGAGTCGCAGGATTGATAAATCCGCGAGGAGACCTTCTCGTAAGTCGTTGAAAGGTGTTACGTCTAAATGAGCGAGCACTTGGACTCGTGACCATACTCCAACATGCGAACAGCTTTTCCGCGTTGACACCTCTTAGCCTTCAGTACCAGCACCCGATTCCCGTCGAGCAGCTCGTTCAATCCCTCTGCGATACCAAGCAGGGCTACACCCAGTTCGGTGGTTTCCGTCCCGTCGGCGTCTCCTTCCTTTTCGCCGGCTATGACTCCAACTACGGTTTCCAGCTCTACATGAGCGATCAGCGCTATTACTACGCCTACCAGCAGCTCGAATAGGTCGGGTTTGGGCTTATCTTCTCTTGTGGTTCCGAATCTCAAGGGATTGCTATCAAGGAACGTGATTGCCAAAATAAGTCATCGGGTTAGATCTCGTCTCCAAGGATAAGGATCTTATCCCACGAAATCAGTGGCATCTCGGTATCGTACACAAAATCAGCGGGATCTCGATATCTTACGTAACAGATTGGGTCGCTCCAGATCTATATAAAGAGGTGACTCCATTAAGAGAAAGGTGGACAATATTCAATCTCTGACCTGTTTTTGCTTGGTTATTCTTCTTCTTGCTTCGGCCTGACTTAAGCATCGGAGGGCTAACGGCTTGACGCCAGCCACCCTTAGTTGCTTTCTGTCTTCTTTCAGGTCCGGCGGAGGAAGGTATCTGTTGGAGAGAAGGTGAACGTCCGGAGGATCCAGTTACAAAATCTGACGTTAACAGTTTGACGCCGTCTGTGGGAACGACTTGATCGTCAAAATCAATCGTTCTAACCACCGATAAGGATCTTTCGGCGATGCCTCCTAAAAAGGCTGTTCATCCTTCGACTTCAAGGCAGGCACCCCCTCTGCCCGATGAGACGGAATCCGTACCTACCCTTCCACCTACCTCGACGAACATCCCTCAAGGAGCCCCAACTATGCCATCATCAAACCCATTATTGGAAGCTTCTGGAAATCAAGACGATGTCCTACGTTTCCTCGGAGACACTCTCCTAACTCTAAACGCCGGAGCTCAGTCGCTGTCAAATCGGCTTGATCAGCATTTTCTCGCACCGCAGAAATAAGCCTCCGAAGGGTTACCACCGTAGCCCATACCAGTAGCATCTAGACATTCTATGGACGAACCACAGGTCCCACCACTTGGCAGCCATCTCCCTGTGCCGTCTCCACATTCTATACATTCTAGTTCGTCTCGACAACCTCAACCGCATGGCTCCACCGTTGAAACATCAAGCTATACCCTACCATGGGAAGGAGATCTCAAAAGAATCCATGATCATTTTGATGTCATGGAACAGCGATACCAGGCAAATCGGCCATCTGCCGTCATGGCGGCGATACATCAATCTGAGTCCCCCTTCACCAGTGAGGTTATGGAAGCCCCGTTACCCAGAAAGTATCGAACGCCTGTTATCACCCCGTACACAGGTATTGGCGACCCTCTTGAACACCTGGAAACATACAGGTCCCTCATGGAGTTGGAGGGACATGGTTCAGAAATCATGTGTAGGGCTTTTTCCCTAACATTGAAGGAGGCAGCTCGTACGTGGTTCCGAGGATTAAAGCCTCGTTCCATCAGCTCCTTTTCTCAGTTATCGGAGATATTCCTTTCTCAATTCATGGGAAGCATCCGCATTAAGAAGCCAGCCTCCCATCTAATGAATTTAAAACAGCAGCATGGAGAAACGATAAAGGAGTTCACAGTACGGTTCACCGCTGAAGCCGTTCAAACTGAAGGTTATAATGAAGAAAAAGGCCTCGCAGCCCTCATAGCTTGAATAACGAGCGAAAAATTCAGGTTTGCTTTAGACAAGAGCCCTCCAAAAACTATGGCAGAGTTCCAAGCCAAAGCTCAGAAGTATATCAATGCAGAAGAAGTCGCATTGACACGCCATGGAGTACAGGGTAAGAAACGCAAGCCAGAAGGAGCCTCTTCTACAGATAAAAAATATCATCGTGATCAACGCGAACGTTCTCCCAAGAAGCCTTATTCCGGTAAATATCATAACTACACTCCTCTTAATCGGTCTCATGAAAAGGTTCTAATGGAGATTAAACACAAGCCATATGTGAAGTGGCCTGCAAAGATCAAATCCGATCCCGAGAAGAGAGACAAGAGCAAGTTCTGTTACTTCCACAAAGATCATGGGCATAGAACCCAGGATTGCATCTCTCTACGAGACCATATCGAAGCTCTCATTCGAAAAGGCCATCTCCAGGATTATGTTGCTCGTAAAAATCGATCACCAGAAAGGGCGAACACCTCGTTTCGCCAAAAGGAACAACCTCATCATCAAACTGACCAAGAGGACGCTGAGCCTACGGGAGAAATCCGCACCATCATTGGAGGACCAGCTTGCGGGGGTGATTCTCAAGCTTCAAGAAAGGCATACGCTCGAAAGGCGTCCAAAGAACCCCAACAAATCTAATGGCTGGAACAGACGTCTAGCTCGTAAAAAACCAGCCATCCTCCAATTTCCTTCACTCTCGAAGATGCAAAGGGAATTCACTTCCCTCACGAAGACTCCATCGTACTCACATTGAAGGTATCAAATTATCTGACACATCGAATTATGGTGGATACAGGTAGCTCAGCCGATATTCTATACTTGGAGGCTTTCAACAAAATGGCACTTGCCAGAAGCCTTCTCAAGCCAGTATCGACCCCCCTCGTTGGCTTCGGAGGTGAGGTAGTAACGCCTGAAGGAAGCATCGATCTCCCAGTTACTTTTGGAGAAAGTCCAGTGAAGACCACCGTCTTCATAAACTTCATCGTGGTGGATCAAAAATCAGCCTATAACGCCATTTTGGGGCGGCCGTCTCTTACTAAGGTCGGGGCAGCCTTGCACCCTTCATATCTGTGTGTCAAATTTCCTACCCCAAATGGTATCGGGGTCGTGCGAGGAAGTCAACAGGAGGCGCGGTCTTACTATCAGATAGCCCTACAGGATCGGAAGAAGGCTCAAGCAACACCCGTTATGGAGATAACACAAGGATCACCCACCTTCTCCACCAACACCTCGTTGGATCCGAGAGAGAATGCTCTCCAATCAGGAACTCCTGGGGAGGAAACAGTGGTGATTCACCTAACCAAAGACGACCCATCTAAGATCGTGTACATTGGATCCTCTTTAACCAGTGTCCACCGCGAAGATTTGATCCGTTTCCTCACTGAATATCAGGACGTGTTTGCTTGGTCTCATAAAGATATGCTAGGCATCGACCCCAATGTCATTGTACATCGCCTCAATATCGACCCGAAACATAAGCCCGTACACCAGCGTCGACGTGCCTTCACTGCAGAAAGACAAATGGTGATCAAAGCTGAAGTTGAGAAGTTACTCACGGTAAATTTCATAAAAGAAGTAGACTACCTAGAGTGGGTCGCGAACGTGGTCCTTGTCCGGAAAGCTAATGGCAAATGGAGAATGTGCGTCGACTATTCAGATTTAAACTAAGCTTGCCCCAAAGATAGCTTCCCTACCCCGCGGATTGACCAGTTGGTCGATTCAACAGCTGGACACGCTCTGCTCAGTTTTATGGATGCTTATTCTGGTTACAACCAGATCATGATGCATCCACCTGATAGCCAGCATACTGCCTTCATCACAGATCGGGGATTATATTGCTACCAGGTAATGCCGTTCGGTCTTAAAAATGAGGGGCCACTTATCAACGTCTCGTCAACAAAATATTCGCTGCTCAAATCGGTAAGAATATGGAAGTTTATGTTGACGACATGCTCGTGAAAAGCACCGTAGAAGATGATCATATTTCTGATCTTCGAGAAGCCTTCGACTTAATGAGGAGGTATCAAATGAAATTGAACCCAGAAAAAGTGCGTTTGGAGTGTCTGCAGGAAAGTTTCTTGGGTTCATGGTCGGCCAGCGCGGAATCGAGGCAAATCCTGAAAAGATAAAAGCATTGATAGAGATGAAATCCCCCACCACTCTGAAGGACGTCCATCGTCTAGCTGGTCGCATCGCATCGTTGAATAGATTCATCTCGCGAGCATCTGACAAGTGCTTACCATTCTTCAAACTCTTTCATGCAACGGCCAAGTCTGATTGGAATTGGAAGCCGCAATGTGAGGAAGCCTTTCAACAATTGAAGCTATATATGAGCACACCCCCCATTTTATCTAAACCTGTAGCACATGAGCAGCTCATCCTGTATTTATCTATGTCCACCACGGCCGTTAGCGCCTCTTTAATAAGAGAAGATTCCGGGGTTCAAAGGCCCGTTTATTATATCAGTCGAGAATGGTTGATGCAGAAACTAGGTATTCTGATATGGAGAAGCTGGCCCTGGCTTTAGTTACGGCAGCTCGAAAACTGCGACCATACTTTCAAGCCCACGCTATTTTAATACCAACGAATCATCCACTGCGGCAAGTCCTTCAAAAGCCTGAGGCTTCCGGACGCTTAACTAAATGGGCAGTCGAGATCAGCGAGCACGATATCTCATTCTGCCCTAGGACCGTGGTAAAGGGCCAGGCCGTGGCTGACTTCATCGCCGAATTCACATACTCTCCTGATGATAATACCATGACCAGCGACCAGCCTCCTTGGTCACTCTTCGTGGACGGGTCATCGCGGGCCAGTGGCAGTGGAGCGGGCCTGATTTAGTGGCTCCCGATGGGTCGCATTTCCAATATGCTATGCATTTCGATTCTCGTATCTCGAATAATGAAGCTGAATATGAAGCCCTGATCGTCGGCCTCGAATTGGCCATTGTCCTTGCAATTCAGAATCTGTCAATTCATAGCGACTCTCAGCTCATTGTCAACCAAGTCCTTGGTGAATTCGAGGCCAAAGAAGAAAGGATGGCCTTCTACAAGTCTCTGTCCTCATCCTGCTCGCAAAACTAAAGACTTACGAAATAATTCATATTCCTCACGAGAAGAACCAACTTGCCGATTCCCTGGCAAAACTTGCCTCTGCACCAGAATCTGAGTTATCACATTCGGTCCCCATCGAGCATCGTCAGAACCTAAGTATCGACCACGCAACTCTCGAGCAAGTAATATCGGTACAATCGTCTCCATGCTGGATGGATCCCATCATCCTTTATCTCAGAGACGGATACCTACCAGACGACAAGAAAGCTGCAAGACAAATTCGGCTTCGAGCTGCCAGGTACACCTTGCAAGACGGAATATTGTTGCGAAAAAGTTTCTCCTTGCCTTATTTAAGGTGTCTTCATCCAGAAGAAGCACTTCATGTTCTAGATGAGATACACCAGGGGGCATGTGGTAATCACCCCAGGGGGCGATCCCTAGAGTATAAGGCGATGAGGCAAGGATATTATTGGCCCACTATGAAAGCAGACGCAATTGAATTTTCTAAAAAATGTGATAAGTGCCAACGATATTCACCTATACCTCATGTACCGTCCGAGCGGATGACTCCAGTTGATAGCCCTTGGCCTTTCGCTCAGTGGGGGGTCGATATCATCGGGCCCTTACCCATGGGAAAGGGGCAAAATAAGTTCGCGATTGTAGCGGTTGATTACTTCACCAAATGGGCCGAGGCAGAACCATTAGCCAAGATTACTGAGAAACAAACTACCAAGTTTATATGGAGAAATATTATATGCCGTTATGGACTCCCCCACACTATAATCACCGACAATGGAACGCAGTTCGACAACGCAGCCTTTGATGAATTTTGTGAAAAATGAAAGATACGTAATCTCCACACTTCTTCATATCATCCTCAGGCGAATGGGCAGGTCGAGGCAGTGAATAAGATCATCAAGCACCATTTAAAGACCAAGCTAGGTGAGTGTAAAGGGGTGTGGCCAGAACTCCTGCCAGAAGTATTATGGGCATATAGAACCACGGCTTGTACATCAACAGGTGAAACCCCTTTCTCCTTAGCATTTGGTGTCGACGCAGTGGTACCAGTGGAAATTCAAGTGCCCTCGTATCGGATCGAGCAGTATGACCCCGCGAGTAATCAGGAAAACCTCCAACTTCATCTCGATCTCTGGGAAGAGCTGAGAAATGCTTCCCAAGTACGAGTGGCAGCATATCAACAACGTATTGCTCGTTATCGAAATGCTAGTGTTCGGCCTAGATCCTTCCAGCTTGGAGATTTGGTACTAAGGCAAAATCTCGGAGTTCCCGCTCGTTCACTGGATCCAAATTGGGAAGGCCCGTATCGGGTTATTAGGATTGTGCGACCCGGTACTTATTACCTTGAAGACATGCAGGGAAAGCCCGTACGTCGCCCTTGGCACGTGGAGCATTTGCTACGATACTATCCCTAGATTCAATGTAGTTCATAACAACATTTTATGAATAAAGCGGAAGATATCTTTTGGTCGCTACTTCATTTACTTGGACATGAATAGCCCTGAAGAGGATGCATACAATCCCTTGGCCAATTGCCTACCTTTGGTAGGGTTCAATTCACCTAGGATGGTCGCATTTCCATTTTATGGGTGACCATCCTACCCTCGATAAACTTGGAGTCTCAATCGATAGATCAGTCTATCTCCACGAGGGTATGGTCGTCATGACCCCCCGGATTGAGCATAATACATCTCTCAATCGATAGATCAGTATATCTCCATGAGGGTATGGTCGTCATGACCCCCTGGATTGAGCACGTTACATCTCTCAATCGATAGATCAGTCTATCTCCACGAGGGCATGGTCGCTATGACCCCCCGGGTTGAGCACAACTCGTTGCAACAGGAAAGCATTCAGTGCACAAAGGAAAAGAAAGTAAACAAGAACGAGAAAGCAATCATTGCATGAAAGGGAGAGTAAACGAGGACAACACTTCCAAAAATATCTTTTCATTAATAATAAATGTTTACAATATATGCTAGCGAGTACAAGAGAGGAAAACAAAAAGATGATCAATCTCTTGGAGGAGGAGCTGTGCTCTCGACTTCAGGGCCCATTCCTGGAGCCCCTCCAGCTTGCGTGGCTTCAGTCACCTCGTTCTCAGCAGCAGCTTGCTCTTCTGCAGCTATGATGGTCGCGACTCGACCAAATTCCCCCATATCAAAGGATGGGATCATTCGTTGCACTACTCTTAGCGCAAAGTCGCGACCAGCATCATATGACTCGTATCTTTCGTCTTCATATAGCTGCGAAGTCCGAAACTCGGAAATTGCCCGAGGACCTTCCTCCGAGAGCATTTTTACAAGGGCGACTTTCTCCTCGTCCCAGTGGATCGAGTCGTCCTTGAGCTGTGCAAGAGCGGAGTGCTCCTTTTCCAAGTTGTCGTTGGCTTCTTTGAGCTGCGACCTGGCCTCCGCAAACCGCTCCTCCAACGAGATCTTGTCTTGGCGAAAGATCTCTCTCTCTCTCAGCCTTCTCCTTCAAACCTATGAGCTTCACGAAGTCTGAGTCCAAGGCCTGATACCTGTCGGTCAGGACTTGGATTTTCTCGATGAGGATCTTCTTCTCCTCATCTCTCTTCGCGATCACCGCCTCACGGGCCTTGAGCAGCTGATCTCTCCCTTGAACTGCCTTCTCCAAGGCAGTCCTCTTCCCTTCAGCTTCATCTATCACGCGACGGGCGGCAACGATATCACGCCTCGTTCGCAGGATAAGATCTAAGCCCTGCAAAAGTAATGAAAAATGTGAGAAAGTATTCTAGAACATAACAACAGATTAAAACAGGTCTTGGCAGAGTCTCACCTGAACCATCCTCACCCCCGCTTCGAGGAAAAGGTTCTCAGGGCTTGGCTCGGGAAGAGAGCCGAAGGTTTGGGGGGGGACGTTCTCGAATAAAAATTTACATATTGGATGGAGGTGGCGGGAGATAGAATATGTCCTGCTCCCTGACGGTTGGGCAACGACCAACCCGGTCGGCTCGCGAGGTGGAGGCATCGACTCGAGAGCAGGTCCTTGCTCGGCAGCAGGGATCAGCTCGCGAGCAGGAGCCGGCTCTCGAGGCTCTATCTGCTCTCAAGCCTCTTCAGCTGGGGGGCAGCTGGACCCCGGCCCATCCGGGGAATTGTCGGCAATGTTAATCACTGGCGGTCCAGGTGTGACCACCAGTGAGGGAATATTGGGCCCTGCCGGAGCCTCCGCCGTGCTCGCGAGAGGGGCAGGTTGATCGCCACCCTTACGGACGGGTGGTTGAGTTGGTTCGGCAGGAGTTCTCCTCTGCCTTTTGGAGTTCGTGCCCTTCAGTCGGTGCAGCAGACCCCTCTTCTCCCCGGCCTTCATCATCTCGGCTTCTCCTCTGGATATTAGGCCCGCTGCTGCGAGTCGCAAGGGAGACAAGCAAACCTCGATGTGCCTATCACCAACAGGCACCTTGTACACCTTGACAATCTTCTCGTTGATTCCTCCCTTTAGATTTGGTTTTCTCAAGGCCGGGATACCTGCGAGCACAAACAGAGGTCAAATAATGAAGTAAAACCCTAAAATCCTAACCGAAGAAAACTGCACAATGTGGGATTGTGCCTACCTTCGCAGAAAAAATGGGTAACACCTGGACCTCTGGAGGAAGCAGACTCCCAGTTCCCGGAAGCGTAGAACCACCGTTTCCTCCAGCCGGGATAGTTCGAGGAGGGTTTCCCCAGCACGAAGTTATCCCGATGCCAGTAACACAAGTAATACCAGCCTTCGCTGGAGGGCGCCTTTTTCAGACGGAACATACGGAGGAACTCCTCCGCCGTGAGCTCTCCGTTGCCGGCCTGAGCCCAGAGGGCAAAGGAACCCAGCACTACCCTCCATCCGTTCACGATGAGTTGCCCGGGGGCAATCTTGTAACACCGGAGAACATCGCGTATGAAAGGATGGAGGGGGAGGCGTACCCCAGGATGAGCTGGTACTCATAAAAAGCTACACATCCTGGGTGGGGGGGGGGGGGGGGGAGTCTGGTGTCTCTCCATCTCCGGGCAATCGGAGAACGACTGAGTCGGGGATCAGGTATCTCTCCCATAACTCAGTCAGCCGGTCCTCCGATAGAACAGAAGGATATCCGGCTGCTGTATATCTCCCTGCCGGAACCCTCGCACTGCTAGAAGCAGAGGATTCCAGGGTGGCATCGCCTAGAGGAACGGTGGTCTCGTCAGAGTTCCCAACCATGAAGGAGTTTTTAAGAAGATTATGAAAAAGAAGAGAACCGAGGCCTATACCCAAAAAAGAAAGAAAGGAAAAGAAGGAGCGCCGGAGGAAGGAGATTGAGAAAAGACTGCAGAGAAATTCCTTTCGAAGAGCTTCTGTAGAAAACCAGAGGAATGGCGGACTCCGTATATTTATAGGCAATCATTCCGCTGCATCTGATGGCACGTGGCAGTCCCTCCTTCGGCGTAGCACTCGAGCAGGCACGCCCATTAACTCCTCAAACACGTGGCGAGCGCCCCTTCATTTTCTGTCTGTGGAAAGGCTGCGGAAAGCTGGCGCTCATTAATTCCAGCCCATCATGTGAGGTTTCATTCTCAATGAAGGCAGCGGGCGGTTACGTGTGATAGTGAGCTAAGTCCTTCCCTTCAAAATTCTTGGCGGCAAGGACTTGGGGGGCATCTGTTACAGATAAAATAAGGGAGATCAACTCAGCTGCTAAGATTGTACACGGACGCCCACTCGACTCTCGAGATCATCTGAGCGAGAGTCGCAGATCAGGTAAATACGGAAGTACCCATTGGACTCCCGAGATCATATGCTCGAGAGTCGCAGATTGGGTAAGTGCGGGACGCTCATCCGACTCTCGAGATCATCTGATCATGAGTCGTAGATTGGGTAAGTGCGGGATGCCCATCCGACTCTCGAGATCATCTGATCATGAGTCGCAGATTGGGTAAGTGCAGGACGCCCATTCGACTCTCGAGATCATCTGAGCGAGAGTCGCAGGATTGATAAATCCGCGAGGAGACCTTCTCGTAAGTCGTTGAAAGGTGTTACGTCTAAATGAGCGAGCACTTGGACTCGTGACCATACTCCAACATGCGAACAGCTTTTCCGCGGTGACACCTCTTAGCCTTCAGTACCAGCACCCGATTCCCGTCGAGCAGCTCGTTCAATCCCTCTGCGATACCAAGCAGGGCTACACCCAGTTCGGTGGTTTCCGTCCCGTCGGCGTCTCCTTCCTTTTTGCCAGTTATGACTCCAACTACGGTTTCCAGATCTACATGAGCGATCAGCGCTATTACTACGCCTACCAGCAGCCCGGATAGGTCGGGTTTGGGCTTATCTTCTCTTGTGGTTCCGAATCTCAAGGGATTGCTATCAAGGAACGTGATTGCCAAAATAAGTCATCGGGTTAGATCTCGTCTCCAAGGATAAGGATCTTATCCCACGAAATCAGCGGCATCTCGGTATCGTACACGAAATCAGCGAGATCTCGATATCTTACGTAACAGATTGGGTCGCTCCAGATCTATATAACGAGGTGACTCCATTAAGAGAAAGGTGGACAATATTCAATCTCTGACCTATTTTTGCCTGGTTATTCTTCTTCTTGCTTCAGCCTGACTTAAGCATCGGAGGGCTAACGGCTGGACGCCAGCCACCCTTAGTTGCTTTCTGTCTTCTTTCAAGTCCGGCGGAGGAAGGTATCTGTTGGAGAGAAGGTGAACGTCCGGAGGATCCAGTTACAAAATCTGACGTTAACAGCATAAAAAGAAGACGAGAGAGGAAATAAGAATATCATCAAAAGTATCTTTTCATTGATAATCATTTTATTACAAAAATTCTCATAAGTACAAGTGCAAGAGAGAAAGAAAAAATCAATCTCTTGGAGGAGCTACGCTCTCGACTTCAGGGCCCGTTTCTGGAACCCCTCCAGCCTGAGTGGCTTCGGTCACCTCATTCTCGGCTGCAGCTTGCTCCTCTGAAGCTATGATGGTCGCGACTCAGCCGAATTCCCCCATATCAAAAGATGGAGACATCCGTTGCACTACTCGTAGCGCGAAGTCGCGACCAGCATCATATGACTCGTATCTTTCCTCGTCATATAGCTGCGAGGTTCGAAACTCGGAGATTGCTCGAGCCCCTTCCTCAGAGAGCATCTTGACCAAGGCGACTCTCTCCTCGTCCTAGTGGATCGAGTCATCCTTGAGCTGCGCAAGAGTGGAGCGCTCTTTCTCCAAGCTTTCGCTAACGTCCTTGAGCTGCGACTTGGCCTCTGCGAGCCGCTCCTCCAGCGAGATCTTGTCTTGTCGGAAGATCTCTCTCTCTCTCTCTCTCTCTTTCTGCTTTTTCCTTCAACTCCGCCACTTTGGCGAAGTTGGAGTCAAGGGCCTGATACCTGTCGGTCAGGACCTGAACCTTTTCAATGAGGATCTTCTTCTCCTCATCTCTCTTTGAGATCACCGCCTCTCGGGACTTGAGAAGTTGATCCCTTCCTTGGACCGCCTTCTCCAGGGTGATCCTCTTCCCTTCCACCTCATCAATTACGCGACGGGCGGCGACGATATCACGTCTCGTTCGTAAGATGAGATCCAAGCCCTACAAAATGGAAAAGGGAACGTGAGATAAAAATACTTGGAAGCAAAAAAAAATGGTAAGTAAAACAAATATCAGCAAGATCTTACCTGGACCATCCTCACTCCCGCCTCGAGGAAGAGGGTTTCAGGGCTTGGTTCTAGAAGGGTGCCAAAAGTTTGGGGGGAAATGTTGTCGAAGAGAAATTTACAGATAGGGTGGAGGTGGCGCGGGATCGTGAAGGATCCACTGCCAGACGGCTGGGCTACGACCAGCGCGGCAGTGCTCGCGACAGGATCAGCAGCCGACTCGCGAGCAGGAGCTACCTCGCCAGTAGGAGCCACCTCGCGAGCGGGAGCCGACTCCCGATGTCCTGTCTCCTCGCGAGTTTCTTCGGCTGGGGGGCAGCTGGATCCTGCCCCGTCATCCCTCGGAGAATTGTCTGCGATATTAATTACTGGTGGTTCGGGCGCGACCACCAGCGAAGGGATGACAGGCGCAGGAGCAGCAGGCGTCCCCACCGTGTTCGCGGGTCGGGTGGATGGTTGAGACGCTCCGGCAGGTGTTTTCTTCTGCCTCTTGGAGTTCGTGCCTTTGAGTCGAGGCAGCAGACCCCTCTTCTCTCCAGCTTTAGTCATCTCAACCTCCTCGTTGGGTATTAACCCCGCAGCCACGAGTTGCGAGGAGGATAGGCAAGCTTCGATATGCCTGTCGCGAGCAGGCAGCTTGTACACCTTCACGATCTTCTCGTGAATTCCTCCTTTCAGATTCGGCTTCGCCAAAGCCGGGATACCTGCGAGCACAAACAGGTTTAAAATGAATAAAACCTTAAATCTGACCGGAGAAATCACACAATGCAGAACTGTGCCTACCTTCACAGAAAAAGCGGGTCACTCCTGGACCCCTGGAGGAAGCAGACTCCCAGTTCCCTGAAGCGTAGAACCACCGTTTCCTCCAGCCGGGATAATTCGAAGAGGGCTTCCCCAGCACAAAATTATCCCGGTGCCAGTAACACAGGTAGTACCAGCCTTCGCTGGAGGGCGCCTTCTTCAAGCGGAACATACGGAGGAACTCCTCAGCTGTGAGCTCCCCATTGTCGGCCTGAGCCCAGAGGGCGAATGAGCTCAGAACCACTCTCTATCCATTTACGATAAGTTGCCCGAGGGCAATCTTATAGCACCGAAGAACATTACGGACGAAGGGATGGAGAGGAAGGCGTACTCCCAGAATGAGCTGGTACTCATAGAAAGCCACACACCCTGGGGGAGGGGAATCTGGGGTCTCTCCTTCTCCGGGTAACCGGAGAACGATTGAGTCGGGGATTAAAAATCTCTCCCGTAACTCAAGCAGTCGGTCCTCCGATAGAATAGAGGGATACCCGGCTACCATATATCTGCCTGCCGGAACCCTCGCGTTACTAGAGGCAGAGGATTCCGGTGTAGCATCTCCCAAGGGGACTGTGGTCTCGTTAGAGTCTCCCGCCATGAAATTGTCAAAGAAGGAAAAAGAGGAAAAAAGAATGTACCCAAGTACGAGAAAAAAAGAAGGAAGGAAGAGAACGTCGGAGGAAGAACAGTGAGGAAGCTGACTGGAGAGTCCTTTCTCTTTTTCGAAAGCTTCTGTGAAAATCCGGAGATATGGCGGACTCCGTATATTTATAGGCAATCATTCCGCCGTATATGGTGACACATGGCTGCTTCTCGTTCGGCAAGCAGTCGAGCAGGCACGCCCATTAATTCCCCAGACACATGGCAGGTGTCTCTTCATTTCCTATCCGCGGAAAGGCTGCGAAAGGCTGGCGCTCATTAATTCCAGCCCAATCATGTACGCTTTCGTTCTTGATAAAGGCAGCAGGCAGCTACGCGTGACAACAAGTAAGTCCTTCCCTTAGAATTCTTGGTGGCAAGGACTTGGGGGCATCTGTTATAGCCAAAATAGCAGAGATCATTTTTGCACGGCTCGTGTACTCACGATGTTCTAATCATTTGACTCGCGAGATCACCTGCTCGCGGCTCGTGTATTCTCACGATGTCCTGATCTTGCGAACACATCCATTCGACTTGTGAGATACTTTGCTCACTACTCGCATATTCGACAAATACAGAACACAGTTATCGAGGCTTTGAGCTCTTACCAGGTGGGAAATATCCTTTTCGACCTGTGAGCAGTCTTTCTCGCGAGTCGTTAAAAGGTGTCATATTTTAATACGCGAGCACCTGGTCTCGCGAACATCTTCTGACGTGCGAGCAGCTTCTACTAATTATCAGCGGTGATGTCCTTTAGCTTCTAATGCCAGCAGCCCGTATAGGCCGATTTTGGGCTTATCTTCATCTATGGCCCCGCGTCTCAAGGGATTGTTATCAAGGAGCATAGTTGACCAGATGACTAAACGGATTTGACTGTTCCTTTATCTAAGGATAAAGATCTTATCCCATGAAATCAGTAGACGATCTCGGCGTCTTACGTAACAGAGTGGGATGGTTGAATCTATATAAAGGAATGGATTTATCAATGAAAAGGTATAGAATACTCAATCTTTAACCCCCGTTGATTAATTCTCTTTCCTACCTCACCCCATCTGACTTAAGCATCGGAGGGCCAACGGCTGGACGCCGGCCACCCTTAGTTGCTTTTTTACTCTTTTCAGGTCCACGGAGTGTTGAGCTCTTAATTGTGCATATTCTAACCCCAATTCATCACTCATTGTGCGAGGTTTGCATGGTTTATAGACAAATCTAATGCATGTTTTGTGATTGCAGGTTTGAGAGTGAACTCCGCCTAATTGATGATGAAAAGAGCTGATTTAGAACCTTGGATGAAGACCCAAGGAGGGCTGAAGGAAGAAGGAAGCAAAGAAAGAAGCAAGGAAAGAAGAAAAGAGAAGAAAGAAAGGAAGAAAACAAGAAGAAAAAGAGACTGACTGGTCTTGACCGGTCGGCCAAGAGAGCCAGACCGGTCTTGACCGGTCAGCTATGCACACTGGAGTGCATCTGAATAAGCTCGACCGACCGGTCAGCTATGCACATTGGAGTGCATCTGAATAAGCTCGACCGATCTTGACCGGTCGGCCATGCCTGCTGGACCATTGCTGAAGAGGCCAGACCGGTCGTGACCGGTCGGCTAGCCTAGTCCGACCGGTCGGCCACGTGAAGAAGCAGGAATTGCTATTCCTAGCCCGATTTTCTCTGCGCACTGCGTAACTCTTATGCAGATTCTCAATCTTTCTGAAGTTGTGGAGCCTTCCTACTATAAAAGGACACCTAGGGATCATTCCTAGGGTATCTAAGAAGGGTTGAAGCAAGCTTGGAGGCGACGGAAGTGAATTTTGGAGTTCCACAACTCCTTGGAGTTTGTTTTTGCTGTTTTTATGAACTTTTTAGTTGTTTCATGTTTCCTTGGATCATGAGCAGCTAAACCTCTTAGCTAGGGCTAAGAGGTTGTTAGAACTAGAAAATGAATACGATTACATTTTCTTGAAATGTGGTGTTTTGTTGCTCTAGGGTTCTTGATAATGGAAACATTCATAGACAATCACAAGCGTTCAAAAAAGTACACAAGGAGAGATATCGCGAGGCGAATTTTATTCCAGAGATCCTGAGATCTTATACATTCCAGGCCGTGATCTGGCACGAGCCCTTAATTACATCGAATGATCGATGACCCTTGATTAAAAGGCAAAAGACTAGTCAGCAGGGACTATGGTCTGAGAGTTTATGGTCATAGAGACCTGTGTTTGTTTTGTTATAGACTGAACCATCTTTGTATTAGTCAGATGTCTATGTCCCATGTTTTGGCCGGAGATCCGGGCTGAGACTATCAGGGTTTATGACTAAGAAGGACGACTCTGGGCCTGCGCCAATCAATGTATGGACAGGTGACCTCGGGAAGTCCACTCCGCAGTTGTGTTTACCTGCGTAGCCCAACCGACAGATGCCGTTTTTAATGGGTAGGGCATCGACTGTGTGTTGTGGTAGTTCATAACAATCGTTTTGTAGTGAATTGAAACTCTTTGATATGGTTTATCGTGATAACCATAGTCCCGTTCGTCTAGCTTTTGACTCAAATCGGATCACATCTTTACAGAAAATATGAATGATGACATGTTTGCATAACTCTGGATGCTGGCGGCGTCTCTTTCGAGAAGTCGTTTCGTTCATCGTGTCGAATCAGATTGGTCTTTGAAGATACATAATTCTGCTCATTTAGAGATCCTGGAATGTCCGTTTGACCATTCCATTGCGTCCGGAATGTTTGAAATACCCAAAATAGGCTCAAACGGTACTTGAAAACACTTAAAATTGAGCCCGGTACACCCATGAACATTTTTCGGAATTGGCTGATTTTTTGGGTGCGTGGGAGTCCAACGCACCCTGAAAATACATGTCCGCTTTTTGTCGGGTGCGCCGAGTTATTTTCGGGTGCACGGGAGTCTAATGCACCCTGAAAATACATCTCCGCTTTTTGTTGAATTTTCGGGTGCGCCGAGTTATTTTCGGGTGCGCACCCACACCTATGATTTTTTCATAATCCGGACCTCCGGTGGTGTTGGTCGAAGTGACCTTCCGGTGGAAGATGCCGACGATCGGAAAAGAATTCTGGCCACCGGGAAAGTTTTCCGGCAGTCGGAAAAGGATTCCGGCGAGGGTTTCTGATGGCAAAATCCAAATACTTAGGAGATAATAGCTCTCTCTCTCTCTCTTAATCTGTACAAATGAATAGTGGGAGGGGTATTTATACCCGAGAATACCGGACAGCGACTAATGAGGAGCTGCCACGTATGACGTACCCCAAATATCCCTTGACGCATCCTAAAATTGACGCGTGGGAGCTCTGACGCACCCCGAAATGAGATTCTGAGATGTGATGATTTTATGGGTGCGTCGAGCTATTTTTGGGTGCGTTGAGGTACAATGCATCCAAAAAATGCAACGCTGGTCCTTTGTGATTTTATGGGTGCGTTTGGCTATTTTTGGACGCGTTGGCAATTTTAGGGTGTGTTGGGGTCCAATGCACCCTAAAATTGCAGTTTCGTATTTTCTGAATTTACGGACGCGTCGAAGGTATTTTTCAGATGCGTCAAGCTATTTTTCGGATGCGTCAGAGGTGAAATACATCCTAAACCACTTGTTGAATTTTCATGAATTTAAGGGTGCGTCAAGCTGAATAATTGGGTGCGCTTGACGTATTCGTGTTTTTACAATTTTGGGTTTTGCGAAACGGAGGGTTTGTGGGGCCCGTTTCTCGGTAAATCGCCATGCACTGCTTATCATAATTCATGAAGGATGCCTCCGCTTGATTCTGGTCGGTTTCGATCACGGTGATCCGTGGGGTCCACTGGACAAAAATGGCTAAGTACTGGATCCTTTGCAAATCTGGGCATTTGGGTGCGTCGGGTAGTATTTTGTGGAATTTTCTCGAAGCACGTGCCCAGTTGATTTATTTTAGATGGTACTGACTTTTGGGACCCCAATAGATGCCCCTCCGGTGCGTTGCGATGGACTTACAACCGTTCATCATGACGCATCAGATTCCCGGGTCCACACTATAAATAGGTAAGATAACTTGATTTCACTTCATTCTACGTTTTTCACTGTTCATTTGCTCTGCTGTCGACGCACCCAAATATTCGCCAACGCATCCATTTAATATCGCCAGCGCACCCAAAAAAGGTCTAGCGCATCCTTAAATTTCGAATATTTGGATTTTTGGGGTGAGTCAAGCGTGACGCACCCAGCTGATGACTTGGTGAAATTCTCATGTTTTAAGGGTGCGTTGTGCTTAGCGCACCCAAGTATTCGGACTTGGCCGAATTTTGTGATTTTTAAGGGTGCGTTGCTCTCAACGCACCCAAGTATTCGAACTTGGTAAAATTTCAAGATTTTTTTTTTATTTTTTTAAGGTGCGTTGCGGTCAGCGCACCCCTCGTCACGAGTTGTTAAAACCCTTAAACTTTTAAGGGTGCGTCAAGCTTGACGCACCCGAATATTTGTGATTGGTGAAAATGATTGAGTTTCGAGGTGCGTTGTTCGTGACGCACCTACATTTTGAACTTAGGCTGATCATAACGTTTTTAGGGTGCGTTGGGGCCGACGCACCCAGATATTCAGTCAAGACATTTTGGGCATTTCGGGGTGCGTTGGGCCTGACGCACCCAGTTTTCAAGACTTGGAATTTTTGTAAAATTTGGATTATTTTAGGGGTGCGTTGGGCTTGACGCACCCAGTTTTCAAGACTTAGAATTTTCTCGTTTCTGGGGCTCTTTCATGTGTAGATCTAGCCCAACACTGCCTACCATATCCACATTTTGGGTGGACACGGCTATTCCCGTGGTGACAGGGATCATTACTTTAAAGGATATGGGGCCCTGCGCTTCTGTCATAAATTTTCATGTGCATTCATTGTTATCCGGAAGCTGCGTCGGGTCTCATATACTTTAAGTCTTGGGCTATGCTTGACCAAAAATGACATTTTCTGGGAATTATCATGATTAATTTAGATAGGGTTTAGATATACCTGCGCATGCCTCCATTTGACTTCGGATCTGATGTAAATAATCTTCATATGCTTCTTCTCTTTACTCCTTTTGTTGAATTGCCGCTGTTCTCAAATCGGGTTGTTAGGCTTGTTTTTTCCAGCAGACAATGGTTGCGACTCGTGCTTCCTTACATGCAGCTCATGATTGCTTGCGACGGCTCTTTGACTCCCTTGGTCATCTGGAAGCTTGGTCATCCCTCCATTCTCAATATGATGAGGTGTCTGAGGCTTTATCCAGGCTCGGTGCAGATTCTCGTCCCGTATTACAGGCTATCCGGAATATTTCGCTTATGGCCTCCACTCTTGATGAGCATAGGGAAGCCATCCTTGGTTTCATTGGCGACTCCTCGTTCCCAGAAGAGCTGGCACTTCTTGAGGCGGCGGAGCCTCCCTTCGTTGATTCTTTCTTGGCCTTATGGAGCCAGCTTAACTCTCTAAAGAGGGAGAAAAGGACGAAAAAACGATACCTGGCTTGGGCTGTCCCACTGGCGGAGGCCGAGTTCCTTGATCGTCGCGCCAGCATCTGGAGAAGGATCAGAGAGGTCTTGAATGAATATGACGATCTGGCGATCGATGTCTCCATAATGAAGAACTGGGCCAATGCTGAATACGTGCACTTTGACCTCGTGCAGCAATGCATCTCCCACCTAATGGACCTGGCTTCTAAGGAAGTGCGGGTCCAAGCGAAGGTGGACGAATTGAAGGCTCGGCTTCTTCCTCTGTTGCAAGATTGAGATCATTTTCTATCCGCGAGAAGGGGATCTCACGATCTTGTGTTGTTTTATTTCAAATTCTAATTTTAACATTTGAACAGTTGACATGACAGTCCGAACATTTTGGGCCTATTTCAGTTAATGGATGATGATTATGCTGCTTTTCTTTCTCTTATCCGTCCTTGTTTGTATGTGATGATGATGTCATGGTTGTGAATGCTGTCGTGCTATTTCCTTCTTTGCTAGTTCGAATACATTTTACTATGACCTTGATTCACTTATTGGTGCTCATGTCGTCTTTGCATATTACTTTGCATCCTCTTGAACTTTGAGAGTGTTGATTCCTTTTATGCATTTCCTCTTGCTTTGAGCTATACCTAAGCTTTCCGTATGTCGTTGCAGATCGTGATGGCTAGCGACCCTTCTGAGGCTGGTCCTTCAGGTCCTCCATTGACTCCTTCGAAGTGCAAGCGGGCGGTTTTGAGGGACGTCGTTCTCCCGTCCGATTAGAATCCCCAATGGTTTCTCCCCCCGGAGACTTTTAATTTTTACGAACGTATATTGACGTTACCCAAAGACATGCAAAAGAAAATTCTGTGTGACCGGATTGTACCACCTCCCCCAGACAGGGGTACACAGGAACAATGGGATTCATGGTTTGCTCCTTTGCGGGGCTTCCGAAGTGACGGGACGACGGGTTCCGAAGAAGGGGAGGCGAACCCGTTGGCCCCCACCCAATCTACCAGACGCGGTCGTCCAAAGAGGGCTGGCAAGGGCGCGAAACAAGTATACTTGGAGAAACAGGCCAGGTCCAAATCTGACAAAATGAAGATCATTTGGTCAACCGTAAAGTTAGTCACTTCTCCCCTCGCCATCCGGAACTCTTATACACGAGGGTATATTAAATCCACTAGAAGCTTCCAGCGGCATCGCTCTCTCCCCAGTATCGAGCCCGCAGATGTGTGCCGCGCAAACTAGTTTTTTAGCGTGGGGACATGGACATCTATTCCTGGGCCTTTTCTCAACTGTTCCCTGTCTGAGAATGGCAGGCGTCAAGCTGTCCTGGACCCAAAGCTCATGATATTTTTAGAGCCGAATCAGAACCCCCATCGGCCTTTCCCAACACATTACTTTGAAACTCTCCGGCAAAGATTTCATCACCTGGGTGATACAGAGATCTGGTTGTCAGGCGCCTTCCGGACCCACGGTCATTTGATTGCCCATCCCGGGTATGAGGCATGGGCGAATCGGATATTGGAATGCCATAAGGAGACCTTGAAGGCGGTGGGCCTCTTTAAGGCTATTGTAGCCACCTCGAGTTATTTCTGCCGCGAACCATGGGTTTACAAGGGGTTCTTAAACCACTGGTGCTCTATCACCAACACATTTCATTTGCCATATGGAGAAATGAGCATCTCGCTATGGGACCTGAACCGCATCGCTGGTCTCCTGATCCGCAGGAGGATATATGATGAGTGGGTTCCTAGTGATGAGGAGCTGTCTCGGAAGAAAAAGGGGGTGAGCGAAGGCTTCTTCTCCCCGGCTTGTTATGAGTTATTTGCGGAGCTTCCGCAATTCTGGGCTTTCAAGGATAAACTTCCCTTCGAAGACTGGCTGGTCTATTTCAGCCATGGCCTAGAGTAAGCATTTAATTATGAGTCGTATGTCATTGTTTCATCTTTTCTCTACCATTAATACTTTATCGTCTTCATTTCAGTCTGGATTATGCGGCTTATAGCGAAGACCGCGACGACAAGGCCTTTATGGAGGATCGAATGAAGGAAAATTTCCCCCGTCCGAACAAACTATCTCCGACCTGTGAGCTCGCCGGCTTCCTAGCCTACTGGTTGAGCTGCGTGGCCTTACCGAGCTCGAAGCAGGCCGACAGTGTGAGGGTATCCTGTTTTGCTGTCGCAGGGGCCTTGGCGAATGGCCACCGTTATGCAATAGCTCCTGCCGTACTATGCTCTCTTTATCGGGCTTTCGGTTATGTTATTAGCAATAAGGATCGGGCTGCCTTTGGCATGAATTCGGCTTATTGTGGATGGCACTTCTTATCCGGATGGCTCGGGGTGTATTTTCCTTGGGTGTATGGTATCGAGTCTGGAGATTATATTCAGCGAGGGGTGGTCCCGTTGTACTTTTTTCAAAAACGAAAGATGGTGGGGCAAAATTTGAACACCGTCAGGGAGAGGATTGCTAAATATGACGATATCCACTTTTTCCACTTCTCGGGCACCCGGAGCAAAGATTCCATATTGTGCACGGATGATGAGAGCATTAACCATAACGAACGCTCGTTCCTGATAGCCATCCGCCCGTCCTCACTTCCTCTCCGTGAGGGACTGGAGTTCTGGAGAGAGCCGTACTACCCCAACCGTTTTGCTCGTCAATTTGGATATGATCAAGGAGTACCTGCCACGTTGGAACCGGTGACTCGTGAGCAGCGAGCATATGGCATCGGGCCTATCCATTGGAAATGGATGTGGCGAAAGCTTCTGTTGATCGGGACTGGTTGCTCTTTTGCTATCCCTGGGACGGGGAGTGTTACTGGCGCATCTTTCGGGTGGATGAGATGGTGGGTTCATCAGTATACGTTGATTCGGAATGGTCATCATGTTTCTGATCCTGTCTTTGTTACGCCTCCGATTGTTAGCCCAGCTCCTGCCGACGGATTGGGATACGTGGCAGAGCATCTTCATCAGCCTGCTGTACCGGGTACTCTGAGACTAATGACTTCGATGAATGTGGTAATTGATCACGAGAAGCCCGAACACACCCTGGAAGGTTGGGTTGCTTACGGGGAAAGAAACATCGTGCAGGCGGGCCCCGAGTTCCCGTCTCTCGGGCCCATTGATGAGGTGCATCAAGGAGATGGCATTCCCAGGGACAATGATGACCAAAATGATGGGGACGGTGATGATGATAATGGCGGTGGGGGAGGTGATGATGGCGGTGCTGGTGGTGGTGATGACGACGGCGATGACGGTGGCGATGATGAGACGCCACTTGAGCGGACTGGTCCTCTGGTGAAGACTGCTCATCGTATTTCGGTGGTCGATGGAGGGAAGAATATTGCCAAGATGCGTAAGCAGTACGATGAAGAGAGATTACAGAAACAACTTTCTGAGGACGCCGGTGGCACTCCGCCCGGTGACGTGGGTGTAGTCAGGGAAGAGGGTGAACTGAGTCTTCAGGAGAATTTGAGCGGCGATCGTCATACTGGAGGAGGCGATGACGATGAACCGATGTATGACCAGCCTGTCCCTGAGGCGGATGTTGGAGCGATTTTCATAGAATTGGATGAAGAGGCACCTGATGACACTATTCTCATCTCTGATATCCCCATAGCTGAACCTGCAGAGGACCAGGGCCTCGCTCATGAAATGACGACCGCTGCCGTTGCGGAGGTTACACCTCCCTTGACCCTTTCCCGTGTTGAAGATATTGAGGTCGGGGGTGTTGATTTGGCTTCTCGAAGCGCTCCGATTTCTGTCGCTGGGTTGAGTGTACCTGAACCTACCTTGGAAATATCTCCGACTGTTGAACCTCTACCCGCTGAGCCTATTGTGGAAGCTGATCCCCTTGTTGGACCGTCATCAGCTAAACCCATCGGGGAGGCTTCCCATAGTGTTGAGGTTTATGGTATAGGAACAAGTGTATCGGAATGTGCTGCGCAAACCCCTCCTATTGTTGTACCGTCGTCAGTTGAACCTGCTGTGGAACCCCTTCTTGTTACCATGCCAGCATCTGATACCAGCGTTCCTGAGGTCGTAGTGCTATCCGCTCCGGAGCTACCTGAGCCGTCGACCGAGGGGATCGCTAAACCTGCCCCAGCATTGCCTACGTATGCTACCTCGGCTAACGCACCTGCCGTTGATGTTCTTGAAACCACTGGTATATCACTTGTCTTCATTATTTCGGCTATCTTTTTCTCTCACTGGGGCCTCTTTATACTAACTTCACCATTTCTTTTATCAGTGACCACTCCCGTTCATGCTTTGGCCCCTGTTGCCTTGCCCGAGGCATTCATTTCTTCTCTCCGAGGGCTGTCAAAGGTGAAGGTGGACCTTTTGAAGAGTCTTCTAATGAACATCACCGCCTCTCTGAAGAATATGGATGAATGGTCCATCTTGGATGAAGGGCTGCAGGCGCTCGAATGTAATGCTGCGTGGCTCGGGATTGACGTCTCTTTAATGATCAACCATATAGTCCTGTTCAGGGAAGGCATGGCACAACTCAACGAGGCGAGACATTTCAGAGTCGATCCTTCTGTTGAAGAGAGGCGCGGTCATTTGCAGTCCCTCCTGCCAAAACTTGAGCTGTGCGAGGCGGATGTAACTGCGCTGAGGCGTGATTGGCAAGACGCCGCAGTTGGGCATCAGGGGGCCACAGATCGGTTGGCAGAGATAGATGATGAGATAGCCCGGCTACAAGCTGAACGCTCCGTTGTTCATCTCAATCTTTCGAAATTTGGCAATCAAAAGGCTCGTCTGCAATTATCTATTGAAAAGCGCGAGGCCGAACGCAATGCTATACGAACTCAGGTTGAAGAACTGAAAGAGTCCCTCCAAAGCGTCCCTGATCCTGCACAGGTCTTAGCCGCGGCGGAGGCAACACAGAGGGCGACCCAGGAGTCTGCAATTCATTTGCTAGAACAATGTTTAAGAAATCTGAACAGTTAGGCTCTATGATTGTTTTATTCTGTAATTTTGCAGAGATATATTGTGACACTAATGTTGTAATGATATGTATACTATTCACATGATCGTGCTATACGTTTTATTCACTTGATATTTCTTTCATTTGCGTTTAGATTCGAATACAACGTAGGTTATTTTGGAAGGAATGTCCCCCTGTCAGGACTCAAACCTATATTGATGCGGAATGGGTGTGCCGAGCCTTGACTTTAAGGTTCATCTTTTCATTCCGATTCTCGACAACTTTGGCGGCAGAAAGGTGACAACTCAGGTTTGCGGACCTCATATTCTGTCGTCAACTGTCCGATGACTAGTCTGGAGTCACCATAGATCTGTATTACCTTGATCCGCATTTCTAATGCGAGCTGTAGCCCAATGATGAGGGCTTGATACTCTGCTTCGTTATTGGTGCAGGCCGGCACGATTGTAAACGAGTAGGGCAGCAAATCTCCCTGCGGGCTGATAAATATAACCCCCGCTCCTGCCCCATTCGACCTGGATGCTCCGTCAAAGTACATTTGCCATAACCGTGGTCTTTCGATCATCATAACCTGGTCGTCTGGGAGGTCACATTCCATTTCTTCGCTGCTCGGGACTGGATGCGCGGCGAGAAAATCTGCGATCGCTTGTCCTTTAATAGCCCGGGCTGGGACGTATGTGATGTCGAATTCGGAGAGGAGAAGGGCCCATTTAGCTAAACTCCCAGACAGCATAGGCCGGTTCATAAGGAACTTGATCGGATCCGCCTTGGATATCAACGTTATTTGGTGCGAGAGGCAGTAATGCTTCAGTTTCTTTACAGTAAAAATGAGAGCAAGGCATGTCTTTTCAATTGCTGAATAGTTGAATTCAGCCCCTACCAGCGTGCGGCTTAAGTAATATAGTGCATTCTCCTTCTCTTCTTCGTTCTTCTGTGCCAGGAGTGCTCCCAGTGAGTTATCACCTACTACGATGTACAGAATCAGTGGCTTTCCCTTGATTGGGGCAGCAAGGACTGGCGAATTCCCAAGCATCTCTTTTAGAGAGTCGAAGGCCTTCTGACAAGCGTCGTCCCATTCAAACTTAACATCTTTCTTGTTGAGGCGGGAGAACGGTTGACAACGACCAGCCAAGTTCGAGATGAATCTCCTCAGATATGCTACGCGGCCTTGAAAACTCTTCAATTGCTTCAGGTTCTTCGGAGGCGGCATTTCTATGATGGCTTTGATCTTTGCGGGATCGATTTCTATGCCCCTGTGTCTGACCACGAAGCCTAGAAATTTGCCAGACGCGACTCCAAACGCACATTTCAGTGGATTCATACGGAGGCTTTTCTTGCACAACCGTTGGAACACTTACCTTAGGTGCTCTCTGTGCTGCTCGTGATTGGCTGACCTTACGACCAGATCATCTACATAGCATTCGACGTGTTTATGCATCATATCCTGAAATATAATGTGCATTGCGCACTGGTATGTTGCCCCCGCGTTCTTTAATCCGAAGGGCATTACACGATAACAGTAGATGCCGAGGGTTGTGCGAAAGGCCGTAGCTTCTTCATCTTCCGGGGCCATGCGAATCTGATTGTATCCCGAGTACCCGTCCATGAAGGACATTACTGCATATCCCGTTGTGCTGTCAATCAATAATTTCAGAATTGGCAAAGGAAAATCATCTTTCGGGCAGGCTTCATTAAGATTCCGGAAGTCAACGCAAACTCGGATCTGTCCACTCTTCTTCTTGACTGGCACAATATTTGAAATCCATCGGGGGTACTTCACCTCTCGAACAAATCCAGCCTGGATTAGTTTTTTGATTTCTTCTTCAATCTTAGGTACAACATCAGGATGGAACCGTCGTTGTGGCTGCTTCACTGGCTTCTTTTCTTTCATGATGCTTAGCTTGTGCATGGCGATTGCCGGACTGAGCCCGGGCATTTCTGAGTAAGTCCAGGCAAAGATGTCCTTATTCTCCTTTAATAATTGTATGTATTTCTCTCTTTCATTTTCTGGGACGTTCTTGCTCAAATATGTATTCCTGGGTTCTTCGATGGTGCCCAAATTCACCTCTTCGAGTTCATCAATCGTTGGTTGTCCACCGTCTTCTAGTTGCACGGGCGCGACACTTGGCTGGATTATGTCGATAGAATCTTGCGACTGGATTCCTTCTACCGGGACAATGGTTACCATGTTTACGCTCGCCTTCGCTCCTAGACCCTCTCCATTTCTGTATACTTGCTTATATTCTTCAAATGGAGCTAGCAGTCTTTTCTTTGTGTCTGAGCCTTGACTGAAGAATCCCATGTTCCTCATAATCTTCCGGCTGGCTTTGCTATATCTCTTCTCTTCTATTGGTCGAGATTGGACAGACCCTCTTCCTTCTTCTTTCCCTTCTGATGGTACTGGCTGGCTTGGCCCTGAATGGAACTTAATATCTTTCTGGGTGGCATCTCTTGATGGCACGATAAATTGGCTTGGAGCTTTTGGAAATGGCTTGGTTCTTCCTATCTTGGGTATAGGCATATTGAAGCTGGATTTGAGTACACTCATGTGTTGATCTGAAATTAGTTTTAACACGGACTGCCCTGGCTGACGTAGATGCTGCGGTACCACATAGAATTTCTTCGTGATCGGTTGAGGTTGGTTTTTTTGCTGGCATTGGGATCTCCCCTGAGTGATGAGCTGAGGTTTACCTTCCTGTACACGCTTCTCAACTCGAGGTTCTACCCCTTGTCCTTTCTTCTTTATGTTGGACTTTTTGCTGGTTTTATTGCTTTCGGACGGGTCATAATATTTCGCATCAGCCAAAAATGACTCGGCTATCGTGTATGGCTTCGGATCTGCTGCTACCCTGTATTGGACACCATCTCTATTATATTTGAAACACTGGTGATACGTCGAAGGGATTATCCGATTCTGATGGAGCCAAGGCCTTCCTAAAAGGAGGTTGTATGTTGTCACTGCGTCGATCACCTGACACGTTACTTTCGTCGTCAATTCTTCGATTTCTAACATCACCGTGATTGATCCCAGTGTGCGTTGACTGTCTTGATTGAACCCTTGAATCATCATGAGACTCGGGCATAATGCCGATTGCCTATAACCCAGCTTCTGTAATGTCTTTAATGGCATAATATTCACGGCAGATCCGTCGTCCAACATGCACCTCTTGATCTCGGTGTCCCTGATTGTTCCTGTGACCATCAACGGACGGTTGTGGTCTATTAATTCGATCGTGCGGCCTTCTTCTGAGAAAGTGATTGTTGAGGGATGATCGACATGCATGACTTGTGATACTGGCGTATACCCCTCCCAAAATTTGTCCGTATTATTCATTTCTTCTTCTATCTCTATCATCATGACTTCCCTGACTTCACTGTCAAGTAGGGCATTAATTAACATTTCTCTGTACACTTTCGAGAGACACAAAGCATCGTATATACTTAGCCGGGCGGGAACCTTTCATAAGTGCGCTACAACATCATATACTACTGGTCTCGGGCTTGGCTGACTAGTCGTGGCTTCGCCAACTTTCTCTTTCAGCTTTTGCACGTGAGGTCTCCCTTGCGGCCTGTCGTGGACACCATCTTCTTGCATTGGGTCATCTGGTCTTGGAGGGGTACGGTCAGGCATTTGTCTTCCTGATCGTAAGATGACCGCATTAACTTCTCCCTCGACTGTTTGTGAGGTTTCCTCGGCCGGTACTTGTTCGGTGAACGACACCATTTCGCAATATGCCATGCTCATCACGGGTCGCTTCTGTAGTATTTCTCTCTTTCCTCTCCCCCTGTTCCCTTTTTGGTTAACGAGCCTTCGTCGGTTCTCGAGTCTTTTCTTGCTACTGACTAGAGTCCACGGCTCCTGTGGCTCGGGGAATGAGGTCGTTAGGTGACTGCTACCTTCTTCTATTGGAATTGCTGAAATTGTCCCGGCCGTCTCCCTTGCTGTCTCGGGTACCTTCATGCTGATAACCCCTTGATTGATCAACCCTTGTATCCTTCCTTTCAAGGAGAAGCAATCTTCTGTCTTGTGGCTAACACATTGGTGATATTTACAATATTTGGGATCGTTTACCCGTCCAACTTCATGGGGACGAACGGGCTCCGGTAAACGCATTAAGCCTTCCTCGACCAATTGTTCCATGATCGGGACTAGATCGGCCATATCGAATGTATATGGACCATTAGCCCTTTCTCTTTCGGCTATTGATGCGCGTTTGGGTATGTAGGGTCTTTTACCCTTGTCTTGTGTGACTGCTGTCTTCATTTCCGCCCTATGATCGACAGCGGGACATTTTCGATCTTTCTGTTCCTTGATCTTGTCGACCTGATGGGTTTCTACCACTCTTCCTGTCTCTCTCTTCTGTCTCTCGGGTCTAAAGTTTACCCGGGAAGCTGCTTCTTCCACCAGATGGGCTTTCGTTGCTAGTTCGCGAAAGGAGCTGAAGGTGTTATCTGACAGTCCGTACGAGATCATGGGGTCTAGAGCCCTCAGGCACATCTTCATCTGCTCGCCTTCACTGGGTAGTTCACGACATTGAGCTGCCGTAGTTCCCCATCGATCAATGAATTTCTCGACTGGTTCACCATTCCTCTGCCTAACCAATGCTAGGTCCGTCAATGAGATCTCCCTCTCGGTTGCGAAGAATTTGAAGATGAAAGCATCCTGCATTTGTTCCCATGTCCTTATAGAGCCGGCAGGTAACGACATGTACCATTGAAAGGCCTTCCCTGTCAGGGTAGATCCGAACAACCGCATGCAATACTGCGGGACTGCGGACCAATTTCCTAACATAGTCAAGAAGTGGGTGATGTGCTCTTCTGGCGATCCTCTGCCGTCAAATTTTCCAAAGTCGGGGCATCTGAAATTGGCTGGGAACGGTACCTCTTCCACCTCTGGTGGGTACGGGACCCGATATTTGTAGTTGCCCCTCTTTTCTTTCTCTTTTTCTTGCTGCATCATATGGGCTATCGTTTAGGATAACTCTTCTCGCGATACGTGAGATGTGGAAAGTGGTGCGCGCTCCATTGGCGTGACCCGACATTGGGCAGGCGGTTCATGCTCAGTTGGGCCTTCTGCTGCCCCTTGGGATTCTTCTGCCGATTGACGGGTGGGCGGCGCGATACTTCTGGTGGCATTCTGTGCTATTAGGGTGGCCAAGGCTTCCTGAATAGCTCTCATCCGATCATTTGTCTCGCGGTTAGCCTCTACCAATCTATCGATCTGGTCTTGGAGTGGTCATTCTTCTTCTCCTTCAGCTATTTGTACCATCACCACTTGTGCTAGCGGGATTTCCTGAGGTGACCTCTGCTTCGATTCAAGGGTCGTCATGGGCTTGGCTTTCTTCGCATGTGCGGACCTGATGGGTTTCCGAGAGGTGCAGGCGACCTTGGATAACGGCGGAAACTGCTCGGCTGTCATTTTAGGTACTGCGGGTTTGGTTAATATGACCTGGCCATCGATAGGGATCTTCTGCCCCTGCTTCGGCTCCACTGTTTCTCGACCATGGGGCGAGATCTCGCTACGTTTGCCTTTCTATATGCAGCTAGGATGGCAACTTTCTTCTGTTCTTTCTTCTGTCTCCGGGTCTCAACCAACTGCCATTCTGAACCTGGGCTGGTAGTTGTGGTTGCGGCGAAACGAGGGAAGTTGAAACCTCCGTTGGAAAGGAAGATGCACGAACTTGTCATCGAGTATGCCATCTCTTCTGTCTGCGTTACTATCTTGCTAATTCTGCGGTGTCATAAAAATCTTTAGAACAGCTCACAAGTGCGGTCGAGAGTATGAGCCCATCGATCGCAGTGCATAGACCGACAAAAATAAGCAAGAAGGAGACAAATACGTGTAGTTGTGGAAGTTCGTGGTTTTGAAAACCTTTGATTTACCATCTATTGCCTTAAAGATGAAGGGAAGAACGTTCCCGTTGAGAGTCGCCAGTTTGGCGCCCGAGGGCACCGAAACATTATGCCTCGCGGTAACTTTCCTATATGTAAATTCATGTTTGTGAGTAGTTGATTTTAGAGCGTTTCCATATTCAGATATAACCAGAGATTCTAGGTTCGATCCCCAGCAGAGTCGCCAGTTTGTTAGAACTAGAAAATGAATACGATTACATTTTCTTGAAATGTGGTATTTTGTTACTCTGGGGTTCTTGATAATGGAAACATTCATAGACAATCACAAGCGTTCATAAAAGTACACAAGGAGAGATATCGCGAGGCGAATTTTATTCCAGAGATCCTTAGATCTTATACATTCCAGGCCGTGATCTGGCATGAGCCCTTAATTACATCGAATGATCGATGACCCTTGATTAAAAGGCAAAAGACTAGTCAGCAGGGACTATGGTCTGAGAGTTTATGGTCATAGAGACCTGTGTTTGTTTTGTTATAGACTGAACCATCTTTGTATTAGTCAGATGTCTATGTCCCATGTTTTGGCCGGAGATCCGGGCTGAGACTATCAGGGTTTATGACTGAGAAGGACGACTCTGGGCCTGCGCCTATCAATGTATGGACAGATGACCTCGGGAAGTCCACTCCGCAGTTGTGTTTACCTGCATAGCCCAACCGACGGATGCCGTTTTTAATGGGTAGGGCATCGACTGTTGTGTTGTGGTAGTTCATAACAATCGTTTTGTAGTGAATTGAAACTCTTTGATATGGTTTATCGTGATAACCATAGTCCCGTTCGTCTAGCTTTTGACTCAAATCGGATCACATCTTTACAGAAAATATGAATGATGACATGTTTGCATAACTCTGGATGCTGGCGGCGTCTCTTTCGAGAAGTCGTTTCGTTCATCGTGTCAAATCAGATTGGTCTTTGAAGATGCACAATTCTGCTCATTTAGAGATCCTGGAATGTCCGTTTGACCATTCCATTGCGTCCGGAATGTTCGAAATACCCAAAATAGGCTCAAACGGTACTTGAAAACACTTAAAATTGAGCCCGGTACACCCATGAACATTTTCCGGAATTGGCTGATTTTTTGGGTGTGTGGGAGTCCAACGCACCCTGAAAATACATGTCCGCTTTTTGTTGGATTTTCGGGTGCGCCGAGTTATTTTCGGGTGCGCGGGAGTCCAATGCACCCTGAAAATACATCTCCGCTTTTTGTTGAATTTTCGGGTGCGCCGAGTTATTTTCGGGTGCGCACCCACACCTATGATTTTTTCATAATCCGGACCTGCAGTGGTGTTGGTCGGAGTGACCTTCCGGTGGAAGATGCCGACGATCGGAAAAGAATTCTGGCCACCGGGAAAGTTTTCCGGCAGTCGGAAAAGGATTCCGGTGAGGGTTTCTGATGGCAAAATCCAAATACTCAGGAGATAATAGCTCTCTCTCTCTCTTAATCTGTACAAATGAATAGTGGGAGGGGTATTTATACCCGAGAATACCGGACAGCGACCAATGAGGAGCTGCCACGTATGACGTACCCCAAATATCCCTTGACGCATCCTAAAATTGACGCGTGGGAGCTCTGACGCACCCCGAAATGAGATTCTGAGATGTGCTGATTTTATGGGTGCGTCGAGCTATTTTTGGGTGCGTTGAGGTACAATGCATCCAAAAAATGCAACGCTGGTCCTTTGTGATTTTATGGGTGCGTTGGGCTATTTTTGGACGCGTTGGCAATTTTAGGATGCGTTGGGGTCCAATGCACCATAAAATTGCAGTTTCGTATTTTCTAAATTTACGGACGCGTCGAAGGTATTTTTCAGATGCGTCAAGCTATTTTTCGGATGCGTCAGAGGTGAAATACATCCTAAACCACTTGTTGAATTTTCATGAATTTAAGGGTGCGTCAAGCTGAATAATTGGGTGCGCTTGACATACTCGTGTTTTTGCAATTTTGGGTTTTGCGAAACGGAGGGTTTGTGGGGCCCGTTTCTCGGTGAATCGCCATGCACTGCTTATCATAATTCATGAAGGATGCCTCTGCTTGATTCTGGTCGGTTTCGATCACGGTGATCCGTGGGGTCCACCGGACAAAAATGGCTAAGTACTGGATCCTTTGCAAATCTGGGCATTTGGGTGCGTCGGGTAGTATTTTGTGGAATTTTCTCGAAGCACGTGCCCAGTTGATTTATTTTAGATGGTACTGACTTTTGGGACCCCAATAGAGGTGAAGCTTGTAGTGGATCCAAGATGTTTCAATTCGTAGTTAGTTGGTTTTAAGTGTAGAATTCATGATTATGAACTATGGTTTGAAGTTTATACAAGTTTTTAAGTAGTTTTTCTTAGTCTTATGATGACTCATGGATGTTTGGGAGAATTACTTAATTTCTTAATTGGTTTGTATCAGTCTAGACCTGTATGATCCGAGGAATCGGAGTGCGCTCTAGGACTATGATCTTCATGAAGGGACTTCCTATCAAAGTTTTATTTTTCTGATTTTCTGAAATATGTATGGATTGTGCATGTGATTTGAATTAAGTTCAAATCCTGATCTAGCCATGTCTTGTGACAGGACTTGAGGATGGTTATGATTGTGAACTGGACCTTTTGGAAAGGGGAATGACCTATGCAATTGAGCATGCTCAGCTCAGCCTACATTGAGTGAATCTTATGCATAGAACTTACATATGACAGATTGTTTGGTTTAACAGCTCTATCATCCAACTAGATAGATCTTAATATCGATTCTAGTTGAGAGAATGAGAAACTACAGCGGATTGAACATCAAGGATTGCTACAAGTGGATCCTTGAACCCCTAGTGCCTTTTTATAATTGTCTACATTCAAATTAGTTTAAAATTGCTATTCACATCAAATCTATTCAAAATCTGATTATTAGCTTTCAATAGACACTTTTAGATGTGTTTGTGAAATCCTACATAAGTCCCTGTGGATCGACCTCGGTCTTACCGAGTTTATTACTACATCGCAACCCTACACTTGGGGAAGCGAACACGGAGAAAATCACTCTTGGAGAGAAGGTGAACATTCGGAGGACCCTGTTACAGAATTCGAAGTAAACAGTGTCTATTGAGAGTTAACAACCAGATTTTATATGAGATTGATGTAAGTAACAACTTTGAACTAAATTGAAGGTAAACAATTATAAAAAGGCACTAAGGGTTTAAGGATCCACTTGTAGCAATCCTTGATGTTCAATCCGCTGTGGTTTCTCATTTTCTTAACTAGAATCGATATTAAGATCTATCTAGCTGGATGATAGAGCTGTTAAACCATATAATCTGTCATATGTAAGGCCAATGCATAAGATTCACTCAATGCAGGCTAGGCTGAGCATGCTCAATTGCATAGGTCAGTCCCAGTTCCAATAGGATAAGATCACAATCATAACCATCCTCAAGTCCAGTCATAAGACAAGTCTAGATTATGATTTAAACTTGATTCAAATCACATGCACAGTCCCATACATAATTCAGAAAACCAGAAAAGTAGAACTTTGGTAGGATGTCCCCACATGAAGATCATAGTACTAGAGCGTACTCCAATTCCTCGGATCATACAGGTCTAGACTAGCACACAACAATTAAGAACTTAAGTAATTCTCCCAAACATCCATGAGTCATCATAAGACTAAGAAAAACTACTTAGAACTTGTATTAACTTCAAACCATTGTTCATAATCATGAAAACCAATCTTAAAACCAACTTAGAATGAATTGAAGCATCTTAGATCCACTACAACTTCACCTCTTAGCCCTAGCTAAGAGGTTTAGCTGCTCATGATCTAAGGAAACATGAAACAACTAGAAAAATCATAAAAACAACAAAACAAACTAGAGGAGTTGTGGAACTCCGAAATCCACTTCCACCGCTTCCCACCTTGCTCAAACTCTTCTAAGATACCCTAGGAACGATCCCTAGGTGTCCTTTTATAGTGGGGAGGCTCCGCAGCATCAGAATATTCTAGAAATTGCGTAAGCTTTCGCAGTGCGCAGAGAATTTCGGGACTTGTAGAACACTTTTTATTACGCAGACGATCGGTCGCACAACCGGTCGCAGCTACTGGACGACCGGTCTCAAAAGCGTCAAAATCGTCCAGAGAGTTTTAGGATTTTTCAGCCCATAAAATATATTCAAAGACCGGTCGCACGACCGGTCTGAGCCATGGACGATCAGTCGCACGACCGGTCTTAGACAGTCTAGTGAGAAGTGGCTCTGTAGCCCCTCCTGTTGAGTGATGAGACCGGTCAGATGACCGGTCTTGGACCGGTCGGACAACCGGTCGTGGGTGTCTTCTTCTTCCTTCTTTTCTTCTCTTCTTTGCTTCTTTCTTCCACACTTTCCCACTTGGTCCTTTGGTCTTCTTTTCTTCTAAATAGCGTCCTTAAGTCTTCAATTGATGCTCCCTTTCTCTCATCCCTACAATCACAAATCCATGCATTAGTTTAGTCTATAAACCATAAAAACAAGCATAATGAGTGATGAATTGGGGTTAGAATATGCACAATTAAGAGCTCAACAGTTCCCTGATGATGCTCCCCTGAAATTCGGAGCCATGAATAGAGATAAGCCCAAGATCGGCCTATACGGGCTGCTGGTACTAGAAAAGCGGAGGATACTCAGATTCGGTGGACTGCTCGCATTTGGGATGCGACCCCTTTCGGCATCCATGAGCCGAGCTGCTCGCATGCTGAGATATGACCCCTTTCGATGTCCATGAGCCGAGCTGCTCGCATGCTGAGATGTGACCCCTTTCGGCAACCACGGGCCGAGATGCTCGCATGTTGAGAAAGGTATTCCGTACTCTCCTAATATTCGAGCATCGACCATAAGGGCTCGATGACTCGGTAATTGTGCGTCGTACTTAGCTAATGTGTGAGCCTCGACCAGATGGGCTCGCAAGTCGAATATTGTCATAAGGGTGCTTGCACGTCTCAAGTCCTCGCGAGATCCTCCGATCACCACAATTTGACTATAACATCGGAGATGGCCTTTCCAGATAAGAGCCTCGATATGATCTCTTAGTGATATACATTCTTGGGTGTTGTGCCCATGGTCTTTATGGAAATAGCAAAACTTACCCTTATCTCTTTTTTCGGGATCAGACTTGATCTTTGAAGGCCACTTCACGTAAGGTTTGTGCTTGATCTCCATTAATACTTTCTCAGGAGATTGGATAAGAGGGGTATAATTTCGATATTTACCAGAGTAAGGCCTCTTAGGGGAGTGGTCCCGTCGATCGCGTTGGTCTTTCGATCGCGTCGATCCCGTCGATCGGAGGGAGAAATTTCCTCCGGCTTACGCTTCTTGCCTTGTATACCATGATATGCCAAAGCCACCTCTTCTGCATTAATGTATTTCTGGACTTTTACTTGGAATTTCACCATAGTCTTAGGGGGGTTTTATCTAAGGCGAATCTGAACTTCTCGCTTGTAATTCCGGCTATGAGGGCAGTAAGGCCTTTATCTTCGGTATAATCTTTAGTCTGGACGGCTTCTGCAGTAAACCGAACGGTAAACTCCTTTATCGTCTCCCCGTGCTATTGTTTCAAGTCCATTAAATGAGATGCCACCATTTTGGTGTGGATGCTTCCCATGAATTGAGAAAGGAAGAGCTCTGATAGCTGAGAAAAGGACCCGATGGATCGAGGTTTGAGCCCACGGAACCATGTACACGCTGCATCCTTTAAGGTTAGGGAAAAAGCCCTACACATGATTTATGAACCATGTCCCTCCAGTTCCATAAGAGATTTGTACGTTTCCAGATGTTCGAGAGGATCGCCAGTACCTAAATACAGAGTGATGACGGGCGTGTGATACTTCCTAGGTAAAGGTGCTTCCATGACCTCTCAGGTGAAAGGAGATTCGGATCGATGTATTGACGCCACAGCAACAGATGGTCGATTCGCCTGATATCGTTGTTCCATATTGTCAAAACGATCGTGAATTCGTTTAAGGTCCCCTTCCCATGGTAAGGTATAGCCTGAAGTTTCGAGGGCAGATCCCTGAGATTGCTGTTGCCGGGAAGTACTGGAGTGTATAGAATGTGGAGGGGGTACCGGGACTTGATTGCCGAGTGGCATTCGGTTTGATGGAGGAGGATTTGGCTGGGTTTGTGGCTCGTCCACAGAATGTCTGGAAGCCACTGGTATAGGTTGTAGCGGTGGCCCTTCTAGAGGTTGCCGCTGGGGCTCCGAAAAATGTTGATCGAGCCGATTAGACAAGGCTTAAAACCCGGCTTTGAGAGTCAGAAGCGTGTTTCCAAGGAAACACATAACATCTTCTTGATTGTCGAATGCATCAAACAATGGGTTTTGTGATAGTACGCTAGGATGCCCCTGGGGAATGCCCGTCAAAGCAGTCTGAGGGACGTTAGATGCTGGTTCGGTAATGTCGGGCGGAGGTAGTGTCTGCCTTGAAGTGGAAGGATGAACCATCTTCTTGGGAGGCATGGTGGGAGAACTTCGGTCAGTGATTAGAATGGTTAATCCTGACGATCGTTCCCACAGACGGCGCCAATCTGTTTACGTCAGATTTGGTAACAGGATCCTCCAGACGTTTACCTTCCTTCAAGCTAGCTCCCTTTCGAACCTAAAAGAACACAAGAGAAAACTAAGGGTGGCCGGCTTCCGGCCGTTGGCCCTCCGAAGTTTAAGTTAGACGGGACATGGTTGTAAAAGGAAGCGAAGGGATTTGAGACTTAGAGATTGTGTACCTTTTCCATTGATAAAACCATCTATTTATATAGATCTAAGTGATCCAATCTGTTATGCAAGGCGTTAAGATTACTCCTGATATCCGGAGATAAGGTTTTTATCTTGTCGCTCCTTAGATAAGGAAAATAGCTTGATCCAATTAGTCATTTAATCGATTACGTTCCCTGATGGCAATCCCCTGTGGTTCGGAACCACGAATTGAGATAAGCCCAACGTTGGTCTATATGGGCTGCTGGTACTGAAAAGGTGGAGGACGCTCGGGCTCAAAGATAACTTCTCGCATATTTGAGGCGCAGAACCTTTTAACGACCACTATTGAGATGCTCGTATATCTAGAAGGGTATTCCGTACTTTCCCAATATTCGAGCCTCGACCATAAGGGCTCGGTGGCTCGGGAGTTGTACGTCGTACTTGTTCAATATGTGAGCCTCGACCATGCGGGCTCGCATGTCGAATACCGTCACAAAGGTCCTCGCATGTCGAATACCGTCATAAAGGTGCTCGTATGTCAAATACCGTCATAAAGGTGCTCGCATGTCGAATACCGTCATAAAGGTGCTCGTATGTCAAATACCGTCATAAAGGTGCTCGCATGTCAAATCTTCACTATCTTCGACCATCACAATTTGGCTATAACACCATATGAGAGGGAAAATTGGGAAAAGAAATGAATATAGTTGAACCATTTTGCCTACTGGTGAGCTTTGAATCTGCCTATATTTTTACTCATGACCTAAAATGATATGAATAAATGGATGGACGATGCAGATCTAATGCATACATCATGACGGGACCCACAAAACTTTGCCATGTCAACCTAGTAGGAAATTCTGGACAACGAATGTCCGTGCACAGGGAGGAATAGGTGTTACCTAGGTAACACGTTAGTGGTGTTAGCCTGACCGTTGTTCACTTCCCCAAGTGTAGGGTTGCGATGTAGTAATAAACTCGGTAAGACCGAGGTCGATCCATAGGGACTTATGCAGGATTTCACAAACACATCCAAAAGTGTCTATTAAAAGCTAACAGCCAGATTTTGTATGGATTTGATTTGAGTAGCAAAATTGAATCAAATTGAATGTAAATAATTATAAAAAGGCACTAGGGATTCAAGGATCCACTTGTAGCAATCCTTAATGTTCAATCCGCTGTGGTTTCTCAACTTCTCAACTAGAATCGATATTAGGATCTATCTAGCCGGATGATATAGCTGTTAAACCAAACAATCTGTTATATGTAAGTCAAATGCATAAGATTCACTCAATGTAAGCTAGGCTGAGCATGCTCAATTGCATAGATCAGTCCTCATTCCAAAAGGCTCAGGTCACAATCATAACCATCCTCAAGTTCTGTCACAAAACAAGACTAGATCATGATTTGAACTTGATTCAAATCACATGCACAGTCCATACATATTACAGAAATTCAGAAAAGTAGAACTTTGGTAGGAAGTCCCCATATGAAGATCATAGTACTAGAGCGTACTCTAATTCCTTGGATCATACAGGTCTAGACTAATGCAAACCACTTAAGAATTTAAGTAATTCTCCCAAACATCCATAAGTCATCATAAGACTAAGAAAAACTACTTAAAGCTTGTATAAACTTCAAACCATAGTTCATAAACATGAATTCCAAACTTAAAACCAACTTAGAACGAATTGAAACATCTTGGATCCACTACAAGCTTCACCTCTTAGCCCTAGCTAAAAGGTTTAGCTGCTCATGATCCAAGGAAACATGAAACAACAAAAAAACTCATAAAATCAGTAAAACAAACTAGGAGTTGTGGAACTCTGAAATTCACTTCTGCCGCCTCTAAGCTTGCTTAAACCCTCCTAAGACACCCTAGGAACGATCCCTAGGTGTCCTTTTATAGTGGGGAGACTCCACAACTTTAGAAGAATCGAGAATCTGTGTAAGAGTTACGCAGTGCGCAGAGATTTTCGGACTGAAAATAGAAATTTCCATTTTAAATCACATGGCCGACCGGTCTGGACCGGTCGGACTGGGCTGGCCGACCGGTCACGACCGATCGTGCTTTAATGGGAAAACAGTCCAGCGGCCTCTGGGCCAAAAAAACTCTTCTGGCCGACCGGTCTGGACCTGTCGGACTGGCCTGGCCGACCGGTCACGACCGGTCGTGCCTATGTTTGGCTGACCTCTGTTCGCTTCCCCAAGTGTAGGGTTGCGATGTAGTAATAAACTCGGTAAGACCGAGGTCGATCCACAGGGACTATGTAGGATCTCACAAATTCATCCACAAGTGTCTATTTAAGTCTACTAATCAGATTGTTGTATAAAGTTGATGTGAGTAACAAAAGCTGAATTAAATCGAAAGTAATTAATTATAAGAAGGCACTAGGGGTTCAGAGGATCCACTTGTAGCAATCCTTGATGCTCAATCCGCTGTGGTTTCTTATTCTCTCAACTAGAATCGACATTCCTGTCTATCTAGTCAGATGATAGAGCTGTTAAACCAAACATTCTGTAATATGTAAGTTCTATGCATAAGATTCACTCAATGTAGGCCGAGCTGAGCATGCTCAATTGCATAGGTCATTCCCCTTTCCTATAAGTTCAGTTCTCAATCATAACCATCCTCAAGTCCTCTCACAAGACAAGGCTAGATCAGGATTTGAACTGGATTCAAATCGCATGCACAGTCATTACATATTCCAGAAAATCAACAAAAATAGAACTTTGGCATGAAGTCCCTTTATGAAGAGCTTAGTACTAGAGCGCACTCCGATTCCTCAGATCATACAGGTCTAGACCGTTGCAAACGAATTAAGAAGCTAAGTAATTCATCCAAACATCCATGAGTCATCACAAGACTAAGAAAAATTACTTAAAAACTTGTATAAACTTCAAACCTTAGTTCATAATCATGAATTCCAAACTGAAAACCACTTAACTACGAATTAAAACATCTTGGATTCACTACAAGCTTCAACTCTTAGCCCTAGCTAAGAGGTTTAGCTGCTCATGATGTTAGTGCACTTTTCCGTGGCATACTAGTGCACCTTGTTTGTCAATCACTTACAGCAGTGAGTCTTGTGTCGGTTGAGCCAAATGAATACGAAGACCGAAGACTCAAGACGGACCGGCTGCATCTAGAATGAAGATTCAGGTAAATGAGATGCCTTGATGCCTTAACCTCCACCAAAACCAATCCCCTTTGTATCTGTGATGTCCTTGACCATAATTAGAACCCATTAGGCATCATTGATAGGCCCTAGGTGTCCCATTTGAACATCCCCACCTTGGCCTAAAACTACAGCTGAAGAAAGAGGTGATTCAGCTTGTTAGAGAGGGGACCCAGGCTGGTCCGACCGGTCAAGACCGGTCGGCCAGCATCTCTGCTGTTTTTACAAGGCCAGTCGACCGGTCATGACCAGTCGGCCTTCACAAATGAAGGTATACAGCTAGGAGGGCCGACCGGTCATGACCGGTCGGCCAGTTTTTTGGCTCTTGTAATGCTCAACATCCAGCATGGGGGGCCGACCGGTCATGACCGGTCGGCCAGAGTGATATGGCCTGTCCAGTGAGGGTAGCCGACCGGTCATGACCGGTCGGCCAGTGTATGTGGCCTATACTCATGTTGTTCTCCAGCAGGGAGCTCCGACCGGTCATGACCGGTCGGGACAGGTCGGCATAGAGCCGTTTTTTGACCGTTGGGGTTTCATTTGCCTATATATGGGGCTCCGTTTTTGGTCATTCAAAGGGGGATTTTTGAGGAAGGAAAGCCACCATTGAAGGGGTTCTTTTGAGGCTTATTCCTTGACCTATGGAAGGCATCTTCCTTGTGCTTAAACACAAGATTAAGAGGCATTCCAAGCTCATGAAGAAGATGACCTTCATCCCCTCTTGATCTCTAGAGTTAGGAAGCTTCTTGATTGGCAAATCCATGTCCTAAACTCGAAGATGAGATCATTGTAGGTAAGAGACTCTAGGCAACCCATTCCCACTAAGTTGTAGAGCTCTTAAACCCATCCTCCTAGCACCTTGGGCATTTCAAGGCATCGCATGCAAGGTGTTTGATCGAATGTGGCTGAGGCATTGGCGACGCAACGGCGGCACGATCGAGGGAGCAAAGGGAAGCTGATTGAAGCACGGGAGAGCGGAGATCAAGCAACCCAATCCGGCGCTAAACAAGGGACTCATCCGACAAGTAGGTTGTCTTATTTGAGAGTCCATTTTAGAGTTTGTTTGTCAACTCGCCTTAGGGACGTTAGCCGTTCCTTGGCCCGTCAGCCGGGCCTAAACTAAGTCTCCAAGGGGGAGCCTCCGACACGGGAGTAAACGTGCGATAAGGTTGAGAGTTAGCCTTTGTCTAAAACTCCGGATACGGTTGAGAGGTGAACCGATAAAACCTCCGTGTAAAGGTTGAGAGGTGAACCTCATTTAAAACCTCCGATAGTGAATGCCGGTGTGCTCAAAGGGGTTGAGTACTTGAACCGGGAGTGGAGTAGACACGTAGTCGAACCACTATACATCCTTGTGTTTGTGATTGTTCTTGAGCTCATTCTATCTTTGTATTGTTAGTTTAATTGCTTAATTATGAATGATTGATAGGAATGCATGCTAGGCACTTTATAGGCATCCCCACACATGATGTACCTTCACTGCTTGTGTAGACTTGAGCTCATTGATCCACTCTCATAAGTCTACACAAGATGCATAGGTTAGGAGCTTGATTAGTTGTATCATTTACTTCCTATGCATGCTTAGACTAGGTTTGTTTATTGCTTATCCTCTTGCTAGTCTTTTGATTGGACCCACCAAGGCTTGGAAGCTGAGGTGTTCTTGCTTACAAAGCTTATTTTATTGAATTGCATAAGTAGGCGAAAAGAATTTGAAAAAGGTCCATATCACCCCCTCTAGGTCCTTAGACATATCTCCGAGTATCTCTACAAGCGGTAAAACCGCAATTTCACATGATCCAAGGAAACATGAAACAACTACAAAAAGCATGAAAATAGCAAAGCAAACCAAAAGGAGTTGTGAAACTCCAATCTCCACTTCCACAGTCTCCAACCTCGCTTGAACCCTTCTAGGATATCCTAGGAACAATCCCTAGGTGTCCTTTTATAGTCTGGAAGCTCCACAACTTCGGAAGAATCTAGAACTTGCGTAACACTTACGCAGTGTAGAGAAAATTGGGATGAAATTAGAAATTTCTAACTTCTTTCGCACAGCCGACCGGTCATGATCGGTCGGCCTCAATAAACAATCACTCCAGCAAGCATGCCCGACCGGTCAAGACCGGTCGGGCCTATTTATCTTCAGTCCAGCAATGATGTCCGACCGGTCAAGACCGGTCGGACATTTCTTCTTATGTTACAGCAGCCATGGCCGACCGGTCATGACCGGTCGGCCTTGTTCATTGACGTTCCAGCAATCCTATCCGACCGGTCATGACCGGTCGGACGTCCTCAGTACCTCCAAACATGCATGGCTGACCGGTCACTGACCGGTCTGGCTTCCTTGGCCGACCGGTCACGACCGGTCAGCTCTCTTTTCTTCTTGTTTTCATCCTTTCTTTCTTCTGCTTTCTTTTCTTCTTTACTTCTTTCTTTCTTTTCTTCTTTGGTCCTCAAACGTTCTTCATCAGAATGATCCCAAGTGAACCCTTTTTGTCTTCAATTGAGTGGAATTCCCTCTCAGTCCTGTAGTCACAAAACATGCATTGGATTAGCCTACAAACCATACAAACCTTGCACAATGAGTGATGAATTGGGGTTAGAATATGCACAATTAAGAGCTCAACACACCCCCCAACCAGCATTTTGCTAGTCCCGAGCAAAACATGCGTGAAACTAATCTCATTCTTCAAAGCTCAACTCTCTTCCAGAAACCATCCTTCTATACATTCCAAGGTTCATAAGTGTAAGATTCAGAAAGATTAAGCGTCAAAGGTTGGAACCGTAAATCCTCAAAACATAATAAGCATTCATATGAAATTCCCGCTGATTGGTTGATAAATAGAAGGACTTGAACAAATTCAACCTAGTGTGGGTAGTGAAAATTCATCTTACGAGTTTCTAGGTTTATCTTCTTCATAGATCAACTAGACTATAGAACTCAAGGTACATAGAGCCACATCAAGCCAATGACAGGAATTTGCCTTACCGTCCTTCCGACGACTTTCACACTACGTCCCATTTCCGGCTTTGGTTACGGGTAGACCATCCCCCGGTTGGTAGTAGGTAGCCCTAATCGGAATTTTCCACCGTTTTTCCACATTCCCAATTTCATCCTTCCTTTTCCTTTTTTTCTTTTTAAATTAGATAGGATTTTTAAAAATCCATATCTTTCATTATCTTCCCATGGACAAGGGTGGACAACGTACCCCGGCCAGATTTCTCAATACCTTAATTCAAAGTCTAGCTAATCCATAAATCATATAATCCCTTCAACTCATGAAAATCTTGTAATGTGAACTAGGTGTAAAAGTGTTCAGGTTTTCTATCAATCACAAAAATAGGGGAGTTCACAAATAAAAACCATTATGCTATGAGGAATTCCAGACATCCAGCCCCATACACTGCATATCTCTTCCTCTTATGCTCATATAAACTTGAATGCATAGAACCGGTGTTTTCCAAAAGAGTTTCGAATGTTTGACAAATCGAAAAATTTCCACATAATTGCTTGAAATGTTGCAAAACGCTGGATTCATCCAAGCGATCCTACACCCCCAACCAAATCTTGCATTGTCCTCAATGTAAAAGATGCGCAATGAGCAAAACATGAGAGCAATTTGAAAATAAAAGGGAGTGAGGAATGATAGTACCTGAGAGAGTGAAAAGTGGAAATCTTCCTCCTTCTAACAAACCTATGAAAATGAAAATAAAAGCAGCAAAATCCTAATCCTAACTACTCTATACCTCCATCAGACTAGGAGATCAATCGTCCTGATACACAGGATCATTCAGAGGTATGGACATACCTTCTGAAGGGAATTTCTCAAAGAACGGCTTTAATCGCTGCCCATTTGCTTTAAAAATGTTGCTGTTTCTTGGATTCAACAGCTCGACAGTCCCATATGGATAGACAGTTTGCACAATGTAGGGACCGGTCCATCGAGATCGCAATTTTCCCGGAAATAGATGTAAGCGAGAATTATACATAAGAACTTTTTGATTTATCGTGAATGTCTTGCGAAGAATATTCTTATCATGGAATATCTTCATCTTGTCCTTGTAAATTCTCGCATTCTCATAAGCTTCATTCTGGATTTATGCAAGTTCATTCAATTGTAGTTTGCGTAGCGAGCTTGCCTTGTCAGAATTGAAATTCATCTTCTTAATAGCCCAATATGCCTTATGTTCCAACTCCACAAGCAAGTGACAAGCCTTCCCATAGACAAGTCTATAGGGGGACATTCCAATAGGAGTTTTGAAAGCTGTACGGTAAGCCCAAAGCGCATCGGTAAGCCGAAGTGACCAATCCTTGCGATCGGGGTTCACCGTTTTCTCTAAAATGTGTTTAATTTCCCTATTGGATATCTCAGCTTGTCCACTAGTTTGTGGGTGATAGGGAGTGCTCACTTTGTGTGTTACGCCATATTTCTTCATTAGGGCTTCAAAAGGGCGATTGCAAAAGTGAGACCCTCCATCACTTATGATGACTCGAGGCGTTCCAAACCGGGAAAGAATATTTTCTTTTAAAAATCTAATGACCGTTTTATGGTCATTATTCCGGCAAGGGATAGCCTCGACCCATTTGGAAACATAGTCGACGGCAAGCAAGATGTATAGGTTTCCAAAAGAAGATGGGAATGGGCCCATGAAATCGATGCCCCAACAATAAAAAATTTCGATAATTAAGATGGGATTGAGTGGCATCATGTTTCTACGGGAGATTCCCCCTAATTTCTGACAAGGTTCACATGCTTTGCAAAACTCATGTGTGTCTTTGAACATAGTGGGACAATAAAGCCCACATTGCAGAATTTTCGCTGTGGACTTTTTAGCCGAAAAATGGCCACCACATGCTTGAGAATGACAGAAGGAGATGATGCTTTGTTGCTCATCATCTGGGACACATCTCCTTATGATTTGATCGGGACAATACTTGAATAAGTATGGGTCATCCCATAGGAATTTCCGCACCTCCGAGAAGAATCTATCCTTATCTTGCTTTTTCCAATATGTAGGAATTGTACCTGTAGCAAGATAGTTAGCAATGTCCGCATACCATCGTAATTGGGAAACAGCAAAGAGTTGTTCATCAGGGAACATGTCATTGATTGCAGTCGTTTCAGGGGAATCAGTGAGGACAAGTCGAGAGAGGTGGTCAGCTACTACATTCTCTACTCCTTTCTTATCACCTATTTCTATGTCGAATTCCTGGAGTAGAAGGATCCACCTTAACAACCGTGGTTTAGCATCCTTTTTAGAGAGAAGATACTTAAGCGCGGCATGGTCAGTGAATACAATGATCTTGGATCCAATCAAGTAGGATCTAAACTTCTCCAAGGCAAAAACTACAGCTAAAAGTTCCTTTTCAGTAGTGGTGTAGTTTGCCTGGGCTGAGTTTAGGGTTCTACTTGCATAGTAGATGACACATTGCTTTTTATCTTTTCTTTGGCCTAACACGGCCCCAATAGCATAGTCGCTATCATCGCACATAATCTCAAAAGGAAGGCTCCAATCAGGTGGTTGCATTATTGGGGCACATGTCAACATACCTTTAAGGGTGGTAAAGGCCTTTTGACATTCTTCATTCCACTCGAATGAATTTTCCTTTTGAAGTAGGTTACATAAAGGGCGAGAGAGTGAACTGAAATCCTTTATGAACCTTCTGTAAAATCCTGCGTGTCCTAAAAAGGATCGTATATCTCGTATGCTTTTGGGTGGTGGAAGGTTAGAGATAAGATCAATTTTCGCCTTGTCCACCTCAATTCCATTTTGTGAAACGATGTGACCAAGTACAATTCCCTTTTGAACCATGAAGTGACACTTTTCCCAATTGAGCACAAGGTTCTTCTCTTCACATTTTTTTAGCACAGATTTCAAGTGCTCAAGGCACTCATTAAAGCTACAACCGAATATGGAAAAATCATCCATGAAGACTTCGAGAATGGTCCCCACCATGTCAGAAAAGATGCTCATCATACAACGCTGAAAGGTGGCAGGGGCATTACATAGTCCAAACGGCATCCGTCGATAGGCGAAAGTGCCGAATGGACATGTGAATGTAGTCTTTTCTTGGTCTTTACGGGCAATTTCTATTTGGTTGTACCCTGAATTGCCATTAAGGAAGCAAAAGTGGGAATGACCCGCCAACCGTTCTAAAATCTGATCAACAAACGGTAGGGGGAAGTGGTCTTTCCTCGTGACAATGTTTAGCTTCCTGTAGTCAATGCACATTCTCCAACCGGTAGTGACTCTAGTTGGTACGAGTTCATTATTGGCATTGGCTATGATGGTTATTCTGGATTTCTTAGGCACCACTTGAGTTGGGCTCACCCATTGGCTATCAGATATTGGGTAAATGATACCTACATCCAATAGTTTCACCACCTCGGCCTTAACCACATCCTTCATGTTTGGATTTAGTCGTCTTTGTGGTTGCCGGGATGTCTTCGCATTTTCCTTAAGGTGTATGCGGTGAGTACAAATCAGTGGGTCTATGCCTTTGAGATCCGCAATTGACCATCCAATGGCACTCTTGTGCTCTAATAGAGTGGCTATTAGCCTGCTCTCTTGTTCCTCATCCAAGTGGGAAGAAATCACCACTGGATATGTCTCATCTCGACCTAAATAAACATATTTTAGCTCACTTGGCAATGGTTTTAGGTCGAGTGTAGGTGCCTTGATGTTAGATGGGAGAGCCTTTTTTTCATTTACAGGCAAAGGTTCAATTGGGGCCCTCCATCTTTTATTGTCAAGTACTGGCATCATCTCTAGAATGGCATCCATCTCTTGTATTGTGTAATCATTTGTCTCATGAGAATGGGCCATACATGCCTCCAAAGGGTTGGAAAATAGTGATAAGGGGACTGTATCCTCCACGAATGATTCGATCATGTTTAATTCGTGGACATCATCATCAACTTCCCGTGGTTGTTTGCATAACTCAAATATGTTAAGCTCAAGGGTCATATTTCCAAAGGACATTTGTACAAGTCCATTTCTATAATTGATAATGGCGTTTGAGGTAGCTAGAAACGGTCGTCCAAGTATGACGGGAATTTGAGTACCGGTGCCTATCACGGGATGTGTGTCCAAGACAATAAAATCTACTGGGTAGTAGAATTTATCAACTTGGACTAGAACATCCTCTATCATTCCTCTCGGTATCCGGATGGATCTATCAGCAAGTTGGAGTGTGGTTTTAGTGGGTTTCAATTCACCTAACCCAAGTTGTTCATAGACCGAGTATGGAATGAGATTCACACTTGCCCCCAAGTCGAGTAGAGCCTGTTTAATCTGGTAGTCTCCTATGATGCATGAGATGGTTGGACTACCTGGATCCTTGTATTTTTGGGGCACCTCTTGTTTGATGATGGCGCTCAAATTCTCAGCCAAAAGAACTTTGTTGTGAACGTTATGTTTCCTTTTGACTGTACACAATTCCTTTAGAAATTTGGCATAAGATGGTATTTGTTTTATTGCATCCAACAGCGGGATGTTGATCTTCACCTGCTTGAAAACTTCCAGAATCTCCAGATTTTTATCTAAAGGTTTAGGTGAAATCAACCTTTGTGGAAATGGGGCAACCGGCTTGTATTGTCTTTCCGGTTCTTTCTCTTGTGGAGTATTGTTTGAGTTATCATCCTCTTTGAGAATTTCTGGATCCTTAGGCTTTGGAGCCTTCACCGGATTAGATTTGTCAATTTCTTTCCCACTTCTCAAAGTGGTGATAGCTTGAACATGTTCCGTATGGTGGGAGGATCAGCTTGCATCTTGTATCTCATACTGGGTCACTGGGTTAGGAAGAGGTAGAGCAGGAAGTGTGCCCTTCTCTCTACCACTAAGGTGAGCTTCAACTCTAGCCAGAGATGTTTTCAATTCATTAATGGCTTGGTTTGAATTTTGATTGAATTTCAATTGCACTTGCATGAACCCATCTATTTTTAGAGAATTTGTCTTGTTATACTCATTCTGGACCGATACGAGTGCACCCAACATCTCTTCTAGTTATACTTTTAGAGTGTTGTTTGCATTTGCAGTGGGTCCATTCCTCCAACTGAAGTTGGGATGGTTCTTCCAATTAGGATTAAACGTGTTTGAGTTTGGAGCACCATATTGCTGTTGATAACTGTTTATGGCATTTGTTTGTTCTTGTAAGATGCCTTGGACTGCTGAAATTGTGGGACAATCTGGTGTAGCATGTTGATTTCCAGCACAAATTCCACAAACAGTTTCAACGTCAGTGGAGTTGATTGTTTCTCCTTTCCTTAATTCCGTGGCTTCGACCTTTCTTGTGAGGCTAGCCAACCGTGCACTTATGCTATCTTCTTCTGATAAGACATACATTCCTCCCTTTTCCTTTTGTTGGCCAGTCTTGGAACTTGTTGGTTTAGACGTGTCCCAAGACTGTGCACTCTCAGCCAATTCTTCCAAATAATCCCATGCTTCATCAGCTTCCTTATTCATGAACTCCCCATTACACATCATTTCTACAAATTGGCGCATGGATGAAGTCAGTCCTTCATAGAAAAAGCTTATAAACCGCCAAATTTCATAGCCATGATGTGGACATGCGTTTAATAGGTCCTTAAACCTCTCCCAACATTGGAAGAAGGTTTCATCTTGCTTTTGGGCAAAGTTCATGATAAGGCGCTTCAACATGTTTGTTTTATGAGTAGGGAAGAATTTTTTTATGAATTCCCTATGCATATCAGTCCATGCACCAATTGATCTTGGCCTTAATGCATGAAGCCAACCTTTTGCTTTATCTTTAAGAGTAAAAGGAAAGAATTTAAGTCTCATCATATCGTCAGTCACATTAGCAAAGTGCATGGTGGTTATTACCTCATCAAACTCCTTAAGGTGTTGATAGGCACTTTCACTGTCTAATCCATGAAATTTAGGGAGAAGTTGGATCACTCTCGGTTTCAAATCCACATTCCCTACATTTGGTGGAAATACTATGCATGAGGGAGTGCTTGCTTTTGCTGGTTGCAAGAAGTCACGTAAAGTTCTAGGTCGAGGAACATCCTCAACCACATTCTCCCCCGTTTCAGTTTGGTTTTGGCCCTGATTAGGATTGGCCATTGGATTAGGTTGATTCACAGCTATATTTTCAGACAAAATTGAAGAATCTAGATGTCTCCTAGCACGTGGCTCTTTGTCAATTCCTTCTACTATCCCCCCCTTCACTTATAAGTCGGTTATTGGAATCACGAGCCCAATGTGGCATGCAAAACCAAAAAATATGAAACAAAGAGAAAGAAGAATTCTTCCTCCCTTTCTTCACTCTTCTCTAAGACCGAAGCACAAGATGTCCTGCAATGGCTAAGCCAGAAGCAAGGATAGAGACCGATTTCTCCTGGTCAATAGGGGTTCAGAGAACTCCCCACCCACTCTTTGAATCCTTTGAGAAAAAGTGTAGAAAAAGGAGAAAGAGGAGTAAAGGTGAGAAAAGAAATCTCTGAGCACAAGGTGATCCAAGACGGCAGAGCCGACCAATAGGAATCCAGGTGGCACAAGGCCGACCTTTCAGAGATCCAAAAGGAGTCTCCACCAACTCCACAAGAGATGAATATGATAGGAATGAATATGACAAGGAGAAGAGTAAGGTTTAGAAAGATAGAACCTGATTCGGCATTGAAATCCTTGTATCTTCTTCAGCTTCCTAGAAATCCCTGAAAAGAAAAATCAAATAAACAAGCTAAGTTAGTCCTAAAATCCTAAAAAATCCTAAATAGATACTAATTTCAGAAATTTGTGAAAAACCGTCAAAGTCACCGGTAACGGCGCTAAAAACTTGTTCGCTTCCCCAAGTGTAGGGTTGCGATGTAGTAATAAACTCGGTAAGACCGAGGTCGATCCACAGGGACTTATGTAGGATTTCACAAACACATCCAAAAGTGTCTATTAAAAGTTAACAACCAGATTTTGTATGGATTTGATTTGAGTAGCAAAATTGAATCAAATTGAATGTAAATAATTATAAAAAGGCACTAGGGGTTCAAGGATCCACTTGTAGCAATCCTTGATGTTCAATCCGTTGTGGTTTCTCAACTTCTCAACTAGAATCGATATTAGGATCTATTTAGCCGGATGATATAGCTGTTAAACCAAACAATCTGTTATATGTAAGTCCAATGCATAAGATTCACTCAATGTAAGCTAGGCTGAGCATGCTCAATTGCATAGGTCAGTCCTCATTCTAAAAGGCTCAGTTCACAATCATAACCATCCTCAAGTTCTGTCACAAAACAAGACTAGATCATGATTTGAACTTGATTCAAATCACATGCACAGTCCATACATATTACAGAAATTCAGAAAAGTAGAACTTTGTCCCCACATGAAGATCATAGTACTAGGGCGTACTCCAATTCCTCGGATCATACAGGTCTAGACTAATGCAAACCACTTAAGAATTTAAGTAATTCTCCCAAACATCCATGAGTCATCATAAGACTATGAAAAGCTACTTAAAGCTTGTATAAACTTCAAACCATAGTTCATAAACATGAATTCCAAACTTAAAACCAACTTAGAACGAATTGAAACATCTTGGATCCACTACAAGCTTCACCTCTTAGCCCTAGCTAAGAGGTTTAGCTGCTCATGATCCAAGGAAACATGAAACAGCAAAAAAAACTCATAAAAACAGTAAAACAAACTTGAAGGAGTTGTGGAACTCCGAAATTCACTTCTCCCGCCTCCAAGCTTGCTTAAACCCTCCTAAGATACCCTAGGAACGATCCCTAGGTGTCCTTTTATAGTGGGGAGACTCCGCAACTTCAGAAGAATCGAGAATCTGCGTAAGAGTTATGCAATACGCAGAGATTTCGGACTGAAAATAGAAATTTTCGTTTTAAATCACATGGCCGACCAGTCTGGACCAGTCGGACTGGGCTGGCCGACCGGTCACGACCGGTCGTCTTCAATGGGAAAATAGTCCAGCGGCCTCTGGGCCAAAAAAACTCTTCTGGCCGACCGGTCGTGCCTATGTTTGGCTGACCTCCAGCAAGCTTAGCTTTAAATGGGAAGCTGGCCGACCGGTCTGGACCGATCGTGGCCCTCCTGGCCGACCGGTCACGACCGGTCTTGGCCTATTTCTGGTTCATTTTCTTCTTTCTTTCTTCTTTTCTTCTTTCCTTGCTTCCTTCTTTCTTTGGTCCTTCTTCGATCTTCATCCAAATAGTTCTAAATGAGGCTCTTTTCATCTTTAATTAGGCGAAGTCCACTCTCAATCCTGCAATCACAAAGCATGCATTCAATTAGTCTTTAAGTCATGAAAATCTTGCACAATGAGTGATGAATTGGGGTTAGACTATGCACAATTAAGAGCTCAACAACCATATGTGGCCCACCTTGATGAATGTGTTGTATATCCATGTTGTTCATCTTCTTTTACATTTCATTTTAAGACTTAATCCCAAAACTTAAGCATATTCAAATCTAGGGTGGACCACACCAATGGAAAATGTGGTGATTGACCATTAAATACTTATTGTGGGCCATAAATTTTTTGAATCAATCTAATTTTTGTATTATACATTTATTCAGGTCTATTTGACCTTATCAACAGATTGGAGAGAAAATAAACATTATGGTGGGCCCTAGGTAGTTTTTATTGGTTGGGCATTTAATCGTGCGTGGTCTACCTAAGTTTGATCTACTTCATTTGCTTGTAAATAAGCTAAAAAATTGGTGGGACAACGTCGATTTCTCATGGCCATCAAGGTGAGTCATCTCATTCTTTTGGTATGGCCTAAGAGGCATATATATAATCTAGAGGAGGGGATGACAACTATAGGTCACATGAATTGAATATGGCCAAACTCTATGGGCCCATTATAATGTATGTGTTTATTTATGCTGTCCATCCATTTTTTCAACTTATTTGAAGGCATGAGACCTGTTAGAACTAGAAAAATGCTCACAAAGGGAGTTTTTCCGGCGTTTCATTATTTTGTGGTTCTAAGTATAGAGACGTTTGTAGACAATTACAAGCAATCATAATGTATACACGAGAAAGCACCGTTAGGTGAATTTTATTTTAGAGATTCTGAGATCTTTTACACTCCAGGCTATGAATCGGTCACGAACCCTTAATTGCATCAATGGATGATCACCCTTGATTAAAAGGCAAAAGTAAATGTATGCATGTATCATAAATGAATTAAATAAATCATTAAAATATAGATAAAGCACAACATAGGCAATACAAAGATTTTTACATGGAAATCCTTATAGGAGAAAACTATGACATAAAGTGACAAGATTTCAATATGAATTGCAGTTATACAATAGATAAAATATCAAATGGATGAACCCAGATAGATCGGGCAAGTAGTTTAAATCATCAGGGATTATAGTCTCGAGTTCATGGTTGCAGAGACCGAGTTTATGATTTCTTATGGACCAAGCCATTGCTAAGACCAGTTAGATGTTGGTCCCATACTCTTTCGGGAGTTCCTAGTTGATACTCAACTAGGATTTTAACCGAGTCGTGTATCTCAGTATCATTGCGCGTCTCTGTGGATGAAATGACTTTCAGGAATACACTCCACAGTTTCCATTTAGTGCAACCAAGGCCAGTGACCGTCTCGTGTTTGGACGGGTGACTTACTGGAAGGCACTCCATGGTTCTTAGTGCATCCAGTGCTAGTGACCGTCTCTATTTGGACGGGTGATTTAGTGGAGGACACCCCATGGTTTCTTAGTGCATCCAGTGCCAGTGACCGTCTCCGTTTAGACGGGTGACTTAGTGGAGGACACCCCATGGTTTCTTAGTGCATCCAGTGCCAGTTACCGTCTCCATTTGGACGAGTGACTTAGTGGAGGACACTCCATGGTTTCTTAGTGCATCCAGTGCCAGTGACCATCTCCGTTTGGACGGGTGACTTAGTGGAGGACACCCCATGGTTTCTTAGTGCATCCAGTACCAGTGACTGTCTTCATTTGGACGGGTGACTTAGTGGAGGACACTCCATGGTTTCTTAGTGCATCCAGTGCCAGTGATTGTCTCCGTTTGGACGGATGACTTAGTGGAGGACACCCCATGGTTTTTTAGTGCATCCAGTGCCAGTGACCGTCTACATTTGGATGAGTGACTTAGTGGAGGACACCCATTACCTTAGCCACTCAACTGACGGATCCCGCTTGGGACAGTACGCACATCAACTGGTCTTAAAGATGAAGTATTTCAGACGTTTTAGAACTCTTTGATTACGATTTTCGATGATAACCATAGTCCCCTTTGACTTAGTTTCATATCTCGATCCGGGATGAAATAAATTTATGCAATGGATGCAAATGAGCACAGTATAAAGTAAATGTGCTTTATGCATGCTCGAGAGAGGATCTTATTTATGCTAGATGTTCAGTGTATCAGACAAATTATGCGTTTGATTTGATTGATCCGCTTCCGGTATATCTTTGTGTCGTCGATATTTTTGCCTTTGCGTCTTTGAGATCGCAATTGATTTCATTTGGCATTAGTCAGTTATCGGGCCATCAGGTCACTTCCCAGGGCTAAAAATGACTAAGTAGTGGACCTGTTTGAGGTCTAATTGAGGCATTCAATAGATACCGTCGATGATCGTCTCTGAATAGAGACGGATCATGTCTACGAAGGTTGCAATGCGATCGCATTTCGATTTGCTGAGCTCCAATCGATTTCTGAGCTGGCGGAGCACTTTTCAAGGCTGGAAATGATTAAGTAGTGAGCCTATTGACCGCTTAATTAAGGTTCTCGAAGATCCTGAGACCAGGTAATCTCGTTGTAATGCATGATTATGGTGTATCATGTTATGACGGAGAGAAGTTTCCCTCTCGGGGTCGGTTAAATTCCGCCCAATTCCTCTCGATTTCGACCGTTTTCGACTTTCCGGAAGGGTTTTTGAGGTTTGCAAAATTGGCTAAGTGTTGGCCTTTTTTATCAAATTGCTGATTTGGCCCGCTTAACATTGACCGTTGGCGAATTCGGCCCGGAGGACGGATAGAGGGCATTGATGTGTGTCTAGGAGCATCATCTTGATCGAAAGGCGGGCCACATCGAAGGTAGGCCACATCACGGAAGGCCCCACCTCCCCATCTGTGTCCAGGCACATGGGAGGTTGGGTTAGGCGCATGTGACATTAGACATGGGCGCATGTCTTGGGTGGATGCATTTCCCCACCCCAGGCACATGTGGAGAGAGAAAGGTGAAAATCCTCTCCTTTGGGCGCATATGGGATGTTACATGCGTCTGACACTTCCTCACGGGCGCATGTCTTGTAAGGACTTGGGAAATTTTTCATATTTTCCAACAAAAGGATGGACGCATGTGGATTTTCCCCATCTCCCTCTCTATTGCAACTCCGGTGGGAGAAATCCCTTGCCGGCGATGGCATCCGGTGAGGGGATGGGCGCATGTCCCTTTCTGGCTAGGATTTGTTCGCTCGCCTTAAGTGCAAGGCTGCGATGTAATAATAAATCTCAGTAAGACCGAGGTCGATCTATAGGGAATTAGAAAATAGCTTCTATACTATTCCAGCATGTAGGATTGCAATATTTTAAGAGATTTAATTGAGAGAATTGTGTTAAAACAGTAACTTAAGAAAAATAGTAATTAAGGAACTTAGGCTTTCAAGGATCCACTTGTAACAATCCCATGTTAATCCAATCAATCCAAGCATAAACACAACTACATTTGAAGTTCTATCGCTCATCTAGTTGGAAGATAAAGCATTAATCACATTCAATCCCACTTAAGTTGAACTTCCAAGTTCTAGTCCCATTCAACTACATATAGCATTCGAAATCATAGCCTTCTGAGTAACAGCCATGCCTATGGACTATGGCATGCTCAAGGGTTACCATAATTTGAATCTAATCAAGAAAAATATGATAATCTCAGAGAATTGCAAGGAATCCATGTCCGAAGCACATGAACTCTCATAAAACTTCTAAAAATATCAACTTTATATGAACTACAACATTCAAAACTCAAACTTGAAGTGAAACTACTTGAATTAAACTGAATTAAACATGAAATTGGTTACAAGCTTCACCTCTCAGCCTTAGTTGAGAGATTCTAGCCGAGCATTGTCATACTACACTAAAACTCAATGAAAAAGACATAAAAAGCATAAAAACCCAGAGTTGGGAGGGTTGCAAACGCTCCACGACAGCTTCCTTCACTCCCCACGAAGTTCCTCAGCTTTTATGATGTCCTAAGAAGATACCCTAGGTGTCCTTTTATAGTGGAGAGGCTCTACTACGTCGGAATCTTCCAGAATTTCATAGAACTTAAGCACTACGCAGAAAATCTCGGAACAAAAATAGAAGGTTGTTGCTTTACGCATGGCCGACCAGTCTTGACCGGTCGGATTGGTTTGTTTAAGAGTCCAGAGAGTACAGGGAGGTGGCCGACCCGTTGGCCGATCGGTCTTGACCGGTCGGACCAATCTGGTCCTTTGTCTAGTGACTTCCAGCAGGGTGGCTGACCGGTCTTGACCGGTCGTGGCTCCCTTGGCCGACCGGTCGGACCTTTATTTTCCAACTTTTCTTTCTTTCTTTCCTTGTCTCTCTCTTTTAGTTGCTCTCTTCTTTCTTTAATCCTCCTTCAATCTTCATCCAATGGCTCTAAATGGATCCTTTTGGTCACCAATTGGGCGAAGTCGCTCTCATTCCTACAATCACAAAACATGCGTTAAATGGGCCTTTCAAACATGCAAACCATGCATATAATGTGATGTAGTAGGCTAAATTATGTATAAATTGGAGGTTCAACATACCCCCAAACCATCTTTTTGCTAGTCTCGAGCAAAACATGCGTGAAACAAGTTCAAACTTCCAAAAACCAAATCTCCTTCAGAAACTATGTTTCCATCCATTCCAAGACATACGAGTGTAAAATTCGAAAAAATTAGGTGATAGAAATTGGAACCTTAAACTCTCAAAATATAATAAGTGTCCATATAAAATTCCCATGGATTGATTGATAAATAGAAGAACTCGAACAAATTCAACCTAGTGTGCATAGTGAAAGTTCTTCTCATGAGTTTCTGGGATTATCTTCCTCATAGATCAACTAAACTATGGATCTTGTTCGCTTCCCCAAGTGTAGGGTTGCGATGTAGTAATAAACTCGGTAAGATCGAGGTCGATCCACAGGGACTTATGTAGGATTTCACAAACACATCCAATAGTTTCTATTGATAAGCTAACAATCAGGTTTTTGTATGAATTTGATGTGAGTAACAACTTTAAACTAATTTGAAGGTAAACAATTCTAAAAAGGCACTAGGGGTTCAAGGATCCACTTGTAGCAATCCTTGATGTTCAATCCGCTGTAGTTTCTAACTTTCTTAACTAGAATCAATATTAAGATCTATCTAGCCGGATGATAGAGCTGTTAGACCAAACAATCTGTCATATGTAAGTCCAATGCATATGACTCACTCAATGTAAGCTAGGCTGAGCATGCTCAATTGCATAGGTCAGTCCCAATTCCAAAAGGCTCAGTTCACAATCATAATCATCCTCAAGTCCTGTCACAAGACAAGGCTAGTTCATGATTTGAACTTGATTCAAATCACATGCACAGTCCATACACATTACAAAAATTCAGAAAAGTAGAACTTTGATAGGAAGTCCCCACATGAAGATCATAGTACTAGAGCGTACTCCAATTCCTCGGATCATACAGGTCTAGACTAATACAAACCAATTAAGAATTTAAGTAATTCTCCCAAACATCCATGAGTCATCATAAGACTAAGAAAAACTACTTAAAACTTGTATAAACTTCAAACCATCGTTCATAAACATGAATTCCAAACTTAAAACCAACTTAGAACGAATTGAAACATCTTAGATCCACTACAAGCTTCGCCTCTTAGCCCTAGCTAAGAGGTTTAGCTGCTCATGATCCAAGGAAACATGAAACAACTAAGAAAAACATAAAAAGCAGCAAAACAAACTAGGAGTTGTGGAACTCCGAAATCCACTTCCACCGCCTCCAACCTTGCTTAAACCCTTCTAAGATACCCTAGGAACGATCCCTAGGTGTCCTTTTATAGTGGGGAGGCTCCGCAACTTCAGAATTCTCCAGAATCTGCGTAAGCTTACGCAGTGCACAAAGATTTTCGGCGTCAGAAATAGAAAGTCCGCATCTTACGCACGTCCGATCGGTCGTACAACCGGTCTGAGTAACTGGCCGACCGGTCACGACCGGTCGTGCCTCACTGGGAAAACAGCCCAGCAAGCTCTGGAAGAAGAAAACTCTCTAGCCGACCAGTCAAGACCGGTCGGACTGAGCTGGCCGACCGGTCACGACCGGTCGTGCCTGTGTTTGGCCGAAGTCCAGCGTGCTTAGCATGAATGGGAAGCTGGCCGACCGGTCGCACGACCGGTCTGACCTTCCTGGCCGACAGGTCTGGACCGGTCTAGGCCTTTTTTCTTCACTTCTTTTATCTTTTCTTCTTTCCTTGCTTCCTTCTTTCTTTGGTCCTCCTCGATCTTCAATCAAATGGTTCTAAATGGGCCCTTTTTATCTTCAATTAAGCGGAGTCCACTCTCAATCCTGAAATCACAAAACATGCATTCAATTAGTCTTCAAATCATGAAAATCTCGCACAATGAATGATGAATTGAGGTTAGAATATGCACAATTAAGAGCTCAACACACCCCCCAACCAGCATTTTGCTAGTCTCGAGCAAAACATGCGTGAAACCAATTCCATTCTCCAAACCTCAACTCTCCCTTAGAAACCATTCTTCTATATATTCCAAGATACATAAGTGTAAGAGTTAGAAATATTAGGCGACAGGAGTTGAAACCATAAACTCTCAAGACATAATAAGCATTCATATGAAATTCACACTGATTGGTTGATAAATAGAAGAACTTGAACAAATTCAATCTAGTGTGGATAGTGAAAATTCATCTCATGAGTTTCTAGGATAATCTTCTTCATAGATCAACCAGACTATAGATCTCAAGGTATATAGAGCCACATCAAGCCAATGACAGGAATTTGCCTTACCGTCCTTCCGACGACTTTCACACCACGTCCCATTTCCGGCTTTGGTTACGGGTGGACCATCCCCCGGTTGGTAGTAGGTAGCCCTAATCGAAATTTTCCACCATTTTTCCAGCATTCCCAATTTCATCCTTCCTTTTCCTTTTTCTTTTAAATTAGATAGGATTTTTAGAAATCCATATCTTTCGTTATTTTCCTATGGACAAGGATGGGCAAAGTACCCCGACTTGGTTTCTCAACATCTTAATTCAAAGTCTAGCTAATCCATGAATCACATAATCTCTTGAACCCATGAAAGTCGTGTAATGTGAACTAGGTATAAAAGTGTTAAAATTTTCTATCAATCACATAAATAGAGGAATTCACATATAAAACCATTATGCCAAGAGAAGATCAAGATTAACAACTTCATACACTTCATATCTCCTCCTCTTATGTTCGTATCATCTTGAGTGTATAGAACCAAAGCTTTCCAAAAGAGTTTTGAATTTTCGAAAAATCAAAAAATTTCTACATAGTTGCTCGAAATGTTACAAAACGCTGGATTCATCCAAGTGATCCTACACCCCCCAACCAAATCTTGCATTGTCCTCAATGTAAAAGATGTGCAAGAAACAAAACATGAGAACAATGTGAACCTAAAAGGGAGTGAGGAATGAGAGTACCTGAAAAAGTGAACAGTAGAAATCTTCCTCCTTCTAATAAACCTAAGCAAAAGCAAATAAAAGCAACAAAATCCTAATCCTAACTACTCTATACCTCCATCAGATTAGGAGATCAATCATCCTGATACACATGATCATTCAGAGGTATGGACATACCTTCTGAAGGAAATTTCTCAAAGAACGGCTTTAATCGCTGCCCATTCACCTTAAAAATGTTGCCGTTCCTTGGATTTAACAGCTCGATAGTCCCATATGGATAGACATTTTTCATAATGTAGGAACCGGTCTATCTAGATCTCAATTTTCCCGGAAATAGATGTAGGCGAGAATTATACATGAGGACTTTTTTATTGATCGTGAATGCCTTGCGAAGAATATTCTTATCATGGAATATCTTCGTCTTGTCCTTGTAAATTCTCGCATTCTCATATGCTTCGTTCCGGATTTCTGCAAGTTCATTCAATTGTAGTTTGCACAACGAGCTTGCCTTGTCAGAATTAAAATTCATCTTCTTAATTGCCCAATATGCCTTATGTTCCAACTCCATAGGCAAGTGACAAGCCATCCCATAGACAAGTCTATAGGGAGACATTCTAATAGGGGTTTTAAAAGCGGTACAGTAAGCCCAAAGCGCATCGGTAAGCCGAAGTGACCAATCCTTGCGATCGGGGTTCAACGTTTTCTCTAAAATGTGTTTAATCTCCCTATTAGATATCTCAGCTTGTCCACTAGTTTGTGTGTGATAGGGAGTGCTCACTTTGTATGTTACGCCATATTTCTTCATTAAGGTTTCAAAAGGGCGGTTGTAAAAGTGAGACCCTCCATCACTTATTATGACTTGAGGTGTTCCAAACCAGGAAAGAATATTCTCTTTTAAGAAGCGAATGACCGTTTTATGGTCATTATTCTGGCAAGGGATGGCCTCGACCCATTTGGAAACATAATCAACTGCAAGCAAGATGTATACGTTTCCAAAAGAAGATGGGAATGGGCCCATGAAATCGATGCCCCAACAATTAAAAATTTCAATTATTAAGATGGGATTGAGTGGCATCATATTTCTACGGGAAATTCCTCCTAATTTCTGATAAGGTTCACATGCTTTGCAAAACTCATGTGTGTCTTTGAACATGGTGGGCCAATAAAACCCACATTGCAGAATTTTCGCTGTGGTCTTTTTAGCCGAAAAGTGGCCACCACATGCCTGATAATGACAGAAGGAGATGATACTTTGTTGTTCATCATCTGGCACACATCTCCTTATGATTTGATCGGGACAATACTTGAATAAGTATGGGTCGTCCCATAGGAATTTTCTCACCTCCGTGAAGAATTTATCCTTATCTTGCTTTTTCCAATGTGCAGGAATTGTACCTGTAGCAAGATAGTTAGCAATGTCCGCATACCATCGTAATTGGGAAACATCAAAGAGTTGTTCATCAGGGAACATGTCATTGATTGCAGTCGTTTCAGGGGAATCAGTGAGGACAAGTCGAGAGAGATGGTCAGCTGCGACATTTTCTACTCCTTTCTTATCACGTATTTCTATGTCAAATTCCTGGAGTAGAAGGATCCATCTTAACAACCGTGGTTTAGCATCCTTCTTAGAGAGAAGGTACTTAAGCGCGGCATGGTCAGTGAATATGATGATCTTAGATCCAATTAAGTAGGACCTAAACTTGTCCAAGGCAAAAACTACAGCTAAAAGTTCTTTTTCAGTAGTGGTGTAGTTTGCTTCGGCTGAGTTTAGGGTTCTACTTGCATAGTAGATGACACATGGCTTTTTCTCTTTTCTTTGGCTTAGCACGGCCCCAATAGCATAGTCGCTAGCATCGCACATAATCTCAAAAGGAAGGCTCCAATCAGGTGGTTGGATTATGGGAGCACATGTCAGCATACCTTTAAGGGTGGTAAAGGCCTTTTGACATTCTTCATTCCACTCGAATGAATTTTCCTTTTGAAGTAGGTTACATAAAGGACGAGAGAGTGAACTGAAGTCCTTTATGAACCTTCTGTAAAATCCTGCGTGTCCTAAAAAGGATCGTACATCTCGTATGCTCTTGGGTGGTGGAAGGTTAGAGATAAGATCAATTTTCGCTTTGTCCACCTCGATTTCATTTTGTAAAACGATGTGACCAAGTACAATTCCCTTTTGAACCATGAAGTGGCACTTCTCCCAATTCAGCACAAGGTTCTTCTCTTCACATCATTTTAGCACAGATGTCAAGTGCTCCAGGCACTCATCAAAGCTACAACCAAATACAGAAAAATCATCCATGAAGACTTCGAGAATTGTCCCCACCATGTCAGAAAAGATACTCATCATACAACGCTGAAAGGTGGCAGGGGCATTACATAGTCCAAACGGCAGCCATCGATAGGCGAAAGTGCCGAATGGACATGTGAATGTAGTCTTTTCTTGGTCTTCATGGGCAATCTCTATTTGGTTATACCCTAAATAGCCATCAAGGAAGCAAAAGTGGGAATGACCCGCCAACCGTTCTAAAATTTGATCAACAAACGGTAGGGGGAAATGGTCTTTCCTTGTGATAGTGTTTAGCTTCCTGTAGTTAATGCACATTCTCCAACCAGTAGTGACTCTAGTTGGCACGTGTTCATTATTGGCATTGGCTACGATGGTTATTCCGAATTTCTTAGGCACCACTTGAGTTGGGCTCACCCATTGACTATCGGATATTGGGTAAATAATACCCACATCCAATAGTTTCACCACTTCGGCCTTAACCACATCCTTCATGTTTGGATTTATTTGTCTTTGTGGTTGCTGGGATGTCTTCGCATTCTCCTCAAGGTTTATGCGATGAGTACAAATTAGTGGGTCTATGCCTTTGAGATCCGCAATTGACCATCCAATGGCACTCTTGTGCTCTAATAGAGTGGCCATTAGCCTACTCTCTTGTTCCTCATCCAAGTGGGAAGAAATCACCACTGGGTATATCTCATCTCGACCTAAATAAACATATTTCAGCTCACTTGGTAATGGTTTTAGGTCGAGTGTTGGTGCCTTGATGTTGGATGGGAGGGCCTTGTTCTCGTTTACAGGCAAAGGCTCAAATAGGGCCCTCCATCTTTTATTATCAAGCACCGGCATCACATCTAGAATGGCATCCATCTCCTGTGTTGTGTCATCATTTATCTCATGAGAATGGGCCACACATGCCTCCAAAGGGTCGGAAGATAATGACAAGGGGAATGTATCTTCCACGAATGATTCAATCATGTTTAGTTCGTGGATATCATCATCAACCTCCCGTGGTTGTTTGCATAAATCAAATATGTTAAGCTCAAGGGTCATATTTCCAAAGGACATTTGTATAAGTCCATTTCTACAATTGATAATTGCATTTGAAGTAGCTAGAAACGGTCGTCCAAGTATGACGGGAATTTGAGCACCGGTGCCTATCACGGGATGTGTATCCAAGACAATAAAGTCTACTGGGTAGTAGAATTTATCAACTTGGACTAGAACATCCTCAATCATTCCTCTCGGTATACGAATGGATCTATCAGCAAGTTGGAGTGTGGTCTTGGTGGGTTTCAATTCACCTAACCCAAGTTGTTCGTAAACGGAGTAAGGAATGAGGTTCACGCTTGCCCCCAAATCGAGTAAGGCTTGTTTAATCTGGTAATCTCCTATGATGCATGAGATGGTTGGACTACCAGGATCCTTGTATTTTTGGGGCACCTCTTGTTTGATGATGGCGCTCAAATTCTCAGTCAAAAATACTCTGTTGTGAACATTGTGTTTCCTTTTGACTGTACACAATTCCTTTAGAAATTTGGCATAAGATGGTATTTGTTTTATTGCATCCAACAACGGGATGTTGATCTTCACCTGCTTGAAAACTTCTAAAATTTCCAGATTTTTATCTAAAGGTTTAGGTGAAATAAACCTTTGTGGAAACGAGGCAACCGGCTTGTATTGCCTTTCCGGTTCTTTCTCTTGTGGAGTGTTGTTTGAGCTATCATCTTCTTTGGAAATTTCTAGATCCTTAGGTTTTGGAGCCTTTCCCGGATTATATTTGTCAATTTCTTTCCCACTTCTCAAAGTGGTGATAACTTGAACATGTTCCGTGTGGTGGGAGGATGAGCTTGCATCTTGTATCTCAAACTGGGTTCTTGGGTTAGGAAGAGGTTGGGCAGGAAGTGTGCCCTTCTCTCTAACACTAAGATGAGATTCAACTCTAGCCATTGATGTTTTCAATTCATTGATGGCTTGGGTTGAATTCTGATTGAATTTCAATTGCTCTTGCATGAACCCATCTATTTTTAGAGAATTTGTCTTGTTATACTCAGCTTGGACCGATACGAATGCACCCAACATCTCCTCTAGCGTCACTTTTGGAGTAATGACTAGAGATGGACTTAGTATAGGTTGAGCTTGAGGGATAGTGGTTGCATTCGCAGTGGGTCCGTTACTCCAACTGAAATTGGGATAGTTCTTCCAACTAGCATTAAACGTGTTTGAGGTTGGAGCACCAAATTGCCGTTGGTAACTGTTTATGGCATTTGATTGTTCTTGTAAGATGTCCTGAACTGCTGAAATTGTGGGACACTCTTGTGTTGCATGTCGGTTTCCGGCACAAATTCCACAAACAGTTTCAACGTCATTGGAGTTAATCGTCTCTCCTTTCCTCAATTCCATGGCTTCAACCTTTCTTGTGAGGCTAGCCACCCGTGCACTTATGCTATCCTCTTCTGATAAGACATACATTCCTCCTTTTTCTTTTTGTTGGCCAGTCTTGGAATTTGTTGGTTTTGATGTATCCCAAGACTGTGCATTCTCAGCCAATTCTTCCAAATAATCCCATGCTTCATCAGCCTCCTTATTCATGAACTCCCCATTACACATCATCTCTACAAATTGGCGCATGGGTGAAGCAGTCCTTCATAGAAAAAGCATATAACCCGCCAAATTTCGTAGCCATGATGTGGACATGCGTTTAATAGGTCTTTAAACCTCTCCCAACATTGGAAGAAGGTTTCATCTTCCTTTTGGGCAAAGTTCATGATAAGGCGCTTCAACATGTTTGTTTTGTGAGTAAGGAAATTTTTTTTATGAATTCCCTATTCATATCAGTCCATGCACCAATTGATCTTGGCCTTAATGCATGAAGCCAACCTTTTGCTTTATCTTTAAGAGTAAAAGGGAAGAATTTAAGTCTCACCACATCATCAGTCACATTAGCAAAGTGCATGGTGGTTATTACCTCATCAAACTCCTTAAGGTGTTGATAGGCACTTTCACTATCTAATCCATGGAATTTAGGGAGAAGTTGGATCACTCTTGGTTTCAAATTCACATTCCCTACATTTGGTGGAAATAATATGCATGAGGGAGTGCTCGCTTTTGCTGGTTGCAAGAAGTCACGTAAAGTTCTAGGCCGAGGAACATTCTCAACCACATTCTCCCCCATTTCAGTTTGGTTTTGGCCCAGATTAGGATTGGCCATTGGATTAGGTTGATTCACAGCTATACCTTCAGACAGAATTGGAGAGTTTAGATGTCTCCTAGCACGTGACTCTCTGTCAATTCCTTCTACTATCCCCCCTTCAGTTATGAGTCAGTTATTGGAATCCCGAGCCCAATGTGGCATGCAAAACCAAAAAATATGAAACAAAGAAAAAGAAGAATTCTTCCTCCCTTTCTTTACTCTTCTCTAAGACCAAAGCACAAGGTGTCCTGCAATGGCTAAGCCAGAAGCAAGGATAGAGACCGATTTCTCCTAGTCAATAGGGGTTCAAAGAACTCCCCACCCACTCTTTGAATCGTTTGAGAAAAAGTGCAGAAAAAGGAGAAAGAGGAGTAAAGGTGAGAAAAGAAATCTCTGAGCACAAGGTGATCCAAGACGGCAGAGCTGACCAATAGGAATCCAGGTGGCACAAGGCCGACCTTTCAGAGATCCAAAAGGAGTCTCCACCCACTCTACAAGAGATGAATATGATAGGAATGAATAGGAGAAGGAGAAGAGTAAGGTTTAGAAAGATAGAACCTGATTTGGCACTTGAAATCCTTGTATCTTCTTCAGCTTCTTAGAAATCCCTGAAAAGAAAAATCAAATAAACAAGCTAAGTTAGTCCTAAAAACCTAAAAATCCTAAATAGATACTAATTTCAGAAATTTGTGAAAAACCGTCAAAGTCCCCGGCAGCGGCGCCAAAAACTTGTTCGCTTCCCCAAGTGTAGGGTTGCGATGTAGTAATAAACTCGGTAAGACCGAGGTCGATCCACAGGGACTTATGTAGGATTTCACAAACACATCCAATAGTTTCTATTGATAAGCTAACAATCAGGTTTTTGTATGAATTTGATGTGAGTAACAACTTTAAACTAATTTGAAGGTAAACAATTCTACAAAGGCACTAGAGGTTCAAGGATCCACTTGTAGCAAACCTTGATGTTCAATCCGCTGTGGTTTCTCACTTTCTCAACTAGAATCGATATTAAGATCTATCTAGTCGGATGATAGAGCTGTTAGACCAAGCAATCTGTAATATGTAAGTCCAATGCATATGACTCACTCAATGTAAGCTAGGCTGAGCATGCTCAATTGCATAGGTCAGTCCCAATTCCAAAAGGCTCAGTTCACAATCATAATCATCCTCAAGTCCTGTCACAAGACAAGGCTAGATCATGATTTGAACTTGATTCAAATCACATGCACAGTCCATACACATTACAAAAATTCAGAAAAGTAGAACTTTGATAGGAAGTCCCCACATGAAGATCATAGTACTAGAGCGTACTCCAATTCCTCGGATCATACAGGTCTAGACTAATACAAACCAATTAAGAATTTAAGTAATTCTCCCAAACATCCATGAGTCATCATAAGACTAAGAAAAACTACTTAAAACTTGTATAAACTTCAAACCATCGTTCATAAACATGAATTCCAACCTTAAAACCAACTTAGAATGAATTGAGACATCTTAGATCCACTACAAGCTTCACCTCTTAGCCCTAACTAAGAGGTTTAGCTGCTCATGATCCAAGGAAACATGAAACAACTAAGAAAAACATAAAAACAACAAAACAAACTAGAAGGAGTTGTGGAACTCCGAAATCCACTTCCACCTCCTCCAACCTTGCTTAAACCCTTCTAAGATACCCTAGGAATGATCCCTAGGTGTCCTTTTATAGTGGGGAGGCTCCGCAACTTCAGAATTCTCCAGAATCTGCTTAAGCTTATGCAGTGTGCAGAGATTTTCGCTGTCAGAAATAGAAAGTCCGCATCTTATGCACGTCCGACCGGTCGTACGACCGGTCTGAGTAACTGGCCGACCGGTCGCGACCGGTCGTGCCTCACTGGGAAAAAGGTCCACCAAGCTCTGGAAGAAGAAAACTCTCTGGCCGACCGGTCACGACCGGTCGTGCTTGTGTTTGGCCGAAGTCCAGCGTGCTTAGCATGAATGGGAAGCTGGCCGACCGGTCGCACGACCGCTCTGACCTTCCTGGTGACCGGTCTGGACCGGTCTAGTCCTTTTTTCTTCACTTCTTTCTTCTTTTCTTCTTTCCTTGCTTCCTTCTTTCTTTAATCCTCCTTGATCTTCAATCAAATGGTTCTAATTGGGCCCTTTTTATCTTCAATTAGGCGGAGTCCACTCTCAATCCTGAAATCACAAAACATGCATTCAATTAGTCTTCAAATCATGAAAATCTCGCACAATGAGTGATGAATTGAGGTTAGAATATGCACAATTAAGAGCTCAACAGATCTCAAGGTGTACAGAGCAATAACAAGCCTATGACAAGAATTTTCTTTACCGTCCTTCCGACGGCTTTCACACTACGTCCCATTTTCGGCTTTGGTTACGGGTAGACCATCCCCCGGTTGGTAAATAGGTAGCCCTTTTTGGAAATTTCCACCATTTTCTCCATCATTCCCATATTTTCATCCTTCCTTTTCCTTTTTCTTTTACATTAGATAGGATTTTTAAAAATCCATATCTTTTGTTATTTTCCCATGGACAAGGATGGACAAAGTACCCCAGCATGGTTTCTCAACACCTCAAATCTAAGTTTAGCCAATCCACAAATCACATAATCCCTTCAAACCATGAAAATCGTGTAATGTGAACTAGGTGTAAGAGTGTTCAAATTATCTATCAATCACATAAATAGGGGAATTCACATATAAAACCATTATATTAAGAGAAGTTCAAGACTTGCAACATCACTCACTTCGTATCTCCTTTTCTTATACTCGTATCATCTCGAATGCATAGAAGTAAGGTTTTCTAAAAGAGTTTTGAATTTTTAGAAAATTCGAAAAAAAATTCACATATGATGCTCAAAATGTTGTAAACTGCTAGATGAGGAATCTCATCTCACCCCCTAACCAAATCTTGCATTGTCCTCAATGTAAAAGATATGCAATGAGCATGAATATAAGAGCAATGGTAAAATATAAGAGAGTGAGAACAATAGTACCTGAGAGAGTCGATCATGGAAGTCTGCAACTCTAACAACTAAATTCACTAAAATAGTAAAACTAAAATGGAAAAAGCAACAAAACCTAATCGACGCTATACCTCCGTCAGACTAGGAGATCAATCATCTTGATACACAGGATCATTCAGAGTGATGGACGTGGCCTCTGAATCAAATTTCTCAACAAATGGTTTAAGGCGTTATCCATTAACTTTAAAATAGTTACCATTTGTGGCATTCTCTATCTAGACAGCCCCATGAGAAAAAACTTCTTTAACAATGTATGGGCCAGTCCATCGAGATCGCAATTTTCCCGAAAAAAGATGAAGCCGAGAATTATACAAGAGCACTTTTCTGACCTTCATGGAAAGATTTTCTGAAGAAGTGCTTGTCATGAAAAGCCTTCATCCTACTCTTGTAAATCCTCAAGTTCTCATGAGCATCGTTCCGGATCTCATCAAGCTCATAAAGTTGGAGTTTGCGAGCGAGCTAGCCTTGTCAACATTAAAGTTCAATGCCTGAATTGCCTAATAGGCTTTGTGTTCAATCTCCACAGGCAAGTGACAAGCTTTCCCATAGACAAATCTATAAGGGGACATTCCAATGGGGGTCTTGTAAGCGGTACGATGAGCCCAAAGCACATCATCTAAGCTCAGTGACCAATCTTTGCGATTCGGCCTCACCATCTTTACCAAAATCTATTTGATTTCTTAATTCGAAATTTCAGCTTGCCCACTCGTCTGTGGGTGGTATGGGGTACTCACTTTATGCCTAATGCCATATTTCTTCATTAATGCTTCAAAAGGCCCATTGCAAAAGTGAGAACCACCATCACTAATGATGGCTCGAGGCGTTCCAAATCTAGAAAGTATGTTTTCTTTAAGGAACTTTAGAACTATACGATGATCGTTGGTTCTACATGGAATAGCCTCAATCCATTTAGACACAGTCTACGACAAGCAATATATAGACATGTCCAAAAGATGAGGGGAATGGTCCCATGAAATCGATGCCCCAACAGTCAAAGACTTCAAGATGTTGAATTGGGGTAAGAGGCATCATATTTTGACGAGATAATCCTCCTAACTTTTGAGAATGCTCGCATGCTTTGCAAAACTCGTGGGTGTCTTTAAATAAAGTGGGCCAATAAAAACCACACTGCAGAATTTTGGCAGTGGTTTTCTTGGCGGAAAAATGACCCCACATGCTTGATCATGACAAAAGGAGATGATGAAATTATGTTCATCATCAGGGACACATCTCCTAATAATTTGATCTGGGTAATATTTAAATAGTAAAGGTTCATCCTAGAAAAATCTGCGCACTTCCTTTAGAAATTTTCGTTTATCCTGCGCAGTCCAATGAGTTGGCATCACACCTGTGGACAGATAATTGGCTATGTCAGCGTACCATGGTGGATGCGTAGCAACAAAGAGTTGCTCATCAGGGAATGAGTCCTCAATAGGTGACTCATCAATGGAATTAGGTAGAACTAGGCGGGATAGATGATCCGCCATCACATTTTCTACTCCCTTCTTGTCCTTGATCTCCAAATTGAATTCTTGAAGGAGTAGGATCCATCTAAGCAAACGGGGCTTGGCATCCTTCTTAGAAAGAAGGTGTTTCAGCGTCGCATGATCTGTGTAAACAATGACCTTGGATCCTATTAAGTAAGGCTTGAATTTGTCTAAGGCAAAGATGAATACTAGGAGCTCCTTCTCTGTAGTCAAGTAATTGACTTGGGCGGGATTCAAGGCCCTAATAGCATAGTAAATAACATGGGGCTTCTTATCCTTCTTTTGGCCTAACACCGCCCCAATAGCATAATCGCTCACATCGCACATCAACTTAAAAGGTACGGACCAATCCGGTGGTTGCATGATAGGAGCAGTTGTCAACATGTCTTTTATCTTTGAAAAAGCTGATTGACATTTGGTACTCCACTCAAATTGGTTCTCCTTTTGGAGAAGGTTACATAACGGCCTTGAGATATGACTAAAATCCTTTATGAACCTTCTATAAAAACCGGCGTGTCCAAGGAAGGATCGCACATCACGTATCCTTTTGGGTGGTGGTAGATTGGAAATTATATCAATTTTTGCCCGGTCTACCTCTATTTCATTAGACGAGATGATATGTCCAAGGTGTATTCCTCGTTGTACCACGAAATGACACTTTTCCCAGTTTAAAACGAGGTTCTTCTCCTCACACCTTGTCAAAACCAACTTCAAGTGGTTGATGCACTCATCAAAAGTACAACAAAAAACTGAAAAATCGTCCACGAATACCTCAAGAAATTCACCCACCATGTCCGATAAAATACTCAACATGCATCGTTGGAATGTGGCGGGTGCATTACATAGTCCGAATGGCATTCTTCGGTATGCGAAGGTGCCAAACGAGCATGTAAAAGTGGTCTTCTCTTGGTCTTCTGAGGCTATCTCAATTTGATTGTAATCAGAATAGCTATCTAGGAAGCAATAATAGGAATGACCCGCTAACCTCTCCATAATTTGATCCATGAATGGGAGAGGGAAGTGGTCCTTCCTAGTGACCGTGTTTAGCTTTAGATAATAAATGCATATACGCCAACCGGTGGTCACTCTAATCGGTATAAGCTCCTTGTTGGCATTTTCTATGATGGTAATACCGGATTTCTTAGGGACAACTTGGGTAGGACTCACCCATTGGCTATCCGAGATGGGGTAGATGATACCCACATCTAATAGCTTTAACACCTCGACTTTGACAACCTCCATCATATTTGGATTTAGCCTCCTTTGAGGTTGTCTAGTCGTTTTCGCATTTTCTTCGAGGTGTATATGGTGAGTACAAACTGAAGAGTCTATCCCCTTAAGATCCGCTATTGTCCAACCTATGGCTCACCTATGATCTTTGAGTAACTCAATCAACTTGAGCTCTTGGTCTTTCCTTAGGTCAGAGGCAATGACAACCGGGAATGTTTCTTCTTGACCCAAGTATATATATTTAAGCTTGGATGGCAATGGTTTAAAGTCAAGCTTCGGTGGTTTGATGTTAGACGGTAGAGGACTTAATGTGGTTGGTGGCAATCTTTCAAAATGGGGCCTCCACCGGTTAGTATCAACTACCGGTTTCTCAATATCCAATGCTTACACAATTTCACTAATGATGGGGTCTTTGGAATCCACGAAATGTGCCAAGCATGTCTCCAAGCTTTCTAATGGTTCAAGTTAGAGGAGCTCTTTGTTGTAGATAAATTTGGCTTTAAAGAGATGTGATCAAAGAATGGTCGAGAGGAATTGCGGTTGCATCCTAAAAATGCGAGCAGCTCGGCTTGTGCTCGCCGAAAGGGGTCGCATCCTAAAATGCGAGCACTCCCGATATGAGCAGCCCCCTCATATGAGTAGCTCTCGACATATGAGCGGTCTTGGTCTCTGGTCTCTGACAAGGACGTCCCTCATCTCATAAGTATCAGCAGTCCATATAGGCTGGTTTTGGTTTGTCTCTATTCATAGCTTCGAACATATCCATCAAGAGACGTAATCAGCTAGACGTCTGGAAAGCTTAGGTTATCCCCTTACCTAAGGATTAACAAGATAAGCATCTTATCCCTTAAAATCAGCAGTAATCCTAACAGATTGCGTAACAGATTGGATCGCTCAGATTTTTGTAAATAGGTGACTCTACAGATGATAAAGGTATTCAATCCTTAAGCCCTATAATCTTTTTCCTCTCTTTATAGCCCTACCCTATCTAACTTAAGCATCGGAGGGCCAACGGCTGGACGCCGGCCACCCATAGTTTTTCCTCTGTCTCTTTTCAGGTTCAGGAGGAAATCGCTTGGAAGGAAGGTGAATGTCTGGAGGACCCTGTTACAAAACCCGACGTAAACAGATTGGCGCCGTCTGTGGGAACTCAATTTGATCATCAAATTTAGCCGCTCCCACCATCGAACACGATGCCTCCCAAAAAGACAGTTCATCCTTCCACTTCAAGGCAGACATTACCTCTGCCTGACGTTACTGAACCGGTACCTATCCCTCAAGCCACTTCGACGGGCATCCCTCAAGGAGATCCTGACGTGCCATCACAAAACCCGTTATTTGAGACTTTCGGAAGTCAAGAAGATGTCATGTGTTTCCTCAGAAACACACTCCTAACTCTCAACACTAGATTTCAAGCCTTGTTTAACCGGCTTGATCAGCATTTCTTGGAGCCTTAGAAACTACCTTCCGAAGGGTTGCCGGCGCAACCCATACCGGTGGCTTCCAGACACTCTGTGGACGAACCACAGGTCCAACCAAATCATCCTCCGTCAAACCGAATGCCAATCGGCAACCAACCCCCTGTGCTATCCCCGCATTCCATACATTTCAGTGCTTCCCGCCAACAGCAATCTCATGGGTCCACCGTCGAAACGTCAGGTTATACTTTACCATGGGAAGGAGACCTCAAGAGAATCCATGATCGTTTTGATGATATGGAGCAACGATATCAGGCGAATCGACCATCTGCCGTGGTGGCATCAATACATTGATCCGAGTCTCCTTTTACCTGTGAGGTCATGGAAGCACCTTTACCTAGAAAGTATCGTACGCCCGTCATCACTCCATATACAGGTACTGGCGATCCTCTCGAACATCTGGAAACGTACAGGTCTCTTATGGAGCTAGAGGGACATGGTTCGAAAATCATGTGTAGGGCTTTTTCCCTAACCTTAAAGAAGGCAGCTCGTACGTGGTTTCGGAGGCTAAAACCTCGATCCATCGGGTCCTTTGCACAGCTATCGGAGCTGTTCCACTCCCAATTCATGGGAAGCATCCGCACAAAAAAACCAGCATCTCACCTAATGGATCTGAAACAGCAGCATGGGGAAACGATAAAGGAGTTTACAGTACGGTTCACTGCCGAAGCCGTCCAAACTGAAGGTTATACCGAAGAGAAAGGCCTCACCACCCTAATAGCTAGAATTACAAGCGAAAAATTCAGATTCGCTTTAGATAAGAATCCTCCTAAGACTATGACAGAATTCCAAGCTAAAGCTCAGAAGTATATCAACGCAGAAGAAATTGCTCTAGCACGTCATGGTATACAGGGCAAGAAGCGCAAGCCGGAGGAAATCTCTCCTTCGGATAAGAAATATCGACGCGACTGGTGAGACCGCTCTCCCAAGAAAGTCTACTCTAGTAAGTACCATAACTACACTCCCCTCAACCGGCCTCCGGAAAAGGTGCTAATGGAGATCAAGCATAAACCATATGCGAAATGGCCCGCAAAGATCAAATCTGATCCTGAGAAAAGAGATAAGAGAAAGTTTTGTTATTTCCACAAAAATCATGGGCACAACACCCAAGACTGTATATCTTTGCGTGATCACATCGAAGCTCTTATTCGAAAAGGTCACCTTCAAGATTATGTTGTCCGATAAGGTCGTTCACCTCAAAGGGGGGAAGCCCCGCCACATCAGAAGAAATCACCTCACCGACATACTTCACAAGAAAACGTTGAACCTACCGGGGAGATTCAGACTATCGTCGGAGGACCGCCTTGCGGAGGAGATTCTCAAGCTTCAAGAAAAGCATATACCCGTAAGGCATCCAAGAAGCCCCGGCATATTTACTGGTTGGAATGAACTCCCGATACATCAGAGTCCAGCCGTCCTTCAATCTCATTCTCCCTCGAAGATGGAGAGGGGATTCACTTCCCTCACGAAGACTCCATCGTAGTCGCGTTAAAGGTATCAAACTATCTGACTCATCGTATTATGGTGGATATAGGTAGCTCTCCTGATATACTCTACCTAGAGGCTTTCAACAAAATGGCACTCACCAGAAGCCTGCTCAAACCAGTCTCAACTCCCCTCATCGGCTTCGGGGGCGAAGTGGTAACACCTGAAGGAAGCATTGACCTTCTAGTCACCTTTGGTGAGAGCCCAGCGAAGACGACTATCTTCATAAATTTTCTCACGGTAGATCGAAGGTCAGCATACAATGCCATTTTGGGGCGACTGTCGCTTAATAAGGTTGGGGCAGCTTTACATCCCTTGTATTTGTGTGTCAAATTTCCTACCCCGAATGGTGTTGGGGTTGTACGAGGAAATAAAAAAGAAGCTCGGTCTTGTTATGAGATAGCCCTACAAGACCGAAAGAAAGCACAAACGACACCAGTTATGATGGTGGCACAGGATTCGCCCAACTCCCCGACGGATACCTCGTTGGACCCAAGAGAGAATGCTCTCCAATCAGGAACTCCCGGGGAAGAGACAGTGGCGATTCACCTAACTGAAGGCGACTCGTCCAAAGTTGTCTACATGGGATCCTCTTTGAGGAGTGTCTTTGGGGAGTTTTGATCCGTTTCCTCACCGAATACCAAGATGTGTTCGCCTGGTCTCACCAAGACATGCCCGGTATTGACCCCAGTGTTATCGTACATCATCTGAACTTTGACCCGAAGTATAAACCCGTCCACCAGCGCCGACGTGCCTTCACTGCAGAAAGGCAAATGGCAATCAAGGCTGAAGTCGAGAAGCTGCTCATGGTCAATTTCATAAAAGAAGTTGACTACCCGGAATGGGTCGCGAACGTAGTTCTCGTTCAAAAAGCTAATGGCAAATGGAGAATGTGCGTCGACTATTCGGATTTGAACAAAGTGTGCCCCAAAGATAGCTTCCCGACCCCGCGAATCGACCAGCTGGTCGATTCAACAGCTGGGCATGCTCTGCTCAGTTTTATGGATGCCTATTCTGGTTATAACCAGATCATGATGCATCCGCCCGATAGCCAACATACTGCCTTCATCACTAACTGAGGCCTATATTGCTACCAGGTAATGCCGTTTGGTCTCAAAAATGCAGGGGCCACCTATCAGCGCCTCGTCAATAAAATATTTGCCGCCCAAATTGGCAGGAATATGGAAGTTTCTGTCGATGACATGCTCGTGAAAAGTATCGTAGAAGATGATCACCTTTCAGATCTTCGAGAAGCCTTCGATTTAATGAGGAAATATCAGATGAAGCTAAACCCAGAAAAATGTGCGTTCGAAGTGTCTGCTGGAAAATTTTTAGGATTTATGGTCGGCGGCCAACGAGGAATTGAGGCAAATCCTGAAAAAATAAAAGCGTTGATAGAGTTGAAATCCCCGACCACTCTTAAGGACGTCCAACGTCTAGCTGGTCGCATTGCATCGTTAAATAGGTTCATCTCGCGGGCCTCCGACAAGCGCTTACCCTTCTTTAAGCTCCTCTGAGCCACAGCCAAATCTGATTGGGAGTGGACACCACAATGCGAAGAAGCTTTCCAACAACTGAAGAAATATATGAGTGCACCCCCCGTTTTATCTAAACCTGTGGTGCACAAGCAACTCATCCTTTATTTATCTGTGTCTTCCACGGCCATTAGCGCTGCTTTAATAAGAGAAGATTCTGGGATACAACGGCCCGTTTATCATATCAGTCGAGCAATGGTGGACACTGAAACTCGGTATTTTGATATGGAGAAGCTGGCTCTTACTTTAGTCACGGCTGCCCGAAAACTACGACCATACTTTCAAGGTCACGCTATAGTAGTACCAACAAATCATCCGTTACGACAGGTCCTTCAAAAACCTGAGGCTTCAGGACGATTAACCAAATGGGCGGTCGAGATCAGTGAGCACGATATTTCGTTCTACCCCAGGACCGCAATCATGGGCCAGGCCATGGCTGACTTCATCGCCGAATTCACATACTCCTCTACCGATGATAATGTCGCGATCAGCGACCAGCCCTCCTGGTCGCTCTTTGTGGACGGGTCCTCACGGGCCACTGGCAGCGGAGCGGACTTAATATTAGCTGCTCCAGACGGGTCGCATTTCCAATACGCTTTACGATTCGATTCTCGCATCTCAAATAATGAAGTAGAATATGAGGCTCTGATCGTTGGCCTCGAATTAACAAACGTCCTCTCAATTCAGAATCTACTCATTCACAGTGACTCTCAGCTCATAGTCAATCAGGTACTCGGCGAATTTGAAGCAAAAGAAGAAAGGATGGCCTTATATAAATCTCGAGTGCTCATCCTGCTCGCAAAGCTGAAGAATTATGAAATAATCCACATCCCTCGCGAGAAGAACAAACTCGCTGATTCTTTGGCAAAACTTGCCTCCGCACCAGAATCTGAGTTATCACATTCAATTCCCATTGAGCACCTTCAGAACCCGAGTATCGACCAAGCAACTCTTGAGCGGGTGATTACGGTACATCCCTCTCCGTGTTGGATGGACCCCATTCTCCTTTATCTCAGGGATGGAGATCTTCCGGACAACAAAAAATTCACACGACAAATACGCCATCAAGCTGCCAGGTATACTTTACAAAATGGAATGTTATTACGCAAGAGTTTTTCTTTGCCCTATTGAAGGTGTCTTCACCCAGAAGAAGCACATCATGTTCTAGATGAAATACACCAGGGGGCATGTGGTAACCACCCAAGGGGACGATCTTTAGCATACAAGGCGATGAGGCAAGGATACTATTGGCCCACTATGAAGGCAGATGCAATTGAATTCTCTAAAAAATGTGACAAGTGTCAGCGATATTCTCTTATACCTCATGTACCGTCCGAGCAAATGACGCCAATTGATAGCCCTTGGCCCTTCGCCCAATGGGGGGTCGATATCATCGGGCCCTTACCTACCGGAAAAGGACAAAATAGGTTCGCTATCGTGGGGGTCGATTACTTCACCAAATGGGGCGAGGTGGAGCCATTAACCAGGATTATTGAGAAGCAAACCACTAAGTTCGTATGGAGAAATATCATATGCCGTTATGGACTCCCCCATACTATAATCACCGACAATGGAAAGCAATTCGACAATGCCGCTTTCGATGAATTTTACGAAAAATGAAAGATATGCAATATGCGCACCTCTCCCTATCATCCTCAGGCAAATGGGCAAGTTGAAGCAGTGAATAAAATCATCAAGCATCATTTAAAGACCAAGCTCGATGAGTGTAAAGGCATGTGGCCAGAACTCTTGTCAGAAGTCTTATGGGCATATAGGACTACAACTCGCACGTCTACAGGTGAAACTCCTTTCTGCTTGGCATTCGGTACCGACGTAGTAGTACCAGTTGAAATTCAAGTACCCTCGTCTCAGATCGAGCAGTACGATCCCACTTGTAATAAGAAAAGTCTTCGACTTCATCTCGACCTCTTGGAAGAACAGATAAATGCCTCCTAGATGCGAGCAGCAGCGTATCAGCAGCGCATTGCTCGTTACCAAAACGCTAAAGTTTGGCCTAGAGCTTTCCAGCTCGGCGATTTAGTCCTTAGACAGAACCTCGGAGCTCCTGCTCGTTCGTTGGATCCGAATTGGGAAGGCCCGTATCGAGTCATCAAAATTATGCGACCCGGTACTTATTATCTTGAAGATATGCAGGGAAGACACGTACGTCGTCCTTGGCATGTGGAACACTTATTACGGTATTTCCCTTAATTCGATGTAATTCCGAACGACATTCGAATGAATAAGAATTAAAGTCATTCTTTTTTGTCGCTACTCCATTTAATTGGACTCGAATAGCCCCGAAGAGAATACACGCATTCTCTTGGCCAATTGCCTACCCTTGGTAGAGTTAAAATCAGTCTTGTTAGTTGCTTCTCCATTTTATGGATAAAAAATAGCCCTGAAGAGAACATACGTGTTCCCTTGACCAATCTTCTATCCTTGGTAGAATCAAAATCTCAATCGATAGACCAGTCTATCTCAACGCGGACATGGTCACGCGACCCCCGGATTGAGTCTAACTCATTTTTTCATGAGTTAGTAATACGAACGGTTAACATACAATCGACACAGGGCGAAAAGCTAGAAAAAGTACACAACATTGAAGAAAAGGGAAGTTTCATTATAATTGACTAAAAGGTCAAGTCAGTTACATAGACAATTTCTTCTCAAAATATAAAAACACAAAAAATAGAGGAAGGCGGACAACGACTTTAAGTCTGGTCATCCCCATCTTGTGCTGGCTCGTGGCTCTCAGCTTCAGGATCGATCTAGGGAGCAGGGGTGGCATCTGTAGCTCCGGTGACCTCATTCTCAGCCGCAGCTCGCTCTCTAGCCGCGACCTCGAAAGCCACCCTCTTGTTGAACCTCCAATTTATACATTGCATTGCCCATTTCACGACAACGTTGCATGATTTTCATGGTTTAAAGGCCCACCTAACATATGTTTTTGTGATTATAGGGATGAGAGTGGATTTTATCAAATTGGAGCCAAAAGAATGTATTTGAAGCTATTGCATGAAGTTTTAGGATGGACCAAAGAAAGAAGAAGAAAGAGAGAGAAAAGAGGATGAAGAAAAGAAGAAAAAGCTGAAGAATAACAAGGCTGACCGGTCGTCCGACCGGTCAGACACATCAGAAAGGAGCAATAGAAGAAGGCCGACCGGTCAAGACCGGTCGGCCATGAAGGCAGAGGACATTGAGGAAGGGCCGACCGATCATGACCGGTCGGCTATAGGCTCTGGACGAAGAGGAAACAAAGCCCGACCGGTCATGACCGGTCGGGCATGTACGCTGAATGAGTGGGAGGTCAGTCCGACCGGTCTTGACCGGTCGGCTGCGCCCACTGGATGTTTTAAAAAAAAAAAAAAAAGAGCTGGTCCGACCGGTCACGACCGGTCGGCCCTGCGTAAGAAGACTCCTTTCTAAATTGGGACTCCGAAAATTGCTGCGCAATGCGAAGGCTTTCGCAGAATCCGACGCAAGGGGGGCTTGTTGCTATAAAAGGCCACCTAGGGGCTCTCCCTAAGGTATCAGAGAAGAGAAGGAACGTGAGTTTGGAGGCTGAAGGCGACTGTGGAGCGTCTGCAACATCTATTTTCGAGTTTTTCTAGTTTTATGCTTTATTTTTGAGTTTTTAGTTGTAGCATGACTATGCTCGACTAAAACCTCTCAGCTAAGGCTGAGAGGTGAAGCTTGTAGCCAGTTCTATGTTAATTTCAGTTTGATTCAAGTATTTTTAATTCAAAGTTGATTTTTCTTATGTTTCAGTCCAATAAGTGGTAGTTTGAGATGTCTTATCTGAGTTCATGTGCTCCGGACATGAATTCCTTTTAATTCTCTGAGATTATCACAGGTTGCTTGTTTAGATTCGAATTATAGTAATCCTTGAGCAGGCCATAGTCCATAGGCATGGCTGTTACTCCGCAGGCTATGAATTTGAATTCTACATTGATTGAATGGACTTGAACTTGGAAGTTCAACTTGAATTGGATGAATGTGTGTGAATGCTTTACTTTCCAACTAGATGAGAGATAGGACTTCAAATCTAGTTGTGTTCTCTACTTGGATTGACTGAATTGACATAGGATTGCTACAAGTGGATCCTTGAAAGCCTTAGTGCATTATATCTCTGATTTTTCATTAAGTTACTGTTTTAATTAAAACATCCCATTGAATTTGAATTTACTCTATTAAACTGAGTTACTGGAGTAATTAGGAAGCTGTTACTTTTTCCCTGTGGATCGACCTCGGTCTTACCGAGATTTATTACTACATCGCAGCCTTACACTTGAGGCGAGCGAACAAGTTTTTGGCGCCGTTGCCGGGGATTTTAGATAACGGTTTTCAAATAATTTCAGTGGCTGTAGAAGTAGAAATAGTTAGGCTTTTTGATTTTCTTAGAACTAACAAGTTTTTCTGTTTTGTAGGAGTTTTTTTTTTTTTTGTTTTTTTCTCTAGTTCAAGCGCATCAGGTGATACCCTTCTAACTTAGCTTCTGCAGAATTTTCTTTCAGTTTCAGATTTTAGTTTTCTAGAATAGGATTAGTTTCAGTTTCTGGTTGAGTGGTTTATGTCCCGTTGGGAACGTAATCATTCAAATCGTCTTCAATCTGAAGGTGGTTTAGTTGGACCACTGTCAGTCCATAGACAAGTCCGAAATTATCAAGAGCATCGTGAAAGTTTGGGGAGTATGGATCAAACACCCTTAAGGAATCCTCCCCCCCTACTCCAACCACAAATGCAAATCAGGAAGGAGTAGGAGAGAATGAGGTACATAATGTTCCTCCAATGAGATCACTACGGGATTACCTACAACCTGCTCGTACAATTACACCTTCTTGCATAGTTCTACCAGCTAACGGTGGGACCCTTGACATAAAACCAGGAGTAATCCAACTTTTACCTAAATTCCATGGGCTAGACTCTGACCGCCCATACTTACACTTGCAAGAATTCGAAGAAGTGTTGGCCACCTTGCATTATCCCAATGTTTCTGGGGATACAATCAGACTTAAACTTTTTCCCTTCACCTTGAAAGAAAGAGCCAAAGATTGGCTTCACTCTCTTAGACCATATTCGATTGGGTCATGGGTTGAGATGAACCGGGAATTCTTGAAAAAGTTCTTCCCAGCTCATAAAACAAACACTCTTCGAAGGGCCATCATGAATTTCTCAGCTAAAGAGGGTGAATCATTCTTTCAATGTTGGGAAAGATTTAAGGAACTCCTGCTTGCTTGCCCACATCATGGCTATGAGAGTTGGCGAATTATAAATTTTTTCAATGATGGATTAAGTTCTAATATGCGCCAATTTGTGGAAATGATGTGCAATGGCGAGTTTATGAGTAAAAATCCAGATGATGCTTGGAGTTACTTGGACATGTTGGCTAAAAACGCCCAATCTTGGGACACCTCGGATAAACCTAAGAACCCCAAGCCTACTCAAGAGAAAGGAGGGATATATGTCCTTAAAGAGGAAGACGACGTAAATGCAAGGATAGCCAACCTCACAAGGAAGGTTGAGGCCATGGAACTTAGCAAAAATGGAGTTTCCAAGTCCAAGGAAGCTGTTGAAACCACATGTGGGATTTGTCTCACCGATTTACACGCTACGCAAGATTGTCCCACAATTCCTGCATTTAAGGAAGTGCTGCAAGAGACAGCCAATGCCACATATGGTTATCAACGGCCCTTCAATGGACCGGTAGGTAATACGTACAATGAGAGTTGGAAGAACCACCCGAATTTCAGTTGGAAGAATGCCCCAACGGGCAATCCTACCAACTCCCAAAGAGGGCTACCCATGCAAAATATGGCCCCACCTCAATTCTCATTGGAGGATACCTTGAGAGCATTTATGCAAGGGCAAGCGCAAATAAATGAATCAAATCAACAAATGTTCCAAGAGCTGAAAGTCTCGGTTGATGAGATTAAGGGACGCTTGAATGCTAGGGAAGGGACCTTTCTGGCCCAACCTCAGCCCAATCCAAAGCAAGTACATGAAGTGAGCATCCCTAATCCTTCCAACCAAAACATGGAGCAAGCTAAATCCATTACCACCCTTAGAAGTGGTAAACAAATTGACAAAACTATTCCGGTGAAGGCCGATGAGCCTAATGATCCGGTAAATTCTGAGGATGAAAATGGATCTAACCTAGCCCCATAACAACCGGAACGCATTTACAAGCCCATAGCACCATTCCCATCGAGATTGGTTGCCCCAAAATCTCTCCCAAATTCTCAAGATATTCTAGAGATTTTCAGACAAGTCAAGATCAATATCCCTTTGCTTGATGCCATCAAACAAATTCCCTCTTATGCCAAGTTTCTAAAAGACCTATGCACAACAAAACGCAAATATAATGTGCAGCAAAAGGCCTTCTTAACTGAGCAAGTGAGTGCCATCCTCACTCAAAAGACCCCCCCAAAATTCAAAGATCCCGGTAGTCCCACAGTTTCATGTATCATTGGAGACTACCGGATTGAACGTGCCTTGTTAGACTTGGGGGCGAGTGTGAACTTGATCCCATACTCGGTATATGAGCAATTGGGCCTTGGTGAATTAAAACCCACCAAAACCACGTTGCAACTCGCAGATAGATCTATCCGTGTACCGAGGGGGATAGTTGAGGATGTTCTAGTCCAAGTTGACAAATTCTACTACCCGGTAGATTTTATAGTCTTGGACACACAACCGGTTTTGGATGCTAGCACCCAAATACCGGTGATATTAGGCCGCCCATTCCTTGCCACATCAAACGCAATCATCAATTGCCGGAATGGGGTGATGCAATTATCTTTTGGAAACATGACACTAGAGGTGAATGTATTTCACCTGGGCAAAAGACATAGGGATGTCGATGATGATGAGTTCTTTGATGTAAACATGCTTGAAACCTTTGAAGAAGAAGAACTCCTCCAACTTGAACCACTAGAAAGTTTGGAGACATGCTTAGCACACTTCATGGATTCTAAAGACCCTATCATTAGTGAGATTGTGCATGCATTAAATATAGAAAGACCGGTAGTTGATACTAGCCGGTGGAGGCCCCATTTTGAAAAATTTCCACCAACCACATCAAGGCCTCTACCGTCTAGCATTAAACCACAGAAGCTTGACCTCAAACCATTGCCATCCGAGCTTAAATATGTATATCTGGGTCAAGAGGAAACTTTCCCAGTTGTCATTGCCTCCCACCTAGAAAAAGACCAAGAGCTCAAGTTGATTGAGTTACTCAAAAAACACCGGGAAGCCATAGGTTGGACAATAGCGGATCTCAAAGGGATAGATCCTTCGGTTTGCACTCACCGTATAAACCTTGAAGAAAACGCAAAAACGACTAGACAACCTCAAAGACGGCTAAATCCAAACATGATGGAGGTTGTCAAAGCCGAGGTGTTAAAGCTATTGGATGTGGGTATCATCTACCCCATCTCAGATAGCCAATGGGTGAGTCCTACCCAAGTTGTCCCCAAGAAATCCGGAATTACCATCATTGAAAACGCCAACAACGAGCTTATACCGACTAGGGTGACCACCGGTTGGCGTATGTGCATTGATTATAGGAAGCTCAATACGGTCACTAGGAAAGACCACTTCCCTCTCCCATTTATGGACCAAATTTTGGAGAGGTTGGCAGGCCATCCCTACTATTGCTTCCTAGATGGCTATTCCGGATACAACCAAATTGAGATAGCTCCGGAAGACCAAGAGAAAACCACATTTACATGCCCGTTTGGTACCTTCGCCTACCGAAGGATGCCATTCGGATTATGCAATGCACCCGCCACATTCCAACGATGCATGTTGAGTATTTTCTCGGACATGGTGGGTGAGTTTCTTGAGGTGTTCATGGATGACTTTTCTGTTTTTGGTTGTACATTTGATGAGTGCCTCGAGCACTTGAAGTTGGTCTTAATGAGGTGTGAGGAAAAGCAACTTTTATTAAACTGGGAAAAGTGCCATTTCATGGTACAAAGAGGAATAGTCCTTGGACACATCATCTCGTCCAATGGAATAGAGGTAGACCGGGCGAAAATTGACATAATTTCCAATCTACCACCACCCAAAAGCATACGCGATGTGCGGTCCTTCCTTGGACACGCCGGCTTCTATCGAAGGTTTATAAAAGACTTTAGTCACATCTCAAGGCCTTTATCCTTCTACAAAAGGAGAACCAATTTGAGTGGAGTGCTGAATGTCAATTAGCTTTTTCAAAGCTAAAAGACATGTTGACAACCGCTCCTATCATGCAACCACCAGATTGGTCCATGCCTTTTGAGTTGATGTGCGATGCGAGCGATTTTGCTATTGGGGCAGTGTTAGGCCAAAAGAAAGATAAAAAGCCCCATGTCATCTACTACGCGAGTAGGACCTTGAATCCTGCCCAAGTTAATTATTCAACTACGGAGAAAGAGCTCCTAGCAGTCATCTTTGCCTTGGACAAATTCAGGCCATACTTAATAGGATCCAAAGTTATTGTTTATACGGATCATGCGGCGCTGAAATACCTTCTTTCTAAGAAGGATGCTAAGCCCCGTTTGCTAAGATGGATCCTACTCCTTCAAGAATTCGATTTGGAGATCAAAGATAAGAAGGGGGTAGAAAATGTGGTGGCGGATCATCTATCCCGCCTAGTCCTACCAAATTCCATTGACGAGTCACCTATTGAGGACTCATTCCCTGATGAGCAACTCTTTGTTGCTATGCATCCACCATGGTACGCTGATATAGCCAACTATCTTTCCACAGGTGCGATGCCGACTCATTGGACTGCGCAAGACAAACGTAAATTTCTAAGGGAAGTGCGCAGATTTTTCTGGGATGAACCTCTATTGTTTAAATATTGCCCAGACCAAATCATAAGGAGATGCGTCCCCGATGATGAACACAATTCAGTCATCTCCTTTTGTCATGATCAAGCATGTGGGGGTCATTTTTCAGCTAAGAAAACAACTGCAAAAATTCTGCAGTGTGGTTTTTATTGGCCCACATTATTTAAAGATACCCACGAGTTTTGCAAAGCTTGCGAGCGCTGCCAGAAGTTAGGAAGATTATCCCGTCGAAATATGATGCCCCTCACCCCAATTCAACATCTTGAAGTCTTTGACTGTTGGGGCATCGATTTCATGGGACCATTCCCCTCATCTTTTGGACATGTCTATATTCTATTGGCCGTAGACTATGTGTCTAAATGGATAGAGGCTATCCTATGTAGAACCAACGATCATCGTACGGTTCTCAAGTTTCTCAAAGAAAATATACTTTCTAGATTTGGGACACCTCGAGCCATTATTAGTGATGGTGGTTCTCACTTTTGCAATAGTCCTTTTGAAACTTTGATGAAGAAATATGGTATTAGGCACAAAGTGAGTACCCCATACCACCCACAAACAAGTGGACAAGCTGAAATCTCCAATAGGGAAATTAAGCAGATTTTAGAAAAAACGGTGAGACCGGATCGCAAGGATTGGTCCCTACGATTAGATGATGCACTTTGGGCTCACCGTACTGCCTACAAGACACCCATTGGAATGTCCCCTTATAGACTTGTCTATGGGAAAGCTTGTCACCTGCCTGTGGAGATAGAACACAAAGCCTATTGGGCAATTCGGGCCCTAAATTTTGACATAGACAAGGCTAGCTCGCTTCGCAAACTTCAATTAAATGAGCTTGATGAGATCCGGAACGATGCATATGAGAATTCGAGAATTTACAAGAGCAAGATGAAGGCCTTTCATGACAAACACATCTTAAGAAAATCTTTCCATAAAGGACAGAAAGTGCTCTTGTATAATGCCCGACTTCATCTTTTTCCGGGAAAATTACGATCTCGATGGACCGGCCCATATATTGTTAAAGAAGTTTTTCCTCATGGGGCTGTTGAGATTGAGAATGCAGCAAATGGTGACTGTTTCAAAGTGAATGGACAACGCCTTAAACCATTTGTTGAGAAATTTGATTCAGAGGACATGTCCATCTCCCTGAATGATCCTGTCTATCAGGATTATTGATCTCCTAGTCTGATGGAGGTATAGCATAGGTAGGTTTAGTTTTGTTTTACTGTTTTAGTAGGATTTAGTTGTTGGAATTTCAGACCTCCATGATCGCTCTCTCAGGCACTATTGATTCTCACTCTCTCATATTTTACCATAGTTCTCATGTTCATGCTAACTAACTATCTTTTTACATTGAGGACAATGCAAGATTTGGTTGGGGGGTGAGATGAGATCTCTCATCTAGCATATTGCAACATTTCGAGCTTCATATGCACAAATTTTTTTTCGAATTTTCTAGCATCTCAAAACTCTTTTAGAAAATTTTGTTTCTATACATTTACGAGGCTATGAGTAGAAGAGGAGGAGAAACGAAGTGTGTGATGTTGTAGTCTTGAATTTCTTCCAACATAATGGCTTTATATGTTAATTCCCCTATTGTTGTGATTGATAGAAAATTTGAACACCTTTACACCAAGTTCACATTACACGATTTTCATGAGTGACAGGTTTATGTGATTTGTGGATTAGCTAGACTTTGGTTTAGAGGTGTTGAGCAGCCAAGCCGGGGTATTTTGTCCATCCTTGTCCATGGGAAAATAATGAAAGATATGGATTTCTAAAAATCCTATCTAAGTTAAAAGAAAAAGGAAAGAAAGGATGAAATCGGGAAGGAAAGAAAAATGGTGGAAAATTCCGAAAAGGGCTACCTATTACCAACCGGGGGATGGTCGAACCGTAACCAAAGCTGGAAATGGGACGTAGTGTGAAAGCCGTCGGAAGGACGGTAAGACAAATTCCTGTCATAGGCTTGCTGTTGCTCTGTGCACCTTAAAATCCTTGGTCTACTTAATCTATGAAGAAGATGATTCCAGGAACTCATGAGATGATCTTTCACTATGCACATTAGGTGGAATTTGTTCGAGTTCTTCTATTTATCAATCAATCAGCGAGAATTACATGTAAACACTTCTTATGTTTTGAGAGTCCAAGGTTCAGCTTCTAACACCTAATTTTTCCAAATTTTACACTTATACATCTTGGAATGAATAGAAACATGGTTTCTGGAAGAGGGTTGGATTTGGAGGTTTGAAACTGTTTCACGCATGTTTTGCTCGGGACTAGCAAAAAGCTGGTTGGGGGGTGTGTTGAACCTCCAATTTATACATTGCATTGCCCATTTCACGACAACGTTGCATGATTTTCATGGTTTAAAGGCCCACCTAACATATGTTTTTGTGATTATAGGGATGAGAGTGGATTTTATCAAATTAGAGCCAAAAGAATGTATTTGAAGCTATTGCATGAAGTTTTAGGATGGACCAAAGAAAGAAGAAGAAAGAGAGAGAAAAGAGGATGAAGAAAAGAAGAAAAAGCTGAAGAATAACAAGGCTGACCGGTCGTCCGACCGGTCAGACACATCAGAAAGGAGCAATAGAAGAAGGCCGACCGGTCAAGACCGGTCGGCCATGAAGGCAGAGGACATTGAGGAAGGGCCGACCGATCATGACCGGTCGGCTATAGGCTCTGGACGAAGAGGAAACAAAGCCCGACCGGTCATGACCGGTCGGGCATGTACGCTGAATGAGTGGGAGGTCAGTCCGACCGGTCTTGACCGGTCGGCTGCACCCACTGGATGTTTTAAAAAAAAAAAAAAAGAGCTGGTCCGACCGGTCACGACCGGTCGGCCCTGCGTAAGAAGACTCCTTTCTAAATTGGGACTCCGAAAATTGCTGCGCAATGCGAAGGCTTTCGCAGAATCCGACGCAAGGGGGGCTTGTTGCTATAAAAGGCCACCTAGGGGCTCTCCCTAAGGTATCAGAGAAGAGAAGGAACGTGAGTTTGGAGGCTGAAGGCGACTGTGGAGTGTCTGCAACATCTATTTTCGGGTTTTTCTAGTTTTATGCTTTATTTTTGAGTTTTTAGTTGTAGCATGACTATGCTCGACTAAAACCTCTCAGCTAAGGCTGAGAGGTGAAGCTTGTAGCCAGTTCTATGTTAATTTCAGTTTGATTCAAGTATTTTTAATTCAAATTTGATTTTTCTTACGTTTCAGTCCAATAAGTGGTAGTTTGAGATGTCTTATCTGAGTTCATGTGCTCCGGACATGAATTCCTTTTAATTCTCTGAGATTATCACAGGTTGCTTGTTTAGATTCGAATTATAGTAATCCTTGAGCAGGCCATAGTCCATAGGCATGGCTGTTACTCCGCAGGCTATGAATTTGAATTCTACATTGATTGAATGGACTTGAACTTGGAAGTTCAACTTGAATTGGATGAATGTGTGTGAATGCTTTACTTTCCAACTAGATGAGAGATAGGACTTCAAATCTAGTTGTGTTCTCTACTTGGATTGACTGAATTGACATAGGATTGCTACAAGTGGATCCTTGAAAGCCTTAGTGCATTATATCTCTGATTTTTCATTAAGTTACTGTTTTAATTAAAACATCCCATTGAATTTGAATTTACTCTATTAAACTGAGTTACTGGAGTAATTAGGAAGCTGTTACTTTTTCCCTGTGGATCGACCTCGGTCTTACCGAGATTTATTACTACATCGCAGCCTTACACTTGAGGCGAGCGAACACCTCTCAAACTCCTCAAAGTTGAAAGACAGAGCAATTTGCTGCATAACCCTGACCGTAAAATCGCTTCATAGCGCTCCTCATCGTAGAGTTGAGAGGTTCGGAACTCCTGGACTGCACGAGGGCCTTCGTCAGATACCATCTTGACAAGGGTCACTCGCTCCTCCTCCCAATGAATGGAATCATCCTTCAGCTGGTCGAGAGTCTTCTTGGCCTCCTCGAGCTTAGTCCGAGAATCCTTGAACTGCTCGTCGAGGCAGATCTTGTCCTGGGAGAAAATCTCCTTCTCTCTCTCACTTTTGGTATAGAGTTCTTGGAGCTTCCCGGGTTGAAGGTCCACTGACTGAAAGCGGTCAATCATGGCCTGAATCTTGACAAGGAGGATTTGCTTTTCCTCATCCAGCTTGGCGATTTGGGCTTCCAAGGCCTTCACCAGGCGGTCCCTTCCTTGGACTTTGGTCTCCATCGTCTTTTTCTTCTTTTCCGCATCTTCAACGGTGCGGCGGGCAGCTTCAATGTCGCGTCTGACACGAAGCGTGAGATCCAGACTCTGATATAAACAAAGAAAGAAGAATTAGAGTGGCCCGCCACACTAGTAACCCAAAGAAAGAATGATAGACTGGAAAATAGTTGTTACTTGAATCAATCTCACCCCGATATCAGTAGAGAGAGCCTCTGGGCTTAGCTCAGGGAGGCCCCCGAAGGAGCTGGGGGAGATGTTATCGAACATAAACTCACATATTAGGTGCAAGTGTGATGGGATAACAAAGACTCCCGACCTAGAGGGTTGGGCTATAACCATCTCACTAGAGCTCGCTTCGCGAGCATTCGCAACACCCGAGGAGGGTGTCACCAATTCGCGAGCAACAGTAGGCTCGCATGCTGTCCCCTTCGGAGGGAGGCCTCCCCCCCTTTGATCGCCTTTCGCCGAATTATCAACAACTTCGATTACCGACTGGCTACGAGCGCCATACGGAGGGGTCGCAGCAGCCGGATGGGTCGCAGCCGTGCGAGGGGTCGGGGTAGCCCCACCTTTTTCAGCAGCCTGCAGCTGTTTACCGCGAGCAGAACCTTCTACTGGAGCAGGCGTAGCTGAAGGACCTGCCGTAGATTTCTTTTACCTTTTCGAGGCTGTACCCTTCAAACGGGGGAGCACCCCTAGCGCGCCCCTCTTATCTCCTATATTCGTCATCTCTTCCCTGGAAATTAGGCCCGCGGCACAGAGGCAACATGGCTCTAAGGCAACGTTAACGTGGCGCGCAGCCGCTGAGAGCTTGGAGACTCTTACTAGCTTTTCGTTAAGTCCTCCTTGCAAGTTCGACTTCACACTAGTCGGAATGCGTGCAAGAAAAATGAGAAGGCACATTAGTTGACGCAGAGCGATGGTTTTGTTTCTTTCAAACAGACAGGCAGAAACTTAACCCACCTTCGCCAAAATAGCGATTAACGTTATGGCCTTTGGGGTCGGAGCCCACTTTGGACTCCCAGTTGCTGGAGACGTAAAACCATTTTTTCCTCCATCTAGGGCAATTGGAGGAGGGGTTTCCCAGAATAAAATTATTCCGGTGCTAGAAGCAGAGGTAATACTAACCCTCACTAGCTGGGGCCCTTTTTAGCTGGAATAACCTCAAAAATTCCTCAGCGGTTAACTCATCGTTACACGCTTGCTTCCAGAGGACAAAGGTACTTATAAGCACCCGCCAACCGTTTACGATAAGTTGGCCAGGGGCAATCTTATAAATGCGTAGAAAATTTTGGATGAATGGGTGAAGGGGAAGACGCATGTCAACTTTGAAAAAATATTCGTAAAAGGCCACACAGCCTGGTGGCGGCGCATCGGCTGTCTCCCCTCTCCCAGGTAATCTGAAAGTAACGGAGTCTGGGACTCGATATTGCTCCCGAAGGCTAGAAACCCTTTCTTCCGTCAGTATTGAGGAGCAACCGACGGCAGAATACCTCCCAGCCGGTACTCTGGCATTGTTGGATTCAGATGAATCGGGGGTGTCATCTCTCAGGGAGACGATCTCTTCATCGGAAACCTCCGCCATTGCAAAAGAAAAGTAAGGCAGAAGAAGAAGAGAATGGGAAGGAAGACTACCTCTGTGAAGAGGTTTGCACCGAAAACAAAGGAGAAGAAGAAAGAAGAACACCCTGCAGCCAAAATTCAAAAATGAAGAAAACTCTGCGGGATTTGATATTTATACGCAATCATTTCGTTTGATTTGGTTGACACGTGGTAGCCTCTCATCCGGCACGATAGATGAACGGGCGCGAGCATTAAATACGGAGGCACGTGGCGAACGACGCTTCATTTCTTGCGTCAGGAAAAGCTGCATAAAGCTGGCCATCATAAATGCAGGATCACGTTAAATGACTCATGCGCGATTCTTTCCCAACAGTTGGCTACATATACAAACAAAACCCTTGGCATAACTCCTCAACGCCAAGGGTTTGGGGGGCATTTGTTGTAGATAAATTTGGCTTTAAAGAGATGTGATCAAAGAATGGTCTAGAGGAATCATGGTCGCATCCTAAAAATGTGAGCAGCTCCGATCTTGCTCGTCGGAAGGGGTCGCATCCTAAAATGCGAGTACTCCCGATATGAGCAGCCCCCTCATATGAGTAGCTCTCGACATATGAGTGGTCTTGGTCTCTGGTCTCTGACAAGGACATCCCTCATCTCATAAGTATCAGCAGTCCATATAGGCCGGTTTTGGTTTGTCTCTATTCATAGCTTCGAACATATCCATCAAGAGACATAATCAGCTAGACGTCTGGAAAGCTTAGGTTATCCCCTTACCTAAGGATTAACAAGATAAGCATCTTATCCCTTAAAATCAGCAATAATCCTAATAGATTGCGTAACAGATTGGATCGTTCAGATTTTTATAAATAGGTGACTCTACGGATGATAAAGGTATTCAATCCTTAAGCTCCATAATCTTTTTCTTCTCTTTATAGCCCTACCCTATCTAACTTAAGCATCGGAGGGAACGGCTGAACGCCGGCCACCCATAGTTTTTCCTCTGTCTCTTTTCAGGTTCAGGAGGAAATTGCTTGGAAGGAAGGTGAATGTCTGGAGGACCCTATTACAAAACGCGACGTAAACACTCTTCTTTTTCAAAAGATTCGAGCATATTTACCTCGAAGAGCTCGTTATCATCAACATCCCTATGCCTTTTGCCCAAGTGGAACACATTCACCTCTAATGTCATGTTCCCAAAGGATAATTACATCAACCCATTCCGGCAATTGATGATTGCATTTGATATAGCAAGGAATGAGCGGCCTAAAATCATCGGTATTTGAGTGCTAGCATCTATAACCGGTTGTGTGTCCAAGACGATAAAATCTACCGGGTAGTAGAATTTGTCAACTTGGACTAGAACATTCTCGACTATTCCTCTCAGTACACGAATGGATCTATCAGCGAGTTGCAATGTGGTTTTGGTGGATTTTAATTCACTAAGATCCAATTGCTCATATACCGAGTACGGGATCAAGTTTACGCTTGCCCCCAAGTCTAGTAATGCACGCTCAATCCGGTAGTCTCCATTAATACATGAGATTGTGGGACTACCGGGATCTTTGAATTTGGGGGGGGGGGGGGGGGGGGGGGGGGGGGGTCTTTTGAGTGAGAATGACATTGACTTACTCATTTAAGAAGGCCTTTTGCTGCACATTATATTTGCGTTTAGTTGTGCATAGGTCCTTTAGAAAATTGGCATAAGAGGGGATTTGTTTGATGGCATCAAGCAATGGAATGTTTATCTTGACTTGTCTAAAAATCTTTAAAATGTCATGAGAGTTTGGGAGAGATTTTGGAGCAACCAATCTCGAAGGGAATGGTGTTACGGGCTTGTAAATGCGTTCCGTTTCTTGTGGGGCTAAGTTGGATCCGTCCTCATCCTCAGAATTTACTGGATCATGAGGCTTGTCGACCTTCACTGGAATAGTTTTGTCAATTTATTTACCACTTCTAAGCATAAACACAACTACAAGTTCTAGTCCCATTCAACTACATATAGCATTCAAAATCATAGCCTTCGGAGTAACAGCCATGCCTATGGACTATGGCATGCTTAAGGGTTACCATAATTTGAATCTGATCAAGCAAAACATGATAATCTTAGAGAATTGCAAGGAATCCATGTCCGAAGCACATGAACTTTCATAAAACTTCTAAAAATATCAACTTTATTTGAACTAGAACATTCAAAACTCAAACTTGAAGTGAAACTACTTGAATTAAACTGAATTAAACATGGAATTGGTTACAAGCTTCACCTCTCAGCCTTAGCTGAGAGATTCTAGCCGAGCATTGTCATACTACACTAGAACTCAATGAAAAAGACATAAAAAGCATAAAAACCCAAAGTTGGGAGGGTTGCAAACACTCCACGACAGCTTCCTTCACTCCCCACAAAGTTCCTCAGCTTCTATGATGCCCTAAGAAGATACCCTAGGTGTCCTTTTATAGTGGAGAGGCTCTACTACATTGGAATGTTCTAGAATTGTGTAGTACTTACGCACTGCGCAGAAAATCTCGAAACAAAAATAGGTTACTGTTGAGCTCTTAATTATGCATATTCTAACCCCAATTCATCACTCATTGTGCAAGGTTTGTATGGTTTGGAAGCTAATTCAATGCATGTTGTGTGACTACAGGATTGAGGGTGGACTCTACTCAATTGAAGATATAATGAGCTCATTTGGAACTATTCTAATAAAGAAAGAAAGAACTAAAGAAGAAAAGAAAGCAGAAGGAAGAAAGAAAGGAAAAATACAAGAAGAAAAGAGGGCTGACCGGTCGTGACCGGTCGGCCAAGGAAGCCAGACCGGTCAGTGACCGGTCAGCCATGCAGATTTGGCCCCTACTGAAGACGTCCGACCGGTCTTGACCGGTCGGACATATGCTGGAACTTCATGGAAAAGGACCAACCGGTCAAGACCGGTCGGTCATTGCTGCTGTAAGGAGGATGAAAACATCCGACCGGTCTTGACCGGTCGGATAGGCTTGCTGGACTGATGTTCTACTAGGCCCAACCGGTCTTGACCGGTCGGGCATACCTGCTGGAGTGTTTTCACTTGAGGCCGACCGGTCATGACCGGTCGGCCATGCGTACTGAGTTAGAAATTTCTAATTTCATCCCGATTTTCTCTGCGCTGCGTAAGTGTTACGCAAGTTCTCGATTCTTCCGAAGTTGTGGAGCTTCCAGACTATAAAAGGACACCTAGGGATCGTTCCTAGGGCATCCTAGAAGGGTTCAAGCGAGGTTGGAGGCTGTGGAAGTGAAGATTGGAGTTTCACAACTCCTTTTGGTTTGCTTTGCTGTTTTCATGTTTTTAAGAGTTGTTTCATGTTTCCTTGGATCATGAGCAGCTAAACCTCTTAGCTAGGGCTAAGAGGTGAAGCTTGTAGTGTATCCAAGATGTTTTAATTCGTAGTTAAGTGGTTTTCAGTTTGGAATTCATGATTATGAACTAAGGTTTGAAGTTTATACAAGTTTTTAAGTAATTTCTCTTAGTCTTGTGATGACTCATGGATGTTTGGATGAATTACTTATCTTCTTAATTTGTTTGCAACGGTCTAGACCTGTATGATCCGAGGAATTGGAGTGCGCTCTAGTACCAAGCTCTTCATAAAGGGGCTTCATGCCAAAGTTCTAGTTTTGGTTGATTATCTGGAATATGTATGGACTGTGCATATAATTTGAATCCAGTTCAAATCATGATCTAGCCTTGTCTTGTGAGAAGACTTGAGGACGGTTATGGTAGGGAATTGGACCTATAGAAAAGGTGAATGACCTATGCAATGAGCATGCTCAGATCAGCCTAGAGTTGAGTGAACTTTATGCACAGAACTTACATGTTACAGACTTCTGGTTTAACAGTTCTATCATCCGACTAGATAGACCTGACTGGTGATTCTAGTTGAGAGAATGGGAAACCACAGCGGATTGAACATCGAGGATTGCTACAAGTGAATCCTCGAACCCCTAGTGCCTTCTTATAATTGTTTACATTCAATTTAGCTTAAACTGTTAATCACACTCATTCTATTCAAACTTTGATTGTTAGCTTCAATAGAAACTTGTGGATGAGTTTGTGACATCCTACATAAGTCCCTGTGGATCGACCTCGGTATTACCGAGTTTATTACTACATCGCAACCCTACACTTGGGGAAGCGAACAGTTACTGTTTTACTCATGGCTGACCAGTCTTGACCGGCTGGACTGGTTTGTTTAAGAGTCCAAAGAGTACAGGGAGGTGGCCGACCCGTTGGCCAACCGGTCTTGATAGGTCGGACCAATCTGGTCCTTTGTCCAGTGACTTCCAGCAGGGTGGCTGACCGATCTTGACCGGTCGTGGCCCCCTTGGCCGACCGGTCAAGACCGGTCGGACCTTTGTTTTCCAACTTTTCCTTCTTTCTTTCCTTATCTCTCTCTTCTACTTTCTCTCTTATTTCTTTGGTCCTCCTTCAATCTTCATCCAATGGCTCTAAATGGATCCTTTTGGTCACCAATTGGGCGAAGTCGCTCTCATTCCTACAATCATAAAACATGCGTTAGATGGGCCTTTCAAACATGCAAACCATGCATATAATGTGATGTAATAGGCTAAATTATGTATAAATTGGAGGTTCAACAGGATTCTGGCAGAGTATTTTTACCTCTAGAAGAGCTCTAGCAATCTCTCAAAAAGTGATCTCCTCCTCGTCTCATCGAGTGGAGGGGTATTTATAGAAGGTTTATCGGGTAGCTAATTGGGTCCACCAAAAATCAGATTTCACCGAGCGCATGTGATTGTGAAGAGGGGACATGTGCATGTCTCAGGGAGGTGGGCGCATGTGCCCATGCAGTGGGTGCATGTGACCTATGCAGTGGGCGCATGTAGCCTCTGTGGTGGGCGCATGTTACGCCACTTAGCATCATTTCGATTTTTTTTTATCATTTTTATAATTTTTCTCAAATCAAAAGAGGGGGAGAATGTCCCTCATGTGCATGTGGTGAGAGGGCAGATGCATGTCTCCTCATGGCATTCGCATGTAGAGAGAGAGTGGTGTACGCACATTCCATCACTTAGAATATTTCAGGTTTTAGGCTCCGACGGGTGTTCGCTCGCCTCAAGTGTAAGGCTGCGATGTAGTAATAAAACTCGGTAAGACCGAGGTCGATCCACAGGGAATTGGATAACAAATTCCAAACTATTCCAGCAACTCAGTTTGCAATAAATAAGAGATTTAATTGGAACAATTATGCTAAAACAGAAACTTAATGGAAAACAGTAATTTAAAGGAGCTAAGGCATTCAAGGATCCACTTGTAGCAATCCCATGTCAATCCAATCAATCCAAGAAGATACACAACTAGATGTAAAGTCCTATCTCTCATCTAGTTGGAAAATAAAGCATTAAACACATTCAATCCCACTCAAGTTAAACTTCCAAGTTCTAGTCCCATTCAATAATGTAGAATTCAAAATCATAGCCTTCGGAGTAACAGCCATGCCTATGGACTATGGCCTGCTCAAGGATTACTATAATTCGAATCTAAATAAGCACAACATGATAATCTCAGAGAATTGCAAGGAATCCATGTCCGGAGCACATGAACTCTCATAAAACATCTAAAACTATCAACTTTAAGAACTAAAATATGCAAAAATCCAAACTTGAAGTAAAATTACTTGAACTGAACTGAATTAAACATGAAATCGGCTACAAGCTTCACCTCTCAGCCTTAGCTGAGAGATTCTAGCCGAGCATTGTCATACTACAACTAAAACTCATGAAAGAACTAGAAAACATAGAAAAATCAGAGTTTGGAGGGTTGCAGACGCTCCACGACGGCTTCTTTCCTCTCTCACGACGTCCCTTAGCTATTATGATACCCTAGGAAGAGCCCCTAGGTGTCCTTTTATAGTAGGGAAATTCAGTTGCGTCGGAACATCCAGAAACTGCGTAAGGTTACGCAGTGCGCAACGTTTTTTGGAGCAAAATTAGAAACTGCCCGTTTTCTGCATGTGGCCGACCGGTCGGACGACCGGTCAGACTGGGATGGCCGACCGGTCATGACCGGTCGGATCTGTCTTGGATTCAGTCTAGCAAGATCAAGGGGGAGGGCGACCTGCTTGCCGACCGGTCAAGACCGGTCGGACCAGACTGGTTATTGGTCCAAGGAGCTCAGTGAAATTGCGGTTTTACCGCTAATAGAGATACTTGGAGATATGCCTAATGTCCTAGAGGGGGGGTGAATAGGACTTTTTAAAACCAATTACAATTAATAACTGATCAAGACAATCTTATCAACTAAGACAATCACAATAGCATTCAGACATTTATATGAGCAGTTTGTAAGCTAGGACTATCATAGGCATTTCATCAAACAGTTAGCATTCATGATTGACTAAACCATTCAACACATAGCAATCATTCAATCTCAAAATGCAAGGCGATTTATAGTGGTTCGGTTTCCCTACTCCACTCCCGGTTCACGATCTCAACCTATGAGACCACCGGATTTCACTATAGTCTTGGTTTTAAATCAGGTTAACCATCAACCTTGACATCCTTTGATCTAGGACCGCGTATACCATCCGCCGATGGCCCAATCCAGGGACTTGACGAGTTTGGATCTCAAACTCTCACCAATCCTAATCCAAGGATGGTCACGTACCCTCCCGCCGGAGTTTCCCAATCCAGGGAATAGAGATTTAAAAGATGGACTCTCAAATACTAGACATACCTAGACGTTTGAGCCCCGATTCGATGCCTTTGATGAGTAGCTTCAGCTCCACGTGCTTCAGCTCCTCTTTTGAGCTCCCAAGATCAGCTACCAATGCAAATGATGAGGATATGTTGATGCCGGGTAGTTGGGAGAGAGTTGGTCTAGTTCCTCTTGCCTATTCAATGCAATGGTAATGAGGGAACTACCAATCTACACTCATTCAATGGCTTTAAGTGACCTAATAATGATTTTCGGAAGGTAGGTCAGCCATGAATGAAAGTCTTGAGTTCATACTTCAAACTGAGCTTAGAATACTCAAAGACAAGCCATTAATGGCCAAGTTTGAATGATGAACTCAAGGGAGTTAAGAGGGAGGAAGGATGGAAGTAAATGCTCTCTCACTCTCAGCTCTGAATGGGTGTTGAATGCATACCAAGAAAGACCTCAAAACCTGGCTTTATAGAGCCCCAAATGATAGCCCCAACGGATCTAAAACGGTCACGTCCGACCTGTCAGAGATATGACTCGACTGGCCGGACGAACCGGTCAGCGTTCAAAAACCAAAGGGGATATATGGGACAGGCCGACCGGTCATGACCGGTCGGACCCCCTTGCTGAGAAATGTGATTTATGGAGGCCGACCGGTCATGACCGGTCGGACCCCCTTGCTGAGAAATGTGATTTATGGAGGCCGACCGGTCATGACCGGTCCGACCCCCTTGCTGGAAAGCTATGAAGTATGGAGGCCGACCGGTCATGACCTGTCGGACCCCCTTTCTGGAATGCTTTGAGAAATCTGGCCGACCGGTCTTGACCGGTCGGCAGTGCTTGCTGGAGGTATAGACTTTGTGAGGGCCGACCGGTCTTGACCGGTCGGCTATCCACTTGAAGCACGCAGCAAAGCTGCTGGAAAGAAGGGTATGCTGGCCGACCGGTCAAGACCGGTCGGCAGTCCATTTTAGAATGCCTTCCAGCAAAGATTCTGAATTTTTAAAGTGCCTGGCCGACCGGACAGGACTGGTCGGCTGTCCCAGCAACGAATCCACAGCAAGGCTCTCAGCAAGGTTGATGAAGTGTTAGAGATGCCTGGTCACTGTCTATATGGTTTTGTCATAGTGATCTTGCAGGACCAAGATTCTCAACACAGCAACAGATCACTATAAGTGATGAGGTGCAAGGGTCCAATCTGTGGACATATCTTCATTTACATTTAGCACCAATCCAGGGATCACAAGCCTGATCAACTTGTGCAAGGGTCGAGAAGAATGGGGATAGGAAATGTGAGTCTTTTACGCCATTCTTTGATGTTTTGGGTTTCCTATGGTCAATCTATATGCAACTTACCTGGGATCTTGTTTCAGCATGAGCTTGAGCAATGGACGAAGCATAATCTTCAAGACTTGATTCTTCAAAACTTCGACCGGGGCTCATATGACAAGACGCGACCAACCAACACGCCAATTGACAACAAAAGGTGTACTAACAATCTCCCCCTTTGTCAATTGCGTGACAAAACATCTAACCTAGACAAGTCATGACTCCTTATCATGATTGACCCTCAAAATACACCCATATACATGTCTATACAAATATACAACATAATCTTTACAAAAGGACATGTACAGACTCGATTTTCTTCAAAATCTCCCCCTCAATGCTTGCACCTACAAAGTCCTGCAAAAAGATATAATCGGACCTTCTAGGTGGGATGATTCTCCCCCTTTTTGTTAGTAATTGACAAGGGTTAGCCAGCAAAAAGATATGCCTATGAAAGCTGCAAGGCTAGCGCCGAAAATATGTCAATCACATGTCACAGGAAAGAGATGGAAATATAAGCCCTGAGGAGATTTAAAGAACAACACAGACCAGATATACAAGTAAACATGAAAGCACAGAGGGCTTATAGCCCAATCAACCAACCACCCCTCCAGATGTATATCTAGACTCAAAATAAAACATAAAGCATGAGCTAATATGGGCAGATATGCCCAAACCATCCAACCGCCCAAGGGATATTCAATAAAGGAACAGATAGCTTATATGAAAAGTAGATATTCAATATACGAACAAAGAAAAAAAAATAAAAAAAATAAAAAAAATAACTATATCATCCACATGTATACCAAAATGGGCAAGCAGCCCAATGTAAAGATGTATCATGACGTGCACAAAGTACAGACAATCCCATAAAAAGATAGATCATGAAGTACAAACAATGTTCTTGGTCATTCAAAAAGTAACTATGACCAAGACATAAGCCTAATAATCCGTGCCATCGCCCAGATCAGGGGGAGGAATGTCCCCACGAGCCGCACGCTCCCATCGCTCTATCCGACTCTCTATCTGCGCCTGACGAGTGACTAGAGCCTCCTGCTGCACCAGAATGGTGGCCTGACCCTGCAGGATCTGGCCTTCAAGCCTATCAAGTCACTGAAATATATCCGCTCGAAGCTGGTGAAGCTCTGCAATGTAGGTCGAGGGATCCACGGAAGGAGAGTGCCGACGAGAAAAGGCTCGAGGCGGCGTGGTGAATCGACCTGGAGCGTCGCGAGGATCGGGGGATGGATCTGATGACGGAGCTGAAGAATGTGAAGGGCCAGTAGAGATATGAGGTGCCTCAAGCTGGGATGGCTCTGCCTGCTCCTGCTGCTGCTCCTGCAGACGCCGCTGGATAGCGTCTCTGGTAAGCTCCATCCTAGCGATGATGGTACGGTTGATGATGACCGGTTTGTGAAATTTGTCGGTACCAACAATGCCAATACGCCCAGCCATTTTGCATATGAGATGCCCAAATGGCAGACTAGTGGAGTTCCCGTCGTCGTGCAGGATGACTTGTTGGATGGTATTCATGATACGAGAGGGAAGACAGAGCGAGTGACCTTTACCCACTCGATACAGCAACCGAAACATAGTTTCGGAGACATCTGCTTTGTTGCTCATCCGCGGATAGACATTTCGGAAAAAGAGATTATGCAAAAGGCGGAAGTCCCACGTCATTGAGGACGCTCGAAGTGCACCACCCACCCATTGGGGTGTCCCCTCACCACACAAAAATTTAGCGATAACTAGGTTGGGTTTGGGACCCAAGGATGAAAAATCAAAGGAAGGCTCCTCAACAAGTGGAATCCCAACAAAATCTGAGATGGACTTTAACGTAAATGGGCAAATCCGGTCACCAACCTCGACTTTGAAGGAGGGGGGAGAAGACGTGACATGAATACAGGATGCATAGAATTTTCTGACAACATCAAATTGGACCGGGCCCCCCATGTGAAGTACGGGGCCCCAATTGATGGCATCCAACATCGAACGCACGTCGAAATCAGACAAATCACCCAAATTGACAGATTTCTCACAGACGACCTCCTTATCTTTGAAATCATCCCAATGAGTGGAATGGGATGAGACTTTTGCCCCCATAGATTTAGATTTAGCAGGTGGAACCGAAGAGGAGGCAGCCCCTTTCCCTTTGGAAGCGGCTTTCTTGGACTTTAAAGGGCGAGGAGGAGGCTTAGGTTTAGCCTTGGAACGATCACTCCTCCCCAAAGGGAACTCATCCTCGCTCTCTGAGGATGACATGGAAAGGGCAAGAGGATCTCTAGAACACTTCAAGAGATGAAGGAAAGAGATGAACAAAAGAAGATAGAGAGTGTAGAGAAGGAATCTCTTACCAACCAAGAGAAGTGAAGTGGAGGAGGTTCGAACCTCAAATCTATCAAGGACTCAGCTCAAAAACACCTTGGAGAGCTAGAGGAGAAGCTGGAACATCAAGTGGAGGTGACGAAATGAGAAGCACTGCCCTAAAATGGGCTCACAATAGGTTTAAATACCCCCTACCCGGTCGGCACACGCGAGGACGGGGCTAGCAATGGGACGCACGACCGGTCATGACCGGTCGTGAGACGGAAACAGGGCCACCATCTGGATTTGCTTCAAAGCCCGACCGGTCATGACCGGTCGGCATGCTTATCTGGACGAGTCCAGAGGGATTTGGGAGACGCCCGACCGGTCTTGATCGGTCGGCTGGCCGGTCAGCAACAGTATTTTCATACTTTTGACAGGGATCCTGTATTGGAACAGGTGGATAAAGTCTGTCCTTTGGACAGTCCTTTGCCCTAAGCTAGGGTGCATCATCAATGGTCATGGTGTACCAAGGTACACCAATCTCAAGATGATGAGGGACCCCAGAGGTCCAGATATGACAATAATAGGCTAGAAAATGGGACTATGATCCCGGATATACGTGAACAGCAATGAAAAGAGGCCATGATCCTCAGATATACCTATAACGAACAGAAAGAGAGGCTAAATCCTCAGATTTTTCCTGCAAAACAGACACTTGTTAGCTACACTAGATACATCCAACACCAATGGACTTCTGGAGGTTCGAAAATCGAACCGAGTCCAAAGGTTTTGTTAGAATGTCAGCTAGCTGATTCTCTGTAGGCACATATTCGAGAGATATGATTTTATCTTCAACCAGTTCTCGAATAAAATGGTGCCTAATGTCTATGTGCTTAGTGCGAGAGTGCTGAACAGGATTTTTTGATATATTTATGGCACTCGTATTGTCGCAAAATAACATCATTGTGCCTTGTTTGATCCCAAAATCGGTTAGGGTTTGTTTCATCCATAAGAGCTGGGCACAACAACTACCAGTAGCAATGTATTCTGCTTCGGCTGTGGATAAAGAGATAGAGTTTTGCTTCTTACTGTGCCATGCCACAAGGCAGTTTCCAACATAAAAACAACCACCGCTGGTAGATTTGCGATCATCCATGTTACCAGCCCAGTCGCCATCTGAGTACCCTGCAATATCTGTAGAGGAATCAAAGGGGTACCAAAGACCGTATTCGGTGGTGCTTCCAACAAACCGAATGATCCGCTTAACAGTGGTAAGATGAGATTCTTTGGGATCAGCCTGAAATCGAGCACACGCACCAACACTAAAGGCAATGTCTGGTCTACTAGCAGTGAGGTAAAGGAGACTACCAATCATGCTTCTATAAAGATGTTGATCTACACTTTTCCCTGCAAGGTCTTTTGATAATTTAACAGTGGTGCTCATAGGTGTAGTGTAGGAACGACCAGAGTCTAAGCCAAATCTCTTGACAAGGTCTTTAGCATACTTGGCTTGAGTAATGAATATTCCTGATGCAAGTTGTTTTACTTGAAGCCCTAGAAACATGTTGAGTTCTCCTACCATACTCATCTCAAATTCAGATGTCATTAATTCAGCAAAGGAGATGGACATTTTCTCACGTGTGGATCCAAACACAATGTCATCCACATAAATCTGGGCAATCAATACAGAATTCTCGGCTTCTCTAATAAATAGAGTTTTGTCTACGCTCCCCCTAGCAAAATCATGGTCTATAAGAAACTGAGTTAAGCGTTCATACCATGCATGGGGTGCTTGCTTGAGTCCGTAAAGCGCCTTTTTCAACCGGTAAACCTTGTGAGGATACTTAGGATCAATGAATCCTTTTGGTTGTTCAACATACACTTCCTCATCAAGAATACCATTCAAGAAGGCGCTCTTTACATCCATTTGAAATAGTTTGAACTTTAAAGCACAAGCAACAGCCATAAGAATTCTAATAGACTCGAGTCTGGCTACAGGGGCAAATGTTTCATCAAAATCAATGCCTTCTATTTGTGAATATCCCTGAGCCACTAACCGAGCCTTATTTCGTATTACATTCCCAGATTCATCGGATTTGTTTTTGAAAATCCATTTGGTTCCAATCACATTTTTCCTTTCCGGCCTGTCAACCAGATACCATACATCATTTCTAATGAATTGTAGAAGCTCTTCCTGCATTGCAAGAATCCAGAATTCATCATTTAGAGCTTCATCAGCATTTTTTGGTTCAATTTTTGATGTGAAACACAGGTGACTGTTGACTGCCTCCAATTGCCTCCTGGTTTTAACACCAATGCTAGGATCCCCAATGATTTGATTGAGGGGTGATCCTTGACAATTTGTACATCACCAGGAGCAGTGGGGGCATTTGGAGATAAGGGTGGTTTATCAGATTTACCTATCTCGCATATGCCCTCATCTTCTTCTTCATCACCTGGAGACACAGGTTTATCCAAGCTATCGTCCACGGTCACATTGATTGACTCTTGGACAGATGAGGTTCGAAGGTTGTAAACACAAAAAGCTCTACTATTCAATGAGTATCCCAAGAAGATACCCTCATCACTTTTGGATTCAAATTTTCCCAAATTTTCTCGGTCTCTCAGAATATAGCATGTACTACCAAAGACCTTAAAGTATTTAACATTCGGTGTTTTTCCACACCACAGTTCATAAGCTGTTTTGTTTAAACCTGCCCTCAAATAAACTCGATTAACAATATAGCAGGCAGTGTTAACAGCTTCGGCCCACAGATTTTGAGCAAGTTTCTTATTATTAAGCATAGCTGTGGCCATATCCAACAACACTCTGTTTTTCCTTTCAGCCACCCCATTTTGTTGAGGTGTTTTGGGAGCTGAGAACTCATGACGAATGCCCAATTCATCGCATAATGCCTTAAAGCGATGATCTTCAAATTCACCGCCGTGATCACTCCTGATTCTTGCTACCATGTATCCTTTCTCATTTTGAAGTCGCTTCACTAGTTTTTTGAATTCCTCAAAAGTGTCAGATTTTTCTCTTAGGAAGGCGACCCATGTGAATCTGGAGTAATCATCAACGATTAGAAGGAAGTATCGTTTTCCACCTTGGCTAAGTACTCTGGTAGGACCGACTAGGTCCATGTGTAGCATTTCAAATGGTTTTGATGTTACCAAGATAGAGGTTCTCTTGTGTGCAACCTTGATTTGTTTACCTTTTTGGCATGCGGCGCACACAGTATTAGGTCTTCTTCCCATCTTGGGTAGACCTCTCACCAAATTTTTCTGACTTAGTTTGAACAGATTTCTATAATGTACATGACCGAGTCGATGGTGCCATAATTCCGTTTCATCCTGAACGGCCATGTGACACATGGTGGAGGAGCTTGAATTGTTGTGATTTTCAATGACATAGCAATTGTCTCCTGTGCGTAGACCTTTCATGACTAATTTTCCTGTGGAGTTCATGATCTTGCACATATCTTTGGAGAAGCTTACTGAGTGCTCTTCATCACAAATCTGTGAGATACTCAGTAGGTTGTGTTTAAGGCCATCAACATACAATACATTTTCAATTTCAGGCAAACCTGGCCCTGTGATGGTTCCTTTACCAATGATCTTAGCTATGCTCCCATCACCAAATGTGACAGACCCACCATCAAATTCGTCATATGCACAAAATTGAGATCTATCACCTGTCATGTGTCTAGAACAACCACTATCCAAGTACCATCTAGGAGTATTCCCAGCTTTTAAGGCAGTATGAATGACTAAGCACTTGTTCTTAACAACCCATTTAGTTGTTGTCCTTTTATAAGGGGTGTTCTTATGATAAGATTCTCTAGTTTTCTTGGGAGAATCAGATTTTTCTTTTTCACGCAAAAGAAGAGCAGTTTTCAAATTCAGCATTTTAACTTGCTCCAATAGATCATCCATCCTCTTGTCCTTCCTAGGAAAAGCAGGATAATTCTTTCGAATGTTTCCCCTCTTAGGTGAAGAATGCATGGGAGGATTCCAATTAGCTTGGACATTTTTCCCGGTCGGTACAAATTTACCTTTCAAGTTTCTGACCGGATTTTTGAATACCAAGCACTCAAATTTTAAGTGGCCAATGTCTCCACGAGCATGGCAGATAGGAGATGCTCTAGTTTTACTTCCGGATGCACCATGACCATTTTTTATAATTGGATGGACTGAGGTGGTTTTTGAAGTGTGACTATCATAGCCCAAACCTCTTTTGTCCATTGGTGATCTTGCAACACCGAGGAGTTTTTCCAAGTTTTCTTCTCCTTGAGCGAACCGTCTTCTAGAGTCAACGACTTGACACCTAAGACGATTGATTTCATTGTTCGCCTCTTTGAGTTCTCTCTCAAGTCTAGCATGCTTGTCGAGAGATTCACCACTTATGAACTCTTTCTTTTCTTGTTCAAGCTCATCATTCTTCTTTTTCAGCTCTTCTAAGTCTTGACTCAACTTTTGATTCTCTATTTTCAATCCGTCAAGATTTTTCATCAGTTTGTCATTTTCAGCCTTCATTTGGCCCAACTTGTTGATGGTATTTATATTTTCAATGTATAGTTGGTTATAAACCTCCTGAAGGCCTTCCTCCTCATCCTCATCATCACTCAAGGAATCATTTTCTGTGTTGGAGGATTCATGATCATCAATGTCTCCGGTGGTCTTCGCAATGGGCTCAATTTGAGGTACAATATTAGTAATGGAGGCCATTAAAATTCTAATTGAACCTTGCTCCTCCTCACTTTGGTATAGGACTGATTCTGATTCAGATTCTTCAGTCTCATCCCATGTAGCCGCCATTGCCTTTTTCTTGGTTTTGTTATTGGTGCACTCGGATGCAATGTGACCAAATCCTCTACACTTGTAGCATTGAGGATCTTTTGACTTAAGAAATTTTCCTTTGTTGTTCTTGGAGTCAAAAGGTTTACCCTTCTGGTAGGGTTTCCTTCTAGAGGTATTTCCTTTAGTTTTGAAGAATTTTTGAAATTTCTTGGCCATAAGTGCCATTTCTTCTAAATCAGGATCTTCCTCACTCCCATATTCAGACTCTTGCTTCTTGTGGGAAGATTTCAGGGCTGTACTTTTGGATTTAGAGGGAGTTTTGAAACCTAGCTCATAGGTTTGGAGGGACCCAAGTAATTCTTCAACTTTCATGGTATTTAGGTCCCTACATTCTTCGATAGTAGTGACTTTGGAAGAGAACCGGTCCGGAAGGGATCTCAGAATTTTCCTACATAGTCTATGCTCCGGAACGGGATCCCCCAAGCCCCACATTTCATTTGTAATCTTGTTCAGCTTGGTATAGAAGTCAGTAAATGTTTCATGCTCCTCCATAGTAATATTTTCAAATTGTGTGGAGAGGCGCTGAAGTTTTGAGTTTTTAACAATGCTTGTTCCTTCATGAGTAACCTCAAGGATGTCCCATGCCTGCTTACTGGTTGTGCAATTTTGAATCCGGCCAAATTCATCTTTAGATACTGAACAAAAGATGGCATTCAGCCCTTTGGCATTACAGACCCGTTGAGCTTTATCATAATCGGTCCACATTGCCTTTTCTTTTGGCTTGAGGACATCCGGTTCACCTTCCTTACATATAGTGACCATTGGGGGTTTATATCCAATATCAATCATATCCCTAACGTCCGAATCAATAGATTCCAAAAAGATGCGCATTCGGGCTTTCCAGTATGGATAGTTAGACCCATCAAAGAAGGGAGGTTTAGTAACGGATGAAGAGTCCTCTCTAGACATATTTTCAAGCTCTCTTAGGATCTCACTCCGGGTTTTTAAACCTGAACGGAGGAACCCGCTCTGATACCAATTGAAATTGCGGTTTTACCGCTAATAGAGATACTTGGAGATATGCCTAATGTCCTAGAGGGGGGGTGAATAGGACTTTTTAAAACCAATTACAATTAATAACTGATCAAGACAATCTTATCAACTAAGACAATCACAATAGCATTCAGACATTTATATGAGCAGTTTGTAAGCTAGGACTATCATAGGCATTTCATCAAACAGTTAGCATTCATGATTGACTAAACCATTCAACACATAGCAATCATTCAATCTCAAAATGCAAGGCGATTTATAGTGGTTCGGTTTCCCTACTCCACTCCCGGTTCACGATCTCAACCTATGAGACCACCGGATTTCACTATAGTCTTGGTTTTAAATCAGGTTAACCATCAACCTTGACATCCTTTGATCTAGGACCGCGTATACCATCCGCCGATGGCCCAATCCAGGGACTTGACGAGTTTGGATCTCAAACTCTCACCAATCCTAATCCAAGGATGGTCACGTACCCTCCCGCCGGAGTTTCCCAATCCAGGGAATAGAGATTTAAAAGATGGACTCTCAAATACTAGACATACCTAGACGTTTGAGCCCCGATTCGATGCCTTTGATGAGTAGCTTCAGCTCCACGTGCTTCAGCTCCTCTTTTGAGCTCCCAAGATCAGCTACCAATGCAAATGATGAGGATATGTTGATGCCGGGTAGTTGGGAGAGAGTTGGTCTAGTTCCTCTTGCCTATTCAATGCAATGGTAATGAGGGAACTACCAATCTACACTCATTCAATGGCTTTAAGTGACCTAATAATGATTTTCGGAAGGTAGGTCAGCCATGAATGAAAGTCTTGAGTTCATACTTCAAACTGAGCTTAGAATACTCAAAGACAAGCCATTAATGGCCAAGTTTGAATGATGAACTCAAGGGAGTTAAGAGGGAGGAAGGATGGAAGTAAATGCTCTCTCACTCTCAGCTCTGAATGGGTGTTGAATGCATACCAAGAAAGACCTCAAAACCTGGCTTTATAGAGCCCCAAATGATAGCCCCAACGGATCTAAAATGGTCACGTCCGACCTGTCAGAGATAGGACTCGACTGGCCGGACGAACCGGTCAGCGTTCAAAAACCAAAGGGGATATATGGGACAGGCCGACCGGTCATGACCGGTCGGACCCCCTTGCTGAGAAATGTGATTTATGGAGGCCGACCAGTCATGACCGGTCGGACCCCCTTACTGAGAAATGTGATTTATGGAGGCCGACCGGTCATGACCGGTCGGACCCCCTTGCTGGAAAGCTGTGAAGTATGGAGGCCGACCGGTCATGACCGGTCGGACCCCCTTTCTGGAATGCTTTGAGAAATCTGGCCGACCGGTCTTGACCGGTCGGCAGTGCTTGCTGGAGGTATAGACTTTGTGAGGGCCGACCGGTCTTGACCGGTCGGCTATCCACTTGAAGCACGCAGCAAAGCTGCTGGAAAGAAGGGTATGCTGGCCGACCGGTCAAGACTGGTCGGCAGTCCATTTTAGAATGCCTTCCAGCAAAGATTCTGAATTTTTAAAGTGCCTGGCCGACCGGACAGGACTGGTCGGCTGTCCCAGCAACGAATCCACAGCAAGGCTCTCAGCAAGGTTGATGAAGTGTTAGAGATGCCTGGTCACTGTCTATATGGTTTTGTCATAGTGATCTTGCAGGACCAAGATTCTCAACACAGCAACAGATCACTATAAGTGATGAGGTGCAAGGGTCCAATCTATGGACATATCTTCATTTACATTTAGCACCAATCCAGGGATCACAAGCCTGATCAACTTGTGCAAGGGTCGAGAAGAATGGGGATAGGAAATGTGAGTCTTTTACGCCATTCTTTGATGTTTTGGGTTTCCTATGGTCAATCTATATGCAACTTACCTGGGATCTTGTTTCAGCATGAGCTTAAGCAATGGACGAAGCGTAATCTTCAAGACTTGATTCTTCAAAACTTCGACCGGGGCTCATATGACAAGACGCGACCAACCAACACGCCAATTGACAACAAAAGGTGTACTAACACTCAGCAGGTTCACCGACCTGTTGGCTGACCGGTCAAGACCGGTCGGACCAACTGGTCCTTTTGTCCAGTGGTTTCTAGAGGTGTGGCCGACCGGTCAGACCTGCTGTTCCACTTTTTTTCTTCTTTTCTTTCTTCTTCTCTCCTTCACTTGCTTTCTTCTTTCTTTGCTCCTCTTTCAATCTTCATCCCATGCATCTAAATATGTTCTTTTGGTCTCCGCTCGGATGAAGTCCACTCTCATTCCTACAATCACGAAACATACATTAGATGGTCCTTTTAAACATGAAAACCATGCATATAGTATGATGTAGTGGGCTATGCAATGTATAAATTAGAGGTTCAACAACGAGTGACCTCCAAAGGGGGCTACCTTTTCGGAGACCGAAGTCACTGATGCTGAGCCACTTTAGGCCATGATCGACCTCCTGAATGAATGAGGTGGGGTACTGATGGTCATCTACTGTGAATTTTGGTAGTTCTTTTCCAATTTGGACCCTCCCAATCGGCTCTTTGCATAGGAATATTGTTTCGGGAAGTGCGCACATGAAAATATGCATCACAAGGACTTCAAACTTACTAGTTAAAGTTTTTTGGGCATTTCAGATCATTTGGCGGCCATCCGCGTGTTCGATTCCACTCTGAAACGGTACCTGTAGGCTTCGGGCCCTTTCGGTAAGCTTCGGATAGGGGTAAAACACGTTTTCGTGCGCGTAGGTAAAGATGAGCACCGCGCAATTTTGAAACTTGCAGGTTAAGGGTTTTAGGGCATTTCGGATCATTTGGTGGTACTTCGCATGTTTGATTCTGCTCTAGAATAGCATTTGTAGGTCTTGGTCACGATCGCGCACTTAGGGTTGCACTGACGTTTTTCGGGTATTTCGGATCTCGAAAACGGTCTAAATCATCGTTGGACTGCTGAATACTATTTTATAATGGGTGCAAATTTGAGCCCCAACAAGTGCCCCCCCGGTGCGCTGCGATGGATGCTTGTGTCAGGCCAGTGCGGTGCACTGGTCCCCAAGCTCAAGTATAAATATGGGACTCATTGAGTCATTTGCACATTTTCAAATCAAGAAAAACCAAAATTTAAGAGGTGAGAAAGCTTCTCATGAGGGAGTGGGCGCATGGGCTAAGGCACATGCGCATTGCCCCCACGCACATGTACCCCAAATGATGCTGGTGGGCGCATGTCCACTCTCCCAAGCGCATGTGATTCAAGCACCAGGCGCATGTCCTTTAAGTTGGGTACATGCGCCTGGTGGACTCCCCTTCAAACTTGTATTTTCTTTCCTTCTGAGCCGCGCATGTAGGAAATTACATGTGCCTAGGGCCATGCTAATTAAACTTCACACTTCTCCCCTCCACCTTGGGCGCATGTGGCCCTACTAGTGAATTTTTGAAATTTCAGCCCCACTTCTGCCCTTGGTGAAAAACTGATGCATCGAGTTCCATTCTCAGCCAAATTCGATGCCGTTTGTGGCCAGATAGCTTAATGTTCAAACATGATTAGGGCTTAGTGCTCAGGGCCCATAATATGCTACTTATGTTGGTCTTTTACGGCTTACAACTATTCTTTTAAATGACTCTATGATGTGCACTTCTGAGTAGGTGCATGCATCATTTGGGGTTAGTGCGAATTCGCACGCACTCCGAGTGTACATGCAGGGTTGTTATTGTATTTGATCATGTGACGACATGCGTGCACTTATTTGTCGGATGTGCGCTTGAATTCCACTGTATCCGTATTCTTATGGGTCATGACTTATGCATGTATTTACTGACGTGTTTTATGTGTGAAATCCGTGATTTAATGATGCGATGCTTGCCTTATTATGTTGCATGTTGCATGCGCTGGTCTTCTGTTTGATGCTCTTTTGTTTACGTGTTGCAGTGAATCATGGGGACAGCGGCAGGATCTTCTACTGAAGCTTCTGGATCGCAATTTTATGGCTCTTCCTCTGCGCAACAGGGAAGAAGAGGATGGCTGAAGATACTGTTGATCCATCCTGGGCAGAATGTCGTTCGCTTTCCTTTGGGACAATTGAACCTGAAATGAAGAATTTCTCTGACAGTATTAAGCAGCTCCCTCACGAAATATTATTGCGTATTTACGTAGATAAGACCGTGCTTGAGCCTCCTTCGTAAGGGGCCGAGAAGGAATGGTCCACCTGGTATTGTCAACTTACTAGTACTCCGGAAGCCGTCGAGACAGGTCCTATTGTGCGCGGCCAACATTCCAAGGATGATCAGGAAGGTCAGAAGAGGAAGAGAGAAAATCGAGGTAAGAAGCCGGCTGAGGGAGTCGACCAGGTAGAGTAATCACCACAGCTCGTTGATATGAAGAATGAGCGGATGAAGATCGGCTGGAATAGAAAGAAGACCATTACGACATGCAGTTTCTCCATTGTGAACCCTTATATTGACCGAGTCATCATGCATGAAAAATCTCTTACAAGGCACAGGCCCTTCCCGAGTATGGAACCGTCTAACGTTTAAGGCCCTTTTCAATTCTACAGGGCTGAGAGGTAGACGTCTGCCCCTGAGTAGTTGTTGACTACCTTACTGGTTGGTGATGGGAGAGAACAGCGGGTAGGTCTCTCGAGAGAAATGGTTTTCCTTACGCCTACTTGTGATCCTCACGCTCCTTCTCCAGTCCATTATTTTGAGACTGTTCAGCAAAAGTTTCAACATATGGACAAGGCGACTATGTGGGTGACGAGAATTTTCTGCACGCGAGGCCATCTGAACGAGCGAGCTGGTTATGAGTCGTGGGCAAAAGAGATTTTAATCTGCCACGAGAGAGTTTTGAAACAAGCCGGCTTGTATCAGGCTATCTATGCTACCTCTAAGCATTTCTTCCGTGATCCAACAATACTTTGAAGCTTCTTGAGCTACTGGTCTTCCGTTACCAATTCATTCCACTTTCCATATGGAGAGATTAGCATAACCTTATGGGATCTCTGGATGATGGCTAGGTTGCCCGTGATAGGAGAATATTACCAGGAATATGTCCAAACTGATGAAGAGCTATCTTCGTCTCGGCTCAAAAGTCCTCGAGATGCTTACCATTCAAAGGCTTGTCTAGAGCTATTTTCTGAGTTGTCGCAGTTTGACAATATTACAAAGATTCACCTTGGCGACTGGTTGATCTACTTCAATCAGAGGATGAAGTAATATTTCTTCCGACGCCTTCTTTTATATTTTGCATTTTTATGCTTTCGTTTCTTTGCTTCTAACATGTGCATTTCTTTCTTCTTGCAGCATTGATTACGAAGAGTATGAGATTTTAGCCGAAGACCAGGCCTTAATGAGGGAACATTTTGAATAGAAGTTTCGCAATCCGAATGAGCTTATGCCGTCTTGTGACCTAGTGGGCTTCTTAGCATACTGGCTATCGGCGGTTATGTTGCCTAGATCCAAGAGTGCTGATGGTGTCGGGGTTTCTTGCTTCGTCGTGGCAAGAGCTCTTGCAAATGGTTGTCGATTTTCTTTGGCACTGTCGATGTTATGCAGTTTATATAGGGCTTTTGGCAATATTGCGAGTAACAAAGATCAACCCTGGCGAGGGATGAGCGCGGCTTATTGCTCATGGCATTTCTTCTGCGGATGGTTGGGCATATATTTCCTGTGGACATACGGAGTAAATCTCTTCCAGTATCTCCACGCCGATCACGCACCTCTTTATCGCTACAAAAAACTTAACATGATAACGCAGTCGTCTGATTGAATAGCTTCCAAAATTGGCAGTTGGACGAAGATTTGTTTCTACCACTTTCCTATTTCTGATGTCTGAGAGGATCGAGAAGTCATTGACGAGGAACATTCTGTGAATACTATTGATAGGGAATTTCTGGTGTCTATTCGTACTGCCTCGCTTCCGCTGCGTGAAGGAATAGAGTTCTGGCGAGAATCTTATTACCCTAGTCGGTTTGTCAGGCAATTCAGGTATGATCAGGGTGTTCCGATAACGCTACCATGTAGCCAAAGTAGAGCGGGTGTACGACATGGCCCCTGCTCACTGGTAGTGGATATGGCATCAACTTTTGATGACGCGAACGGGATCGAGGTTCATGCTTCCCGAACTTTATCGGAAGACTGGCGGTCCTTATAGCTGGCTGAGATGGTGGGTGAATCAGTACGCTTTGGTTCGGAACAACAGCTCTGTTGATGATCCACTCTGCATTCCTCCTCCAGGGCTGATAGAGGTCCTCGTTGATTGATTGTGTTATTACAGAGAGAAGACTGAAGCGTACTTGTTGTCAAGTATTAGGCATAAGACTTCTCTGAGTGTGCCAATTGATCATTGTAAGGAGGATACGGCATTGGATGGCTGGCATACTTTCAGAGTACCTTTGGCGAGATGGTCTCAAAAAGCCGGGTTCACACGTCTTCTGGTGGTTGAAGGTGATAAGGATGACAATCGATTAATTGGTGAAGATGACCCGACGATGACTGGGCCGGTGAATGAAATATCAGACCATACTGGCGTGAGAGAGCAGGCTAGGCTGATTGGAGAGGATAATCTGCAAGGGTCCACTATGCCAGGGAATGACAGACCATATCTATGGCCGCTGGTGCTTTCGGTGTTGAGGGTATGGCGGAGTCGCCGGTGGTAACTGAAATGATCAACACTGATAGCGATACTACTGAACTTCTGGATGTGACCTCGATGTTACTGACTAAGATCATCGAGCCGTTCACGGATGCGACGATATATACTGCGAATTCCTCAGAACCTGTCGTCAACTCAGCTAATAGTACGGTTCTTTCATAGCTCCTTGGTGTGTTCTTTTTCTATACTTGTCATTTCATTACATACTTGTGTTGAACCTCCAATTTATACATTGCATTGCCCACTACATCACATTATATGCATGGTTTTCATGTTTAAAAGGCCCATCTAATGCATGATTTGTGATTTCAGGAATGAGAGCGAAATTCACGCAATTAGAGACTAAAAAGATCCATTTAGAACAATTGGATGAAGGTTGAAGGAGGACCAAAGAGAGAAGAAGAAAGAGAAGAAGAAAAACACAGAAGAAATCATGTTAAAAGACCAGGCAGGGCCAAAAAACTGAAGTGCAGAGCTGCAGGGCCATAAAAGCAAAATGCAGAAAGTTGCAGTTTCTGAAGATTGATCCAGAGATTGATCCATCGATTGATCGCTCAGCTTGAGGGATTGAACGACAGACTTGAGCGATTGATCGCTCACAGTAGAAATTTGACAGAATTGTTGCTGGAGAGAAGTGAAGAATTGCGATTGATAGCCCAGCCTGAGCGATTGATCACCCATCCCATAGATCAATCACCAGAATGCAGATTGTTAAGAAATTTGGAAAAAAACTCTCTGGATACTTTTTGCACCCTCCGATTGATCGCTGGACGCTTATCGATTGATCGCCAGAAGTGACCGATTGATCTCTTAGCCAGTCGATTAATCGCTAGATCCGAAAGATGCAGTTTATACAGTTATTTGAACTAACGATTGATCGCTCGGTCTGAGCGATCAATCGACAATGCGCCCAGATTAGAAATTTCCAAGTCTGGCTTTGATTTTCTCTGCGCAGTGCGTAACCTTACGCAAGTTCTGAAAGATTCTTACGCAACAGAGCTTCCCCACTATAAAAGGACACGTAGGGGCTCTTCCTAGGGTATCATAGAAGCCAAGGGACGTCGTGGGAGAGGACGGAAGTTGTCGTGGAGCGTCTGCAACCCTCCAAACTCCGGTTTTTCTAGTTTTTATGTTTTCTTATTTGAGTTCTAGTTGTAGTATGACAATGCTCGGCTAGAATCTCTCAGCTAAGGCTGAGAGGTGAAGCTTGTAGCTAATTTCATGATTTAATTCAGTTAATTCAATTACTTTCAATTCAAGTTTGGATTTTTATCTATTTTAGTTCTTCAAGTTGATAATTTGAGATGTTTTATGAGAGTTCATGTTCTCCGGACATGGATTCCTTGCAATTCTTTGAGATTATCATATGGTGCTTGTTTAGATTCGAATTATAGTAATCCTTGAGCAGGCCATAGTCCATAGGCATGGCTATTACTCCGAAGGCTATGATTTTGAATTCTACATTGATTGAATGGGACTAGAACTTGGAAGTTCAACTTGAATGGGATTGAATGTGTTTAATACTTTATTTTCCAACTAGATGAGAGATAGGACCTCAAATCTAGTTGTGTATCTTGCTTGGATTGATTGGATTGACATGGGATTGCTACAAGTGGATCCTTGAATGCCTTAGTGCCTTTAAACTATTGTCTCCATTAAAGTTACTATTTTAGTATAATTGTTTCAATTGAATCTCCTATTTCTTGCAAAATTGAGTTGCCGTAATAGTTTGGAACCTGTTTTCCAATTCCCTGTGGATCGACCTTGGTCGTACCGAGTTTTATTACTACATCGCAGCCTTACACTTGAGGCGAGCGAACAAATTGCTCTGTTCCTTTTATTGCAGATACTGTCAGCTCTGATGCCGTTGCCCACGAAGCATTCGACGTTCCTTGTTTCAATTGTTTAGACTGTTTCGGACAGAGCATACTAAGGGGTCTACTATCCAGCATTTCAAAGGCATTGGCTGAGCCAAGCGAGTGGCATACACTAGGAGCTAGGGTGAAGGCATTGGAAGCTTGCACAGGGGTAATTGGGCCTGATGTATCCAAAATAGTTTGTCGTGTTTCTTCTTTCGAGGATTCTGCTGCGCAGGTTATTATTACTGAACGGATTGAACCTAACCCTACGGCTGAAGAGAAACGGCGAGTGTTGTCTTCTTTGCTGCCTATTGTAGAGCAGCGAGAACATTCGGCAGTTAATCCTAGAGCAACCTTAGAAGATAGTGAGACTCAACATCGCGAGTGTATTAATCATCCTGCTGATGTCAGATCTGAGATCGTGCGGCTGCAAGTGGAAGAAACATCCATAAATCTTGAGGTTGCTCGCCTTGATCTTGTCATTAATCAGAATTGTGCTGAGGTCGCATAACTTGAGCGTGAAGGAGAGGCAGCGCGCAAGCAAATGGCAGACTTAGAAATCGAACTTCGTGATATTTTGGATCCTGTGCTAACGCTAACGGAGGCAAAGGCCACCATGGAGGCAACGCGAAAAGATGTGATGAAGTTCATAACAGGGTGCCTGAAGAAGCTGTAATTCTATTCTTTTGCTCTTTACGATCATTGCCAGACAAAAGTAGTACTAGACAGTTACCCCGAATACCTAACTGCTATTTGTATCCGATGTAAACGACATTAGATGTAAGCCCTGTACCCTTATTTGCCCTCCGTACGCTTAATTTCTGGTGCCGGTACGTCCCGGATGGACCAGATTAGCGAGCCTTGATCGCGACCCTGTTTTAGTACCGCATCGACCCGAGACCTATACCCCGGCGACCGCGTAGGCGCTGCGATTCCAACGCCGCACGGCACGCCCCATTGCGATACTCAGTGTGTAAGTTGTGTCATTTGCGTAATCCGAGGTGAGCCGCGCAACGCGCGTGTGGCGTGGGCCCCACTTGCATAAATCCCAAGATCATGTCAAATCAATCAAATCCATCACCATCACTCTACCCATACCCCTACTCTACACACCCCATACCCCCCATCCCTCTCTCACCTCCCAAAGTCAACTCTACCCATACCCCCATACCCCTCTCCCATGCTAGCCATCATCACCCCTCCATGATTCCTTCTCTCTCTCTCACCCCCCCCCCCCATACAAGTGCATACGTAGGGGGAGAGGAGGGTTCTCATTTCCAAATTTCTATAGCTAGAGAGAGAAAGGAGAGAGAAAGAGAAAGAGATTTGAGTGATCAAGAGAGAGAAAGAGAGAGATTAGAGAGATTGAGGGTGGAGATCCAAGCTTGGAGGGCCCTAACCACCGTTCGGATCGTCCGGTCATCAACCTGATCCAATCCAACCGTCCATCCTTCGAGGTGAGTGCAAGGGGGACATAAATCCCCCATTTTCTTATTTCCTTTCATTTCCTTTTCTTTTGGGCCCATCTGGTGGTGGACAACTTGATGGATGGATTGGATCATCCATGAATGGGCCCCACAACTTAATAATAATAATAGTAATATATATATATAAAGAGAGGGAGTTTACACGCTGGACAGACAGCGTCCAGAGGACGCTGCTGCCCAGCAGGGCAAGCTTTTTTTTAGCATGGAATGGGTCCCCACTCATGGGACCCACCTTGATGTATGCATCCAATCCACGCCGTCCAGCTGTTTCTCCATCCCATTTTAGGGCAAGGAGCCAAAAATGAAGTAGATCCAGATCTCAGGTGGACCACACCATTGAAAACAGTGAGGCTAATGAAGCCTACTGTTGAGGCTTCTTGGGCCCACCGTGATGTTTGTGGACCACATCTCCTGCCACATATTGGGCTTGTTAGGACCCCAACGATTTGGGGAACATGATGACTGGAGCGGATCGTCCCTAAGTGGGCCCCACTTGAAATAACCACAAAAAGAAAAACAAAACAAAAAAAATGTAATGAACGTCCAGCGTCTGGACGTTCTGACGCTGGAACATCCAGCGTCACGTGGACGCCGTAATGGGGTCCCCACTCGTGGGACCCACCTTGATGTTTGTGTTCCATCCACGCCGTCCATTTTCTTTCCCATATAATTTTAGGGCCAGGGCCCAAGGATGAACCCGATCCAAGTTTGAAATGGACCGCACCACATGAAACAGTGGAAACAATGATTCCTACTGTCAGAAATCCTTTGGCCCACCTTAGTGTTTCTAGACTGATTTACATATCCAATATTGGGCTTATTGGGTCCCCCATGAGATGGGTAACCTGATGAACGGAGTGGATCAGACCCATGTGGGCCCCACTTGATATAAGCACAAGAAAACAAAAAAAAGAGAGAAAGAGAAGAAGAAGTAGCGTCGCTGACGCTGGTAGTACCAGCGTCCAGGACGCTAGCTCGTACTGCCAGCTGGTGGCCCACTCGTGGGTCCCACCATGATGCATGTGCTGTATCCACACCGTCCATCCATTTGGGGAGATCATTTTAGGGCATGATTCCAAGAATGAGTCAGATCCAAGTTTCAAGGGGGCCCCACCACAGAAAACAATAGGGACAGCGGCCCTACCATTGAAACCTTCTTATGGCCCATCATGATGTTTATTTGAGATCCAACCTGTTCATAAGTTCACACATGCAGGGGAGAAGGGAAAACAAAAATATCAGCTTGATCGGGAACTTCTGTGGGCCCCGCTTGTAAAAAAAAAAAAAAAAAAAAAAAGGGGCAGCTAGACAGACAGCGTCCAGGGGACGCTGCTGCCCAGCAGCCTTGTGGGCGTCACCATGGGCCCCACTCGTTGGGCCCACCTAGAATGTATGTGCCTTATCTATTCCCTCCACATGTTTTTCCAGCTCATCTTAGTGGCTGAGCCCAAAATTTAAGCATATCCAAATGGCAAGTGGGCCATGCCAAGGGACAACAGTGGAAATAATGATCTCCACCATTGAAACCTTCCCCAGTCCTACAATGATGTTTATTTGTCACCCAACCTATTCATAAGTGGTTGGGCCCAAAATTTAAGCATATCCTAATGTCAAGTGGACCATGCCACAGTGGGGATAATGATTTCAAACGTTGAACCCTTTTCAGGTTCTACAGTGATGTTTATTTGCCATCTAATCTGTTCATAAGATCACATGGATATGGATGAAGGAGAAAAGCACAAATATCTGCTTGATTCAAAACTTATTGGGACTGGATGGGTACCGCGCTGCCCAGCAGGTGGCCCACCCTATGGGTCCCAACGTGATGTATCTATTAGCTCCACCATGATGTATCTGTTTTATTCATGCTGCCTACCTATTTTTCCATATTATTTTAGGATACGTCCCCAACAATGAGGCAAATCCAGATGTTAGATGGACCACACCCGCAGGGAATAGTGGTCATTGATGCCCACCATGGTTCCTTCTTTGATATATATGTTTTATCTATGCCGTACACGTATTTTGACGGCCTATCTTGTATGTGCAAGCCCAAGTATGGGGCCGATGTGGTCTCAAGTGGGCTATGCCACGAAGACCTTTACATTTCCAATGGGACCCACCGTCCGGGTCCCACTCTCCGTATATATTGGGCCTTTTAAGGCCAATGTTACATGATATGTTTGGTAACATGCTAGTATGATTAGCTTGATATGTCACACTGATAACATGCTTAGTATAATGAATACCATGCTCATTCATATGCCCACACGCATTATTTGTATGCCTGTTATGGATCATGATTAACCATAGCATATGCTAGTTGGCTTGTTATACTTAGGGGACCCGTGTGAGACAGGGTCGCCCCACATGATTGCGTAGTATGCGTAAGTTTGGTGCATGATTTGGATTGTATGACTCATGCATTTTGCATTATGTATGTCATGATCGCTTTCACACCCTAGCAGCATCGGGGTAGTGGCCACCATAGTCACATCATGGTTGGCAGTATTGGACACCGAAAACTTGTTCTAGTACGTGGGCGCTATGGATGTCCTTAGGTGAAAGTCCCTAAACCCTGTGGTACCAGTAGGATGCTCCAGCGTCGAGACCGAGTGGATAACATGAGCGCCCGTGTGCCAAATACCAGTAGGCCGCGTCTCCCACTGTGTCGAGGTCGGTTGGAAAGGGGTGTGACCTTATCCGCCCGGGTGCAGTGGGCTGTAAGCTAGGTCGAGTCTGACCAGCTCATGGAATGGGTCCGCTATCGGGGAGCCGGGTGGGCATTGGCATACCACTGACGAGGAGGATAGTGAGGTCTTTTCTACTCGCTTGATTATACGCGCGATGTACGGTGGCCAGTATTAAAGTATACTAGACTCCGGTGATGTCCCAGATGAGAACTATTTTGATATGTGGATCAGTTGAGGATTGACATGTTTGCATTGCATCTCTAGCATGTAACACTCGGCCATGTAGGCCCTTGCATCGCATAGCCTTGGGATGGCTGATAGCATTCATGAACTTGGTAACTTAGCCCCCTACTACTTTCGCTTACTCTGATATCTGTATACTTGTCATATGCATCACACGCGCACACACGCACTCTACTGAGCTTCGTAGGAAGCTCATGCTCGTTTGTTTACACTGCAGGTACTAGGGCACATCAGCCGCGTTGAGCGCGGTTCATGTACCTGATATTTTGGATTTCTACTACATGTTGTATTTCCCTTTCCAGCACTGTACTCAACTAACTTATTAGTGGATATTTGATGACGTTTTATGGTTTTGATTATGCTCTTGTACAAAAAAAATTTTACCCTGAAAATCCTCCTGGTAGGATTCCAGGATCGGAACCTGGCACATGAGAGCTAGGAGCCGAGAATGGGGTACTACGGAGGCTGTTGGCACCAAGGTCGGCGATCGGGAATTTAGTGAGCCCGGTCCCCGGGTTTGGGGCATGACATCAGAACTTGTTAACTACTGCTTCATGATCCAAAATAATGACAATGATTCTTTTGCTAAACTACTACTTGGTGTTATGTGTTTGAGACTAGTATGCATAAAATGATGTATTATGTATGAGTTTAATGTAAAATGAGTATATCAAAGCATAAAAATGGAAGAACCCATAGGAATAATACTTCCCTTTTTACTTAACCTGTGTACCCTTAGGTCATTGCTTTCAAGAGACGTTCTTTTTAGGTTTATCTGTCATCCTTCCTGGCCTGCTCCCAGTCATTTCTTTCTGTGGATTTAAGTTTTAGTCATATATTAGGGCTTGCCCCCAGTGCTTCTTCTATAATCTTGGGTTTCTCATAATATATTGGGGCTTGCCCCCAGTGCTTCTGGCTTGTCACTTTGTGAGACCGCTTCATTCTGATGAGAAAGGTCTTATACTTTAGGAATGCGTATTGAATACCCGTCTAATCATAATTTTTAACCGCCTATTCTTGTCGCAGAGTTCCGCATAAGAGAAAGCTGTCAATATTTTCAAGGTGAAGTGATACATAATAGAATGCCCTGATCATCTTCATATAAGGCTGTATGTGTGTGTGTGTGTGTGTGTGTGTGTGTGTGTGTGTGTGTGTGTGCAGGAGATTCCCAGCCTTGACTTATCTTCATATAGACTAGAAGAACCACACAATAGCTAGGAGGGGACTCATGATAGAATACGAAAGTTGAATATATATAACGATGTTCCCATTATCTTCATACAGGATTGTGTATTTAAGTATAAGAGATTGTTAATAATAAAATGTCCCGGTTGTCTTCATATAGAGCCATATATGTATATATAAGAATCTATCAATTCTGAAGCATTTTCCTATTAAGTAGAGGGATGCCAGAATACCGAGATAATAATAAGAGAGCCCGTGACGAAGATATAATAATACGAGGATGTTGTGCTTCGTAGACTTCCTATGAAATATTTTCTTCTAGTTTGACTAGTCTGATGAGGATATAATAAGTCAGTTGATGATTCATGGAGTCAATTCTTTGATATTCTTTGACTATGGTACATGTCATTAAAAAGAGCTCTACGAACATTTTATATTCATATGCATAACAGTATGATGTGAGTGAACATGTGAGCGAGTATGAAGCGCAGCATGCAGATGAAATAGATGCATGAGTGAACATAACTATATTCCTATTTACTTTACAAACCGTCAGAACTATTTATAAGTGTTCACGATTATTGAAGTTTTGAAATAGAGTCCTTGAGCAAACGTTCTTCCTAAGTGGTATCTATTGGAACCGTACTGGTCGGGGCTCCATCAGACCTTTCCATTTTCAAACTGACGATGCCTTGATTTATCATCTTTTGTATATTTCCTTTTAGAACGAAGCATTGCTCGGTCTTATAGCTTATGCATCTGTGATATTCGTAGTAGTTGGAATCATCCACGCGTCCTACTTCCACTAGTCAAACAGACTTTGGGAGTCGCAATTTTCCTTCTCCGATTAGCCGCTCCATAATTGGGACAAGGTCTTTAATGTCAAATTTATACGGTCCGTTCTTTTCGTCTCGCTCACTAATTGTCATGTGCAGTGACTTTTGAGGTTCTTTGCCCTTGTTTCATGTCTTCATTACACGGGTCTCTAATTCATGCCCTGGTTTTGGTGTCTTGACTAGTGGCGTTGTTCCCATCATTACTGGGAGTCGGCAACAGTGAAGGAGAATTCTGGTCTAGGTGACACGGTAGCTCTGCTGGCACTATGGGTTTCATCCCTACGAACCGGCTTCCACTGTTTCCTCTCACTATTCTATGTCTTCACTGTTTCTGCTCTGACTGAAGTTACCTGTCTGTTTTTAGGCCTCTTCAGTGATCAGCATTTCTGCACAACTTGTCATCTGGCTTCGGGAATCATTGTTTCTGCTATCGCGAGGTGAGGGAAGTAAAACCCTCCAGAAGCTAGGAAGATCATATCGGCCATCATTTATATAATTTTGATGGTTGATTCTTTTGTCTCTCTCTCTCTCTCTCTCTCTCTCTCTCTCTCTCTCTCTACACAGTCACGCACATATTAGAACACCCCGCGCCCTTGAAAAGGAGAGAAGATGCGTCCTTACCAATCGCGATATGGCTCAATGATCAATAAAATATATAAGTACGAATCATATGCATGCTATGCGAAATTTCAAAATTCTTTTTAGAAAACTTTTGCTTTAAAGATGAAGGGAAGAGCGTTCCCATTGAGAGTCACTAGGTTGGCGCCCTTGAAGGCGCCGAATATTTCTCCTGGTGGAGCTTTCTTAAGTATACGTCTATGTTTGCGAATGATTTATCTTAGAACATTTCTTTACTCAGAGATAACCAAAGATTCTGGCAGGTTCGATCCCCAGAAAAGTTTCCAGTTTGTTAGAACTAGAAAAATGCTCACAAAGGGAGTTTTTCCTATGTTTCATTATTCTGGGGTTCTGAGTATAGAGACGTTCGTAAACAATCACAAGCAATCACAAAGTATACATGAGAAAGCACCGTTAGGTGAATTTTATTCCAGAGATTCCGAGATCATTTACATTCTAGGCTGTGAACCGGTCACGAACCCTTAATTACATCAATGGATGATCACCCTTGATTAAAAGGAAAAAGTAAATGTATGCATGTACCAAAAATGAATTAAATAAAGCATTAAAAAAGCATAAATATAGATAAAGCACAACATAGGCAACACAGAGATTTTTACGTGGAAACCCTTACGAGGGAAAACCACGGCACAAAGCGATAAGATTCCACTATGAATTGCAGTTATACAATAGATGGAATATCAAAGGGATGAAGCCCGGATAGATCAAGCAAGTAGTTTAAATCGTTAGGGATTATAGTCTCAAGTTCATGGTCGCAGAGACCGAGTTTAGGATTACTTATGGACCAAGCCATTGTTAAGACCAGTTAGATGTTGGTCCCATACTCTTTCGGCGTTCCTAGTTGAGTAGCAACCAGGATTTTAACCGAGTCATGTATCTCAGTGTCATCGCGCGTCTCTGTGGATGAAATGACTATCAGGAATACACTCCACAGTTTTTATTTAGTGCAACCAGGGCTAGTGACCGTCTCGTGTTTGGACGGGTGACTTACTGGAAGGCACTCCATGGTTCTTAGTGCATCCAGTGTCAGTGACCGTCTTCGTTTGGACGGGTGAACTTAGTGGAGGACACCCAATGGTTTCTTATTGCATCCAGTGCCAGTGACCGTCTCCGTTTGGACAAGTGACTTAGTGGAGGACACCCCATGTTTTCTTAGTGCATCCAGTGCCAGTGACCGTCTCCGTTTGGATGGGTGAGTTAGTGGAGGACACTCCATGGTTTCTTAGTGCATCCAGTGCCAATGACCGTCTCCGTTTGGACGGATGACTTAGTGGAGGACACCCTATGGTTTCTTAGTGCATCTAGTGTCAGTGACCGTCTCCGTTTGGATGGGTGACTTAGTGGAGGACACCTATTACCTTTGCCACTCAACTGAAGGATCCCGCTTGGGACAGGACGCACATCAACTGGTCTTAACAATGAAGTATTTTAGACGTTTTAGAACTCTTTGATTATGATTTTCGATGATAACCATAGTCCCCTTTGACTTAGTTTCGTATCTCAATTCGGGATGAAATAAATTCATGCAATGGATGCAAATGAGCACAGTACAAAGTAAATGTGCTTTATGCATGCTCGAGAGAGGATCGCATTTATGCAAGATGTTCAGTGTATCAGACAAATTATGCATTTGATTTGATTGATCCGCTTCCTGTATATCTTTATGTCATCGATATTTTTGCCTTTGTGTCTTTGAGATCGCAATTGATTTCATTTGGCATTAGTCGGTTATCGGGCCATCAGGGCACTTCCCAGGGCTGAAAATGACTAAGTAGTGGACCTGTTTGCGGTCTAATCAGGGCATTCGATAGATACTGTCGATGATCGTCTTTGAATAGGGACGGATCATGTCTACGAAGGTCGCAATGCGATCGCATTTCAATTTACTTAGCGCCAGTCGATTTTCGAGCCGGTAGAGCACTTTCCAAGGCTGAAATGATAAGTAATGAGCCTACTGACCGCTTAATTAGGGTTCTCAAAGATCCTGAGATCAGGTAATCTCGTTGTAATGCATGATTATAGTGTATCATGTTATGGTGGAGAGAAGTTTTCCTCTTGGGGTCGGTCAAATTCCTCCCGATTCCTCTTGATTTCGGCCATTTCTGACTTTTTCGGAAGGGTTTATGAGGTTCACAAAATTGGCTTAGTGTTGGCCTTTTTTTATCAAATTGCTGATTTGGCCCACTTAACATTGACCGTTGGCGAATCCGGTCTGGAGGATGGATAAAGGGCATTGATGTGTGTCTAGGAGCGTCATCTTGATCGGAAGGCGGGCCACATTGAATATGGGCCAAGTCACGGAAGGCCCCACCTCCCCATCAGCTTCCAGGCGCATGGGAGGTTGGGTTGGGTGCATGTGACATTAGACATGGGCGCATGTCCTGGGTGGATGCATGTTCCCCACCTCAGGCGCATGTGGAGAGAGAAAGGTGAAAATCCTCTCCTTTGGGCGCATGTGGGATGTTACATGCGTCTGACACTTCCTCACGAGCGCATGTCTTATAAGGACTTGGGAAATTTTTCATATTTTTTAAAGGATGGGTGCATGTGGATTTTCCCCATCTCCCTCTCCATTGCAACTCTGGTGGGAGAAATCCCTTTCCGGCGATAGCATCCGGTGAGGGGATGGGCACATGTCCCTTTCCGGCTAGGATTCTGGTAGAGTATTTTTACCTCTAGAAGAGCTCTAGTAGTCTCTCAAAAAGTGATCTCCTCCTTGTCTCATCAAATGGAGGGGTATTTATAGAAGGTTTATCGGGTAGCTAATTGGGTCCACCAAAAATAAGATTTCACCAAGCGCATGTGATTGTGGAGGGGTCATGCGCATGTCTCAGGGAGGTGGGCACATGTGCCCTATGTGGTGGGCGCATGTGCCCTATGTGGTGGGCGCATGTAGCCTCTATGGTGGGCACATGTTGCCCCACTTAACATCATTTTGATTTTTTATCATTTTTATGATTTTTCTCAAATCAAAAGAGGGGGAGAATGTCCCTCATGCGCATGTGGTGAGAGGGCAGATGCATGTCTCCTCATGGCATCTGCATGTGGAGAGAGAGTGGCGTACGCACATTCCATCACTTAGAATATTTCAGGTTTTAGGCTCCGACGGGCGACCTCCAGAGGGAGGCTACCTTTTCGGAGATCGAAGTCACTGACGTCAAGCCACTTTTAAGCTATGATTAACCTCCTGAATGAATGGGGTGGGGTACCGATGGTCATCTGCTGTGAATTTTTTGTAGTTCTTTTCCAATTTGGACCCTCCCGATCGGCTCTTTGCATAGGAATATTGTTCCGGGAAGCGAGCAGATGGAAATATGCACCGCAAGGACTTCAAACTTACTAGTTAAGGTTTTTCGGGCATTCTGGATCATTTGGCGGCCATCCGCATGTTTGATTCCACTCTGAAATGGTACCTGTAGGCTTTTGGGCCCTTTCGGTCAGCTTTGGACAGGGGTAAAACACGTTTTGGTGCGCGCGGGTAAAGATGAGCAACGCGCGATTTCGAAACTTGCAGGTTAATGGTTTTAGGGCATTCTGGATCATTTGGAGGTGATTCGCAAGTTCGATTCTACTTCAGAATAGCATTTGTAGGTCTTGGTCATGATCGCGCACGTTAGGGTTGCACTGGCGTTTTTCGAGTATTTTGGATCTTGAAATCAATCCGAATCGTCGTAGATGGACTGCTAAATACTGTTTTATAATGGGTGCGAATTTGAGCCCCAACAAGACAAAAAAAAGAGGGCAATCCAAATCGTAGGTGGACCATGACATAAGAAAAGTGGCGATTGTACGCCTACCAATATAAACTTCATAAGGCCCATTATATATGTGTGGCTCATTTATTCGATGGGACGAAATTTTTTTTTTTTTTTTTTTACCAAAGCAGTTTTTCCAATGTCATTGAATCTAAGGCATGTTATAATTAGGACTGTAAGGTTATATGATACATTGTGAGTCATTTCTCGACAAGGAGAGTAACATGATACTTCACCTGAGCATAGGTCATATCTCAGGTTTTGTTAGTACATGTGGGCCCATTAGTTTTATGATCAACAATGGTATTAACATGGGGGCCACTATGGATGGACTATGTAAAAAATAATAATAATAATAATAATAATAATAATAATAAATATTAGATGGTTCTAACCTCCAAATCAGCCATTATTAGTTCAATATGATATATTTAGTTGTCCAAATCAATGACACCAATTGAAGGGTTATGATTATTCTATTAAGAAGAACATAGTATATGGTCCGTCGATCAATCGAAAGATTATGTTTGAGAGATGTATATAAGTTGGGTATAGGTGTGTCAAATTTGGTGGCATGATAATAATCATTTTTTTTATTAGCACACCGACATTGTTAGTCACCCTGAAATGTTAGCCACACCCACATTGGGATTCGATACCTAGACCTTAGTGTTGAGATGAGGTTATCTCCACTTAGCCACAACTGTCCCAAAGGTGTGGGTGTTGACAATAATCAATTTTATCTCATACTCTACATAAGATTGAAATTGAGACAATAGGGGCAAATATGACAAGTTGTCAAATTTCAGTTATTTATGGTCTCCATTTACCAAACAGTTTTTTTGTGAAAAAAGTGCTTAATTTCAGATATTAGAACTTTTTTCAGACAAATTGTCAAACAAAATTTTCAGTACTTATAAGTAGTACTAAAATTCAGCACTTTGAGTTTTGGAGTTCGACCTCTGTAAGACCGACGTCGATCCACAAGGAATTAGGGTAAACCAATTTAAACCATTCTACTAACTTCAATTTCAGTAATTTTGGAGTTCAATTTTAAAAACTAAGTAAAACGGTAACTTTTATAAAAATCTGACAATTAATGGAACTAAGACCTTAATGATCCACTATAGTAGTCTAATGAGAATTCATTCATCCAAGCGTAAAAAAACTAGATTCGAAGTTCTATCTCTCATCTAGTTGGAAGATTAGGCATTCAAACACAAACAATCCCATAAGTCAGAAAATAAGATTCAAGTTCTGCTACAACCCGAAGATTGCACACCCAAGTGCAGGTAGCGAAGTAGTAAAATACTCGGTAAGACCGAGGTCGATCCACAGGAATTGGGGTTAAGAACACTTAAAGGAATTAGTTTAGGTGAGTGAGATGAAATCTGGTTTATCCACGAGAGTGGAGCAAGTTGTGTGTGGTGAAAACAAAAATAGAAAAGGGGCTAAGGCATCAGGGATCCACCTTTGATTCATTCACAAGATTTGATTCGTTGGTCCAACTATAACTCAACTAGAATTGAATAAAGATTCATTCCAACCGGAAGATAAAACAGTTAAACCATTTGCATATTTCATAAAAGATAGTGATCTGAACCGATTGATTTGACCATGAAGCACTTGTTAGTTGATCGCAGGGAATTCCAAGCATCCACTGTGCCCGGAGTCGACAATGGATCAAGGAATTGTACAGATCAACAACTTTGCCAACAAGTCAACCGATAAGATCACAATTCATACGATCAAATGCATACTTACAAGATAGGAGGCTTTGATTGACCGATCCAACCGTTAAGATCTCGTCTATCGATCGCAGGGAATCCAAAGCATCCAATGTGCCCGGAGTCTACCATGGATCAAGGGATTTTACAGATCGATGACTTTACCTGCACTAGCTCGATGACCGTAGGGAATCCAAAGCATCCAACGTGCCCGGAGTCGACGATGGATCAAGGGACTTTATCAATCATGAACTAGCAAATTGGTGTGCAAGGGATCCCAAGCATCCAACGTGCCCGGAGTCAATGATGGATTAAGGGGCTTGCACAACAATAGCGTCCGCCGAGGTGGATAACCAAACCAATTAACCAAAGAGAACTCCAACATTTACACCACACAATGTTGAACCAAAAGAACCATAGCTTGCAAATTTCTTCAAAGGCTTCACCCCTAGCCTTAGCTAGAGGTTTAGCCAACCATGCTACAATGGAATACTAAATTCTCTACAAAAGAGAAAACTACTCTACACTCAAAAGAAAGAAGGAAAGAAAACTAAAGAAGAGAAGAGAGGAGTTGTAGAGAATGGGATGGGATGAGATGAGATTTTTTTGGATGATTGAAATGAGGAGGAGAGGCCTCCTTTTATAGACTTTTGAGAGGCTTCCAAGCCTCCTCCCAATCCTAGGTGGCACTCCAAACCCAAAGCAGATTTTTTTTTAGGTTCGGGAATGGAGTTACGCTTGGAGTGCCCAAAGCAAACTTTTGGGCTTGGAGTTAAGCTTGGAATGACATGTGGCAAAAAATTACTCCAAGCCTAGGTGGCACTCCAAACCCAAAGCAGATTTTTTTGGAGGTTTGGGAATGGAGTGAGGCTTGGATGATGAGGTGGCATGATAGCCTTACACATGTGTGGGGAGAGAGAGAGAGAGCGAGAGAGAGAGAGAGAGAGAGAGAGAGAGAGCTTCTCTCTTGCAGCCATGGATTTGGGCAAGTGAGATGGAGAGTTGCTGGAAAGTGAAGGGCTGGAGGACGACGCTGCTGTAGCTGGATGTCCAGCTGCTGGATGATTGGAGGATGGACGGCTGGTGATGGAGTTGCTGCAGAAGGATGCTAGATGAAGGAGATGATTTCCACTGCTGCAGCTGCTTGGACGGCTGGGATGATCAGCTGGTTGGATGGACGGTGAAGCTGCAGCATTACTGCTGCACGTGTGGGGATGCTGATGAATGGCTGGAACGTCCATTGTTTGGACTGCCGAAGGTGGAGATCAGTCCATCTAGTGGACGTGTTTGCAGTTGCTTGGACACACATGGATGGAGATTCGCTGGATCCATGGCCGGCACGTGCTACAGCAGGGACGTCCACGAGCTGGACTGGATGAAGGGCGTGTGATCAGTGGGGCTGCTGGCTGAACCATTGGATGATTGGAATGGGCCCATCTTGATGGACGGTGGATGTGAAGCTGGTTGATGAAAATCTGATGAACGGCTGGAAACAGTCCAGCATCTTGGACAGTGGATGAAGTTCCATGGCTGCCTTGCTCATGGACGGTGCTGGAGATCTCCAGCGTTGATGCAGATGGACGTGATGGAAGGTGATGATGGCTGGAGATGGATTGTTGAGGGTGATCACCATCGTCCATTGCTGCTGGATGGTGATGATGGGCTCCACTGAACAGAACAGATGGACGGTGATGAAGGTTGCCTTGACATGTGTGCAGCTGGAAGGATGGACGCTGATGGACTGAGAAGATGAAAGAGGGGCCACTTGCTGGACGGCTGCTGATGAATGGTGCTGGAGATCTCCAGCTACTGGACGTCAACTGAAGATAGAAGCAGCTGTTGCTGCTTGTGGTGCTAAAGATGGACAGTCCAGATGTTGTGGACGTCTGATCTGCTGGCTTGATTTGATGGTGGTCTGGACGGCTGATGTTGTTTGGATGGTGATTGCTAGCCACTGATGCTTGGCTGAATGGAGGGACGGCTGATGGCTGCTGCTGATGATGGCCATGTCCAGCAGGTGGATGATCAGCAACAGGACGGTGGAGATGTTGGCTGTTGGATGCTGTTGAGATCTGCTGGAGTGGTTTGCTGGACGGACGTCCTGGAGATGGACTGGACGTGAGGTGACCATTGATCCCACCATCTGGACGGTTGAGATGATCCACATGCTGACCTTGATTGGACGATGAAGATCACACCATCAGTTGGATGTGGGTGATGGCGAATGGAGATCCCCCAGCTACTGGACTTGGATGGACAGTCTGGTGGGATTCACCTTGCAATGCTTCACACGTACAAGGTGGGGTCCACTGGCTGTTTGAATGGATAGATGCTGGTGCTGGAATGCACATGTGCAAATGGACGATTGATGCTGGGTGCTGATTACACACGTGTGGACTGGAACCATTCCACTAGCTATAGGATGATCAGTTGTAGAAATGGATGGTTGGATGAAACGTGCTGAAGGAGCCACTTGATCTGCTGTTGATCGACGCTCAAAGGGTGGGGCCTTAATGGATGGCTGAGGTTTGACGGCCTCCAGCCATGGACGGTGATGACGATGCTAGAGATGGAAGCTCCACCTTGCGCATACGTGCAGGAGCTGAGTGGGCACTTGATGATAGGCCGAGCTTTGGACATTGCAGATGCATTGGATGTCCTACGTTGGAAAGTGGGGTCCACTATAGCTGATCTGATGCTCATGAAAGTGTGGCCCGCCTTGATGCATTGTTGGTCCCTCATGTGGACATCCAATCTTGACCATTCAAACTTGTGTGATCGCCTTAATCATAACCATCATACATAACCTGGATTTTTAAATGAACGGTTGTGATGCGGTCCACCATAGAACATGATCCATCCTTTGATCTTTACGGTCTGATTTCCTTCCAAGCTGCTCTGATGGTTGATCTTGCTTGCTTTTGGACCTTTAAACGCCCTGATTGGCTCAGATCTTGCCCAACCTCTCCTGAACACCTGAAGACAGAAAATTAACCAAATGAGGGATAATTAACAAGAAAAACAATGATAACACCCTTAACAACCAGGGTTAATTATATAATATTAGGTACTTATCAAGTTCTAATGAAGCACATAGAATTCAAACTTATAGCCTTCGGAGCAACAGCCATGCCAAGAGACTATGGCATGATCTAAGGTTACTATAATTCGAATCTAATCAATCCAAACATGGCAATCTCAGAGATTTGCAAGGAACTCATGTCCAAAGTACATGAACTCTCATAAAACATCTAAAAACACCAACTTTATTCAAACTAGAACTTAAAAATCCAAACTTTAACTAAAGGTACTTGAATTAAACAAACCCTACATTAGAAATAACTACAAGCTTCACCTCTTAGCTCTAGCTAAGCGGTTCTAGCCGAGCATCATCATACTTCAATTAAAAACAATGAAAAGCAACTAGAAAACATGAAAAATTGGATTTAGAGGAGTTGTAGACACTCCACAATGATTCTCGTCACCTCTCATGAGTTCCCAAGCCTTCTATGATGAGTTTAGATCCACCCCTAGGTGTCCTTCTATAGCATTGAAGCTCCACCGCCTTAGAATCTTCCAGAAGTGCGTAACAACTTATGCAACGCATGAATTTTTTAAGCTTGAAGAACAAGCTTTCTTTTATTTTTTTTTGCATGGCCGACTGGTCAAGCAACCAGTCATGGCCTCTGGCCGACCGGTCGGATCTGCCTCTTTTCAGTCTAGTAAGGTTTTGCTTAAAAACTTCATAGCTTAGGAATATATGACCGGTTGTTAGTGGTGGCCGACAGGTCGGACAACCGGTCAATTTTGAGCATTTTTCATCCAGCAAGGTTAGCAACACGGGGCCCATTGATTTTAAATTTTTGACCGGTCTAACGACCGATCAGTGGCCATAGTCGACCGGTTAGCTAGCTGGTCGATAGTTGTTAGGGCTCAAATTCTCACCCATTATAAAACAGTGTTCAGCAGTCCATATACGATGAGTCGGACCAACTTCGAGATCAGAAATACCCGAAAAATGCCAGTGCAACCCTAACATGTGCGATCATGACAAAAACCTACAAATGTAATTTTAGAGCAAAATTACACATGCGGATGGCCGCCTAATGATTCAAAACACCCCAAAACCCTTAACCTGCAAGTTTCAAAGTCACATGGTTCATATCGTTACCTCCGCGCACCAAAATGCGTTTTATCCCTATCCAGAGCTGACTGAAAGGGCCTAAAAACCTACAAGTATCATTTTTTAGCAGAATTGGACATCGGTAATGCTGCCAAATGGTTCAAAATGCCTAAAAAACCTTAACTAGCAAGTCTGAAGTCCTTGCGGTGCATATTTTCATGTGCGCACTTCCTAGAACAATATTCCCATGCAAAGAGCCGACCCGAAAGCTCCAAATTGGTAAGGAACTATTAAAATTCATAGCAGATGACCATCGGTACCCCACCCATTCATTCAGGAGGTCGATTGGTTTAAAAGTGGCTTGGCGTCAGTGACTTCAATCCCTGAAAGAGTAGCTGTCCTCTGGAGGTCGCCCGTCGGAGCCTAAACTAAAGAAATTTCTAAGTAGTGGGATGCATGCACACGCCACATAGGAGACATGCGCATGGTATGGGGGGACATACTCCCACACCTCATACAACATGCGCATGAGAGCCCTCTCTCTCCCTTTTCAATATTTTTAAAATGTTAAAAAATACAAAAATCATAAGATATATGTAAGGGGGGGCACATGCGACCACACCAGAGCACATGCGCCTAGTGCATGGGCACATGTACCTACACCCCATACATCATGTGCATACCCCCTTCTTGTTCTCACATGCACCCATGCTCAATCTCATATGTGGACCCGATTAGATACCCGACTTACCTGCTATAAATACCCTGCATTTGCTGAGAGAAAGGACGACATCACCATCCAGAGCACCCTTGCAGAGGTAATCCCTCCTCAGAATCCTCGCCAGAAAGGGATTTCTCCCACCGGAAGGAGAAAATTCAAAAAATTTCCAAAGTTCCATCCCACATGCGCCCATTCTTTGAAGGGGGGGGGGGGGGGGGGGGGGGGATCTGTTATAGGAAAAATAAAGGAGATCAACTCAGTTGTTAATTGTACGCGGACGCCCATTCGACTCTCGAGAACATCTGATCGAGAGTCGCAGATTGGGGAAATACGGAAGTACCCATTGGACCCTCGAGATCATCTGAGCGAGAGTCGCAGATCGGGTAAGTGCAGGATGCCCATCCGACCTTCGAGATCATCTAATCACAAGCCGCAGATTGGGTAAGCGCGGGATGTTCATCCGACTCTCGAGATCATATGCTCGAGAGTCGTAGGATGGATAAATACGGAGCACCTATTCGCAAGGCTTCGAGCTCCCATAGCCGATGGTCAGATAAAGCAAAGCAAAGGTCCCCTTCTTGAACAGCGAGCAGATCTTCTCACAAGTCGTTGAAAGGTGTTACGCCAAAATGAGCGAGCACTTGGACTCGCGACCATGTTCCAACATGCGAACAGCTTTTCTGCGGCTACAACTCTTATCCTTCAGTACCAATACCCGATTCCCTGTCGAGCAGCTTGTCCAATCCCTCTGCGATTGCAGGTAGGGCTACACCCAGTTCGGTGGTTTCCGTCTTATCGGCGTCTCCTTCCTTTTTCGCTGGCTATGACTCCAACTACGGTTTCCAGCTCTACATGAGCAATCAGCGCTATTACTACACCTACCGGCAGCCCGTATAGGTCGGTTTTTGGGCTTATCTTCTCTGGTGGTTCCGGATCTCAAGGGATTGCCATCAAGGGACTTGATTGCCGAAATAAGTCATTGGGTTGGATCTCGTCTCCAAAGATGAGGATCTTATCCCACGAAATCAGCAAGATCTCAATATCATACACGAGATCAGCGGGATCTCGATATCTTGCATAACAGATTGAACCGCTTCAGATCTATATAATGGAACGACTCCATTAAGAAAAGGTACACACAATATTCGATCTCTGTCCCGTTTTGCCTGGCTGCTCTTCTTCCTGCTTTGGTCTGACTTAAGCATCGGAGGGTTAACGGCTGGACCCCAGCCACCCTTAGTTGCTGTCTGTCTTCTTTCAGGTTTGGCGGGGAAAATCTCTAGAGGAGAGAAGGTGAACGTTCGACGGATCTTGTTACAAAATCTGACATTAACAGTTTGGCGCCGTCTGTGGGAACGACTTGATCATCAAAATCAATCGTGCCACCGGTAAAGATCTTTCGGCGATGCCTCCTAAAAAGGCTGTTCATCCTTCGACTTCAAGGCAGGCACCACCTCCGCCTGATGAAACGGAATCCGTACCTACCCTTCCACCTACCTCGACGAACATCCCTCAAGGAGCCCCAACTATGCCATCACCAAACCCACTATTGGAAGCTTCTGGAAATCAAGACGATGTCCTACGTTTCCTCGGAAACACTCTCCTAACTCTAAACGCCGGAGTTCAAGCGCTGTCAAATCGACTTGATCAGCATTTCCCTGAACCTCAGAGACAAGCCTCCGAAGGGTTACCACCGCAGCCCATACCAGTGGCATCTAGACATTCTATGGACGAACCACAGGTCCCACCACTTGGCAGCCATCCCCCTGTACGGTTTCCACATTCTATACATTCTAGTTCGTCTCGACAACCTCAACCGCAGGGCTCCACCGCCGAAACATCAAGCTATACCCTACCATGGGAAGGAGATCTCAAAAGAATCCATGATCGTTTTGATGTCATGGAATAGCGATACCAGGCAAATCGGCCATCTGCCGTCATGGCGGCGATACATCAATCCGAGTCCCCCTTCACCAGCGAGGTTATGGAAGCCCCGTTACCTAGAAAGTATCGAACGCCTGTTATCACCCTGTACACAGGTATTGGCGACCCTCTTGAACATCTGGAAACATACAGGTCCCTCATGGAGTTGGAGGGACATGGTTCAGAAATCATGTGTAGGGCTTTTCCCTTAACATTGAAGGAAGCAGCTCGTACGTGGTTCCGGGGGTTAAAGCCTCGTTCCATCAGTTCCTTTTCCCAGTTATCGGAGATATTCCTTTCTCAGTTCATGGGAAGCATTCGCATTAAGAAGCCAGCCTCCCATCTGATGAATCTGAAACAGCAGCATGGGGAGACAATAAAGGAGTTCACAGTACGGTTCACTGCCGAAGCCGTCCAAACTGAGGGTTACACTGAAGAAAAGGGTCTTACAGCCCTCATTGCTGGAATAACGAGTGAGAAATTCAGGTTTGCCTTAGATAAAGGCCCTCCGAAAACTATGGCAGAGTTCCAAGCCAAAGCTCAGAAATATATCAATGTAGAAGAAGTCGCATTGACACGCCATGGAGTACAGAGTAAGAAACGCAAGCCAGAAGGAACCTCTTCTGCAAATAAAAAATATCGTCGTGATCAGCGCGATCATTCTCCCAAGAAGCCTTACTCTGGTAAATATCATAACTACACCCCTCTTAATCAGTCTCATGAAAAGGTTCTAATGGAGATTAAACACAAGCCATATGTAAAGTGGCCCGCAAAGATCAAATCCGATCCTGAGAAGAGGGATAAGAGCAAGTTCTGTTACTTCCACAAAGATCACGGGCATAGGACCCAGGACTGCATCTCTCTACGTGACCATATCGAAGCCCTTATTCGAAAAGGCCATCTTCAGGATTATGTTGCTCGTAAAAATCGATCACCAGAAAGGACGAAGACCTCATCTCGCCAAAAGGAACCGCCTCATCATCAAACTGACCAAGAGGACGCTGAGCCCACGGGAGAAATCCGCACCATCGTCGGAGGACCAACTTGTGGGGGTGACTCTCAAGCTTCAAGAAAAGCATACGCTCGAAAGGCGTCCAAAGAACCCCAGCAGATCTATTGGCTGGAACAGTCGTCTAGCTCGTCAAAAGCCAACCATCCTCTAATTTCCTTCACTCTCGAAGATGCAACGGGAATTCACTTCCCTCACGAAGATTTCATCGTAGTCACATTGAAGGTATCAAATTATCTGACACATCGAATTATGGTGAATACAGGTAGCTCGGCCGATATTCTATACTTGGAGGCTTTCAACAAAATGACACTTGCCAGAGGCCTACTCAAGCCAGTTTCGACCCCCCTCGTAGGCTTCGGAGGTGAAGTAGTGACACCTGAAGGAAGCATTGATCTCCCGGTTACTTTCGGAGAAAGTCCAGCGAAGACCACCATCTTCGTAAACTTCCTCGTGGTGGACCTAAAATCAGCATATAACGCCATTTTGGGGCGGCCGTCTCTAACTAAGATTGGGGCAGCCTTACACCCTTCATATCTGTGTGTTAAATTTCCTACCCCAAATGGTATCGGGGTCGTGCGAGGAAGTCAACAGGAGGCACGGTCTTGCTACCAGATAGCCCTCCAAGATCGAAAGAAGGCTCAAGCGACACCCGTCATGGAGATAGCTCAAGGTTCACCCGACGTTCCCTCCACCACCTCGTTGGATCCGAGAGAAAATGCTCTGAAGTCAGGAACTCCGGGGGAGGAAACAGTGGCGATTCACCTGACCGAAGGCGACCCGCCTAAGATTGTGTACATTGGATCCTCTTTAACCAGTGCCCACCGCGGAGATCTGATCCGTTTCCTCACTGAATACCAGGACGTGTTTGCTTGGTCTCATAAAGATATGCCAGGCATTGACCCCAACGTCATCGTACATCGTCTCAATATCGATCCAAAGCATAAACCCGTACACCAGCGTCGACGAGCCTTCACTGCCGAAAGGCAAATGGCGATCAAGGCTGAAGTTGAAAAGCTACTCACGGTCAATTTCATAAAAGAAATTGACTACCCAGAGTGGGTCGCGAACGTAGTTCTCGTCCGGAAAGCTAATGGCAAATGGAGAATGTGCGTCGACTATTCAGACTTGAACAAAGCATGTCCCAAAGATAGCTTCCCGACACTGCGGATTGACCAGTTAGTCGATTCAACAGCTAGACACGCTCTGCTTAGCTTTATGGATGCTTATTCTGGTTACAACCAGATCATGATGCATCCACCTGATAGCCAGCATACCACCTTCATCACAGATCAAGGATTATATTGCTACCAGGTAATGCCGTTCGGTCTCAAGAATGCAGGGGCCACTTATCAACGTCTCGTCAACAAAATATTTGCTGCTCAAATCGGTAGGAATATGGAAGTCTATGTTGATGACATGCTCGTAAAAAGCACTATAGAAGCTGATCATATTTCTGATCTTCGAGAAGCCTTCGACTTAATGAGGAGGTATCAAATGAAATTAAACCCAGAGAAATGTGCGTTCGGTGTGTCTGCAGGAAAATTTCTCGGGTTCATGGTTGGCCAACGCTGAATTGAGGCAAATCCTGAGAAAATAAAAGCATTGATAGAGATGAAATCTCCCACCACTCTGAAGGACGTCCAGCGTCTGGCTGGTCGGATCGCATCGTTAAACAGGTTCATCTCGTGAGCATCAGACAAGTGTTTACCTTTCTTCAAACTCCTTCGTACAACGGCCAAGTCTGATTGGAAATGGACGCCACGATGTGAGGAAGCCTTTCAACAATTGAAGCTATTCATGAGCACACCCCCCATTTTATCTAAACCTGTAGCACATGAGCAACTCATTCTTTATCTCTGTGTCCACTACGGCCGTTAGCGCCGCTTTAATAAGAGAAGATTCCGGGGTGCAGAGGCCCGTTTATTATATCAGTCGAGCAATGGTTGATGCAGAAACTAGGTATTCTGATATGGAGAAACTGGCCCTAGCCTTAGTCACGGCAGCTCGAAAACTGCGACCATATTTTCAAGCCCACGCTATTTTAGTACCGACGAATCACCCGCTACAACAAGTCCTTCAAAAACCTGAGGCTTCCGGACGATTAACTAAATGGGCGGTCGAGATCAGTGAGCACGATATCTCATTCTGTCCTAGGACCGCAGTAAAGGGCCAGGCCGTGGCTGACTTCATCGCTGAATTCACATACTCCTCCGAAGATAATACTATGACCAGCGACCATCCTCCTTGGTCACTCTTCGTGGACGGGTCGTCGCGGGCCACTGGTAGCGGAGCGGGCCTGATTTTAGTGGCTCCCGACGGGTCACATTTTCAATATGCTCTGTGTTTCGAATCTCGCGTCTCAAATAATGAAGCAGAATACGAGGCCCTGATCGTTGGCCTTGAACTGGCCGTTGTCCTTGCAGTTCAGAATCTGTTAATCCATAGCGATTTCCAGCTCATTGTCAAACAAGTTCTCGGTGAATTTGAAGCCAAAGAAGAAAGGATGGCCTTATACAAGTCTCGTGTACTCATCCTGCTCGTGAAACTGAAGACCTATGAAATAATCCACATTCCTCGCGAGCAGAACCAACTTGCCGACTCATTGGCTAAGCTCGCTTCCGCACCAGAATCTGAGTTAGCACATTCGATCCCCATCGAGCATCGTCAGAACCTAAGTATCGACCAATCGGCTCTTGAGCAGGTAATATCGGTACAATCGTCTCCATGTTGGATGGATCCCATCATCCTGTATCTCAGAGACGGATACCTACCAGACAATAAGAAAACTGCAAGACAACTTTGGCTTCGAGCTTCCAGGTACACCTTGCAAGACGGAATATTGTTGCGAAAAAGTTTCTCCTTGCCTTATTTAAGGTGTCTTCATCCAGAAGAAGCACTTCATGTTTTAGACGAAGTACACCAGGGGGCATGTGGTAATCACCCCAGGGTGCAATCCCTAGCATATAAGGCGATGCGGCAAGGATATTATTGGCCCACTATGAAAGCAGATGCAATTGAATTTTCTAAAAAATGCGACAAGTGCCAGCGATATTCACCTATACCTCATGTACCTTCCGAACGGATGACTCCGGTTGATAGCCCTTGGCCTTTTGCTCAGTGGGGGGTCGATATCATCGGGCCCTTACCCATGGGAAAGGGACAAAATAGGTTCGCGATCGTAGCGGTTGATTATTTCACCAAATGGGCCGAGGCAGAACCATTAGCCAAGATTACTGAGAAACAAACTACTAAGTTTGTATGGAGAAATATTATATGCCGTTTCGGACTTCCTCACACTATAATTATCGATAACGGAACACAGTTTGACAACGCAGCTTTTGATGAATTTTGTGAAAAATGGAAGATACGTAATCTCTGCACTTCTCAATATCATCCTCAGGCAAATGGGCAGGTCGAGGCAGTGAATAAGATCATCAAGCACCATTTAAAGACCAAGCTAGGGAATGTAAAGGGATGTGGCCAGAACTTCTGCCAGAAGTATTATGGGCGTATAGAACCACGGCTTGTACATCAACAGGAGAAACCCCTTTCTCCTTAGCTTTTGGCGTCGACGCAGTGGTACCAGTGGAAATTCAAGTGCCCTCATATCGGATCGAGCAGTATGACCCTGCGAGTAATCAGGAAAACCTCTGACTTCATCTCGATCTCTTGGAAGAATGAAGAAATGCTTCCCAAGTACGAGTGGCAGCATATCAACAACGTATTGCTCGTTATCGAAATGCTAGGGTTCGGCCTAGATCCTTCCAGCCCGGAGATTTGGTCCTGAGGCAAAAACTTGGAGTTCCCGCTTGCTCGCTGGATCCAAATTGGGAAGGCCCATATCAGGTTGTCAGGATCGTGCGACCCGGTACTTATTATCTTGAAGACATGCAGGGGAAGCCCGTACATCGCCCTTAGCACGTGGAGCATTTGTTGCGATACTACCCCTAGATTCGATGTAGTTCATAAACAACTTTTTATGAATAAAGCGAAAGATATCTTTTGGTCGCTAATCCATTAACCTGGATCTGAATAGCCCTGAAGAGGATGCATACAATTCCTTGGCCAATCGCCTACCTTTGGTAGGGTTAAATTCACCCAGGATGGTCGCATTTCTATTTTATGGATGACCTTCACACCCTTGGTAAACCTGGAGGCAAACTTGGAGTCTCAATCGATAGATCAGTCTATCTCCACGAGGGTTTGGTCGCTACGACCCCCCGGATTGAGCACATTCTCTCAATCGATAGATCAGTCTATCTCCACGAGGGCATGGTCGCTACGACCCCCCAGATTGAGCACATTCTCTCAATCGATAGATCAGTCTATCTCCACGAGGGCATGGTCGCTACGACCCCCCGGATTGAGCACATTCTTTCAATCGATAGATCAGTCTATCTCCACGAGGGCATGGTCGCTACGCCCCCCCCCCCCCCCCCCCCCCCCCCCCCCCGGGTTGAGCATAACTCATTGCAACAAGGCATTCAGTACATGAAAAGAAAGTAAACAAAAATGAGAAGGCATTCATTGCGTGAAAGGGAAAGAGTAAACGAGGACAATACTTCCAAAAATATTTTTTCATTGATGATAAATGTTTACAATATCTACTCACGAATACAAAAGAGATGAAAACAAAGAAAATCAATCCCTTGGAAGAGGAGCTGTGCTCTCGACTTCAGGGCCCATTTCTGGAGCCCCTTCAGCCTGAGTGGCTTCAGTCACCTCGTTCTCAGCAGCAGCTTGCTCTTCGGCAGCTATGATGGTCGCGACTCGACCAAACTCCCCCATATCAAAGGATGGGATCATTCGTTGCACTACTCTTAGCGCAAAGTCACGACCAGCATCATATGACTCGTACCTTTCGTCGTCATATAGCTGCGAAGTCCGAAACTCAGAAACCGCCCGAGGACCTTCCTCCGAGAGCATTTTTACAAGGGCGACTCTCTCCTCGTCCCAGTGGATCGAGTCGTCCTTAAGCTGTGCAAGAGCGGTGCGCTCCTTGGTCAGGTTGTCGTAGGCCTCCTTGAGCTGCGACCTGGCCTCCACGAACTGCTCCTCCAACGAGATCTTGTCTTGGCGGAAGATCTCCCTCTCTCTCTCAGCCTTCTCCTTCAAACCCGTGAGCTTCACGAAGTCTGAGTCCAAGGCCTGATACCTGTCGGTCAGGACTTGGATTTTCTCGATGAGGATCTTTTTCTCCTCATCTCTCTTCGCGATCACCGCCTCACGGGCCTTGAGCAGCTGATCTCTTCCTTGAACTGCCTTCTCCAAGGCAGTCCTCTTCCCCTCAGCTTCATCTATCGTGCGACGGGCGGCAATGATATCACGCCTCGTTCGCAGGATAAGATCTAGGCCCTGCAAAAGTGATGAAAAATGTGAGAAAGAATTCTGGAGCGTAGTAACAGATTAAAGCAGGTCTTGACAAGGTCTTACCTGAACCATCCTCACCCCCGCTTCGAGGAAAAGGTTCTCAGGGCTTGGCTCGGGAAGAGAGCCGAAGGCATGAGGAGGGACGTTCTCAAATAAAAATTTACATACTGGATGGAGGTGGCGGGGAATAGAGTACATCCCGCTCCCTGACGGTTGAGTAACGACCAACCCGGCCTGCTCGCGAGGTGGAGGCATTGACTCGCGAGCAGGTCCCTGCTCGGCAGCAGGGACCAGTTCGCGAGCAGGAGTCGGCTCCTGAGGCTCTACCTGCTCTCGAGCCTCTTCAGCTGGGGGGCAGCCGGACCCCACCCCATCCGGGGAGTTGTCAGCAATGTTAATCACTGGTGGTCCAGGTGCGACCACCAGTGAGGGAATAGTGGGCCCAGCCGGGGCCCCCGCCATGCTCGCAGGAGGGGCAGGCTGATCGCTACCCGTGCGGATGGATGATGGAGATGGTTCGGCATGTATTCTCTTCTGCCTCTTGGAGCCTGTGCCCTTCAGTTGGGGCAACAGACCCCTCTTCTCTCCAGCCTTCGTCATCTCAACCTCTCTTCTGGAAATTAAGCCCGCTGCAGCAAGTCGCGAGGGAGACAGGCAAGCCTCGATATGCCTGTCACCAACAGGCACCTTGTACACCTTTACAATTTTCTCGTTGATCCCTCCCTTCAAATTTGGTTTTCTCAAGGCCGGGATACCTGCGAGCACTAACAGGGGTCAAATGAAGCAAAAACCCTAAAAACCTAACTGGAGAAACTGCACAATGCAGGATTGTGCCTACCTTCACAAAAAAATCGGGTCACTCCTGGACCCCTGGAGGTAGACTCCCAGTTCCCGGAAGCATAGAACCACCGCTTCCTCCAGCCAGGATAGTTCGAGGAGGGCTTCCCCAACACGAAGTTATCCCGGTGCCAATAACACAAATAATACCAGCCTTCGCTGGAGGGAGCTTTCTTCAGACGGAACATACGGAGGAACTCCTCCGCCGTGAGTTCCCCGTTGCCGGCCTGGGCCCAGAGGGCAAAGGAGCCCAGAACTACCCTCCACCCGTTCATGATGAGTTGCCCGGGGGCAATCTTGTAACAACGGAGAACATCGCGGATAAAGGGATGGAGGGGGAGGCGTACCCCCAGGATAAGCTGGTACTCATAAAAAGCTACGCATCCTGGGGGGGGGGGGGGGGGGGGGGGAGTCTGGTGTCTCTCCATCTCCGGGCAAGCAGAGAGTAACTGAGTCAGGAATCAGGTATCTCTCCCGCAACTCAGCCAACCGGTCCTCCGATAAAACGGAAGGATATCCGGCTGCAGTGTATCTCCCTGCCGGAACCCTCGCACTGCTGGAGGCAGAGGATTCCGGAGTGGCATCCCCGAGAGGGACGGTGGTCTCGTCAGAGTTCCCAGCCATGAGAAGATAAAAACAAAGGAAGAAAAAAGAAGTATACCAAAACAGAAAGAAAGAAAAGGAGCACCAGAGGAAGAAGAATGGAAAGAGAAGACTGCAAGTTCCTTTCGAAAAGCTTCTGTAGAAAATCAGAGAAATGGCGGACTCCGTATATTTATAGGCAATCATTCCGCCGTATCTAATGGCACGTGGCAGTCCCTCCTTTGGCGCAACACTCGAGCAGGCATGCCCATTAACTCCTCAGACACGTGGCGAGCGCCCCTTCATTTTCTGTCTGCGGAAAGACTGCGGAAAGCTGGCTCTCATTAATTCCAGCCCATCATGCGAGGTTCCGTTCTCGATAAAGGCAGCTGGCGGTTACGTGTGGTAATGAGCTAAGTCCTTCCCTTCAAAATTCTTGGCGGCAAGGACTTGGGGGGCATCTGTTATAGGAAAAATAAAGGAGATCAACTCAGTTGTTAATTGTACGCGGACGCCCATTCGACTCTCGAGAACATCTGATCGAGAGTCGCAGATTGGGGAAATACGGAAGTACCCATTGGACCCTCGAGATCATCTGAGCGAGAGTCACAGATCGGGTAAGTGCAGGATGCCCATCCGACCTTCGAGATCATCTGATCACAAGCCGCAGATTGGGTAAGCGCGGGATGTTCATCCGACTCTTGAGATCATATGCTCTAGAGTCGTAGGATGGATAAATACGGAGCACCTATTCGCAAGGCTTCGAGCTCCCATAGCCGATGGTCAGATAAAGCAAAGCAAAGGTTCCCTTCTTGAACAGCGAGCAGACCTTCTCACAAGTCGTTGAAAGGTGTTACGCCAAAATGAGCGAGCACTTGGACTCGCGACCATGTTCCAACATGCGAACAGCTTTTCTGCGGCTACAACTCTTATCCTTCAGTACCAATACCCGATTCCCGTCGAGCAGCTTGTCCAATCCCTCTGCGATTGCAGGCAGGGCTACACCCAGTTCAGTGGTTTCCGTCTTATCAGCGTCTCCTTCCTTTTTCACTGGCTATGACTCCAACTACGGTTTTCAGCTCTACATGAGCAATCAGCGCTATTACTACACCTACCGGCAGCCCGTATAAGTCGTTTTTTGGGCTTATCTTCTCTGGTGGTTTCGGATCTCAAGGGATTGCCATCAAGGGACTTGATTTCCGAAATAAGTCATTGGGTTGGATCTCGTCTCCAAAGATGAGGATCTTATCCCAAGAAATCAGCAAGATCTCAGTATCATACACGAGATCAGCGGGATCTCGATATCTTGCATAACAGATTGAACCGCTTTAGATCTATATAATGGAACGACTCCATTAAGAAAATGTACACACAATATTCGATCTCTGTCCCGTTTTGCCTGGCTGCTCTTCTTCCTGCTTTGGTCTGACTTAAGCATCGGAGGGTTAACGGCTAGACCCCAGCCACCCTTAGTTGCTGTCTGTCTTCTTTCAGGTTTGGCGGGGGAAATCTCTAGAGGAGAGAAGGTGAACGTTCGACGGATCCTGTTATAAAATCTGACATTAACAGATGGGGGATGTGCAAAAAATTGCACTAAGTCACATAGTGACATGTGCCCACTCTCTAGGAGGCTGAAAAGTGAGAAAATTCACTAAGCATAAATCCCACATGGGCTCACTGTTGGAGACTGGGCGCATGTGCAAATGACATGTGCTTGGATCTCTATCTCTCTCTCTTTTAACTAAGTTAGGCCACATGCGCCTGGGGGGGGGGGGGACATGCGCCCACCTCCAGAGCAACATGCACCCACTCTCACTACAGCTCCCACCCCATGCTCTTGGACATTGATGGGGAGGTGGGACTTTCCGAGGTGTGGCCCGCCTTCGATGTGTCCCGCCTTCTGATCAAGTTGACGCTCCTAGACACACATCGATGTCCTCTATCTATCTCCCAAATCGGATTCGCCAACGGTCAATGATAAGTGGGCCAAATCGGAGTTTGATCAAAATAGCCAACACTTAGTCAAAATTGTAAACCTCAGAAACCTTTTCGTAAGTGCCAGAAATGCTGAAATCAAGAGGAATCGGGCGGAATTTGACCGACCCCGACAGGGAGACTTGTCTCCGCCATAACATGATACACCATAATGACGTACCACGATGAGATTATTCGATCTCAAGACCCTCAAAAACCTTGATCAGACCATAAACAGGTTCACTACTTAGTTGCTTTCAGCCTTGGGAAGTGCCCTGTTGGCTCAAAAATCAACTTACACTAAGCGAAACGGAATGCGATCGCACTGACGCTGTTAATGTCAAATTTCGTAACGAGATCCTCCGGCTTTTCTCCTTCGCTCCAGCAGAGATTTCCACCACCAGACCTGAAGCAAGACAGCGAATAAGGGTGGCTGGGGACCAGCCGTTAGCCCTCCGATGCTCAAGTTAGACCACAGAAGAGAAGCCAAGCAAAACGGGACCAAGATTGAATGATGTGTACGTACCTGCTCTCAATGGAGCCACCCCTTTATATAGATCTGAAGCAATCCAATCTATTACGTGAGATGTCGAAATCCCGTTGATGTCGCATACGATACTGAGAATTCGCTGATTTCTTGGGATAAGATCCTATCTTTTTAGTAGATCTAACCCAATGACTTATTCCAACAATCACGCCCCTAGATGGTAATCCCTTGAAATCCGGCTGGATCCGGCTGGAAACCATAGTTGGAGTCATGACCTCCGAAAAGGAAGGAGACGCCCGTAGTTGGAGTCATGGCCTCCGAAAAGGAAGGAGACGCCCGTAGTTGGAGTCATGGCCTCCGAAAAGGAAGGAGACGCCCGTAGTTGGAGTCATAGCCTCCGAACTGGTTGCAACCCGTAGGAAAGCTGCTCGCAGGTTAAAATGTGGTCGCGAGTCCAAGTACATATTTTGGATGTAACATCTTTCAACGACTTGTGAGAAGGTCTGCTCGCGGATCGAGCTTTGCCGTATTTGACTATCGGTTATGAAGACTCGAGACTTGCGAATAGCTGCTCCATATTTTTCAATCTATGACTCCTGATCAGGTGAGCTCGAGAGTCGAATGGTCGTCCCGCACTTATCCAATATTCGACTCTCGATCATATAATCTCGAGAGTCGAATGGACGTCCCGCACTTATCCAATATTCGACTCTCGATCATATAATCTCGAGAGTCGAATGGACGTCCCGCACTTATCCAATATTCGACTCTCGATCATATAATCTCGAGAGTCGAATGGACGTCCCGCACTTATCCAATATTCGACTCTCGATCATATAATCTCGAGAGTCGAATGGACGTCCCGCACTTATCCAATATTCGACTCTCGATCAGATAATCTCGAGAGCGAGAGCGAAGTGGGCATTTCCGCGTGAAATCTTATCTCCATCATTTTGCCTATAACAGATGCCCCCCAAGTCCTTGCCGCCAAGAATTCTCAAGGAAAGGACTTAGCTCACTATCACACGAAATCGCTCGCTACTTTCATCGAGAACGGCACCCCTCATGATGGGCTGAAATTAATGAGCGCCAGCTTTCCGCAGCCTTTTCGCTGATGGAAAATGAAGGGGCGCTCGCCATGTGTTTGAGGAGTTAATGGGCGTGCCTGCTCGAGCGCTGTGTCCAAAGAGGGACTGCCACGTGCCATCAGATACGGCGGAATGATTGCCTATAAATATACGGAGTCCGCCATTTCTTTGATTTTCTACAGAAGTTTTTTCAAAAGAAACCTGCAATCCTTTCTTTCCATTCTTCTTCCTCTTCCGGTGCTCATTCTTTCCTTTTTCCTGTATACTTCCTTTTTCTTCTTCTTTTATTTTCATCTCCCCATGGCTGGGAACTCTGACGAGACTACTGTCCCCCTTGGTGATGCCACTCCGGAGTCCTCTGCCTCCAGCAGTGCAAGGGTTTCGGCGGGGAGATACACAGCAGCCGGATATCCTTCCGTTTTATCGGAGGACCGGCTGGCTGAGCTACGGGAGAGATACCAAATCCCTGACTCTGTAACTCTCCGCTTGCCCGGAGGTGGAGAAACACCCGACTCCCCCCCCCCCCCCAAGGATGCGTAGCATTTTACGAGTACCAGCTCATCCTGGGGGTACGCCTTCCCCTCCATCCCTTTGTTCGCGATGTACTACGGTGTTACAAGATTGCCCCTGGGCAACTCATTGTGAACGGGTGGAGGGTGGTTTTGGGCTCCTTTGCCCTTTGGGCTCAGGCTGGCAACGGGGAACTCACGGCGGAGGAGTTCCTCCGTATGTTCCGTCTGAAGAAAGCTCCATCCAGCGAAGGCTGGTATTATTTATGTTACTGGCACCGGGATAATTTCGTGTTGGGTAAGCCCTCCTCGAACTATCCCGGCTGGAGGAAGCGGTGGTTCTATGCTTCCGGGAGCTGGGAGTCTGCCTCCTCCAGGGGTCCAGGAGTGACCCGGTTTTTATGTGAAGGTAGACATAATCCCGTATTGTGCAGTTTCCTTAGAATAATTTTTAGGGTTTTGCTTCGTTTGACCATTATTTGTGCTCGCAGGTATCCCGGCATTGCGGAAACCGAATTTGAAGGGTGGGATCAACGAGAAGATCGTCAGAGTGTATAAGGTGCCTGTCGGAGATAGGCATATCGAGGCTTGCTTATCTCCTTCGCGACTTGCAGCAGCAGGCCTCATATCCAGAAGAGAAGTCGAAATGACGAAGGCTGGAGAGAAGAGAGGCCTACTGCCCCGTCTGAAGGGCACAGGTTCCAAAAGGCAGAAGAGAACCCCTGCCGAACCGTCTCAATCTTCCATCCGCGCGGGCAGCGATCAGCCTGCCCTTCCCGCGAGCATGGCGGGGGCCCCAGCTGGGCCAACTATTCCTTCACTGGTGGTCGCACCTGGGCCACCAGTGATCAACATTGCAGATAATTCCCCAGATGGGGTGGGGTCCAGCTGCCCCCCAGCTGAAGAGGCTCGAGAGCAGGTAGAGCCTCAAGAGCCGACTCCTGCTCGGGAACTGGTCCCAGCTGCCGAGCAGGGACCTGCTCGCGAGTCCATGCCTCCACCTCGCGAGCAGGCCGGTTTGGTCGTTGCCCAACTGTCTGGGAGCGGGACGTACTCGATTCCACGCCACCTCCACCCTGTATGTAAGTTTTTGTTTGAGAACGTCCCGCCTCACGCCTTCGGCTCTCTCCCCGAGCCAAGTCCTGAGAACCTTATCCTTGAAGCGGGGATGAGGATGGTTCAGGTAAGACTTCGTCAAGATCTGTTTCGACCTGTTGTTATGTTCCAGAAATCTTATATTTTCCATCTCTTTGCAGGGTTTAGATCTTATTCTGCGAACGAGGCGTGATATTGTTGCCGCCCGTCGCACGATAGAGGAGGCCGAGGGAAAGAGGACTGCCTTGGAAAAGGCAGTTCAAGGAAGAGATCAACTGCTCAAGGCTCGTGAGGCAGTGATCTCGAAGAGAGATGAGGAGAAAAAGATCCTCATCGAGAAGATCCAAGTCCTGACCGACAGATATCAGGCCTTGGACTCAGACTACGTGAAGCTCACGGGTCTGAAGGAGAAGGCAGAGAGAGAGAGGGAGATCTTCCGACAGGACAAGATCTCGTTAGAGGAGCAATTCGCGGGAGCCAGGTCGCAGCTCAAGGAGGCCTACGACAACTTGACTAGGGAGCGCACCGCTCTTGCGCAGCTTAAGGATGACTCGATCCACTGGGACGAGGAGAGAGTCGCCCTTGTAAAAATGCTCTCGGAGGAAGGTACTCGGGCAGTTTCCGAGTTCCGGACTTCGCAGCTGTATGACGATGAACGATATGAGTCATACGATGCTGGTCGAGACTTTGCACTAAGAGTAGTGCAACGAATGATCCCATCCTTCGATATGGGGGAATTCGGTCGAGTCGTGACCATCATAGCTGCAGAAGAGCAAGCTGCTGTCGAGAACGAGGTGACCGAAGCCACGCAGGCTGGAGGGGCTCCTGAAATGGGCCCTGAAGTCGAGAGCGTGGCTCCTCCTAGCGATTGATTTCCTTTATTTTTTTTCTCTTGTATCTGCGCTCATGTATATGTAATCATCTGATTATCAATAAAAAGATATTTTTGGAAGTGTTGCTGTTTCGTTGCTGTTCTCCCTTCATCTTTCATTTTTTGCTTGTTAATCTTGAATGGATTCGTCAGAGATGTGACCCTTTAATTCGAGCATGAGCTAAGCTGCTCGCGATCAGGATGTGACCCCGTTTGCTGCCCTAATTAGAGCACGAGCTGCGGTGCTCGCATTTTGGAGTGCGATCCCTCCTCTCACCAATTGCGAGTAACTAACTCATGAAAAAATGAATTAGACTCAATCCGGGGGTCGTGAGACCATGTCCGCGTTGAGATAGACTGATCTATCGATTGAGATTTTGGTTCTACCAAGGGCAGAAGGTTGGTCAAGAGATGGTATTCATTCTCTTCGAGGCTGTTCAGGTCCATGAGAATGGAGAAGCGACCAACTAGTAATGATTTCAGTCCTACCAAAGGTAGGTAATTGGCCAAGAGGACGTGTAAGCACTCTTCAGGGCTATTCTGGTCCATATAAATGGAGTAGCGGCCAAAAGATATCTTTTACTTTATTCATAAAATGTTATGATAAACTACATCGAATCTAGGGGTAGTATCTTAGCAAATGCTCCACGTGCCAAGGGCGACGTACAGGCTTCCCTTGCATGTCTTCAAGATAATAAGTACCGGGTCGCACAACCCTAATAACCCGATACGGGCCTTCCCAATTCGGATCCAATGAACGAACAGGAATTCCAAGATTTTGCCTTAGAACCAAATCTCCGAACTGGAAGGATCTAGGTCGAACCTTCGCATTCCGATAACGAGCAATACGTTGTTGATATGCCGCCACTCGTACTTGGGAAGCATTTCTTCGCTCTTCCAAGAGATCGAGATGAAGTCGGAGATTTTCCTGATTGCTCGCGGGATCATACTGTTCGATCCGATATGAGGGCACTTGAATTTCCACTGGTACCACTGCGTCAACACCAAATGCTAAGGAGAAAGGAGTTTCACCTGTCGATGTACAAGCCATGGTTCTATAGGCCCATAACACTTCTGGCAGAAGTTCTGGCCACACCCCTTTACATTCACTTAGCTTGGTCTTTAAATGATGCTTTATAATTTTATTCACTGCCTCGACCTGCCCATTCGCCTGTGGATGATATGGAGAAGTGCGGAGATTACATATCTTCCATTTGTCGCAAAATTCATCAAAGGCTGCGTTGTCGAACTGCGTTCCGTTATCGGTAATTATAGTATGAGGAAGTCCGAAGCGACATATAATATTTCTCCACATAAACTTAGTAGTTTGTTTTTCAGTAATTTTGGCTAATGGTTCTGCCTCGGCCCATTTGGTGAAATAATCAACCGCCATGATCGCGAACCTATTATGTCCCTTTCCCATAGGTAAGGGTCCGATGATATCGATCCCCCACTGAGCAAAAGGCCAAGGGCTGTCGACTGGGGTCATCCGCTCAGACGGTACACGAGGTATAGGTTGATATCGTTGACACTTGTCGCATTTTTTAGAAAATTCTATGGCGTCTGCTTTCATAGTAGGCCAATAATATCCTTGCCTCATCGCTTTATATGCTAGAGATCGCCCCCTGGGATGATTACCACATGCCCCCTGGTGTACTTCATCTAGAACACGATGTGCTTCTTCTGGATGAAGACACCTCAAATAAGGCAAGGAGAAGCTTTTTCGCAACAAGATTCCATCTTGTAAGGTGTACCTGGCAGCTCGAAGCTGAATTTGTCTTGCAGCTTTCTTGTTTTATGGTAGGTATCCATCTCTGAGATAAAGGATGATAGGATCCATCCAGCATGGAGACGATTGTACCGATATAACTTGCTCGAGAGTCACTTGGTCGATACTCAAGTGTTGACGGTGCTCGATGGGGATCGAATGTGATAGTTCTGATTCTGGTGCAGAAGCGAGTTTTGCCAAGGAATCGGCAAGTTGGTTCTGCTCGCGAGGGATATGGAATATTTTGTAAGTCTTCAGTTTGGCGAGCAGGATGAGGACACGAGACTTGTATAAGGCCATTCTTTCTTCTTTGGTTTCGAATTCGCCAAGAACTTGGTTGACAATGAGCTGGGAGTCGCTATGAATTACCAAATTCTGGACTGCGAGGACAACGGCTAGCTCGAGGCCAACAATAAGGGCCTCATATTCTGCTTCATTATTGGAGACGCGTGATTCGAAACGTAGAGCGTATTGAAAATGCGACCCGTCTGGAGCCACTAAAATCAGGCCCGCTCCACTGCCACTGGCCCGCGACGACCCGTCCACGAAGAGCGACCAAGGAGGCTGGTCGCTGGTCATGACGCTATCTTCAGAAGAATATGTAAATTCGGCGATGAAGTCAGCCACGGCCTGGCCCTTGACTGCGGTCCTAGGACAGAATGAAATATCATGCTCGCTGATCTCGACCGCCCATTTAGTTAAGCACCCGGAAGCCTCAGGCTTTTGAAGGACTTGACGTAGTGGATGATTTGTTGGTACTAAAATATCATGGGCTTGAAAGTACGGTCGCAGTTTTCGAGCTGCCGTGATTAAGGCTAGGGCCAGTTTCTCCAAATCAGAATACCTAGTTTCTGCATCAACCATTGCTCGACTGATATAATAAACGGGCCTTTGTACCCCGGAATCTTCTCTTATTAAAGCGGCACTAACGGCCGTGGAAGACACAGATAAATAAAGAATGAGTTGCTCATGTGCCACAGGCTTAGATAAAATGGGGGGAGCGCTCATATATTGCTTCAGTTGTTGAAAAGCTTCTTCACATTGAGGTGTCCAGTTCCAATCAGACTTGGCCGTTGCACGAAGGAGTTTGAAGAAGGGCAGGCACTTGTCAGATGCTCGCGAGATGAACCTGTTCAACGATGTGATGCGACCAGCTAGACGCTGAACGTCCTTCAGAGTCACTGGGGATTTCATCTCTATCAATGCTTTAATCTTTTCGGGATTTGCTTCAATTCCACGTTGGCCAACCATGAACCCAAGAAATTTCCCTGCAGATACTCCAAACGCACATTTTTCTGGATTTAATTTCATCTGATACTTCCTCATCAGATCAAAGGCTTCTCGAAGATCAGGAATGTGGTCATCTTCATCGATGCTTTTCACGAGCATATCGTCAACATATACTTCTATATTCCTACCGATTTGAGCAGCGAATATTTTGTTGACAAGACGCTGATAAGTGGCCCCTGCATTTTTGAGACCAAACGGCATTACCTGGTAGCAATATAGTCCTCGATCTGTGATGAAGGCAGTATGTTGGCCATCAGGTGGATGCATCATAATCTGGTTGTAACCAGAATAAGCATCCATAAAACTGAGGAGGGCATGTCCAGCTGTCGAGTCGACCAACTGGTCGATTCGTGGTGTCGGGAAGCTATCTTTGGGACATGCTTTGTTTAAGTCTGAATAATCGGCGCACATCCTCCATTTGCCATTAGCTTTCCGGACGAGAACTACGTTGGCGACCCACTGTGGGTAGTCAACTTCTTTTATGAAATTCGCCGCGAGCAGCTTCTCAACTTCAGTTTTGATCGCCATTTGTCTTTCTGCAGTAAAGGCACGTCGACGCTGATGTACGGGTTTATGCTTCGGGTCAATGTTGAGACGATGTACGATGACATCAGGATCGATGCCCGGCATATCTTTATGAGACCAAGCAAACACGTCCTGGTATTCAGTGAGGAAACGGATCAAATCTTCACGGTGGATACCGTTTAAGGAGGAACCGATGTACACGATCTTAGACTGGTCGTCTTCGGTCAAGCGGATCGCCACTGTTTCCTCCCCTGGAGTTCCTGATTTCAGAGAATTTTCCCTTGGATCCAACGCGGTGGCGAGAACGTCGGATGAACCTTGAACTATTTCCATGACAGGTGTCGCTTGAGCCTTCTTTCGATCTTGGAGGGCTATTTGGTAACAGGACCGTGCCTCCTGCTGACTTCCTCGCACGACCCCGATGCCATTTGGGGTCGGAAATTTAACACATAAATATGAAGGGTGCAAGGCCGCTCCAACCTTAGTTAGAGACGGTCTCCCCAAGATGGCGTTATATGCTGATTTTCGATCCACGACGAGGAAGTTTACGAAGACGGTGGTCTTCGCTGGACTCTCCCCAAAGGTGACTGGGAGATCGATACTTCCTTCAGGTGTTACCACTTCTCCTCCAAAGCCGACAAGAGGGGTCGATACTGGCTTGAGGAGGTTTCTGGCAAGTGCCATCTTGTCGAAAGCCTCCAAATACAGGATATCGGCCGAGCTACCTGTATCCACCATAATTCGATGAGTCAGATAATTTGATACCTTCAGTGTGACTACGATGGAATCTTCATGAGGGAAATGAATTCCCGCTGCATCTTCGAGGGTGAAAGAAATTGGAGGATGGCTAGCCTTCGATGAGTTGGACGTTTGTTCCAGCCAATAGATCTGCTGGGGTTCTTTGGACGCCTTTCGGGCGTATGCCTTTCTTGAAGCTTGAGAGTCACCCCCGCAAGCTGGACCCCCGACGATAGTGCGAATTTCTCCTGTGGGCTCAGCATCCTCTTGGTCGGTTTGATGATGAGACGGTTCCTTTTGGCGAGATGAGGTCTTCGCCCTTTCTGGTGACCGATTCTTACGAGCAACATAATCCTGGAGATGGCCTTTTCGAATAAGGGCTTCGATATGGTCTCGTAGAGAGATACAGTCCTGGGTCCTATGCCCGTGATCTTTGTGGAAGTAACAGAACTTACTCTTATCTCTCTTCTCGGGATCGGATTTAATCTTTGCAGGCCACTTCACATATGGCTTGTGTTTTATCTCCATTAGAACCTTTTCAGGAGACCGATTAAGAGGAGTGTAATTATGATATTTACCAGAATAAGGCTTCCTGGGAGAACGATCGCGCTGATCGCGATGGTATTTTTTATCTGTAGAAGTTCCTTCTGGCTTGCGTTTCTTACTCTGTACTCCATGGCGTGTCAATGCGACTTCTTCTGCATTGATATATTTCTGAGCTTTGGCTTGGAATTCCGCCATAGTTTTCGGTGGGCTCTTATCTAAGGCAAACCTAAATTTCTCGCTCGTTATTCCAGCAATGAGGGCTGTGAGACCCTTTTCTTCAGTGTAACCCTCAGTTTGAACGGCTTCGGCAGTGAACCGTACTGTGAACTCTTTTATTGTCTCCCCATGTTGCTGTTTCAGATTCATCAGATGGGAGGCTGGCTTTTTAATGCGAATACTTCCCATGAATTGAGAAAGAAATATCTCCGATAATTGGGAAAAGGAACTGATGGAAAGAGGCTTTAACCCCCGAAACCACGTACGAGCCGCTTCCTTCAATGTAAGGGGAAAAGCCCTACACATGATTTCTGAACCATGTCCCTCCAACTCCATGAGGGACCTATAGGTTTTCAGATGTTCCAGAGGATCGCCAATACCTGTATACGGAGCGATAACAGGCGTTCGATACTTTCTGGGCAACGGGGCTTCCATGACCTCGCTTGTGAAGGGAGATTCAGATTGATGTATTGCCGCCATGACAGCAGATGGCCGATTTGCCTGGTATCTCTGCTCCATGACATCAAAACGATCTTGGATTCTTTTGAGATCTCCTTCCCATGGCAAGGTATAGCTAGACGTTTCGGCGGTGGAGCCTTGCGGTTGAGGTTGTCGAGACGAACTGGAATGTATAGAATGTGGAGACGGCACAGGGGGATGGCCGCCAAGTGGTGGGACCTGTGGTTCATCCATAGAATGTCTGGAAGCAACTGGTATGGGTGGCGGTGGTAACCCTTCGGAGGGTTGTCTTTGCGGTTCAGGGAAGTGCTGATCAAGCCGATTTGACAGTGCCTGAACTCCGGCGTTTAAAGTTAGGAGAGTGTTCCCGAGGAATCGTAGGACATCATCCTGATTTCCAGAGGCCTCCAATAATGGATTTGTTGATGGTATATTTGGGGCTCCTTGAGGGATATCCGTCAGAACAGGTGGGAGGGCAGGTGCGGATTCCGTCTCACCGGGCGGAGGTGGTGCCTGCCTCGAAGTTGAAGGATGAACAGTCTTTTTAGGAGGCATCACCGAAGGATTTTGATCGATGGTTAACACGATTGATTTTGATGATCAAGTCGTTTCCACAGACGGCACCAAACTGTTAATGTCAAATTTCGTAACGAGATCCTCCGGCTTTTCTCCTTCGCTCCAGCAGGGATTTCCACCACCAGACCTGAAGCAAGACAGCGAATAAGGGTGGCTGGGGACCAGCCGTTAGCCCTCCGATGCTCAAGTTAGACCACAGAAGAGAAGCCAAGCAAAACGGGACCAAGATTGAATGATGTGTACGTACCTGCTCTTAATGGAGCCACCCCTTTATATAGATCTGAAGCAATCCAATCTATTACGTGAGATGTCGAAATCCCGTTGATGTCGCATACGATACTGAGAATTCGCTGATTTCTTGGGATAAGATCCTATCTTTTTAGTAGATCCAACCCAATGACTTATTCCAACAATCACGCCCCTAGATGGTAATCCCTTGAAATCCGGCTGGATCCGGCTGGAAACCATAGTTGGAGTCATGACCTCCGAAAAGGAAGGAGACGCCCGTAGTTGGAGTCATGGCCTCCGAAAAGGATGGAGACGCCCGTAGTTGGAGTCATGGCCTCCGAAAAGGAAGGAGACGCCCGTAGTTGGAGTCATAGCCTCCGAACTGGTTGCAACCCGTAGGAAAGCTGCTCGCAGGTTAAAATGTGGTCTCGAGTCCAAGTACATATTTTGGATGTAACATCTTTCAACGACTTGTGAGAAGGTCTGCTCGCGGATCGAGCTTTGCCGTATTTGACTATCGGTTATGAAGACTCGAGACTTGCGAATAGCTGCTCCATATTTTTCAATCTATGACTCCTGATCAGGTGAGCTCGAGAGTCGAATGGTCGTCCCGCACTTATCCAATATTCGACTCTCGATCATATAATCTCGAGAGTCGAATGGACGTCCCGCACTTATCCAATATTCGACTCTCGATCATATAATCTCGAGAGTCGAATGGACGTCCCGCACTTATCCAATATTCGACTCTCGATCAGATAATCTCGAGAGCGAGAGCGAAGTGGGCATTTCCGCGTGAAATCTTATCTCCATCATTTTGCCTATAACAGACGCCAAGGTGGATCCGACGTCATTATGATCCTTGTGGACATGATCCATCACTATCCAAAGACGATTGTGACCAGTGTTCAGCGAATTCTCCAGTCAGATCGTAAACAGGCCTAGGGAAGTGTCCTGTTGGCTCGAAAATCAACTAATGCCAAGTAAAATCAGCCCCGATCTCAAAAGACGCCGAGGCAAAGCTAATGTCTTCATGCTACAAAACAGCTGAATCAAACACTTGCAAGGCACTGATCCCTTTCGTCTATCGAAAATTGGCATAAACAAGTGTTTATCAGACCCAATACTTAGCCATTCACATGCATCAGAAATAGCCGATCCAATCTATCGAACTCGAACTTCGTAAAGAAGTATAGCTCAACACAGCTTCTCCCAACGACCCGATCGTTCAAAATATGATTATTAACAATAATACGATTGAATTAGAGATATGCACAACATAGATTAACCGAATCAAATGCATAATTCACCCGATACACTAAACATCAATGCGATCCTCTTACGAGCGGGCATCAAGCATATTTACTTTGTACTGTACTCATTTGCATCCATTGCATGAATTTTATTCATCCCGGATCGAGATACGAAACTAAATGAAAGGGACTACAGTTATCATCTGAAACACTTCATCGTTAAGACCAGTTGATGTGCATCCTATCCAAAGCGGAATCTGTCAATTGAGTGGCTAAGGTAATGAGTGCCTTTCAACAAGTCACCCGTCCAAACATGAGATGGTCACTGGCACTGGTTGCACTAAGAAACCATGAGGTGTTTTCTAGCAAGTCACCTGTCCGAACCCGAGACGGTCACTGGCACTGGTTACGCTAATAAACATGGGGTGTTTCCCAGCAGGTCACTCGTCTGAACCCGAGACAGTCACTGGCACTGGTTGCACTAAGAAACCATGGGGTGTCCTCCATCAAGTCACCCGTCCGTACCTGAGACGGTCACTGGCACTGGTTGCACTAAGAAACCATGGGGTGTCCTCCAGCAAGTCACCCGTCCAAACCTGAGATGGTCACTGGCACTGGTTACACTAAGAAACCATGAGGTGTTTTCTTGCAAGTCACCCGTCCGAACCCGAGACGGTCACTGGCACTAGTTGCGCTAAGAAACTTGGCGTGTTTCCCAGCAACTCACCCGTCCGAACTCGAGACGGTCACTGGCACTGGTTGCAATAAGAAACCATGAGTTGTTCTCCAGCAAGTCACTCGTCCGAACCCAAGACGATCACTGGCACTGGTTGCACTAAGAAACCATGGGGTGCCCTCTAGCAAGTCACCCGTCTGAACCTGAGATGGTGACTGGCACTAGTTGCACTAAGAAACTATGAGGTGTTTTCCAGCAAGTCACCCGTCCGAACCCGAGACGGTCATTGGCACTGGTTGCACTAAGAAACATGGGGTGTTTTCCAGCAAGTCAGTTGTCCGAACCCGAGACGGTCACTGGCACTGGTTGCACTAAGAAACCATGAGGTGTCCTCCAGCAAGTCACTCGTTCAAACCTGAGACGGTTACTGGCACTGGTTGCACTAAGAAACATGGGGTGTTCTCCAGCAAGTCACCCGTCCGAACCCGAGCTGGTCACTGACACTGGTCGCGCTAAGAAACATGGGGTGTTTTCCAACAAGTCACACGTCTGAACCCGAGACGGACACTGGCACTGGTTACACTAAGAAACCATAAGGTGTCCTCCAACAAGTAACCCGTCCAAACCTGAGACGGTTATTGGCACCGGTTGCACTAAATGGTAACTGTGGAGTGTATTCCTGAAAGTCATTTCATCCACAGGGACGCCCGATGACAATGAGATACATGACTCGGTTAAAATCCTGGTTGGCACTCGACTAGGAACGCCCAAAAGAGCATGGCACCAACATCTAACTGGTCTTACCAATGGCTTAGTCCATAAGAAATCCTAAACTTGGTCTCTGCGACCTTAAACTCAAGACTATAATCCCTGACGATTTAAACTACTTACTCAATCTATCCGGGCTTCATCTCTTTAATATTCCATCTATTGTATAACTGCAATTCATAGTGGAATCTTATCGCTTTGTGCCGTGGTTTTCTCCCGTAAGGGTTTCCACGTAAAAAATCTCTGTGTTGTCTACATTGTGCTTTATTTATATTCATGCTTTTTTAGTGCTTTGTTTAATTCATTTATGATACATGCATGCATTTACTTTTGCCTTTTAATCAAGGGTGATCATTGTTCGCTTCCCCAAGTGTAGGGTTGCGATGTAGTAATAATCTCGGTAAGACCGAGGTCGATCCACAGGGACTTATATAGGAACTCACAAACACATCCAACAGTTTCTATTAAAAAGCTAACAATCGGATTTTGTATGAGATTGATGTAAGTAACAACTTTGAACTAAATTGAAGGTAAACAATTTAAAAAGGCACTAGGGGTTCAAGGATCCACTTGTAGCAATCCTTGATGCTCAATTCGTTGTGGTTTCTCATTCTCTCAACTATAATCGAAATTAAGATCTATCTAGCCGGATGATAGAGCTGTTAAACCAAACAATCTGTCATATGTAAGGCCAATGTATATGATTCACTCAATGCAAGCTAGGATGAGCATGCTCAATTGCATAGGTCAGTCCCGATTCCAATAAACTAAGTTCATAATCATGATCATCATTAAGTCCTGTCACCAGACAAAGCTAGATCATGATTTGAACTTGAGTCAAATCACATGCACAGTCCCATACGTAATTCAGAAAACCAGAAAAGTAGAACTTTGGTAGGAAGTTCCCATATGAAGATCATAGTACTAGAGCGTACTCCAATTCCTCGGATCATATAGGTCTAGACTAACATTCAGCCATTAAGAACTTAAGTAATTCTCCCAAACATCCATGAGCCATCATAAGACTAAGAAAAACTTACTTAGAACTTGTATAAACTTCAAACCATTGTTCATAAACATGAAATTCAATATTAAAACCAACTTATAACGATTTGAAACATCTTAGATCCACTACAAGCTTCACCTCTTAGCCCTAGCTGAGAGGTTTAGCTGCTCATGATCCAAGGAAACATGAAACAACTAGGAAAAGCATAAAAACAGCAAAACAAACTAAAACGAGTTGTGGAACTCCGAAATCCACTTCCGCCGCCTCCCACCTTGCTCAAACTCTTCTAAGATGCCCTACGAATGATCCGTAGGTGTCCTTTTATAGTGGGGAGTCTCCGCAACATCCGAAACTTCCAGAATTTGCGTAAAGCTACGCACTGCGCAGAGAAAATCGGTGCCAAAAACAGAAACTGTTGATTTTGCATGTGGCCGACCGGTCGGCTGACCGGTCTGGCTGGGCTGGCCGACCGGTCGGATTGGCAATCCCATCTGTCCAGCGTGCACAGGACCTGTTGGCCGACCAGTCAAGACCGGTCGGACCTTATCCTTTAACAATCCAGCGAGCTCAGCAGGGTCACCGACCCGTTGGCCGACTGGCCTGGACCGGTCGGACCAACTAGTCCCTTGCCCTCCATATTTCACTAAGGGTCGGCAGGTCGACCGACCGGTCTAGACCGGTCGGCCCTTGAATATTTTCTTCTTTTCTCTTCTTTTCTTTCTTTTCTTTTCTCTCTCTTTCTTCTTCCTTCTTTAGTCCACCTTGGGCCTTCATCCAAAGCTCATAAGTAGATCCTTTTGGTCTCCTATTGGGTGAAGTCCACTTTCATTCCTGCAATCACGAAACATGCATTAAATTAGTCTTTAAATCATGAAAACCTTGCATAATGAGTGATGAATTGGGGTTAGAATATACACAATTAAGAGCTCAACACACCCCCCAACCAGCATTTTGTTAGTCCCGAGCAAAACATGCGTGAAACCAATTCCATTCTCCAAAACCCAACTTTCTTTGAGAAACCATTCTTCTATACATCCTAAGCTACACAAGTGTAAGAGTTAGACAAAGTAGATGATAGAGGTTGAAACCGTAAACTCTCAAAACATAATAAGTATCCATATGAAATTCCCGCTGGTTGGTTAATAAATAGACGAACTTGAACAAATTCAACCTAGTGTGCATAGTGAAAATTCATCTCATGAGTTTCTAGGATTATCTTCTTTATAGATCAACCAGACTATAGATCTTAAGGTATATAGAGCAACAACAAGCCAATGACGAGAATTTGCCTTACAGTCCTTCTGACGGCTTTCACACTACTTCACATTTCTGGCTTTGGTTATGGGTAGACCATCCCCCGGTTGGTAATAGGTAGCCCTAATCGGAATTTTCCACCATTTTTCTGTTAGTACACCTTTTGTTGTCAATTGGCGTGTCGGTTGGTTGTGTCTTGTCGTGTGAGCCCCGGTCGAAGATTTGAAGATCAAGACTTGAAGATTATGCTTCTTCCATTGCTTAAGCTCATGCTGAAACAAGATCTCAGGTAAGTTGCATATAGATCGACCATAGGAAACCCAAAACATCAAAGAATGGCGTAATGACTCACATATCTTATCCCATTCCCTCTCGACCCTTGCACAACTTGATCAGACTTGTGGTCCATGGCTGGTGCGAATCGTAATTGAAGATATGTCCAAAACATTGGACCCCATGCACCATATCACTTCATGCCTCACCTTGGAAGTGATCCTCGGCTGTGTTGTAGGACCTTATCCAGCAAAACCTGCTGAGACAAGTTCATCTAGACAGCCGACCGGTCTTGACCGGTCGGCCAAAACCATCAAGATTTATCCAGCAAACCTGCTGTAATATCATTGTCTAGACAGCCGACCGATCTTGACCGGTCGGCCAGGCTCCTCAACACACAACAGAGAGCTTGCAGTGATGAATGCAGCTGGGCAGCCGACCGGTCAAGACCGGTCGGCCAGGAACATCAACACACAGTCAGAGACCCGCTGGATGAAGTTCAGCTGGACTGCAGACCAGTCTTGACCGGTCGGCCAGCTATTCAAAATCACTCTAGCAGCTTTGCTGCATTATCCAAATGGGCAGCCGACCGGTCTTGACCGGTCGGCCAGCATTTTTCAGTTTGTCCAGCAAGCGTAGCCGACCGGTCTTGACCGATCGGCCTGCATTCTTCATACAGTCCAGCAAGGTGAGCCGACCGGTCTTGACTAGTCGGGCAGACTCAAATGTGGCCTAGTGTTTTGAATTCTGACTGGTCCGTCCGACCGGTTCAGACCCCTCTCTGACAGGTCAGACGTGACCGTTTTAAATCCGTTGGGGCCATCATTTGGGACTTTATATAGCCATGACTTGTGGTCTTTCATGGCATGCATTGAACACCCTTCAAGAGCTAAGAGAGAGAGCTTTTACTCACATCCTCCTACCCTCTTTGCTCTTAACTCCCTTGAGTTCATCATTCAAACCTAGCCATTAATGGCTTATCAATGAGTATTCAAAGCTCGGTTTGAAGAATGAACTCAAGACCTTCATTTATGGCTGACCTACCTTCGAAATATCTTTATGAGGTCGTTTATAGCCATTGAATGCTTGAAGTTTGGCAGTTCCCTGATTACCATTGCATTGAATAGGCAAGAGGAACTTGACCAACTCTCTCCCAACTACCCGGCATCAACATAACCTCATCATTTGCATCGGTAGCTGATCTTGGGAGCACAAAGAGAAGTTGAAGCACGTAGAGTTGAAGTTACTCATCAAAGGCATTGAATTGGGGCTCAATCGTCTAGGTATGTCTAGTATTTGAGAGTACATTTATTGAATCACTATTCCGTCGATTGGGAAACTCCGGCGGGAGTTTACGTGACCGTCCTTGGATTAGGATTGGTGAGAGTTTGAGATTCAAACTCGTCAAGTCCCTGGATTGGGCCATCGGTGGATGGTAAACACGGTCCTAGATCAAAGGATGTCAAGGTTGATGGCTAACTTGATTTAAAACCAAGACTATAGTGAAATCCGATGGTCTTATAGGTTGAGATCGTGAACCAGGAGTGGAGTAGGGAAACCAAACCACTACAAATCGTTGTGCATTGTGAGTTTGAATGATTGCTATGTGTTGAATGGCTTAGTCAATCATGAATGCTAACTGTTTGATGAAATGCTTATGATAGTCCTTGCTTACAAATTCAACATATAATTGCCTTGAATGTTATTGTGATAATCGTGGTTGCTAAGATTAACTTGATTAGTTTTAATTGTAATTGAAAATTCAAAAAAGTCCTATTTGTTAGTGCACTTTTCTGTGGCATACTAGTGCACCTTGTTTGTCAATTACTTAGGTTAGTGAGTCTAGTGTCGGTTGAGCTTAATGAAGTTGAAGACCAAAGACTCAAGTGGCCCTGCTGCATCAAGGAAGAAGATACAGGTAAAAGTGATGCCTTGGTGTGCCTTAACCTTGACCAAAACCTAACCCATAACCTCTTAGATGACTTGGACCAACTAGGTATACCCTTAGTCATCATCATTAGTCTTAGAACTCCATGAAAAACATGATAAGTTAGACTAATTTAAGAGGTGGAAGCTGCTGTAAACAAAACAACTCAAAACAGCAGTTTTCGATTGATTTCTGATCAATCAGACATTGGCTCCGATAGGATTCCGATCAATCGGACAGAAACTCCGATCAATTCAAAAATTTTTCCAGCAACCTTGAAAATCCATTGGACATATTTCCGATCAATCGGACAGTCTTCCGATCCATCGGAAGGGGTCCGTCCGATCAATCGGACAATGTTTCGATCAATCGGAATATCTTCCAGAGACTTCACTGGATAGATTTCCGATCAATCGGACTTGTCTCCGATCAATCGGATAGGTCTCCGATCAATCGGACCTTCTTCCGATCAATCGGAGATGCGCGAATTTGACCGTTTTTTTACCGTTGGAAGAAAATCTATTTAAGATGGGGGATTCGTTTTTGAGCCAACAAAGGGAATTTTGAGGAGATAGGAGCCACCATTGTTGAAGATCATTAAGAGCCCTATTCCTAACCCAAACAAGTGATCTTCCTTGTGATTCATCACAAGTATGGAGTATTCAAAACTCAAGAAGAAGATGCGCTTGTCCCTCTTTTGATCTCTAGAGATTGGATTGATCTTGATAGTCATATTCTTATCCAATACTCTATGATGAGATCGTTGTAGGTGAGACTCTCTAGGTAACCCTTTCCCATAAGTTGTAGAGATCTCAAACCTACCTTCCCTAGCACCTTGGGCATCTCCAATGGAGCATCACATGCAAGGTAGCTGATCTTGGAGCTGAAGCCTTAGCAAAGCAGCGGCGTCAAAAGATCGGGGGAGCACAAGGGGAGCTGATTCAAGCACGGGAGAGCGAGAAGAAACAACCCAAAGCGGCGCTATAAAGGGGCTCAATCCGACAAGTAAGGTTGTCTTGTTAGGAGTCCATTCACTCAATTCCCTGTGGGGGTTGAGTGTAGAGTTTATTTGACAAACTCGACCTAGGGTCGTTAGCCGATCCTTGGCCTATTAGTTGGGCCTAAAATCTAGGGACGTCAGCCGTTCCTTGGCACGTTAGTCGGGCCTAAACAAAGTCTCCAAGGGGGAGCCACCAACACAGGTGCAAACGTGTAGGTTGGGAGGAACCTGTAAACTCCCCGGTTGGGTGGATCCGAGTTAAAACACCTTGGTTGGGAGGAACCAGATTTAAACTCCCTATTGAATGCCGGTGTGCTCAAAGGGGTTGAGTACTTGAACCGGGAGTGAAGTAGACAAGTAGTCGAACCACTATACATCCTTGTGTTTGCGATTGTTCTTGAGCACATTTCTCTTTATGCATTGTGTTTAATTGGTTAATTATAAATGCTTAGTTAGGAATGCATGCTAGGCACTTGATAGGCACATCCACACTCACAAGATGTACTTTCACTACCTCATGTTGACTTGAGCATTTCTTGATCTATCCTCTATAGTCCACATGAATTGTTTAGACTAGGTTGCTGATTACACTTATCGTTTGCTAGTCTTTTGATTGGACCCACTTAGGCTTGAAAGCCGAAGTGTTAATCGCTTACGTAGCTTAATTTGTTGAATTGTTTAAGTAGGCGAAAATAATTTTAAAAATGTCCAAATCACCCCCTCCTATAGGTTTAGCCACAATTCTAGTTGCTCTTTAAGCTTCCGCACGTATATGCATAGGGTGTCGTGTTAGACTACCCGACGCAATTTCACTATTCACCCCCTCTATGACATTAGGCATATCTCCGAGTATCTCCTCAAGTGGTAAAACCGCAATTTCAATTGGTATCAGAGCGGGTTCCTCCGCTCAGGTTTAAAAACCCGGAGTGAGATCCTAAGAGAACTTGAAAATATGTCTAGAGAGGATTCTTCATCCGTTAGTAAGCCTCCTTTCTTTGATGGGTCAAACTATCCATACTGGAAAGCCCGAATGCGCATCTTCTTGGAATCTATTGATTCGGACGTTAGGGACATGATTGATATTGGATATAAACCCCCAATGGACACTATATGTAAGGAAAGTGAACCGGATGTCCTCAGGCCAAGAGATAAGGCGATGTGGACCGATTATGATAAAGCTCAACGTGTTCATAATGCCAAAGGCCCGAATGCCATTTTTTGTTTAGTATCTAAAGATGAATTTGGCTGGATTCAAAATTGCACAACCAGTAAGCAGGCATGGGACATTCTTGAAGTTACTCATGAAGGAATAAGCATTGTTAAAAACTTAAAACTTCAGCGCCTCTCTACACAATTTGAAAACATTACTATGGAGGAGCACGAAACATTTACTGATTTCTATACCAAACTGAACAAGATCACAAATGAAATGTGGGGCTTGGGGGATCCTGTTCCGGAGAATAGACTGTGTAAAAAAATTCTGAGATCCCTACCGGAACTGTTCTCTTCCAAAGTTACTACCATAGAAGAATGTGGGGACCTAAATACCATGAAAGTTGAAGAATTACTAGGGTCCCTTCAAACCTATGAGCTAGGTTTCAAAACTCCCTCCAAATCCAAAAGTACAACCCTAAAATCTGTTAGTGCACTTTTTCGTGGCATACTAGTGCACCTTGTTTGTCAATCACTTACAGCTGTGAGTCTTGTGTCGGTTGAGCCCAAAGAAGACGAAGACCGAAGACTCAAGACGGACCCCGGCTGCATCAAGGAAGGAGTTTCAGGTAAAAGTGATGCCTTGGTGCCTTAACCTTGACCAAAACCCATCCCCTTTGAATCCTTGATGACCTTGACCATATTTAGAACCCTTTAGGCATCATAGATAAGCCCTAGGTGTCCCATTTGATCATCCCAACCTAGGACTAAATAAACAGGCTGAAGATAGTGGAGTTCAGCAAATGCATAGGGGGAACCAGGCTGGTCCGACCGGTCATGACCGGTCGGCCAGTAGCCTTGCTGCTTTATGCAATGGCCAGCCGACCGGTCATGATCGGTCGGCCTTTTACAAATCATGGTGGCCAGCAAGTATGGCCGACCGGTCATGACCGATCGGCCTGGAGGATTTCCTTCATCCAGCAGAGGGCGCCGACCGGTCATGACCGGTCGGCCTGGGGCATCTTGGCTGTCCAGCAAAGGGAGCCGACCGGTCATGACCGGTCGGCCAGTGTGTTTGACCTGCATTGATGAAACCTTCCAGCAGGGATGTCCGACCGGTCATGACCGGTCGGGACAGGTCGGGACAGGCCGTTTTCTGCCCGTTTTATGACCGTTGGAGCCCTTTTTCTATATATTTGGGGCTCCACTCTTGGGCAAAATAGAGAAGTTTTTGAGAACCCTTTGCCCACATCATTTGTACATCTTTTGGGGTCTCAAAGAGGAGGTGTTCAAGTCATATCCCTTGTGTTTCAAACACAAGTATGGGCATTCAAATGCAATCAAGAGATGACTTGATTCCTCTCTCAAATCTAGAGGTGTGACATTATTCCACATTGGTATATCCTTTGTCCAAGACCTCTAGAAGACTCTCTAGGTGAATCTCCTAAGTTAGAACATCCTACATATCCCATATAGGAGATTCAACCCATCCTCCTAGCACCTTGGGCTTTTCAAGGCATCGCATGTAAGGTGTTTGATCGAATGTGGCTGAGGCATTGGCAACGCAACGGCGGCACGATCGAGGGAGCAAAGGGAAGCTGATTGAAGCACGGGAGAGCAAAGATCAAGCTACCCAATACGGCGCTAAACAAGGGGCTCATCCGACAAGTAAGTTGTCTCATTTGAGAGTCCATTTTAGAGTTTGTTTGTCAACTCGCCTTAGGGACGTTAGCCGTTCCTTGGCCCGTCAGCCGGGCCTAAACTAAGTCTCCAAGGGGGAGCCTCCGACACGGGAGTAAACGTGCGATAAGGTTGAGAGTTAGCCTATGTCTAAAACTCCGGATACGGTTGAGAGGTGAACTGATAAAACCTCCGTGTAAAGGTTGAGAGGTGAACCTCATTTAAAACCTCCGATAGTGAATGCCGGTGTGCTCAAAGGGGTTGAGTACTTGAACCGGGAGTGGAGTAGACACGTAGTCGAACCACTATACATCCTTGTGTTTGTGATTATTATTGAGCACATTGATATCTTTGCATTGTTAGTTTAATTGCTTAATTATGAATGATTGATATGAATGCATGCTAGGCACCTTTTAGGCATCCTTGCACAAGATGTACCTTCACTACTTGTGTAGACTTGAGCTCATTGATCCAATCTCATAAGTCTACACAAGGTGCATAGGTTAGTAGCTTAATTAGTTGAATCATTTTCTTACCTATGCATGCTTAGACTAGGGTTGGTTATTGCTTAACTCTTGCTAGTCTTGTGATTGGACCCACCAAGGCTTGGAAGCCAAGGTGTTCTTGCTTACCTAGCTTAAACTTGTTGAATTGCATAAGTAGGCGAAAAGAATTTTAAAAAGGTCCTATTCACCCCCCCTCTAGGTCCATAGACATATCTCCGAGTATCTCAACTAGCGGTGAAAACCGCAATTTCAATTGGTATCAGAGCGGGTTTCTCTTTAAGGGCTTAATTGCCTAGAGATAGATCCTAAAGAGAAACTTGAAAATATGTCTAGAGAGGACTCTTCATCCGTCACTAAGCCTCCTTTCTTTGATGGGTCAAATTATCCATATTGGAAAGCCCGAATGCGGATCTTCTTGGAATCCATCGATTCAGATGTGAGGAACATGGTTAGTGAGGGTAGCTAGTTATGTTTTTATGGGAAAATCAGAGGATTCCAGCCTCAATCGTCCAATTTTTGATGATTTAGCCTTTCTTTTAATTAATATATTTGCTTGCTGGATTGTCATCCTGCTTAGATTAGCTAATCATCTTGAGTTTTATGCTTCATGTATGCTAATCTTTGCCTAGTATTGGTCTTGATATACCACTAGGGGAGGTTGGTTGATTGGACTATAAGTCCTTTGTGCTTCATTGCAAATGTATGTCCTTGACCAATATTACATGGTTAACTATGCTTAGATAGTATATCTTCTTGTTAATCATGTTTCTTAGCATGCTCCATGTATTAATAATTCATGCACCCTACACTCTCCGTTTTAACATGTGCCTATAGTTATAACTGCGACACACTATCTTCTCTTACCTTAACCTTATTGGCATATCATTAAGGGGGAGAGAATAGTTTGTCAATTGCTAACAAAAAGGGGGAGAAAGATTCCACCAAAACTAGTTTGCTATGTTTTGTGATGCAGGGATTGACAGGTTGTGGGGGAGCAAACTGAAGCGGAGCAGCATAGTTTAGACATGTCAAGAGTCCTGTAATTTATGCTTTATCATTGTAATATCTTGAACGTGTAATTTGTTTTGGTAGGTTAAGTTTTTGTAAGTAATTGACAAAGGGGGAGATTGTTAGTGCACTTTTTCGTGGCATACTAGTGTACCTTGTTTGTCAATCACTTACAGCTGTGAGTCTTGTGTCGGTTGAGCCCAAAGAAGACGAAGACCGAAGACTCAAGACGGACCCCGGCTGCATCAAGGAAGGAGTTTCAGGTAAAAGTGATGCCTTGGTGCCTTAACCTTGACCAAAACCCATCCCCTTTGAATCCTTGATGACCTTGACCATATTTAGAACCCTTTAGGCATCATAGATAAGCCCTAGGTGTCCCATTTGATCATCCCAACCTAGGACTAAATAAACAGGCTGAAGATAGTGGAGTTCAGCAAATGCATAGGGAGAACCAGGCTGGTCCGACCGGTCATGACCGGTCGGCCAGCAGCCTTGCTGCTTTATGCAATGGCCAGCCGACCGGTCATGATCGGTCGGCCTTTTACAAATCATGGTGGCCAGCAAGTATGGCCGACCGGTCATGACCGGTCGGCCTGGAGGATTTCCTTCATCCAGCAGAGGGCGCCGACCGGTCATGACCGGTCGGCCTGGGGCATCTTGGCTGTCCAGCAAAGGGGGCCGACCGGTCATGACCAGTCGGCCAGTGTGTTTGACCTGCATTGATGAAACCTTCCAGCAGGGATGTCCGACCGGTCATGACCGGTCGGGACAGGTCGGGACAGGCCGTTTTCTGCCCGTTTTATGACCGTTGGAGCCCTTTTTCTATATATTTGGGGCTCCACCCTTGGGCAAAATAAAGAAGTTTTTTAGAACCCTTTGCCCACATCATTTGTACATCTTTTGGGGTCTCAAAGAGGAGGTGTTCAAGTCATATCCCTTGTGTTTCAAACACAAGTATGGGCATTCAAATGCAATCAAGAGATTACTTGATTCCTCTCTCAAATCTAGAGGTGTGACATTATTCCACATTGGTATATCCTTTGTCCAAGACCTCTAGAAGACTCTCTAGGTGAATCTCCTAAGTTAGAACATCCTACATATCCCATATAGGAGATTCAACCCATCCTCCTAGCACCTTGGGCTTTTCAAGGCATCGCATGCAAGGTGTTTGATCGAATGTGGCTGAGGCATTGGCAACACAACGGCGGCACGATCGAGGGAGCAAAGGGAAGCTGATTGAAGCACGGGAGAGCAAAGATCAAGCTACCCAATACGGCGCTAAACAAGGGGCTCATCCGACAAGTAAGTTGTCTCATTTGAGAGTCCATTTTAGAGTTTGTTTGTCAACTCGCCTTAGGGACGTTAGCCGTTCCTTGGCCCGTCAGCCGGGCCTAAACTAAGTCTCCAAGGGGGAGCCTCCGACACGGGAGTAAACGTGCGATAAGGTTGAGAGTTAGCCTATGTCTAAAACTCCGGATACGGTTGAGAGGTGAACCGATAAAACCTCCGTGTAAAGATTGAGAGGTGAACCTCATTTAAAACCTCCGATAGTGAATGCCGGTGTGCTCAAAGGGGTTGAGTACTTGAACCGGGAGTGGAGTAGACACGTAGTCGAACCACTATACATCCTTGTGTTTGTGATTATTATTGAGCACATTGATATCTTTGCATTGTTAGTTTAATTGCTTAATTATGAATTATTGATATGAATGCATGCTAGGCACCTTTTAGGCATCCTTGCACAAGATGTACCTTCACTACTTGTGTAGACTTGAGCTCATTGATCCAATCTCATAAGTCTACACAAGGTGCATAGGTTAGTAGCTTAATTAGTTGAATCATTTTCTTACCTATGCATGCTTAGACTAGGGTTGGTTATTGCTTAACTCTTGCTAGTCTTGTGATTGGACCCACCAAGGCTTGGAAGCCAAGGTGTTCTTGCTTACCTAGCTTAAACTTGTTGAATTGCATAAGTAGGCGAAAAGAATTTTAAAAAGGTCCTATTCACCCCCCCTCTAGGTCCATAGACATATCTCCGAGTATCTCAACTAGCGGTGAAAACCGCAATTTTAAAATCTTCTCACAAGAAACAAAACTCTAAATGCAGAAGTGAGGAAGATCCAGACTTAGAAGAAATGGCACTTATGGCCAAGAAATTTCAAAAAAATTTCAAAACTAGGGGAAATACTTCTAGAAGGAAACCCTACCAGAAGGGTAAACCTTTTGACCCTAAGAACAGCAAAGGAAAGTTTGTTAAGTCAAAAGATCCTCAATGCTACAAGTGTAGAGGATTTGGTCACCTTGCATTCAAGTGCACCAATAATAAAGCCAAGAAAAAGGCAATGGCGGCTACATGGGATGACACTGAAGAATCTGAATCAGAATCATACATATATCAAAGTGAGGAGGGGCAAGGTTCAATCAAAATTCTAATGGCCTCCATCACTGATATTGTGCCTCAAATTGAGCCCATTGCAAAGATCATCGGAGACATTGATGATCATGAATCCTCTAACACTGAAAATGATTCCTTGAGTGATGATGAGAATGAGGATGAAGGCCTTCAGGAGGTATATAACCAACTATAATTGAAAATATGAATACCATTAAAAATTTGGGCCAAATGAAGGCTGAAAATGACAAATTGGCAAAAAATCTTGACGGATTGAAAATCAAAAGATGGGGTCAAGATCTAGAAGAACTAAAAAGGAATAATGATGAGCTTGAACAAGAAAAGAAAAAGCTCATAAGTGGTGAATCTCTAGACAAGCATTCTAAACTTGAGAAAGAACTCAAAGAGGCGAACATTGAAATTGATCGTCTTAAGTGTCAAGTCATTGACTCCAGAAAACGGTTCGCCCAAGGAGAAGAAAACCTTGAAAAACTCCTAGGTGTGGTAAGATCGCCAATGGACAGAAGAGGTTTGGGTTATGACAGTCACACTTCAAAAACTACCTCAGTCCATCCTATGGTAAGAAAAGATCATGGGGCATCAGGAAGTAAAACCAAAGCATCTCCTGTTTGCCATGCTTGTGGAGACATTGGCCACTTAAAGTTTGAGTGCATGGTGTTCAAAAATCCGGTCAGAAACTTGAAAGGTAAATTTGTACCGACCGGGAAAAATGTGCAAGCTTATTGGAATCCTCCCATGCATACTTCACCAAAAGGAGGAAACATTCGAAAGAACTATCCTCCCATGCATACTTCACCAAAAGGAGGAAACAGTCGAAAGAATTATCCTAGGAAGGACAAGAGGATGGTTGAACTATTGGAGCAAGTTAAAATGCTGAATTTAAAAACTGCTCTTCTCTTGCGTGAAAAAGGAAAATCTGATTCTCCCAAGAAAACTAGAGAATCTCACCATAAGAATACCCCTCATAAAAGGACAACAACTAAATGGGTTGTAAAGAACAAGTGTTTGGTCATTCATACTGCCTTAAAAGCTGGGAATACCCCTAGATGGTACTTGGATAGTGGTTGCTCTAGACACATGACAGGTGATAGATCTCAATTTTGTGCATATGACGAATTTGTTGGTGGGTCTGTCACATTTGGTGATGGGAGCATAGCTAAAATTATTGGTAAAGGAACCATTACGGGGCTAGGTTTGCCCGAAATTAAAAATGTGCTGTATGTTAATGGCCTTAAAACTTACTGAGTATCTCACAGATTTGTGATGAAGAGCACTCAGTAAGCTTCTCCAAAGATATGTGCAAGATCCTGAACTCCACAGGAAAATTAGTCATGAAAGGTCTACGCACAGGAGACAACTGCTATGTCATTGAAAATCACAACAATTCAAGCTCCTCCACCATGTGTCACGTGGCCGTTCAGGATGAAACAGAACTATGGCACCATCGACTCGGTCATGTACATTATAGAAATCTGTTTAAACTGAGTCAGAAAAATTTGGTGAGAGGTCTACCAAAGATGGGTAAAATACCAAATGCTGTGTGCATCGCATGCCAAAAAGGTAAACAAATCAAGGTTGCACACAAGAGAACCTCTATCCTGGTCACATCAAAACCATTTGAACTGCTACACATGGACCTAGTTGGTCCTACCAGGGTTCTTAGCCAAGGAGGAAATGATACTTCTTTGTAGTCGTTAACGATTACTCCAGATTCACATGGGTTGCCTTCCTAAGAGAAAAATCCGACACTTTGAGGAATTCCAAAAACTAGTGAAGCGACTTCACAATGAGAAAGGATACATGGTAGCAAGAATTAGGAGTGATTACGGCGGTGAATTTGAAGATCATCGTTTGAAGGCATTATGTGATGAATTGGGTATTCGTCATGAGTTCTCAGCACCCAAAACACCTCAACAAAATAGGGTTGCTGAAAGGAAAAATAGAGTGTTGTTGGATATGGCTACAGCTATGCTTAATAATAAGAATCTTGCTCAAAATCTGTGGGCCGAAGCAGTTAACACTGCCTGCTATATTATTAATCGAGTTTATTTAAGGGCAGGTCTAAACAAAATAGCTTATGAACTGTGGTGTGGAAAGACACCGAATGTAAAATACTTTAAGGTCTTTAGTAGTACATACTATATTCTGAGAGACCGAGAAAATTTGGGAAAGTTTGACTCCAAAAGTGATGAGGGTATCTTCTTAGGATACTCATTAAATAGTAGAGCCTTTCGTGTCTACAACCTTCGAACCTCATCAGTTCAAGAGTCAATCAATGTGACTGTGGATGATAGCTTGGATAAATCTGTGTCTCCAGGTAATGAAGAAGAAGATGAGGGTATATACGAGGTAGGAAAATCTGATAAACAACCCTCATCTCCAAATGCCCCCACTGCTCCTAGTGATGTACAAATTGTCAAGGATCACCCCCTCAATCAAATCATTGGGGATCCTAGCGTTGGTGTCAAAACCAGGAGACAGTTGGAGGCAGTCAACAGTCACCTGTGTTTCAAATAAAAATAGAACAAAAAAATGCTGATGAAGCTCTAAATGATGAATTCTGGATCCTTGCAATGTAGGAAGAGCTTCAACAATTCATTAGAAATGAAGTGTGGCATCTGGTCGACAGGCCAGAAAGGAAAAATGTTATTGGAACCAAATGGATTTTCAACAATAAATCCGATGAATATGGGAATGTAATACCAAATAAGGCTCGGTTAGTTGCTCAGGGATATTCACAAATTGAAGGTATTGATTTTGATGAAACATTTGCCCCTGTAGCTAGACTCGAGTCTATTAGAATTCTTATGGTTGTTGCTTGTGCGTTAAAGTTCAAACTATTTCAAATGGATGTAAAGAGCGCGCCTTCTTGAATGGTATTCTTGATGAGGAAGTGTATGTTGAACAACCAAAAGGATTCATTGATCCTAAGTATCCTCACAAAGTGTACCGGTTGAAAAAGGCGCTTTACAGACTCAAGCAAGCACCCCGTGCATGGTATGAACGCTTAACTCATTTTCTTGTAGACCATGATTTTGCTAGGGGGAGAGTTGACAAAACTCTATTTATTAGAGAAGCCGAGAATTCTGTGTTGATTGCCCAGATTTATGTGGATGACATTGTGTTTGGATCCATATGTGAGAAAATGTCCATCTCCTTTGTGTTGAACCTCCAATTTATACATTTGCCAACCCATTACATCACATTATATGCATGGTTTTCATGTTTAAAAGGCCCATCTAATGCATGTTTTGTGATTGTAGGAATGAGAATGAACTTCACCCAATTGGAGACCAAAAGACCATGTTTAGGAGTCTTTGATGAAGGTCCAAGGTGGACCAAAGAAAGAAGAAAGCAAAGAGAGAGGAAGGAGAGAAGAAAAGAAAGAACAAAAACTGCAAAAACTGGGTCCGACCGGTCTAGACCGGTCGGCTGCACCCCCTGGACACCTGCCAGACAGGTCTAGACCGGTCAAGACCGGTCGGCCAGCCCTGTCCGATCGGTCATGATCGGTCGGCCATGCAAGTTCAACTTCCAGATTCTAAAACACCAAGGTATTCCCGTGTCTGATTTTTCAGACCAGTTTTCTGGGCCCATTTTGATGATATTTACAAATCCAATACATCCATGTCGAAGAGGAGCTTGACGCCGAAATAACCCAAGTGGTTTCGTATCGATCGGAGCTACGGATTGACCGTGGTGGCCAAAACAATACGAACTGTCCAGAAAGTTCTAGATTTCACTGTTCAACTCTGGGCCGGTCCAGGTGACCCATCATTGATGATATGAAGAATCTACTTTGACCATCTTTTATACCACATCTATATATGAATAACCACAAAATTTTCAGATCAAAATGATGTGTGGTTTGATCGTACCGGTTGAAGAAAGATGGACCATCCAGAAAGATCCAACTGCGCAGAGTTTATAAAAGCCCTAAGTGTTCTAATTTTCGAACCATATTTTGGGATTGTTTTGGGCAATCTAATCCATCTATCATGTAGAGGAGGAAGTTTTCTACCAATGTTCAAAATTTGAGATCAATCCGACCTCTGTACACTCCGGAGCTTTGAAAGCAAGATGACTGGTTCTGAAGGTACCCGAAGTGCGCGATTTTGAGAGGCGGTCGGTGATATGATTGGTTGGCCCATTTAGAGGATAACCTTGGAAATCTAAATCATCTATGAGGAAGATCACATTACAAGGAAGCTACAAATCAAATTTGAAGGCAATCCGACCATCGGTTAAGCCGTACCAAGCGAAACAAATTCTGCTATGTTGTTGTACTATTGCTGCACTATAAAAGGAGGTGCTCTCTTCTATTCCAAATCAAGCAAGGACGTGGGAAGCAAGGAGTTCAAGTCATAGGAGGCTTCCTAGCCTCCTCCAGCTAGTTTTTCTTCCTTTTCTTAGTTCTAGTTCTAGTTTTAATATGCTTTTCCTTAGCTAACCTCTTAGCTAGAGGTAGAGGTGAAATTTGTAGTTGGTTTCAATGCTTTAATTCTTTTATTTCAAGTGCCCTTTTCTTAATTTTGGATTTTGAACTTCTAGTTTGAATAAAGTTTGAATTTTTAGATGAATTGTGAGAGTTTGTGTACTCCGGACATGAGTTCCTTGCAATCCTCTTAGATTACCATGATTGGGTTGTTTGAATTCGAATTGTAGTAACCCTTGAGCATGCCATAGTCCATAGGCATGGCTGTTACTCCGAAGGCTACAAGTTCAAGTTCTATATGCTCCATTAGAACTAGAAATCTGATTTCCAGATTTAAGTGGGATTATTTATGCTTGAATGTTATATCTTCCAATTAGATGAGAGATAGGACTTTGATTCTAATTGTGTTGTACTTGGATGAATAGATTGGCATTGGACTACTACAAGTGGATCCTTGATGCTCTAGTTCTTCCTAATTTCAGATTTTTCTATTTTATGTGAAAAACTATCTTCTCAAACTTCTTAGATTCTAGTTATTAGAGTATTTGGAATTGTTTACCTCTTTCCCTGTGGATCGACCTCGGTCTTACCGAGATTTATTACTACATCGCAGCCTTACACTTGAGGCGAGCGAACACTTTGCTAAATTAATGACATCTGAATTTGAGATGAGTATGGTAGGAGAATTTAACATGTTTCTAGGGCTTCAAGTAAAACAACTTGCATCAGGTATATTCATTACCCAAGCCAAATATGCTAAAGATCTTGTTAAGAGATTTGGCTTAGACTCTGGTCGTTCCTACATTACACCTATGAGCACCACTGTTAAACTATCAAAAGACCTTGTAGGGAAAAGTGTAGATCAACATCTTTATAGAAGCATGATTGGTAGTCTTCTTTATCTCACTGCTAGTAGACCAGATATTGCTTTTAGTGTAGGTGCTTGTGCTCGGTTTCAGGCTGATCCCAAAGAATCTCACCTTACCGCTGTTAAACGGATCATCTAGTTTGTTGGATGCACTACCGAATACGGTCTTTGGTACCCTTTTGACTCATCTACAAATATTGCAGGGTATTTAGATGTCGACTGGGCTGGTAACATGGATGATTGTAAATCAACCAGCGGTGGGTGTTTTTATGTTGGAAATTGCCTTGTGGCGTGGCATAGTAAGAAACAAAACTCCATCTATTTATCCACAGCCGAAGCAGAGTACATTGCTGCCGGAAGTTGTTGTGCCCAATTATTATGGATGAAACAAGCCTTAACCGATTATGGGATTAACTAAGGCACAATGACTCTATTTTGCGACAATACTAGTGCCATAAATATATCGAAAAATCCAGTTCAGCACTTGCGCACTAAGCACATAGATATTAGGCACCATTTTATTCGAGAATTGGTTGAAGATCACATAATATCTCTCGAACATGTGCCTACCGAGAATCAGCTAGCTGACATCCTAATGAAACCCTTGGACTCAGTTCGCTTTGCAAACCTTCAGAAGTCCATTGGTGTTGGATGTGTCTAGTTTATCTAACAAGTGTATGTTTTGCAGGAAAAATCTGAGGATTAAGCTTCTCTATCTGATCTTTATAGGTATATCTGAGGACCTTTGCCTCTTTTCATTGCTTTCTATGAAAATCCGAGATCATAGTCCCAACTCTTATCCTTTATCGATAAATCTGGACCTTAAGGGTCCCTCATTTTGTGATTGGGTTATACCTTGGTACACCATGGCCATGGGTACTTGGATCTAAAAGATAAAGGTCTGTCGAAAGGTCAGACTTCCTATCCAGCAAAACTAGTGCAGAAACCTTCTGCTGGTGGATGCAGTGGCAGACAAACGGTCAGCCGACCGGTCAAGACAGGTTGGGCTGCCTTCAAATTCTATCTGTTCATATGTTTCACACCATCCGACTGGTCAAGACTGGTCTGCCCGTGCGTCAGCCGTCCGTAGGGGGGTCTTTATATACAGTTGGAGCTCATTTAGGTCACCCATTTCCCATTTTCTCACCTCCACTTGCTGCTCCAACTCGTCCTCTTGCTCTCCAAGGTGATTCCAAGGTGATTCTTTGCAAGACTAGAGTTTCTAACCTCCCCTACATTGCTCCTCTTCATTCTCATTCCTTTGGTAAGGGATTCCCTCTCATTCTTCTTTGTTTAATCCCTTCCTGTCATATCTAGGGGTGGTTTAGAGTATCCTCTTGCTTCTTCTATGTCTTCCCAAGAGAGTGAAGATGAGCTCCCCTTGAGGCGGAGTGATTGACCCAAGGCAAAAGCTAAGCCTCCTCCTCGCCCTTTAAAATCCAAGAAAACTGCTTCAAAAGGGAAAGGGGCTGCCTCATCTTCTGTTCCCCCTGTTCAATCTCAATCCTTGGGTAAAAATGTTTCATCCCATTCCACCCATTGGGATGATTTCAAGGACAAAGAGGTGGTTTGTGAAAAATCCGTCAAATTGGTTGACTTGGCCAACTATAATGTTTTTCCCATATTGAATGCCATAAATTGGGGTCCCGTACTCCACATGGGGGGCCGGGTCCAGTTTGACGTGGTTCAAAAATTTTACGCCTCTTGTGTCCATGTCACCGCCTCTCCCCCCTCTTTTAACGTCGAGGTTGGTGATCGGCTATGCCTTTTTACTTTGAAATCCATCTCGAAATTTGTTGGAGTTCCCATTGTTAAGGAGTCTTCTTTCGATTTTGCCTCGCTGGGTCCCAAACCTAAACTCGTTATTGCCAAATTCCTATGTGGTGATGGGACACCTAAATGGGTTGGAGGTGCGCTTCGAGCGTCCTCTATGTCATGGGATTTTCGCATTCTGCATAACCTTTTCTTCCGCAATGTATACCCGCGGATGAGTAACAAGGCGGATGTCACCGAATCCATGTTTCGGTTGTTCTATCGTGTAGGTCATGGTCATCCGCTTTGCCTCCCAACCCGGATCATGACCATCATTCACTAGGTTATCTTGCGAGACGATGGAAACTCCTCCAGTCTTCCTTTTGGGCATCTCATATGCAAATTAGCTACTGAGATTGACATTGTCGGTACTGATAAAGTTCACAAGCCCGTCATTATCAACCGTACCCTCATTGCTCGTATGGAGCTTACCAAAGAAGTCATCCAGAGTCGTCTTCTGCAGGAGCAGCAGCAGGATCCGGCCGAGCCGTCCCAGCCTAAGGCTCCACCTGCCTTCACTGGCCCTTCCCACACTTCACCTTCAGCTCCTTCCTCTGATCCATCCCTCGATCCTCGAGCTGCTCGAAGTCGATTCAGTACGCCTCCTAGAGCTTTTTCTCGACGACGATCCCCTTCCATGGATCCTCCTTCCTACATTGTTGAGCTTTGCCAACTTAAGGAGAGTCTATTTCAGGGGCTAGACAGGATCGAGTAGAGTGGGGACCAGATTTTGTAGGGTCAGGCCACCATACTTGTACAGCAGGAGGCCCTTGTCACTCGGCTTGCACAGTTGGAGAGGCTGATCGAGATATGGGAGCGCGCGGCGCGTGGGGACGTTCCACCCCCTGATCTGGGAGATGGAACAGATTACTAGTTTCATGTCTTGGTCATAGTTCCTTTTTGTATGACCAACGACATTGTCTGGATTTCATGCACTATCTTTCTATGGGTTGTCTGTATATTTTGCACGGATTGATACATATTTACATTGGGCTACTTGCCCATTTTGGTATATGTATGGATGCTATAGTTATATCTTTTTATATGAGCTCTTGATCTTTTATTGAATATCTGTGGGAGGTTGGATGGTTTGGGCACATTTGCCCTTTTTAGCTCATACTTTATGTTTTGTGTTTGTCTAGATATACATCTGGAGGGGTGGTTGGTTGATTGGGCTATAAGCCCTCTATGCTTTCATGATTACTTGTATATCTGGCATGATTTGTTCTTTAAATCTCTCCAGGGCTTAAATTTCTATATCTCTTCCCTGTTTTATGTGATTGACATATTTTCGGCGCTAGCCTTGCAGCTTTCTTAGGCATATATTTTTGCTGGCTAACCCTTGTCAATTACTAACAAAAAGGAGGAGAATCATCCCACCTAGAAGGTCCGATTATATCTTTTTGCAGGACTTTGTAGGTGCAAGCATTGAGGGGGAGATTTTGAAGAAAATCGAGTCTGTACATGTCCTTTTGTAAAAATTATTTTGTATATCTGTATAGACATGTTAGTGGGTGTATATTTCTTTCTGTTTAAGGGTCAATCATGATAAGGTGTCATGATTTGTTTAGGTTAAATGTTTTGTCACGCAATTGACAAAGGGGGAGATTGTTAGTACACGTTTTGTTGTCAATTGGCGTGTCGGTTGGTCGTGTCTTGTCCTGTGAGCCCCGGTCGAAGATTTGAAGATCAAGACTTGAAGATTATGCTTCTTCCATTGCTCAAGTTCATGCTGAAACAAGATCTCAGGTAAGTTGCATATAGATCGACCATAGGAAACCCAAAACATCAAAGAATGGCGTAATGACTCACATATCTTATCCCATTCCCTCTCGACCCTTGCACAAGTTGATCAGACTTGTGGTCCATGGCTGGTGCGAATCGTAATTGAAGATATGTCCAAAACATTGGACCCCATGCACCATATCACTTCATGCCTCACCATGGAAGTGATCCTCGGCTGTGTTGTAGGACCTTATCTAGCAAAACCTGCTGAGACAAGTTCATCTAGACAGCCGACCGGTCTTGACCGATCGGCCAAAACCATCAAGATTTATCCAGCAAACCTGCTGTAATATCATTGTCTAGACAGCCGACCGGTCTTGACCGGTCGGCCAGGCTCCTCAACACACAACAGAGAGCTTGCTGTGATGAATGCAGCTGGGCAGCCAACCGGTCAAGACCGGTCAGCCAGGAACATTAACACACAGTCAGAGACCTGCTGGATGAAGTTCAGCTGGACTGCCGACCGGTCTTGACCGGTCGGCCAGCTATTCAAAATCACTCCAGCAGCTTTGCTGCATTATCCAGATGGGTAGCCGACCGGTCTTGACCGGTCGGCCTGCATTTTTCAGTTTGTCCAGCAAGCGTAGCCGATCAGTCTTGACCGGTCGGCCTGCATTCTTCATACAGTCCAGCAAGGTGAGCTGACCGGTCTTGACCGGTCAGGCAGACTCAAATGTGGCCTAGTGTTTTGAATTCCGACCGGTTGAGACCCCTCTCTGACAGGTCAGATGTGACCATTTTAGATCCGTTGGGGCCATCATTTGGGGCTCTATATAGCCATGACTTGTGGTCTTTCATGGCATGTATTGAACACCCTTCAAGAGCTAAGAGAGAGAGAGCTTTTACTCACATCCTCCTACCCTCTTTGCTCTTAACTCCCTTGAGTTCATCATTCAAACCTAGCCATTAATGGCTTATCAATGAGTATTCAAAGCTCGGTTTGAAGTATGAACTCAAGACCTTCATTTATGGCTGACCTACCTTCGGAATATCTTTATGAGGTCGTTTATAGCCATTGAATGCTTGAAGTTTGGCAGTTCCCTGATTACCATTGCATTGAATAGGCAAGAGGAACTTGACCAACTCTCTCCCAATTACCCGGCATCAACATAACCTCATCATTTGCATCGGTAGCTGATCTTGGGAGCACAAAGAGAAGCTGAAGCACGTGGAGCTAAAGCTACTCATCAAAGGCATCAAATTGGGGCTCAATCGTCTAGGTATGTCTAGTATTTGAGAGTCCATTTATTGAATCACTATTCCCTCGATTGGGAAACTTCGGCGGGAGTGTACGTGACCGTCCTTGGATTAGGATTGGTGAGAGTTTGAGATCCAAACTCGTCAAGTCCCTGGATTGGGCCATCGGCGGATGGTAAACGCGGTCCTAGATCAAAGGATGTCAAGGTTGATGGTTAACCTGATTTAAAACCAAGGCTATAGTGAAATTTGGTGGTCTCATAGGTTGAGATCGTGAACCGGGAGTGGAGTAGGGAAACCGAACCACTATAAATCATTGTGCATTGTGAGTTTGAATGATTGTTATGTGTTGAATGGCTTAGTCAATCATGAATGCTAACTGTTTGATGAAATGCTTATGATAGTCCTTGCTTATAAATTCATCATATAATTGCCTTGAATGTTATTGTGATAATCGTGGTTGCTAAGATTAACTTGATTAGTTTTAATTGTAATTGAAAATTCAAAAAAGTCCTATTCACCCCCCTCTAGGACATTAGGCATATCTCCGAGTATCTCCTCAAGCGAAAAAACCGCAATTTCATTTTCCACCTTTCCCAATTTCATCCTTCCTTTTCCTTTTTCTTTTTAAATTAGATAGGATTTTTAGAAATCCGTATCTTTCGTTATTTTCCCATGGACAAGGATGGACAAAGTACCCCGGCTTGGTTTCTCAGCACCTTAAATGAAAGTCTAGTTAATCCATAAATCACATAATCCCTTCAACCCATGAAAGTCGTGTAACGTGAACTAGGTGTAAGAGTGTTTAAATTTTCTATCAATTACAGAATTAGGAGAAATCTCATATAAAACCATTATGCTAAGAGAAGATCAAGATTTACAACTTCATACACTTCATATCTCCTCCTCTTATGCTCATATCATCTTGAGTGCATAGAACCAAAGTTTTCCAAAAGAGTTTTGAATTTTTGAAAAATCAAAAAGTTTCTACACAATTGCTCAAAATGTTACAAAACGCTGGATTCATCCAAGCGATCCTACACCCCCCAACCAAATCTTGCATTGTCCTCAATGTAAAAGATGCGCAATGAACAAAACATGAGAGCAATTTGAACATAAAAGGGAGTGAGGAATGAGAGTACCTGAAAAAGTGAAAAGTGGAATTCTTCCTCCTTCTAACAAACCTAAGCAAAAGCAAACAAAAGCAACAAAATCCTAATCCTAACTACTCTATACCTCCATCAGACTAGGAGATCAATCATCCTGGTAGACAGGATCAGTCAGAGGTATGGACATACCTTCTGAAGGAAATTTCTCAAAGAACAGTTTTAATCACTGCCCATTCGCCTTAAAAATGTTGTCGTTCCTTGGATTTAACAACTCGACAGTCCCATATGGATAGACAGTTTGCACAATGTAGGGACCGGTCCAACGAGATCTCAATTTTTTCAGAAATAAATGTAGGCTAGAATTATACAGGAGGACTTTTTTATTGATCGTGAATGTCTTGCGAAGAATATTCTTATCGTGGAATATCTTCGTCTTGTCCTTGTAAATTCTCGCATTCTCGTATGCTTCGTTCCAGATTTCTGCAAGTTCATTCAATTGTAATTTGCGCAATGAGCTCGCCTTCTCAGAATCAAAATTCATCTTCTTAATTGCCCAATATGCCCTATGTTCCAACTCCACAGGCAAGTGACAAGCCTTCCCATAGACAAGTCTATAGGGAGACATTTCAATAGGGGTTTTAAAAGCGGTACGGTAAGCCCAAAGCGCATCTGCAAGTCGAAGCAACCAATCCTTACGATCGGGGTTCACCGTTTTCTCCAAATGTGTTTAATCTCCCTATTGGATATCGCAGCTTGTCCACTCGTTTGTGGGTGATAGGGAGTGCTCACTTTGTGTGTTACGCCATATTTCTTCATTAAAGTTTTGAATGGGCGATTGCAAAAGTGAGACGCCTCATCACTTATGAGGACTCGAGGTGTTCCAAACCGGGAAAGAATATTCTCTTTTAAGAAGCGAATGACCATTTTATGGTCATTGTTCTGGCAAGGGATGGCCTCGACCCGTTTGGATAGATAATCAATGGCAAGCAAGATGTATGCGTTTCCAAAAGAAGATGGGAATGGGCCAATGAAATCGATGCCCCAACAATAAAAAATTTTGATTATTAAGATGGGATTGAGTGGCATCATATTTCTACGAAAAATTCCTCCTAATTTCTGACAAGGTTCACATGTTTTGCAAAACTCATGTGTGTCTTTGAACATGGTGGGCCAATAAAACCCACATTGTAGAATTTTTGTTGTGGTCTTTTTAGCCGAGAAGTGGCCACCACATGCCTGAGAATGACAGAAGGAGATGATACTTTGTTGTTCATCATCTGGGACACATCTCCTTATGATTTGATCGGGACAATACTTGAATAAGTATGGGTCGTCGCATGGGAATTTTCGCACCTCAGTGAAGAATTTATCCTTATCTTGCTTTTTCCAATGTGTAGGAATTGTACCTGTAGCAAGATAGTTAGCAATCCGCATACCATGGCAATTGGGAAACAGTAAAAAGTTATTCATCAGGGAACATGTCATTGATCACGGTCGTTTCAGGGGCATCGGTGAGGACAAGTCGAGAGAGATGGTCAGCTACGACATTTTCTACTCCTTTCTTATCCCGTATTTCTATGTCAAATTCCTGGAGTAGAAGGATCCATCTTAACAACCGTGGTTTAGCATCCTTCCTAGAGAGAAGGTACTTAAGCGCGGCATGGTCAGTGAATATGATGATCTTGGATCCAATTAAGTAGGACCTAAACTTGTCCAAGGCAAAAACTATGGCTAAAAGTTCTTTTTCAGTAGTAGTGTAATTTGCTTGGGCTAAGTTTAGCCTAGCACGGCCCCAATAGCATAGTCTCTAGCATCACACATAATTTCAAAAGGAAGGCTCCAATCAGGTGGTTGCATTATGGGAGCACATGTTAACATACCTTTAAGTGTGGTAAAGGCATTTTGACATTCTTCATTCCACACGAATGAAGTTTCCTTTTGAAGTAGGTTACATAATGGACGAGAAAGTGAACTGAAGTCCTTTATGAACCTTCTATAAAATCCTGCGTGTCCCAAGAAGGACCGCACATCTCGTATGCTCTTGGGCGGTGGAAGGTTGGAGATAAGATCAATTTTCGCTTTGTTCACCTCGATTCCATTTTGTGAAACAATGTGACCAAGTACAATTCCCTTTTGAACCATAAAGTGACACTTCTCCCAATTCAGCACAAGGTTCTTCTCTTCACATCTTTTCAGCACAGCTTTCAAGTGCATAAGGCACTCATCAAAGCTACAACCAAATACTGAAAAATCATCTATGAAGACTTTGAGAATTGTCCCCACCATATTAGAAAATATACTCATCATACAACGCTAAAAGGTGGCAGGGGCATTACATAGTCCAAACGGCATTCGTCGATAGGCGAAGGTGCCGAATGGACATGTGAATGTAGTCTTTTCTTGGTCTTCAAGGGCGATCTCTATTTGGTTGTACCCTGAATAGCCATCAAGGAAGCAAAAATGGGAATGACCCTGCCAACCTTTCTAAAATTTGATGAACAAATGGTAGGGGGAAGTGGTCTTTCCTTGTGACAGTGTTTAGCTTCCTGTAGTCAATGTACATTCTCCAACCGGTAGTGACTCTGGTTGGCACGAGTTCATTGTTGGCATTGGCTACGATGGTTATTCCGGATTTCTTAGGCACCACTTGAGTTGGGCTCACCCATTGACTATCGGATATTGGGTAAATAATACCCACATCTAATAGTTTCACCACTTCGGCCTTAACCACATCCTTCATGTTTGGATTGAGTCGTCTTTGTGGTTGCTTAGATGTCTTCGCATTCTCCTCGAGGTGTATGCGATGAGTACAAATCAGTGGGTCTATGCCTTTGAGATCCGCAATCGACCACCCAATGGCACTCTTGTGCTCTAATAGAGTGGCCATTAGCCTACTCTCCTGTTCCTCATCCAAGTGGGAAGAAATCACCACCGGATATGTCTCATCTTGACCTAAATAGACATATTTCAGCTCACATGGTAATGGTTTTAGGTCGAGTGTTGGTGCCTTGATATTGGATGGGAGGGCTTCGTTCTCGTTTACGGGCAAAGGCTCAAATAGGGCCCTCCATCTTTTGTTATCAAGCACCCGCATCATATCTAAAATGGCATTCATCTCTCGTATTGTGTTATCATTTATCTCATGAGAGTGGGCCACACATGCCTCCAAAGGATCGGAATATAATGACAAGGGGAGTGTATCTTCCACGAATGACTCAATCATATTTATCTCGTGGATCTCATCATCAACCTCCCGTGGTTGCTTACATAAATCAAATATATTTAGCTCAAGTGTCATATTTCTAAAGGACATTTGTACCAGCCCATTTCTACAATTGATAATCGCATTGGAATTGGCTAGAAAAGGGCGGCCAAGTATAACAGGAATTTGAGCACCAGTACCTATCACAGGATGCGTATCCAAGACAATAAAGTCTACTAGATAGTAGAATTTATCAACTTGGACTAGAACATCCTCAATCATTCCTCTCGGTATACGAATGGATCTATCAGCAAGTTGGAGTGTGGTTTTGGTGGGTTTCAATTCACCTAACCCAAGTTGTTCGTAAACCGAGTATGGAATGAGGTTCACACTTGCCCCCAAGTCGAGTAAGGCTTGTTTAATCCGGTAGTCTCCTATGATGCATGAGATGGTTGGACTACCCGAATCTTTGTATTTTTGGGGCATCTCTTGTTTGATGATGGCGCTCAAATTCTCAGTCAAAAGTACTTTGTTATGAACATTGTGTTTCCTTTTGACTGTACACAATTCCTTTAGAAATTTGGCATAGGATGGTATTCGTTTTATGGCATCCAACAACGGGATGTTGATCTTCACCTGCTTGAAAACCTCTAATATTTTTAGATTTTTGTCTAAAGGTTTAGGTGAAATCAACCTTTGGGGAAACGGGGCAACCAACTTGTATTGCCTTTCCTGTTCTTTCTCTTGTGGAGTGTTGTTTAAGCTATCATCCCCTTTGGAATTTTCCAGATCCTTAGGCTTTGGGGCCTTCACCGGATTAGATTTGTCAATTACTTTCTCACTTCTCAAAGTGGTGATAGCTTGAACATGCTCCGTATGTTGGGAGGATGAGCTCGCATCTTGTATCTCAAATTGGGTTCTTGGGTTAGGAAGAGGTTGGGCAGGAAGTGTGCCTTTCTCCCTAACACTGAGATGAGATTCAACTCTAGCTATTGAAGTCTTCAATTCATTGATGTCTTGAGTTGAATTTTAATTGAATTTCAATTGCTCTTGCATGAACCTATTTAACATATTTTGGAGAAAACAATGAACCTCGATCGCAAAGATTGGTCGCTTCGACTTACTGATGGACTCTAGGCTTACCATACCGCTTTCAAGACCCCCATTGGAATGTCTCCCTATAGACTTGTCTATGGGAAAGCTTGTCACTTTCCTGTGGAGTTGAAACATATTGGACGATAAAGAAGATGAATTTTGATTCTGACAAAGCAAGCTCGTTGCACAAACTTCAATTGAGTGAACTTGCAGAACTCCGAAACGAGGCATATGAAAATGCAAGAATTTAAAAGGACAAGACGAAGGTGTTCCATGATAAGAACATCCTTCGTAAGATCTTCCCGATTAATCAAAAGGTCCTTATATATAATTCTCAGCTACATTTATTTTTAGAGAAATTGAAGTCTCGATGGACTGGTCCTTTCATTATGAAAACTGTTTATCCATATGGGACTGTCGAGTTGTTGAACCAAGGAACGATAATATCTTTAAATCGAATGGTCAACGATTAAAGCCGTTCTTTGAGAATTTTCCTTCAGAAGGTATGCCCATACCTCTGACTGATCCTGTGTATCAGGATATTTGATCTCCTAGTCTGATAGAGGTATAGAGTAGTTAGGATTAGGATTTTGTTGCTTTTAGTTTGCTTTTTCATAGGTTTGTTAGGAGGTAAAATTTCAATTTTTGTTCTCTTAGGTATTCTCATTCCCCACTCCCTTTATTTTATAATTGCTCTCATGTTTTGCTTATTACATATCTTTTACATTGAGGACAATGCAAGATTTGGTTTGGGGTATGGGATCACTAGGATGAATATAGTGTTTTGTGACATTTTGAGCAATTATGCAGAATTTTTTTTTAAATTTTTTCTGAAAATTCAAAACTCTTTTGGAAAACTGTGTTTTTATGCACTTGGGATGTTATAAGTATGAAAGGAAGAAAGATGTAGTGAGATGATTTTGAAACTCTTAAAGGACTTGTAACATGATGGTTTTCTAATTAGATTCCTCTATTGATTTGATTGATAGAAAAATTAAAACACTTTTACACCTAGTTCACTTTACACGATTCTCATGTTTTGAAAGGACTATTAGAATTGTGGATTAACTAGGTTTGGATTGGAGGTGTTAAGGAACTAAGCCAGGGTACTGTTCGCTTCCCCAAGTGTAGGGTTGTGATGTCGTAGTAATTCAGTAAAGACCGAGATCGTTCTCAAAGACTTGTTAGGAATTCACAAAATTACTTCTAATACTCTCTAATTAAGAGCTAATCAAACAGATTTCTAGAATTGAATGTAGATAGAATTCTTAAACTAAAAGTGAAACTAATTAATATAAAAGAGCACTAGGGGTTCAAGGATGCACTTGTAGCAATCCTTGATGCATAATTCGCTATGGTTTCCCAATTACACAACTAGAATCGAAATCAAATCCTATCTAGCTGGATGATAGAACTATTATATTATCAAAACAATCTGTCATATCTGTGATTAATACACATGATTCCCTCAATTCAAGTTAGGACTTGAGCACACTCAATTGCATAGGTCGATCCTAGTTTCAATAGGTTAAGATCATAACCATGATAATCATCAAACCCTGTCCCAAAGCTTAACTATATCATGATTTGAACTTCATTCAAGTCATAAGAACAATCAACATATAATTCAGAATTTAGAACAAAAAGGTAGAACTTTGGTTTGAAGTTCCCACATGAGAATCCAAGTCTAGAGCGTATTGAATCCGATTCCTCGAAGCGTACAGGCCTAGATCCATGCAAAATAATTAAGAGCTAAAGCAATTCTTCCAAACATCCATGAGCCATCATAAGATTAAGAAAAACTACTTAGAACTTTGTTCAAACTTCTAAAAACCATTGTTCTTTAATAAATCCAATTTGAAACCAATCAAATGAATTAAAGCATCTCAGATTCACTATAAGCTTCACCTCTTAGCCCTAGCTAAGAGGTTTAGCCGTTCATGATCCAAGGAAGCATGAAAACAGCTAAAAACATAAGCTAGAAAGCAACAAACTAGAGGGAGTTGTGGAACTCCGAATCGACTTCCGCCGCCTCCCACCATCGTAGATCTCTTCTAGGATGATTTAGCTATGACCCCTAGGTCCCATTTTATAGTGGAGAGGCTCTACCACCTAGGAATCTTCGAGATTTACGCAGCACTTATGCACTTGCGCATAAAAGTCGGAGCTTCAAGAGGAAGCTGCAGAAATCTCACTGTAATACATTGGCCGACCGGTTTAGACCGATCGGACTGGGCTGGCCGACTGGTCACCATCGGTCAGACCCTTTGCATGATCAGTCCGGCGTGCAGGAATGGGGGGGCAGGATCTAGCCGATCGGTCAAGACCGGTCGGACTCTTTGTGTTTGTGTCCAGAGAGGTAAAAAGGGGATGGTCGACTGGTCTAAACTGGTCGTGGCCCTCTTGGCCGACTGGTCTTGACCGGTCAAACATGATTTCCTCAACTTTTTCTTCTTTCTTTCTTCTCTCTTCTTCTCTCTTTGCTTTCTTCTTTCTTTGGCCCACCTTGGGTCTTCATCCAAGGCTCCTAAATGTAGTCTTTTAGCTATCAATCGAGCGAAGTTCCTCTCATTCCTACAATCATAAAACCATGCATTAGAATAGTCTTTAAGCTTGAAAACCATGCATAGTTAGTGATGAAATGGGGTTAGAATATACACATTTAAGCACTCAACACACACCCCAACCAGCATTTTGCTAGTCCCAAGCAAAACATGTGTTGAGCTCTTAATTGTGCATATTCTAACCCTAATTCATCACTCACTATGCAGGGTTTCATGATTTAAAGACTAATTTAGTGCATGGATTTGTGATTGTAGGAATAAGAATGACTTCACCCAAATAATGACCAAAAGGGGCTATTTCGAAGCCTTGGATGAAGATACAAAGTGGACCAAAGAGAGAAGAAAGCAAGGAGAAAGAAAGAAATGAAATGAAAGAGAAAAGGGTCCTAGACCGGTTGTCCAACCGGTCGGCCAAAGGAGCCAGACCGGTCATGACCGGTCGGCCACATCATTGGAGGACACTGGATGAAGAACACCACAGTCCGACCGGTCAAGACCGGTCGGCCAGCCCAGTCTGACCGGTCGCGACCGGTCGGCCAACAGGAAGGAGGAGTTCCAGAGCTCGCTGGACTGTTGGGCCAAAACAAGTCCGACCGGTCGCGACCGGTTGGCCAGGCTAGTCCGACCGATCGTCCGACCGGTCGTCCATGCAAAAACGACAACTTCTAATTTGGGCGCCGAAATTCTCTGCGCAATTACGTATCCTTACGCTAAATCTGGAAGTTTCTTACGCAATGGACACCTCCAAGCTATAAAAGGACTTCTTCCCTTCATACCAAGGCATGCTAGGACGTGGAGATTGCTTGGGAGACGGATTCTACTTCTAGTTTCTTAGTTTTCTTCCTGTTTTAGTAGTTTTTATGTTTTTTTAGGCTTTTTAGTTCAAGGATGTTAGAGATGAACTAAAACCTCTTAGCTAGGGCTAAGAGGTGAAGCTTTTGATTTGTTTTTGATGGATTGATGCAACCTAGGTTTCCTTTTTATGATTTAATTGATGAATTTTAGTTAATGTGAGTTTGAATCAAGTACTAGTTGGGTTTTTACTTTGATCTCTTGATGACTCCGGGCTCATGTGATTCTTAGTGATCCTAACTTAGTAATTTAGCTTCTGAGCATTGTTTATGCTTGTGTAGTTCATTGATCTACCATCGACTCCGGGCATGGTAGATTCTTTGATTGCCTTGTATGCAATGGCCTGATTTTCATGTGGAAACTCATTCAACTAAAGTTCTTATCTTTTTGTTATAATATGAAATAGTTGTTTGTTGATTGATTTTGATTTAATTAGAGTTCTAATCATTAGTTGTAATCAAGTCTAGTGACAGGATTTGATGAAAGCTATGGTTGTGAATCTCAACTAGATTAGAAAGAGGCTTGGCCTACACAATTTAGTGTGCCCAAGGCCTGAGCGTTGATGTGGGAATTGAATCAATGAATAAGCAACTGTTTTGGATAATTGTTGATTTAACCGCTCTATATTCCGATCGGATAGAGATATGAATTCGATTTCGATTGAGTTATGAGAGACCTAGTTGTGTTGATGCATTGAAACTTATCAAAAGTGGATCCTTGGCGCTCTAGTGCCTTTTTAGATTGAAATTACTTTACACATTCACTGTTTAAACCCAAATTGCTATTTTCCAGCTTTAGTTCTTAATAGGATCATAATTACTAGTTGTTTTAGACAAAATCTGAGAATACCTATTCATAAATCTCTGTGGGAGCGATACTCGGTCTTTCTGAATTATTACTACTTCGCAACCCTACACTTGGGGAGTGAACAAGTTTTTGGCGCCGTTGCCGGGGATTTTTATGCGATATTTTTAGAATTTGCTGAGATAGCTTTTAGTTGAGATTGTGTTAAGATAGGTTTATGATTTGTTTTACTTTCTAGGGTAGGTTTTCTTCTAAGTACTAACTTACTTTGTTTTGATTTTTGCAGGATTCTAACATAGGTCTAATTCAGGGATTTTTAGGAAGTTGAAGAAGAAGTAGGCATCTTAAGTCACAAATCAGGTTTTATCATTCTAACCTTACTCTTCTTCTTCTCCTACTCATTCCTACCATATTCATCTCTTGTAGAGTGGGTGGAGACTCCTTTTGGATCTTTGATAGGTTGGCCTTGTGCCGCCTGGATTCCTATTGGTCGGCTCTGCCGTCTTGGATCACCTTGTGCTCAGAGATTTCTCTTCTCAAACCTATTCCTCTTTCTTCTTTTTCTGCACTTTTCTCAAAAGACTCAAAGAGTGGGTGGGGAGTTCTCTGAACCCCTATTGACCAGGAGAAATCGGTCTCTATCCTTGCTTCTGGCTCAGCTATTGTAAGACACCTTGTGCTTAAGTCTTAGAGAGGAGAAAAAGAAGGAAGGAAGAATTCTTTTTCATTTTTGTTTCATTCTTTTAGGTTTTGCATGCCACATTGGGCTCGGGGATCTAATAACCGACTCAATCGTGACAGAGTAATTGTTGAAGGGATTGATAGAGAGCCTCATGCTAGGAAACATCAAAATTTTCTTGAAATTACTAGAGAGATGGCTGAAAATCAACCAAATCAAGGGGCTAATCAACATCAAAATCCAGCCCCAAACCTTAATGAATTGGATGAGAATGAAGTGGGGGATGTACCTCAACCTAGAACTTTACATGACTATTTACAACTAGCTAGGACGAGTACTCCCTCTTGCATAATTTTCCCTCACAATGTGGGAAACATTGATTTTAAACCGGGGTTGATCCAACTTCTTCCTAGATTCCATGGACTCGACTCTGAGAGCGCATATCTACATATTAAGGAATTTGAAGAGGTTATTGCCACAATAAACTATGACAATGTGACCAAGGATACAATAAAACTCAAATTATTCCCTTTTTCCTTGAAAGAGAAGGCCAAATCATGGCTACATTCCTTAAGGCCAAGGTCTATTGGGACATGGGCTGAGATGACTAGGGAGTTTCTTAAAAAATTCTTCCCTACTCGTCGAACCAATGCACTAAGAAGGGCCATAATGAACTTTGCCCAGAAAGAAGAAGAAACATTTTTCCAATGTTGGGAAAGGTATAATGAGCTATTAAACGTATGCCCACATCATGGCTATGAACGGTGGAGGTTGATTAGTTTCTTCTATGATGGATTAAACTCAACCATGCGCCAATTTGTGGAGATGATGTGCAATGGGGAGTTCATGAACAAGGAAACGGAGGAAGCTTGGGATTATTTTGACATGTTGGCTGAAAACACACAAGCATGGGATACATCTAAGCCAACAAGTTCAAAACAACCCCAAGCCAAGGAAAAGGGAGAAATTTATGTTTTAGATGAGCAAGATGATCTAGGTTCTAGAGTGGCTAAACTTGTCATGCCCCAAAACCGGGGACCGGGCTCACTAAATTCCCGATCGCCGACCTTGGTGCCAACAGCCTCCGTAGTACCCCATTCTCGGCTCCTAGCTCTCATGTGCCAGGTTCCGATCCTGGGATCCTACCAGGAGGATTTTCAGGGTAATTTTTTTTTTGTACAGGAGCATAATCAAAACCATAAAACATCATCAAATATCCACTAATAAGTTTGTTGAGTACAGTGCTGGAAAGGGAAATACAACAGGTAGCAGAAGTCCAAAATATCAGGTACATGAACCGCGCTCAACGCTGCTGATCTGCCCTGTACCTGCAGTGTAAACAAACGCGCATGAGCTTCCTACGAAGCTCAGTAGAGTGCGTGTGTGCGCGTGTGATGCATATGACAAGTATACAGATATCAGAGTAAGTGAAAGTAGTAGAGGGCTAAGTTACCAAGTTCATGAATGCTATCAGCCATCCCAAGGCTATGCGATGCAAGGGCCTACATGGCCGAGTGTTACATGCTAGAGATGCAATGCAAACATGTCAATCCTCAACTGATCCACATATCAAAATAGTTCTCATCTGGGACATTACCGGGGTCTAGTATACTCTAATACTGGCCGCCGCACATCACACGCATAACCAAGCGAGTAGAAAAGACCTCACTATCTGCCTCGTCAGTGGTATGCCAATGCCCACCCGGCTCGCCGATAGAGGACCCATTCCATGAGCTGGTCAGACTCGACCTAGCTTACAGCCCACTGCACCCGGGCGGATAAGGTCACACCCCTTTCCAACCGACCTCGACACAGTGGGAGACGCGACCTACTGGTATTTGGCACACAGGCGCTCATGTTATCCACTCGGTCTCGACGCTGGAGCATCCTACTGGTACCATAGGGTTTAGGGACTTTCACCCAAGGACATCCATAGCGCCCACGTACTAGAACAAGTTTCCGGTGTCCAATACTGCCAACCATGATGTGACTATGGCAGCCACCACCCCGATGCTGCTAGGGTGTGAAAGCGATCGTGACATACATAATGCGAAATGCATGAGTCATACAATCCAAATCATGCACCAAACTTACGCATACTGCGCAATCATGTGGGGCGACCCTGTCTCACACGGGTCCCCTAAGTATAACAAGCCAACTAGCATATGCTATGGTTAATCATGATCCATAACAGGCATACAAATGATGCGTATGGGCATATGAATGAGCATGGTATTCATTATACTAAGCATGTTATCAGTGTGACATATCAAGCTAATCATACTAGCATGTTACCAAACATATCATGTAACATTGGCCTTAAAAGGCCCAACATATATAGAGAGAGTGGGACCCGGACTGTGGGTCCCATTGGAAATGTAAAGGTCTTCGTGGCATAGCCCACTTAAGACCACATCGGCCCCATACTTGGGCCTGCACATACAAGATAGGCTGTCAAAATATGTGTACGGCATGGATAAAACATATATATCAAAGAAGGAACCATGGTGGGCATCAATGACCACTATTCCCTGCGGGTGTGGTCCATCTAACATCTGAATTTGCCTCATTGCTGGGGCCGTATCTAAAATAATATGGAAAAATAGATAGGCAACATGAATAAAACAGATACATCATGGTGGAGCTAATAGATACATCACGTTGGGACCCATAGGGTGGGCCACCTGCTGGGCAGCGTGGTACCCATCTGGTCCCAAGAAGTTTTGAATCAAGCAGATATTTGTGCTTTCTCCTTCATCCAAATCCATGTGATCTTATGAACCGGTTGGATGGCAAATAAACATCACTGTAGAACCTGGAAATGTTTCAACGTTTAAGATCATCATTTCCACTATGGCATTGTCCACTTGACATTAGGATATGCTTAAATTTTGGGCCCAGCCACTTATGAATAGGTTGGGTGACAAATGAACATCATTGTAGGACTGGGAAGGTTTCAATGGTGGGGATCATTATTCCCACTGTTGTCCCGTGGCATGGCCCACTTGTCATTTGGAAATGCTTAAATTTTGTGCTCAGCCACTAAATGAGCTGGAAAAACGTGTGGACCTAGTAGACAAGGCACATACATTCTAGGTGGGCCCAACGAGTGGGGCCCATTGACAATGCCCAAAGAGACTACGCTGCTGGGCAGCAGCGTCCCCTGGACGCTATCTGTCCAGCAGCCAGCATTTTTTTCTTTTATTTTTACTCTCAACAAGTGGGGCCCACAGAAGTTTCCGATCAAGCCGATATTTTTGTTTTCCCTTCTCCCCTACATGTGTGAACTTATGAACAGGTTGGATCTCAAATAAACATCATGGTGGGCCATAAGAAGGTTTCAACGGTAGGGCCGCTGTCCCTACTGTTTTCTACGGTGGGGCCCCCTTGAGACTTGGATCTGACTCATTCTTGGAATCATGCCCTAAAATGATCTCCCCAAATGGATGGACGGTGTGGATACAGCACATGCATCATGGTGGGACCCACGAGTGGGCCACCAGCTGGCACGAGCCAGCGTCCTGGACGCTGGTACTACCAGCATCAGAGACGCTGCTTCTTCTTCTTATTTTCTTTTGCTTTTTTTTTGTTTTATTGTGCTTATATCAAGTGGGGCCCACATGGGACTGATCCACTCCGTTCATCAGGTTCCCCATCTCATGGGGGACCCAATAAGCCCAATATTGGGTATATGATTTGGTCTAGAAACTTCAAAGTGGGCCGAAAAATTTCTGACAGTAGAAATCATTATTTCCACTGTTTTATGCGGTGCGGTCCACTTAAGATTTGGATCGGCTTCATATTTTGGGCCTGGCCCTAAAATGATCTAGGAAAAATGATAAACGGCGTGGATTCAACACACACAACAAGGTGGGTCCCACGAGTGGGGACCCCACTCACCGTCCAGGTCATCTCTGACGCTGAGGACGTCCAGCGTCCAGTCCTTCTTTCCTTTTCTTTTCTTTTTTTTTTTATAGTTTACATCAAGTGGAGCCCTCTTAGGGACAATCCACCCCCTTCATCATGTTCCCCAGCTCATTGGGGACCCAGCAAGCCCAATATTGGGCACGTGATTTAGCCTACAAACATCACGGTGGGCCCAAGAAGCTTGGACAGTGGGCATCACCATCTCCACTGTTTTTTATGGTGTGGTCCACCTGAGATCTAGATCTTCTTCATTTTTGGCGTCCAACCCTAAAATGGGTTGGAGAAACAGATGGACGGTGTGGATTGGATGCATACATCAAGGTGGGTCCCACGTGTGGGGACCCTGTCCAACGCCCAAAAGGGCTTTTAGCCCACGTGCTGCTGGGCAGCAGCGCCCTCTGGACGCTGTCTGTCCAGCGGCACCCTCTCCCTCTTTGTTATTTATTTATTTATTATTATTATTATTATAAGAAGGTGGGGCCCATTCATGGATGATCCAATCCATCCATCAAGTTGTCCACCACCAGGTGGGCCCAAAAGAAAAGGAAAATGAAAGGAAATAAGGATATGGGGGATTGATGTCCCCCTCGCACTCACCTTGATGGATGGTTGGACGGTTAGATTGGATCGGGTTGACGATCGGACGATCCGGACAGTCCGGATGATGGTTGGGGCCCTCCAAGCTTGGATCTCCACCCTCAATCTCTCTAATCTCTCTCTCTTCTCTCAAATCTTTCTCTTTCTCTCTCCTCTCAAATCTCTTTCTCTCTTTCTCTCTCCTTTCTCTTCTAGCTCTTGAATTTTTGAAATGAGCTCTCCTCTCCCCCTACGTATGGACTTGTATGGGGGGGAGAGAGAGAGAATGAATCATGGGGGTGTGATGATGGCTAGCATGGGAGAGGGGTATGGGGGTATGGGTAGAGTTGACTTTGGGAGGTGAGAGAGGGTTGGGGGGTATGGGGTGTGTAGAGTAGGGGTATGGGTGAGAGTGATGGTGATGGATTTGATTGATTTGACATGATCGTGGGATTTGTGCAAGTGGGGCCCATGCCACACACGTGTTGCGCGGCCCACCTCGGATTACGCAAATGACAAACTTACACACTGGGTATCGCAATGGGGCGTGCCGCGCGGCGTTGGAATCGCAGCGCCTACGCGGTCACCGGGGTATAGGTCTAGGGTCGATGCGGTACTAAAACAGGGTCGCGATCAAGGCTCACTAATCTGGTCCATCCGGGACATACCGGCACCGAAAATTAAGCGTACAGAGGGTAAATAAGGGTACGGGTCTTACAAAACTCACACGAAAAGTCAAGGACATGGAACTGAAGAAAGTGGACATAACCCAACAAAGGGGGGCTGTTGAAACTATTTGTGGTATTTGTGCTTCCAATGTGCATCAAACGCCGGATTGTCCAACAATCTATGCGTTTCGAGAACTTTTATTTGAACAATCAAATGCTTTGAATAGTTATCAACGACCTTTTAGTATTCCAAATTCAAACACGAACAATTCTAGTTGGAGAAACAACCCTAACTTCAATTGGGCGAATGGAAACACGGCTAATCAAAATAATCCCAAAAAGGGGGCCCCCAATGCAAATTCCTATGGCCCCACCTCAAATGCCTATAGAGGATACTTTGAAAGCATTCATGGAAGGTCAAGCTCAAATAAATCAATCCAACCATACAATAATGCTTGAGCTTAAAAATTCGGTGGAGGAAATCAAGGCTCGCTTAAACGCAAGGGAAAGGATTCTTCCAGCCCAACCCATACCAAATCCAAAACCACAATGCGAGATAAGCGTGCCTAGTTCTTCTAACCAACACATGGAACATGCTAAGGCCATCACCACTCTTAGAAGTGGTAAAATTATTGAAAAATCTGATCCGGTGAAGGTTTCAACGCCTAATGATCCAGTATCTTCCAAAGAGGATGATGGACCTAGCACCGCCATGAATGAAAAAGAGCCATTTAAAGAATATAGGCCCGTTGCTCCATTCCCCCAACGCTTGATTTCAGCCAAACCTCAAGATAAATATCAGGAATTTTTGGAGGTTTTCAAGCAAGTCAAAATCAACATCCCATTGTTAGATGCCATTAAACAAATACCGTCATATGCTAAATTTTTAAAAGACCTTTGCACGGTTAAAAGAAAAATACATGTGCAAAAGAAGGCATTTTTGACAGAGAATGTAAGTGCCATTATAAATCACGGGATGCCTAAGAAATATAAAGATCCTGGTTGTCCGACAATATCATGTGTGATTGGAGACTACCGGGTGAAACATGCTTTACTTGATCTAGGGGCAAGTGTGAACTTAATTCCCTTTTCGGTCTATGAACAATTGGGTTTAGGTGAATTAAAACCCACCAAAACCACATTACAACTATTCGCTCGCCTCAAGTGTAAGGCTGCGATATAGTAATAAATCTCGATAAGACCGAGGTCGATCCACAGGGAAAGAGTAACAGCTTCCTAATTACTCCAGCAACTCAGTTTAATAGAGTAAATTCAGATTCAATGGGATGTTTAATTAAAACAGTAACTTAATGAAAAATCAGAGATTTAATGTACTAAGGCTTTCAAGGATCCACTCGTAGCAATCCTATGTCAATTCAGTCAATCCAAGTAGAGAACACAACTAGATTTGAAGTCCCATCTCTCATCTAGTTGGAAAGTAAAGCATTCACACACATTCATCCAATTCAAGTTGAACTTTCCAAGTTCAAGTCCATTCAATCAATGTAGAATTCAAATTCATAGCCTGCGGAGTAACAGCCATGCCTATGGACTATGGCCTGCTCAAGGATTACTATAATTTGAATCTAAACAAGCAACCTGTGATAACCTCAGAGAATTAAAAGGAATTCATGTCCGGAGCACATAAACTCAGATAAGACATCTCAAACTACCACCTATTGGACTGAAACATAAGAAAAATCTAACTTTGAATTGAAAAATACTTGAATCAAACTGAAATTAACATAGAACTGGCTACAAGCTTCACCTCTCAGCCTTAGCTGAGAGGTTTTAGCCGAGCATAGTCATGCAACAACTAAAAACTCCAAAATAAAAGCATAAACTAAGAAAAACCGGATAGAAGAGTTGCAGTCGCTCCACAGTCACTTCCTCCCTCCAAACTCACGTTCCTTCCCCTCTCTGATACCTTAGGGAGAGCCCCTAGGTGGCCTTTTATAGCAACAATCCTCCCTTGCGTCGGATTCTGCGAAATCCTACGCATTGCGCAGTAATTTTCGGAGTCCCAATTTAGAAAGGATTCTTCTTACGCAGGGCTGACCGGTCGTGACCGGTCGGCCTGGCTTTTCAAATACTTCAGAGAGCACAGCCGACCGGTCATGACCGGTCGGTGTGGACTGTCCATTGTTCCAGCAACTGTGGCCGACCGGTCATGACCGGTCGGACCACATTGTCCATCCATCCAACGTATACAGCCTTGATCCAGAGAGCTTGGCCGACCGGTCATGACCGGTCGGCCCTTCATACAGTGCACATGGCTGACCGGTCATGACCGGTCGGCCTCTCTTCTACTTGCTTCCTTTAATGTGGCTGACCGGTTGGACGACCGGTCAGCCCTGTTTTTCTTCATTTCTTCTTCCTCTTTTCTCTCTTTGGTCCATCCTAGGACTTCATGCAATGTCTTCAAATCCATTCTTTTGGCTCCAATTTGATGAAATCCACTCTCATCCCTACAATCACAAAAACACGTGTTAGGTGGGCCTTTAAACCATGAAAATCATGCAAACTATGTAGTGTAATGGGCAATGCAATGTATAAATTAGAGGTTCAACACACCCCCCAACCAGCTTTTTGTTAGTCCCGAGCAAAACATGCGTGAAACAATTTCAAACCTCCAAATCCAACTCTCTTCCAAAAACCATGTTTCTATCCATTCCAAGATGTATAAGTGAAAAATTGGAAAAATTAGGTGATAGAAGCTGAACCTTGGACTCTCAAAGCATAAGAAGTGTTTACATGAAATCCCCGCTGACTGATTGATAAATAGAAGAATTCGAACAAATTCTACCTAGTGTGCATAGTGGAAGTTCATCTCATGAGTTGCTGGAATCATCTTCTTCATAGATTAAGTAGACCAAGGATTTCAAGGTGCACAGAGCAACAGCAAGCCTATGACAGGAATTTGTCTTACCGTCCTTCCGACGGCTTTCACACTACGTCCCATTTCCGGCTTTGGTTACGGTTCGACCATCCCCCGGTTGGTAATAGGTAGCCCTTTTCGGAATTTTCCACCATTTTTCTGTCCTTCCCGATTTCATCCTTTCTTTCCTTTTTCTTTTAAATTAGATAGGATTTTTAGAAATCCGTATCTTCCGTTATTTTCCCATGGAAAAGGATGGACAAAATACCCCGGCTTGGCTGCTCAACACCTCAAAACCAAAGTCCGGCTAATCCACAAATCACATAAACCTGTTACTCATGAAAATCGTGTAATGTGAACTTGGTGTAAAGGTGTTCAAATTTTCTATCAATCACAACAATAGGGGAATTAACATATAAAGCCATTATGTTGGAAGAAATTCAAGACTACAACATCACACACTTCGTTTCTCCTCCTCTTCTTATACTCATATCATCTCGAATGCAGGGAAATACGGTTTTCTAAAAGAGTTTTGAAATTTTAGAAAATTCGAAAAAATTTTGTGCATGTGAAGCTCGAAATGGTGCAATATGCTAGATGAGGGATCTCATCTCACCCCCCAACCAAATCTTGCATTGTCCTCAATGTAAAAGATATGCAATTAGCATGAACATGAGAGCAATGGTAAAATATGAGAGAGTGGGAACAATAGTACCTGAGAAAGCGATCATGGAAGTTTGCAACTCCAACACTAAATCCTACTAAAACAGTAAAACAAAACTAATCCTACCTATGCTATACCTCCATTAGACTAGGAGATCAATCATCCTGATAGACAGGATCATTCAGGGAGATGGACATGTCCTCTGAATCAAATTTCTCAACAAATGGTTTAAGGCGTTGTCCATTAACTTTGAAACAGTCACCATTCGCTGCATTCTCAATCTCAACAGCCCCATGAGGAAAAACTTCTTTAACAATATATGGGCCGGTCCATCGAGATCGTAATTTTCCCGGAAAAAGATGAAGTCGGGCATTATACAAGAGCACTTTCTGTCCTTCATGGAAAGATTTCCTTAAGATGTGCTTGTCATGAAAGGCCTTCATCTTGCTCTTGTAAATTCTCGAATTCTCGTATGCATCGTTCCGGATCTCATCAAGCTCATTTAATTGAAGTTTGCGAAGCGAGCTAGCCTTGTCAATGTCAAAATTTAGAGCCCAAATTGCCCAATAGGCTTTGTGTTCTATCTCCACAGGCAAATGGCAAGCTTTCCCATAGACAAGTCTATAAGGGGACATTCCAATGGGTGTTTTGTAGGCAGTACGGTGAGCCCAAAGTGCATCATCTAATCTTAGGGACCAATCCTTGCGATCCGGTCTCACCGTCTTTTCCAAAATCTACTTGATTTCCCTATTGGAGATTTCAGCTTGCCCACTTGTTTGTGGGTGGTATGGGGTACTCACTTTGTGCCTAATACCATATTTCTTCATCAAGGTTTCAAAAGGTCTATTGTAAAAGTGAGAACCACCATCACTAATAATGGCTCGAGGCATCCCAAATCTAGAAAGTATGTTTTCTTTGAGAAACTTGAGAACCGTACGATGATCGTTGGTTCTACATGGGATAGCCTCTATCCATTTAGACACATAATCTACGGCCAACAGAATATAGACATGTCCAAAAGATGAGGGGAATGGTCCCATGAAATGGATGCCCCAACAGTCAAAGACTTCAAGATGTTGAATTGGGGTGAGAGGCATCATATTGCGACGGGATAATCCTCCTAACTTCTGGCAGCGCTCGCATGCTTTGCAAAACTCGTGGGTATCTTTAAATAATGTGGGCCAATAAAAACCACACTGTAGAATTTTTACAGTTGTTTTCTTGGCTGAAAAATGACCCCCACATGCTTGATCATGACAAAAGGAGATGACTCAATTGTGTTCATCATCGGGGACGCATCTCCTTATAATTTGGTCTGGGCAATATTTAAACAATAGAGGTTCATCCTAGAAAAATCTACGCACTTCCCTTAGAAATTTACGTTTGTCTTGCGCAGTCCAATGAGTCGGCATCGCACCTGTGGAAAGATAATTGGCTATATCAGCGTACCATGGTGGATGCGTAGCAACAAAGAGTTGCTCATCAGGGAATGAGTTCTCAATTGGTGACTCGTCAATGGAATTTGGTAGGACTAGACGGGATAGATGATTCGCCACCACATTTTCTACCCCCTTCTTATCTTTGATCTCCAAATCGAATTCTTGAAGGAGTAGGATCCATCTTAGCAAACGGGGCTTAGCATCCTTCTTGGAAAGAAGGTATTTCAGCGCCGCATGATCTGTATAAACAATAACTTTGGATCCTATTAAGTATGGCCTGAATTTGTCCAAGGCAAAAATGACAGCTAGGAGCTCTTTCTCCGTAGTCGAATAGTTAACTTGGGCAGGATTCAAGGTCCTACTTGCGTAGTAGATGACATGGGGCTTTTTATCCTTCTTTTGGCCTACCACCGCCCCAATAGCAAAATCGCTTGCATCGCACATCAACTCAAAAGGAGTGGACCAATCTGGTGGTTGCATGATAGGAGCGGTTGTTAACATGTCTTTTAGCTTTGAAAAAGCTAATTGACATTCGGCACTCCACTCAAATTGGTTTTCCTTTTGTAGAAGGTTGCATAAAGGCCTTGAGATGTGACTAAAGTCCTTTATAAACCTTCGATAGAAATCGGCGTGTCCAAGGAAGGACCGCACATCGCGTATGCTTTTGGGTGGTGGTAGATTGAAAATTATGTCAATTTTCGCCCGGTCTACTTCTATTCCATTGGACGAGATGATATGTCCAAGGACTATTCCTCTTTGTACCATGAAATGGCACTTTTCCCAGTTTAATACAAGTTGCTTTTCCTCACACCTCATCAAGACCAACTTCAAGTGCTCGAGACACTCATCAAAAGTACAACCAAAAACAGAAAAGTCATCCATGAACACCTCAAGAAACTCACCCACCATGTCCGAGAAAATACTCAACATGCATCGTTGGAATGTGGCGGGTGCATTGCATAACCCGAATGGCATCCTTCGGTAAGCGAAGGTACCAAACGGGCATGTAAATGTGGTTTTCTCTTGGTCTTCCGGAGCTATCTCAATTTGGTTGTATCCGGAATAGCCATCTAGGAAGCAATAATAGGGATGGCCTGCCAACCTCTCCAAAATTTGATCCATAAATGGGAGAGGGAAGTGGTCTTTCCTAGTAACCGTGTTGAGCTTCCTATAATCAATGCACATACGCCAACCGGTGGTCACCCTAGTCGGTATAAGTTCGTTGTTGGTGTTTTCAATGATGGTAATACCGGATTTCTTGGGGACAACTTGGGTGGGGCTCACCCATTGGCTATCTGAGATGGGGTAGATGATACCCACATCCAATAGCTTTAACACCTCGGCTTTGACAACCTCCATCATGTTTGGATTTAGCCTTCTTTGAGGTTGTCTAGATGTTTTTGCATTTTCTTCAAGGTGTATACGGTGAGTGCAAATCGAAGGATCTATCCCTTTGAGATCCGCTATTGTCCAACCTATGGCTTCCCGATGTTCTTTGAGTAGCTCAATCAACTTGAGCTCTTGGTCTTTCTCTAGGTGGGAGGCAATGACAACTGGGAATGTTTCCTCTTGACCCAAATATACGTATTTAAGCTCTGATGGCAGCGGTTTGAGGTCAAGCTTTAGTGGTTCGATGTTAAACGGTAGAGGCCTTGATGTGGTTGGTGGCAATTTTTCAAAGTGGGGCCTCCACCGGCTAGCATCAACTACCGGTCTTTCTATATTTAATGCCTGCATACTTTCACTAATGATGGGATCTTCGAAATCCATGAAATGTGCTAAGCATGTCTCCAAGCTTTCTAGTGGTTCAAGTTGGAGGAGTTCTTCTTCTTCAAAAGTTTCGAGCATGTTTCCAAAAGATAATTGCATCACCCCATTCCGGCAATTGATGATCGCATTTGATGTGGCAAGGAATGGGCGGCCTAATATCACCGGTATTTGGGTGCTAGCATCCAAAACCGGTTGTGTGTCCAAGACTATAAAATCTACCGGGTAGTAGAATTTGTCAACTTGGACTAGAACATCCTCAACTATCCCCCTCGGTACACGGATAGATCTATCAGCGAGTTGCAATGTGGTTTTGGTGGGTTTTAATTCACCAAGACCCAATTGCTCATATACCGAGTATGGGATCAAGTTCACACTCGCCCCCAAGTCTAACAAGGCACGTTCAATCCGGTAGTCTCCAATGATACATGAGACGGTGGGACTACCGGGATCTTTGAATTTTGGGGGAGTCTTTTGAGTGAGGATGGCACTAACTTGCTCAGCTAAGAAGGCCTTTTGCTGCACATTATATTTGCGTTTTGTTGTGCATAGGTCTTTTAGAAGCTTGGCATAAGAGGGAATTTGTTTGATGGCATCAAGCAAAGGGATATTGATCTTGACTTGTCTGAAAATCTCTAGAATATCTTGAGAATTTGGGAGAGATTTTGGGGCAACCAATCTCGATGGGAATGGTGCTATGGGCTTGTAAATGCGTTCCGATTTTTGTGGGGCTAAGTTAGATCCATTTTCATCCTCAGAGTTTACCGGATCATTAGGCTCATCGGCCTTCACCGGAATAGTTTTGTCAATTTGTTTACCACTTCTAAGGGTGGTAATGGATTTAGCTTGCTCCATGTTTTGGTTGGAAGAATTAGGGATGCTTACTTCATGTACTTGCTTAGGATTGGGCTGAGGTTGGGCCGGAAAGGTCCCTTCCCTAGCATTCAAGCGTCCCTTAATCTCATCAACCGAGACTTTCAACTCTTGGAACAATTGCTGATTTGATTCATTTATTTGCGCTTGCCCTTGCATAAACGCTCTCAAGGTATCCTCCAATGAGAATTGAGGTGGGGCTATATTTTGCATGGGTGGCCCTCTTTGGGAGTTGGTAGGATTGCCCATAGGAGCATTCTTCCAACTGAAATTCGGGTGGTTCTTCCAACTCTCATTGTATGTATTACCTACCGGTCCATTGAAGGGCCGTTGATAACCATATGTGGCATTGGCTGTCTCTTGCAGCACTTCCTTAAATGCAGGAATTGTGGGACAATCTTGCGTAGCGTGTAAGTCGGTGAGACAAATCCCACATGTGGTTTCAACAGCTTCCTTGGACTTGGAAACTCCATTTTTGCTAAGTTCCATGGCCTCAACCTTCCTTGTGAGGTTGGCTATCCTTGCATTCACGTCGTCTTCCTCTTTAAGGACATATATCCCTCCTTTCTCTTGAGTAGGCTTGGGGTTCTTGGGTTTATCCGAGGTATCCCAAGATTGGGCGTTTTCAGCCAACATGTCCAAGTAACTCCAAGCATCATCTGGATTTTTACTCATAAACTCGCCATTGCACATCATTTCCACGAATTGGCGCATATTGGAACTTAATCCATCATTGAAAAAATTTATAACTCGCCAACTCTCGTAGCCATGATGTGGGCAAGCAAGCAGGAGTTCCTTAAATCTCTCCCAACACTGAAAGAATGATTCACCCTCTTTAGCTGAGAAATTCATTATGGCCCTTCGAAGAGTGTTTGTTTTATGAGCCGGGAAGAACTTTTTCAAGAATTCCCGGTTCATCTCAACCCATGACCCAATCGAATGTGGTCTAAGAGAGTGAAGCGAATCTTTGGCTCTTTCTTTCAAGGTGAAGGGAAAAAGTTTAAGTCTGATTGTATCCCCAGAAACATTGGGATAATGCAAGGTGGCCAACACTTCTTCGAATTCTTGCAAGTGTAAGTATGGGCGGCCAGAGTCTAGCCCATGGAATTTAGGTAAAAGTTGAATTACTCCCGGTTTTATGTCAAGGGTCCCACCATTAGCTGGTAGAACTATGCAAGAAGGTGTAATTGTACGAGCAGGTTGTAGGTAATTCCGTAGTGATCTCATTGGAGGGACATTATGTACCTCATTCTCTCCTACCCCTTCCTGATTTGCGTTTGTCGTTGGAGTAGGGGGGGGGGAGGATTCCTTAAGGGTGTTTGATCCATACTCCCCAAACTTTCACAATGCTCTTGATAATTCCGGACTCGTCTATGGACTGACAAAGGTCCAACTAAACCACCTTCAGATTGGAGACGATTTGAATGGTTACGTTCCCAACGGGACATAAACCACTCAACCAGAAACTGAAACTAATCCTATTCTAGAAAACTAAAATCTGAAACTGAAAGAAAATTCTGCAGAAGCTAAGTTAGAAAGGTATCACCTGATGCGCTTGAACTAGAGAAAAAAAATTCCTACAAAACAGAAAAACTTGTTAGTTCTAAGAAAATCAGAAAAACTATCCACTGCTACTTCTACAGCCACTGAAATTATTTGGAAATCGTTATCTATTTCCCCGGCAACGGCGCCAAAAACTTGTTCGCTCGCCTCAAGTGTAAGGCTGCGATGTAGTAATAAATCTCGGTAAGACCGAGGTCGATCCACAGGGAAAGAGTAACAGCTTCCTAATTACTCCAGCAACTCAGTTTAATAGAGTAAATTCAGATTCAATGGGATGTTTAATTAAAACAGTAACTTAATGAAAAATCAGAGATTTAATGTACTAAGGCTTTCAAGGATCCACTCGTAGCAATCCTATGTCAATTCAGTCAATCCAAGTAGAGAACACAACTAGATTTGAAGTCCCATCTCTCATCTAGTTGGAAAGTAAAGCATTCACACACATTCATCCAATTCAAGTTGAACTTTCCAAGTTCAAGTCCATTCAATCAATGTAGAATTCAAATTCATAGCCTGCGGAGTAACAGCCATGCCTATGGACTATGGCCTGCTCAAGGATTACTATAATTCGAATCTAAACAAGCAACCTGTGATAATCTCAGAGAATTAAAAGGAATTCATGTCCGGAGCACATAAACTCAGATAAGACATCTCAAACTACCACCTATTGGACTGAAACATAAGAAAAATCTAACTTTGAATTGAAAAATACTTGAATCAAACTGAAATTAACATAGAACTGGCTACAAGCTTCACCTCTCAGCCTTAGCTGAGAGGTTTTAGCCGAGCATAGTCATGCAACAACTAAAAACTCCAAAATAAAAGCATAAACTAAGAAAAACCGGATAGAAGAGTTGCAGTCGCTCCACAGTCGCTTCCTCCCTCCAAACTCACGTTCCTTCCCCTCTCTGATACCTTAGGGAGAGCCCCTAGGTGGCCTTTTATAGCAACAATCCTCCCTTGCGTTGGATTCTGCGAAATCCTACGCATTGCGCAGCAATTTTCGGAGTCCCAATTTAGAAAGGATTCTTCTTACGCAGGGCTAACCAGTCGTGACCGGTCGGCCTGGCTTTTCAAATACTCCAGAGAGCACAGCCGACCGGTCATGACCGGTCGGTGTGGACTGTCCATTGTTCCAGCAACTGTGGCCGACCGGTCATGACCGGTCGGACCACATTGTCCATCCATCCAACGTATACAGCCTTGATCCAGAGAGCTTGGCCGACCGGTCATGACCGGTCGGCCCTTCATACAGTGCACATGGCTGACCGGTTATGACCGGTCGGCCTCTCTTCTACTTGCTTCCTTTAATGTGGCTGACCGGTTGGACGACCGGTCAGCCCTGTTTTTCTTCATTTCTTCTTCCTCTTTTCTCTCTTTGGTCCATCCTAGGACTTCATGCAATGTCTTCAAATCCATTCTTTTGGCTCCAATTTGATGAAATCCACTCTCATCCCTACAATCACAAAAACACGTGTTAGGTGGGCCTTTAAACCATGAAAATCATGCAAACTATGTAGTGTAATGGGCAATGCATTGTATAAATTAGAGGTTCAACAACAACTTGCCGACCGATCGATTCGTATTCCAAGAGGGGTGATTGAGGACGTCCTTGTCTAAGTTGTCAAAGTCTACTACCCGGTGGACTTTATTGTCTTGGACACATAACCCACGGTTAATATTGGCCCTCAAATTCCTGTCATACTTGGCCGTCCATTCCTAGCTACATCAAACGCTATCATCAATTGTAGGAGTGGGGTCATCCAAATGTCTTTTGGCAATATGGCGATTGAGTTGAATGCTTTCAATATTGACAACCAACATGAGGATGAAGATGAGGAGGTCCACGAAATAAACATCATCAATTCTATCGTGGAAGATGAGTCCCTCTCACCTTTTTACTCTGGTCACTTAGACGAAGACGTGACTTACTCCCTTGATAAGAACGATGATATGATAAGGGATATGGTCACACTTTTAGAGTCGGTATCGGCCTATGACGTTAGCCGAGGGAAGGATGTGGAAACAATATCTTTTTGTGCTGAGAAATCAATTCATATTTCCACACCTTTGTGGATCATGCATACCGAACTCCACCAACCCTGAGATGATCCATATTTGCAATACCAAAGCCCAGGAAAATCTAAATGGAGACATATTTTTCCTGATAAATATGATGATGTCTCCTCTTATACATGTCGTGAAAGCATTAAGAAACCCGCTGAAATTCCTTTTTGGGATTTTGAGTGGCTTATCTCGATTCTCACACACATGTTCATTGCAAAGCAGGATATCGGATGACGTTACTGCGAAACCTTTTGATCCATCTAATGATTCTGCTTGACTTTATGCTTTTGGATGAGTTGTTGGGATAAACCTCCTAGTCTGACGGAGGATGATTTTCTAGAATGCTTTCCCATTGGGATTTGCTTTGATAGTTGATTTAGTTGTGAAGTAATCCATCTCCAAAAGCTAATCTTTCCATGAAATATATGCTTCAGGTGATATCTCTCTTTCTCACTCTCCTTTTGTTTTAACATTGCTCTCATGTGTTGCATTCATTGTATACATTCTTACATTGGGGACAATGTAAAGTTTTGGCTGGGGGGTGAGAGAGATTCCTTAGATGAATCTACTAGCTTTTGTGACATTTCGAGCAATGATGTAGAATTTTTTTAATTTTTCTAAAATTCAAAACTCTTTTGGAAAACTTTGATTCTATGCATTCGAGATGGCATAAGTATATGAAGAAGAGATACGAAGTGAGGGATGTTACAAGCTTTGAATTTCTCTTAATATAATGGTTTCATATGTGAATTCACCTATTTTTATGATTGATAGAAAATTTGAACACCGTTTGCACCTAGTTCACATTACACGATTTTCATGATTTGAAAGGATTATGTGATTTGTGGATTAACTAGACCTTGATTTAAGGTATTGAGAAACCAAGCCGGGGTACTTTGTCCATCCTTGTCCATGGGAAAATAGTGAAAGATATAGATTTCTAAAAATCCTATCTAATGTAAAAGGAAAAGGAAGGATGAAATTGGGAATGATGGAAAATGGTGGAAAATTCCGATTAGGGCTACCTACTACCAACCGGGGGATGGTCTACCCGTAACCAAAGTCGGAAATGGGACGTAGTGTGAAAGTCGTCGGAAGGATGGTAAGGCAAATTCCTGTCATAGGCTTGTTGTTGCTCTATGCACCTTGAGATCTATAGTTTAGTTGATTCATGAAGAAGATAATCTCGGAAACTCATGAGAGGAACCTTCACTATGAACACTAGGTTGAATTTGTTCAAGTTCCTCTATTTATCAATCAATCAGCGGGAATTTCATATAAATACTTATTATGTTCTGAGAGTTTAAGGTTTCAACCTTTATCACCTAATTTCTCTGATTTTTACGCTTATGTGTCTTAGAATGTATAGAAGAATAGTTTCTAGAGGAGAGTTGGGTTTTGGAGAATGAAACTTGTTTCACGCATGTTTTGCTCGGGACTAGCAAAATGCTGGTTGGGGGGTGTGTTGAGCTCTTAATTGTGCATATTCTAACCCCAATTCATCACTCATTATGCAGGGTTTCATGATTTAAAGACTAATTTAGTGCATGGATTTGTGATTGTAGGAATAAGAATGACTTTACCCAAATAATGACCAAAAGGGGCTATTTCGAAGCCTTGGATGAAGATACAAAGTGGACCAAAGAGAGAAGAAAGCAATGAGAAAGAAAGAAAAGAAATGAAAGAGAAAAGGGTCCTAGACCGGTCGTCCGACCGGTCGGCCAAAGGAGCCAGACCGGTCGGCCACATCATTGGAGGACACTGGATGAAGAACACCACAGTCCGACCGGTCAAGACCGGTCGGCCAGCCCAGTCTGACCGGTCACGACCGGTCGGCCAACAGGAAGGAGGGGTTCCAGAGCTCGCTGGACTGATGGGCCAAAACAAGTCCGACTGGTCGTGACCGGTTGGCCAAGCCAGTCCGACCGGTCGGCCATGCAAAAACGGCAACTTCTAATTAGGGCGCCGAAATTCTCTGCGCAATTGCGTATCCTTACGCGAAATCTGGAAGTTTCTTATGCAATGGACGCCTCCAAGATATAAAAGGACTTCTTCCCTTCATACCAAGGCATGCTAGGACGTGGGGATTGCTTGGGAGACGGATTCTACTTCGAATTTCTTAGTTTTCTTCTTGTTTTAATAGTTTTTATGTTTTTTGAGGCTTTTTAGTTTAAGGATGTTAGAGATGAAATAAAACCTCTTAGCTAGGGCTAAGAGGTGAAGCTTTTGATTTGTTTTTGATGGATTGATGTAACCTAGGTTTCCTTTTTATGATTTAATTGATGAATTTTAGTTAATGTGAGTTTGAATCAAGTACTAGTTGGGTTTTTACTTTGATCTCTTGATGACTTCGGGCTCATGTGATTCTTAGTGATCCTAACTTAGTAATTTAGCTTCTGAGCATTGTTTATGCTTGTGTAGTTTATTGATCTATCATCGACTCCGGGCATGGTAGATTCTTTGATTGCCTTGTATGCAATGGCCTGATTTTCATGTGGAAACTCATTCAACTAAAGTTCTTCTCTTTCTGTTATAATCTGAAATAGTTGTTTGTTGATTGACTTTGATTTAATTAGAGTTCTAATCATTAGTTGTAATCAAGTCTAGTGACAGGATTTGATGAAAGCTATGGTTGTGAATCTCAACTAGATTGGAAAGAGGCTTGGCCTACACAATTGAGTGTGCCCAAGGCCTGAGCGTTGATGTGGGAATTGAATCAATGAATAAGCAACTGTTTTAGATAATTGTTAATTTAACCGCTCTATATTCCGATCGGATAGAGATATGAATTCGATTTCGATTGAGTTATGAGAGACCTAGTTGTGTTGATGCATTGAAACTTATCAAAAGTGGATCCTTGGCGCTCTAGTGCCTTTTTAGATTGAAATTACTTTACACATTCACTGTTTAAACCCAAATTGCTATTTTCAGCTTTAGTTCTTAATAGGATCTTAATTACTAGTTGTTTTAGACAAAATCTGAGAATACCCATTCATAAATCTCTGTGGGAACGATACTCGGTCTTTCCGAATTATTACTACTTCGCAACCCTACACTTGGGGAGTGAACAACATGCATAAAATAATTCATTCCTCCAAAACCCAACTCTCCTTCAGAAACTATGCTTCTATACACTCTAAGACATACAAGTATGAAAATCAGCAAAACTAAGTGATAAAGGTTGAAACATTAAACTTTCAAGAACATAACAAGTACTCACATGGATTTCCCACTGATTGATTGGTAAATAAAAAAAATTGAACAATTTAACCTAGTGTGCTTAGTGAATGCTCATCTCATGGAAATTCGGGTTTATCTTGTTCATCAATCAGCTAAGGTATGGAATTCAAGGTATACAGATCAACACAAACCTTTGACAGGAATTTGCCTTATCGTCCTTTCGACAGCTTTCACACTACGTCCCATTTCCGACTTTTGTTATGGGTAGACCATCCCCCGGTTGGTAATAGGTAGCCCTTTTTGAAAATTTCCACCATATTTTCAATCATTCCCATTTTTCATCATTTCTTTCCTTTTTATACATATTAGATAGGATTTTTAGAAATCCATATCTTTCGTTATTTTTCCATGGACAAAGATGGACAAATTACCCCGGCTTGGTTTCTCAACACCTCAAATCCAAACTTAGCTAATCCACAAATCTAATAATCCTTGCAAAACATGAGAATCTTGTAAAGTGAACTCGGTGTAAAAGTGTTCAAAATTTCTATCAATCTTAAAAATAGGAGAATTTGCATATAAAACTAGTATCTTCTAGATTGTTCAAGATATTCAACTTCACTCACTTCACCTCTCCTTTTCTTATACTTACACCATCCCGAATGCATAGAAGCAAAATTTTCCAATGGAGTTTTGAATTTTTAGAAAAAATCTGAAAATCTTCTTCATATTGCTCGAGATGTTGCAAAACACTAGATTCATCTTAGTGATCCCACACCCCCAACCAAACCTTGCATTGTCCTCAATGTAAAAGATATGCAATAGGCAAAACATGAGAGCAATTATAAAATAAAGGGAGTGAGGAATGAAAGTACCTAAGAGAACAAAGTTTGGAATTCTACCTCCTTCTAATAAACCTATGAAAGAGCAAACCAAAAGCAATAAAATCCTAATCCTAATTAGTCTATACCTCAATCAGACTAGGATATCAAATAACCTGTTATATAGGATCAGTCAGAGGTATGGACATACCTTCTAAAGGAAAATTCTCAAAAAAAGGCTTTAGGCGTTGACCATTTGTTTTAAAGATATTATCGTTCCTTGACAGTCCCATATGGATAAACAATTTTCACAATGAAAGGACCGGTCGATCGAGATTTCAATTTTCCCGAAAATAAATGTAGCCGAGAATTATACATAAGGACCTTTTGATTAATCGTGAAGGTCTTACGAAGGATGTTCTTATCATGGAACACCTTCATCTTGTCCTTGTAAATTCTCGCATTTTTATATGCCTCGTTCCAGAGTTCTGCAAGTTCATTCAATTGAAGTTTGCGCAACGAGCTCACCTTGTCAGAATCACAATTCATCTTCTTTATCGCCCAATATGCCCTATGTTCCAACTCCACGGGCAAGTGACAAGCTTTCCCATAGACAAGTCTATAGGGAGACATTCCAATGGGGGTCTTAAAAGTGGTATGGTAAGCCCAGAGCGCATCTGTAAGTCGAAGCGACTAATCTTTGCGATCGGGGTTCATTGTTTTCTCCAAAATATGTTTAATTTTCCTGTTGGATATCTTAGTTTGTCCACTTGTTCGTGGGTGATAGGGAGTGCTCAACTTGTGACTTATGCCATATTTTTTCATTAAAGCTTCAAACGGGTGGTTATAAAAATGAGATCCCCCATCGCTTATAATGACTCGAGGTGTTCCAAATCGGGAAATGATATTTTCTTTTAAGAAATGAATGACTGTTTTATGGTCATTGTTCCAGCATGGAATCGCCTTGACCATTTTAAAACATAGTTGACGGCAAGCAGAATATATAAATTTCCAAAAAAAGATAGGAATGGACCCATGAAATCGATGCCCCAACAATAAAAAATTTCGATTGGTAAGATGGGATTGAGTGGCATCATATTTCTACGAGATATTCCTCCCTATTTTTGATAAGGCTCACACGTTTTACAAAACTCATAAGTATCTTTGAACATGGTGGGCCAATGAAACCCACATTGCAGAATTTTGGCTGTGGTCTTCTTAGCCGAAAAGTGGCCACTACATGCCTGAGAATGACAAATGGAGATGATACTTTGTTGTTCATCATCCGGCACACATCTCCTTTGATTTGATCGGGACAATACTTGAATAAGTATGAGTCATCTCATAGGAATTGTCTCACCTCGTTGAAGAACTTATCCTTATCTTGCTTTTTCCAATGTGTCGGAATTGTACCTATAGCAAGATAGTTAGCAATGTCAGCATACCATGGCAATTGGGAGACTTTAAAAAGTTGTTCATTAGGGAACATGTCATTGATCATGGTCGTCTCAGAAGAATCGGTGAGGACAAGTCTAGAAAGATGGTCAGCAACTACATTTTCTACTCCGTTCTTATCACATATTTCTATGTTAAATTCTTAGAGTAGGAGGATCCATCTTAACAGGCGTGGCTTAGCATCCTTCTTAGAGAGAAGATACTTAAGCGCTGCATGGTCGGTGAATATGATAATCTTGGATCCGATCAAGTAGGACCTAAACTTGTCTAAAGCAAAGACTACGGCTAAAAGTTCTTTTTCTGTAGTAGTGTAGTTTGCTTAAGCAGAGTTTAAGGTTCTACTTGCGTAGTAGATGATGCATGGCTTCTTCTCTTTTCTTTGGCCTAACACAGCCCCAATAGCGTAGTCACTTGCATCACACATGATTTCAAAAGGAAGGCTCCAATCAGGTGATTGCATTATGGGAGCACATGTCACATACCTTTAAGTTTGTCAAAGGCATTTTGACAATCCTTATGCCACTCGAATGAGTTTTCCTTTTGAAGGAGGTTACATAAAGGACAAGAGAGTGAACTAAAGTCCTTTATGAACTGTCTATAGAATCTAGCATGTCCTAAAAAAGGACCGCACATCTCGTACGCTTTTGGGGGGTGGAAGGTTAGAGATAAGATCGATTTTAGCCTTGTTCACCTTGATTTCATTTTATGAGATGATCTGACTAAGGACAATTCCTCTTTGAACCATGAAATGACATTTCTCTTAATTCAACACGAGGTTATTTTCTTCACATCTTTTTAAAATAGTTTTTAAGTGCACAAGGCATTCATCAAAGTTACAACCAAATACAGAGAAATCGTTCATGAAGACTTCAAGAATTGTCCCCACCATATCAGAAAAAATACTCAACATACGACGCTGAAAGGTGGCAGGGGCATTGCATAGTCCAAATGGCATCCTTTGATAGGAAAAAATGCCGAATGGACATGTGAATGTTGTCTTCTCTTGGTCCTCTAGGGCGATCTCTATTTGGTTATACCCTGAATACCCATCAAGGAAGCAAAAGCGGGAATGACCCGCCAACCTTTCTAAAATATGATCAACAAATGGTAAGAGGAAGTGGTCTTTCCTTGTAACTGTATTTAGCTTCCTGTAGCCAATGCACATTCTCCAACCGATAGTGACTCTGGTTGGCACGAGTTCATTGTTGGCATTGGCTACAATGGTAATTCCGGATTTCTTAGGCACCACTTGAGTTGGACTCAACCATTGGCTATCGGATATTGGGTAAATGATACCCACATCCAATAATTTCAACACCTCGACCTTAACCACCTCTTTCTTGTTTGGATTGAGGTGTCTTTGTGGTTGCCTAGATGTCTTCGCATTCTCCTCAAGGTGTATGTAATGAGTACAAATCAGGGGGTCTATGCCTTTGAGATCCGCAATTGACCATCCAATGGCACTTTTATTCTCTATTAAAGTGGCTATCAGCCTACTCTCTTGTTCCTCATCCAAGTGGGAAGAAATCACAACCGGATATGTCTCATTTCGACCAAAATAAATATATTTCAAATCAGTGGGTAATGGTTTTAGGTCGAGCTTTGGTGCCTTGATATTATATGGAAGAGGCTTGCTCTCGCTTAAGGGCAAAGGCTTAAATGGTGCCTTCCATCTTTTATTATCAAGTGCCGGCATAGAATCCAAAACGGCATCCATCTCTCTTATCATGTCATCATCAATCTCATGAGAATGGGCCAAGCATGCCTCCAAGGGGTTGGAATAGAAGGTCAGGAGGGATGTGTCTTCCACGAATGATTCAATCAAATTTATTTCGTGGACCTCGTCATCAACATCCCGTGGTTGTCTGTATAAATCAAAGTTATTCAGCCCGAGTGTCATATTTCCGAAGGAAATTTGTACCAGCCCGTTTTTGCAATTGATAATTGAATTTGAAGTGGCAAAGAAAGGGCAGCCAAGTATGACAGGAATTTGAGCACCGGTTCCCATCACAGGATGTGTATCCAAGACAATAAAATCTACTGGATAGTAGAATTTATCGACTTGGACAAGGACATCTTCAATCATCCCTCTCGGTATACGAATATATCTATCAGTGAGTTGAAGTGTGGTTTTAGTGGGTTTTAATTCACCTAACCCAAGTTGTTCATAGACCAAGTATGGGATGAGATTAACACTTGCCCCAAGGTCGAGTAAAGCTTGTTTGATCCGGTAGTCACCTATGATGCATGAGATGGTAGGACTATTCGGATCCTTGTATTTTTAGGGCACCTCTTGTTTGATAATAGCTCTCAAATTCTCAGTCAAAAGTACTTTGTTGTGAACATTGTGTTTCCTTTTGACTGTACACAATTCCTTTAGAAATTTGGTATAGGATGGTATTTGTTTTATAGCATCCAACAATGGAATGTTGATCTTCACTTGCTTAAAAACCTCTAAAATTTTCAGGTTTTTGTCTGAAGGTTTGGGTGAAATCAACATTTAGGGAAACGGGGCGACCGGCTTGTATTGCCTTTCTGGTTGTTTCTCATGTGGAGTGTTGTTCAAGATATCATCCTTATTGGCAATTTTCAGATTATTAGGCTTTGAGGCCTTCACCGGATTGGATTTATCAATTATTTTGCAATCCTCAAAGTGGTGATAGCTTGAACATGTTTCGTATTTTGGGAGGATGGGCTGAGGTCTTGAATCTTAAATTGGGTTCTTGAGTTAGGAAGAGGTTAGGCAAGAAGTGTGCCTTTCTCCCTAACACTAAGATGAGATTCAACTCTAGCCATTGAAGTTTTCAAATCATTGATGGCTTGAGATGAATTCTGATTGAATTTTAGTTGTTCTTGCATGAACCCATCGATTTTGTGAGAGTTATTCTTGTTGTAGTCAGCCTGGGGTGAGATGAATGTACCCATTATTTCCTCAAGTGTAGCTTTTGGGTTATTGTTTGCATTCTCTGATGGCCCATTCCTCTAACTGAAATTGGGATGGTTCCTCCAACCTGAATTATACATGTTTGAATTTGGATTGCTAAATGGTCGTTAATAATTATTTATGGCATTTGATTGTTCTTGTAGAACTTCCTAGAACACAGAGATTGTAGGACAATCCTGTGTTGCGTGTTGGTTACCATAACAAATTCCACAAATATTCTCAACTTCTTTAGTCTTCTCCCTTCCCTAATTCCATGGCCTCAACTTTTCTTGTGAGGCTAGCTACACATGCACTTATATTGTCTTCTTCAAAGAGGACATAGATTCCTCCCTTTTCTCTTTGTTGGCTTATCTTAGGATTTGCTAGTTTAGTTGTATCCCAAGATTGTGCATGCTCGGCTAAGATATCAAAATAGTCCCATGCTTCCTCGGCTTCCTTATTCATGACTTCTCCATTGCACATCATCTCTACGAATTGGCGCATGGGCGAAGTCAGTCCTTCATAGAAAAAGCTTATTACCCGCCAAATTTCGTAGCCATGATGTGGGCATGTGTTTAATAAGTCTTTGAACCTCTCCTAACATTGGAAGGTCTCATCCTCTTTTTTAGCAAAATTCATGATTAAGCGCCTCAACATGTTTGTTTTATGAGTGGGAAAAAACTTTTTAATGAATTCCCTAGTCATCTCAGTCCATGTGTCGATTGATCTTGGCCTTAATGCATGAAGCCAAGCCTTAACCTTGTCTTTAAGAGAAAAAGGAAATAACCTAAGTCTCACAACATCATCAGATACGTTTGCAAAGTAAAACGTACCTATCACCTCATCAAATTCCTTAAGATGTTGATATGTGCTCTCATTGTCTAAACCAAGGAACTTGGGAAGGAGTTGGATTACTCCCGGTTTTAGATCAATATTCCCTGCATTAAATGGAAAAATTATGCATCAGGGAGTACTTGCTCTTGCAGGTTGCAAGTGATCACGTAAAGTTCTAGGTCGATGAACATTCTTAACCTCATTCTCACCCGTTTCGGTTTGGCCCAAATTTTGATTGGCCATAAGGTTGGGTTGATTCTCAGCCATACTGTCAGACAAAATTGGAGAGTCTAAACATTTCTTAACACGTGGCTCCTTATTTATCCCTTCAACAATTCCCCCTTCACTAATGAGTCAGTTATTAGAATCTCGAACCCAATGTGGCATGCAAATCTCAGAAAAGTAAAAGATTAAAAAGGGTTAGAAAAACCTAATTGAAGTGACTTCTTCGACTCCTAAAATCCTTGCAAACAAAGCAAAATAAAACAAAAAACTAAGTTAGTAGGATCCTAAAAATCTCAAATAGAAACTATTTTCAGAAATTTTATAAAAACCGTCGAAAATCCCCGGCAACGGTGCCAAAATCTTGTTCCCTTCCCTAAGTGTAAGGTTGCGATATAGTAATAATTTGGTAGAGACCGAGATCGTTCTCAGAGACTTGTTAGGAATTCACAAAATTACTTCTATTACTCTCTAATTGAGAGCTAATCAAACAGATTTCTAGAATTGAATGTAGATAGAATTCTTAAACTAAAAGTGAAACTAATTAATATAAAAGACCACTAGGGGTTCAAGGATCCACTTGTAGCAATCCTTGATGCATAATTCGTTGTGGCTTCCCAATTACACAACTCGAATCGAAATCAAATCCTATCTAGCCGGATGATAGAGCGGTTATATTATCAAAATAATCTGTCATATGTGTGATTAATACACATGATTCTCTCAATTCAAGTTAGGACTTGAACACACTCAATTGCATAGGTCAATCCTAGTTCCAATAGGTTAAGATCATAACCATGATAATCATCAAACCCTGTCACAAAGCTTAACTATATCATGATTTGAACTTCATTCAAGTCATATGAACAATCAATACATAATTCAGAATTTAAAACAAAAAGGTAGAACTTTGGTTTGAAGTTCCCACATGAGAATCCAAGTTTAGAGCGTATTGAATTTGATTCCTCGAAGCGTACAGGTCTAGATCCATGCAAACCAATTAAGAATTAAAGTAATTCTTCCAAACATCCATGAGCCATCATAAGATTAAGAAAAACTACTTAGAACTTTATTCAAACTTCTAAAAACCATTGTTCTTCAATAAATTTAACTTGAAACCAAAACGAATGAATTAAAGCATCTTAGATTCACTACAAGCTTCACCTCTGAGCCCTAGTTAAGAGGTTTAACAGTTCATGATCCAAGGAAGCATGAAAACAACTAAAAACATAAGCTAGAAAGCAACAAACTAGAGAGAATTGTGGAACTCCGAATCTGACTTCCGCCGCCTCCCACCTTTGTAGATCTCTTCTAGGATGATTTAGCTACAACCCCTAGGTCCCCTTTTATAGTGGAGAGGCTCTACCGCCTCAAAATCTTCTAGATTTATGTTGCACTTACGCACAAAAATCAGAGCTTCAAGAGGAAGCTGCTGAAATCTCGCTGTAATACATTGGTCGACCGGTCTAGACCTGTCGGACTGGGCTGGCCGACCGGTCACGATCGGTCAGACCCTTTGTGTGATCAGTCCAGCGTGTATGAATGGTGGGGGGCAGACTCTGGCCGACCGGTCAAGACCGGTCAGACTCTTTGTGTTTGTGTCTAGAGAGGTAAAAAGGGGATGGTCGACCAGTGTAGACCGGTCATGGCCCTCTTGGCCGACCAGTCTTGACCGGTCAGACTTCATTTCCTCAACTTTTTCTTCTTTCTTTCTTCTCTCTTCTTCTCTCTTTACTTTCTTCTTTCTTTGGCCCACGTTGGGTGTTCATCCAAGCCTCCTAAATGCAGTCTTTTAGCTATCGATCGAGCGAAGTCCCTCTCATTCCTACAATCATAAAACCACGCATTCGAATAGTCTTTAAGCTTGAAAACCATGCATAGTTAGTGATGAAATGGGGTTAGAATATGCACATATAAGCACTTAATATGTACTTTGTCCATCCTTGTCCATGGAAAAATAACGAAAGATATTGATTTCTAAAAATCCTGTCTAATGTGTATGAAAAGGAAAGGAAGGATGAATGTTGAGCTCTTAAATGTGCATATTCTAACCCCATTTTATCACTAACTATGCTTGTTAGAACTAGAGAAATAAACATTCTCTGGGATGTTGTGTTTTGTTGCTCTGGGGGTTCTGAGTAATGGAAACATTCATAGACAGTCATGAGCATTCACAGAAGTACACACGAAGGGATATCGCAAGGCGAATTTTATTCCAGAGATTCTGAGATCTTGTACATTCCAGGCCGTGGTCTGGCACGGACCCTTAATTACATCGCATAATCGATGACCCTTGATTAGAAGGCAAAAGACTAGTCAGCCGGGACTAGGTTTTTAGAGTTTACGGCCATGGGGCCGGTATTTGTTTTACTGTACTAAGCCACTTTGTGTTAGTCGGATGTCTATGTCCCATGTTTTGGTCGGAGATCCGGGTCAGGACTGTCAGGGTTTATTACTGAGAGGGACGACTCTGGGCCCGCGCCTGTCAATGTAGGGACAGGTGAGCTCGGGAAGTCCGTTCTACAGTTATGTGTACCTGCGCAGTCTAACCGGCGGGTACCGTTTTAGATGGGTAGGGCATCGACTACTGCATTGTGGCAGTTGAGTAGTTGATTTGTAAGGGATCGAAACTCTTCAGCATGGTTTATTGTGGTAATCAAGGCCCGGCTGAGCTAGTCTTTTAGCACAAATCGGGTCATGCCTTTTGTAGTGAACGTAAATATTAGCATATCTGCTTAGCCCCAGATGTTGGCGAATCCTTTCCGGGAAGTTACCCCGTTCATCGCATCGAATAGGGTTTAATCTTGAAGATGCTCGATTCTGCTCATTTAGGGTTCTCGAAACGTTTTCTTGGCCGTTCCATTGCGTCCGGAATGCTCGAAATACCCAAGACTGGTCCCAGTAGTCTTTAAAATACTCAAAATTGAGCCCGGTGCGCCTGCTAACATGATCTGTAAATTGGCTGATTTCTGGGTGCGTGAGCCCTGATTTACGGGTGCATGGGGGCTCCACGCACCTGTCAATTCGTCAAAGATTTTTAGACGATTTTGAGGGTGCGTTGGTGCATGTTCGGGGTGCGTTGATGCACTTCACCAATTCGGACTTGCTGGATTTACAGACGCGTGGGTGCTGAATTGACGGATGCGTGGTTCCCTTTTTTTTTATGCGTGAACTTCTTTTACAGGTGCGTTTTAAATGTATGAAGTCCAGACCTTAGACGTGTCCGCACCCAAAATGGGGTTCTGGTGGAAGGAGTGGGAGCTCAGGCGAGGGTTCCGGTAAGCCTTTTTTGGGTTTCCGACGGGCGGAGCTCTCTCTCTCTCACTCTCTCGGTCTCTTGATCTCTCTCAAATGAAGCATCGGAGGGGTATTTATAGGTGAAGTCAACCAATAGCAGGGCGCCACGTGTCGTGCATCCATAAAATGCTCTCCACGCACCTGTTTACTTCATCGCAGGTCCGATGATCATACGGGTGCGTGGGGTTTACTTGTCGGGTGCGAGAGGTTCCACGCACCTGGAAACTATCTCATAATCTGTCCGTTGATTGTGGGGTGCGTTGACCATCTTTCAAGGTGCGTTGGATGCGTGGTCCTTCACGAAATGGTGGGCCAGCGTACTGTTTTCAAGGGTGCGTGGGATATAACTTACAGGTGCGTTGGGCTCCACACACCTGTGAGTGAGTGTCGGTTTTTAGGGTGCGTTGGACACTTAAATGTGGGCTCCATCGATTGGGTTTTGATTTTTGGAGGGTTTGTGGGGCCCGTTTCTTTGCGCAACCACTTGCAGTGTTCATCACAAATCGTATAGGAGTCACGGGTCTGATTTAGAACAGTTTTGATCACGAAGATCAGCGGGGTCCACTAGTGAATTTGGCTAAGTCCAGGGAAGTCACGTATTCCTTCGTCTTGCATGCACCGGGAGGCGTTCTTTGCGCGATCCCTTCAGGAGTGTATGGTTATTTGGCTTATTTTAAGAGTGTCCACTATTTGGGACCCCAACAGATGCCCCTCCGGTGGGTTGCGGCAGGCGCGTGATTGGCTGGGGCGACGCACCGAACTTTTCGGGTCCCACTATAAATAGATGAGTCAGCTCATTCTCGTCATTTCACTGTTCTTTGCCAGACCTCTCACATCAGGCCCACGCACCCTTTTATTCTCCAACGCGTCCAACAATTGTCTCCGACGCACCCATTTAATCCGTACGCACCCTCTTATTCGAGGTACTTGGGTTTTTAGCGGTGCGTGGGGTGCGTACGCACCCTCTTATTCGAGGTACTTGGGTTTTTAGCGGTGCGTGGGGTGCGTACGCACCCTGTATTTTTGTACTCCGAACTTGAGTCTTCCTTTTGGATGCGTGAGCTGGCACGCACCTGTAAATCCCTTGGATTTTTGGACATCGTCGGTTTTCTGGGTGCGTAGGGGTCTACGCACCCTTCGTCAACCTGGGCGGGCCTTGGTGCCTCACGCACCATACAAATGGGTGAGTGGACTTTTTCAGGGTGCGTGGGACGCACACGCACCCAGCTGGTGATCGGCCAAAGGATGTATTTATTGGATGCGCCCTTCGACTGTTTTGAGACGTTGCCCTTCACGCACCCGAAAATCGGGGCCTGCATAAGTTTAAGGGTGCGTGGGGTCTTACTCACCTGGAAATGTGGCATCCTCTTGATTTTCTGGGTGCGTGGACTCACGCATCCGGTTCCACAGGACTTGTAAAATTTTGTCTAAATAATTTTCTGCGAAGCTGGACGTTTGAAGTGTATGAGCCCCTTAACCTCTGCCTCGTATTTGGGCATTCATATTCAGGTTTTTTTTTCAAGGAGGCGTAGGGTCTCATAGACTTTCGGGCTTTCCTAGATCGCATTAGTTTCGGGGGCAATTCCCATGGTGGCCTTAAGTAACGTTTCGAGCATACCTGGGCGTCCTCTTGCCTTTTTGTCTTTATTCTATTTGGTTTCTCCTACTTCTTGTTCTCTCTTTTGTCGGACTGCTGTATTGGTTCATCAGCTTTGTTTCCCAGCAGACGATGGTCGTAACTCGCGCTTCCCTTCGTGAGGCCCGCGGTTGTCTGAGGCGACTTCTAGATGCTTTAGACCGCCCCGAGGCTTGGTCATCTCTTGCTAGTCAATGCGACGGGGTGGCCGAGGCCTTGGCCCATCTTGGCGCTGAATCCCGCCCCATCCTCCGAGCTATGCAGAATATCTCGGCGATGGCCTCCATCTCAGATGAGCGCAAGGAGGCCGTCTCTAACTTCATCGGCGATTCTTCCCTTTTGGAGGAATTGGCGGTCTTGGAGGCGGCAGAGCCTTCTTTGGCTGCTTCTTTCCTTTCTCTCTCGAAGCGTCTCCACTTCCTAAAGGAGGAGAAGAGGGAGAGCAGGAGATTCCTGGCTTGGCTTACCCCTTTGGCGGAGGCCGAGTACCCGGATCGTCGTGCCGGCATTTGGAGAATGGTCAGAGCGGCTATTCAGGAGCACGACGACCTGGCGATTGACTTGTCTGCGATAAGGAACTATGCCGACGCTGAGCACCTGAACTTCGATCTCGTGCAACAGTGTATTTCCATTTTGGTGGACTTGGTTTTCAAGGAGGCCCAGATTCAAGCGAAGGTTGATGAGTTGAGGGCTCAGGTTCTTCCGCTGATGCAGGACTGAGGCCTCTGCTCTCTGGCTTCGGGGAGGAGTCCCCACAATTTTGGAATTGTCTTACATTTGACTGTTGTCGCTTGGTCATCTAAACATTTGTTATTAACAATTTAGCCATGTGGAATGGCCCTTATGTTGACGAATATTAATTTATACTTTTCGCTTCACTTCTGTCTTTTCCTGCCTGTGTGTTCTATGACGACGGTGGCGCGGTTGCGAATGTCGTTCGCTTCATGTCTTCCATTGATTTTGAATGTGTTCCGCAGTGGTTCATGCTGACGCATTGTCCTCTGTTCATTTGCTACTTTGTGTTCTTTTCTCTTATGCATGGTTTGATCGTCTTTGTGCAAGCATTTCCCCTCTACTTTATATCTAAGTTTTACATGTTGTTTGCAGATTTATCATGGCTAGCGATCCTTCACAGGCCGGTCCTTCAGGTCCTCCCTTGAATCCTTCCAAGCATAAGCGTGCTGCCGCCAAGCAGGTAGTCAGACCGTCCGCTGAAAATCCACAATGGTTTCTTCCTCCCGAGACGTTCAACTTTTATGAACGTATCCTCACCTTGTCGAAAGATATACAAAAGAAGATCCTTTGTGACTAGATCGTGCCGCCTCCTCCAGACAGGGGCACACAGGAGCAGTGGGACGCATGGTACGCTCCTCTACGGGGCTTCCGGAGCGACGGGGCAACGGGTTCTGAAGAGGGCGAGGATAGCCCGTCGATCCCTTCCCAGTCTACCAGGCGCGGCCGCCCTAAGAGGGCTGGCAAAGGTGCCAAGCAAGTATACTTGGAGAACCAAACCAAGTCTAGGTCGGACAAGATGAAGGTGGCTTGGTCTAGCGCCAAGCTTGTTACTGCGCCACTTGTGGTGAGGAATCCCTTCACTCGGGAGTATATCCGTTATGCGAAGAGTTATCAACGGCAGCGGTCCCTCCCAAGTATTGAACCATCCGACATTTGCAGGAGCGATTCCTTCTACGGCATCGATGTTTGGACATCTGGCCCGGCGTCATTCCTCAGCTGTTCCCTCTCTAAGAACGGGAAGCAGCAATCGGTCCTGGGTGTGAAGGATATGATTTTCCTAGAGCCGAATCACAATCCTCATCAGCCCTTCCCCAGACATTATTTCGAGACTCTTTGCCAGCGGTTTCACCATCTAGGGGATACTGAAATCTGGTTGTCCGGGGCGTTCCGGACTCGCGGTCATCTGGTCCTTCATCCGGGCTACGAGGCGTGGGCGAACCGGATCTTGGAACAACACAGGACGACCCTACGGGCAGTGGGTCTGTACAAGGCGATTGAAGCGACATCGAGCTACTTCTGCCGAGAGCCCTGGGTGTACAAAGGCTTCCTCAACCACTGGTGTTCTATCACCAATTCCTTCCATATGCCATGCGGCGAGATGAGCATCTCGCTCTGGGATCTCAACAGGATTGCGGGGCTCCCCATCCGTGGGAGGATTTACGATGAATGGGTCCCGAGCGACAACGAGCTGTCGCGGAAGAAGAAAGGTGTCAATGAAGGCTTCTTCTCCGAGGCCTGCTACGAACTGCTTGCTAAACTACCCTAGTTTTGGGGTCTCAAAGATAAGCTTCTGTTCGAGGACTGGCTGGTTTATTTCAGCCACGGCTTGAAGTAAGTTTTTGGTTTATGGGTTCTGTCTTACCGTTCTGTCACGCTTCTTTCTGCTAACGCTTTGTCCTTTCCTTTACTCAGCTTGGACTACGCGGCCTTCGACGAAGGTCGTGGTGATAAGGCACTGTTGGAGAAGCGAATGAAAGAGAACTTCCCGCGCCCCAATAAACTCTCCCCCTCCTGTGAGCTAGCTGGCTTCCTGGCGTATTGGCTCAGTTGCGTGGTGCTCCCGAGTTCCAAGCAGGCGGATAACGTCAGAATATCTTGCTTTGCCGTCGCAGGGGCCCTGGCGAATGGTCACCGATATGCGCTGGCTCCGGCGGTCTTATGCTCTGTATATCGAGCATTCGGTTATGTTATCAGCAACAAGGAGCGCGCTGCTTATGGGATGAACTCCGCTTACTGCAGATGGCACTTTTTCTCGGGCTGGCTCGGAGTATACTTCCCCTGGGTCTATGGCGTGAGGCGTGGGGATTATATCAGAGCGGGGAAGCTCCCGCTTCATTTTTTCCAGAAGAGGAAGATGATCAGCCATAACTTAAACACTATCGAAGACAAAATCGCGGGGCTTGATGATATGTACTTCTATCATTTCTCTGGCACTCGCAGTGAAGAGCCGGTCCTGTGCACGGACGACGATAGTATTGATTATCACGAGCGTTCCTTCCTGATTGCGATTCGTCCTTCGTCACTGCCGCTCCGAGAAGGGCTGGAGTTCTGGAGGGAGCCTTATTATCCAAATCGTTTTGCCCGCCAATTCGGGTATGACCAGGGAGTGCCAGCGACCCTAGAACCGGTGACGCGCGAGCAGTGGGTGTACGGTGTTGGGCCCATTCACTGGAAGTGGATGTGGCGGCAGCTTCTGTTGACCGGGACCGGCTGTTCCTTCGTGATCTCGGGAACGCAGTGTTTCGCCGGGGCCACCTTTGGGTGGATGAGGTGGTGGGCCCACCAATATGCGTTAGTGCGGAACAAAATGCTCGTTACCGAGCCCGTCTTCATCACGCCCCCCATCGTTACGCCCATTCCTGCCAACGGGCTAGGCTATATATCGGAGAATCTTCATCAGCTCGCAGTGCCAGGCACGGAGAGATTGCAAACCTCCCTGAACGTGGTGATCGATCATGAGAAGCCGGAGCACACCCTGGAAGGCTGGATTGCCTATGGGGAGAGGATCATGACAATGGTGGGGCCAGAGTTCCCGTCTCTCGGCCCTATCGATGAGTTGCCTACTGGGGGCGACGCCCTGAGAGGGGGAGGTGACGGCGATGATGGCGAAGAAGGCGACGATGATGACGAGGGCATGGCCGAAGCCAGGGATGAGGGAGGTGATGCTGCCGCGGAGGGCGATGGCGATGATAGGGACGGCGATGATGCTATAGGCGGAGCTGACGAAGGTAATGACGGTGCGGGAGGTAGTGGAGGCGGAGGCTCAGTGGGTGATAGTGGTGATGATGGTGGCGGTGAGGGCGGTGATGGCGATAATGGTGGCGAGGGTGTATGGGTTGAGCGTGCCGGCCCTCGGGTGAAAACTGCTCCTCGCCTTCCCGTTGTTTACGGCGGTAAGAAAATAAAGGATTTGTTGGAACTGCGCAGGGCCGAGCGCTCACGGGAGCAGCTTGCGAAAGAGGCTGACGATACTCCAATCGTCACCACGGGAGAAGCTAGGGAAGAGGGCGAGCTAAGCTCTCAAGTTAACCTGAGCGAGGGCTGCCCTGCCCGGGGGAGCGATGAGAATGAGCCTGTTTACGATAGGCCCATCCCTGAAGAGGGCGCGGGGGCAATCTTCATGGATTTGGATGACGAGGCGCCTGCCGAGTCTGCCCTTCCCCCCAATCTCTCTGTGGCAGACACTGAAGCTCAAGGCGGGATTCCGGAAGCGATCGTCGCCGTGGTGGAAGAGGTCGCGGTTCCTGCTATCGAGCTAAGCGCTCCTGAGCCTGTTGTGGGGGCCCCTCCTGCTGCTGAACCGTTGTTGGTTGAATCTGCTGCTGAAGCCCCGCCTGTTGCCACGTCGTTGCCAGCCGAGTCTGCTACTGCAATTCCTCCCGTTGCTGGGCCAGCGCCTGATGCCAATATTCTCGAGGTCGTGGTGATATCCTCCCCAGAATTGCCTGAGCCGTTAATTGAGGGAACAACGGAACCGGCCCCAGTGTCACCTATGCCTACCACTTCATCCAGCGTCGTTGCCGTTGGCATCCCTGACGTTGCTGGTATGTCATCTGCTTTTACTGTCCTGACTGCTTCCTTTCTGACGATGATCTTCTTGTATTAACGCTTCCTACTCTCTGTGTCAGTAGCTTCTTCTATCGGTGCCTCAGTGCCTACGGCGTTGCCGGAGTCATTCGTCTCATCCCTTCGGGGTCTGTCGAAGACTAAGGCAAATCTTCTCAAGGGTCTTCTGTCTGACATCATTGACTCTTTAAGACATGAGGAGGAATGGCCTGTTTTAGACGACGCGTTGCAGGCACTCGAGCTGAACGCTGCCTGGCTCGGGGTCGACTTGTCCTCCGTGATCGGTTAGGTGATTCTATTTAAAGAACGGGTGGCCCGAGAACTTGAGGCGAAAGGCCTCCAAACTGACCCTTCTGCTGAGGAAAAGCGCGGTCATTTGCGGTCACTTCTCCCAAAATTAGAATCACACGAGGCAGAGGTGGCCATGGTAAAGAAGGACTGGCAGGTCGTTGACGATGGGTGTCAGGCGGCCACTGTCCGTTTGGCAGAGATAGACAACGAGGTGGCTCGACTGCAGGCCGAGCGCTCGATCGTCCACCTCAAACTATCCAAGCTCACCGGTCAGAGGGCTCGTTTGCAATCTTCCCTCGATCAGCAGGAGGCAGAGCGCGACGTCATGAAAGCCCAGGTTACAGAGTTAGAGCAGTCTCTCAGGGACATTCCCGACCCTGCTCTAGTTCTAGCTGAGGCCGAGGCGGCACGGAAGGCGGTTGAGGAGTCTGCAGCAGACTTGTTAGACCAATGTTTAAAAACTTTAAACGGTTGAGCTGCAGTGACCTCCACTTGTACTTAATACCGATTTTGGAACACGTTGTAACAAATATTGTGTCAATATGTATACTACTGTAGTTTTAGGTGCATGTTGTACTGCTAGGTCTTTTGCAAATTCATATTTTGAATGCGAATTGAGTGAGTCATTTGGGAAGAGTGTCCCCCTGTTTAGGACCCAAACCTGTGCTTGTATGAACAGAGATACGATCGAGCTTTTATTAAGGGCTTCCCCCTTTCTTAGTTGCCTTCCAGGACAAGGCGTTATTTCTAACGTGCTCTGGGCCTCGATGACTTCCTGATACCTGTAAAAAAAGGTAGATAATCAGCATTTTGCCCCGGCCCTTACGCGATATCATTTCTTTTGGTATTTTCTACATCACATCATCCCTCTAATGGGGCGTTTACAAAATATGATGACAGACTTCTTTCAAGTATAATATCTTTTCAAGAACCGACCGTTCACCAGCGTACTGACGCCCTGTCCTTTGCAATCTATCACCCGATAGGCTCCATTGGAGTACACCTCATCAATAATGCACACTGGATCCCACTTCGGGTCGAATTTACTTTTTGGGCCTTGCATCGGTACCGGACGTTTCATCATCAACACCAAGTCGCCCCTCTTAAATGACCTTCCCCGGACTCGTTTATCGTACGAAGCTGAGATTCGCTTTTGATACATTTCAAGTCTTTGCTGAGCGGCGAGTCTCTTCTCGTCTAGGTCGTCAAGCTCGATCATTCTGATTTTATCATTGTATTCGGTTGTCAGGGAGTGTCGGAGTGCAACCCGTAACGACTCCACCTGCATTTCCATTGGGATCACGGCTTCCGTACCGTACACCAATGAGTAAGGTGTGGCTCGAGTGGCTGTGCGGTACGTGGTCCTATATGCCCACAGTGCTTCGGGTAACCGTCTGTCCCAGTCTTTCTTATTCTCCGCCACCGTCTTCTTCAGGATTTTCACAATAGTCTTGTTGAATGCCTCGGCCAACCCATTTGCAGGAGGGTAATAGGGCGACGAATAGCAATGCTTAATCTTGAATTTCGCACATAGTCTATCGATAGTGACATTTTTGAAGGGTGTCCCGTTGTCGGTAGTGATTTTTTCAGGGATACCGTGTCGGTACAATATGAAATGACGGATGAAACTTTCGACGTGTCTTGCTTTCACGTTTCTTAAGGTGACGGCTTCATCCCATTTGGAGAAGTAATCGGTCGCAGCAAGGATGTACTGGTGCCCCTGAGAGGATGGCGGGTTGATTGGCTCTATCACGTCCATGCCCCAGGCGGCGAAAGGCCAAGATATCACTGATTGATGCAACTCTTCTGGCGGTGTGTGTATTATATCTGCATGTATTTGGCATTGATGGCACTTTCTAACGTAGTCTATTACGTCTGTCATCATTGTGGGCCAATAGTACCCCATATGTCGGACACGGTGATGCAAGTTCCTACCCCCTTGGTGAGCACCACACTCCCTTCCGTGTGCTTCGTTAAGCATGGCGTATGCCTCGTCCTGGTCTAAGCAGCGTAACAATACTCCCTCGTACGAGCGCTTGTAAAGGGTGTCACTTTGTATTACGAATGAACCGGCACGTCTCCTGATCTGAGTGCGCATCTTGGGCTCTTCTGGTAAAAACCCTTACTTCAAGTAGTCGACCAAAGGTCTTTTCCAGTCGTTTTCTTCTGTGATTTCAAAGCAACAAATAGGGTTTACGCTCGATTCATTGCTGGGCGGTAAGGTAGTTGGCAAGATCCTTCTTTCTTCGATCGTTACTTGAAGAGGGCTGCCTCCAGGGTTAGCCAGGGCAGCAGCCAGGCTAGCTAACGCGTCGGCCTGTATGTTCTCTTGCCTTGGTATATGTGAAATGCTGCCATTGCGAAACTGATTGAACAATGATTGGGCTTGGCGGCAGAAGGGTGACAACTCGGGCTTGCGAACCTCATATTCCGTTGTTAGCTGTCTGATGACTGGCCTGGAGTCGTCGTATATTTGTATTGCTTTGATACGCATCTCGAGGGCGAGCTGTAGTCCGATAATAAGGGCTTGGTATTCTGCTTCGTTGTTGGTACAAGCCGACACGATTGTGAATGCATAGGGCAGTAGATCTCTCTGCGGGCTAATGAATATAATTCCTGCTCCTGCCCCTGTGGACCTAGCGGCTCCGTCGAAGTACATTTGCCATGGTCGCGGTTCTTCAATCATCATAACCTGGTCGTCTGGGAGATCGCACTCCATTTCTTCCTTGCTTGGAACGGGGTGCGCGGCAAGGAAGTCCGCAATCACCTGTCCTTTAACAGCTCGGGCCGGGACGTAAGTGATATCGAATTCTGAAAGGAGTAGGGCCCATTTTGCAAAGCGCCCAGACAGCATGGGCCGATTCATGAGAAATTTGATCGGATCTGCCTTGGATATCAACGTTATTTGATGTGAGAGGCAGTAATGCCTAAGTTTCTTCACGGCGAAGATGAGGGCCAGACATATCTTTTCGATCACTGAGTAGTTAAACTCGGCCCCTGCTAACGTGCGGCTTAAATACTACAGCGGTTCTCTTTGCCTTCTTCGTTCTTCTGTGCTAGGAGTGCTCCCAGCGAGTTATCACCTGCTGCAATGTATAGGATCAGCGATTTACCCTTGATTGGGGCAGCAAGGACTGGTGAATTCCTGAGCATTTCTTTTAGCGAATCAAAAGCTTTCTGGCAGGCGGCGTCCCATTCGAATTTGACATTTTTCCTGTTGAGTCGGGAGAACGGCTGACAACGACCAGCCAGGTTTGAAATGAATCTCCTCAAGTATGCTACGCGGCCCTGGAAGCTTTTCAACTGCTTCAGGTTCTTTGGAGGTGGCATTTCTATGATGGCTTTGATTTTTGCGGGATCGATTTCTATGCCCCTGTGTCTGACCATGAAACCCAGGAATTTGCCGGATGCAACTCTGAATGCGCATTTTAGCGGATTCATGCGGAGGCTCTTCTTACGCAATCGTTGGAACACTTGCCTTAGGTGCTCCCTGTGCTGCTCGTGATCGATCGACCTGACGACTAAATCGTCTACATAGCATTCGACGTGTTTATGCATCATGTCCTAAAATATGACGTGCATTGCGCGCTGGTAGGTTGCCCCTGCATTTTTTAATCCGAAGGGCATTACGCGGTAGTAGTAGATGCCGAGAGTTGTGCGGAAGGCCATGGCTTCTTCGTCTTCTGGGGCCATGCGGATTTGATTGTACCCCGAATACCCATCCATGAAAGACATCACTGCATACCCCGTCGTGCTGTCAATCAACATCTCAGGAATAGGGAGGGGAAAATCGTCCTTAGGGCAGGCTTCATTCAAGTTTCGGAAATCAACGCATATTCGGATTTGTTCGCTCTTCTTCTTGACTGGCACGATGTTTGAAATCCACCGGGGGTACTTCACTTCTCGAACGAACCCAGCCTGAATCAGTTTCTTGACTTCTTGCTCGATCTTTGGTATAATGTCCGGATGAAACCGTCGTTGGGGCTGTTTTACCGGCTTCTTCTCCTTCATGATACTTAGTTTGTGCATGGCAATCGTCGGGCTGAGCCTGAGCATTTCTGAATACGTCCAGGCAAAGATATCCTTATTTTCCTTTAACAGCTGCATGTATCTCTCCTTCTCACCTTCCGGAACGTTTTTGCTCAAGTATGTATTCCTGGGCTCTTCGGGGGTGCCTAAGTTTATCTCCTCGAGTTCGTCGATCGTTGGCTGTCCGCCATCTTCTAGTTGCACAGGCGCGATACTTGGTTGGACCACATCGACAGGCTCTTGTGACTAGGTTTCTTCTGCCGGGCCAATGGTTACCATGTTCACACCTGCCCTAGCCCCTAGGCCCTCTCCATTGCGGTAGATTCGCCTCTGTTCTTCAAATGGAGCCAATAACCTCCTCTCTGTGTCTGCGCTTCGGTCAGGGAATCCCATATTCTTCATGATTTTTCGGCTGGCTCTGCTATATCTCTTCTCCTCTATTGGTCGAGGTTGGGCGAGCCCCCTTTCTTCCCCTCTTTCTTCTGACGGCGCTGGCTGGCTCAGCGCTGAGTGAAATCTGATGTCTTTCTGGGTGACATCTCTTGACGGCACGATAAACTGGCTTGGGGCTTTTGGAAAAGGTTTGGTTCTTCCTATCTTGGGTACCGGTACGTTGAAGCTGGATTTGAGCACGCTCATGTCTTGATCTGAGATCAACTTTAGCACAGACTGCCCTGGCTGACGTAAATGTTGCGGTATCACGTAAAATTTCTTCGTGATTGGCCGAGAGTGACCCTCCATAGGGTGTCGGGATCCCCCTTGGGTGGCATTTTGAGGTTCACTTCCCTGCACGAACTTCTCTATTCGAGTTTTTACCACCTGCCCCTTCTCTGATACCTTGGTCCTCTCGCTGGTTTCACTGCCGTCGGCCAAGCTGTAGTACTTTGCGTCGGCTAAAAATGATTCGGCTATCGTATATGGCTTTGGATCCGCCGTGACCCTGTACTGAACTCCGTCTCTGTTGTATTTGAAACACTGGTGATACGTCGAGGGGATTATGCGATTCTGGTGAAGCCAAGGCCTTCCTAGAAGGAGGTTGTATGTTGTCACCGCATCGATCACCTGACACGTTACTTTTGTAGTCAGTCCTTCGATCTCTAACATTACAGTAATTGACCCGAGCGTGCGCTGACTGTCTTGATTGAAACCTTGAATCATCATAAAACTTGGGCGTAACGCCGATTGCATATAGCCTAGTGTCTGTAATGTTCTCAAGGGCATAATATTTACGGCCGACCCGTCATCCAACATACATCTCTTGACCTCGGTATCCCTGATTATTCCTGTGACCATTAGTGGACGGTTATGGTTTGTGGTTTCTACCGTGCGGTCTTCTTCTGAGAACGTGATGGTCGAATGGTGATTAACGGGCATGACTTACGACACCGGCACATACCCTTCCCAGAATTTATCTGGATCTTTCATTTCTTCTTCTATTTCTATCATCGTGACCTCCCTGATTTCATTGTCAAGCAAGGCGTTGATTAACATTTCCCTGTATACTTTTGAGAGGCATAGGGCATCGTATATACTCAAGCGGGCGAGGACCTTTCGTAGGTGCGATACAACGTCCTACGCCACTGACCTAGTGTTTCGCTGACTGGTCGTAGTTTCGGCGACCTTCTCTTTTGACTTCTGCATGCGGGGTCTTTCCTATGATCTGTCGGGGGTGCCGTCTTCCGGTACTGGGTTGTCTGGTCTGGGGAGAGTACGGTCAGGTATTTGCCTTCCTGACCGTAGGATGACTGCATTGACTTCCCTCTCTACTACTTGCGGCGTTTCTTCAGGTGATGCTTGTTCGGCGAATGACACCATTCCGCAGCGGGCTGTAACTGCCCTGAGTTGCCTCTGCCCCTGCGACTTCACTCCTCTGTTCTTCTTTCGCCTTGCGGGCTGCCGTCCGATCTCAGGTCTTTTCTTACTACTGGCTGGGGTCCGTGGTTCCTTCGGCTTAGGGGGCGGGGTTGACCGGCCGGTTTCTCCTTCTATCGGGACCGTTGAGATTGTCCCGACTGTCTCCTTCACCGTCTCGGGTGCCTTCATGCTGATGACTCCTTGGTTGATCAATCGCTGTATCCTTCCCTTTAGGGAAAAGCAATCTTCCGTCTGATGACTGATGCACCGATGATATTTGCAGTATTTGGGGTCGTTCGTTCGTCCGACCTCGTGGGGACGAATCGGCTCTGGTAGGCGTATCAGGCCCTCTTCAATTAACTGTTCCATGATCGGAACTAAATCGGCCATATCGAATGTATAGGGGCCGTTCGCCTTTTCTCTTTCGGCTATAGATACACGCTTGGGCACATAGGGCCTCTTACCTTTATCTGGTATATCTGCCGTTTTCGCCTCTGCCTCGTGATTCGTGGCGGGACGTTTTCGGTCTTTCGGATCCCTGCTCCTGTCGATCTGATGGGTCTCAACTACTCTTCCTGTTTCTCTTTTCTGTCTCTCGGGCCTGAAGCTTACTCGAGATGCTGCTTCCTCTACCAAGTGTGCTTTTGTTGCTAATTCGCGAAAGGAGTTGAAGGTGTTGCCTGACAGGCCATACGAAATCATTGGGTCTAAGGCCCTTAGACACATTTTCATCTGCTCGCCTTCGCTGGGTAATTCGCGACATTGAGCTGCTGTGGTTCCCCATCGGTCGATAAACTTCTCAACTGGCTCACCATTTCTCTGTCTAACCATTGCAAGGTCCGTTAACGAGATTTCTCTCTCCGTTGCGAAGAACTTCGAAATAAAGGCATCTTGCATCTGCTCCCATGTTCTCACAGAGCCGGCTGGTAGTGACATGTACCATTGGAAAGCTTTTCCTGTCAGGGTGGATCCAAATAACCGCATGCAGTATTGCGGGACCGCAGACCAATTTCCCAATGTAGTCAGGAAGTGGGTGATGTGCTCCTCTGGCGACCCTCTGCCGTCGAATTTTCCAAAGTCCGGGCACCTAAAGTTGGCCGGGAATGGTACCTCTTCCACTTCTGGTGGGTATGGGACTCGATATTTGTAGCTACCTTTCCTCTCTTTCTCCTTTTCCTGTTGCATCATATGGGCTATTGTTTGGGATAACTCTTCTCGTGATACATGAGATGTGGCAAGCGGCGCACGTCCTACTGGCGTGACTCTGGGTTGGATGGGTGGCTCTGGCTCAACCGGACCTTCTGCTGCGCCTTGAGACTCCTCTGCCGACTGACGGGTGGGCGGCGCGGTACTCCTGGTGGCGTTTTGTGCTATCAGAGTGGTTAAGGCCTCCTGGATGGCCTTCATTCGCTCGTTCGTCTCACGGTTAGCCTCTACCAACCTGTCGATCTGATCTTGTAACGGGGGTAACTCTTCTGTCTCGTATAGTTCTTCCTCTGCTTCTGTGGCCACTTGCACCATTACTACCTGTGCCGACTGGATTTCTCGGACTGGCCCTTGTCTTGATATGAGGATCGTCGCGGACTTAGGCTTTTCTTTTACGGATCTGGCGGTTCTTTGTAGGGTATGGAAGGTTTTGGGCAGCGGTGGGAACTGCTCGATTGTTATTGCAGGCGTTGCAGGTCCTGCCGGCGCAACCCTCCTGCCTGTAAGGGTCTTCTGCCCCTGTTTTGGCTGCCATTGTCTCTTATTCGTAGGGCGAGGTCTTGTGATATCCATTTTCGTATATGCCGCTAAATTAGCTGCTCTCTTTCGTTCTTTCCTTTGTCTACGTGTTTCGACCAATTGCCATCCTGAACTAGAAGCAGTTGTCGTGGTCGGGGTGAAGCGAGGGAAGCTGAAGCCTCCGGTGGCGAGGAAAGTGCACGAACTGGTCATTGAGCACGCCATTTCTTTCGCCTGCCCTAGTGTCTTGCTAATTCTGTAGTGTCATAAAAATCGTTAGAACAGTTCACGAATGCAATCGGGAGTATGAGCCCATTCGATCGCAATGCATAAACCGACAGGGATAAGCAAGACGGAGGCAAATACGTGTAATTATGGAATGCGTGGGTTCGAAAAACCCCCCTTTTTATGTCTGTTGCCTTAAAGATGAAGGGAAGAACATTCCCGTTGAGAGTCGCCAGTTTGGCGCCCGAGGGCGCCGAAACATTACGCCTTGCGGTAACTTTTCTTATGCGTAAATTCGTGTTTGCAAAGGACTATTCTTAGAGTGTTCTTATACTCAGAGCAAACCAGAGATTCTGGGTTCGATCCCCAGCAGAGTCGCCAGTTTGTTAGAACTAGAGAAATGAACATTCTCTGGGATGTTGTGTTTTGTTGCTCTGGGGGTTCTGAGTAATGGAAACATTCATAGACAGTCATGAGCATTCACAAAAGTACACACGAAGAGATATCGCAAGGCGAATTTTATTCCAGAGATTCTGAGATCTTGTACATTCCAGGCCGTGGTCTGGCACGGACCCTTAATTACATCGCATAATCGATGACCCTTGATTAGAAGGCAAAAGACTAGTCAGCCGGGACTAGGTTTTTTAGAGTTTACGGCCATGGGGCCAGTATTTGTTTTACTGTACTAAGCCACTTTGTGTTAGTCGGATGTCTATGTCCCATGTTTTGGTCGGAGATCCGGGTCAGGACTGTCAGGGTTTATTACTGAGAGGGACGACTCTGGGCCCGCGCCTGTCAATGTAGGGACAGGTGACCTCGGGAAGTCCGTTCTACAGTTATGTGTACCTGCGCAGTCTAACCGGCGGGTACCGTTTTAGATGGGTAGGGCATCGACTACTGCATTGTGGCAGTTGAGTAGTTGGTTTGTAAGGGATCGAAACTCTTCAGCACGGTTTATTGTGGTAATCAATGCCCGGCTGAGCTAGTCTTTTAGCACAAATCGGATCATGCCTTTTGTAGTGAACGTAAATATTAGCATATCTGCTTAGCCCCAGATGTTGGCGACTCCTTTCCGGGAAGTTACCCCGTTCATCGCATCGAATAGGGTTTAATCTTGAAGATGCTCGATTCTGCTCATTTAGGGTTCCCGAAACGTTTGCTTGGCCGTTCCATTGCGTCCGGAATGCTCGAAATACCCAAGACTGGTCCCAGTAGTCTTTAAAATACTCAAAATTGAGCCCGGTGCGCCTGCTAACATGATCTGTAAATTGGCTGATTTCTGGGTGCGTGAGCCCTGATTTACGGGTGCATGGGGGCTCCACGCACCTGTCAATTCGTCAAAGATTTTTAGACGATTTTGAGGGTGCGTTGGTGCATGTTCGGGGTGCGTTGATGCACTTCACCAATTCGGACTTGCTGGATTTACAGACGCGTGGGTGCTGAATTGACGGATGCGTGGTTCCCTTTTTTTTTATGCGTGAACTTCTTTTACAGGTGCGTTTTAAATGTATGAAGTCCAGACCTTAGACGTGTCCGCACCCAAAATGGGGTTCTGGTGGAAGGAGTGGGAGCTCAGGCGAGGGTTCCGGTAAGCCTTTTTTGGGTTTCCGGCGGGCGGAGCTCTCTCTCTCTCTCTCTCTCTCTCTCTCTCTCTCTCGGTCTCTTGATCTCGCTCAAATGAAGCATCGGAGGGGTATTTATAGGTGAAGTCAACCAATAGCAGGGCGCCACGTGTCACGCATCCATAAAATGCTCTCCACGCACCTGTTTACTTCATCGCAGGTCCGATGATCATACGGGTGCGTGGGGTTTACTTGTCGGGTGCGAGAGGTTCCACGCACCTGGAAACTATCTCATAATCTGTCCGTTGATTGTGGGGTGCGTTGACCATCTTTCAAGGTGCGTTGGATGCGTGGTCCTTCACGAAATGGTGGGCCAGCGTACTGTTTTCAAGGGTGCATGGGATATAACTTACAGGTGCGTTGGGCTCCACGCACCTGTGAGTGAGTATCTGTTTTTAGGGTGCGTTGGACACGTAAATGTGGGCTCCATCGATTGGGTTTTTATTTTTGGAGGGTTTGTGGGGCCCGTTTCTTTGCGCAACCACTTGCAGTGTTCATCACAAATCGTATAAGAGTCACGGGTCTGATTTAGAACAGTTTTGATCACGAAGATCAGCGGGGTCCACTAGTGAATTTGGCTAAGTCCAGGGAAGTCACGTATTCCTTTGTCTTGCGTGCACCGGGAGGCGTTCTTTGCGCGATCCCTTCAGGAGTGTATGGTTATTTGGCTTATTTTAAGAGTGTCCACTATTTGGGACCCCAACAATGCTTGAAATACATAATTAAAGACCCAACTAATGTATGGTTTTGTGGTTATATGAATAAGAGAAGGCATTCATCAATTGAAGACTTAAAGACGCTATTTACAAGTATTGAAGATCACAAGACTAAGTGTGAAAGGATGGAAGAAAGAAGCAAAGGAGAGAAGAAAAGAAGGCAGAAAAATGCACCCAAGATCGGTCGTCCATAGCCTAGGCGACCGGTCTGAACACTCAACATAAGGGACTCTATTGCAAATCTTGCTGGACTATCCACGACCGGTCGTCCACTGCCAGACCGATCGTGCGACCGGTCCTTGAATTAAATTTCTGGGTTCTGAAATTATGAAAACTCACTGGACAGATTTTGCACTTTTGAGACCGGTCGTGCAAGCGATCGTCCATGGGCTCAGATCGGTCGGCAGTGTAACAGAGCTTGTCCGTGAAGCTCCGATTTTCTCTGTGCAATTGCGTGATTTCTTGCGCGATCTGGAATCTTCTGTGCCAATCTATAAAAGGACACCTACAGCCTCTTCCTAAGGGATCTAGCAACGTGGGGAGCAAAGGATTTAAGACCTAAGAGGCTTCCTAGCCTCCTACAACTAGTTTTCTTCTTCTTCTAGTTCTAGTTCTAGTTTGTTTTTATGCTTTTCATTAGCAAACCTCGTAGCTAGAGCTAAGAGGTGAAACTTATAGTTTACCTAGATGTTTTAATTCGTTTTATTGGTTTCAAGTTTGGATTTATTGAAGAATAATGGTTTTAGGAAGTTTGAATAAAGTTCTAAGTAGTTTTTCTTAATCTTATGATGACTCATGGATGCTTGGAAGAATTGCTTTAGTTCTTAATTGTTTTGCATGGCTCTAGACTTGTATACTCCGAGGAATCTGATTCAATACGCTCTAGACTTGGATCATCATATGGGAACTTCAAACCAAAGTTCTACCTTTTTGTTCTAAATTCTAAATATTGTGTTGATTGTTCATATGATCTGAACGAAGTTCAAATCATAATATAGTCAAGTCCTGTGATAAGGTTTGATGATTATTATGGTTATGATCTTAATCTATTAGAACTAGGATTGATCTATGCAATTGAGTGTGCTCAAGTCCTAACTTGAATTGAGGGAATCATGTTGATGAACAACACATGTGTTGGATTGCTTTGATAATACAACCGCTCTATCATCCAGCTAGATAGAATTTTATTTCGAGTCTAGTTGAGTAATTGAGAAACCAAATGAATCATACATCTCAGGAGAGCTATAAGTGGATCCTTGATGCTCTAGTTATCTTTTCATTATCAGATTTTTCTGTTTCATGTTCAAAATCGATTTCATAAATCTCTTAGATTTTAGTTATTAGGATAGTTTGAATTGTTCACCTCCTTCCCTGTGGATCGACCTTGGACTTACCGGAATTACTACTACATCGCAGCCTTGCACTTGAGGCGAGCGAACAATGAAAATGATGAAAATATGGGAATGATTGAAAATATGGTGGAAAATTTCGAAAAGGGCTACCTATTACCAACCAGGAGATGGTCTACCCATAACCAAAGCCAGAAATGGGAAGTAGTGTGAAATCCGTCGGAAGGACTGTAAGGCAAATTCCTATTATAGGCTTGTTGTTGATCTGTATACCTTAAATCCATGCTTTAGCTGATTTATGAAGAAGATAATCCCGAAAATTTATCAGATGAGCATTCACTGAGCACACTAGGTTAACTTGTTTGAATCATTCTATTCATCAATCAATCAACAGGAATTACATATGAGCACTTCTTATGTTCTGAGAGACTTAAGGTTTCAACCTCTATCAATAAGCATTTCCGATTTTTGCACTTGCACGTCATGGAGTGTATAGAAGCCTAGTTTCTGAAGGAGAGTTGAGTTTTGAAGAATGAAATTTATTTCACGGATGTTTTGCTCGAGACTAGCAAAATGCTAGTTAGGGGGTGTGATAAGTTCTTAAATGTGTATATTCTAACCCCATTTCATCACTAACTATTCTTGAAATACATGATTAAAGACCTAACTAATGCATGATTTTTTTGTTATAGGAATGAGAGAGAGAATTCATCAATTGAAGGCTTAGAGACGCTGTTTACAAGTATTGAAGATCAAAAGACCAAGCGCCAAAGGGTGGAAGAAAGAAAGCAAAGGAGAGAAGAAGGAAGTGCAGAAAATTGCACTGAAGATCGGTCGTTAGACGGGTCGTCCATAGCCCATGACTAGTCGTCCGACTGGTCCGAACACTCAATAGGAGGACCCCTGCTGCCAACGTTGCTGGACCAATCACAACCGGTCGTCCACGAGTTCAGACCAGTCGTCCATTACTCAGACCGGTCGTTGAATTAAAATTTGGGTTCGAATTTCCAGAAAACTCTCTGGACTGTTTTTGGCCTTTTGGGACCGGTCGTGTGACTGGTCGTTTGCGTAAAGAGCTTCTTCTATAAGCTCCAAAATTTGCTACGCAATGCATAGATTTTGTGTATTTTCTCAAAGTTTCTTCGCATCTAGGGACTCAAACTTATAAAAAGACTCTTCTAGCTCCTTCCTAATTCATCTTAGAAGAGATTTACCATGGTGGGAGGCGGCGAAAGTCGGATCCGGAGTTCTACAACTCCTAGTTTGTTCTTCTAGTTTTTATGTTTTTCTTAGTTGCTTTCATGTTTCCTTGGATCATGAATGGCTAAACCTCTTAGCTAGGGCTAAGAGGTGAAGCTTGTAGTGAATCTAAGGTGTTTTAATTCGTTTGTTTTGGTTTCAAGTTGGATTATTAGTGAAGAACAATGGTTTGAAGTTTGAATAAAGTTCTAAGTATTCTTTCTTAGTCTTATGATGACTTATAGATGTTTAGAAGAATTGCTCAAGTTTTTAATTATTTTGAATGGTTTTAGACCTGTACGCTCTAAGGAATCGAATTCAATATGCTCTAGACCTTGGATTTTCATGTGGGAATTTCATGCCAAGAGTTCTACTTTCTAGAATTTTTGCTTATGTATGATTGTGTATGTGATTTGAATGAAGTTCAAATCATGATCTAGTTATGCGTTGTGACAGAGTTTAATGATGATTGTGATTGTGATATTAATCTATTGGAACTAAGATTGGCCTATTCAATTGAGTGTGCTCAAGTCCTAACTTGAATTGAGGGAATCATGTACATGAACCACACATATGACAGATTGTTTGTTTTAACTGCTCTATCATCCGGCTAAATAGGATTTAATTTCGATTCTAGTTGAGTAAGTGAGAAACCAGAGCGAATTAAGCATCAAGGACTGCTACAAGTGGATCCTTAAACCCCTAGTGCTCTTTATTATTGATTACATTCAGTTTTAGTTCAAAATATCTATCTACATTTAATTCTAAAATCCTGTTAGTTAGTTCTCAATTAGAAACCATTAAAAGTATTTTGTGAGTTCCTACACAAGTCCCTGTGGATCGACCTCGGTCTTACTGAGATTATTGCTACATCGGAACCCTACTCTTGGGGAAGTGAACACTGGCTGACTGGTTAGACCTGTCTGGTCTTTTGTCCAGCAAGCATGTAAGGGGGTTGCCCATGTGGCCGACCGGTCTTGACCGGTCGGGGCCTGTTTGGACGACCGGTCTTAACTAGCCTATTTTCTACCTTTTCTTTCTTTCTTTCTTTCTCTCTTCTCCTTTCTTCTTCCTTCTTCTCTTTGGCCCACCATCCTTCCTCATCAAAAGGGCTTCAAAGGTGGTCTATTAGCTTTAAATACGTGAAGTCTCTTTTTCATTCCTACAATCACAAAACGTGCATTAGTTAGGTGCTTTGAACATGCAAACTGTGCATAATGAGTGATGAAATGGGGTTAGAATATACACAATTCAGAGCTCAACAATCACTACATCGCAGCCTTGCACTTGAGGCGAACGAACAAGTTTTTGGCGACGTTGCCGGGGAATCTAGGTTAAACGGTTTTAGATTGTTTTAGTGATTATAGAAGTAGAAGTAATTAGGGTTTACTATTTTTTTAGGACTATTTTTTTCTGAATTTTAGATCTAACAATGTTTGTTTTGTTTTGTAGGAAGTTCTTCTAATTTAAGCGAATCAGGTACTATCCTTCTAACTTGAACCATTTCAAATTTCAGTTTTTGTTTTATTTTTCAGATTTTATTCTTAGGACTTAGGATTAGTTTAGATTTTGGATTGTGTGGTATATGCCCCATTGGGAACATGACCACAACAATCGTCTCCAATCTGAAGGTGGTTTAGTTGGACCACTCTCCATTCATAGACGAGTTCGAAAATTCGTACAACATCGTGAAAACTTGGGAAGTATGGATCAAACTCCATTAGGCAATCCTCCCCACCCTACTCCAATGACAAACGCTAATCATGAAGGAGTAGGAGAGAATGAGGTGCACAATGCTTCTCCAATGAGATCCTTACGTGATTACTTACTGTTGAACCTCACATTTATACATGATATAGCCCATTACATCACATTATATGCATGGTTTGCATGTTTAAAAGGCTCATCTAATGCATGTGTTGTGATTTCAGGAATGAGAGCGGACTTTGCCCAATTAGTGACCAAAAGGAGCCATTTAGAGCCATTGGATGAAGATTGAAGGAGGATCAAAGAAAGAAGAAAGCAAGTAAGAGAGAGAGAAGAGGAAAGAAAGGAAGAAAAAATGGAGAGAAGAAGGTTCGACCGGTCGGCCACACCTCTAAAAGTTGCTGGACCAAGGGCCAGCCAAGTCCGACCGGTCAAGATCGGTCGGCCACACTACTGGCCACCCCCTGTGCACACGGGACCTCTAATAAGATCAGCCTGACCGGTCCCAACTGGTCAGCCATGCTTAAAACAACAATATTCTATTCCGGGCTTCGAAATCCTCTGCGCAAGTGCGTATCCTTACGTAAATTCTGGAAGATTCCTACGCAAGAGAGAATCCCCACTATAAAATGACACCTAGGGTCTCTTCCTAGGGCATAATAAAAGCTAAGGAACTTCGTGGGAGAGGAAAAAAGCCATCGTTGAGCATTTGCAACCCTCCAAACTCCGGGTTTTATGTTTTCTAGTTTTCTTTTATGAGTTCTAGTTGTAGTATGACAATGCTTGGCTAGAATCTCTCAGCTAAGGCTGAGAGGTGAAGCTTGTAGCCAATTTCATGTTTGATTCAGTTTAATTCAAGTAGCTTTACTTCAACTTCAAATTTTGAATGTTATAGTTCTTAAAGTTGATATTGTTAGAAGTTTTATGAGAGTTCATGTACTCCGGACATGGATTCCTTACAATTCCTTGAGATTATCATGTTGTGCTTGATTAGATTCGAATTATGGTAACCCTTGAGCATGCCATAGTCCATAGGCATGGCTGTCACTCCGAAGGCTATGATTTCGAATTCTATATGTGCTTGAATGGGACTAGAATTTGGAAGTTCAACTTAAGTGAGATTAAATGTGCCTTAATGCTTTATTTTCCAACTAGATGAGAGATAGGACTTCACATCTAGTTGATTTTTATGCTTGGATTGATTGGATTGACATGGGATTGTTACAAGTGGATCCTTGAAAACCTTAGTGCCTTTAATTACTATTTTTCTTAAGTTACTGTTTTAGCAAAATTTTCTCAATTAAACCTCTAAATTGTTGCAAACCTAGTTGTTGGAATAACTTAGAAATTGTTCTCTAATTCCCTGTGGATCGACCTCAGTCTTACCGAGATTTATTACTACATCGCAGCCTTGCACTTGGGGGGAGCGAACACTTACAACCTGTCACGCCCCAAATTCGGTTCTCGACGTCCATTCGCTGTAACCCGAATTCAGAAGTGGCAGCCTCCGTAGTACTCCGATCTCGGATCCTAACCCCACACGCCAGGTTCCGATCCTGGGATACCACAAGGAGGATTTTAGGGTCTGAATTTTTTTTTTTAAACATGAGCATCACCATATGAGTACCATCAAAGACAAACACAATATTTCCACTAAATCATTTCGTTTATATACAGTACTGAAAGGTAAATACACAATGCGTAAATATAAAAACTGTGCACAATCCGGCACCTCCTGCTACTGCACTCCCAACTCCAACTCAACGTTGCTGATACACTCTGGTATAACCTGCAGCGTAACAAACGCGCATAAACTTCGAACGAAGCTTTGTAAGTGCGTGTGTGCGTGCGCAATGCGTATGACAAACATGCTAAGTATCAGAGTAAGCAGTAAGGCATGATGAGAAATCTAAACCAAAACTTAGCCTAACTAGGCTACACGATCATATGATATGAATAACCAGCCTATAACGGCTATGCAAGCATGCAATACAGATAACTAACCTGCCATGGCTATGCAAGCATGCAATACAGGTAACCAGCCTACCAAGGCTATATACTCATACTATGCGATGGCCTACAGGGCCTAATGTCGCATATAATGATCCAATGCATGTATGCAAAACACCACCTCTAAGTACAGTGGTCCAGATACGAACAGTCATAACGCAATCACGTAAGCAATGCAGGACTCGGAACTGGTAGCTCACCCAGTGTGGTAGCTCGCCCAGGCTTACAGCCCCGCCCACATCACACCCGCCCACATCAGGACCGTCCAACACCATACAGTAATACCAATACCATCTCTGAAACGGAACATCACCGGGGTCTCACAGACCTCACTACTCACCAGTAGAATGCCAAAGCCTATCTGGTGCAATAACGGACCTACTTACAGCTCGTCAAAGTCAACCCCCTTTGCCAACACTCTTCCGGCAGGTTAGGTCAGACCTCCTTCCAAACTGACCACGTGCAGTGGAAAACACCGCCGTTTGGTATTCGGCATACTGGTGTATGATTAAACCACCCGGTCCTTGAATGGAGCACCCACCTTGGTACCAACGGGTTCAGGGACTTTCACCCAGGGACATCTATGGTATCCTGTTTAAAGATCACATATTTTCGGTGTTCCTGCAAACCACGATGGAGCTGTGGTTGCAACGTAGTAACCATGCTATATGCGGCACAAGCAGACGGTGCGAAATGCAACCATGCATACAAACGTGGGACGACATGCCCGTGCAAGTCTCCAAAGAGCACCATAAAACTATAAGGTCTCAAACACAATGTCACCGTCAGCTGGTAATGAACTGCACGACAATCACGACCGATATGGCTGGTTGATACAAGACAATCAGATGAGCCAAGCATTCATAATGCATGAGTCAAGTATACAGTATGAGTGCCAACAAGTAGCCCATCTACCACGATGGCAATAAATCAATCTAGTCCAACCTATTTAAGATATGATTAAGATGAGGGGACACATATGAATGATCGAGTCATAGTGCGGGATGTCGCTAGCTAGGGAATCTCGCACCAAGGGCTACAAGGTATGCTAAGCTATTCCTACCATACAGTGTAAGTCAGGATGATAGATTCCTGTCCTCGAATAGTCCCATACCTATTGGAGAGGTTTGCGATAGAGAGCACATGAATTACATTTGCGTGACTACATCTCGAATGCTTTATGAATGCGTTTATGCCCTAGTGGTCCCCAACTAACAATGGTGATTCGGGATGCATACTCATTACACATGCATGGTGGTCGTCGAAGCATATAGTATAAAGATCACATATGAGTATTCTAACAACACTACGTGTGGCAACAGACATATCAAAAATAGCATAAAAAGATAATTCACTTATAATACAAGCAAACATAAAGAGATAAGACTCTAAATGGATGGTATATAACAACACAGACATTCCAACAACTGAACGGTGTGGATTAACCTTCAATATTCAGATAACCCAAATGAAAAGGAAATGATTGAAAACACTACCAACACATCAAAGGTAGAACCTACTTGAGCGGCAAGAGTGGAATACTCAAAATCATGCCGAGACCCATAATCCTGTAGTACAGTTGAAATAAACACAATAATGGTCCGTAAAAGGAATGTCATAGAACGAGTTGCAAGATAGACAGGTCATGACAGAGAATCATAAATGGTAGTATAATCTGAGATAGATGGTCAATACGATGAAGTCCAAAAAGGGACGACAAGTCTAACCTCATACTACAAGATAGGCTCCATATGATGGATGGCCTAGATGACATACGAACGTCGAGGATGAGCCCCATACTCGTCCTATAGGTAAACGGACGGTGTGGATGAGATATACACAATATGGTAGTCTTTAATAGTTGGGTACAAGGGTAGAAGGGGTGAGTCATATGAGTATACAAGCTGAGTTACCAAGATCAATCAACATGGTGAGTCAACAAGATGAGTCAATAAGGCAAGGTTGGCAAGGCGGGTCAACATGGGGAGTTAACAAGGTGAATTGACAAGACGGTTCAACAGGGTGAGTTTAAAAAGGTATCCCTGTGACTTGGATCAAGCAACTCTAAGGATGACCTTTCAATAAGGGTTTACACAACTAATCATCAAGGTGGATCCACGGGATGGACAATGCGGTCATTCGAACACACACATTAAGGTGGTCCCAAAGCCATCCTGTACATAACATGCTAGGGTCCATTCATTTGGATGGTTTGGATCAAGCACAAATTTAAGGCAGTCCTAATGGATGGCCAACATACATATCGCACCAGGGAGGCCAATGGCTGACGTGGATAGAACACATGCATAACAAGGTGGACCCGTGGTTGGGTATAACCGTACCAAGGAGTGGGGGAGTCACATACATCAATGGGCCCCAACAGTTTGGGATCAACTCGATATTTGTGCTTTCAAACTAATCAAGTGAGATGGTAACCAAACACCATGGTGGGGCCCGCACACCACATGTGTGGAACCCTACCCATGGTTGAGTGATTTAAGAACAAGGAGAATGGCAAATAAACATAACAGATGGGTCCTGTAAAGTCTCCAATGGTAGGCATTCAATCACCCTTATTTACTACGTGTGGCCCACTCAAAACTGGGCCCTGTAACACCCCAAGATTTCGGCTCCCGTGTACATCACGACGGCCGAATTCCCAAGGTTATTTGGAATGTGTGAGGGTTATACCTCTTACATAATTTTCACACAAACATGCACATTTCATACTATTTGAAAAATCAAGAGCAAGACGGTGAAACCAAACTTATATATTATTTCATTAACTAAACTAAATCATCAAACTATGTAACCATCATTCAATTAAACACTATGTTCATAACTACGTCCTCCCATTGGGACTTATTACAATTTCAAATACTAAATAAATGCTAGAACTATGAATGATTATGCGGCCTCGTCTTCCACCATCTGCTCCCACGAGCCATCATAATCGTCTCCTTGAGGCTCGGTCTCCTGAGGATCGTTACCTACATGTTCTAAATTATTTCCACAAAACACCGTCAAAAGCGGCATAGTGAAGAACTACTTTAAGGTTAGAAATAATAATCACATAAAAATCATAACAAAACATCCATTACTCTTTCTTAATGCAATGCATGATAATGCATGACCCAGCGTAGGAATCCTTAGACATGCCGCCAGGGGTTTTGGGACACGCAAGCCCATAATTTTGCCCGACCACGTGAGAAACGGGAAGCTCATAGCCCAAATCCACACGTGATAGTGTATGGGAGAAGTAGGACGCTCTAGCCTATTCTCAAATCCATACACCCACATGGAGCCACGTGCATGCATGAGTTAGCCATTCTTTATTATTATTTCCAATTTACACCAAGCCACTTATCGTCTAACCAACTTTTGGTACCACCACATCCTTCCTTATGGTTCATCACTCATCAAAATAGTCGTAACCGACGCATCACATCCCAGGATGGCGGCCCGTACTACTAAGCTTCATAACAACCATACTCAACTATCGTCTTATGGAGATCCTTAACAACTTTAGGAATAATAATAATAATAGTAAATATAATAATAATAGTAGTAATAAATGGATTTAACAACCACTTAATCGGGTGATCTTGATACCACCACCACAGATCAGGGTGGCCACTTAACCGGACAAGCTAAAAGCATCGTCTCAGGTTAGGGCAACCTCTTAACCGGGTGTTTCGATATTCATCACCACAGATCAGGGTCCATCCATATATATATATAAGGAATATATATAGCAATATAAGAATCTCCATTAGACAATCACAACCATTCTTTATACAGTATAGAAAGAAAGGTGGTCCCTTTAAAGCTGGTTACACAAATCTCATATGTGCAACAAACATAATTCTATTCCTTACTAGTTCTCTAAGTCCAATGAATATCCTCATCACCATGAGATTGAAAAAAAAAGTATCTAAAAGCATTCATATATAGCTAATTAAGGAGAGAATAAATAAACACATGTAAACAAAAACACATAAGAATTATGAACCTACAAAACATGAAATTATTAATCCAATCTTAAAGGAGTTCTCACCTTATGATCTTCGACTTATTAGAGATACAAGATGATGAAATAATGGCAAGATGGTACTCCTCTCTCTCTCTCTCTCTCTCTCTCTCTCTCTCTTTCTCTCTCTCTCTCTCTCTCTTTCTCTTTCTCTTTCTCTTTCTCTCTCCCTCTCTCAAATTCGTGGGTGGGGGTCACCTTTGGCTAAGAGGGGACCTATATATAGAGGTAGGGTTGGAATCAGGGTTTGGAGGTGCGTAGTAGAAATATGGAGAGGGATGTGCACGCGGGGCCTTGTGTAACAACCTCTCGAGGTAGGTTTCTTAAATCTTAATATTTGGATGATCTTTGAATGATTTCAATCCGTTAATCTTATCAAGCTCGAAAAGTAGAGTCAGAATACGTAAATTTCTTGATGATCCGCATTCTAGATTGGCCGATCCTTAAAAATGGCCCAACGGGTGATAAAATGGGCTATATCTCAATTAAAGGTCTACGCTTGATGATCAGGGCCCAAATTTTGGAAAAGTATGTAGTCATGATAGGCAAACAATTGTACAAAGTTTAGTGGTTGATTGATGGTGAGAAATGCCTAGATCTGAAATTCTAACTTTTTGCGGAAAAGGAAGGGGCTGGCTTTGTGGTTCAACGGTGTAGGATTGTAGATCGGGGTCCAAATTTTGTGTAAACTCGTAGTCATATGAGTATAATGGGTGGTCCAAATTTGAGAAGCGATTGATGGTGAGAAGTGGGTAAATTGAAAGGTTCAAATTTGAGAAGAGTTGGTAACTCGTTAATTTCTAGAACGGAATAACTTCGCACATAAGAAAGAGGCTTATCAATGTGGGGCAATCAAATCACACTATTGGTCCATGATAAAGACGATCCAAGTCACTCATATGAAGAGAAATATTCGACTACGACTAACCATCTACTTTCCTCACTCGATGGACATGAAAATCAAGGGTTAAGGGCTGATTTGTCAATTGGACCACTTTTACTATGATTTAAGGGCTGAAATTTGATGTGTATGGTTAATATGTGCCCAAAAGTTCAAATCCAGGATTTTGCGTGAAAGTGATTGTCAGAAACTATAATACTTAAAAATGGCATCTTAACTTAAGTTTAACTAATGGCATTTTTGTAATTTTTGTAAATATTTGAGTTTAACGAAATCTAACTCTTCTACATTGTTAATGAGGTTATTCTAAGCAACTTTAATAAATGATACTCTATATGATCTCCTATGGATGTCCCGTTATTTGAATTTTAATATCAATGGTCGGTATTTAATATAAAAAAAATAGAAATATATTTCAGAAAATTTTAAAATAATTACGATAAATTCGGGGCGTTACAACTCCCCCCACCTTAAAACTAAACTTCGTCCTCAAAGTTACCTGAATGTACGGCGAAAAGGTGTGGATAAGCTTTCTTCATTTCTTCTTCGATCTCCCAGGTTGCTTCCTCTTCTCCGTGAAACGACCATACAACTTTTACTAGTGGAATGACTTTCCTTCGCAGTACGTGCTCTTTTCGGTCCACGATACGCCGTGGTTCTTCGATGTATGACCCGTCACTACGTACTTCGATCTTTTCCCATTCGATCACGTGAGCGTCGTCTCTGTTGTACTTCCTCAACATCGATACATGAAAAACGTTATGGACGTTTGCTAGCTGCGGGGGCAAGGCCAGGCGATAGGCTACTTCACCAACTCGTTGGAGAATCTGGAATGGCCCGATGAAACACGGAGCTAACTTTCCCTTCTGTCCGAACCTCAGCATTCCTTTCATAGGCGATATCTTTAAAAATACATGATCCCCTTCTTGGAACTCCAGATTCCGTCGTCGGTTATCTGCATAACTCTTTTGCCTGCTTTGAGCTACTTTTAGGCGCTTCCGAATGATGTCAATCTTTTCTGAGGTAATTTGAACAATTTCCGGCCCAATCAAGCTTCGATCTCCTACTTCGGCCCAACATTGAGGCGTGCGACAAGGGCGACCATACAGTGCTCCAAATGGTGACATACCTATACTTGCCTGAAAGCTATTGTTATAAGCAAACTCTGCCAGAGGTAGGTAATCTTCCCAACTTCCCTTAAAGTCCAACACACATGCTCGCAACATATCTTCCAGAATCTGGTTCACACGTTCCGTCTGACCATCCGTCTGTGGGTGGTAAGCTGTACTATACTTGAGCGATGTTCCCATAGCTTGTTGCATCTTTGACCATAATGATGACGTATAGCGTGAGTCTCTATCTAATATAATCGATACCGGTACCCCATGTAAACGTACAACTTCTTTCACATATAACTGCGCCAATTCTGATACCTTCGCCGACACTCGGGTCGCGACAAAGTGAGCTGATTTGGTGAGGCGATCTACTATCACCCAAATGGCGTCATGATTCTTTCTCGACTTGGGTAAACCCGTGATGAAGTCCATAGTAATGTGCTCCCACTTCCACGTAGGGATCTCCGGTTGTTTCAACAATCCTCCTGGCTTTTTGTGCTCGGCTTTTACCTGTTGACACGTGAGGCACTTAGATACGTATTCTGCGATCTCTCGCTTCATGTTATTCCACCAGTACTGCCTCTTCATGTCCTGATACATCTTCGTGCTCCCCGGGTGAATCGTTAACTTCGAGCGATGTGCTTCGTCCATCACTTCCTTCTTCAAACTTAGTTTATTTGGCACACATAGACGGTCGCGAAAACGTATGCCTCCATCTGATCCAATTCGCCAATCTACATTTCTTTCATCGGCTATAAATTTTGTCATTATTTCCTGCAATTCGTCGTCTTGGTTCTGAGCATCAATTATTTTACGCATCAAGGTCGGTTCTAGTACAATATTATTCACTTTCACTACTTGGCTCGCATTTCCCACTTCTTGAGGATGCAAGACATTGTTGTCTCATGCACCTTCTTCCTACTGAGGGCATCAGCCACTGCATTAGCTTTCCCAGGGTTATAGCACAACTCTATCTGAAAATCTTTAAATGTCTCCATCCACCTTCGTTGACGCATATTCAGATCTTTCTGCTGAAACAAGTACTTCAGGCTCTTGTGGTCGGTGTTTAACTTGAATTGCTCCCCATACAAATAATGTCTCCAAATCTTCAAGGCAAAGATCACAGCTGCTAATTCTAGGTCATGTGTGGGATAGTTCTGCTCGTGTGGTCTCAATTGGCGAGAGGCGTAAGCTATTACCTTATCTGCTTGCATCAATACACAACCCAGGCCTGCTCGTGAGGCATCGGTATGGACCACAAATTCTACTCCTTCTTCGAGCAATACTAGAACTGGGGCTGTTGTTAACAATTCTTTCAGCCTTTGGAAAGCTTCTTCTGCCTTCGTGCTCCAGACAAAGCGAGCATTCTTCCTAGTTAACTCGGTCAAGGGGCGAGCGATCTTTGAGAATTCTTTGATGAAAAGACGATAGTATCCTGCAAGCCCTAGGAAACTTCGCACTTCGGTGACTGAGGTAGGTTGGATCCATTGGAGGACCGCCTCAACTTTGGACTGGTCGACTGCTATCCCATTGCGAGTGACTACATGACCAAGGAACTTCACTTCTTCTTCCCAGAAATCACATTTCTTTAACTTAGCATACAATTGGTTGTCCTTCAGTGTCTGCAGAGCTATTTTTAGATGCTCGGCGTGCTCTTCCTTACTCTTCGAGTATATGAGGATATCATCGATGAAAACAATAACGAATTTATCTAGATAGGGCTTGAATACACGGTTCATCAGGTCCATGAATACTGCTGGGGCATTTGTCAGTCCTAAGGGCATAACAACAAACTCATAATGTCCATACCTCGTTCTGAATACCGTTTTGGAAATATCCGCATCTCTCACTCTTAGCTGATGGTACTCGGACCTTAAATCAATCTTCGAAAAGAACTGGGCTCCTCTTAACTGGTCGAAAAGATCATCTATGCGCAGAAGAGGATACTTATTCTTAATAGTGGCTTGGTTCAACTTTCTATAATCAATACACAGGCGAAGCGAACCATCCTTTTTCCGTACAAAGAGGACAGGCGCGGCCCAGGGAGATACGCTGGGGCGAATAAATCCTTGCTCTAGGAGTTCTTCTAATTGTTTCTTCAATTCTTGCAATTCTACAGGAGCCATGCGGTACACTGCTAATGCTATAGGTGCTATACCGGGCACGAGATCAATGGCGAAATCTACTTCACGCTTCGGGGGTAGACCAGGAATATCTTGGAATACTTCAGGGAATTCAGCTACTATGGGGATTTGGTCGACAGATAGCTCAACTGATTCTCCGACGCACATCAACCGTTCGATTACTTCCTTCTTCTTCTTACCTTGAAACACTACCGGGTCGTGGCTCGGGAGAGACAATGATATGGTCTTGGCATGGCAATCCAAGTTCACCCGGTGCTTAGAGAGCCAGTCCATTCCCAAGATCACGTCGAAGTTCTTCATGTTCAATACAACTAGATTTGCTTCGAATTTAACTCTGCCAATGGTTAAAGGACACCTTCGACATTCCTTTCTTAGTTCTACAATTCGACCGATAGGTGTTGCTATGACCACAGATTCACCTAAGCGTTCTACCTTTAAGTTTAATCGAGCCACAACTGATGCAGCAATAAAAGAAATGGAGGCACCGCTATCAAATAAGACAACTACTGGATCATCGCCGATAAAGATAGTACCTTCGATGGCGCGGGGGTCTTCTTCCACATTATCTGGTGGAGCCATAGCATAGAGACGTCCTTGTTGTTTTTGGTTTGGATTTGGTGCTTCTCTCTTCTGCATTTGAGGACGGGCTGCTGCAGGTGGTCTGGGTGCTTGATTCTGCTGTTGTGGTTGACTCCCCTTAGGCTGGGAGGCATTCTTCTCATCTGCAGCCTTCTTGAAACAATTGATGGCCTTGTGTCCTAGCTTCCCGCAGTAGTGACAGTTGAAGGGGTCCCGGTTCTGTTGCTGATTGGTTGGTGCAAGTCTTGGCCTCTTGTCAGGAATGAAAGGTGGGTTTGGTACTGCTCTGCTTTTCTGGCCTACTTGTCTTGTTTGATTTCGTTGCTGGATATAGCGTTCAGTGTCTTTCTCAGCGATCATTGCTCGATCTATGATCTCTTCATAAGTACGCAGCTTCAATATGCTAATCTTTGACCGAATACTAGGTCTCAAGCCTTCCTGGAACTTGTGGATCTTGTAGTCCAGGTCTTCTACTGCTGAGGGTAGGTAACTTGACAACTCGGCGAATTTGTCTTCATATTGGGCTACGGTGAGGTTACCTTGCTCTAGTTTCAAGAATTCAGACATCTTCTCTTTCCTATATGCTTCAGGGAAAAACTTGTCACAGAACTTGGCATGGAAAGTGTCCCACGTCCACTGGAATCCTTCTGGGACTCTTCTTTTTGCTGCCTGCCACCAAACGTAGGCCGCCCCCTCTAATAGGTATGTAGCTAGGGTCACTCGGTGTTGCATGGGGCAAGCCAGGGTGTCTAGTGCCTTAGCCACTTGCTTAAGCCAATAATCCGCCTTGGTAGGGTCAGGGTTTCCATGGAACTTCTCAGGATGTAGCTTCAGGAACTTCTCAATCAGGATGGTTTCTTCAGGAAGCATGAACCGAGGTTGATTTGGCGGAGGAGCCTATCTAGGTGCTAGGGGTACTTGAAATGTTTCAGGTTGATTTTGGGGTGTTGGTGTGGTTGTCTGAGTTTCCACTGGAGGCGGAGGTGCGGTTTGAGTAGAGGTTGGAATCGGAGTTTGGCCAGGGGTCACGATCGTTATCAGTTGTTCGAGGGTGGCCCGGTGTCGAGTTTGTTGCTCATGTTGTTGGGCCTGTTGTTACTGAATGATACCGGTGAGACGATCGAGTGCGCCTAACATGGCTTCCCAAGGTTGTAGAGCATTGGAGTTTCCTCCTACTGAAGTCATTGGTGGATTTGTATTAGGACTCGCAGTGTTAGCCATGGGTGGTGACTCAGGCTGGGGTGAGACCGCGGGAATGTTTCTTGAAGATTTCCTCTTAGGGGCCATCAAGCTGAAAATAAGTGTTCTACAGGTTAGACGCCACTTCTAAGGTGAAAACTAATGAACTCAAATCAGAAAGTTAGAGTTAGAGGTTCACCTAGCTCGTAGTTTGGGAATCTGATACCCAGGACCTAATCGCGCTCTCGGATTTTTTTCTCTCAAACCGGAAGTCCTTTTCCTCTGAAATTTGGAGGTTAGATAGATGATTAGGTGGGGAACACCTCAAATTTTTCTAAGAATAAAATCTCATGATAAAGTATAGTTCTGACCCCTACAAGTCTAAAAAACGTAACAGATCAGCAGACTTTTACACAACATATGTGCTATTGCCAGAATTTTCCTGATTTAATTACACATCGGATTGATCTGAAATTTTATATAAATACTTGAGAATGAGTTAGGAATCTCCAGAAAAATTTATAAAATTTTGTGAGATCTAAAAATACGTTTTCTAATGTCAGAATTACAGATGGGTCTAAAAATCTGCCCTAATTGAAATAATTAGAAATAAAATAGTTACTCCTAATTATTTATGGAGAAAATTCATAAGATTCAATGAATCAAGGATTCAAATATGGGGAATAGATGAGAGCCCCAAATATTTAAAAAAAATGAAAATTTCTTTCCAAAAAATCCTAAAATGTTGAGATTTCTAAGTTTCACGACTACCCTAGTAAATTTTCAAGGAACCTAAGTGTGGGTCTCTAAGTTCATAACATTACATACCATTAATAGGATTGAATCTAAATGATTTGTCTCTAGTCATTGGGGACCTAAGCCCTAAGATGAGTTAATTATGATATGGATTTAGGCTTCTCGCCCAGAGGTCCCATTTTGCTTTGATACCAACTTGTAACACCCCAAGATTTCGGCTCCCGTGTACATCACGACGGCCGAATTCCCAAGGTTATTTGGAATGTGTGAGGGTTATACCCCTTACATAATTTTCACACAAACATGCACATTTCATACTATTTGAAAAATCAAGAGCAAGACGGTGAAACCAAACTTATATATTATTTCATTAACTAAACTAAATCATCAAACTATGTAACCATCATTCAATTAAACACCATGTTCATAACTACGTCCTCCCATTAGGACTTATTACAATTTCAAATACTAAATAAATGCTAGAACTATGAATGATTATGCGGCCTCGTCTTCCACCATCTGCTACCACGAGCCATCATAATCGTCTCATTGAGGCTCGGGCTCCTGAGGATCGTTACCTACATGTTCTAAATTATTTCCACAAAACACCGTCAAAAGCGACATAGTGAAGAACTACTTTAAGGTTAGAAATAATAATCGCATAAAAATCATAACAAAACATCCATTACTCTTTCTTAATGCAATGCATGATAATGCATGACCCAGCGTAGGAATCCTTAGACATGCCGCCAGGGGTTTTGGGACACGCAAGCCCATAATTTTGCCCAACCACGTGAGAAACGGGACGCTCATAGCCCAAATCCACACGTGACAGTGTATGGGAGAAGTAGGACGCTCTAGCCTATTCTCAAATCCATACACCCACATGGAGCCACGTGCATGCATGAGTTAGCCATTCTTTATTATTATTTCCAATTTACACCAAGCCACTTATCGTCTAACCAAGCTTTGGTACCACCACATCCTTCCTTATGGTTCATCACTCATCAAAATAGTCGTAACCGACGCATCACATCCCAGGATGGCGGCCCGTACTACTAAGCTTCATAACAACCATACTCAACTATCGTCTTATGGAGATCCTTAACAATTTTAGGAATAATAATAATAATAGTAAATATAATAATAATAGTAGTAATAAATGGATTTAACAACCACTTAATCGGGTGATCTTGATACCACCACCACAGATCAGGGTGGCCACTTAACCGGACAAGCTAAAAGCATCGTCTCAGGTTAGGGCAACCTCTTAACCGGGTGTTCCGATATTCATCACCACAGATCAGGGTCCATCCATATATATATATAAGGAATATATATAGCAATATAAGAATCTCCATTAGACAATCACAACCATTCTTTATACAGTATAGAAAGAAAGGTGGTCCCTTTAAAGCTGGTTACACAAATCTCATATGTGCAACAAACATAATTCTATTCCTTACTAGTTCTCTAAGTCCAATGAATATCCTCATCACCATGAGATTGAAAAAAAAAGTATCTAAAAGCATTCATATATAGCTAATTAAGGAGAGAATAAATAAACACATGTAAACAAAAACACATAAGAATTATGAACCTACAAAACATGAAATTATTAATCCAATCTTAAAGGAGTTCTCACCTTATGATCTTCGACTTATTAGAGATACAAGATGATGAAATAATGGCAAGATGGTACTCCTCTCTCTCTCTCTCTCTCTCTCTTCTCTCTCTCTCTCTCTCTTTCTCTTTCTCTTTCTCTTTCTCTCTCCCTCTCTCAAATTCGTGGGTGGGGGTCACCTTTGGCTAAGAGGGGCCCTATATATAGAGGTAGGGTTGGAATCAGGATTTGGAGGTGCGTAGTAGAAATATGGAGAGGGATGTGCACGCGGGGCCTTGTGTAACAACCTCTCGAGGTAGGTTTCTTAAATCTTAATATTCGGATGATCTTTGAATGATTTCAATCCGTTAATCTTATCAAGCTCGAAAAGTAGAGTCAGAATACGTAAATTTCTTGATGATCCGCATTCTAGATTGGCCGATCCTTAAAAATGGCCCAACGGGTGATAAAATGGGCTATATCTCAATTAAAGGTCTACGCTTGATGATCAGGGCCCAAATTTTGGAAAAGTATGTAGTCATGATAGGCAAACAATTGTACAAAGTTTAGTGGTTGATTGATGGTGAGAAATGCCTAGATCTGAAATTCTAACTTTTTGCGGAAAAGGAAGGGGCTGGCTTTGTGGTTCAATGGTGTAGGATTGTAGATCGGGGTCCAAATTTTGTGTAAACTCGTAGTCATATGAGTATAATGGGTGGTCCAAATTTGAGAAGCGATTGATGGTGAGAAGTGGGTAAATTGAAAGGTTCAAATTTGAGAAGAGTTGGTAACTCGTTAATTTCTAGAACGGAATAACTTCGCACATAAGAAAGAGGCTTATCAATGTGGGGCAATCAAATCACACTATTGGTCCATGATAAAGACGATCCAAGTCACTCATATGAAGAGAAATATTCGACTACGACTAACCATCTACTTTCCTCACTCGATGGACATGAAAATCAAGGGTTAAGGGCTGATTTGTCAATTGGACCACTTCTACTATGATTTAAGGGCTGAAATTTGATGTGTATGGTTAATATGTGCCCAAAAGTTCAAATCCAGGATTTTGCGTGAAAGTGATTGTCAGAAACTTAATACTTAAAAATGACATCTTAACTTAAGTTTAACTAATGGTATTTTTGTAATTGTTGCAAATATTTGAGTTTAACGAAATCTAACTCTTCTACATAGTTAATGAGGTTATTCTAAGCAACTTTAATAAAGGGTACTCTATATGATCTCCTATGGATGTCCCGTTATTTGAATTTTAATATCAATGGTCGGTATTTAATATAAAAAAAATAGAAATATATTTCAGAAAATTTTAAAATAATTACGATAAATTCGGGGCGTTACAGGCGCACACCTCTGCCAAGAAGAACGACAAAGTATACCCAACATTCATCAAGGTGGGACCCAAAGTTGGGCCCCATCACCTTTAGTTGGATGGAAAAATAAACATTACAATGGCCCCAAGGAAGGTTTCAAAGGTGGGCATCAATGACCACTGTTTCCTACAATGTAGTCCACCTGAGGTTTGTATTTACCTCATTATAAGGGCCCACGGCCCTAAAATAATATGGAGAAATAGTGGTCGGCATAGATAAAACAAAAGCATCGTGGTGGGACCCACAGAGTGTAGCACCCAAATGGGCCCCAAGAGTTTTGAATCAAACTAACATTTTTATTTTCCCATACATCCATGTACATGTGATCTTATGAACAAGTTGAATGACAAATAAACATCACTGTAGGGCTGGGAAGATTTCATCGGTGGAGATCATTATTCCCACTGTTTCCTGTGGCATGGCCCACTTGACATTTGGATGTGCTTAAATTTTGGGCTCAGCCACTAAAATGAGCTGGAAAAACATATGGACTGGATTGATAAAGCACATACATTCTAGGTGGGCCCAACGAGTGGGGCCCATTGACAATACCCATATAAACTAAGCTGCTGGGCAGCAGCTTCCCCTGGACGCTGTCTGTCCAGCAGCAGCATTTTATTTTATTTTATTTTATTTTATTTTATTTTTTGCTCTCAACAAGTGGGGCCCACAGCAGTTTCGATCAAGCTGATATTTTTGTTTTCCAGTCTTACATGCATGTGTGAACTTATGCACAGGTTGGATCTCAAATAAACATCATGGTGGGCCATTGGAAGGTTTCAATGGTAGGGCCACTGTCCCTACTGTTCCCTCTCAAGTGGGGTCCACTGGGGATTTGGATCTGTCTCATTCTTGTGGTCGTGCCCTAAAATGATCTCCCCAGATGGATGGACGATGCGGATATGACACATACAACACGGTGGGACCCACAGGGTGGCCCAACTGCTGGCACCCCCACGAGCCCAGCGTCCACGGACGCTGGGTACTTCCATCACGTCAGACCCCTCCTCCTTTCTTTCTTTCTTTCTTTTTTTTTCAATGGTTTTGATCGAGTGGGGCCCACATAAGGGTGATCCACTCCGCTCGTCATATTCCCCAGCTCGTGGGGGATCCGTAGAGCCCCATATTGGGTGGTTGAATTAGTTTACAAACATAAATGTGGGCCGATGAAGTTTTGACAGTGGACATCATTCACCCCACTGTTTCATGTGGTGCGGCCCACTTAAGAATTGAATCTGCTTCATATTTGGGCCTTAGTCCTAAAATTATATGGGAAAACAGATAGACGGTGTGGATACAATAAAAACATTAAGGTGGGTCCCATGAGTGGGGACCCCATTCCAGCCGTCCTGACGCTGGACGGTTCCAGCGTCCCAGACGCTGTGAACGTCCAGCGTCTGGACGTTCTTTCACCCCTTTTTTTTTTAAGTTTATATCAGGTGGGGCCCACTTAGTGAAGATCCAATCCGTCCATCAGGTTTCCCAGCTCGTTGGGGACCTAATAAGCCCAATATTGGGCAGGTGATTCCGTCTACAAACATCACGGTGGGCCACGGAAATTTCGACAGTGGGCATCCTTGCCTCCACTGTTTTTCTATGGTGTGGTCCACCTGAGATCTGGATTTTCTTCATTTTTGGTGTCCAGCCCTAAAATGGGCTGGAGAAACAAATGGACGGCGTGGATCAATACATGCAGCAAAGGGGGGGTCCCACGAGTGGGCCCCAATGTCAACACCCAACAGGGCCAGGCGCTGCTGGGCAGCAGCGTCCTCTGGACGCTGACTGTCCAGCGACCGGCTTTTCTTTTCTTTCTCTTTTTTTTTTAATATTAATTATTATTATCATTATTATTATTATTATGTGGGGCCTATACATGGATGATCCAGCCCATCCATCTCATTGCCCATCACAAGGTGGGCCCAAGGAAATAAAAAGAAAGGTAAACCAGAAAAGGGGGGGGGGGGGGGGGGGGGGGGGGGGGGAGATTGCACTCACAATGATGGTTGGCCGGTTAGATTGCCGATCGGACGGTCCGGATGATGATCGGGGTCCTCCAAACTTGATCTTCACCTTCAATCTCTCTAGCTCTCTCTTTCTCTCTCTTGATTTCCCTCTAAATCTCTCTCTAAACTCACTCAATCTCTCAAATCTCTTTCTTCTCTCTCTCTCTCTCTCTAATCTCTCTCCTCTCCTTCTCTTGCTCTCTCTCTCTCTCTCTCTCTCTCTCTCTCTCTCTCTCTCAAATCTTGGAATATGAGAAGGCCACCCCCCCCCCCCACGTATGGCTCTTGTATGGGAGAGAGGGGGTACATGAGATGATTATGATGATGATGGGAGATGACATGGGAGGCATGGGTTGGAGTTGACTTTGGTGAGAGAGGAATGGGATAGGTATGGTGTGTGTAGGCTAGGGTAATGATAGGGGTATAAATGAGGGTGATGGTCATTGATTTGACATGTTGTTGGGATTTGTGCAAGTGGGGCCCACGCCACACGCGCGTTGCGCGGCCTACCTCGGATTGCACAAAAGTACGCATCTTTCACACCGGGTATCGCAATGGGGCGTGCCGCGCGGCGTTGGAATCATGGCGCCCGCGCGGTCGCAAGGGTACAAGTCTTAGGTCGTTGCGGTACTAAATCAGGGTCGCGATCAAGGCTCTCTAATCTAGCCCATCCTGCACATACCGGTACCGAAAACTAAACGTACGGAGGGCAATTCAGGGTACGGGTCTTACAACTCTCCCCTCCTTATAAAAATTTCGTCCTCGAAATTCACAACCAAACGAAGTCAAACCAAACCACACAGATATATAGATAGAAACTAAAAAGCATACAAAAAATCAATGAAAGTTTGCAAACATCGCCAAGTCCACATAGCATGCGTACACCTCTTGATGGTGTCAATCTTCTCTGGTGTCTACCGTAAAATGTCGGGGTCGAGGAAACAACGCTCTAGTACTGCTGCTGACGGGATGGGCAGTCCCTCATTCGGTGTCCAATCTCGCCACACTCGAAACAAGTGCCCTTGAATGGCTTTTGGAGGTCGGGTGCTCCTAGTGTCGTAGGCGGCTTCCGCGGATGAACCTTCCTTTGACGCCTAGTTCTTCGAGGACCTACGATCGGAGGGATTGGTGCAATCGGTGCTCTGCGCCATGGTTGTTGTTTAGGTGCTCTTGGTCGCTGAGGGCATTCCTTCCTTTGATGGCCAGCTTCACCGCATTCGAAACAGTGACCTGAGATCCGCGATGGGGTCTTCTCTGAAAACTGTGTCGTTTGGGAACTGCTAAGGGAGTACTTCCTCTTCCTGCTGTCACTCGGGGGTGCTTGTTGTTGCTGGAACAAAGCGGTCATCAATCGGAGCATCCCCTAGAATTGCTCTGCGCTTACTAGGGTGATAGGTGCTAACTCTGGCTGGGACGTACCAGCCTCAACTTCAGCTACTGGTGTCGCGTCCATCTTTAAAAAAAGAAGGGACAAGAAACCCTTAGCCTCAGAAAACTGCAAACATATTACGATTAAAGAACTATACCCTTGGGAATTCTAGTGATTCTAAGTTCGCAAATATCAACAAGTGAGGGGTGATCTAATCCTAAAATACTAAGTAGAAACATTGTGTTGTTCACAGGTAGCTCTCAAGTCATGCTCTGATACCAACTCCTGTCACGCCCCAAATTCGGTTCTCGACGTCCATTCGCTGTAACCCGAATTCAGAAGTGGCAGCCTCCGTAGTACTCCGATCTCGGATCCTAACCCCACACGCCAGGTTCCGATCCTGGGATACCACAAGGAGGATTTTAGGGTCTGAATTTTTTTTTTAAACATGAGCATCACCATATGAGTACCATCAAAGACAAACACAATATTTCCACTAAATCATTTCGTTTATATACAGTACTGAAAGGTAAATACACAATGCGTAAATATAAAAACTGTGCACAATCCGGCACCTCCTGCTACTGCACTCCCAACTCCAACTCAACGTTGCTGATACACTCTGGTATAACCTGCAGCGTAACAAACGCGCATAAGCTTCGAACGAAGCTTTGTGAGTGCATGTGTGCGTGCGCAATGCGTATGACAAACATGCTAAATATCAGAGTAAGCAGTAAGGCATGATGAGAAATCTAAACCAAAACTTAGCCTAATTAGGCTACACGATCATATGATATGAATAACCAGCCTATAACGGCTATGCAAGCATGCAATACAGATAACTAACCTGCCATGGCTATGCAAGCATGCAATACAGGTAACCAGCCTACCAAGGCTATATACTCATACTATGCGATGGCCTACAGGGCCTAATGTCGCATATAATGATCCAATGCATGTATGCAAAACACCACCTCTAAGTACAGTGGTCCAGATACGAACAGTCATAACGCAATCACGTAAGCAATGCAGGACTCGGAACTGGTAGCTCATCCAGTGTGGTAGCTCGCCCAGGCTTACAGCCCCGCCCACATCACACCCGCCCACATCAGGACCGTCCAACACCATACAATAATACCAATACCATCTCTGAAACGGAACATCACCGGGGTCTCACAGACCTCACTACTCACCAGTAGAATGCCAAAGCCTATCTGGTGCAATAACGGACCTACTTACAGCTGATCAAACTCAACCCCCTTTGCCAACACTCTTCCGACAGGTTAGGTCAGACCTCCTTCCAAACTGACCACGTGCAGTGGAAAACACCGCCGTTTGGTATTCGGCATACTGGTGTATGATTAAACCACCCGGTCCTTGAATGGAACACCCACCTTGGTACCAACGGGTTCAGGGACTTTCACCCAGGGACATCTATGGTATCCTGTTTAAAGATCACATATTTCCGGTGTTCCTGCAAACCACGATGGAGCTGTGGTTGCAACGTAGTAACCATGCTATATGCGGCACAAGCAGACGGTGCGAAATGCAACCATGCATACAAACGTGGGACGACATGCCCGTGCAAGTCTCCAAAGAGCACCATAAAACTATAAGGTCTCAAACACAATGTCACCGTCAGCTGGTAATGAACTACACGACAATCACGACCGATATGGCCGGTTGATACAAGACAATCAGATGAGCCAAGCATTCATGATGCATGAGTCAAGTATACAGTATGAGTGCCAACAAGTAGCCCATCTACCACGATGGCAATAAATCAATCTAGTCCAACCTATTTAAGATATGATTAAGATGAGGGGACACATATGAATGATCGAGTCATAGTGCGGGATGTTGCTAGCCAGGGAATCTCGCACCAAGGGCTACAAGGTATGCTAAGCTATTCCTACCATACAGTGTAAGTCAGGATGATAGATTCCTGTCCTCGAATAGTCCCATACCTATTGGAGAGGTTTACGATAGAGAGCACATGAATTACATTTGCGCGACTACATCTCGAATGCTTTATGAATGCGTTTATGCCCTAGTGGTCCCCAACTAAGAATGGTGATTCGGGATGCATACTCATTACACATGCATGGTGGTCGTCGAAGCATATAGTATAAAGATCACATATGAGTATTCTAACAACACTACGTGTGGCAACAGACATATCAAAATAGCATAAAAAGATAATTCACTTATAATACAAGCAAACATAAAGAGATAAGACTCTAAATGGATGGTATACAACAACACAGACATTCCAACAACTGAACGGTGTGGATTAACCTTCAATATTCAGATAACCCAAATGGAAAGGAAATGATTGAAAACACTACCAACACATCAAAGGTAGAACCTACTTGAGCGGCAAGAGTGGAATACTCAAAATCATGCTGAGACCCATAATCTTGTAGTACAGTTGAAATAAACACAATAATGGTCCGTAAAAGGAATGTCATAGAACGGGTTGCAAGATAGACAGGTCATGACAGAGAATCATAAATGGTAGTATAATCTGAGATAGATGGTCAATACGATGAAGTCCAAAAAGGGACGACAGGTCTAACCTCATACTACAAGATAGGCTTCATATGATGGATGGCCTAGATGACATACGAACGTCGAGGATGAGCCCCATACTCGTCCTATAGGTAAACGGACAGTGTGGATGAGATATACACAATATGGTAGTCTTTAATAGTTGGGTACAAGGGTAGAAGGGGTGAGTCATATAGTATACAAGCTGAGTTACTAAGATCAATCAACATGGTGAGTCAACAAGATGAGTCAATAAGGCAGGTTGACAAGGCGGGTCAACATGGGGAGTTAACAAGGTGAATTGACAAGACGGTTCAACAGAGTGAGTTTAAAAAGGTAGCCCTGTGACTTCGATCAAGCAACTCTAAGGATGACCTTTCAATAAGGGTTTACACAACTAATCATCAAGGTGGATCCACGGGATGGACAATGCGGTCATTCGAACACACACACTAAGGTGGTCCCAAAGCCATCCTGTACATAACATGCTAGGGTCCATTCATTTGGATGGTTTGGATCAAGCACAAACTTAAGGCGGTCCTAATGGATGGCCAACATACATATCGCACCATGGAGGCCAATGGCTGACGTGGATAGAACACATGCATAACAAGGTGGACCAGTGGTTGGGTATAACCGTACCAAGGAGTGGGGGAGTCACATACATCAATGGGCCCCAACAGTTTGGGATCAACCCGATATTTGTGCTTTCCCACTAATCAAGTGAGATGGCAACCAAACACCATGGTGGGGCCCGCACACCACATGTGTGGAACCCTACCCATGGTTGAGTGATTTAAGAACAAGGAGAATGGCAAATAAACATAACAGATGGGTCCTGTAAAGTCTCCAATGGTAGGCATTCAATCACCCTTATTTACTACGTGTGGCCCACTCAAAACTGGGCCCACACCTCTGCCAAGAAGAACGACAAAGTATACCCAACATTCATCAAGGTGGGACCCAAAGTTGGGCCCCATCACCTTTGGTTGGATGGAAAAATAAACATTACAATGGCCCCAAGGAAGGTTTCAAAGGTGGGCATCAATGACCACTGTTTCCTACAATGTAGTCCACCTGAGGTTTGTATTTACCTCATTATAAGGGCCCACGGCCCTAAAATAATATGAAGAAATAGTGGTCGGCATAGATAAAACAAAAGCATCGTGGTGGGACCCACAGAGCGTAGCACCCAAATGGGCCCCAAGAGTTTTGAATCAAACTAACATTTTTATTTTCCCATACATCCATGTACATGTGATCTTATGAACAGGTTGAATGACAAATAAACATCACTGTAGGGCTGGGAAGATTTCAACGGTGGAGATCATTATTCCCACTGTTTCCTGTGGCATGGCCCACTTGACATTTGGATGTGCTTAAATTTTGGGCTCAGCCACTAAAATGAGCTGGAAAAACATATGGACTGGATTGATAAAGCACATACATTCTATGTGGGCCCAACGAGTGGGGCCCATTGACAATACCCATATAAACTAAGCTGCTGGGCAGCAGCTTCCCCTGGACGCTGTCTGTCCAGCAGCAGCATTTTATTTTATTTTATTTTATTTTATTTTATTTTTTACTCTCAACAAGTGGGGCCCACAGCAGTTTCGATCAAGCTGATATTTTTGTTTTCCAGTCTTACATGCATGTGTGAACTTATGCACAGGTTGGATCTCAAATAAACATCATGGTGGGCCATTGGAAGGTTTCAATGGTAGGGCCACTGTCCCTACTGTTCCCTCTCAAGTGGGGTCCACTGGGGATTTGGATCTGTCTCATTCTTGTGGTCGTGCCCTAAAATGATCTCCCCAGATGGATGGACGATGCGGATATGACACATACAACACGGTGGGACCCACAGGGTGGCCCAACTGCTGGCACCCCCACGAGCCCAGCGTCCACGGACGCTGGGTACTTCCATCACGTCAGACCCCTCCTCCTTTCTTTCTTTCTTTCTTTTTTTTTCAATGGTTTTGATCGAGTGGGGCCCACATAAGGGTGATCCACTCCGCTCGTCATATTCCCCAGCTCGTGGGGGATCCGTAGAGCCCCATATTGGGTGGTTGAATTAGTTTACAAACATAAATGTGGGCCGATGAAGTTTTGACAGTGGACATCATTCACCCCACTGTTTCATGTGGTGCGGCCCACTTAAGAATTGAATCTGCTTCATATTTGGGCCTTAGCCCTAAAATTATATGGGAAAACAGATAGACGGTGTGGATACAATAAAAACATTAAGGTGGGTCCCATGAGTGGGGACCCCATTCCAGCCGTCCTGACGCTGGACGGTTCCAGCGTCCCAGACGCTGTGAACGTCCAGCGTCTGGACGTTCTTTCACCCCTTTTTTTTTAAGTTTATATCAGGTGGGGCCCACTTAGTGAAGATCCAATCCGTCCATCAGGTTTCCCAGCTCGTTGGGGACCTAATAAGCCCAATATTGGGCAGGTGATTCCGTCTACAAACATCACGGTGGGCCACGGAAATTTCGACAGTGGGCATCCTTGCCTCCACTGTTTTTCTATGGTGTGGTCCACCTGAGATCTGGATTTTCTTCATTTTTGGTGTCCAGCCCTAAAATGGGCTGGAGAAACAAATGGACGGCGTGGATCAATACATGCAGCAAAGGGGGGGTCCCACGAGTGGGCCCCAATGTCAACACCCAACAGGGCCAGGCGCTGCTGGGCAGCAGCGTCCTCTGGACGCTGACTGTCCAGCGACCGGCTTTTCTTTTCTTTCTCTTTTTTTTAATATTAATTATTATTATCATTATTATTATTATTATGTGGGGCCTATACATGGATGATCCAGCCCATCCATCTCATTGCCCATCACAAGGTGGGCCCAAGGAAATAAAAAGAAAGGTAAACCAGAAAGGGGGGGGGGGGGGGGGAGATTGCACTCACAATGATGGTTGGACGGGTAGATTGCCGATCGAACGGTCCGGATGATGATCGGGGTCCTCCAAACTTGATCTTCACCTTCAATCTCTCTAACTCTCTCTTTCTCTCTCTTGATTTCCCTCTAAATCTCTCTCTAAACTCACTCAATCTCTCAAATCTCTTTCTTCTCTCTCTCTCTCTAATCTCTCTCCTCTCCTTCTCTTGCTCTCTCTCTCTCTCTCTCTCTCTCTCTCTCTCAAATCTTGGAATATGAGAAGGCCACCCCCCCCCCCACATATGGCTCTTGTATGGGAGAGAGGGGGGGTACATGAGATGATTATGATGATGATGGGAGATGACATGGGAGGCATGGGTTGGAGTTGACTTTGGTGAGAGAGGAATGGGATAGGTATGGTGTGTGTAGGCTAGGGTAATGACAGGGGTATGGGTGAGGGTGATGGTGATTGATTTGACATGTTGTTGGGATTTGTGCAAGTGGGGCCCACGCCACACGCGCGTTGCGCGGCCTACCTCGGATTGCACAAAAGTACGCATCTTTCACACCGGGTATCGCAATGGGGCGTGCCACGCGGCGTTGGAATCATGGCGCCCGCGCGGTCGCAAGGGTACAAGTCTTAGGTCGTTACGGTACTAAATCAGGGTCGCGATCAAGGCTCTCTAATCTAGCCCATCCTAGACGTACCGGTACCGAAAACTAAACGTACGGAGGGCAATTCAGGGTACGGGTCTTACACAACCGGCTCGTACAACTACAGATTCATGTGTGATTCTCCCCAACACCGGGGGAAGCATTGATATAAAGCCGGGTGTAATACAACTCCTACCCAAGTTCTATAGGCTAGACTTAGAGAGCCCATACTTACACTTAAAAGAATTTGAAGAAGTGGTGGCTACTTTGCAATATGCTAATGTGTCTAAAGATGCCATCAAACTTAAACCTTTCCCCTTTTCATTAAAAGAAAAAGCCAAGGGTTGGCTACATTCTCTCAGACCTCACTCAATAGGGATATGAAATGAGATGACCCGGGAGTTCTTGAAAAAGTTCTTCTCGGCTCATAAAACAAATACCCTTCGAAGAGCTATAATGAACTTTTTAGTTAAAGAGAATGAGTCATTCTTTCAAAGTTGGGAAAGGTTTAAGGACCTCCTACTTACTTGCCCACATCATGGCTATGAAAGTTGGCGAATTATAAACTTCAATGATGGATTAAGTTCCAACATGTGCCAATTCGTAGAGATGATGTGCAATGGTGAATTCATGAGTAAAAATCCAGATGAAGCTTGGAGTTATTTGGACATATTGGCCGAGAATGCCCAATCATGGGATACTTAGGACAAATCTAATAACCACAAGCCTCCTCAACAAAAGGACAAAGGAGGCATCTACATCATTAAAGAGGTAGATGATGTTAATGCAAGGCTAGCCAACCTCATAAGAAAAGTCGAGGCCATGGAACTTAGCAAGAGTGGAGTTACAAAGCCCACTAAAGCTATTGAGAACATATGTGGAATTTGTGCTGCTAATGTGCACTCTACGCAGGATTGTCCAACAATTCTTGCATTTCAAGAGGTGTTACAAGAGCAAGCGAATGTCGCATATGGTTATCAATGGCCTTTCAATGGACCGGTAGGTAACACGTATAACTCTACTTGGAAGAACCATCCTAATTTCAGTTGGAGGAATAACCCCACGAGCAATCCTACCAACCCTCAAGGAGGGCCACCCATGCAAAACATGGCCCCACCTCAATTCTCAATGGAGGATACCTTAAAGGCGTTCATGCAAGGGCAAACGCAAATCAATTAATCAAATTGGCAAATGTTTCAAAAGCTTAAGGTTTCGGTTGATGAAATTAAGGGACGCTTGAATGCTAGGGAAGGGACCTTTTTTGCCCAACCTCAGCCTAATCCTAAACAAGCATACGAAATAAGCATACCTAATCTTCCCAACCCACATGTGGAGTAAGCCAAATCCATCATCACTCTTAGAAGTGGTAAACAAATTGATAAATCTATTCCGATAAAGGCCGACAAGCCTAATGATTCGATAAATTCTGAGAATAAGGACAGATCTAACTCAGCTGCCCAAGAAACGGAACGCTTTTATAAGCCTGTCACACCATTCCCTTCGAGATTGGTTGCTCCAAAATCTCTCCAAACTCTCATGATATTTTAAAGATTTTTTGACAAGTCAAGATCAACATTCCATTGCTTGATGCCATTAAACAAATCCCTTCCTATCCCAAGTTTCTAAAAGACTTATGCACAACTAAACGCAAATACAATGCGCAGCAAAAAGCCTTTTTGAATGAGCAAGTGAGTGCCATTTTCACCCAAAAGACCCCCCCCCCCCCCAAAAAAAAATAAAATTTAAGGATCCCGGTAGTCCCACAATATTATGTATCATTGGTGACTTTCGGATTGAACTTGCATTGTTAGACCTGGGGGTGAGCGTAAATTTGATCCCGTACTCGGTATACGAGCAATTGGGTCTTGGTGAATTAAAACCCACCAAAACCACACTGCAACTCACTGATAGATCCATTCATGTACCGAGAGGGATAGTTGAGGATGTATTTGTCCAAGTTGATAAATTCTACTACCCAGTGGACTTTATTGTCTTGGACACGTAACCGGTTATGGATGCTAGCACTCAAGTACCGGCAATTTTAGGCTGCCCGTTCCTTGCTACATCAAACGCCATCATAAATTACTAGAACAGGGTGATGCGATTGTCTTTTAGGAACATGACATTGGAAGTGAATGTGTTACACTTGAGCAAAAGGCATAGGGATGACAATGATGAGCCCTTCCAAAGATCCCACCAACCACATCAAATCGCTGAAGCTTGACCTTAAACCATTGCCATCTAAGCTAAAATATGTATACTTGGGTCAAGAGGAAACATTCCTGGTTGTTATTGCCTCTCACCTAGGAAAAGACCTAGAACTCAAGTTGATTGAGCTACTTAAAGAACATAGAGGAGCCATAGGTTGGACAATAGCGGACCTCAAAGGGATAGACTCTTCTGTATGCAGTCACCGTATACACCTCTAAGAAATGCAAAAACGACTAGACAACCTCAAAGGAGGCTAAATCCAAATATGATGGAGGTTGTTAAGGTCGAGTTGTTAAAACTACTAAATGTGGGTATCATCTACCCCATCTCGGATAGCCAATGGGTGAGTCCCACCTAAGTTGTCCCAAAGAAGTCTGGTATTACAATTGTAGAGAACGCTAACAATGAGCTTATACTGACTAGAGTGACTACCGGTTGGCATATGTGTATAGAATATCGGAAGCTAAACAACACGGTCACTAGGAAGGACTACTTCCCTCTCACATTTATGGATTAAATCTTAGAGAGGTTAGTGGGTCACTCTTATTATTGCTTCCTTGATGGAAATTTCGGCTACAACCAAATTGAGATAGCCCCGAAAGACTAAGAGAAGACTACCTTTACATGCCCGTTCGGTACCTTTGCATATTGAAGGATGCCATTCGGACTATGTAATGCACCCGCCACATTCCAATGATGCATGTTAGTATTTTCTCAGATATGGTTGGTGAGTTTCTCGAAGTATTCATGGATGACTTTTTTATTTTTAATTGTACATTCGATGAGTGTCTCAATTATTTGAAGTTGGTCTTAACAAGGTGTGAGGAGAAGAACCTTGTTTTCAACTGGGAAAAGTGTCATTTTATGGTACAAAGAGGAATAGTCCTTGGACATATCATCTCATCCAATGGAATAGAGGCAGACCGGGTTAAAATCGATATCATTTCCAATCTAACACCACCCAAAAGCATACGCGATGTGTGGTCATTCCTTGGACACGCCGGTTTTTACAAAAGGTTCATAAAGGATTTCAGTCATATCTCTAGGCCTTTATGTAACCTTCTCCAAAAGGATAACCAATTCGAGTGGAGTACCGAATGTCAATTAGCTTTTTCAAAGCAAAAAGACATGTTGACAACCACTCCTATCATGTAATCACCAGATTGGTCTGTTCCTTTTGAGTTGATGTGCGATACAAGCGATTATGCTATTAGGCCGGTGTTAGGATAAAGGAAGGACAAGAAGCCCCATGTTATTTTCTATGTGTTAGTGCACTTTTCCGTGGCATACTAGTGCACCTTGTTTGTCAATCACTTACGTCAGTGAGTCTAGATTCGGTTGAGCCCAATGAAGACGAAGACCGAAGACTCAAGACGGACCGGCTGCATCAAGGAAGAAGATTCAGGTATATGTGATGCCTTGGTGCCTTAACCTTGACCAAAACCCTACCCCTTTGTATCTTTGATGACCTTGACCATATTAGAAATCCATTAGGCATCATAGATAGGCCCTAGGTGTCCCATTTGTATACTCAAACCTTGGCCATAATGAATTCGCTGAAACATGAGAAGATTTAGCACATTTAGATGGGATCCAGGCTGGTCCGACCGGTCAAGACCGGTCGGACAGCAACTTTGCTACAAATGGAAATGACAGCCGACCGGTCAAGACCGGTCGGCCTTCACAAGAGAAGGGAAACAGCAAGGTGGGCCGACCGGTCATGACCGGTCGGCCAGTTTTGGCATCCTACATTGTTCAACCATCCAGCAAGGGAGACCGACCGGTCATGACCGGTCGGCCTGGCTCATTCAGGGCTGTCCAGCAAGGTGGTCCGACCGGTCGGCCAGTATATTGGCCCTGTGCACTTGATGTACTTCAGCAGGGGTGTCCGACCGGTCATGACCGGTCGGGACAGGTCGTTTTATGACCGTTTTATGCCCGTTTTATGACCGTTGGGGCTCTCTTTTCCTACATAAAGAGCTCCGGTGTTGGGCATTAGGTGAGGGATTTTTGAGGAAGGAAAGCCACCATTGAAGGAGTTCTTTTGAGGCTTATTCCTTGACCTATGCAAGGCATCTTCCTTGTACTTTAACACAAGATTAAGAGCATTCCAAACTTATGATGAAGATGACCTTCATCCCCTCTTGATCTCTAGAGTTAGGAAGCTTCTTGATTGGCATATCCTTGTCCTAAACTCGAAGATGAGATCGTTGTAGGTAAGAGACTCTAGGAAACCCATTCCCACTAAGTTGTAGAGTTCTCAAACCCATCCTCCTAGCACCTTGGGCATTTCAAGGCATCGCATGCAAGGTGTTTGATCGAATGTGGCTGAGGCATTGGCGACGCAACGGCGGCACGATCGAGGGAGCAAAGGGAAGCTGATTGAAGCACGGGAGAGCGGAGATCAAGCAACCCAATCCGGCGCTAAACAAGGGGCTCATCCGACAAGTAGGTTGTCTAATTTGAGAGTCCACTTTAGAGTTTGTTTTTCGAACTCGACCTAGGGACGTTAGTCGTTCCTTGGCCCGTCAGCCGGGCCTAAACTAAGTCTCCAAGGGGGAGCCTCCGACACGGGAGTAAACGTGCGATAAGGTTGAGAGTTAGCCTATGTCTAAAACTCCGGATACGGTTGAGAGGTGAACCGATAAAACCTTCGTGTAAAGGTTGAGAGGTGAACTTCATTTAAAACCTCCGATAGTGAATGCCGGTGTGCTCAAAGGGGTTGAGTACTTGAACTGGGAGTGGAGTAGACAAGTAGTCGAACCACTATACATCCTTGTGTTTGTGATTGTTCTTGAGCACATTCTATCTTTGCATTGTTAGTTTAATTGCTTGATTATGAATGATTGATAGGAATGCATGCTAGGCACTTTTTAGGCATCCTCACACAAGATGTACCTTCACTACTTGTGTAGACATGAGCTCATTGATCCACTCTCATATGTCTACACAAGTTGCATAGGATAGAAGCTTTATTAGTTGTATCATCCTCTTGCCTATGCATTCTTAGACTAGGTTTGGTTATTACTTAACTCTTGCTAGTCTTTTGATTGGACCCACCAAGGCCTGGAAGCCGAGGTGTTCTTGCTTACAAAGTTTATTTTATTGAATTGCATAAGTAGGCGAAAAGAATTTGAAAAAAAAATAAGGTCCTATTCACCCCCCCTCTAGGTCCATAGACATATCTCCAAGTGACTCTACAAGCGGTAAACCGCAATTTCAATTGGTATCAGAGCGGGTTCCTCTTTAAGGGCTTAATTGCCTAGAGGAAGATCCTAAAGAGAAGCTTGAAAATATGTCTAGAGAGGACTCTTCATCCATCACTAAGCCTCCTTTCTTTGATGGGTCAAATTATCCATATTGGAAAGCCCGAATGCGCATCTTCTTGGAATCCATTGATTCGGATGTGAGGGACATGGTTGATTTTGGATATGAACCCCCAATGGTCACTATTTCTAAGGAAGGTGAGCCGGATGTTCTCAGGCCAAAAGACAAGGCATTGTGGACTGATCATGAAAAAGCTCAACGTATTAATAATGCCAAGGGCCTGAATGCCATATTTTGTTCAGTATCGAGAGAAGAATTTGGTCGGATCCAAAACTGCACTACCAGTAAACAAGCATGGGATATTCTTGAAGTTACCCATGAAGGAACAAATGTTGTTAAAAATTCTAAACTCCAGCGCCTCTTCACTCTCTTTGAAAATATTACTATGGAGGAGGATGAAACGTTTACTGAATTTTATACCAAACTGAACAAAATCACAAATGATATGTGGGGCTTAGGGGATCCGGTTCCGGAACATAGGCTTTGTTGGAAAATTCTGAGATCTCTTTCGGAACGGTTCTCTTTTAAAGTCACCACCATTGAAGAGTGTAGGGATCTTAATACAATGAAAGTTGAAGAACTCATAGGTTCCCTACAAACCTTTGAGCTAGGCTTTAAAGCCCCCTCTAGAAGGAAAAACATCGCCATTAAGTCCTCTCACAAACACAAGAAAATCAAAAGTGAGTCGGAGGAAGATAGCGATGATGAGGATGATGAGGAAGAGAAATTGAACAAAAAATTCAAGAGATTCCTCAAATTTGATAGAGGGAATAGCCGTGACAAGAAGGACAAGAAGGGTGATAAACGTAAAGGAAAATCATCCATATCCTCATCCGTCCGTTGTTACGGTTGCGGTCGTCGTGGCCATATTGCCCCGGAATGTCCGAAAGGGCCTAAACCAAAAGGTAAAAAGGCAATGGCTGCCACTTGGGATGATACGGAGGAGTCCGAATCTGGTGACTCTGCTTATGATGAGGGCCAACATAAAGATCTTGCTCTCTCGGCCTCCATCACGACCCCTCTACCAGATTATCTAAGAGGGGATCCCAACCGCTATCCCTTCTAGGAGAAGGAGGAGTTCCCAACCCCTCACCTCATGCTACATTTTATGAGGGTGTTGTGGAATTTTGCTACCCTTTGGCTTTTTAATCTTAACATGGTTAGTGAGGGTAGCTAGTTATGTTTTTATAGGAATATTTGAGGATTTCAGCCTCATTTCTGAGTGTATGGGCAAATCAGAGGATTCCAGCCTCAATCGCCCAATTTTTTATGATTTAGCCTTGCTTTTAATTAATACATTTGCTTGCTAGATTGTCACCCTGCTTAGATTAGCTAATCATCTTGAGTTTTATGCTTCATTATATGCTAATCTTTGCTTTATATTGGTCTTGATATACCATTAGGGGAGGTTGGGTGATTGGGCTATAAGCCCTTTGTGCTTTCATTGCAAATGTACATCCTTGACCAATGTTGCATGATTAACCTATGCTTAGATAGTTATATCTTCATGTTAATCATGTTTCTTAACTTGCTCCATGTATTTATGATTCATGCACCTTATACTCTCCATTTTAGCTTGTGCTTATAGTTATAACTGCGACACACTGTCTTCTCTTACCTTAACCTTATTGGCATATCATTAAGGGGGAGAGAATAGTTTGTCAATTGCTAACAAAAAGGGGGAGAAAGTTCAAATCCCACCAAAACTAGTTTGCTTTGTTTTGTGATGCAGGGATTAACAGGTTATGGGGGAGCAAACTGAAGCGGAGCAGCTTAGTTTAGGCATGTCAAGAGTCCTGTAATTTATTCATCATCATTGTAATATCTTGAACATGTAATTTGTTTTGGTAGGTTAAGTTTTTGTAAGTAATTGACAAAGGGGGAGATTGTTAGTGCACTTTTCCGTGGCATACTAGTGCACCTTGTTTGTCAATCACTTACGTCAGTGAGTCTAGATTCGGTTGAGCCCAATGAAGACGAAGACCGAAGACTCAAGACGGACCGGCTGCATCAAGGAAGAAGATTCAGGTATATGTGATGCCTTGGTGCCTTAACCTTGACCAAAACCCTACCCCTTTGTATCTTTGATGACCTTGACCATATTAGAAATCCTTTAGGCATCATAGATAGGCCCTAGGTGTCCCATTTGTATACTCAAACCTTGGCCATAATGAATTCGCTGGAACATGAGAAGATTTAGCACATTTAGATGGGATCCAGGCTGGTCCGACCGGTCAAGACCGGTCGGACAGCAACTTTGCTGCATATGGAAATGACAGCCGACCGGTCAAGACCGGTTGGCCTTCACAAGAGAAGGGAAACAGCAAGGTGGGCCGACCGGTCATGACCGGTCGGCCAGTTTTGGCATCCTACATTGTTCAACCATCCAGCAAGGGAGACCGACCGGTCATGACCGGTCGGCCTGGCCCATTCAGGGCTGTCCAGCAAGGTGGTCCGACCGGTCATGACCGGTCGGCCAGTATATTGGCCCTGTGCACTTGATGTACTTCAGCAGGGGTGTCCGACCGGTCGGGACAAGTCGTTTTTTGACCGTTTTATGCCCGTTTTATGACCGTTGGGGCTCTCTTTTCCTACATAAAGAGCTCCGGTGTTGGGCATTAGGTGAGGGATTTTTGAGGAAGGAAAGCCACCATTGAAGGAGTTCTTTTGAGGCTTATTCCTTGACCTATGCAAGGCATCTTCCTTGTGCTTTAACACAAGATTAAGAGCATTCCAAGCTTATGAAGAAGATGACCTTCATCCCCTCTTGATCTTTAGAGTTAGGAAGCTTCTTGATTGGCATATCCTTGTCCTAAACTCGAAGATGAGATCGTTGTAGGTAAGAGACTCTAGGAAACCCATTCCCACTAAGTTGTAGAGTTCTCAAACCCATCCTCCTAGCACCTTGAGCATTTCAAGGCATCGCATGCAAGGTGTTTGATCGAATGTGGCTGAGGCATTGGCGACGCAACGGCGGCACGATCGAGGGAGCAAAGGGAAGCTGATTGAAGCACGGGAGAATGGAGATCAAGCAACCCAATCCGGCGCTAAACAAGGGGCTCATCTGACAAGTAGGTTGTCTAATTTGAGAGTCCACTTTAGAGTTTGTTTTTCGAACTCGACCTAGGGACGTTAGTCGTTCCTTGGCCCGTCAGCCGGGCCTAAACTAAGTCTCCAAGGGGGAGCCTCCGACACGGGAGTAAACGTGCGATAAGGTTGAGAGTTAGCCTATGTCTAAAACTCCGGATACGGTTGAGAGGTGAACCGATAAAACCTCCGTGTAAAGGTTCAGAGGTGAACCTCATTTAGAACCTCCGATAGTGAATGCCGGTGTGCTCAAAGGGGTTGAGTACTTGAACTGGGAGTGGAGTAGACAAGTAGTCGAACCACTATACATCCTTGTGTTTGTGATTGTTCTTGAGCACATTCTATCTTTGCATTGTTAGTTTAATTGCTTGATTATGAATGATTGATAGGAATGCATGCTAGGCACTTTTTAGGCATCCTCACACAAGATGTACCTTCACTACTTGTGTAGACATGAGCTCATTGATCCACTCTCATATGTCTACACAAGTTGCATAGGATAGAAGCTTTATTAGTTGTATCATCCTCTTGCCTATGCATTCTTAGACTAGGTTTGGTTATTGCTTAACTCTTGCTAGTCTTTTGATTAGACCCACCAAGGCTTGGAAGCCGAGGTGTTCTTGCTTACAAAGCTTATTTTATTGAATTGCATAAGTAGGCGAAAAGAATTTGAAAAAAAAATAAGGTCCTATTCACCCCCCCTCTAGGTCCATAGACATATCTCCAAGTGACTCTACAAGCGGTAAACCGCAATTTCACTATGCAAGTAGGACCTTAAATTATGCCCAAGTCAATTACTTGACCACGGAGAAGGAGCTCGTAGCCCTTATTTTTGCTTTGGATAAATTCAGGGCGTACTTGATAGGATCTAAGGTTATAATCTACATGGACCATGCGGCACTAAAACACCTTCTTTCGAAGAAGAATGCTAAACCCCGCTTGCTTAGATGGATCCTACTCCTTCAGGAATTTGACTTAAAGATTAAAGATAAGAAGGGAGTACAGAACGTGGTGGCGGACCATTTATCCCACCTAGTCCTACCTGATTCCACTAATGAGTCACCTATTGAGGACTCATTCCTTGATGAGCAACTCTTTATTGCTTTGCATCCACCGTGGTACGTTGATATTACAAATTATCTTTCTATAGGTATGATGCCGACTTATTGGACTGCGCAGGATAAAAGAAAATTTCTAAGGGAAGTGTGCAGGTTTTTCTAGGATGAACCATTAACTAAATAATTAGGAGATGTGTTCCTGATGATGAACAAAATTCTGTCATCTCCTTTTGTCATCATCAAGCGTTTGGTGGTCATTTTTCCGCCAAGAAAACTACTAGAAAAATTCTGTGATGTGATTTTTATTGGCCTACTTTATTTAGAGACACCCATGAGTTTTGCAAAGCATGCGAGCGCTGTCAAAAGCTAGGAGGATTGTCCTATCTAAATGATGTCCCTTAACCCAATTCAACATCTCAATGTCTTCGATTGTTGGGGCATTGATTTCATGGGACCATTCCCCTCATCTTTTAGACATGTCTACATATTGCTTGTCGTAGGTCCAAGTGGATAGAGGTTATTCCATGTAGAACTAACGATCATCGTACAGTTTTAAAGTTCCTTAAAGAAAATATACTTTCCAGATTTAGAACACCTCGATCCATCATAAGTGATGGTGGTTCTCAGTTTTGTAATAGGCCCTTCGAAGCTTTAATGAAGAAATATGGCATTTGACACAAAGTGAGTACCCCATACCACCCACAGACAAGTGGGTAAGCAGAAATTTTCAATCGAAATATTAAACAAATTTTGTAAAAGACGGTGAGACCGGATCACAAAGATTGGTCGCTGAGATTAGTCGATGCTCTTTGGGCCCACTGTACCTCTTACAAGACCCCCATTGGAATGTCCCCCTATAGACTGGTCTACAGGAAAGCTTGTCACTTGCCTGTGGAACTTGAACACAGCCTATTGGGCAATTCGGGCATTGAACTTTGACGTTGACAAAGCTATCTCGCTTCGTAAACTCCAATTAAATGAGCTTGATGAAATTCGAAACGATTCTTATGAGAACTCAAGGATTTATAAGAGTAGGATGAAGGCCTTTCATGACAAACATATTTTCAGGAAATCTTTCCATGAAGGTCAGAAAGTGCTCTTGTACAAATCCCGACTTCATCTTTTTTAGAAAAAATTGAGATCTCAATGGACCGGTGTTCACTTCCCAAGTGTAGGGTTGCGAAGTAGTAATAATTCGGAAAGACCGCGTATCGTTCCCACAGAGATTTATGAATGGGTATTCTCAGAATTTGTTTAAAATAACTAATAATTAAGATCCTATTAAGAACTAAAGCTAGAAAATAATGATTTGGGTTTAAACAGTGAATGTGTAAGGTAATATCAATCTAAAAAGGCACTAGAGCGACAAGGATCCACTTTTGATAAGTTTCAATGCATCAACACAACTAGGTCTCTTATAACTCAATCGGAATCGAATTCATATCTCTATCCGATCGGAATATAGAGTGGTTAAATCAACAATTATCCAAAACAGTTGCTTATTCATTGATTCAATTCCCACATCAATGCTCAGGCCTTGGACACACTCAATTGTATAGGCCAAGCCTCTTTCCAATCTAGTTGAGATTCACAACCATAGCTTTCATCAAATCCTGTCACTAGACTTGATTACAACTAATGATTAGAACTCAAATTAAATCAAAATCAATCAACAAAAAGCTATTCCAGATTATAACAAAAGATAAGAACTTTAGTTGAATGAGTTCCCACATGAAGATCGGGCCATTGTACACAAGGCAATCAAAGGATCTACCATGCCCGGAGTCGATGATAGATCAATGAACTATACAAGCATAAACAATGCTCAGAAGGTAAGCTACTAAGCTTAGAATCACTAAGAATCACATGAGCCCAGAGTCATCAAGAGATCAAAGTAAAACCAAACTAGTACTTGATTCAAACTCACATTAACTAAAATTCTTCAATTAAATCATAAAAAGGAAACCTAGGTTGCATCAATACATTAAAAACAAATCAAAAGCTTCACCTCTTAGCCCTAGCTAAGAGGTTTTAGTTCATCTCTAACATCCTTGAACTAGAAGCCTTAAAAACATAAAAAAAACTACTAAAACAGGAAGAAAACTAAGAAAACTTGAAGTAGAATCCGTCTCCTAAGCAATCCCCACGTCCTAGCATCCTTTGGTATAAAGAGAAGAAGTCCTTTTATAGCTTGGAGGTGTCCATTGCGTAAGAAACTTCCAGATTGCACAAGGATTTACGCACTTACGTAGAGAATTTCGGCGCCCGATTTAGAAACTACTGTTACGCATGGACGACCGGTCGCAAAACGTCCAAATCTGTCCAGCGAGTTTGTATAATTTTCATTCTTCAATTTTAATTCAAGGATCGGTCGCATGACCGGTCTGAGGTGTGGAGGACCGGTCGCAGATGGTCCAGAGACATATGTGCAGAAGGCTTCTTCTGTTGAGTGGCCAGACCGGTCGGACGACCGGTCTTGGCTATGGACGACCGGTCGCACGACCAGTCTTGAGTAGCTTTTCTTAGTCTTCTTTTCTTTATCTCCTTTGCTTCTTTCTTCATCCTTTTGCACTTGGTTCTATGATCTTCAATGTATATAAAGTGCTCTATTTAGTCTTGAATCAGTGAAATCTCCATCATGTCCCTACAATCACAAATCATGCATTAGAGTAGACCTTTAAACGTGTAAACCGTGCATAATGAGTGATGAATTGGGGTTAGAATATGCACAATTAAGAGCTCAACACACCCCCTAACCAGCATTTTGCTAGTCCCAAGCAAAACATGTGTGAAACAAGTCTCATTCTCCAAAACCCAACGCTCTTTCAGAAACTATTCTTCTATGGATTTCATGACACACAAGCATAAAAATCAGAGAAATTAGGTGATAGAGGTTGAAACCTTAAACTCTCAGAAAATAATAAGTGTTTATATGAAATTCCCGTTGGTTGATTGATAAATAGAAGAATTCGAATAAATTCAACCTAGTGTGCATAGTGAAAGTTCATCTCATGAGTTTCCGGGATTATCTTCTTCGTAGATCAATTAAACTATAGATCTCAAGGTGTATAGAGCAACAACAAGCCTATGACAGGAATTTGCCTTACCGTCCTTCCGACGGCTTTCACACTACGTCCCATTTTCGGCTTTGGTTACGGGTAGACCATCCCCCGGTTGGTAGTAGGTAGCCCTAATCGGAATTTTCCACCATTTTCCATCATTCCCAATTTCATCATTCCTTTCCTTTTTCTTTTACATTAGATAGGATTTTTAGAAATCCATATCTTTCATTATTTTTCCATGGACAAGGATGGACAAAGTACCCCGGCTTAGTTTCTCAACACCTCAAATCAACGTCTAGCTAATCCACAAATCGCATAATCCTTTCAAATCATGAAAATCGTATAATGTGAACTAGGTGCAAAAGTATTCAAATTTTCTATTAACCATAAAAATAGAGGAATTCACATATAAAACCATTATATTAAGAGAAATTCAAAGCTTGTAACATCCCTCACTTCGTATCTCCTTTTCTTATACTTATATCATCTCAAATACATAGAATCAAAGATTTCCAAAAGAGTTTTGAATTTTAGAAAAATCGAAAAATTTCTACATCATTGCTCGAAATGTCACAAAAGCTAGTAGATTCATCTAAGGAATCTCTCACCCCCCAACCAAAACTTCACATTGTCCTCAATGTAAGAACGTGTACAATGAATGCAACACATAAGAGCAAAGACAAAACAAAAAGGAGTGAGAAAGAGAGATATCACCTGAAGCATATATTCCATGGCAAGATTAACTTTTGGAGATGGATTACTTCACAACTAATTCAACTTATCAAAGTAGATCCTAATGGGAAAGCATTCTAGAAAATCATCCTCCGTCAGACTAGGAGGTTAATCCCAACAACTCATCCAAAAGCATAAAGTCAAGCAGAATCATTAGATGGATCAAAAGGTTTTACAGTAACGTCATCCAATATCCTGCTTTACAATATACATGTGTGTAATTGATCTTGATAACCCACTGAAAATCCCAAAAAGGAATTTCAGCGGGTTCCTTAATATTTTCACCACATGTATAAGTGGAGACATCATCATATTTATCAGAAAACATATGTCTCCATTCAGATTTTCCTGGGCATTGGTATTGCAAATATGGATCATCCCAGGGTTGGTGGAGTTCGGTATGCATGATCCACAAAAGTGTGGAAATATGAATTGATTTCTCAGCACAAAAAGGTATTGTTTCCACATCCTTATCTCGGCTAACGTCATATGCCGATACCGACTCGAAAAGTGTGACCATATCCCTTATCATATCATCGTTCTCATCAAGGGAGTAAGTCATATCTTCATCTAAGTGACAGGAGTAAAAAGGTGAGAGGGACTCATTTTTCACAACAGAATTTATCATGTTTATTTCGTGGACCTCCTCATCCTCATCCTCTTGTTGGTTGTCAATATTGAAAGCATTCAACTCAATCGTCATATTGCTAAAAGACATTTGTATGACCCCACTCCTACAATTGATGATAGCGTTTGATGTAGCTAGGAATGGACGGCCAAGTATGACAGGAATTTGAGGGCCAATATTAACCATGAGTTGTGTGTCCAAGACAATAAAGTCCACTGGGTAGTAGACTTTGTCAACTTGGACAAGGACATCCTCAATCACCCCTCTCGGAATACGAATCGATCGGTCAGCAAGTTGTAATGTGGTTTTGGTGGGTTTTAATTCACCTAAACCCAATTGTTCATAGACCAAAAAGGGGATTAAGTTCACACTTGCCCCTAGATCTAGTAAAGCATGTTTCACTCGGTAGTCTCCAATTATGTATGATATTGTTGGACAACCGGGATCTTTGTATTTCTTGGGCATCCCGTGATTTATAATGGCACTTACATTCTCTGTCAAGAATTCCTTCTTTTGCACATGTATTTTTCTTTTCACCGTGCAAAGGTCTTTTAAGAATTTAGCATATGACGATATTTGTTTAACTGCATCCAACAATGGGATGTTGATTTTTACTTGCTTGAAAACCTCCAAAAATTCCTGATATTTATCTTGAGGTTTGGTTGAAATCAAGCGTTGGGGGAATGGGACAACGGGCCATATTCTTTCAATGGCTCTTTTTCATTCATGGCGGTGCTAGGTCCATCATCCTCTTTGGAAGATACCGGATCATTAGGCGTTGAAACCTTCACCGGATCAGATTTTTCAATAATTTTACCACTTCTAAGAGTGGTGATGGCCTTAGCATGTTCCATGTGTTGGTTAGAAGAACTAGGCACGCTTAATTCGCATTGTGGTTTTGGATTTGGTATGGGTTGGGCTGGAAGAATCCCTTCCCTTACGTTTAAGCGAGCCTTGATTTCCTCCACCGAATTTTTAAGCTCAAACATTACGTATGGTTGGATTGATTTATTTGAGCTTGACCTTCCATGAATGCTTTCAAAGTATCCTCTATAGGCATTTGAGGTGGGGCCATAGGAATTTGCATTGGGGGCCCCCTTTGAGGATTATTTTGATTAGCCGTGTTTCCATTCGCCCAATTGAAGTTAGGGTTCTTTCTCCAACTAGAATTGTTCGTGTTTGAATTTGGAGTACTAAAAGGTCATTGATAACTATTCAAAGCATTCGATTGTTCAAATAAAAGTTCTCGGAACGCATAGATTGTTGGACAATTCGGCGTTTGATGTACATTGGAAGCACAAATACCACAAATAGTTTCAACAGCCCCCCTTTGTTGGGTTGTGTCCACTTTTTTTAGTTCCATCTCCTTGACCTTTGGTGTGAGATTAGCCACTCTAGAACCTAGATCATCTTTCTCATTTAAAACATAAATTTCTCCATTTTCCTTGGCTTGGGGTTGTTTTGAACTTGTCGGCTTAGATGTATCCCATGCTTGTGTGTTTTCAGCCAACATGTCAAAATAATCCCAAGCTTCCTCCATTTCCTTGTTCATGAACTCCCCATTGCACATCATCTCCACAAACTGGCGCATGGTTGAGTTTAATCCATCATAGAAGAAATTAATCAACCTCCACCGTTCATAGTCATGATGTGGGCATGCATTTAATAACTCATTATACATTTCCCAACATTGGAAAAAGGTTTCTTCTTCTTTTTGGGCGAAGTTCATTATGGCCCTTCTTAGTGCATTGGTTCAATGAGTAGGAAAGAATTTTTTTAGAAATTCCCTAGTCATCTCAGTCCATGTCCCAATAGACCTTGGCCTTAAGGAATGTAGCCATGATTTGGCCTTCTCTTTCAAGGAAAAAGGGAATAATTTAAGTTTTATAGTATCCTTGGTTACATTGTCATAGTTTATTGTGGCAATAACCTCTTCAAATTCCTTAATATGTAAATAAGCGCTTTCAGAGTCGAGTCCATGGAATCTAGGAAGAAGTTGGATCTATCCCGATTTAAAATCAATATTTCCCAGATTGTGAGGGAAAATTATGCAAGAGGGAGTACTCTTCCTAGCTGGTTATAAATAGTCACGTAAAGTTCTAGGTTGAGGTACATCCCCCACTTCATTCTCATCCAATTCAGTAAGGTTTGGGGTTTGATTTTGATGTTGATTAGCCCCTTGATTTGGTTGATTTTCAGCCATCTCTCTAGTAATTTCGGGAAAATTTTGACGTTTTCTAGCACGAGGCTCTCTATCAATCCCTTCAACAATTACTCCGTCACGATTGAGTCAGTTATTAGAATCCCGAGCCCAATGTGGCATGCAAATAAAAAAAAGAATGAAACAAAAAGGAAAAAGAATTCTTCCTTCCTTTCTTTACTCTTCTTTAAGACCGAAGCGCAAGGTGTCTTGCAATGGCTAAGCCAGAAGCAAGGATAGAGACCGATTTCTCCTGGTCAATAGGGGTTCAGAGAACTCCCCACCCACTCTTTGAGTCTTTTGAGAAAAGTGCAGAAAAAGAAGAAAGATGAATAGGTTTGAGAAGAGAAATCTCTGAGCACAAGGTGATCCAAGACGGCAGAGCCGACCAATAGGAATCCAGGCGGCTCAAGGCCAACCTATCAGAGATCCAAAAGGAGTCTCCACCCACTCTACAAGAGATGAATATGGTAGGAATGAGTAGGAGAAGAAGAAGAGTAAGGTTTGAATGATAACACCTGATTTGTGACTTAAGATGCCTACTTCTTCTTCAACTTCCTAAAAATCCCAGAATCAGAGTTATGTTAGAATCCTGCAAAAATCAAAACAAAGTAACTTAGTATTTAGAAGAAAACCTACCCTAGAAAGCAAAACAAATCCTAAACCTATCTTAACACAATATCAACTAAAAGCTATCTCAGCAAATTCTAAAAATACCTCATAAAAATTCCCGGCAATGGCGCCAAAAACTTGTTCACTCCCCAAGTGTAGGGTTGCGAAGTAGTAATAATTCGGAAAAACCAAGTATCGTTCCCACAGAGATTTATGAATGGGTATTCTCAGAATTTGTTTAAAATAACTAATAATTAAGATCCTATTAAGAACTAAAGCTGGAAAATAATGATTTGGGTTTAAACAGTGAATGTGTAAGGTAATATCAATCTAAAAAAGCACTAGAGCGCCAAGGATCCACTTTTTATAATTTTCAATGCATCAACACAACTAGGTCTCTTATAACTCAATAGGAATCGAATTCATATCTCTATCCGATCGGAATATAGAGCGGTTAAATCAACAATTATCCAAAACAGTTGCTTATTCATTGATTTAATTCCCACATCAATGCTCCGGCCTTGGGCACACTCAATTGTGTAGGCCAAGCCTCTTTCCAATCAAGTTGAGATTCACAACCATAGCTTTCATCAAATCCTGTCACTAGACTTGATTACAACTAATGATTAGAACTCAAATTAAATTAAAATCAATCAACAAACAGCTATTCCAGATTATAACAAAAGATAAGAACTTTAGTTGAATCAGTTCCCACATGAAGATCGGGCCATTGTACACAACGCAATCAAAGGATCTACCATGCCCGAAGTCGATGATAGATCAATGAACTACACAAGCATAAACAATGCTCAAAAGGTAAGCTATCAAGCTTAGAATCACTAAGAATCACATGAGCCCGGAGTCATCAAGAGATCAAAGTAAAACCAAACTAGTACTTGATTCAAACTCACATTAACTAAAATTCTTCAATTAAATCATAAAAAGGAAACCTATGTTGTATCAATACATTAAAAACAAATTAAAAGCTTCACCTCTTAGCCCTAGCTAAGAGGTTTTAGTTCATCTCTAACATCCTTGAACTAGAAGCCTTAAAAACATAAAAAAAAAAACTACTAAAACAGGAAGAAAACTAAGAAAACTTGAAGTAGAATCCGTCTCCCAAGCAATCCCCACGTCCTAGCATCCTTTGGTATGAAGAGAAGAAGTCCTTTTATAGCTTGGAGGTGTCCATTGCGTAAGAAACTTCCAGATTGCGCAAGGATTTAGACACTTGCGCAGAGAATTTCGGCGCTCGATTTAGAAACTGCTGTTTACGCATGGACGACCGGTCGCACGACCGGTCTGAGGCTGAAGACGACCGATCGCACGACCGGTCGCAAAACGTCCAAATCTGTCTAGCGAGTTTGTATAATTTTCATTCTTCAATTTTAATTCAATGACCAGTCACACGACCGGTCTGAGGTGTGGACGACCGGTCGCATGACCGGTGGCAGATGGTCCAGAGACATATGTGCAGAAGGCTTCTTCTGTTGAGTGGCCAGACCGGTCGGACGACCGGTCTTGGCTATGGACGACCAATCGCACGACCGGTCTTGAGTAGCTTTTCTCAATCTTCTTTTCTTTATCTCCTTTGCTTCTTTCTTCATCCTTTTGCACTTCGTTCTATGATCTTCAATGTATATAAAGTGCTCTATTTAGTCTTGAATCAGTGAAATCTCCATCATGTCCCTACAATCACAAATCATGCATTAGAGTAGACCTTTAAACGTGTAAACTGTGCATAATGAGTGATGAATTGGGGTTAGAATATGCACAATTAAGAGCTCAACAACCGGCCCGTATATTGTCAAAGAAGTTTTTCCTTATGGGGCTGACAAGATAGAAAATGCTGCGAATGGTAACTGGTTTAAAGTGAACGGACAATGTCTTAAACCATTCGTTGAGAAATTTGATTAAGAGGACATGTCCATCACTCTGAACAGTCCTATGTATTAAGGATGATTGATCTCCTAGTCTGATGGAGGTATAGAGTATATTAGTTTTAGTTTGTTTTTCTGTTTTTATTTGCTTTAATAGATTTTGATACCGGAGGTAGACTTCCATGATCGACTCTCTCAGGTACTATCATTCTTACTCTATTTTATTTTACCATTGCTCTCATGTTCATGCTCATTGCATATCTTTATACATTTAGGACAATAAAAGGTTTGGTTGGGGGGTGAGATGAGATTCCTCATCTAGTAGTTTGTGGACATCTTGAGCAAGGTTTTTGTAGAAAATTCTCAATTTTCTAAAACACCAAAACTCTTTTGAAAAACTTCGTTTCTATGCACTTAAGATGTCATGAGTATGAAAGGATGAAAGATGAACAGATATAATTTTGAAATCTCTAAATTATCTTAAACAGAATAGTTTTATATGTGAATCCCCCTATTTATATAATCGATAGAACATTTGAACACTTTTGAGTCTAGTCCACATTACACGATTCTCATGATTTAAAGGGATGACTAGACTTGTAGATTGGTGAGACTGAAGATTTGAAGTGTTTAGGAACCAAGCCGGGGTACTTTGTCCATCCTTGTTCAAGTGAAAATAAGAGAAAAGAATGAAAGATATGGATTTTTAAAAATCCTATCTAATACAAAAAGGAAAAGAAAAGAAAAGAGAAAAGAAAAAGAAAGTATGGATATTTATTGAATATTTGTGAAAAATTCTAAAAAGGGCTACCTATTACCAACCAGGGGATGGTCTACCCATAACAAAGGCTGGAAATGGGAAGTAGTGTGAAAGTCGTCGAAGGAACGGTAATGCAAATTCCTGTCATAGGCAATTGGTTGATCTGTACACTTTTAGATCTTTAGTTTAGCTGATTTATAAGGAAGGTAATCTTGGAAAGTCATGAGATGAACATGCATAATGCACACTAGACCATACATGTTCGAATTCATCTATTTGTCAATAAATCAATGGGGATTCTATGTGAGCACTTATTATGTTTATAAAATTTAGGAATTCAATCTCTCATCATTTAGTTTTTCTGATTTTTGTACTTATATGTTTTAAAGTCTATAGAAAAATAGCTTATAAGAGAGAGTTGAGTTTTTAGAGAAAGGGAGTGTTTCATGCTTGTTTTGCTTAGGACTAGCAAAATGCTGGTTCGGGGGTGTGTTGAGCCTTTAATTTATACATTTTCTAACCCATTGCATCACATTATATGCATGATTTGCATGCTTAAAAGACCCGTCTAATGCATATTTTGTGAATGTAGGAATGAGAGAGAGACTTCACTCAATTGATACTTAAAAGACTCACTTAGAAGCCTTTTGTTGGTGATCAAAGGTGGGCCAAAGAATGACGAAGAAAGTTAAAAGAGAATGCAGAAAAGAATGAAGAAACAACAAGCTCCAATGGATAGCCGATAGGTCCCCGATCAATCGGAGGATTTTCAATCAATCAGACCACCCATCGGACTTACCAAAAAAATCGAATTTTGAATATCTCACTGGACATAATTCCAATCAATCGAAAGATCTCCGATCAATCGATCAGAGGTTTCCAATCAATCAAAATCATGTCCGATCAATCGAAAATAGTGACAGAAACAGCAACTCTCTAGACACTTTTACGATCATTCGGATCGTCATCCAATCAATTGAATGTCATAGTCCAATCAATCGGATCACCGTTAGATCAATCGAATGTCATAGTCCGATCAATCGGACCTATCTGCACAGCTACGTAAGGAGTTACGCAATTCCAGAAGGTTTCAATTCGGTGGCCGTCTTTTACTATAAAAGGGCACCACTAGCACGTTCTTGAGGTATCCTAGAAGAATTCTAAGTTCGTGTTAATTGTGGGAGTGCATCGTGGAGCGTTCGCAACCCCTCCAATTAGGGTTTTTCTAGTTTTCTTATGCTTTTAATTAGTTTTCCATTGTTTTAGTTGAAGCATGATAATGCTCGGCTAGATCCTAAGAGGTGAAGCTTGTGGGTGGTAATCATGTTGAATTTGTTTTAATTCAAGTACTTTACTTTAAGTTAGATTTTAAGTTCTAGTTTGAATACAAGTTGGCATTTCTGGATGTTTTATGAGAGTTCATGTGCTTCAGACATGGATTCCTTGCAATTCTCTGAGATTATCATGTTTGGATTGATTAGATTTGAATTGTAGTAGTCCATGAGCGTACCATAGTCCATTGGCATGGTTGTTACTTCGAAGGCTACATATTCAAATTCTAAGTGCTTCATTAAGACTAGAATCTGATTCTTCAACTTAAGTGGGGATTGTTTGTTTTTTAATGTTATATCTTCCAACAAGAAGAGAGATAGAACTTCAATTCTAGTTGTATAATGCTTGAATGGATGAATTCACATGGGGGCTACCGCAAGTGGATCCTTGAGGCCTTAGTTCCGTTTAAATTATAGATTTTACAAGTTACTATTTTAAGTTAGTTTTTGAATTTGAAACATATAATTGCTCAGATTTGAGTTGCTAGAATAACTTGAATTGGTTTACCTAATTCCCTGTGGATCGACCTCGATCTTACCGAGATTTATTACTACATCGCAGCCTTGCACTTGAGGCGAGCGAACAACAGGCTTATCACAGTAAAACCTCAAATGATTTTCACAGGCTAATCAATAACCTTATTCACAGGCTAATCACTAATAACCTGATTTGAGATTTCCACAGGCTATCTCAAACAAAAACTCAAAAGTAATAGAAAGGTATTACCGTTCTACTTGTAGAAGATGATGAATCTTAAGTAGAGATGAAGCTTCAATAATGTAGCGATCCGATCACTGTAGAAGATAAACCAATATGGCTCGAACAAGATGGATCTAAGAATTTCTAAAAAGAGTTTTCCTAAAACTGGAATTTCAGTTCTCTTATCTCTAGTATGAATATGATCTTCTCATTATACAATCAAATGAAATGAGAAGAGAACTGAGATAGCTATAAAATAAAATAGGAATTTAGAACAAATAGCTAGACTATAATGGAGAGCTTTATCACCAAAAAGATAGTAATTCTTGTGCTTTTTCTTGATGAAAAATAGAGTGAAGAAAGCTATATTTATAGCAAAAAATTTAGGTCTTCGGCTGACCTAAGATTTCCTTCGGCTAACCTAAGATTCAACCGTTTTATCCCAACGGCTATCAGATTTTGTGGGATAAGAATTTGTTCAAACTTCGGTTGACTCAAGTGTTAGTTCGGCTAGCTCGAGTGAGCTTCGACTAGCCCAAGATAGGGTCGGGCTGATCCGAGATCTGAGTCCAAAAATTTATTTCCTATCTGGAAACTTGACTGAAGTTTCTTTGTCTAGCCAAACACAGGGCTAGGCTGGCCAAACATCTCCAGAAATTTTCAATTAAGCTTACTGGAAACTTGACCGAAGATTGTTGGGCTGGTTGAAGATTCTTGGGCTGACCGAACGCAGGGTTAGGCCAGCCGAATTTCCTAAAATATGACTTTATTAAAGAGATTAGAGTTATTAACTAAAGTCATACGAAATCACCTAACCTAAGATCATTCCTATGGTCAATATTACCTTGGCATATATAGTCTATCTTTGTAGCTTTGCCGCATATTGTTGTAAAGTCGATAGACTTGATCATGATGTGTTTGTTGAGGTAGAGACTTGTATTCTCAAAGAACTTGGCTTGTACACACAATCTCATGCACTAAACTTGTGTCTACGAAATATGACAATTATAATGTGCTTAGCACTCACATTTTGTGCTTAGCACTTACAGTTACCCAACGAGATCGAGCAAGTCAAGATGTGCATGCAAGCCATGGATGCAATGATCTTGTTTGGTTTATCCGGGAACAGTTTCTCAACATTCCGAGACCTAGCGACAAAAGCCCATATAGTAGAAGGAGCTGCGCTGAGAGCACAGTTCAAAGCTGAGAGACCGAGACGTGAGATTGGAAAGACGGCCACGTCAAATTACATTGACAAAAGCAAGGCCTCGAAAGATTGAAAACGCCCGCATCCGTAACGCAAGATCAAAGGTAAGCCAGCAGAAAATCAGGTCAAAGACAAAGGGTCGCAAAGATCGAGAAGGATGATGACCGTCGGACGGGGCAGAGTAAACAGGCGCTATTCATTTGACCTAGAAGATCTCGTTCCGATAATGGAACGACTGGTCGAAGAAGGGGAGCTACAATTACCAGAACCGATCTGACCAGATGAAGTAGGGCAACTGGATGCCCCCAATTATTATAAGTATCATCGGATCCTAGGACATGAGACAGAAGAATGCCTCATCTTAAAAGGGAAAGTACAGAGACTAATCAACCAGGGTACTATTAAGTTAAAGACAGAAGAGACCTATTGGGGAATGTCAGCCGTAGTGACGCCCACGATACCACCGATCCACAATGAAAGACAGGTATAAGTTGCGATGGTATAGACCATTGAAGAAAGAGAGCTAGCAGGAGAAGACGTCGAACTGTTAGCGATTCGAGAGAAGATCAGGGAATTGGTCCAAGCCCACAAGGAGTTATCCAGGAAAATGGGAGAAGTCTAGGAGGCTTTAGCCACTTTGATCTCGCAAAATGCAGCCATTGGTATCGCTCCACCTGTTCGACAGTTGGAAGGAGAATCACCGGGGGCATTATAGGAACCAGTTACAGTGAGACAGCAGGCCCATCTCGAATAAACAAATGCGCGTATGCTGGATTTGGACTCCATGATCCCATACGAGCTGCTAAGCAACATCTCTTTCACCCTTCGTAACCTAGTTATAGAGGTTCGCATGTTAGAGCAGTCTGTTTCGAAGACATGGTCCTAAGCGAAAGAGTCGAAACATGAAACAGGAAAGAGAACATGGGCTGACGCAAGAAAGAACCCTAGGAGCCGAAAGCGACTGAATTCAGGGCATGAAGCAGAGATCAATGTAAGGAATATATAAGACAAGGGTAAAGAGCCCACAACACATAATGATCGGTAAGCAAGATAGAAAGAATTGACTATATACATTTGACGTCGAGGACCTTGTCCTAATTATGGAGCAGTCAATCGAAAAGGGAGAATTGTGACTCCCAGAACCCATTCGACTAGCTGAAGTGGGGCGCGTAAATGACCCCAATTAGTGCGAATATCACAGATGTATAGGCCATAAAACAGAGCAATCCTTCGTCTTGAAGGGAAAGGTACAAAGAATGATAAATTAAGGCATCGTCAGTTTGAAGAATGAAGAGTCTAAGAGAGCCCAAGCCAGTACGGTTCCAATAGATATCACTTAGGAAAAACATTTGCTCAAAGACTCCGTTTCCTGAACTTGAATAGTTATGAACGTTTATGAGCAGCTCTGATGGGCTGTAAAGTAGATAGGGGTGTACTTATGATCATTCATGCATCTATTTCATCTATACACTACATTTTCTACTCATTCACACACCCACTCATATCGCACTAATACACACATGAATGCAAAATGTTTGTATAGCTTCTCTTGATGACGGGTACCACGATCAAAGGATGCCAAGATATCGACTCTACAAATCACTAGCCAACTCATTACGTTCCTACCAAACCAGTCAGATCAGAAGAGAGCATTCCGTATAAGGCTTACGCGAAGCACAACATTCTCATATTATTATATCTTCGTCACAAGCTCTCTTGTTACTATCCTAGTATTCTCGAATCCCTCTGCTTAATAGGAGAACAATTCAGAGTTGATGATTTCTTATACGTATGGTTCTATATGAAGATAACCAGGACATTCTATTATTATCAATCTCGTATACATATGCACAGTCCTATATGAAGATGATTAGAACATCTCGCTATATATTCGACTTGTGTATTCTATCATGAATCCCCTCATCATTATTGTAGTATTCTTCTACTCTATATGAGGATGAGTCAGAACTGAGAACCTCCTATACACACACACACACACACACACACACACACACACACACACACACACACACACACACACACACACACACACACACATACGACCTTATATGAAGACGATCAAGGCATTCTATTACATATCACTTCATCTTGAGAATATCAGCGGCTTTCTCTTATGAATAATTCCGCAACAAGAATATGTGGTTAAAGATCATGATCAGACGGGTATTCTATATGGATTCATAAAGTATAGAACATTTTCCATCAGAAGGAGGCAGTCTTGTAAAGCGACGAGCCGAATACACTGGGGGCAAGCCCAAATATATGATAAGAAACTCAAGTTTATAAAAGGAGACGACTGGAGGCAAGCCCCAATATATGATAAGAAACTCAAGTCTGTAGGAAGAAATGATGGGGGCAGGCCAGGAAGACGATAGATAAACCTGACAACAAGCAACTTGATGAAAGTTTTGGATTTATGACACGGACATCTTTTGAAAGTGACAATCTAAGGATGCGCAGGTTAAGTAAAAGGGAACTACTATTTTTACGTATTTTTTTATTTGTTTTAATTGATATGCTCAGCTCACATTAAACTCATACATATCACATCATCTTATACATGCTAGTCCTAAATAGACAACACCAAGTGGTAGTTTAGCAAAAGAATCATTGTCATTACTTTGGATCATGAAGCACATAATTAATAGTTTCAATGTCGATTACATCAGATACAAGTAGCAGTTAAGCATTTAAAATAAATTTTTAACATCGCTTTTATCTGATAATGACTATAAAGAGCAGAAGAGAAAAATTACAGCTTCCCCAAGCACCCTGTTACGAACTGCATCACGTATTTCCGTGTTGCTTCCATGGTAGCCTTTGGCTCTGCTAACACCAGCGCAGGATCCGAGATGTCACAAAGTTTGATTTCTAAACCTGCCATTTTGCCTGCGCGCTGCCTCTCCTTCACTCTTAAGCCATGCGACCTCAACATGATTCTAATTAACGACAAGGTCAAGATGAGCAACCTCAAGATTTATGGCCACTTCTTCCATCTGCCACTGCATGATCTCAGATTTGACATCAGCAAGATGATTAATACGCCCCAAACGTTGAGTCTCACTATCTTCTAAAGTCGTTCTAGCATCAACTGCCGAATGTTCTCGCTGCTCTGCGACAAGCTGTAAAGAAGACATCACTCGCCGTTTCTCTTCAACCATAGGATCAGGTTCAACCCGCTCGGCCATAACAATCTCCACAATAGAATCCTCGAAAGAAGAAATGTAGCACACTATTTTGTATACATCAGGCTCGATTACCCTTGCATAAGCTTCCAATGCTTTCACTCCAGCTCATAGTGTATGCCACTTGCACAGTTCAGCCAACACCTTTGAAATACTGGACAATAGACCTCTCAGTATTCTTTATCTGAAACAATCTAAAAGATCGAAACAAGGAATGTCGAATGCTCCATAAGCAATTGCATCAGAAATAGCAATAATTGCGACAAAAGAAACAGTGCGAGTACACAATGAAATGATAAGTACAGAAAAAGAATACACCAAGAAGCTATGAAAGAGCTATACCAAAAGATGAGTCGGCGACAGGTTCTGAAGAATCCATAGTGTATATCGTCGCATCAACGAATGGTTCAGTGATCTTAGTCAATAGCATCGAAGTCACATCCAGAAGTTCAATAGTATTGTTATCAGTATCGATCACTTCAGTTGCCGTCGGCGATTCTGTCATATCATCAACACTAGAAGCACTAGAGGCCACAAACACAGTTGTGTCATTCATCGACATAGTGGTACCTTTCAGATTATCCTCTCCAATCTGCCTGACTTGCTCTTTCACACCGACATGGTCTGATATTTCATTCGCTTGCCCGATCATCGTCGGGTCCTCTTCACTAATTAACTGATTGTCATCCTTATCGCCTTCAACCACCAGAAGACATGTGAACCCTGCTTCTTGTGACCATTTCACCAAAGGTACTCCGAAAGTATGCCAGCCGTCCAATGCCGTATCCTCCTTACGACGGTCAATTGACACACTCAGAGAAGTGTTATGCCTAGTACTTGACGACAAATACGCTTCAACCTTCTCCCTAAAATAACATAATCCATCAGCGAGGATCTCTGTTAACCTTGGAGGAAAAATGTAGATTGGATCATCAACAAAGCTGTTGTTCCGAATCTATTGAGCTTCCAATTTATACATATTCTAACCCATTACATCACATTATATGCATGGTTTCTATGCTTAAAATACCCATCTAATGCTTGTTTTGTGTATGTAGGAATGAGAGAGAAAATTTACTCAATTGATACTTAAAAGACTCACTTAGGAGCCATTGGATGAAGACCCAAGGTGGACCAAAGAAGGAAGAAGAAAGAAGGAGAGAAGAGAAGAATGAAAGAAAGAAAAAATGAAGAACAAGGGCCAAGGCCGGTCGGCTAGGTTGCTGCCCCTCTTTGGAACTCTTTGGAACCAGGTCCAGTTTGGTCTGACCGGTTGGCTAAGAAGCCCCCCCCCCCCCCCCCCCCCCCCCCTCTGACCGGTCAAGACCAGTCGGCCAGTGTATTGCAGCGTGATTCTAGCAGCTTCTCATTGAAGCTCCAATTTTTGGCGAAATTGCGTAAGTGTTGCACAATTCTGAAAGTTTCTAAGGCGGTAGAGCCTCTCTGTTAATAAAAAGACACCTAGGGTTCATTCTTAAGGCATCGTAGAAGATCAGGGACTTTGTGGGAGGTGAAAATGATCATCGTGGAGCATCTACAACTCTCCCAAATTCGTTTTTTATGCATTTAGTTAGTTTTTCATTGTTTCTAGTTGAAGCATAATAATGCTCAGCTAGAACCTCTTAGCTAAGGCTAAGAGGTGAAGCTTGTGAATAGTTATCATGTTGAATTCGTTTGAATTAAGTACCTTGCTTTAAGTTTGGATTGTTAAGTCTAGTTTGAATAAAAGTTGGTATTTTTGGATGTTTTATGAGAGTTCATGTGCTTCGGACATGAGTTCCTTGCAAATCTCTGAGATTATCACGTTTGGATTGATTATATTTAAATTGTAGTAACCCCTAAGCATACTATAGTCCATTGGTATGGTTTTTACTCGAAAGCTACATATTTGAGTTTTATATGCTTCATTAGAACTAGATCTTAATTTCTGACTTAAGTGGGGATTGTTTGTGTTTGAATGCTAAATCTTCCAATTAGAAGGGAGATAGAACTTCAATTCTAGTTGTGTTATTACTTGGATTAATGAATTCACATGGGACTGCTACAAGTGGATCCTCAAGGCCTTAGTTCTTTTAAATTACAAATCTTTACAACTTTACTGTTTTAAGTTAATTTATGAATTTGAACTTCTAAATTAAGTGAATTTGAAGTTGCTGGAATGGATCGACGTCGGTCTTACCGAGATTTATTATTACGTCGCAGCCTTGCACTTGAGGCGAGCGAACACGTTTTTGGCACCATTGTCGAGTAACTTAGATAAATGGTTATTAATTGTTTTAGTGGCTGTAGAAGTAGAAGTAGATAGGTTTTTCTGATTTTCTAGGACTAACAACTTATTTTGTTTTGTAGGAACTCATCCACAGTTCAAGCGAATAGGGTAATATCCTTCTAAGTTAGTACTTTTTACAAATTTTTAGATTTTTTGATTTTTGTAAATTTCTGTTTTAGGACTTAGGATTAGTTTAAATTTTGGATTTTGTGGTTTATGTGTTAGTGCACTTTTCTGTGGCATACTAGATGTCAGTGAGTCTAGTGTCGGTTGAGTTTAATGAAGACGAAGACCGAAGACTCAAGATGAACTAGCTACATCAAGAAAGAAGAAACAGGTAAAAGTGATGCCTTAGTGAGCCTTAACCTTATACCTATCCAAAACTATAAACCTCTAGATGACCATGACCAATAGGCATACCCTTAGTCATCTTAGATTGGCCTTAGTTGTCCCAAAAAGATCACCAAAAGAATGGCCAAGGGGTTACATGTTTTGCTAAAAAACATAAACTAATATAGCTGAAAAAATGCCTGGCCGGGCACCCGACCAAGTGTCCACTTGGTGCCCGACCTATAGGGAAATCTGTCTAAGTGAGTTGGCTAGAAAATCAAAGGGCCATCGGGCGCCCGACCACAACCTATCTGGGCACCCGACTAGTGTAAAAATATCCAGCTGCACAGACCCATTCTGGACTGAATTTCAGACGTCCGACCAAAGTGACCACCAAGCACCCGACCAGTGAAAGTATGGTCATTGTCGAGCCTCTAATTTATACATATTCTAACCCTTATCATCGCACATTATGCATGGTTTATGTGTTTAAAGTCTAAACTAATACATGTTTTTGTGTTGACAGGAATAAGATGGAGATTTCATTAATTCAAGGCTTAAATATGATTCTTAATATACATTGAGGAACAAAGGAAAGAAACAAAAGGAAGAGGAAAAGAAAAGAAGAAGATTCACCCTGGCCGATTGATTGGTTGGCCTGGTCGCCAGGGTGTTCGATTGATCCATTAGCCTGGCCGATTGATCGGCCACTCTGTATTGCTGCTGGACTGAAAGTTAAACCAGCTATTGATCGGTTTCCCAAACCGATTGACCGCTCAAGAGGAGGTTGTTGGACAAAAAGAGATCCCACCGATTGATTGCTCAGCCCGGGCGATCAATCGCCCGGCCATCACCGATCCATCGCCGAGCCCCAAAGATCAATCGCTCAGATCATAAAAATCAGGAATTACTGCTAAAGTCTCTGGACACTTTTGGTCTCTTACGAACAATCGCCCAGCACCATTGATTAATTGCCCCTCCCCTGCGATCAATCGCTCGGTTCCAAAGATCAATCGATGGTGCACAAAAATTCAAAAGTTCCTATTTTCGGTCCGATTTTCTCTGCGTAGTGCATAAGTTTTACGCAATTTCTCGAAGGTTCTGCTCAATTAGGGTTTGAAGGCTATAAAAGGACTCCTCTAATTCGATTTAAAGGGATGATAAAAGGCTTGGGAATTCATAAGAGGTGAAGGAGATCACTATGGAGCGTCTGCAACTCCTCCGAATCGGTTTTTCTATGTTTTTCATTAGTTTTCTTTTGAGTTTTAGTTTAACCTATTAATGGTTGGCTAAACCTCTATAAGACCCGTACCCTGAATTGCCCTCCGTACGTTTAGTTTCCGGTACCAGTACGTCCCGGATGGATCGAATTAGAGAGCCTTGATCGCGACCCTATTTTAGTACCGCATCGACCCAAGACCTATACCCCGATGATTGCATAGGCGCTGCTATTCCAACGCCGCGCGGCACGCCCCATTGCGATACCCAGTGTGAAAGATGCGTACTTTTACGCAATTCGAGGTGGGTCGCGTAACGCGTGTGTGGCATGGGCCCCACTTGCACAAATCCCAAGAATGTGTCAAATCAATCACCATACCCACCCCATCACTCTCTCACCTCCAAAGTCAACTCTAATCATGCAACCCATACCTCACATGCCCTCTCCCATCATCATCATCATTACCTCATGTACCCCCTCCCATGCTAGCCATCATCACTATATTTCTAAGAAACCCCCCCCCCCCCCCCCCCCCCCCCCCATTTCCCAAGCACCACTCGTCCATTACAATTCTAAGATTTGAGAGAAAGAGAGAAGGAGAGAGAAAGAGATTTGAGAGTAGAGAGAGATTTAGAGGGAGATCAAAAGAGAGAAAGAGAGAGATTGAAGGAGGAGATCTAGCTTGGAGGACCCCGATCATCATCCGGACCGTCCGATCGGCAATCCAACCATCCAACCATCATTGTGAGTGTAAACTTTTCGCCCCCTTTTCTCGTTTACCTTTCATTTTCTTTCCTTGGGCCCACCTTGTGATGGGCAATGAGATGGATGAGTTGGATCATCCATGAATGGGCCCCACTTAACTATAATAATAATAAAAAAAGGGGAAGAAGAGGATGGCCGCTGGACAGACAGCGTCCAGAGGACACTGCTGCCTAGCAGCGCCTAGTCCCTTTGGGCGTTGACCGTGGGGTCCCCACTCGTGGGACCCACCTTGCTGCATGTATTTAATCCACGCCATCCATCTGTTTCTCTAGCCCATTTTAGGGCTGGACGCCAAAAATGAAGTAGATCCAGATCTCGGGTGGACCACACCATAGAAAACAGTGGAGATAAGGATGTCCACTGTCGAAACTCTTTCGGCCCACCATGATGTTTATTTGAGATCCAACCTGGTCATAAGCTCACACACATGTGCAGGAAGGGAAAACAAAAATATCAGCTTGATCAAAAACTTCTGTGGGCCCCTCTTGATGAGATAAAAAAATAAATAGATAAATAAATAAATAAATAAATAAAGAAGAGAGAGAAGGAAGGGGGCGCTGGCCGTGGGTTGGCTGGGCTGCAAAGCAGGTGGCCCACTAGTGGGACCCACCTAGAATGTATGTGCTTTATCTATTCCGTCCATATGTTTATCCAGCTCATTTTAGTGGCTGAGCCCAAAATTTAAGCATATCCAAATGTCAAGTGGACCATGCCATGAGAAACAGTGGGAATAATGATCTCCACCGTTGAAACCTTCCCAGCCCTACAGTGATGTTTATTTGTCATTCAACCTGTTCATAAGATCACATGGATATGGATGAAGGAGCAAACGAAAATATCAGTTTGATTCAAAACTCTTGGGGCCCATTTGGGTGCCACGCTCCCAAGCAGCGTGCTTTGGCACGCTGCTCAGCAGGTGGTCTACCCTGTGAGTCCCACCATGATGTATCTGTTTTATCTATGCCACCCATCTGTTTTTCCATATTATTTTAGTCCATGGGCCCTCCAAGAAAAGATGAGGTAAATACAAACCTCAAGTGGACCACATTGTAGGAAACAGTGGTCATTGATGCCCACCTTTGAAACCTTCCTTGGGGCCATTGTAATGTTTATTTATCCATCTAACCAAAGGCCATGGGGCCCATCTTGGGCTCCCACCTTGATAGATGTGTTGTATACATTGTTGTCCACCTTGGCCGAGGTGTGGGGCCCAGTTTTAGGTGGGCCACACGTAGGAAATAAGGGTGGTTGAACGCCTACCATTGGAAACTTAATAGGACCCATCTGTTATGTTTATTTGCCATTCTTTCTGTTCATAAGTCACCCAGCCATGGGTGGGGTTCCACACGTGTGGTGTGCGCGCCCCACCATGGTGTTTGATTTCCATCTCACTTGATTAGTGGGAAAGCACAAATATCGGGTTGATCCCAAACTATTGGGGCCCATTGATGTATGTGGCTTCCCCACTCCTTTGTGCGGTTATACCCAACCACGGGTCCACCTTGTTATGCATGTGTTCTATCCACGTTAGCCATTGGCCACTATGGTGCGATATATATGTTGGCCATCCATTAGGACCGCCTTAAATTTGTGCTTGATCCAAACCATCCGAATGAATGGACCCTAGCATGTTATGTACAGGATGGCCTTAGGACCACCTTAGTGTGCGTGTTCGAATGACCGCGTTGTCCATCCCGTGGATCCATCTTGATGATTAGTTGTGTAAACCCTTATTGAAAGGTCATCCTTAGAGTTTGCTTGATCCAAGTCATAGGGCTACCTTCTTAAACTCACCCTGTTGAACCGTCTTGTCAATTCACCTTGTTAACTCACCATGTTGACCCGCCTTGTTAACCTGCCTTATTGACTCACCTTGTTGACTCACCATGTTGATTGATCCTGGTAACTCAGCTTGTTGTATACTCATATGACTCACCCCTCCTACCCTTGTACCCAACTATTAAAGACCACCATATCGTGTATATCCCATCCACACCGTCCGTTTACCTTTAGGGCGAGTATGTGACTCATCCTCGACGTTCGTATGTCATCTAGGCCATCCATTATATGGAGCCTATCTTGTAGTATGAGGTTAGACCTGTCGTCCCTTTTTGGACCTCATCGTATTGACCATCTATCTCAGATTACCCTACCATGTATGATTCTCTGTCATGACCTGTCTATCTTGCAACTCATTCCATGACATCCCTTTTACAGACCATTATTGTGTTTATCTCAACTGTACTACTGCACTATGGGTCTCGGCATGATTTTGGGTATTCTACTCTTGCCGCTCAAGTAGGTTCTACCTTTGATGTGTCGGTAGTGTATTCAATTATTTTCTTTCCAATTGGGTTATCTGAATGTTGAAGGTTAATCCACACCGTTCAATTGTTGGACCATCTGTGTTGTTGTATACCATCCATTTAGGGTCCTATCTCTTTGTGTTTGTTTGTGTTATAAGTGAATTATCTTTTTATGATGTTTTTAGTATGTCTGTTGCCACACGTAGTGTTGTTTTGAATACTCATATGTGATCTTTATACTATATGCTTCGACGACCACTATGCATGTGTAATAGTATGCATCCCGAATCACCATTGTTAGTTGGGGACCACTAGGGCATAAACGCATACATAAAGCATTCGAGATGTAGTCGCGCAAATGTAATTCACATGCTCTCTATCGCAAACCTCTCCAATAGGTATGGGACTATTCGAGGATAGGAGTCTATCATCCTGACTTACACTGTATGGTAGGAATAGCTTAGCATACCTTGTAGCCCTTGGTGCGAGATTCCCTGGCTAGCGACATCCCGCACTATGACTCGATCATTCATATGTGTCCTCTCATCTTAGTCATATCTCAAATAGGTTGGACTAGATTGATTTATTGCCATCGTCGAAGATTGACTACTTGTTGGCACTCATACTGTATGCTTGGCTCATGCATCATGAATGCTTGGCTCATCTGATTGTCTTGTATCAACCGGCCATAGCGGTCGCGATTGTCGTGCAGTTCATTACCAGTCGACGGTGACATTGTATTTGAGACCCTATAGTTTTATGGTGCTCTTTGGAGACTTGCACGGGCATGTCGTCCCACGTTTGTATGCATGGTTTCATTTCGCACCGTCTGCTTGTGCCGCATATAGCATGGCTATTACGTTGCAACCATAGCTCCATCGTGGTTTGCAGAACACCGGAAATATGTGATCTTTAAACTGGATGCCAAAGATGTCCCTGGGTAAAAGTCCTTGATACCGTTGGTACCAAGGTGGGTGATCCATTCAAAGACCGGGTGGTTTAATCATACACCAGTATGCCGAATACCAAACAACGGTGTTTTCCACTGCACGTGATCAGTTTGGAAGGAGGTCTGACCTAACCTGCCGGAAGAGTGTTGGCAAAGTGGGTTGAGTTTGACCAGCTGTGAGTAGGTCCGCTATTGCACCAGATAGACTTTAGCATTCTACTGGTAAGTAGTGAGGTCTGTGAGACCCCGGTGATGTTCCGTTTTATAGATGGTATTGGTATCAGTGATGTGACTGATGTTCTGTATAGTGTGGGACGGTCCTGACGTGGGTGGGTGTGATGTGGGCGGGGCTGTAAGCCTGGGCGAGCTACCACACTGGGCGAGCTACCAGTTTCGAGTCCTGCATTGCTTAGGCGATAACGATATGACTGTTTGTATCTGGACCACTGTACTGAGAGGTGGTGATTTGCATACATGCATTGGATCATTGCATGTGACATTAGGCCCTGTAGGCCATTGCATAATATGAGTATATAGCCTTGGTAGGCTGGTTACCTGTATTACATGCTTGCATAGCCATGGCAGGCTAGTTATCTGTATTGCATTCTTGCATAGCCGTGGTAAGCTGGTTATTCATATCACATGATCGTGTAGCCTAATTAGGATAAGTTTTGGTTTAGATTTCTCATCATGCTTTACTACTTACTCTGATATTTATCACGCTTGCCATACGCATTGTGCACGCACACACGCACTCACAAAGCTTCGTTCGAAGCTTATGCGCGTTTATTACGTTGCAGGTTATACCAGAGTGTATCAGCAACGTTGAGTTGGAGTTGAGAGTGCAGTAGCAGGAGGTGCCGGATTGTGCAAAGTTTTTATATTTACGCATTGTGTATTTACTTTTCAGTACTGTATGTAAACGAAATGATTTAGTGGAAATATTATGTTTGTCTTTGATGGTACTCATATGGTGATGCTCATGTTTCAAAAAAAAATTCAGACCCTAAAATCCTCCTTGTGGTATCCCAGGATCGGAACCTGGCGTGTGAGGTTAAGATCCGAGATTGGGGTACTACGGAGGCTGCCACCTCTGAATTCGGGTTACGGCGAATGGACGTCGAGAACCGAATTTGGGGCGTGACAACCTCTTAGCTAGGGCTAAGAGGTGAAGCTTTAAGTTGTTTACAATGTGTTAGAACTTAGAAAAAAGAGAAAATCAGAACTTGCTCGTCAGCAGTCCCTCTTTTGTTTTTTTTCCTGTGTTTCTTTTATTCTGGGGAAATTATGAGTATAGAGACATTCATAGACAATTATAAGCAATCACAAAGTGTACAAAAGAGAGAGATATCACAAGGCGAATTTTCTTCTAGAGATTCTGAGATCTTTTACATTCCAGGCTGTGATACTGGTCACGAGCCTTTAATTACATCAGTGGTTGATCACCCTTGATTGGAAGGCAAAAGACTAATCCGCCGGGGATTATGGTCTTAAGTTCATGGTCGTGTAGACCTTTGTTTTCTTGTTATGGACTGAGCCACATTTGTTAGACACGTCGGATGTCTATGTCCCATTTTCTTTCGAACTGTCCGGGTTGAGAGACTGTCACAGGATTCGAGTGGTGCAACTCGGGGCCCGCGCCTGTTACTGTGAACAGGTGACCGCTGGAATACACGATCCTCGAATGTTGGTCTGCATAACCCAAGGCCCGCACCCGTATTTTTATGATGGGTGACCTTAGGAGAGCACTCCGCAACGTTCCCAAACGAGGTTTTTAATCGAGTGGTGCAACTCTGGGCCCGCCCCTGTTACTGTAAACAGGTGACCGCTGGAATACACGAACCTCGAAATGTTGGTCGGCATAACCTAAAGCCCGCGCCTGTTACTGTGAACAGGTGACCTTAGGAAAGCAATCCGCAACTGCCTCGTTAGCTCAACCGACGGACCCGTTGTCGATGGGTAGGGCATCGACTGTCTTTTTCATAGTGGCAGTCCATAGCAGGATGTTTTAAGCTTAGTTTGAACTCTTTGTTTGTGGTTTCTCGTGGTAACCATAACCCCATAGGTTTAGCCTCGGACCTTTATCCGGAATGAATAGAGCTTTGTACAGTAAAGTAAATGTATTTCTTCTAGAGTCGGGCGACTCGTCTTCGAGAACACTCTTTCTTCTGAGTATTTTTAATGATCTATTTGGGATCAAGTAAGCTTTATCGAGCCAAGATCTTTTGAAGGTTTCAATATTCAATGGGCTGGATCGGCTGTTTCCAATGCCTGCAAATGACTAAGTATCGGGTCCGATGGACTCCCGTTCATGCCAATTTCTTATGAATAATGGGGATCGGTGCCCCGTAAATGCTTAACTCAGCTGTTGGATAGCCTGAGCTCTTCAGCTTTGCCTCAGCGTCTTTGAGATCGCGGTTGATTTCATTTGGCATTAGTCAATTTTCAAGCCAACAGGGCACTTCCTAGGGCTGAAAACGACTAAGTAGTGGACCTGTTTGCGGTCTGATTAGAGAAATCGGTGAGTATTATCGATAAGCGTCTTTAAACGGGGGTGGATTACGTCCACGAAGATCGCTGTGCGATCGCGTTTCGATTTGTTTAGCAGAAGTCGATTTTCGGGCCAATAGGGCACTTCCCAGGGCTGGAAATGACTAAGTAGTGGACCTGTTTGTGGTCTAATCAGGGAAATCGATGAATATTATCGATGACCGACTTGGAACAGGGGTGGATTATGTCCACGAAGATCGCTGTGCGATCGCGTTTCGATTTGTTTAGCAGAAGCCAATTTTCGGGCCAACAGGGCACTTCCCAGGGCTGAAAATAATTAAGTAGCGGGCCTGCTGACCGCTTGATTAGAGTATTCGAGGGTCCTGAGATCGGATAACCTCATCACGGTAAATGATTATGGTGTATCATGTCATGTAGAAGAAAAGTTTTTCTCTCGGGCTCGGTCCAATTCCACCCGATTCTTCTCGTTTTCGGCCGCTTTCGGCTCTTTCGGAGGGATTTCTGGAGCTGCCAAATTGGCTAAGTCTTGGTCATTTTGGACCAAAACACTGATTTGGGACACTTATCATTGACCGTTGGAGAATCTAATCCGGTGGATGGATAGATCTCATCGAGACGCTTCTAGGAGAGGCAGTTTCATCAAAATCCGATCTTGGACGAAGGCGGGCCGAAAACGAGAAGAATCGGGTGGAATTGGACCGAGCCCGAGAGAAAAACTTTTCTTCTACATGACATGATACACCCCTCCCATCAGCGTCCAGGCGCATGGGGGGGGGGGGGGGGGGGGGGGGGGAGGTGTACAGGTGCATGTCATCATTAGTGCAGGCGCATGTGGTGATGCACATGCTGACAGGCGCATGTGGTTGGGGAGCAGGCGCATGTCTCATCTCCCGGGCACATGTGGAGGTGTTTTTCATGAAAAATGGGAGTCCTGAAGCAATGTCGGCGCATGTGGTGGTGCACACGTGCCTGGGGCTCCACCTTGGGCACATGTCAGCCCAACACTTAGAGAAATTCAGGATTTTTCGGTGGGAAAAGACGGCGCATGTGATGGAATAAACCGGCGCATGTGGGGTATAAGCCGGCGCATGTGCCCAATACTTAGAAATTTTCAGGATTTCTTCCTGAACTTGGGATTTCGGCGAGGAAATCCCTTTCCGGTGAGGGTTTCCGGGGAGGGAATCCACTCCGGCCAAGGCATCCGGCGAGGAGAAAGAAAGCAAGCGCATGTGGTGCTTACATCACTCTGAGGTCGGCAGGGGATGATCTCGTGCTGATGAAATGAAGTGACATCGCTATTTATAGGGGGTAATCGGGTTCAGGTCCGTTCCAGCGGGTATTTCCCGGTGCATGTGCCAGAAGCAAAGCCAAGTGCATGTGAGAAAAATGCACCAGGCGCATGTGGAGGATCCGGGCGTATGTCCTTTACCGGCGCATTTCTCGACGCTTTTCGGAAGTGTTTCATTCACTCCACTTCACTAATAGGGTGCAAGCGCATGTGGTTGGAGGTCAGGCGCATGTCCTTTGCTGGCACTTTCCCACTACTTAGCCAGATTTTCAGGATTCCAGCACTTAGAAAATTTCAGTTCAGCTCCAACGGGGGACCTCCAAAGGACAGCTACCTTTTGTAGACATGCACTCACTGTCGCCAAGCCACTTCTAGGCTATGATTGACCTCCTGAATGAACGGGATGGGGTGTGGAAGTCCAGATGTTGCCAATTTTGGTACTTCCTTCCTAATTTAGAGCCTCCGGGTCGGCTTGTCGTATAGGAACGTTGTTCCGGGTGGCGCGCACATGGAAATACGCATCGTAATGACTTCAAACTTGCTATTTAAGGTTTTGGGGTGCTCCGAATCATTTTGCGGTGAAGCGCATATCCAGTTCCACTCTGAAATGGTAGCTGTAGGCTTATGGACCCTTTTTGGTCAGTTCCGGGCAGGGATATAACGCATTTCGAGGTGCGCGGGTAAAAATATGTATCGGATGACTTCGAAACTGGCAGATTAGGGGTTTTAGGACATTTCGGATCATTTGGCAATGAAGAGCATGGCCAGTTCCGCTCTGAAGTGGTAGCTGTAGGCTTACGGACCCTTTTGGTCAGCTTCGGGTAGGGATGAAACGCATTTCGAGGTGCGCAGGTAAAAATATGCTCCGGATGACTTCGAAACTTGTAGGTTAGGGGTTTTAGGACATTTTGGATCATTTGGCGGCAAATTGAATGTCCAATTCCGCTCTGAAATGTTGTTTACGAATTTTGGTCACTACCAAGCGATCAAGGTTGTGCTGGCATTTGCAGGGCTTTCCCGACCTCAAAACTGATCCAAATTATTGTCAATGGACCACAGGATGTTGTTTTACAATGGGTGGAAATTTGAACCCCAACAAGTGCCCCCCCCCCCCCCCCCCCCCCGGTGTGCTGCGCTGGATGCTTACGTCACGCTAGTGCAGTGCATCGGTCCCTTAGGCTCAAGTATAAATAGTTGACTCACTGAGTCATTCCAAAAATTTTCGAGTCAGAAAACCCAATTTTCCTAAGGTGAGAGAGCTCACCCTCAGGGTACAGGCGCATGTGGTCCCCTTGTGGGCGCATGTGGCCTGCCATCCATTTTCCGACGAAGGACTTAACTTCAGGCGCATGTGAGATGCCATATGGGAATGGGCGCATGTCCTAGGCGCATGTGGTTCCTGGCATGCGCCCAGGGCACTGCCCAGGACTTTTATTTGTTTGAAAACTTGCAGATAGGCACATATGAGATGCCACATGCGCTTGGAGCTTTGGATTTCAAACTTGCTCTCTTTCTTCTTCTGAGCCGGGCGCATGTTAGACTGCACATGCGCCTGAGGCCTTGTGCGATGAACTTGCACTCACACATTTTGTGGACTGGGCGCATGTGAGGGGCCACATGTGCCTGAGGCTCTTCCTTGGGTGCATGTGAGCCCAACACTTAGTGAAATTCTGTATGTTTTGGCCCCGCTTTGCACTCGGTGAAGAAATGGCATTTCCGGCTCCGTTTCTCAGTCAAATTCAGTGCTGTTTGAGGCTAGATCACTTAAAATTTGAGCACGATTGGAGCTCAGTGCCTTGGGCCTGCAGTTGGCTGCCTACTTTGGCCTGTCACAGCTTGCAACTGTCTATTTTAGGCAGGTTCAGAGTATGTCTGCCAGAGTGTGCCTATAGCGTCCCGATTGCTTGTAAAGTTGTTGTGCGCGAACAGTTGCGTATGTATGATGCTAAAACTGTTTTTTGACTCTGTCCAGTACCTACTTATAAGCACCTGAACTTTTCAAGGCTTCTTTTAGACTAAATGCACGGATGTATTGTGGGTTCAATCTGTGATTTTGTGTGTGCATCAATCACATGTATGCGTGCATGTATGATCGCAGTTGCTTTGTTGTGAAATGCGTATGATGATTGATATGCTATGCTCTTGATTTTGTTGTTCTCATGCTCTTCATGTTGTGCTCGTGTTTGTGACATGATTTCGTTAGACTATTTACCCATGTGTATTGAGTCGTTTTCTAATGTTGCTCTGTTTACGCGTTGCAGTGAATTGCAGTAGCGACAATGGGATCTTCTGGTGAAACCTCTGGGTCGCATGCTTCTGGTCCGACGCCGATGAAGCGTGGTCGGAAAAGAACAGCTGAAGGTCCTTCTAACCCTCCTCCTCCAAGACGTAACTCTCGCTTCTTTCCTACGGTTGAACCTGAGATAAAGGATTTCTCGAAGTGTATTGGGCAGCTTCCTCATGAAGTGCTGGTACGCATCTTTGTCAACAAGACAGCGCCCGAACCTCCAAAGCAGGGAATAGAACAAGAGTGGGTCTATTGGTATGCCCAACTTGCTGGTGTGGCGAGTGCCATCGAGGCAGGTCCTCAAGATATACCTGTACAAAATGTAGAAGAAAACCTGACAGGTCAGAAAGGTAAGAAGAAAGGAGGACGAGGAAAACAACCGATCAAGGCGCTCAGTCAAGCGGAGCGATTGACACAACTCCTCGACTTGAAATATGAACGGATGAAGATCGGATGGGAGAGCAATAAGATCACTGCTGAGCGTGGCATCTGCATCACGAACCCCTACGATGGCGAAGTCATCTTGCACCAGAAGCCTCTTATGAGGTGTAAACCTTTTCTGAGCATCGAGCCATCTGATGTTCGTAGACCTAGCCAATTCTATGGAGTGGAGAGATGGTCTTTAGTTCCTGAGAGATTACTCACTGCCACCCTGGGAAGCAACGGGAAGCAACAGAAGGTTGGTGAGATTAAGGAGATGACTTTCCTCATGCCTACATGTGATCCGCGTGCACCATATCCGACTCATTTCTTTGAGACGGTACGTCAAAGATTCCTTCCTATGAGCACGTCCGCAATGTGGGAAACTTCAAGCTTCCGTACCCGAGGGCATCTGAATCGTCGTGACAGCTACATCCCCTGGGCGAAGGAGATTCTGATTCGGCACGAGGCTATGCTGAGGGAGGTTGGCTCTACTATGCCATCGAGGCGACTGCTGGCTTCTTTCCGCGAGATCCGACGATTCTCAGGGGCTTCTTAAATTACTAGAGTTCCGTTACCAACTCTTTCCATCTTCCTCAAGGAGAGATGAGCATAACCCTCTGGGATCTTAAGATGATGGCGGGCCTGCCAATACGCGGCGGGTATTATCACGAATATATCCCCTCTGATGAAGGATTGTCTGGTTTCAGGCGCGAAGGTGATCGGAAGGCCTATCATTCGAAGGCGTGTTTGGAGTTGTTCAATGAATTGCAACAATTTGACTGCATTACAAAGATACACTATGAAGATTGGTCAGTCTACTTCAGCCACGGCTTGAAGTAAGTCTTCCCGGGACGTCCCTTTCTTTCTTTTCATGATGTATGCTCTTTTCTCCTGCATAGCTTCTTATGTGAAATTCTCTCTCCTTTCTCTCTTTCAGGATCGACTACGAAAAATATAAAGTTGATGTTAAAAGAATAAGGGCCTTACGACAAAGGTTCGAATGCAAGTTTCCTTGTCCAAATGTATTGTCTCCCACTTGCGAGCTAGTAGGCTTCCTCGCTTACTGGTTGTCCGCAGTCACGCTTCCCAGCTCGAAGAGTGCTGATGGCGTCAGGGTTTCTTGCTTCGTTATGGCAGGTGCCCTTGCCAGTGGTCAACGTCTTCCTATAGCGTCACCTGTACTCTGCAGCATATATAGAGCGTTTGGTTATGTTCCCAGTAATCCGGACAAACCTGCTGATGGAATGGATGCTGCCCATTGCCCGTGGCATTATTTCTATGGCTGGTTAGGCGTTTATTTCCCGTGGGTATATGGCATGAAGCCTCACGCCTATTTCTTTCCGGACCGTGCACCTCTTATCAGGTTCATGAAGGCTAAGATGGTACTTAAGATGCCAGAATGGGTGTCTTCAAGGATCCAGAGTGAGAATGAAGTTGACTTCTACCATTTTCCCACTTCCATTGCTGATGAAGATATCGAAGTCGTCGATGATGAGGATTCGGTTGACTCTTCTGACAGAGAATTCCTAATATCGATCCGGACCGCCTCTCTCCCGTTCCGCGAAGGCATGGAGTTCTGGCGCGAGCCTTACTACCCGAGCAGGTTCGTCAGACAGTTCGTCTACGATCATGGTGTTCCGTTGACTCTTCCGAGCGTGACGAGGATAGAACGAGCATATGGCACTGGTCCTGTCCATTGGGAGTGGATGTGGGACCAACTTTTGCTGACGCGAACTGGTGCGAGGTTTGTGTTGCCTGGCGGTAGTCGACGTCCCGCAACTTCTTATGGTTAGATGAGATGGTGGGGGCATCAGTATGCGCGCATCCGAGATGCCAAACCTGTCGATTTCCCTCTCTATCTCTCTCCTCCAAGGTTGAATGATGTTCCTGAGGACGGTCTTGGTTATCTTTGTGAGCAGCGTGAGGCCGTCGGAGTTCTGGGTACCAGCCATCTGACTTCCTTGAACGTGCCGATCACTCGTAGGAAAGAAGATGGGGCGTTAGACGGATGGTATTGCTTCGGGGTCCCTATACAGAGGCGTCAGCAAGAGGTCGGATCTTCGCGTCCTCTGGCAGAGACTGCTCCTCCATCTGTCGAAGAGGGTGAGCCTACGGAAGGCATGGCAGGAGTTAGACCTTCTGATGATTTCGTTGATGATCTTCCACCGGGCCACGCGAGAGATTAGTTGAGAGTCAAGATAAAACTCACACCAAGAGTTCGCCCGTCAGCACCTGAGAAAAACTTAAGAAAGGCAGAAATGTTACATATCAAGAAGTGGGGGAGTTTGGATCCGTCGTTGCAGATCAATCCTCCAGAAATAGTGGCACGTGCGGCTGTTGCTAATAGCTGCGAAGAAGGTGAGCTTCGGTCTGGTGCCACAGAGGAGATTGCAGACGAAGAAGATATAATCATCAATAATCGTGACGGAGGTGAGTCCAAGCCTGCAGATGTCGAGGGGGATAATGCCGAAGGCGGTTCTTTAGACGGCGATGGTCAGGGAGCAGCGTGCCTCGATGGTTCGGGGTCACAGCTCGAAGATGGGCCTATAAATTATTCTGGCGATGATTGGGGAGTGGATCATGCCAATAATCACAGCAACGATGATTCCATCGCGAACTACTATGATAACGATGCCGGAGTTGGGGGTGTAGGTGATCTTGACGATGTTGCCATAGTAGCGATCGAAGCACAACTCTACGACAACGTCAGGGTCCAACCTTCTTCCGAGCCTTTAGTCTTCGTTTCTCAGGCTGTTGTGGTACCGAATACGAGGTTGTCGACGGATGTTCCTCCTTGTTTGCTCGTTCGTACTGATAATGCCGAGGAATCTATTCATAGGCTTGAGATACGTGAAGGGAACGTCAATCCTTCTTCGCTCCTTCCATCAGGCTGTTCATCACGAGTACACTGTCCTGTTGAGTTGGAAGTCGTGGATACGTCACGCTCCGCTGCGGTCGAAGTCAGACCCGACATTCCGCGAGCACAAGGTAAGAAATGCGATTGTGGTTCTGCTTTGTATTTTTCTTCTTTGATTCCTACATAATCATACTAACCATATTTTGTTATCATTATCTTATTTCTACAGATCTTATTGAGTTAATACCTGCCTCTGCCACTTCCGTCGCGTCGTATCCGGTTGTGACTATTGAACTGCCGGGCGAAGCTTTGGAAACAGTTGCTGATTCTAGGACATGCATTGCCGGACCTTCGGAGCCTGCTGTTGATCTTCCTGCCATTCCTGGTACGACTCCTTCTCACTTTACATTAGATTATGACTTGTAGTTTCTGCTTTCATTTTTGCTAATGCACCATTTGTTCGTCTTACATTCTTTCTTGCAGCAGCCGTCGATTCTGACATCTCCATTGCTATGATGCTGGACATTCCTGCAATTGAACATTTAGATTGTTTTGGTTAGAGTGTGCTGAAGGGCCTGCTGTCTAGCCTTGCGAAGGCATTGGCCGATCCACAAGAATGGCATATGCTAGGCGTTGGCATGAAAGCGCTTGAAGCTTCTGTCGGAGTAGTTGGGTCTGATGCACTCGTGGTTGTCAATCACATCTTTGCATTCGAAAGCTCCCTCGCAAACGTAGCAGCTGCTGAGCGCGTCGAGCCCGTTGCTGCTATCGAGGAGAAGCGGAGAATTATAGAGTCTTTGGGGCCTGCAGTGGAACGTCACGCGCATTCTACGGCGAACATACGAGAATCCCTACAAAATAATAAGATACAGTATGAAGGGTGCTTCGGCCGTATAGCTGAAATCGACGCTGAGATTGAGCGTTTGCAAGCGGGGAAGATCGCCGTGAGCTTCGAAGCTACCCGTCTCGAGTCAGTAGTTGCTCAGGGTCAAATAGCGGTCACGCGGCTCGAGAGTGAGGGCGAAGCAGCGCGCAAGCAGTTGGAAGATTTGACTGCTGAACTTCAACATGTCCCTGATCCTGCGGAGGTGTTATCTGCAGCAAAGTCAGCGATGGAAACTGCCAGGGTGGCCATGATCAGGATGATATCGGGATGTTTGGAGAAGCTTTGATCTTTCGCTCCCGATGCTCTCCTTCTTGATTTCAAATGTATAGAAATGATCGTAGGATCTTACCTTTAGAAAATTTTGTAGTTGGTGTTAGAGATACTTACCTTTTGACCATTCATGTATACGGCGTCGAAAAGATGTCAACCAAACTTTTGTTAAATGAAATGACAATAGCAATTACTTTTCTATCGTGTTATGTTTGTGTGATGTGTGTTAGAATGGTCTATAATAATAACAATAATAATCGCAGTTCTAATAAGTGATGAATGTAGAATGAAATGAAAAGAGTAATACTTCCCCTTGTGGTCGATTTCGGGAGTGTCTAGGGTTTCTAAACTCGGGATACGCTCGTGTCGTAGATGAGTGGTCCTTCTTGGTAATTTCTCCATAGTAAGGGCAATGAAGACCTGCAAGAATACGGAGTAACTGATTAGCTTTTGTAACTACAGGCTTATCTTCTGTATTCTACTCCATTTCATTCTCCATTTCTATCCTTACTTATTACATTCCCTCTCTTGGGGAGTTTACATTTCTCATATTTATGTAAAGGAAAGTAATAGTTTGACCATTAGGGGTAATATTTCTTCAGAAACCGGCCATTAATTGCAAAACCGGCTCCGCCACCGTCGAAATTCACTAAACGGTAGGCCCCGTTGGAGTAGACTTCTTCTATGATGCATATCGGGTCCCACTTAGGGTCGAACTTGCTCTTTGTAGTGTGCGCGGCTGTCGGTTGCTTCATTACGAGTACCAAGTCACCCTTCTTGAAGGATCTACCTCTGACTCGCTTGTCATACGCTGTTGAGATATGCTTCTGGTACATCTCTAGCCGTTGTTGTGCCGCGAGCCTCTTCTCATCCAAGGCATCAAGCTTGACCATCCTGAGCTCAGCATTACAGTCATTTGTCAAGGAGTTCCGAAGTGCTACTCGCCGGGACTCGACCTGAACTTCCATCGGGATGATGGCCTCCGTGCCGTATACTAGTGAATAGGGAGTAGCCCGCGTTGCTGTGCGGTGCGTAGTATGGTATGCCCAAAGTGCTTCGGGCAACCATTTGTCCCAATCTTTCTTATTCTCTGCCACCGTTTTCTTCAAAATCTTCACGATGGTTTTATTGAATGCCTCAACAAGCCCGTTTGCAGGAGGATAATAGGGTGTTGAGTAGCAATGCTTGGTCTTGAACTTGGCACACAGCTTGTCGATCACAGCATTTCGGAAGGGCATGCCGTTATCTGTGACAATCCGATCGGGAATACCATGTCGGTAGATGATGGCGTTTCGGATGAAACCCTCCACTTGTTTAGCTTTCACGTTCTTCAGGGCCACAGCCTCAGCCCACTTAGAGAAATAATCTGTTGCCACCAGTATGTTCTGGTACCCTTGAGAGGAAGAGGGGCTAATGGGGCCTATCACATCCATTCCCCGGGCCGCAAAAGGCCAAGACATCACTGACTGATGCAATTCTTCTGGAGGCACGTGTATGATATTGGCATGTATTTGACACTGATGGCATTTTTTGACGTAGTCCATCGCATATTTCACCATGGTGGGCCAATAATAGCCCATGTGCCGCACTCGATGATGTAGGTTCCGTCCGCCTTGATGGGCACCACATTCTCCTCCGTGCGCCTCTCTCAGCGTATCATGAACTTCTTCTCGGGCCAGGCATCTTGACAGCATTCCATCGCTGGAGCATCGATACAGTACCTCTTCTAAGAGGACGAACGAGCTGGCACGCCTTCTGACTTGAGTGCGCGTTTGTGGATCTTCGGGTAAGAACCCATACTTCAAGTAATCAGAGAATGGTCTTCTCCAATCTTCCGCTTCTGTGATCTCAAAGCAATGTACGGGACTTGCACTCGTTACATTCTCGGCCGCTGTGAGGGATGGCAATACTCTCCTTTCTTCTATGGTGACTTGAAGTGGGCTGCCCCCTGGGTGCGCGAGAGCCGCGGCCAGGTTAGCCAATGCGTCTGCTTGAGAATTTTCAGCTCTTGGGACGTGCGACACTGTACTGTCCTGAAAATGATCGAATAGGGCTCGGGCCTAATGGCAAAGCGATGACAGCTCTGGCTTGCGCACTTCATATTCCGTCATAAGCTGTCCCACAACTAACCGAGAATCACCGTATACCTATAGTGATCGGATTCGCATGTCTCGTGCCAACTGTAACCCAGTGATGAGGGCCTGATATTTTGCCTCGTTGTTTGTGTACGACGGCACTATTGTGAATGAGTAGGGCAACAAGTCGCCTTGAGGACTGATGAAGATCACATCAGCCCCTGATCCTGCAGCTCTGGAGGCTCCGTCGAAATACATCTTCCACTGCCTCGCGACCCTTACCATCATGGCCGGGTCGTCAGGCAGATCACATTCCATTTCCATGTCATCTGGTATCGGGTGGGCTGCTAGAAAATCTGCTATCGCCTGCCCTTTAACAGCTCGAGACGGCAGATACGTGATGTCGAACTCGGATAGCAGTAGGGCCCATTTGGCTAATCGCCTGGACAACATAGGTCAGTTCATCAGGAACTTGATGGGATCTGCTCTGGAGATCAATATAATCTGGTATGACAGACAGTAATGCCTCAACTTCTTCACAGCGAATATCAAGGCCAGGCATATCTTCTCAATCGGTGAGTAATTAAACTCAGCGCCGACGAGCGTGCGGCTCAAATAATACAGGGCATTCTTTTTCCCTTCTTCATTCTTCTGGGCGAGCAGTGCCCCCAGTGAGTTCTCTCCCACTGCTACATATAGTATCAGAGGCTTTCCCTCGACTGGCGCTGCGAGAACCGGAGCTTTCCCGAGTAACTCTTTGAGGGAATCGAAGGCTTTCTGGCACGCTTCATCCCATTCGAAGTGGATGTCTTTCTTGTTTAGCCGAGAGAAAGACTGGCAGCGACCTGACAAGTTCGAGATGAACCGCCGTAAGTAAGCTACTCTCCCTTGGAAGCTCTTCAGCTCTTTCAAATTCTTTGGAGGAGGCATTTCTCGGATCGACTTGATCTTCGCGGGGTCAATTTCGATTCCCCGATGCCTGATCACAAGCCAAGGAATTTCCCAGAGGACACCCCAAAAGGCGCACTTCAACGGGTTCATGCGGAGGCTCTTCTTCCTCAACCTCTGAAATACTAGCTTCAAATGTTCGCGATGCTATTGATGTCCGTTGGACCTCACTACCAGGTCATCGACGTAGCATTCCACATGCTTATGCATCATATCTTGGAAGATTACCTGCATCGCTCTCTGATACGTGGCGCCAGCATTTTTCAGCCTAAACGGCATCACCCGATAACAGAATATCCCTAGAGATGTGCGGAAGGCAGTGGACTCTTCGTCTTCTGGAGCCATTCAGATCTAATTATACCCTGAGTAGCCGTCCATAAAGGACATCATTGTATACGCTGATGTGCTATTGATCAGGAGCTCCGGGATGGGTAGAGGAAAGTCATCTTTGGGACAAGCCTCTTTCAGGTTGCGGAAATCAACGCACACCCGGATCTGGCCGCTCTTCTTCTTTACAGGCACTATGTTTGAGATCCATTTGGGATACTGAACTTCCCTGATAAACCCGACCTGAAGCAGCTTCTTCACCTCTTCTTCTATCTTCGGGACGATGTTAGGATGGAAGCGCCTCTGTGGCTGTTTGACTGACCTCTTCTCCTTCGCAATATTCAACCTATGCATTGCGATTGCCGGGTTCAGTCCTGGCATTTCAGAATAGGTCCATGCGAACACGTCTCTGTTCTCTTTTAAGAGTTGAATGTAGCTCTCTCCCTCTCTTCTTCTGGAATGTTCTTACTAATATAAGTATTCCTCGGCTCTTCGGTGGTCCCCAGATTGACTTCTTGTAGCTCATCTATCGTGGGCTGACCTCCTTCTTCGATCTGCTCTGGTGCGGCACTCGGCTGTATGACTTCATTCGGTCCAGCGGGCCTCACCTCTTCCACGGGACTAATTGTCACCATGTTAATATGCCTGATCTCACATCCTGCCCCCAGGGCTTCTTTTCCTCTGTATACCTTCGTCTTTACTTCGAAGGGTGCTAGCATGCCTTTCCGAGCTGGCGGTTCTGAACAAATGAACCCCATGTTTCTCATGATGTTCCTACTGGCCTTGCTATATCTTTCTTCTTCAATGGGCGGTATCTTTACTGGCGTTCTCTTCGCGTTCTCTTCGATCTGCAATGGGTTGTGGAGTCCGGCCTGAAACCTTATCTCATGTCTGGCTCCCATTGTCGGCGGCAAGTAGAACTGGCTCGAAGCTTTAGGGAAGGGACGAAACCTCTCAACCTTTGGCACTGGCATATTGAAGCTGGACTGTAACACGCTCATCTGTTGGCTTGTCATCTGTTTCAACACTGACTGCCCTTCCTTCCGGAGGTGCTTCGAGATCAGATAAAACTTCTTCCTTTGCAACAGATTTCCTCCGTGAGCCCTTGTCGCTTCAGCGACCACTCGCGGAGCTTCGTTTGCTTGTCTTGGATTCTCGCCTTGGGGTTCTGCCCCCTGTGCCACCTCTGTCGGTTTGTTGGCTTTTCTGGCGGTCTCGGCCCCCTCGCTCTCCTGATAGTATTGCGCATCTGCCAGGAAGGATTCAGTGACGGAGTACGGCCTCGGGTCTACCGCCACTCTATACTGGACACCATCCCTATTGTACTTGAAGCATTGGTGGTATGTCGAGGGAATGATACCGTATTGATGAAGCCACGATCGTCCCAATAAGACATTGTATGTCGTCATCGCATCGATCACCTGACAGGTGACTTTGGTGCTCAATTCTTCTATCTCCAGCATGACAGTAATGGACCCTAGGACGCGCTGGCCGTCCTGATTGAACCCTTAGATAACCATGGCGCTTGGGCGAAGTGTTGTCTGTCTAAAACACAGCTGCTGCAATGTCTTCAGAGACAATATTCACAGCGGATCCGTCATCTAGCATGCATCTTTGGACCTCTATGTCTCGGATGAGACCTGTCACCATCAGCGGGCGGTTGTGGTCTGTCAAGCTAATCATTCTGTCTTCTTCAGAGAATGTGATCATGGATGACCGGTCAATCTGCATGACCTGTTCTGTGGGTCGACCCTCAGTTCTCGTTATCTTCATTTCTTCCATCTCTAACTCGATCTCTGCCATCATAACCTCACGGGCTTCTTAATTGAGCAATGCATTGAGCAACATTTCCCGATATTTCTTTGAAAGGCATAGGGCATCGTAGATGCTGAGTCGGGCCGGAACCTTCTTCAGATGAGACACCACATCATAAATCGCCGGTGCCTTATCTCGATCGTGATCCCGTTGGTCAGCTGCTGGCTCATTGATTGCTTCTATCAGTTCTTTTTTCTCGAGGTGTCCCTGATGGCTCACCTATGACCACATTCGTTCTTCTAGTGTCCGGTTGCCTCGAAAATTCTCTCTGTACGACCTGCTTTCCCGACCACAGAGCCACTACATTGGCTTCTCCTTTCTCTAGGACTTGATCCTTGTCACTGGCTCATGGTTGGGCAACCACTGAGACCATGGTGCACTGAATGGGCTGTGCGCGTGGCTGTTCTTGTCCAACATTTCTTCTTCTCATTCTGTTCTTCATCTTCCTCTCTTTCTCCAGGAGTCTTCTTTTGTTCTCTAGCCTCTTCTTGCTGCTCACAAGTGTCCATGGCTCTTCCGGTTCTGGGAATGGATTCGCCGTTGGAATTTGAACTGGCACAGGGAGGGCAGACACCATTGTCGCAGTGTTCCGGCTCGCCTCTTCCGCCTTCATATTGATGGTGCCATCATTAATCATCCATTGAATCTTGCCTTTTAGGCAAAGCAGTCTTTAGTCTTGTGGCTGGTCACACGATGATACCTGCAGTAGCTGGGATGATCGACCATCTTCGCTTCCTCTAGGCATGTGCATTCTGGCAGTCTTATCAACCTTTCTTCGACCAATTGTTCCATGATCGGAACCAGATCTTCCATGTCGAAAGTATAAGGTTTGTTTGCTCGATTACGCTCTTCTACCGTAAGGTGTCGCGGCCTCTGAAAACTCTTGCCTTTATCTTAAGTCGTGGTTACTAGCCTGGCTTCAACTCTATGCTCAGTGTTTGGGCTTTTCCTGTCATTCGAAACCTTTCCTTTGTTGACGTAGTTAGATGTTATCATCCTTCCGGCTTCTCTCCTGGGTTTTTCCGCCTTGAACTGCGTTCTGAACGTAGGTCCTTCCACCAGGTGGGCTTTTGTAGCTAGGTCTCGGAACGTCGAGAAGTTGTGTCCAAATAAGCCAAATGAAATCATCTCATCCATGGCCTGCATGCACATCTTGACCTGCTCAGATTCGCTGGGCAGTTCCTGACACTGTGCTGCTATAGTCCCCACCTGTCGATGAACTTCTCGACTGACTCTCCCTGCCTTTGACGAACCAAGGCTAAATCTGTCAGCGAGACTTCTCGCTCAGTAGAGAAGAATTTGGAGATGAACAGGTCCTGCATCTGCTCCCAGGATTTGACTGACCCTGCGGGCAGTGACATGTACCACTGGAATGCCTTGCTCGTGAGTGTCGAGCTAAACAATCTGAGACAGTACTGGGGAATTTTCGACAGGTTGCCCATCATTGTCATGAATTGAGCCATGTGTTCCTCTGGCGATCCTCTACCATCGAATCTAGGGAAGTCCGGACGCTTGAAATTGTTGGGAAATGAGAGGTCGTCGACCTCGGGTAAGTACGGCACCCGGTATACATACTTTCCTCTCTTCTCCTTTTCTCTTTCCTGACGCATCAGGTCAACAACTGTCTGAGACAGTTCTTCTCTCGTGGCTTGAGACAGTAGTAGCGGTACATGTCCGAAAACAACGTTTCTTGGGCGAGCTTATGGTTCGGCGGTGGCTGGTTCTCCTGCTGCCCCCTGGCATTCCTCCACAGACTGTCGAGTAGGTACGGCTGGGCTTCTATTTGCCCCCTGGGCAACTAGAGCCAACAGTGGTTCTTTCATCTCTCTCATCTCTCTGGCTGTGTCCTCTTGTACCTAGGATAATCTCATCTATTTGTTCTTGGATTGGAGGCAGCTCTGGGTATCGCTCACTTGCCTCTACTTCAGTGACCTGCACCATCATGACTTGCGCTCGCTGCGGCCTCGTCTTGATCACGGAGGCTTCAGTAGGGATTGTCTTCATCGTTGTCTTAGTCGACTGTCGAACAGTAGATCTGTTCGGTATCTTGGCTGACAGTGCTGTCTTCGGTATCGCTGGGAAGTCGATATCGGCGAAGGAGAACTCTAGCCTGGCTGACACGGTAGTTCTGCTGGAGTTGCGGGTGTCGTCCCTGTAGACTGGCTTCCACCATCTCTCCGTTCTGCCCTGTACCCTCGCTGTCATCTCTGTCTCAGCTGGAATAACATTCTTGTTCTTAGTCTTCTTGATGGTCTTGCGCTTCTGCACAATCTGCCATCCGGCTTCAGAGGTTGCTGCCAAATGGGGGAAGTAGAATCCTCCAGACCTTAAGAAGATCATCGTAGATGCCATTTGGTTGGTTCTTTTCTCTCTCTCTCTCTCTCTCTCTCTCTCTCTCTCTCTCTCTCTCTCTCTCTCTCTCTCTCTCTCTCTCTCTCTCTGCACAGTCATACACGCATTAGAATATTCCGCGCGCTTGAGAAAGAGAGGGGACGCGACCTTACCAATCGCAATACGGCTTGACAGTGGATAGACAGAAATATACAAGTACAAACTACATGCATGCTATGCAAAGCTTCAAAATTCTTTTGCCTTAAAGATGAAGGGAAGAACGTTCCCGTTGAGAGTCGCCAGTTTGGCGCCCGTGAAGGCGCCGAACATTTCTCCTTGCGGTAACCTTTCCCATGTACAAATTAGTGTCTGCAAATGATTTGTCGCAAAATGTCTATTTACTCAGAAATAACCAGAGATTCTGGTATTGAATAATCCCCAGTGGAGTTGCCAGTTTGTTAAAACTTAGAAAAAAGAGAAAATCAAAACTTTCTCGTCAGCAGTCCCTCTTTTGTTTTTTTTTCCTGTGTTTCTTTTATTCTGGGGAAATTCTGAGTATAGAGACATTCATAGACAATCATAAGCAATTACAAAGTGTACACAAGAGAGAGATATCGCAAGGCGAATTTTATTCCAGAGATTCTGATATCTTTTACTATCTAGGCTGTGATGCTGGTCACGAGCCTTTAATTACATCAATGGTTGATCACCCTTGATTGGAAGGCAAAAGACTAATCCACAGGGGATTATGGTCTTAAGTTCATGGTCGTGTAGACCTTTGCTTTCTTGTTATGGACTGAGCCACATTTGTTAGACATGCCGGATGTCTATGTCCCATTTTCTTTCGGACTGTCCGAGTTGAGAGACTGTCAAGATTCGAGTGGTGCAACTCGGGGCCCGCGCTTGTTACTGTGAACAGGTGACCGCTGGAATACACGATCCTCGAATGTTGGTCGGCATAACCCAAGGCCCGAGCCCGTATTTTTATGACGGGTGACCTTAGGAGAGCACTCCGCAACGTTCCCGAACGAGGTTTTTAATCGAGTGGTGCAACTCTGGGCCCGCGCCTGTTACTGTAAACAGGTGACCGCTGGAATACACGAACATCGAAATGTTGGTCGGCATAACCTAAAGCCCGCGCCTGTTACTGTGAACAGGTGACCTTAGGAAAGCAATCCGCAACTGCCTCATCAGCTCAACCGACGAACCCGTTGTCGATGGGTAGGGCATCGACTGTCTTTTTCATAGTGGCAGTCCATAGAAGGATGTTTTAAGCTTAGTTTGAACTCTTTGTTTGTGGTTTCTCGTGGTAACCATAACCCCTTAGGTTTAGCCTCGGACCTTTATCCGGAATGAATAGAGCTTTGTACAGTAAAGTAAATGTATTTCTTCTGGAGTCGAGCGACTCGTCTTCGAGAACACTCTTTCTTCTGAGTATTTTCAATGATCTATTTGGGATCAAGTAGGCTTTATCGAGCCAAGATCTTTTAAAGGTTTCAATATTCAATGGGCTGGATCGCTGTTTCCGATGCCTGCAAATGACTAAGTATCGGGTCCGATGGACTCCCGTTCATGCCAATTTCTTATGAATAATGGGGATCGGTGCCCCGTAAATGCTTAAATTAGCTGTTGGATAGCCTGAGCGCTTCAGCTTTGCCTCGGCGTCTTTGAGATCGCGGTTGATTTTATTTGGCATTAGTCAATTTTCAAGCCAAAAGGGCACTTCCCAGGGCTGAAAATAACTAAGTAGTGGACTTGTTTGCGGTTTGATTAGAGAAATCGGTGAGTATTATCGATAACCTTCTTTGAACAGGGGTGGATTACGTCCACGAAGATCACTGTGCAATCGCGTTTCGATTTGTTTAGCAGAAGTCGATTTTCGGGCCAACATGGCACTTCCCAGGGCTGAAAATGACTAAGTAGTGGACCTGTTTGTGGTCTAATCGGGGAAATCGGTGAATATTATCGATGACCGACTTGGAATAGGGGTGGATTATGTCCACGAAGATCGCTGTGCGATCGCGTTTCGATTTGTTTAGCAGAAGCCAATTTTCGGGCCAACAGGGCACTTCCTAGGGCTGAAAATGACTAAGTAGCAGGCCTGCTGACCGCTTGATTAGAGTATTCGAGGGTCCTGAGATCGGATAACCTCGTCACGGTGCATGATTATGGTGTATCATGTCATGTAGAAGAAATGTTTTCCTCTCGGGCTCTGTCCAATTCCGCCCGATTCTTCTCGTTTTCGGCCGCTTTCGGCTCTTTCGGAGGGATTTCCGGAGCTGCCAAATTGGCTAAGTCTTGGTCATTTTGGACCAAAATACTGATTTGGACCACTTATCATTGACCGTTGGAGAATCTGATCCGGTGGATGGATAGATCTCATCGAGACGCTTCTAGGAGAGGGGTTTCATCAAAATCCGATCTCGGACGAAGGCGGGCCGCGCGACGGAAGGTCCACCCCTCCCATCAGCGTCCAGGCGCATTGGGGGGGGGGGGGGGGGGGGGGGTGTACAGGCGCATGTCATCATTAGTGCAGGCGGATGTGGTGATGTACATGCTGACAGGCGCACGTGGTTGGGGAGCAGGCGCATATCTCATCTCCCGGGCGCATGTGAAGGTGTTTTTCATGAAAAATGGGAGTCCGGAAGCAATCTCGGCGCATGTGGAGGTGTTTTTCATGAAAAATGGGAGTTCGGAAGCAATCCCGGCCACATGTTAGCCCACCTTGGCCTGGGGCTCCACCTTGGCCACATGTTAGCCCAACACTTAGAGAAATTCAGGATTTTCCGGTGGGAAAAGCCGGCGCATGTGATGGAATAAGCCGGCGCAGTGGGGTATAAGCCGACGCATGTGCCCAACACTTAGAAATTTTCAGGATTTCTTCCTGAACTTGGGATTCCGGCGAGGAAATCCCTTTCCGACGAGGGTTTCCGGCAAGGGAATCCACTCTGGCCAAGGCATCCGGCGAGGAGAAAGAAAGCAAGTGCATGTGATGCTTACATCACTCTGAGGTCGGCAGGGGATGATCTCGTGCTGATGAAATGAAGTGACACCGCTATTTATAGGGGGTAATCGGGTTCGGGTCCGATCTAGCGGGTATTTCCCAGCGGATGTGCCAGAAGCAAAGCCAAGTGCATGTGAGAAAAATGCACCAGGCGCATGTGGAGGATCCGGGCGCATGTCCTTTACCGGCGCATTTCTCGGCTCATTTCGGAAGTGTTTCATTCACTCCATTTCACTAATAGGGTGCATGCAAGTGCATGTCCTTTGCCGGCGCTTTCCCACTACTTAGCCAGATTTTCAGGATTCCAGCACTTAAAAAATTTCAGGATTTCAGCTCCGACGGGGGACCTCCAGAGGACAGCTACCTTTTGTAAACATGCACTCATTGTCGCCAAGCCACTTTTAGGCTATGATTGAACTCCTGAATGAACAGGATGGGGTGTGGAAGTCCAGATGTTGCCAATTTTGGTACTTCCTTCCTAATTTGGAGCCTCCGGGTCGGCTTGTCGTATAGGAACGTTGTTCCTGGGGGCGCGCGCATGGAAATACGCAACGTAATGACTTTAAACTTGCTATTTAAGGGTTTTGGGGCGCTCCGGATCATTTGGCGGTGAAGCGCATGTCCAGTTCCACTCTGAAATGGTAGTTGTAGGCTTATGGACCCTTTTTGGTCAGTTCCGGGCAGGGACGGAACGCATTTCGAGGTACGTGGGTAAAAATATGCACCGGATGACTTCAAAACTTACAGGTTAAGGGTTTTAGGACATTTTGGATCATTTGGCGGTGAAGCGCATGTCCAGTTCCGCTCTGAAGTGGTAGCTATAGGCTTACGGACCCTTTTGGTCAGCTCCGGCAGGGATGAAACGCATTTCGAGGTGCGCAGGTAAAAATATGCTCCGGATGACTTTAAAACTTATAGGTTAGGGGTTTTAGGACATTTCAGATCATTTGGTGGTGAAGTGCATGTCCAGTTCCGCTCTGAAGTGCTGTTTACGAATTTTGGTCGCTACCAAGCGATCAGGGTTGTGCTAGCGTTTGCAGGGCTTTCCCGACCTCAAAACTGATCCAAATTATTGTCAATGGACCACAAGATGTTGTTTTACAATGGGTGCAAATTTGAGCCCCAACACAATGCTTGATTTGAATTAGTTCAAGTATTTTTTGGTTTTATAAAGAACACTTCTAGTTCAAGTTTGAAATAAAGTTAGTCTTTTTAGTTAATCTTCTATCTCTTGTAATTACTCTTATATGGGATATTTTGATTACTAAGATTGCTTAATGAGGGTGTTGATTGATAAGATTTTAGGTTGTAGAGATCCTAGATTCATCATGATATGTTGGATGCTAGGGGATCTTACAAACTAAGTTTCCTAAGAGCTTATTTAGAACTAAACTAGAAGGGGTTCTTATCTTTTGATTTAATCTGAGATAGGTGTTTATGTGTTGATTTTGGTTCAATAGAAGTTCAATTCATGCTTCTAAATCAAGTCTAGTGACAAGGTTTGAGGAAGAATCATGAATGTGATCTTTCTTGTTTTTTGAAGGATTGGGTTGTGTAATTGAATACACCCAATGCCTTAGTTGTTTATGAGAGAACCATATCAGTGGATGATCCATCTATGTTAGATGCATTATGATGATTTGATTTCTCTATATTCCAATTGGATAGGGATAGAACTCCGATTCCAATTGTATTATTGGCTTGAATGGTTTGAATTGGCATTGTGAATGATTATTAGTGGATCCTTGGCGCTCTAGTGTTTATTTCCTTGATTTAGTTCTTAAGTACATAGATTTATGTTCTTAATTACCATCCATCATTATAAATCTGAATTTGGCTCATCCTAGTTATAAAACTTAGAATTGTTACGACAATCCTTGTGGATCGACCTCGGTCTTACCGAGAATTATTACTACATCGCAACCTTGCACTTGAGGTGAGCGAATAGTCATCAGGCGCCCAACCATACCTTGTCTGGGATCCCGAGCAACTAAAAAACTATCCAGCCACCAAATCTTATTTCTGGACTGGATTTCTGGCCTGACCCAGTGTCCACCGGGCGCCCAACCCTGTGCGAATCTGCCCGTTATTTGACCGTTGGGAGAAACTTTATAGAAGCGGAATGTCCGTTTTTAGGACCAAGAGAGAGAATTTTGAGGAGATAGAAGCCACCATTGCTAAAGATCATTAGAGGCTCTATTCCAAATCCATAACAAGTCATTCATCTTGTGTTTCATCATAAGCTTAGGGCATTCAATGCCAATATGAGAATGAACTTGTTCCCTCTTGATTCCTAGGAGTTTAGACACCTTGATCATAGTTAAATCCCTTGTCTAATCACCTCCTATGAGTCCAAATAGGTGTATCCCTTTAGGAAACTCATTTCCTATCATTTGTAGAGGTTTCGCCATTCCCTAGCACCTTGGGCATCTCCAATGAAGCATCACATGCAAGGGAGCTAATCTTGGAGCTGAAGCCTTGGCAAATCAGCAGCATCAAATATCGGGGGAGTACAAGGGGAACTGATTCAAGCACGGGAGAGCAAGAAGAAGCAACCTAAAGCGGCGCTATAAAGTGACTCAATCCAACAAGTAAGTTGTCGATTGTAAGAGTCCGTTTTCAATATTTTCCTGTAAGGAATTGAGTGTAGAGTTTTTTTGTCAAACTAGCATTTTAGGGTCATTTGCCGATCCTTGGCTTATTTGTTGAGCCTAAAACTCTAGGGACGTTTGTCGGCCTAAAGACTAGGGGTTATTTGGCACTCCTTGGCACATTTGTCGGGCCTAAATTTAGGGACGTTTACTGTTCCTTAGCATGTTTGGGGGGCCTAAACAAGTCTCCAAGGGGAGCCACCAACACGGGTGTGAACGTGTAGGTTGGGAGGAACCTGTAGACTCCCTGGTTGGGTGGATCCGATTTAAAACACCTTGGTTGGGAGGAACCAGATTTAAACTCCATAGTAAATGCCGGTGTGCTCAAAGGGGTTGAATACTTGAACCGGGAGTGGAGTAGACAAGTAGTCGAACCACCATACATCGTTGTGTTTGTGATTGTATTGGAGCACATTTTTCATTATGTATTGTGTTTAAGTGTTTAATTACGAATGTGTAATTAAGAATGTATGCAAGGCACTTGATAAGCACATCCACACTCACATGATGTACATTCACTCCTAGAGTAGACTTGAGCTTAATTGATACAATCCTCTATAGTCTACTTAGGTTGAATAAATTAGGTTTTTGATTAGTTTTATCATAAGTTAATCTATGCATGCTTAGACAAGGATGTTAATTATTTTTATCATATGCTAGTCTATTGATACCCACTTAGGCTTGGAAGCCGAAGTGTTAATCGCTTACTTAGTTTAATTTGCTAAAACTGTTAAGTAGGCAAAAAGCTTTTAAAAGGTCCTAATCCCCCCCCCCCCCCCCCCCTAGGAGTTGGCCATAATTCTAGTTGCTCCTTAAGCTTCCGCACGCGTATGTGTAGGGTGTCGTGTTAGACCACCCGACGTAATTTCAATTGGTATCAGAGTGGGTTGCTCTTCAAGGACTTAACCATCTAGATTGAGATTCAATACCAGAGCATCATGTCTACTTGAGATGGGAATATTGTCAACCATCCACCAGACTTTGACAGATCCAACTACGCCCATTGGAAGGCTAGAATGAGGAGTTTTCTCCAATCCATCGACCGATCCTTGGGATAACATGAAAGTAGAAGAACTTATAGGTTCCCTAAAAACTCATGAACTACACTTTAGGACCCTCTCTAAGAGGAAAGACGTCGCTTTGAAATCTTCACATAGACACTTGTTTGCTTCCCCAAGTGTAGGGTTGCGATGTAGTAATAATCTCAGTAAGACCAAGGTCGATCCACAGGGACTTGTGTAGGAATTCACAAACACATCCAATAGTGTCTATTGAGAGCTAACAACCAGATTTTGTATGAAATTGATGTAAGTAACAATTTTGAACTAAATTAAAAGTAAACGATTATAAAAAGGCACTAGGGGTTCAAGGATCCACTTGTAGCAATCCTTGATGTTCAATCCGCTGTGGTTTCTCACTTTCTCAACTAGAATCGATATTAAGATCTATCTAGCCGGATGATAGAGCTGTTTAACCAAACAATCTGCCATATGTAAGACCAATGCATATAACTCACTCAATGCAAGCTAGGATGAGCATGCTCAATTGCATAGTCAGTCCCAATTCCAATAGGCTCAGTTCACAATCATAACCATCCTCAAGTCCTGTCACAAGACAAGGCTAGATTATGATTTGAACTTGATTCAAATCACATGCACAGTCCCACATAGCACAGAATTTCAGAAAAATAGAACTTTGGTAGGAAGTTCCCACATGAAGATCATAATACCAGAGCGTACTCCAATTCCTCAGATCATACAGGTCTAGACTAGCACACAACAATTAAGAACTTAAGTAATTCTCCCAAACATCCATGAGTCATCATAAGACTAAGAAAAACTACTTAGAACTTGTATTAACTTCAAACCATTGTTCATAATCATGAAAACCAATCTTAAAACCAACTAAAAACAAATTGAAACATCTTAGATCCACTACAAGCTTCACCTCTTAGCCCTAGCTATGAGGTTTAGCCGTTCATGATCCAAGGAAACATGAAACAACTAAGAAAAACATAAAAACAGTAAAACAAACTAGAAGGAGCTGTGGAACTCTGAAATCCACTTCCGCCGCCTCCAACCTTGCTTAAACTCTTCTAAGATACCCTAGGAACGATCCCTAGGTGTCCTTTTATAGTGGAGAGGCTCTATAACCTCAGAATATTCGAGAATTTACGTAAAACTTACGCAGTGCGCAGAGAAAATCGGCGCCAGAAATAGAAAGTTCAAATCTTATGCATGGCCGACCGGTCGCACGACCGGTCTGGGTGACTGGCTGACCCGTCGTGACCGGTCTGGCTGGTCTTCTCATTAGTCCAGCTAGCTTTGGAGAAATTCCATCTTGCAATTTTTATTCAAGGACCGGTCTGACGACCAGTCTGAGGTGTGGACGACCGGTCGTATGACCGGTCGCAGATGGTCCAATGAAGTTTTGCAAACTCCTCTTTTGTTGAGTGATGAGACCGGTCGGACGACCGGTCGAACGACCGGTCGTGGGTGTCTTCTTCTTCCTTCTTTTCTTCTTTTCTTTGCTTCTTTCTTCCACACTTTCCCACTTGGTCCTTTGGTCTTCTTTTCTTCTAAATAGCGTCCTTAAGTCTTCAATTGATGCTTCCTCTCTCTCATCCCTGCAATCACAAATCTATGCATTAGTTTAGTCTATAAATCATGAAAATGAGCATAATGAGTGATGAATTGGGGTTAGAATATGCACAATTAAGAGCTCAACACACCCCCCAACCAGCATTTTGCTAGTCCGGAGCAAAACATGCATGAAACCAATTCCATTCTCCAGAACCCAACTCTCTTTTAGAAACCATTCTTCTATACATCCCAAGATACATAAGTGAAAGAGTTAGAGAAATTAGGTGATAGAGGTTGAAACCGTAAACTCTCAAAACATAATAAGCACCCATATGAAATTCCCGCTGATTGGTTGACAAATAGAAGAACTTGAACAAATTCAATCTAGTGTGCATAGTGAAAATTCTTCTTCATAAATCAACTAGACTATGGATCTCAAGGTATATAGAGCAACAACAAGCCAATGACAGGAATTTGCCTTACTGTCCTTCCGACAACTTTCACACTACGTCCCATTTTCGGCTTTGGTTATGGGTAGACCATCCCCCGGTTGGTAGTAGGTAGCCCTAATTGGATTTTTCCACCATTTTTCCATCATTCCCAATTTCATCCTTCCATTTTCTTTTTCTTTTAAATTAGATAGGATTTTTAGAAATCCATATCTTTCGTTATTTTCCCATGGACAAGGATGGACAAAGTACCCCGACTTGATGTCTCAACACCTTAAATTAAAATCTAACTAATCCACAAATCACATAATTCTTTCAACTCATGAAAATCGTGTAATGTGAACTATGTGTAAAGGTGTTTGTTCGCTTCCCCAAGTGTAGGGTTGCGATGTAGTAATAAACTCGGTAATACCGAGGTCGATCCACAGGGACTTATGTAGGATGTCACAAACTCATCCACAAGTTTCTATTGAAGCTAACAATCAAAGTTTGAATAGAATGTGTGTGATTAACAGTTTAAGCTAAATTGAATGTAAACAATTATAAGAAGGCACTAGGGGTTCGAGGATTCACTTGTAGCAATCCTCGATGTTCAATCCGCTGTGGTTTCCCATTCTCTCAACTAGAATCACCAGTCAGGTCTATCTAGTCGGATGATAGAACTGTTAAACCAGAAGTCTGTAACATGTAAGTTCTGTGCATAAAGTTCACTCAACTCTAGGCTGATCTGAGCATGCTCATTGCATAGGTCATTCACCTTTTCTATAGGTCCAATTCCCTACCATAACCATCCTCAAGTCTTCTCACAAGACAAGGCTAGATCATGATTTGAACTGGATTCAAATTATATGCACAGTCCATACATATTCCAGATAATCAACCAAAACTAGAACTTTGGCATGAAGCCCCTTTATGAAGAGCTTGGTACTAGAGCGCACTCCAATTCCTCGGATCATACAGGTCTAGACCGTTGCAAACAAATTAAGAAGATAAGTAATTCATCCAAACATCCATGAGTCATCACAAGACTAAGAGAAATTACTTAAAAACTTGTATAAACTTCAAACCTTAGTTCATAATCATGAATTCCAAACTGAAAACCACTTAACTATGAATTAAAACATCTTGGATACACTACAAGCTTCACCTCTTAGCCCTAGCTAAGAGGTTTAGCTGCTCATGATCCAAGGAAACATGAAACAACTCTTAAAAACATGAAAACAGCAAAGCAAATCAAAAGGAGTTGTGAAACTCCAATCTTCACTTCCACAGCCTCCAACCTCGCTTGACCCTTCTAGGATGCCCTAGGAACGATCCCTAGGTGTCCTTTTATAGTCTGGAAGCTCCACAACTTCGGAAGAATCGAGAACTTGCGTAACACTTACGCAGCGCAGAGAAAATCGGGATGAAATTAGAAATTTCTAACTCAGTACGCATGGCCGACCGGTCATGACCGGTCAGCCTCAAGAGAAAACACTCCAGCAGGTATGCCCGACCGGTCAAGACCGGTCGGGCCTAGTAGAACATCAGTCCAGCAAGCCTATCCGACCGGTCAAGACCGGTCGGATGTTTTCATCCTCCTTACAGCAGCAATGACCGACCGGTCTTGACCGGTCGGTCCTTTTCCATGAAGTTCCAGCATATGTCCGACCGGTCAAGACCGGTCGGACGTCTTCAGTAGGGGCCAAATCTGCATGGCTGACCGGTCACTGACCGGTCTGGCTTCCTTGGCCGACCGGTCACGACCGGTCAGCCCTCTTTTCTTCTTGTATTTTTCCTTTCTTTCTTCCTTCTGCTTTCTTTTCTTCTTTAGTTCTTTCTTTCTTTATTAGAATAGTTCCAAATGAGCTCATTATATCTTCAATTGAGTAGAGTCCACCCTCAATCCTGTAGTCACACAACATGCATTAAATTAGCTTCCAAACCATACAAACCTTGCACAATGAGTGATGAATTGGGGTTAGAATATGCATAATTAAGAGCTCAACACACCCCCCAACTAGCATTTTGCTAGTCCCGAGCAAAACATGCGTGAAGCTAATCTCATTCTTCGAAACTCAACTCTCTTTCAGAAACCATCCTTTTATACATTCCAAGGTTCATAAGCTTAAGATTCAGAAACATTAGGCAACAGAGGTTGAAACCGTAAACTCTCAAAACATAATACGCATTCATATGAAATTCCCGCTGATTGGTTGATAAATAGAAAGATTTGAACAAATTTAACCTAGTGTGGGTAGTGAAAATTCATCTCACGAGTTTCTAGGATTATCTTCTTCATAGATCAAGTAAACTATAGAACTCAAGGTCCATAGAGCCACATCAAGCCAATGACAGGGATTTGCCTTACCGTCCTTCCGACGACTTTCACACTACGTCCCATTTCCGGCTTTGGTTACGGGTAGACCATCCCCCGGTTGGTAGTAGGTAGCCCTAATCGGAATTCTCCACCATTTTTCCACATTCCCAATTTCATCCTTCCTTTTCCTTTTTCTTTTTAAATTAGATAGGATTTTTAAAAATCCATATCTTTCATTATTTTCCCATGGACAAGGATGGACAAAGTACCCCGGCCTGATTTCTCAATACCTTAATTCAAAGTCTAGCTAATTCATAAGTCACATAATCCCTTCAACTCATGAAAATCGTGTAATGTGAACTAGGTGTAAAAGTGTTCAGATTTTCTATCAATCACAAAAATAGGGGTGTTCACATATAAAACCATTATGCTATGAGAGATTGCAGACATCCAGCCCCATACACTTCATATCTCCTCCTCTTATGCTCATATCAACTTGAATGTGTAAAACCGGTGTTTTCCAAAAGAGTTTCGAATTTTTGAAAAATCGAAAATTTTTTCACATGATTGCTTGAAATGTTGCAAATCGCTGGATTCATCCAAGTGATCCTACACCCCCCAACCAAATTTTGCATTGTCCTCAATGAAAAAGATGTACAATGAGCAAAACATGAGAGCAATTTGAAAATAAAAGGGAGTGAGGAATGATAGTACCTGAGAGAGTGAAAAGTGGAGATCTTCCTCCTTCTAACAAACCTATGAAAATGAAAACAAAAGTAGCAGAATCCTAATCCTAACCACTCTATACCTCCATCAGACTAGGAGATCAATTATCCTGATACACAGGATCATTCAGATGTATGGACATACTTTCTGAAGGAAAGTTTTCAAAGAACGGCTTTAATCGCTGCCCATTTGCTTTAAAAATGTTGCCGTTCCTTGGATTTAACAGCTCGACAGTCCCATATGGATAGACAGTTTGCACAATGTAGGGACCGGTCCACCGAGATCTCAATTTTCCCAGAAATAGATGTAAGCGAGAATTATACATGAGGACTTTTTGATTTATCGTGAATGTCTTGCGAAGAATATTCTTATCATGGAATATCTTCGTCTTATCCTTGTAGATTCTTGCATTCTCATAAGCTTCATTCCGGATTTCTGCAAGTTCATTCAATTGTAGTTTGCGTAACGAGCTTGCCTTGTCAGGATTGAAATTCATCTTCTTAATAGCCCAATACGCCTTATGTTCCAACTCCACAGGCAAGTGACAAGCCTTCCCATAGACAAGTCTATAGGGAGACATTCCAATAGGAGTTTTAAAGGCAGTACGGTAAGCCCAAAGCGCATCGGTAAGTCGAAGTGACCAATCCTTGCGATCGGGATTCACCGTTTTTTCTAAAATGTTTTTAATCTCCCTATTGGATATCTCGGCTTGTCCACTAGTTTGTGGGTGATAGGGAGTGCTCACTTTGTGAGTTACGCCATATTTCTTCATTAATGCTTCAAAAGGGCGATTGCAAAAGTGAGACCCTCCATCACTTATGATGACTCGAGGCGTTCCAAACCGGGAAAGAATGTTTTCTTTTAAGAATCGAATGACCGTTTTATGGTCATTATTCCGGCAAGGGATGGCCTCGACCCATTTGGAAACATAATCAACGGCAAGCAAGATGTATAAGTTTCCAAAGGAAGATGGGCATGGGCCCATGAAATCGATGCCCCAACAATCAAAAATTTCGATAATTAAGATGGGATTGAGTGGCATCATATTTCTACGGGAGATTCCTCCTAATTTCTGACAGGGTTCGCAAGCTTTGCAAAACTCATGTGTGTCTTTGAACATGGTGGGCCAATAAAACCCACATTGCAGAATTTTCGCTGTGGTCTTTTTAGCCGAAAAATGGCCACCACATGCTTGAGAATGACAGAAGGAGATGATACTTTGTTGCTCATCATCTGGGACACATCTCCTTATGATTTGGTCGGGACAATACTTAAACAAGTATGGGTCGTCCCATAGAAATTTCCGTACCTCTGAGAAGAATCTATCCTTATCTTGTTTTTTCCAATATGTAGGAATTGTACCTGTAGCAAGATAATTAGCAATGTCTGCATACCATGGCAATTGGGAAACAGCAAAAAGTTGTTCATCAGGGAACATGTCATTGATTGCAGTCGTTTCAGGGGAATCAGTGAGGACAAGTCGAGAGAGGTGGTCAGCTACTACATTCTCTACTCCTTTCTTATCACGTATTTCTAAGTCGAATTCTTGGAGTAGGAGGATCCATCTTAATAACCGTGGTTTAGCATCCTTCTTAGAGAGAAGATACTTAAGCGCGGCATGGTCGGTGAATACGATGATCTTGGATCCAATCAAGTAGGATCTAAACTTTTCCAAGGCAAAAACTACTGCTAAAAGTTCCTTTTCAGTAGTGGTGTAGTTTGCCTGGGCTGAGTTTAGGGTTCTACTTGCATAGTAGATAACACATGGCTTTTTATCTTTTCTTTGGCCTAACACGGCCCCAATAGCATAGTCGCTAGCATCGCACATAATCTCAAAAGGAAGGCTCCAATCAGGTGGTTGCATTATTGGGGCGCATGTCAACATGCCTTTAAGGGTGGTAAAGGCCTTTTGACATTCTTCACTCCACTCAAATGAATTTTCCTTTTGAAGTAGGTTGCATAAAGGACGAGAGAGTGAACTGAAATCCTTTATGAACCGTCTATAAAATCCTGCGTGTCCTAAAAAGGACCGTATATCTCGTATGCTTTTGGGTGGTGGGAGGTTAGAGATAAGATCAATTTTCGCCTTGTCCACCTCAATTCCATTTTGTGAAACGATGTGACCAAGTACAATTCCCTTTTTAACCATGAAGTGGCACTTTTCCCAATTGAGCACAAGGTTCTTCTCTTCACATCTTTTTAGCACAGATTTCAAGTGCTCAAGGCACTCATCAAAGCTACAACCGAATACGGAAAAATCATCCATGAAGACTTCTAGAATAGTTCCCACCATGTCAGAAAAGATGCTCATCATACAACGCTGAAAAGTGGCAGGGGCATTACATAGTCCAAATGGCATCCGTCGATAGGCGAAAGTGCCGAATGGACATGTGAATGTAGTCTTTTCTTGGTCTTCACGGGCAATTTCTATTTGGTTGTACCCTGAATAGCCATCAAGGAAGCAAAAGTGGGAATGACCCGCCAACCGTTCTAAAATCTGATCAACAAACGGTAGGGGGAAGTGGTCTTTCCTCGTGACAGTGTTTAGCTTCCTGTAGTCAATGCACATTCTCCAACCGGTAGTGACTCTAGTTGGTACGAGTTCATTATTGGCATTGGTTACAATGGTTATTCCGGATTTCTTAGGCACCACTTGAGTTGGGCTCACCCATTGGCTATCAGATATTGGGTAAATGATACCTACATCCAATAGTTTCACCACTTCGGCCTTAACCACATCCTTCATATTTGGATTTAGTCGTCTTTGTGGTTGCCGGGATGTCTTTGCATTTTCCTCAAGATGTATGCGGTGAGTGCAAATCAGTGGGTCTATGCCTTTGAGATCCGCAATTGTCCATCCGATGGCACTCTTGTGCTCTAATAGAGTGGCTATTAGCCTACTCTCTTGTTCCTCATCCAAGTGGGAAGAAATCACCACTGGATATGTCTCATCTTGACCTAAATAAACATATTTTAGCTCACTTGGCAATGGTTTTAGGTCGAGTTTTGGTGCCTTAATGTTGGATGGGAGGGCCTTGTTCTCATTTATAGGCAAAGGTTCAATTGGGGTCCTCCATCTTTTATTTTCACGCACCATCATCACATCTAGAATGGCATCCATCTCTTGTGTTGTATCATCATTCATATCATGGAGATGGGCCACACATGCCTCCAAAGGGTCGGAAAATAGTGACAAGGGGATTGTACCTTCCACGAATGATTCGATCATGTTTAATTCGTGGATATCATCATCAACTTCCCGCGGTTGTTTGCATAACTCAAATATGTTAAGCTCAAGGGTCATATTTCCAAAGGACATTTGTACAAGTCCGTTTCTACAATTGATAATGGCGTTTGAGGTAGCTAGAAACGGCCGTCCAAGTATGACGGGAATTTGAGTACCGGTGCCTATCATGGGATGTGTGTCCAAGACAATAAAATCTACTGGATAGTAGAATTTATCAACTTGGACTAGAACATCCTCTACCATTCCTCTCGGTATCCGGATGGATCTATCAGCAAGTTGGAGTGTGGTTTTGGTGGGTTTCAAATCACCTAACCCAAGTTGTTCATAGACCGAGTATGGAATGAGATTCACACTTGCCCCCAAGTCGAGTAGGGCTTGTTTAATCTGGTAGTCTCCTATGATGCATGATATGGTTGGACTACCCGGATCTTTGTATTTTTGGGGCACCTCTTGTTTGATGATGGCACTCAAATTCTCAGCCAAAAGCACTTTGTTGTGAACATTATGTTTCCTTTTGATTGTACACAATTCCTTTAAAAATTTGGCATAAGATGGTATTTGTTTTATTGCATCCAACAGCGGAATGTTGATCTTCACCTGCTTGAAAACTTCCAGAATCTCCAGATTTTTATCTAAAGGTTTAGGTGAAATCAACCTTTGTGGAAATGGGGCAACCGGTTTGTATTGTCTTTCCGGTTCTTTGTCTTGTGGAATATTGTTTGGGCTATCATCCTCTTTGGGAATTTCCGGATCCTTAGGCTTGGGGGCCTTCACCGGATTGGATTTATCTATTTCTTTCCCACTTCTCAAAGTGGTGATAGCTTGGACATGTTCCGTATGGTGGGAGGATGAGCTTGCATCTTGTATCTCATATTGGGTCCTTGGGTTAGGAAGAGGTTGGGCAGGGAGTGTGCCCTTCTCTCTAACACTAAGGTGAGCTTCAACTCTAGCCAAAGATGTTTTCAATTCATTGATGGCTTGGTTTGAGTTTTGATTGAATTTCAATTGCTCTTGCATGAACCCATCTATTTTTAGAGAGTTTGTCTTGTTATGCTCATTCTGGACTGATACAAATGCACCCAACATCTCTTTTAGTGATACTTTTGGAGTGTTGTTTGCATTTGCATTGGGCCCATTCTTCCAACTGAAGTTGGGATGGTTCTTCCAATTAGGATTATACGTGTTAGAGTTTGGAGCACCATATTGCTGCTGATAACTGTTTATGGCATTTGTTTGTTCTTGTAAGATGCTTTGGACTGCTGAAATTGTGGGACAATCTGGTGTAGCATGTTGATTTCCAGCACAAATTCCACAAACAGTTTCAACCTCAGTGGAGTTGATTGTTTCTCCTTTCCTTAATTCCATGGCTTCGACCTTTCTTGTAAGGCTAGCCAACCGTGCACTTATGCTATCTTCTTCTGATAGGACATACATTCCTCCCTTTTCCTTTTGTTGGCCAATCTTGGAATTTGTTGGTTTAGGTGTGTCCCAAGATTGTGCACTTTCAGCCAATTCTTCCAGATAATCCCATGCTTCATCAGCTTCCTTATTCATGAACTCCCCATTACACATCATCTCTATAAATTGGCGCATGGATGGGATCAGTCCTTCATAGAAAAAACTTATAATCCGCCAATTTTCATAGCCATGATGTGGGCATGCGTTTAATAAGTCCTTGAATCTCTCCCAACATTGGGAAAAGGTTTCATCCTCCTTTTGGGCAAAGTTCATGATAAGGCGCTTAAGCATGTTCGTTTTGTGAGTAGGGAAGAATTTTTTTATAAATTCTCTGTGCATATCGTTCCATGACCCGATTGATCTTGGCCTTAATGCATACAGCCAACCCTTGGCTTTATCCTTAAGAGTGAAAGGGAAGAATTTAAGTCTTACTACATCTTCAGTCACATTTGCAAAGTGCATGGTGGTGATTACCTCATCAAACTCCCTAAAGTGTTGATAGGCACTTTCACTGTCTAAACCATGGAATTTAGGGAGAAGATTGATCACTCGCGGTTTCAAATCCACATTCCCTGCATTTGGTGGAAATACTATGCATGAGGGAGTGCTTGTTCTTGCAGGTTGCAAGAAATCACGTAAAGTCCTAGGTCGGGGAACATTCTCAACCACATTCTCCCCTGTTTCGGTTTGATTTTGAACCGGGTTAGGTTGATTTGTAGCCATACTTTCAGATAAAATTGGAGAATCTAGATGTCTCCTAGCACGTGGCTCTCTATCAATCCCTTCTACTATCCCCCCTTCACTTATGAGTCGGTTATTGGAATCCCGAGCCCAATGTGGCATGCAAAATCAAAAATAAGAAACAAAAAAAAAAAGAAAAAAAAAAAAGAAAAAGAATTCTTCCTTCTTTTTCTTTACTCTTCTCTAAGACCGAAGCACAAGGTGTCTTGCAATGGCTAGGCCAAAAACAAAGATAGAGACCGATTTCTCCTGGTCAATAGGAGTTCAGAGAACACCCCACCCACTCTTTGAATCTTTTGAGAAAAGGCACAGAAAAAGGAGAAAGAGGAGTAGAGATGAGAAAAGAAATCCCTGAGCACAAGGTGATCCAAGACGGCAGAGCCGACCAATAGGAATCCAGGTGGCAAAAAGGCCGACCTTTCAGAGATCCAAAAGGAGTCTCCACCCACTCTACAAGAGATGAATAAAATAAGAATGACTAGGAGAAGGAGAAGAGTAAGGTTTTAGAAGGATAGAACCTGATTCGCACTTGAAATCCTTGAATCTTCTTCAGCTTCCTAGAAATCCTTGAAAAAATCAAATAAACAAACTAAGTTAGTTCTAATAATCTAAAAGAGTCCTAAATAGATACTAATTTCAGAAATTTGTGAAAACCGTCAAAGTCCCCGGCAACGGCGCCAAAAACTTGTTCGCTTCCCCAAGTGTAGGGTTGCGATGTAGTAATAAACTCGGTAATACCGAGGTCGATCCACAGGGACTTATGTAGGATGTCACAAACTCATCCACAAGTTTCTATTGAAGCTAACAATCAAAGTTTGAATAGAATGTGTGTGATTAACAGTTTAAGCTAAATTGAATGTAAACAATTATAAGAAGGCACTAGGGGTTCGAGGATTCACTTGTAGCAATCCTCGATGTTCAATCCGCTGTGGTTTCCCATTCTCTCAACTAGAATCACCAGTCAGGTCTATCTAGTCGGATGATAGAACTGTTAAACCAGAAGTCTGTAACATGTAAGTTCTGTGCATAAAGTTCACTCAACTCTAGGCTGATCTGAGCATGCTCATTGCATAGGTCATTCACCTTTTCTATAGGTCCAATTCCCTACCATAACCATCCTCAAGTCTTCTCACAAGACAAGGCTAGATCATGATTTGAACTGGATTCAAATTATATGCACAGTCCATACATATTCCAGATAATCAACCAAAACTAGAACTTTGGCATGAAGCCCCTTTATGAAGAGCTTGGTACTAGAGCGCACTCCAATTCCTCGGATCATACAGGTCTAGACCGTTGCAAACAAATTAAGAAGATAAGTAATTCATCCAAACATCCATGAGTCATCACAAGACTAAGAGAAATTACTTAAAAACTTGTATAAACTTCAAACCTTAGTTCATAATCATGAATTCCAAACTGAAAACCACTTAACTACGAATTAAAACATCTTGGATACACTACAAGCTTCACCTCTTAGCCCTAGCTAAGAGGTTTAGCTGCTCATGATCCAAGGAAACATGAAACAACTCTTAAAAACATGAAAACAGCAAAGCAAATCAAAAGGAGTTGTGAAACTCCAATCTTCACTTCCACAGCCTCCAACCTCGCTTGAACCCTTCTAGGATGCCCTAGGAACGATCCCTAGGTGTCCTTTTATAGTCTGGAAGCTCCACAACTTCGGAAGAATCAAGAACTTGCGTAACACTTACGCAGCGCAGAGAAAATCGGGATGAAATTAGAAATTTCTAACTCAGTACGCATGGCCGACCGGTCATGACCGGTCGGCCTCAAGAGAAAACACTCCAGCAGGTATGCCCGACCGGTCAAGACCGGTCGGGCCTAGTAGAACATCAGTCCAGCAAGCCTATCCGACCGGTCAAGACCGGTCGGATGTTTTCATCCTCCTTACAGCAGCAATGTCCGACCGGTCTTGACCGGTCGGTCCTTTTCCATGAAGTTCCAGCATATGTCCGACCGGTCAAGACCGGTCGGACGTCTTCAGTAGGGGCCAAATCTGCATGGCTGACCGGTCACTGACCGGTCTGGCCTCCTTGGCCGACCGGTCATGACCGGTCAGCCCTCTTTTCTTCTTGTATTTTTCCTTTCTTTCTTCCTTCTGCTTTCTTTTCTTCTTTAGTTCTTTCTTTCTTTATTAGAATAGTTCCAAATGAGCTCATTATATCTTCAATTGAGTAGAGTCCACCCTCAATCCTGTAGTCACACAACATGCATTGAATTAGCTTCCAAACCATACAAACCTTGCACAATGAGTGATGAATTGGGGTTAGAATATGCATAATTAAGAGCTCAACAGTGTTCAAATTTTCTATCAATCACATAACTAGGGGAATTCACATATAAAACCATTATGCTATGAGAACTTCCAAACATACAACCTCATATACTTCATATCTCCTCCTCTTATGCTCATATCATCTTGAATGCATAGAAACAAAGTTTTCCAAAAGAGTTTTGAATTTTAGAAAAATTGAAAAATTTCTACATAATTGCTCGAAATGTTACAAAACGCTGGATTCATCCAAGTATCCTACACCCCCCAACCAAATCTTGCATTGTCCTCAATGTAAAAGATGCCCAATGAACACAACATGAGAGCAATTTGAACATAATAGGGAGTGGGGAATGAGAGTACCCGAAAAAGTGAAAAGTGGAATTCTTCCTCCTTCTAACAAACCTAAGCAAAAGTAAACCAAAGCAACAAAATCCTAATCCTAACTACTCTATACCTCCGTCAGACTAGGAGATCAATTCCAACAACTCATCTAAAAGCATAAAGTCAAGCAGAATCATTAGATGGATGAAAAGGTTTTGCAATAACGTCATCCAATATCCTGCGTTACAATACACATATGTGTGAGTAATCCAGATAAGCCACTGAAGATTCCAAAAAAGAATTTCAGTGGGTTCATTAATGTTTTCACCACATGTATAAGAGGAGACATCGTCATATTTATCAGAAAAAATATGTCTCCATTCAGATTTTCCTGGGCATTGATTTTGCAAATATGGATCATCCCAGGGTTGGTAGGGGTCGGTATGCATGATCCATAGAGGTGTGGAAATATGAATTGATTTCTCAGTACAACAAAGTGTTGTTTCCACATCCTTCTCTTGGCTAACGTTATATGCCAATACCGACTCAAAAGGTATGACTATGTCCCCTATCACATCAACATTCTTATCAAGAGAATAGGCCGCATCTTCTTCTAAGTGATTGGGGTAAGGAGTTGAGAGGGACACATCTTCCACAATAGAATTGATCATGTTTATTTCGTGGACCTCTTCATCTTCATCATCTTGTTGGTTGTCAACATTGAAAGCATTTAACTCAATCATCATATTACCAAAGGACATTTGTATGACCCCACTCCTACAATTTATGATAGCGTTTGATGTAGCTAGGAATGGACGGCCAAGGATGACAGGAATTTGAGGGCCACTATTAACCATGGGTTGTGTGTCTAAGACAATGAAGTCCACTGGGTAGTAGACCTTGTCAACTTGGACAAGAACGTCCTCAACCACCCCTCTCGGAATACGAATCGATCGGTCAGCGAGTTGTAATGTGGTTTTGGTGGGTTTTAATTCACCTAAACCCAATTGTTCATAGACTGAAAAGGGTATTAAGTTCACACTTGCTCCTAGATCAAGTAAAGCATGTTTCACCCGGTAGTCTCCAATTATGCATGATATTGTCGAACTACCAGGATCTTTGTATTTCTTGGGCATCCCGTGATTTATAATGGTGCTTACATTCTCTGTCAAAAATGCCTTCTTTCGCACATGTATTTTTCTTTTTATCGTGCAAAGATTCTTCAAAAACTTAGCATATGACGGAATTTGTTTAATGGCATCCAACAATGGGATGTTGTTCTTCACCTGCTTGAAAACCTCTAAAATTTCCAGATTTTTGTCTAAAGGTTTAGGTGAAATCAACCTTTGTGGAAACGGGGTAACTGGTTTGTATTGTCTTTCTGGTTCTTTCTCTTGTGGAGTGTTGTTCAGGTTATCATCCTCTTTGGAAATTTCTGGATCATTAGGCTGTATGGCCTTCACCGGATTAGATTTATCAATTATTTTCCCACTTCGCAAAGTGGTGATCGCTTGAATATGCTCCATATGTTGGGAGGATGAGCTTGCGTCTTGTATCTCAAATTGGGTCCTTGGGTTAGGAAGATGTTGGGCAGGAAGTGTGCCTTTCTCCCTAGCACTGAGGTGAGATTCAACCCTAGCCATTAAGGTTTTCAAGTCATTGATGGCTTGGGTTGTATTTTGATTAAATTTTAATTGCTCTTGCATGAACCCATCTATTTTCAGAGAATTAGTCTTGTTATACTTAGCTTGGACTGATACAAATGCACCCAACATCTCCTCTAGCGTAACTTTTGGAGTAATGACTAGAGATGGACCTAGTATAGGTTGAGCTTAAGGGATATTGGTTGCATTCGCAGTGGGTCCATTCCTCCAACTAAAGTTGGGATGGTTCTTCCAACTAGAATCATACGTGTTTGAGTTTGGAGCACCAAATTGCCTTTGATAACTGTTTATGGCATTTGCTTGTTCTTGTAAGATGTCTTGAACTGCTGAGTCTTGTGTCGTATATTGATTTCCGGCACAAACTCCACAAACAGTTTCAACGTCCTTAGAGTTGATCGTCTCTCCTTTCCTTAATTCCATGGCCTCGACTTTTCTTGTGAGGCTAGCCACACGTGCACTTAAGCTATCTTCTTCCGATAAGACGTAAATTCCCCCTTTTTCCTTTTGTTGGCCAGTCTTGGAATTTGTTGGTTTTGATGTATCCCAAGACTGTGCATTCTCAGCCAATTCTTCCAAATAATCCCATGCTTCATCGGGTTCCTTATTCATGAACTCCCCATTACACATCATCTCTACAAATTGGCGCATGGGTGAAGTCAGTCCTTCATAGAAAAAGCTTATAACCCGTCAAATTTCATAGCCATGATGTGGGCATGCGTTTAATAAGTCCTTAAACCTCTCCCAACATTGGAAGAAAGTTTCATCTTCCTTTTGGGCAAAGTTCATGATAAGGCGCTTCAACATGTTTGTTTTGTGAGTAGGGAAGAATTTTTTTATGAATTCCCTATGCATATCAGTCCATGCACCAATTGATCTTGGCCTTAATGCATGAAGCCAATCTTTAGCTTTATCTTTAAGAGTAAAAGGGAAGAATTTGAGTCTCACCACATCATCAGTCACATTAGCAAAGTGCATGGTGGTTATTACCTCATTAAACTCCTTAAGGTGTTGGTAGGCACTTTCGCTGTCTAATCCATGGAATTTAGGGAGAAGTTGGATCACTCCCGGTTTTAAATCCACATTCCTTGCATTTTGTGGGAAAATTATGCATGAGGGAGTGCTCGCTTTTGCTAGTTGTAAGAAATCACGTAAAGTTCTTGGTCGGGGAACATTCTCAACCACATTCTGCCCCGTTTCAATTTGGTTTTGGCCCGGATTGGCCATCAGATTAGGTTAATTTACAGCCATGTTTTCAGACAAAATTGGAGAGTTTAGATGTCTCCTAGCACGTGGCTCTCTGTCAATTCCTTCTACTATCCCCCCTTCACTTATGAGTTGGTTATTGGAATCCCGAGCCCAATGTGGCATGCAACACCAAAAAAATATGAAACAAAGAGAAAGAAGAATTCTTCCTCCCTTTCTTTACTCTTCTCTAAGACCGAAGCACAAGGTGTCTTGCAATGGCTAAGCCAGAAGTAAGAATAGAGACCGATTTCTCTTGGTCAATAGGGGCTCAGAGAACTCCCCACCCACTCTTTGAATCTTTTGAGAAAAAGTGCAGAAAAAGGAGAAAGAGGAGTAGAGGTGAGAAAAGAAATCTCTGAGCACAAGGTGATCCAAGATGGCAGAGCCGACCAATAGGAATCCAGGTGGCACAAGGCCTACCTTTCAGAAATCCAAAAGGAGTCTCCACCCACTCTACAAGAGATGAATATGATAGGAATGAATAGGAGAAGGAGAACAGTTAGGTTTAGAAAGATAGAACCTCATTCGAGCACTTGAGATCCTTATGTCTTCTTCAACTTCCTAGAAATCCCTGCAAAAAGGAAAATCAAATAAAACAAACTAAGTTAGTCCGAGAATCCTAAAAATCCTAAATAGATGCTATTTTCAGAAATTTGTGAAAAATCGTAAAAGTCCCCGGCAACGGCGCCAAAAACTTGTTCGCTTCTCTAAGTGTAGGGTTGCGATGTAGTAATAATCTCGGTTAGACCGAGGTCGATCCACAGGGACTTGTGTAGGAATTCACAAACACATCTAATAGTGTCTATTGAGAGCTAACAACCAGATTTTGTATGAAATTGATGTAAGTAACAATTTTGAACTAAATTAAAAGTAAAAGATTATAAAAAGGCACTAGGGGTTCAAGGATCCACTTGTAGCAATCCTTGATGTTCAATCCGCTGTGGTTTCTCACTTTCTCAACTAGAATCAATATAAAGATCTATCTAGCCAGATGATAGAGCTGTTGAACCAAACAATCTGCCATATGTAAGACCAATGCATATAACTCACTCAATGCAAGCTAGGATGAGCATGCTCAATTGCATAGGTCAGTCCCAATTCCAATAGGCTCAGTTCACAATCATAACCATCCTCAAGTCCTGTCACAAGACAAGGCTAGATTATGATTTGAACTTGATTCAAATCACATGCACAGTCCCACATAGCACAGACTTTCAGAAAAATAGAACTTTGGTTGGAAGTTCCCACATGAAGATCATAGTACTAGAGCGTACTCCAATTCCTCAGATTATACAGGTCTAGACTAGCACACAACAATTAAGAACTTAAGTAATTCTCCCAAACATCCATGAGTCATCATAAGACTAAGAAAAACTACTTAGAACTTGTATTAACTTTAAACCATTGTTCATAATCATGAAAACCAATCTTAAAACCAACTAAAAACAAATTGAAACATCTTAGATCCACTACAAGCTTCACCTCTTAGCCCTAGCTAAGAGGTTTAGCCGTTCATGATCCAAGGAAACATGAAACAACTATGAAAAACATAAAACAGCAAAACAAACTAGAAGGAGTTGTGGAACTCCGAAATCCACTTCCGTTGCCTCCAACCTTGCTTAAACTCTTCCAAAATACCCTAGGAACGATCCCTAGGTGTCCTTTTATAGTGGGGAGGCTCCGTAACCTCAGAATATTTGAGAATTTACATAAAATTACGTAGTGAGCAGAGAAAATCAGTGCCAGAAATAGAAAGTTCAAATCTTACGCATGGCCGATCGGTCGCACGACCGGTCTGGGTGACTGGCCGACCCGTCATGACCGGTCTGGCTAGTCTTCTCATCAGTCCAGTAAGCTTTGGAGAAATTCCATCTTGCAATTTGATAGAGGGAGTAGTCGTGACAAGATAGATAAGAACGGTGATAAACATAAAGGAAAATCATCCAAAACTTCATCCGTCCGATGTTATGATTATGGTCAACGTGGCCGTATTGCCCCGAATTGTCCGAAAATGCCTAAACCGAAAGGTAAAAAGGCCATGGTAGCCACGTGGGATGATATGGAGGAGTCAAAATCTGAATCTAGTGACTCCAATAGTGATAAGAACCAAAATACAATGAGAGCTCTCATAGCTTCCACCACTACCTCTCTTCCTCCCAAACTAAGAGAGGATCCCGACGGCTTTCCCTTCTAGGAGAAGGAGTTCCCAACCCCTCACTACATGCTACATTTTATGAGGGTGTTGTGGAAATTTATTACCCTTAGGCTAATTAAAATAAACATAGTTAATGAGGGTAGCTATAAATCCTTCAATGGAAAATCTGAAGATTTTAAACTCATTTCTGTGTGTATGGGCAAATCAGATGATTCAAGCCTTATTAGCCCAAATTTTCATAATTTAGCCTTGCTTTTATTTGATATATTTGCTGTTAGATTATCATCCTACTTAAATTAGCTAATCTTGCTAAATTTCATGCTTAATTGTATGCTAATCTTTGCTTAGGTTTAGTCATGATGTACATCACTTGGTGAGGTTCGTTGATTGGGCTATAAGCCCTCGAGCTTTCAATGCTTAATATATATTGTTAGAACTAAAAGAAAAATCAAAACTGCTCATCAGCAATCTTTTTCTTTTCCTGTGTTCCTTTTATTTTGGGGGAATTCTGAGTATAGAGACATTCATAGACAATCATAAACAATCACAAAGTATACAAGAGAAAGCATCGCGAGGTGAATTTTATTCCAGAGATTCCGAGGTCTTTTACATTCCGGGCTGTGAACTGGTCACGAACCCTTAATTACATTAACGGATGATCACCCTTGATTAAAAGGCAAAAGTAAATGCATGCATGTATCATAAATGAATTAAATAAAGCATTAAAGGAGCATAAATATAAATAAAGCACAGCATAGACCACACAGAGATTTTTACGTGGAAACCCTTACGGGAGAAAACCACGGCACAAAGTGACAAGATTCCACTATGAATTTCAGTTATACAATAGATGGAATATCAAAGGGATAAAGCTCGGATAGATCGAGCAAGTAGTTTAAATCGTCAGGGATTATAGTCTCGAGTTCATGGTCGCCGAGACCAAGTCTAGGATTTATTATGAAATACTTCACCGTTAAGACCGGTTAGATGTTGGTCCCATACTCTTCGGGCATTCCTAGTTGAGTAGCAACCAGGATTTTAATCGAGTCGTATATCTCAGTGTCATGACGCGTCTCTGTGGACGATATGACTTTCAGGGATACACTTTACGGTTTCCGTTTAGTGCAACCAGGGCCAGTGACCGTCTCTGCTAGGACGGGTGACTTACTGGAACACTCCATGGGGTCTTAGTGCGACCAGGGTTTCAACCGAGTCGTATATCTCAGTGTCATGACGCCTCTCTATAGACGATATGACTTTCAGAAATACGCTCCACGGCGTCCACTTACTGCAACCAGGGCCAGTGACTGTCTCTGCTAGGACGGGTGACTTACTAGAGGGCACTCCATGGGGTCTTTGTGCAAACAGGGTTTCGACCGAGTCGTATATCTCAGTGTCATGACACGTCTCTATGGATGATATGACTTTCAGAAATACACTCTACGGCGTCCACTTACTGCAACCAGGGCCAGTGACCATCTCTGCTGGACGGGTGACTTACTGGAGGGCACTCCATGGGGTCTTTGTGCAAACAGGGTTTCGACCGAGTCGTATATCTCAGTGTCATGACGCGTCTCTATGGACGATATGACTTTCAGAAATACACTCCACGGCGTCCACTTACTGCAACCAGGGCCAGTGACCGTCTCATCTGGACGGGTGACTTACTGGAGGGCACTCCATGGGGTCTTTATGCAAACAGGGTTTCGACCGAGTTGTATATCTCAGTGTCATGACGCGTCTCTATGGACGATATGACTTTTAGAAATACACTCTACGGCGTCCACTTACTGCAACCAGGGCCAGTGACCATCTCTGCTGGACGGGTGACTTACTGGAGGGCACTCCATGGGGTCTTTGTGCAAACAGGGTTTCGACCGAGTCGTATATCTCAGTGTCATGACGCGTCTCTATGGACGATATGACTTTCAGAAATACACTCCACGGCGTCCACTTACTGCAACCAGGGCCAGTGACCGTCTCATCTGGACGGGTGACTTACTGGAGGGCACTCCATGGGGTCTTTATGCAAACAGGGTTTCGACCGAGTTGTATATCTCAGTGTCATGACGCGTCTCTATGGACGATATGACTTTTAGAAATACACTTCACGGCGTCCACTTACTGCAACCAGGGCCAGTGACCGTCTCTGCTAGACGGGTGACTTACTGGAGGGCACTCCATGGGGTCTTTGTGCAAACAGGGTTTCGACCGAGTCGTATATCTCAGTGTCATGACGCGTCTCTATGGACGATATGACTTTCAGAAATACACTCCACGGCGTCCACTTACTGCAACCAGGGCCAGTGACCATCTCTGCTGGACGGGTGACTTACTGGAAGGCACTCATTCCCTTAGCCACTCAACTGAAGGATCCCGCCTTGGACAGGACGCACATCAACTGGTCTTAACGATGAAATATTTCAGACGTTTAGAACTCTTTCATTATGGTTTTCGATGATAACCATAGTCCCCTTTCATTTAGTTTCATATCTCGATCCGGGATGAAATGAATTCATGCAATGGATGCAAATGAGTACAGTACAAAGTAACTATGCTTTATGCATGCTCGAGAGAGGATTGCATTTATGCTAGATGTTCAGTGTATCGGACAAATTATGCATTTGATTCGATCAATCGGCTTCGTATATATCTTTGTGTTATCAATATGTTGCCCTCGCGTCTTTGAGATCGCGATTGATTTCATTTGGCATTAGTAGATTTTCGGGCCATCAGGGCACTTCCCAAGGCCTGTTTACGATCTGATCGGAGGATTTGGTGAATACCTGTCATGATCGTCTTTAGATAGAGGTGGATTATGTCCACGAGGGTCGCAGTGCGATCGCATTTCGATTTGTTTAGTGTAAGTCGATTTTCGAGCCAACAGGGCACTTCCCAGGGCTAAAAATGACTAAGTAGTGGACCTGTTTATGGTCTGATCAAGGTTTCTCAGGGATCCTAAGATCAGGTAATCTCATTGTAATGCATGATTATGGTGTATCATGTTATGGCGGAGAGAAGTCTCCCTCTCGGGTTCGGTCAAATTCCGCCCGATTCCTCTCGATTTTGGCCATTTCTGGTTCTTTTGGAGGGATTTCTGAGGTTTGCAATATTGGCTAAGTGTAGGCCTTTTCGATCAAATTGCTGATTTGGCCCACTTCACATCGACCGTTGGCGAATCCGGTCCAGGGGATGGATAGAGGGCATTGATGTGTGTCTAGGAGTGCTGACGCGATCGGAAGGCAGGCCACGTCGAAGGCGAGCCACATCATGGAAGGCCCCACCTCCCCATCAGCGTCCAGGCCCATGGGAGGTTGAGTTGGTTTGGGCGCATGTGACTCCTCCTCAAGCGCATGTGGGAGAAAAGTAAGGAGAAAGAGGAAATGGAAGGGAGGTGAGCGCATGTGCCTACCCCTTGGGCGCACTTATGCGCATGTGGCCTCTCCATTGAGCGCACTGAGCGCATGTGGCCTCTCCATTGAGCGCACTGAGCGCATGTGGCCTCTCCCTTGGGCGCACTTGAGCGCATGTGGCATGAGGGAGTGAAGAGAAAGATGGCACTATGGGCGCATGTCCTCCAAGGACTTGGGAAATTTCCCATTTGTTTCCAACAAAAGGATGGGCGCATGTTGCTTCTCTTCCTCTTATTGCAACTCCGGTGGGAGAAATCCCTTTCCGGTTGTGGCATCCGGCGAGGTGTGGGCGCATGTGGATAGTCTACTGAGGATTCCGACAAGGATTTTACCTTGCTCTGCTGATCCTTTCCAGATAATGAAGCCTCTCTCTTTCTCAACAAGTGAGTGGGGTATTTATAGCACTTAATCGGGTAGCTACTCGGGTACCGGGCACATGTGGTTTGCAAAATGGAGGGCATGCGCATGGAAATATTCTGGAGAGACGAGTCATGCGCATGTGGGGATTATGCGCATGGAAATATTCTGGAGAGACGAGTCATGCGCATGTACCCATGCCCCAGGCGGATGTGGCATGTCATGGGCGCATGTGCCACTAGTATGGGCGCATGTGGCCTCTATGTTGGCCGCATGTGGCCCCACTTAGCATATTTTCATGATTTTTGTAATTTTTATTTTATTTAGAATATTGAAAAGGGAGAGAGAGAGCTCTCATGCGCATGTGGTGAGATAGTGAATGCATGTTTCCTTAAGACATTCGCATGTGGAGAGAGAGTGAACAAATGCATGTGGAGAGAGAGCGAACAAATGCATGTGGAGAGAGAGTGAACAAAGGCATGTGGAAATATGCACGCAATGACTTCAAACTTGATACTTAAGGTTTTCCGGGCATTCCGGATCATTTGGCGGTAATCTGCATGTCTGATTCCAGCCCAAAATGGTACTTGTAGGCTTTTGGGCCCTTATAGTCGGATAAGTCAGGGCAAAAAATGCATTTGGAAGCGCGCTGGTAAAGATATGCATCGTGCGACCTTGAAACTTGCAGGTTAAGGGTTTTAGGGCGTTCCAGATCTTTTGGCGGTAATTTGCATGTCCGATTCCACCCCGAAATAGCATTCATAGGTTTCAGTCACGATTGTGCATGTTAGGGCGGCACTGACATTTTTCGAGTATTTCGGATCTCAAAATCAGTCCAATTTGTCGTAGGTGGATCGCCGAATACTGTTTTATAATGGATGCAAATTTGAGCCCCAACATATATCATAGATGACCAATTGTGCATGATTAACTATGCTTAAATTAGTACATTTTCTTGTTAATCATGTTCTCATGCACGCTCCATGTTTTATATGTTCATGTACCCTATACTCTCTCTAGTTAGCATGCTTTAAAGTTATAACTATGACATACTATCTACTCTTACCTTAACCTTAATTGATGTATCATTAACGGAGAGATATTAGTTTGTCAATTGCTGACAAAAAGGGGGAGAAAGATCAAGTATCAACAAAATAAATTTCTGTTTTGTGTTTCAGGGTTTGACAGGTTATGGGGGAGCAAACTAAAGAGGAGCTGCTTAGTTAGGCATGTCAATAGTCCCGTATTTATTTCATTATCAATGTAATCTCTTGTTCATATACTTTGTTTAAGTAATTGACAAAGGGGGAGATTGTTAGTGCACTTTTCTGTGGCATACTAGTGCACCTTATTTCTTAATTACTTAGGTCAGTGAGTCTAGTGTCGGTTGAGCTTAATGAAGACGAAGACCGAAGACTCAAGATGGACCAGCTACATCAAGAAAGAAGAAGCAGGTAAAAGTGATGCCTTGGTGAGCCTTAACCTTGTACCTATCCAAAACCAGAAGCCTCTAGATGACCATGACCAATAGGCATACCCTTAGTCATCTTATATTGGCCTTAGGTGTCCCAAAAAGATCACCAAAAGAATGGCCAAGAGGTTTCATGTTCTGCTAAAAAACATAAACCAATACAGCAAAAAAAATGCTTGGTCGGGCACCCAACTAAGTGTCCACCGGGCGCCCGACCTATAGGGAAACCCGTCCAAGTGAGTTGGCCAGAAAATTAGAGGGCCATCGAGCTCCTGACCACAACCTGTCCGGGCACCCAACCAGTGTAAAAAATGTCCAGCTGCACAGACCCATTCTGGACTAAATTTCGGATGCCCGACCAAAGTGAGCACCGGGCACCCGACCAGTGAAAGTATGGTCATCAGGCGCACGACCATCCCTTGTCCGAGCGCCTAACCAACTCAAAAACTGTCCAGCGACCAAATCTCATTTCTGGACTGGATTTCGAGCGCCCGACCCAGTGTCCGTCGAGCGCCCGACCTTACGCGAATATGCCCGTTATTTGACCGTTGTGAGAAACTTTATAAAAGTAGGAAGTTCATTTTTAGGACTAAGAGGGAATTTTGAGGAAATAGAAGCCACCATTGCTAAAGATCATTAGAAGCTCTATTCCAAACATACAACAAGTCGTTCTCCTTGTGTTTTATCACAAGCTTAGGGCATTCAATGCCAATATGAGAATGAACTTGTTCCCTCTTGATTCTTAGGAGTTTAGACACCTTGATCATAGTTAAATCCCTTGTCTAAACACCACCTAGGAGAGTAAATAGGTGTATCCCTCTAGAAAACCCATTTCCTATTATTTGTAGAGGTTTCACCATTCCCTAGCACCTTGGGCATCTCCAATGGAGCATCACATGCAAGGAAGCTGATCTTGGAGCTGAAACCTTGGCAAAGCAGCAGCATCAAAGATCAGGGGAGCTCAAGGGGAGCTGATTCAAGCAAGGGGGAGCAAGAAGAAGCAAGCCGAAGCGGCGATACAAAGGGGCTCAATCCGACAAGTAAGTTGTCTATTGTAAGAGTCTGTTTCCAGTACTCTTTTCCTGTGAGGAATTGAGTGTAGAGTTTGTTTGTCAAACTCACATTCTAGGGTCGTTTGCTAATCCTTGGCTTTTTTATTGAGCCTAATAATCTAGGGACGTTTGTCGTTCCTTGGCTTGTTTGTCGGCTTAAAGACTAGGGGTTATTTGGCACTCCTTGGCTCATTTGTCGGGCCTAAATTCAGGGACGTTTGCCATTCCTTGGCACGTTTGGCGGGCCTAAAAAAGTCTTCAAGGGGAGCCACCAATACGGGTGTGAACGTGTAGGTTGAGAGGAACCTGTAAACTCTCCAGTTGGGTGGATCTGATTTAAAACACCTTGGTTGTAAGGAACCAGATTTAAACTCCCTGGTAAATGCCTGTAAGACCCGTACCCCAATTAACCGACCGTACATTTAGTTTCCAATGCCAGTACATCCAGGACTGACCAGATCAACGATATCTTATCACGACCTTGATTTAGTATCGCAACGACCTAAGACTTGTACCCTTGCGATCGCGCGGGCGCCACGATTCCAACGCTGAGCGGCATGCTCTGTTTCGATACCCAGTTTGAAAGATGCATTCATGTGCGTAAATCAAGGTGGGCCATGCTACATATGCACGGCGTGGGCCCCACTTGCACAAATCCCAAGGTTGTCCCATCAATCAATCAAATATCTCATCAATCAATCACCATCACCCTCACCCATACCCCTCTCATCACCCTAGTCTACACACACCATACCCACCCCATTACTCTCTCACCTCCAAAGTCAACACAACCCATACCTCTCATGCCCTCTCCCATCACATCATCATCACCTCATGCACCCACCTCTCTACCCATATAAGATCCATACATGGGGGGGTGGGTCTTCTCATTCCCATTTGCAAGAAAGAAGAGTGAAAGAGAAAGAGAGAAAGGAGAGAGAAAGAGATTTGAGAGAAAGAGAGTGAAGAAAGAGATTTGAGAGATTTGAGTGAGATTAGAAGAGAGATTAAAGGAATTGAAGGAAGAGATCCAAGCTTGGAGGACCCCAATCATCATCCAGACCGTCCGATCGTTAAACCGACCCCATCCAACCGTCCAACCATCATTGTGAGTGCAAAATTTCCCCCTTTTTCTCATTTACCTTTCATTTTATTTCCTTGGGCCCACCTTGTGATGGGCAATGAGATGGATGGGCTGGATCGTCCATGAATGGGCCCCACATTCTGATATATAATAATAAATAAATAAATAAAAGAGGAGAGAGAAGATGGCCGTTGGACAGACAGCGTCCAGAGGACGCTACTGCCCAGCAGCGCCTGGGCTAAAGCCCTTTTGGGCGTTGGCATTGGGTTCCCACTCGTGGGACCCACCTTGATGCATGTATTCGATCAACGCCGCCCATCTGTTTCTCCAGCCCATTTTAGGACTGGACACAAAAAATGAAGTAGATCCAGATCTCAGGTGGACCACACCATAGAAAACAGTGGAGATAACGATGTCCACTATTGAAACTTCCGTGACCCACCGTGATGTTTGTAGACGGAATCACCAGTCCAATATTGGACTCTATGGGCTCCCCATGATTTGGGGAACCTGATGAAAGGATTGGATCATACCCATGTGGGCCCCACTTGATATAAACAGAAAAGAAAAAAAAACCAGCCTCTGGACGCTGGACGTTCACAGCGTCAGAAAGCTGGAACAATCCAACGTCACCTGGACGGTTTGAATGGGTCCCCACTCGTGGGACCCACCTTGATGTTTGTGTGTAATCCATGCCGTCCATCTGTTTTCCCAAATCAATTTAGGGCCAGAGCCCAATTCTGATATAGATCCAGATCTTAAGCGGACCGCATCACATGAAATAGTGGAGAAAATTATGTCCACTGTCGAAACTTCCTCGGACCACTTTGATGTTTGTGGACCAATTCACCTACCCAATATTGGGCTCATTGGGTCCCCCACGAACTGGGAAACTTGATAGTCATAGTGGATCATCCTTATGTGGGCCCCACTGGACTAAAACCAAGACAAACAAACAAATATATATATATATATATATATATATATATATATATATATATATATATATATAAAGGAAAGAAGGAGAGGCCAGCTGGTTGCCCACTGATGCTGGGCTCTCTAACGCTGGGAGTACCTAGCGTCCGTCCTGGGCTCGTGATGCCAAGCTAGTGGCCCACTCTGTGGGTCCCACAATGATGTATGTGTTATATCCACACCGTCCTTCCATTTGGGAGATCATTTTAGGGCATGATCTGAAGAATGAGACAGATCCACATCTCAAGAGGGCCCCACTTGAAGAAAACAGTAGGGACAGTGACCCTACCATTGAAACCTTCCTACGGCCCACCATAATGTTTATTTGAGATCCAACATGTTCATAAGTTCACACATGCATGGGAGAAATGAAAACAAAAATATCAGCTTGATCGAAAGCTTCTGTGGGCCCCACTTCAGTGATGTTTATTTGTCATCCAACAGAAAGGACGCTGGCTAGGCTAGTTGGGCTGCCCAGCTAGTGGCCCACTCATGGGACCCACTTAGAATGTATGTGCTTTATCTATTCCGTCCATATGTTTTTCCAGCTCATTTTAGTGGTTGAGCCCAAAATTTAAGCATATCCAAATGTCAAGTGGACCATGCCACGGGAAACAGTGGGAATAATGATTTCCACCGTTGAAACCTTCCCAGGCCCTACAGTGATGTTTATTTGTCATCCAACCTGTACCTAAGATCACATGAATATGGATGGAGGAGAAAACACAAATATCTGCTTGATCCCAAAACTTCCTGAGACCCAGCCAGGTACCACGCTGCCTAGTAGGTGGCCCACCCTGTGGGTCTCACCATGATGTATTGTCTTATTCATGCTGGCAATCTGTTTTTCCATATTATTTTAGGACATGGCCCCAATAATGAGGCAGATCCAAATGTCAGATGGACCACACCCGCAGGGAATAATGCTCATTGATGCCCACCATTGAAAACTTTCTTGGGGCCACTGTGATGATTATTTTCATCCAACTGAAGGTTTTAGGCACATATTTGGGTTCCACCTTGATGGATGTTGGGTATACCTTGTTGTTCTTCTTGGCAGGGGTGTGGGCCCAGTTTTGGGTGGGCCACACGTAGAAAATAAGGGTGGTTGAATGCCTACCATTGGAAACTTTACAGAACCCATCTGTTATGTTTATTTGCCATTCTTCCTGTTCATAAGTCACCCAACCATGGGTGGGGTTCCACACGTGTGGTGTGCGAGCCCCACCATGGTGTTTGGTTGCCATCTCACTTGATTAGTGGGAAAGCACAAATATCAGGTTGATCCCAAACTATTGGGGCCCATTGATGTATGTGGCTTCCCCACTCCTTTGTGCAGTTATCCCCAACCACGAGTCTACCTTGTTATGCATGTGTTCTATCCACGTCAGCCATTGGCCACTATGGTGCAATATGTATGTTGCCCATCAATTAGGACCGCCTTAATTTTGTGCTTGATCCAAACCATCCAAATGAATGGACCTTAGCATGTTATGTACATGATGGCCTTGGGACCACCTTAGTGTGCGTGTTTGAGTGACCACGTTGTCCATCCCGTGGATCCCCCTTGATGATTAGTTGTGTAAACCCTTATTGAAAGGTCATCCCTAAAGTTCGCTCGATCCAAGTCACAGGGCTACCTTCTTAAACTCACCCTGTTGAACCGTCTTGTCAATTCACCTTGTTAACTCACCATGTTGACCCGCCTTGTCAACCTGCCTTATTGACTCACCTTGTTGACTCACCATGTTGATTGATCCTGGTAACCCAGCTTGTTGTATACTTATATGACTCACCCCTCCTACCCTTGTACCCAACTATTAAAGACCACCATATCGTGTATATCCCATCCACACCGTCCGTTTACCTTTAGGACGAGTGTGGGGTCGATCCTTAACATTAGTAGGTCATCTAGGTCATCAATTATATGGAGCCTATCTTGATGTATGGGTTGGCTGCGTCATCCTTCTTCGCACCCCATCGTGTTGTCCATCTACCTCAAGACTATCTAATCACCTATGTTCCATTGTCATGTTGTTTATCTGTCTTGCAGCCCATCCTACATTAGTGTCTCGCATCTATGTTGTTCCTTTTATGAACCAATCGTTAATATATATATATCCCTACTGTGCTACCGCACTATGGGTCTCGAAATGATTTTGGGTATTCTACTCTTGCCACTCAAGTAGGTTATACCTTTGATGTGTCGGTAGTGTATTTAATCATTTTCTTTCCGTTTGGGTTATCTAAATGTTGAAGGCTAATCCACACCGTTCAATTGTTGGACCATCTGTGTTGTTGTATACCATCCATTTAGGGTCCTATCTCTTTGTGTTTGCTTGTGTTATAAGTGAATTATCTTTTTATGATGTTTTTAATATATTTGTTGCCACACGTAGTGTTGTTTGGAATACTCATATGTGATCTATATACTATATGCTTCGACGACCACCATGCATGTGTAATGAGTATGCATCCTGAATCACCATTGTTAGTTGGGGACCACTAGGGCATAAACGCATTCATAAAGCATTCAAGATGTAGTCGCGCAAATGTAATTCACGTGCTTTCTATCGCAAACCTCTCCAATAGGTATGGGGCTATTTGAGGACAGGAGTCTATCATCCTGACTTATACTGTATGGTAGGAATAGCTTAGTGTTATAGGCAAAATGATGGAGATAAGATTTCACGCGGAAATGCCCAAAACGTCCATTCGACTCTCGAGATTATCTCATCGAGAGTCGAATATCGGATAGGTACGAGACGTCCATTCGACTCTCGAGATTATCTGATCGAGAGTCGAATGTCGGATAGGTACGAGACGTCCATTCGACTCTCGAGATTAGCTGATCGAGAGTCGAATGTTTGATAGGTGCGGGACGTCCATTCGACTCTCGAGATCACCTGATCAAGAGTCATAGATTGAAAAATACGGAGCAGCTATTCGCAAGTCCCGAGTCTTCATAACCGATAGTCAAATACGGCAAAGCTCGATCCGCGAGCAGACCTTCTCACAAGTCGTTGAAAGACATTACACCCAAAATATGTACTTGGACTCGCGACCACATTTTAACCTGCGAGCAGCTTTACTACGGGCGTCTCCTTCCTTTTCGGAGGCCGTGACTCCCAGCTACGGGCGTCTCCTTCCTTTTCGGAGGCCATGACTCCCAGCTACGGGCGTCTCCTTCCTTTTCGGAGGCTATGACTCCAACTATGGCTTCCGGCCGGATCCAGTCGGATTTCAAGGGATTACCATCTAGGGGCGTGATTGTTGGAATAAATCATTGGGTTGGATCTGACTAAAAAGATAGGATCTTATCCCATGAAATCAGCGGATTCTCAGTATCGTATGCGACATCAACGGGATTTCGACATCTCACGTAACAGATTGGATTGTTTCAGATCTATATAAGGGGATGGCTCCCTTGAATAGGAGGTACGTACTCATCATTCAATTTTGGTCCCGTTTTGCTTGGCTTCTCTACTGTGGCCTAACTTAAGCGTCGGAGGGCTAACGGCTGGTCCCCAGCCACCCTTATTCGCTGTCTTGCTTCAGGTCTGGTGGTGGAAATCCTCCTGGAGCGAAGGAGAAAAGCCGGAGGATCTCGTTACAAAATCTGACATTAACAGTTTGGCGCCGTCTGTGGGAACGAATTGATCATTAAAATCAATCGTGTTAACCACCGATCAAAATCCTTCGGTGATGCCTCCTAAAAAGACAGTTCACCCTTCAACTTCGAGGCAGGCACCACCTCCACCCGGTGAGACGGAATCCGCACCTGCCCTCCCACCTGTTCCGACGGATATCCCTCAAGGAGCCCCAAATATGCCATCAACAAATCCATTATTGGAGGCCTCTGGAAATCAGGATGATGTCCTACGATTCCTCGGGAACACTCTCCTAACTCTAAACGCCGGAGTTCAGGCACTGTCAAATCGACTTGATCAGCACTTCCCTGAACCGCAAAGACAACCCTCCGAAGGGTTACCACCGCCACCCGTACCAGTTGCTCCCAGGCATTCTATGGATGAACCACAGGTCCCACCACTTGGCGGCCATCCCCCTGTGCCGTCTCCACATTCTATACATTCCAGTTCGTCTCGACAACCTCAACCGCAAGGCTCCACCGCCGAAACGTCTAGCTATACCTTGCCATGGGAAGGAGATCTCAAAAGAATCCAAGACCGTTTTGATGTCATGGAGCAGAGATACCAGGCAAATCGGCCATCTGCTGTCATGGCGGCAATACATCAATCTGAATCTCCCTTCACAAGCGAGGTCATGGAAGCCCCATTGCCCAGAAAGTATCGAACGCCTGTTATCGCTCCGTATACAGGCATTGGCGATCCTCTGGAACATCTGGAAACATATAGGTCCCTCATGGAGTTGGAGGGACATGGTTCAGAAATCATGTGTAGGGCTTTTCCCCTTACATTGAAGGAAGCGGCTCGTACGTGGTTTCGGGGGTTAAAGCCACTTTCCATCAGTTCCTTTTCTCAATTATCGGAGATATTTCTTTCTCAATTCATGGGAAGTATTCGCATTAAAAAGTCAGCCTCCCATCTGATGAATCTGAAACAGCAACATGGGGAGACAATAAAAGAGTTCACAGTACGGTTCACTGCCGAAGCCGTTCAAACCGAGGGTTACACTGAAGAAAAGGGTCTCACAGCCCTCATTGCTGGAATAACGAGCGAGAAATTTAGGTTTGCCTTAGATAAGAGCCCGCCGAAAACTATGGCGGAATTCCAAGCCAAAGCTCAGAAATATATCAATGCAGAAGAAGTCGCATTGACACGCCATGGAGTACAAAGTAAGAAACGCAAGCCAGAAGGAACTTCTACAGATAAAAAATACCATCGTGATCAGCACGATCGTTCTCCCAAGAAGCCTTACTCTGGTAAATATCATAATTACACTCCTCTTAATCGGTCTCCTGAAAAGGTTCTAATGGAGATAAAACACAAGCCATATGTGAAGTGGCCTGCAAAGATTAAATCCGATCCTGAGAAGAGAGATAAGAGTAAGTTCTGTTACTTCCACAAAGATCATGGGCATAGGACCCAGGACTGTATCTCTCTACGAGACCATATCGAAGCCCTCATTCGAAAAGGCCATCTCCAGGATTATGTTGCTCCTAAAAATAGGTCACCAGAAAGGGCGAAAACCTCATCTCGCCAAAAGGAACCGTCTCATCATCAAACCGACCAAGAGGATGCTGAGCCTACAGGAGAAATTCGTACTATCGTCGGGGGTCCAGCATGCGGGGGTGACTCTCAAGCTTCAAGAAAGGCATACGCCCGAAAGGCGTCCAAAGAACCCCAGCAGATCTATTGGCTGGAACAAACGTCCAACTCTTCGAAGGCTATTCCTCCCCCAATTTCTTTCACCCTCGAAGATGCAGCGGGAATTCATTTCCCTCATGAAGATTCCATCGTAGTCACATTGAAGGTATCAAATTATCTGACTCATCGAATTATGGTGGATACAGGTAGCTCGGCCGATATTCTGTATTTGGAGGCTTTCGACAAGATGGCACTTGCCAGAAACCTCCTCAAGCCAGTATCGACCCCTCTAGTCGGCTTTGGAGGAGAAGTGGTGACACCCGAAGGAAGTATCGATCTCCCAGTCACCTTTGGGGAGAGTCCAGCGAAGACCACCGTCTTCGTAAGCTTCCTCGTCGTGGATCGAAAATCAGCATATAACGCCATCTTGGGGAGACCGTCTCTAACTAAGGTTGGAGCGGCCTTGCACCCTTCATATTTATGCGTTAAATTTCCGACCCCAAATGGCATAGGGGTCGTGCGAGGAAGTCAGCAGGAGGCACGGTCCTGTTACCAGATAGCCCTCCAAGATCGAAAGAAGGCTCAAGCGACACCTGTCATGGAAATAGTTCAAGGATCATCCGACGTTCTCGCCACCGCGTTGGATCCAAGGGAAAGTGCTCTGAAATCAGGAACTCCAGGGGAGGAAACAGTGGCGATTCGCTTGACCGAAGACGACCAGTCTAAGATCGTGTATATCGGTTCCTCCTTAAACAGTATCCACCGCGAAGATTTGATCCGTTTCCTCACTGAATACCAGGACGTGTTTGCTTGGTCTCATAAAGATATGCCGGGCATCGATCCTGATGTCATCGTACATCGTCTCAACATTGACCCGAAGCATAAACCCGTACATCAGCGTCGACGTGCCTTCACTGCAGAAAGACAAATGGCGATCAAAACTGAAGTTGAGAAGCTGCTCGCGGCAAATTTCATAAAAGAAGTTGACTACCCACAGTGGGTCGCCAACGTAGTTCTCGTCCGGAAAGCTAATGGCAAATGAAGGATGTGCGTCGATTATTCAGACTTAAACAAAGCATGTCCCAAAGATAGCTTCCCGACACCACGAATCGACCAGTTGGTCGACTCGACAGCTGGACACGCCCTCCTCAGTTTTATGGATGCTTACTCTGGTTACAACCAGATTATGATGCATCCACCTGATGGCCAACATACTGCCTTCATCACAGATCGAGGACTATATTGCTACTAGGTAATGCCGTTTGGTCTCAAAAATGCAGGGGCCACTTATCAGCGTCTTGTCAACAAAATATTCGCTGCTCAAATCGGTAGGAACATGGAAGTTTATGTTGACGATATGCTTGTGAAAAGCATCGATGAAGATGACCACATTCCTGATCTTCGTGAAGCCTTTGATCTGATGAGGAAGTATCAGATGAAATTAAATCCAGAAAAATGTGCGTTTGGAGTATCTGCAGGGAAATTTCTTGGGTTCATGGTTGGCCAACGTGGAATTGAGGCGAATCCCGAAAAGATTAAAGCATTGCTAGAGATGAAATCCCCAGTGACTCTGAAGGACGTTCAGCGTCTAGCTGGTCGCATCGCATCATTGAACAGGTTCATCTCGCGAGCATCCGACAAGTGCCTGCCCTTCTTCAAACTCCTTCGTGCAACGGCCAAGTCTGATTGGAAGTGGACACCTCAATGTGAAGAAGCTTTTCAACAACTAAAGCAATACATGAGCGCTCCCCCCATTTTATCTAAACCTGTGGCACATGAGCAACTCATTCTTTATTTATCTGTGTCTTCCACGGCCGTTAGTGCCGCTTTAATAAGAGAAGATTCCGGGGTACAAAGGCCAGTTTATTATATCAGTCGAGCAATGGTTGATGCAGAAACTAGGTATTCTGATTTGGAGAAACTGGCCCTAGCCTTAATCACGGCAGCTCGAAAACTGCGACCATACTTTCAAGCCCATGCCATTTTAGTACCAACAAATCATCCACTACGTCAAGTCCTTCAAAAGCCTGAGGCTTCCGGGCGCTTAACTAAATGGGCGGTCGAGATCAGCGAGCATGATATTTCATTCTGTCCTAGGACCGCAGTCAAAGGCCAGGCCGTGGCTGACTTCATCGCCGAATTTACATATTCTTCTGAAGATAGCGTCATGACAAGCGACCAGACTTCTTGGTCGCTCTTTGTGGACGGGTCGTCACGGGCCAGTGGCAGTGGGGCGGGCCTGATTTTAGTGGCTCCAGACGGGTCGCATTTTCAATACGCCCTGCGTTTTGAATCACGTGTCTCCAATAATGAAGCAGAATATGAGGCCCTTATTGTTGGCCTCGAGTTAGCTGTTGTCCTCGCCGTCCAGAATTTGATAATTCATAGCGACTCCCAGCTCATTGTCAACCAAGTTCTTGGCGAATTCGAAACCAAAGAAGAAAGAATGGCCTTATACAAGTCTCGTGTCCTCATCCTGCTCGCCAAACTGAAGACTTACAAAATATTCCATATCCCGCGCGAGCAGAACCAACTGGCCGATTCCTTGGCAAAACTCGCTTCTGCACCAGAATCAGAACTATCGCATTCGATCCCCATCGAGCACCGTCAACATTTGAGTATCGATCAAGTGACTCCCGAGCAAGTTATATCGGTACAATCGTCTCCATGCTGGATGGATCCTATCATCCTTTATCTCAGAGATGGATACCTACCAGAAAATAAGAAAGCTGCAAGACAAATTCAGCTTCGAGCTGCCAGGTACACCTTACAAGATGGAATCTTGTTGCGAAAAAGCTTCTCCTTGCCTTATTTGAGGTGTCTTCACCCAGAAGAAGCACATCGTGTTCTAGATGAAGTACACCAGGGGGCATGTGGTAATCATCCCAGGGGGCGATCTCTAGCATATAAAGCGATGAGGCAAGGATATTATTGGCCTACTATGAAAGCAGATGCCATAGAATTTTCTAAAAAATGCGACAAGTGTCAACGATATCAACCTATACCTCGCGTACCGTCTGAGCGGATGACCCCAGTCGACAGCCCTTGGCCTTTTGCTCAGTGGGGGATCGATATCATCGGTCCCTTACCTATGGGAAAGGGACAGAATAGGTTCGCGATCGTGGCGGTTGATTATTTCACCAAATGGGCCGAGGCAGAACCATTAGCCAAAATTACTGAAAAACAAACTACTAAGTTTATGTGGAGAAATATTATATGTCGCTTCGGACTTCCTCATACCATAATTACCGATAACGGAACGCAGTTCGACAACGCAGCCTTTGATGAATTTTGCGACAAATGGAAGATACGTAATCTCCGCACTTCTCCATATCATCCACAGGCGAATGGGCAGGTCGAGGCAGTGAATAAAATTATAAAGCATCATTTAAAGACCAAGCTAAGTGAATGTAAAGGGGTGTGGCCAGAACTTCTGCCAGAAGTATTATGGGCCTATAGAACCACGGCTTGCACATCGACAGGTGAAACTCCTTTCTCCTTAGCATTTGGTGTTGACGCAGTGGTACCCGTGGAAATTCAAGTGCCCTCATATCGGATCGAACAGTATGATCCCGCGAGCAATCAGGAAAATATCCGACTTCATCTCGATCTCTTGGAAGAGCGAAGAAATGCTTCCCAAGTACGAGTGGCGGCATATCAACAACGTATTGCTCGTTATCGGAATGCAAAGGTTCGACCTAGATCTTTCCAGTTCGGAGATTTGGTACTAAGGCGAAATCTTGGAATTCCTGTTCGTTCATTGGATCCGAATTGGGAAGGCCCGTATCGGGTTATTAGGGTTGTGCGACCCGGTACTTATTATCTTGAAGACATGCAAGGGAAGCCTGTACGTCGCCCTTGGCACGTGGAGCATTTGCTAAGATACTACCCCTAGATTCGATGTAGTTTATCATAACATCTTATGAATAAAGTGAAAGATATCTTTTGGCCGCTACTCCATTTATATGGACCGGAATAGCCCTGAAGAGTGCTTACACGTCCTCTTGGCCAATTGCCTACCTTTGGTAGGATTGAAATCATTACTAGTTGGTCGCTTCTCCATTCTCATGGACCTGAACAGCCCCGAAGAGAATGAATACCATCTCTTGACCAACCTTCTACCCTTGGTAGAATCAAAATCTCAATCGATAGATCAGTCTATCTCAACGCGGACATGGTCTCACGACCCCCGGATTGAGTCTAATTCATTTTTTCATAATCTCAATCGATAGATCAGTCTATCTCAACGCGGACATGGTCTCACGACCCCCGGATTGAGTCTAATTCATTTTTTCATAATCTCAATCGATAGATCAGTCTATCTCAACGCGGACATGGTCTCATGACCCCCGGATTGAGTCTAATTCATTTTTTCATGAGTTAGTTACTCGCGATTGGTGAGAGGAGGAATCGCACTCCAAAATGCGAGCACCACAGCTCGTGCCCAAATTAGGGCAGCGAACGGGGTCACATCCTGATCGCGAGCAGCTTAGCTCATGCTCGAATTAAAGAGTCACATCTCTGACGAATCCATTCAAGATTAACAAGCAAAAAATAAAAGATGAAGGGAGAACAGCAACGAAACAGCGACACTTCCAAAAACATCTTTTCATTAATAATCAGATGATTACATATACATTTGTATAAAAGAAAATAAAAGGAAATCAATCGCTAGGAGGAGCCACGCTCTCGACTTCAGGGCCCATTTCAGGAGCCCCTCCAGCCTGCGTGGCTTCGGTCACCTCGTTCTCGGCAGCAGCTTGCTCTTCTGCAGCTATGATGGTCGCGACTCGACCGAATTCCCCCATATCGAAGGATGGGATCATTCGTTGCACTACTCTCAGTGCAAAGTCTCGACCAGCATCGTATGACTCATATCGTTCATCGTCATACAGCTGCGAAGTCCGGAACTCGGAAACTGCCCGAGTACCTTCCTCCGAGAGCATTTTTACAAGGGCGACTCTCTCCTCGTCCCAGTGGATCGAGTCGTCCTTAAGCTGCGCAAGAGCGGTGCGCTCCCTAGTCAGGTTATCGTAGGCCTCCTTGAGCTGCGACCTGGCTCCCGCGAATTGCTCCTCTAATGAGATCTTGTCCTGTCGGAAGATCTCCCTCTCTCTCTCTGCCTTCTCCTTCAGACCCGTGAGCTTCGCGTAGTCTGAGTCCAAGGCCTGATACCTGTCGGTCAGGACTTGGATCTTCTCAATGAGGATCTTTTTCTCCTCATCTCTCTTCGAGATCACTGCCTCACGAGCCTTGAGCAGTTGATCTCTTCCTTGAACTGCCTTTTCCAAGGCAGTCCTCTTTCCCTCAGCCTCCTCTATCGTGCGACGGGCGGCAACGATATCACGCCTCGTTCGCAGAATCAGATCTAAACCCTGCAAAGAGATGAAAAATATAAGATTTCTGGAACGTATCAACAGGTCGAAACAGATCTTGACAAAGTCTTACCTGAACCATCCTCATCCCCGCTTCAAGGATAAGGTTCTCAGGGCTTGGCTCGGGGAGAGAGCCGAAGGCGTGAGGCGGAACGTTCTCGAACAAGAACTTACACACAGGGTGGAGGTGGCGTGGAATCGAGTACGTCCCGCTCCCAGACGGTTGGGCAACGACCAAACCGGTCTGCTCGCGAGGTGGAGGCATGGACTCGCGAGCAGGTCCCTGCTCGGCAGCTGGGACCAGTTCCCGAGCAGGGGTTGGCTCTTGAGGCTCTACCTGCTCTCGAGCCTCTTCAGCTGGGGGGCAGCTGGACCCCACCCCATCTGGGGAATTGTCTGCAATGTTGATCACTGGTGGCCCAGGTGCGACCACCAGTGAAGGGATAGTAGGCCCAGCTGGGGGCCCCCGCCATGCTCGCGGGAAGGGCAGGCTGATCGCTGCCCGCGCGGATGGAAGATTGAGACGGTTCGGCAGGGGTTCTCTTCTGCCTTTTGGAACCTGTGCCCTTCAGACGGGGCAGTAGGCCTCTCTTCTCTCCAGCCTTCGTCATTTCGACTTCTCTCCGGGATATGAGGCCTGCTGCTGCAAGTCGCGAAGGAGATAAGCAAGCCTCGATATGCCTATCTCCGACAGGCACCTTATACACCTTGACGATCTTCTCGTTGATCCCACCCTTCAAATTCGGTTTCCGCAATGCCGGGATACCTGCGAGCACAAATAATGGTCAAACGAAGCAAAACCCTAAAAATTATTCTAAGGGAACTGCACAATACGGGATTGTGTCTACCTTCACAGAAAAACCGAGTCACTCCTGGACACCTGGAGGAGGCAGACTCCCAGCTCCCGGAAGCATAGAACCACCGCTTCCTCCAGCCGGGATAGTTCGAGGAGGGCTTACCCAACACGAAGTTATCCCGGTGCCAGTAACATAAATAATACCAGCCTTCGCTGGATGGAGCTTTCTTCAGGCGGAACATACGGAGGAACTCCTCCGCCGTGAGTTCCCCGTTGCCAGCCTGAGCCCAAAGGGCAAAAGAGCCCAAAACCACCCTCCACCCGTTCACAATAAGTTGCCCAGGGGCAATCTTGTAACACCGTAATACATCGCGAACAAAGGGATGGAGGGGAAGGCGTACCCCCAAGATGAGCTGGTACTCGTAAAATGCTACGCATCCTGGGGGGGGGAGTCGGGTGTTTCTCCACCTCCGGGCAAGCGGAGAGTTACAGAGTCAGGGATTTGGTATCTCTCCCGTAGCTCAGCCAGCCGGTCCTCCGATAAAACGGAAGGATATCCGGCTGCTGTGTATCTCCCCGCCGAAACCCTTGCACTGCTGGAGGCAGAGGACTCCGGAGTGGCATCGCCAAGGGGGACAGTAGTCTCGTCAGAGTTCCCAGCCATGGGGAGATGAAAATAAAGAAGACGAAAAAGGAAGTATACCGAGAAAAAGAAAGATTGAACACCGGAAGAGGAAGAAGAATGGAAAGAAAGGGTTGCAGGATTCTTTCGAAAAACTTCTGTAGAAAATCAAAGAAATGGCGGACTCCGTATATTTATAGGCAATCATTCCGCCGTATCTGATGGCACGTGGCAGTCCCTCGTTGGACACAGCGCTCGAGCAGGCACGCCCATTAACTCCTCAAACACGTGGCGAGCGCCCCTTCATTTTCCATCAGCGAAAAGGCTGCGGAAAGCTGGCGCTCATTAATTTCAGCCCATCATGAGGGGTGTCGTTCTCGATGAAGGTAGCGAGCGGTTTCGTGTGATAGTGAGCCAAGTCCTTTCCTTAAGAATTCTTGGCGGCAAGGACTTGGGGGGCATCTGTTATAGGCAAAATGATGGAGATAAGATTTCACGCGGAAATGCCCAAAACGTCCATTCGACTCTCGAGATTATCTGATCGAGAGTCGAATATCGGATAGGTACGAGACGTCCATTCGACTCTCGAGATTATCTGATCGAGAGTCGAATGTCGGATAGGTACGAGACGTCCATTCGACTCTCGAGATTAGCTGATCGAGAGTCGAATGTTTGATAGGTGCGGGACGTCCATTCGACTCTCGAGATCACCTGATCAAGAGTCATAGATTGAAAAATACGGAGCAGCTATTCGCAAGTCCCGAGTCTTCATAACCGATAGTCAAATACGGCAAAGCTCGATCCGCGAGCAGACCTTCTCACAAGTCGTTGAAAGACATTACACCCAAAATATGTACTTGGACTCGCGACCACATTTTAACCTGCGAGCAGCTTTACTACGGGCGTCTCCTTCCTTTTCGGAGGCCGTGACTCCCAGCTACGGGCGTCTCCTTCCTTTTCGGAGGCCATGACTCCCAGCTACAGGCGTCTCCTTCCTTTTCGGAGGCTATGACTCCAACTATGGCTTCCGGCCGGATCCAGTCGGATTTCAAGGGATTACCATCTAGGGGCGTGATTGTTGGAATAAATCATTGGGTTGGATCTGACTAAAAAGATAGGATCTTATCCCATGAAATCAGCGGATTCTCAGTATCGTATGCGACATCAACGGGATTTCGACATCTCACGTAACAGATTGGATTGTTTCAGATCTATATAAGGGGATGGCTCCCTTGAATAGGAGGTACGTACTCATCATTCAATTTTGGTCCCGTTTTGCTTGGCTTCTCTACTGTGGCCTAACTTAAGCGTCGGAGGGCTAACGGCTGGTCCCCAGCCACCCTTATTCGCTGTCTTGCTTCAGGTCTGGTGGTGGAAATCCTCCTGGAGCGAAGGAGAAAAGCCGGAGGATCTCATTACAAAATCTGACATTAACACTTAGCATACTTTGTAGCCCTTGGTGGGAGATTCTTTGGCTAGCGACCTGCCGCACTATGACTCGATCATTCATATGTGTCCCCTCATCTTAATCATATCTCAAATAGGTTGGACTAGATTGCTTTATTGCCATCGTGGTAGATTGACTACTTGTTGGCACTCATACTGTATGCTTGGCTCATGCATCATGAATGCTCGGCTCATATGATTGTCTTGTATCAACCGGCCATAGCGGCCGCGATTGTCGTGCAGTTCATTACCAGTCGACGTTGACATTGTATTTGAGACCCTATAGTTTTATGGTGCTCTTTGGAGACTTGCTGTTGAGCTCTTAATTGTGCATATTCTAACTCCAATTCATCACTCATTATGCACGGTTTACATGTTTAAATGACTACTTTAATGCATGAGTTGTGATTGTAGGGACAAGATGGAGATTTCACTGATTCAAGGCTAAATAGAGCTACTTTACAAGCATTGAAGACCACAAGATCAAGCATGAAAGGGTAGAAGAAAGAAGCAAAGGAGAGAAGAAAAGAAGACAGAGAAAAGCCATCTGCGACCGGTCGTCCAAAGCTTAGGACCGGTCGTCTGACCGGTCTGGCTACTCTACAGAAGAAAGCTTTCTGCACATATGTCTCTGGACCATCTGCGACCGATCGTGCGACCAGTCATCCACACCTCAGACCGGTCGTGCGACCGGTCCTTGAATTAAAATTGAAGATTGAAAAATTATGCAAACTCGCTGGACAGATTTGGACATTTTGCGACCGGTCGTGCGACCGGTCGTCCACAAGCTCAGACCGGCCATGCTACCGGTTGTACCTGCGTAAACAACAGCTTCTAAATTGGGCTCCGAAATTCCCTGCACAAGTGCGTAAATCCTTGCGCAATCTGGAAGTTTCTTACGTAAGCTATAAAAGGACTTCTTCCCTTCATACCAGAGGATGCTAGGACGTGGGGATTGCTTGGGAGATGGATTCTACTTCAAGTTTTCTTAGTTTTCTTCTTGTTTTAGTAGTTTTTGAGGCTTTTTAGTTCAAGGATGTTAGAGATGAACTAAAACCTCTTAGTTAGAGCTAAGAGGTGAAGCTTTTGATTCATTTTTGATGGATTGATGCAACTTAGGTTTCCTTTTTACGATTTAATTGATGAATTTTAGTTAATATGAGTTTGAATCAAGTACTAGTTGGGTTTTTACTTTGATCTCTTGATGACTCCGGGCTCATGTGATTCTTAGTGATCCTAACTTAGTAATTTAGTTTCTGAGCATTGTTCATGCTTGTGTAGTTCATTGATCTATCATCGACTCCGGGCATGGTAGATTCTTTGATTGCCTTGTGTACAATGGCCTGATTTTCATGTGGAAACTCATTCAACTAAAGTTCTTATCTTTTGTAGTAATTTGAAATAACTGTTTGTTGATTGATTTTGATTTAATTAGAGTTCTAATCATTAGTTGTAATCAAGTCTAGTGACAGGAATTGATGAAAGCTATGGTTGTGAATCTCAACTAGATTGGAAAGAGGCTTGGCCTACACAATTGAGTGTGCCCAAGGCCTGAGTATTATTGTGGGAATCAAATCAATGAATAAGCACTTGTTTTGGATAATTGCTGATTGAACCGCTCTATATTCCGATCGGATAGAGATATGAATTCGATGCCGATTGAGTTATGAGAGACCTAGTTGTGTTGATGCATTGAAACTTATCAAAAGTGGATCCTTGGCGCTCTAGTGCCTTTTTAGATTGATATTACCTTTCATAAATCATTGTTTAAACTCAAATCACTATTTTCCAGCTTTAGTTCTTAATAGGATCTTAATTACTAGTTGTTTTAGACAAATTCTGAGAATTCCCATTCATAAATCTCTGTGGGAACGATACTCGGTCTTTCTGAATTATTACTACTTTGCAACCCTACACTTGGGGAGTGAACAAGTTTTTGGCGCCGTTGCCGGGGATTTCTATGCCGTATTTTTAGAATTTTCTGAAATAACTTTTAGTTGAGATTGTGTTAAGATAGGTTTAGGATTTGTTTTGCTTTCTAGGGTAGGTTTTCTTCTAAATACTAACTTACTTTGTTTTTATTTTTGCGGGATCTAACATAGGTCTAATTCAGGGATTTTTAGGAAGTTGAAGAAGAAGTAGGCATCTTAAGTCACAAATCAGGTTTTATCATTCTAACCTTACTCTTCTTCTTCTCCTACTCATTCCTACCATATTCATCTCTTGTAGAGTGGGTGGAGACTCCTCTTGGATCTCTGATAGGTTGGCCTTGTGCCACCTTGATTCCTATTGGTCGGCTCTACCGTCTTGGATCACCTTGTGCTCAGAGATTTCTCTTCTCAAACCTATTCCTATTTCTTCTTTTTCTGCACTTTTCTCAAAAGACTCAAAGAGTGGGTGGGGAGTTCTCTGAACCCCTATTGACCAGGAAAAATCAGTCTCTATCCTTGCTTCTGGCTTTAGCCATTGTAAGACACCTTGTGCTTCGGTCTTAGAGAAGACTAAAGAAAGGAAGGAAGAATTCTGTTTCCTTTTTGTTTCATTCTTTTTGGAATTGCATACCACATTGGGCTCGGGATTCTAATAACCGACTCAATCGTGACGGAGTAATTGTTGAAGGGATTGATAAAGAGCCTCGTGTTAGAAAATGTCAAAATTTTCCTGAAATTATTAGAGAGATGGCTGAAAATCAACCAAATCAAGGGGCTAATCAACATCAAAATCAAGCCCCAAACCTTACTGAATTGGATGAGAATGAAGTGGGGAATGCACCTCAACCTAGAAATTTACGTGACTATTTACAACCAGCTAGGACGAGTACTCCCTCTTGCATAATTTTCCCTCACAATGTGGGAAACATTGATTTTAAACCGGGGTTGATCCAACTTCTTCCTAGATTCCATGGACTCGACTCTGAGAGCGCGTATCTACACATTAAGGAGTTCGAAGAGGTTATTGCCACAATAAACTATGACAATGTGACCAAGGATACTATAAAACTTAAATTGTTCCCTTTTTCCTTGAAAGAGAAGGCCAAATCATGGCTACATTCCTTAAGGCCAAGGTCTATTGGGACATGGGCTGAGATGACTAGGGCGTTTCTAAAAAAATTCTTCCCTACTCATCGAACCAATGCACTAAGAAGGGCCATAATGAACTTCGCCCAAAAAGAAGAAGAAACATTTTTCCAATGTTGGGAAAGATACAATGAGCTATTAAACACATGCCCACATCATGGCTATGAACGGTGGAGGTTGATTAGTTTCTTCTACGATGGATTAAACTCAACCATGCGCCAATTTGTGAAGATGATGTGCAATGGGGAGTTCATGAACAAGGAAAAGGAGGAAGCTTGAGATTATTTTAACATGTTGACTGAAAACACACAAGCATGGGATACATCTAAGCCAACTAGTTTAAAACAACCCCAAGCCAAGGAAAAGGGAGAAATTTATGTTTTGAATGAGCAAGATGATCTAGGTTCTAGAGTGGCTAAACTCACACGAAAGGTCGAGGAGATGGAACTAAAGAAAGTGGACACAACCCAACAAAGGGGGGCTGTTGAAACTATTTGTGGTATTTGTGCTTCTAATGTGCATCAAACGCCGGATTGTCCAACAATCTATGCGTTTCAAGAACTTTTATTTGAAAAATCGAATGATTTGAATAGTTATCAACGACCTTTTAGTACTCCAAATTCAAACACGAACAATTCTATTTGGAGAAACAACCCTAACTTCAATTGGGCGAATGGAAACACGACTAATCAAAATAATCCTTAAAGGGGGCCCCCAATGCAAATGGCCCCACCTCAAATGCCTATAGAGGATACTTTGAAAGCATTTATGGAAGGTCAAGCTCAAATAAATCAATCCAACCATACGATAATGCTTGAGCTTAAAAATTCGGTGGAGGAAATCAAGGCTCGCTTAAACGCAAGGGAAGGGATTCTTCCAGCCCAACCCATACCAAATCCAAAACCATAATGCGAAATAAGCGTGCCTAGTTCTTCTAACCAACACATGGAACATGCTAAGGCCATCACCACTCTTAGAAGTGGTAAACTTATTGAAAAATCTGATCCGGTGAAGGTTTTAACGCCTAATGATCCGGTATCTTCCAAAGAGAATGATGGACCTAGCACCGCCATGAATGAAAAAGAGCCATTGAAAGAATATAGGCCCGTTGCTCCATTCCCTTAACACTTGATTTCAGCCAAACCTCAAGATAAATATCAGGAATTTTTGGAGGTTTTCAAGCAAGTCAAAATCAACATCCCATTGTTGGATGCCATTAAACAAATACCGTCATATATTAAATTTTTAAAAGACCTTTGTACGGTTAAAAGAAAAATACATGTGCAAAAGAAGGCATTTTTGACAGAGAACGTAAGTGCCATTATCAACCACGGGATGCCCAAGAAATACAAAGATCCCGGTTGTCCGACAATATCATGCATAATTGGGGATTACCGGGTAAAACATGCTTTACTCGATCTAGGGGCAAGTGTGAACTTAATCACCTTTTCGGTCTATGAACAATTGGGTTTAGGTGAATTAAAACCCACCAAAACCACATTACAACTTGCTGACCGATCGATTCGTATTCCAAGAGGGGTGATTGAGGACGTCATTGTCCAAGTTGACAAAGTCTACTACCCAGTGGACTTTATTGTCTTGGACACATGACCCATGGTTAATATTGGCCCCCAAATTCCTGTCGTACTTAGCCGCCCATTCTTAGCTACATCAAACGCCATCATAAATTGTAGGAGTGGGGTCATACAAATGTCTTTTGGTAATATGACGATTGAGTTGAATGCTTTCAATGTTAACAACCAACAAGAGGATGAAGATGAGGAGGTCCACGAAATAAACATGATCAATTCTATTGTGGAAGATGAATCCCTCTCACCTTTTTACTCCGGTCACTTAGACGAAGATGTGACTTACTCCCTTAATGAGAACGATGACATGATAAGGGATATGGTCACATTTTTGGAGTCGATATCGGCATATGACGTTATCCGAGAGAAGGATGTGGAAACAACACATTGTTGTGCTGAGAAATCAATTCATATTTCCACACCTTTGTGGATCATGCATACCGAACTCCACCAACCCTTGGATGATCCATATTTGCAATACCAATGCCCAGGAAAATCTGAATAGAGACATATTTTTTCTGATAAATATGATGTTGTCTCCCCTTATACATGTGGTGCACACACTAAGGAACTTGCTGATATTCATTTTTGGGATTTTCAGTGGTTTATCTACACACATGTATATTGTAAAGCAGGATATTGGATGATGTTACTGCGAAACCTTTTGATCCATCTAATGATTCTGCTTGACTTTATGCTTTTGGATGAGTTGTTGAGATTAACCTCATAGTCTGACGGAGGATGATTTTAGATAGTTTTTCTAGAATGCTTTCCCCATTAGGATTTGCTTTGATAGTTGATTTAGTTGTGAAGTAATCCATCTCCAAAAGCTAATCTTGTCATGAAATATATGCTTTAGGTGATATCTCTCTTTCTCACTCTCTTTTTGTCTTGGCATTGCTCTCATGTGTTGCATTCATTGTATACATTCTTACATTGACGACAATGTAAAGTTTTGGTTGGGGGGTGAGAGAGATTCCTTAGATGAATCTGCTAAGCTTTTGTTACATTTCGAGCAATGATGGAGAAATTTTTTGTTTTTTCTAAAATTCAAAACTCTTTTGGAAAACTTTAATTTTATGCATTCGAGATAGCATGAGTATAAGAAGAGGAGATACGAAGTGAGGGATGTTGCAAGCTTTGAGCTTCTCTTAATATAATGGTTTTATATGTGAATTCACCTATTTTTATGATTGATAGAATATTTGAACACCTTTTGCACCTAGTTCACATTACACGATTTTCATGATTTGAAAGGGTTATGTGATTTGTGGATTAGCTAGACTTTGATTTGAGGTGTTGAGAAACCAAGCCGAGGTATTTTGTCTATCCTTGTCCATGGGAAAATAACGAAAGATATGGATTTCTAAAAATCCTATCTAATGTAAAAGAAAAAGGAAAGGAAGGATGAAATTGGGAATGATGGAAAATGGTGGAAAATTCTGATTAGGGCTACCTACTACCAACTGGGGGATGGTCTACCCGTAACCAAAGCCGAAAATGGGACGTAGTGTGAAAGCCGTCGGAAGGACGGTAAGGCAAATTCCTGTCATCAGCTTGTTGTTACTCTATACACCTTGAGATCCATAGTTTAGTTGATCTATGAAGAAGATAATCCCGAAAACTCATGAGATGAACTTTCACTATGCACACTAGTTTGAATTTGTTCAAATTCTTCTATCTATCAATCAATCAGCGGGAATTTCATATAAACACTTATTATGTTCTGAGAGTTTAAGGTTTCAACCTTTATCACCTAATTTCTCTGATTTTTATGCTTATGTGTCTTGGAATGTATAGAAGAATAGTTTCTGGAGGAGAGTTGGGTTTTGGAGAATGAAACTTGTTTCACGCATGTTTTGCTCGGGACTAGCAAAATACTGGTTGGGGGGTGTGTTGAGCTCTTAATTGTGCATATTCTAACTCCAATTCATCACTCATTATGCACGGTTTACATGTTTAAATGACTACTTTAATGCATGAGTTGTGATTGTAGGGACAAGATGGAGATTTCACTGATTCAAGTCTCAATAGAGCTACTTTACAAGCATTGAAGACCACAAGATCAAGCATGAAAGGGTAGAAGAAAGAAGCAAAGGAGAGAAGAAAAGAAGACAGAGAAAAGCCATCTGCGACCTGTCGTGCGACCGGTCGTCCAAAGCTTAGGACCGATCGTCCGACCGGTCTGGGTACTCTACAGAAGAAAGCTTTCTGCACATATGTCTCTGGACCATCTGCGACCGGTCGTGCGACCGGTCGTCCACACCTCAGACCGGTCGTGCGACCGGTCCTTGAATTAAAATTGAAGATTGAAAAATTATGCAAACTCGCTGGACAGATTTGGATGTTTTGCGACCGGTCGTGCGACCGGTCGTCCACAAGCTCAGACCGGTCGTGCGACCGGTTGTACCTGCGTAAACAGCAGCTTCTAAATCGGGCTCCGAAATTCTCTGCGCAAGTGCGTAAATCCTTGCGCAATCTGGAAGTTTCTTACGTAAGCTATAAAAGGACTTCTTCCCTTCATACCAGAGGATGCTAGGACGTGGGGATTGCTTAGGAGAAGGATTCTACTTCAAGTTTTCTTAGTTTTCTTCTTGTTTTAGTAGTTTTTATGTTTTTGAGGCTTTTTAGTTCAAGGATGTTAGAGATGAACTAAAACCTCTTAGTTAGAGCTAAGAGGTGAAGCTTTTGATTCGTTTTTGATGGATTGATGCAACCTAGGTTTCCTTTTTATGATTTAATTGATGAATTTTATTAATGTGAGTTTGAATCAAGTACTAGTTGGGCTTTTACTTTGATCTCTTGATGACTCCGGGCTCATGTGATTCTTAGTGATCCTAACTTAGTAATTTAGTTTCTGAGCATTGTTCATGCTTGTGTAGTTCATTGATCTATCATCGACTCCGGGATGGTAGATTCTTTGATTGCCTTGTGTACAATGGCCTGATTTTCAGGTGGAAACTCATTCAACTAAAGTTCTTATCTTTTGTAGTAATCTGAAATAACTGTTTGTTGATTGATTTTGATTCAATTAGAGTTCTAATCATTAGTTGTAATCAAGTCTAGTGACAGTAATTGATGAAAGCTATGGTTTTGAATCTCAACTAGATTGGAAAGAGGCTTGGCCTACACAATTGAGTGTGCCCAAGGCCTGAGTATTATTGTGGGAATCAAATCAATGAATAAGCACTTGTTTTGGATAATTGCTGATTGAACCGCTCTATATTCTGATCAGATAGAGATATGAATTCGATGCCGATTGAGTTATGAGAGACCTAGTTGTGTTGATGCATTGAAACTTATCAAAAGTGGATCCTTGGCGCTCTAGTGCCTTTTTAGATTGATATTACCTTTCATAAATCATTGTTTAAACTCAAATTACCATTTTTCAGCTTTAGTTCTTAATAGGATCTTAATTACTAGTTGTTTTAGACAAATTCTGAGAATACCCATTCATAAATCTCTGTGGGAACGATACTCGGTCTTTCCGAATTATTACTACTTCGCAACCCTACACTTGGGGAGTGAACACTTGCACGGGCATGTCATCCCACGTTTGTATGCATGGTTTCATTTCGCACCGTCTGCTTGTGCCGCATATAGCATGGTTACTACGTTGCAACTACAGCTCCATCGTGGTTTGCAGAACACCAGAAATTTGTGATCTTTAAACTGAATGCCAAAGATGTCCCTGGGTGAAAGTCCCTGATCCCGTTGGTACCAAGGTGGGTGCTCCATTCACGGACCGGGTGGTTTAATCATACACCAGTATGCCGAATATCAGACAGCGGTGTTTTCCACTACACGTGGTCAGTTTGGAAGGAGGTCTGACCTAACCTGCCGGAAGAGTGTTGGCAAAGTGGGTTGAGTTTGACCAGCTGTGAGTAGGTCCGCTATTGCACCAGATAGGCTTTGGCATTCTACTAGTGAGTAGTGAGGTCTGTGAGACCCCGGTGATGTTCCTTTTCAGAGATGTTATTGGTATCAGTGATATGACTGATGTTCTGTATGGTGTTGGACGGTCCTGACGTGGGCGGGTGTGATGTGGGCGGGGCTGTAAGCCTGGGCGAGCTACCAGTTTCGAGTCCTGCATTGCTTAGGCGATCGCGTTATGACTGTTCGTATCTGGACCACTGTACTGAGAGGTGGTGATTTGCATACATGCATTGGATCATTGTATGTGACATTAGGCCCTGTAGGTCATTGCATAGTATGAGTATATAGCCTTGGTAGGCTGGTTACCTGTATTGCACGCTTACATCGCCATGGTAGGCTAGTTATATGTATTGCATGCTTGCATAGCCGTGGTAGACTGGTTATCCACATCACATGATCGTGTAACCTAATTAGGCTAAGTTTTGGTTTAAATTTCTCATCATGCTTTACTACTTACTCTGATATTTATCATGCTTGTCATACGCATTGCGCATGCACACACGCACTCACAAAGCTTCGTTCGAAGCTTATGCGCGTTTGTTACGCCGCTGGTTATACCAGAATGTATCAGCAACGTTGAGTTGGAGTTGGGAGTGCAGTAGCAGGAGGTGTCGGATTGTGCATAGTTTTTATATTTACACATTGTGTATTTACCTTTCAGTACTGTACATAAACGAAATGACGTAGTGGAAATATTGTGTTTGTCTTTGATGGTACTCATATGGTGATGCTCATGTTTAAAAAAAAAATTCAGACCCTAAAATCCTCCTTGTGGTATCCCAAGATCGGAACTTGGCGTGTGGGGTTAGGATCCAAGATCGGGGTACTACGGAAGCTGCCACCTCTGAATTCGAGTAACTGCGAATGGACATCGAGAACCGAATTTGGGGTGTGACAATGCCGGTGTACTCAAAGGGGTTGAGTACTTGAACCAGGAGTGGAGTAGACAAGTAGTTGAACCACTATACATCGTTGTGTTTGTGATTGTATTGGAGCACATTTCTCATTATATATTATTTTTAAGTGTTTAATTACGAATGTGTAATTCGGAATGTATGCGAGGCACTTGATAAGCACATCCACGCACACACACATGATGTACCTTCACTCCTAGAGTAAACTTGAGCTTAATTGATCCAATCCTCTATAGTCTACTTATGTTGCATAGATTAGGTTCTTGATTAGTTTTATCATAAGTTAATCTATGTATGCTTAGACTAGGATGTTAATTGTTTTTATCATATGCTAGTCTATTGATTGGACCCACCTAGGCTTGGAAGTCGTAGTGTTAATCTCTTACTTAGTTTAATTTACTAAAACTGTTAAGTAGGCGAAAAGTTTTTAAAAGGTCCTAATCACCCCCCCCCCCCCCCCCCCCCCCCCCCCCCCTAGAACTTAGCCATAATTCTAGTTGCTCCTTAAGCTTCCGCATGCGTATGCGTAGGGTGTCATGTTAGACCACCCTACATAATTTCATTATGTCCTGTTAGGAATGTGACCACAACAATCGTCTCCAATTCGAAGGTAGTTTAGTTGGATCACTCTCCATTCATAGACGAGTCCAAAAGTTTATAGAACATCGTGAATATTTGAAAAGTATGGATCAAACTACATTAGGGAATCCTCCCCACCCTACTCCAACCACAAATGTAGATCATGAAGGAGTAGGAGAGAATGTGGTGCACAATCTCCTCCAATGAGATCTTTATGTGACTACTTACAACCAGCCCACTCGACTACACCTTCTTGCGTGGTTTTACCAACCCCTGGGGGGAACATTGATATAAAGCCCGGTGTGATTCAACTCTTACCCAAGTTCCATGGGCTAGACTCTGAAAGCCCATATCTACACATAAAGGAATTTAAAGAAGTAGTGGCTACTTTGCAATATGCGAATGTCTCAGAAGATGCCATCAAACTTAAACTTTTTCCCTTTTCATTGAAAGAAAGAGCCAAGAGTTAGCTCCACTCTCTTAGACCACACTCGATAGGGTCATGGAATGAGATGACTCGGGAATTCTTTAAAAAGTTCTTCCTGGCTCATAAAATGAATACCCTTCGAAGAACTATAATAAACTTTTCGGTTAAAGAGAATGAATCATTCTTCCAAAGTTGGGAAAAGTTTAAGGACCTCCTACTGGCTTGTCCACATCACGGCTATGAAAGCTGGTGAATCGTAAACTTCTTCAATGATGGATTAAGTTGCAACATGCGCCAATTCGTAGAGATGATGTGCAACGGTGAGTTTATGAGCAAAAATCCAGATAAAGCTTGGAGCTACTTGGATATGTTGGTCGAGAATGCCCAATCATGAGATACCTCAGACAAATCTAGTAATCTCAAGCGTCCTCAACAAAAGGAAAAATGAGGCATCTCTATATTCTTAAAGAAGAAGATGATGTGAACGCAAAGATAGCTAGCCTCACAAGGAAGATCGAGGCCATGAAACTTAGTAAGAGTGGAGTTTCAAAGTCTAATGAAGCTATTGAAAACATGTGTGGAATATGTACCGCTAATGTACACTCTACGCAAGATTGTCCTACAATCCCTGCGCTCCAAGAGGTGTTACAAGAGCAAGCAAACGCCACATATGGTTATCAACGGCCTTTCAATGGACCCGCAGGTAACACGTATAACTCTACTTGGAATAATCATCCTAAATTTAGTTGGAGGAATGGTCCTACGGCCAATCCTACCAAGTCTCAAGGAGGGCCACCCATGCAACACATGGCCCTATCTCAATTCTCAATGGAGGATACTGTTCACTCGCCTCAAGTGCAAGGCTTGCGATGTAGTAATAGCTCAGTAAGACTGAGGTCGATCCACAGGGAATTAGGTAAACCAATTCTAATTATCTCAGCAACTTCAAATTCAATCAATTTAGAAGTTCAAATAAAAAACTAACTTAAAACAGTAAAATTATAAAAATCTGTAATAAATGGAACTAAGGCCTCAAGGATCCACTTGTGGGAGCCCTCATGTGAATTCACTCATCTAGGCATCACACACTAGAACTGAAGTCCTATCTCTCTTCTAGTTAGAAGATATAGCATTCAAACACAACAATCTCCACTCAAGTTGAAGAATAGACTTCTAGTTCTAATGAAGCATGTAGAAATCGAATATGTAGCCTTCGAAGTAACAACCATGCCAATGGACAATGATATTCTTAGGGGTTACTACAATTCGAATCTAAACAATCCAAACATGACAATTTCAGAGAATTAGCAAGGAACCATGTCCGAAGCACATGAACTCTCATAAAACATCTAAAAATATCAATTTTTATTCAAATTAGAACTCCAAATCCAACTTAAAGTAGAGCACTTGAATTAAAACGAATTCAACATAATTACTACCCATAAACTTCACCTCTTAGCCTTAGCTAAGAGGTTCTAGCCGAGCATTATCATGCTTTAACTAGAAACAATGAAAAACAAACTAAAAGCATAAAAACTCAGATTTGGGAGAGTTGCAGACGCTCCACGACGGCTCTCTTCACCTCCCACAAAGTTCCTCTGCTTCTATGATGCTCTAGAAAGAGACCCTATGTGTCCTTTTATAGTGGAGAGGTCTACCGCCTCAGAAACTTCCAGAATCACAGACTACTTACGCACTGCGCACAAAATTCAAAGTTTGAGGATCAAGCCTGCTGGAGTCCTGGTCAAATTACACTAGCCGAACGGTCAAGATTGGTTGGACTTGTCCATTGACAGTCTAGAGAGCATAGATGGAAGCTCGACCTGTTTACCGATCAGTCTTGACCGATCGGACCTGTGCAGGGTCTTGCTCTAGCGGGTATGCAAGAGGGGGTATGCCTATGGCCGACCGGTCAAGACTGGTCATGGCCTGTCTGGCTGACCAGTCATGACTGGTCTAGCCCTTGTTTCTCCTCTTTTTTTTTTCTTTCTTTCTTCTCTTTTCTCCCTCTTTCTTCTTCCTTCTTTAGCCCACCTTTGGTCATCATCAAAGGCCTTCTAAATGTGCTCTTTTAGTCCTCAATTGTGTGAAGTCTCTCTCTCATCCCTATAACCACAAAACATATATTAGATGGCTCTTTTAAGCATGCAAACCATGCATATAATGTGATGTAATGGGCTAGATCATGTATAAATTTGAGGTTCAACACACCCCCAACTAGCATTTTGCGAGTCCCGAGCAAAACATGCTGAAGCAAGTTCAATTTTTCAAAATCCAACTCTCCTTAAAAAACGATACTTCTATTCATTTTAAGACATTTAAGTGCAAAAATTAGAGAAACTGGGTGGTAGAGGTTGCAACCTTAAACTCTCAAAACATAAAAAGTGTTCATATAGAATTCCCGCTGATTGATTGATAAATAGAAGAACTTTGAACAAATTCAACCTAATATTCTTAGTGATGGCTCATCTCCTAAGTTTTCGGGATCATCTTCTTCATAGATCAACTAAACTATGGATCTCAAGGTGTACAGATCAACAACAAGCCTATGACAGGAATTTTCCTTACCGTTCTTTTGGCTGCTTTCACACTACGTCCCATTTTCGGCTTTGGTTACGGGTAGACCATCCCCCGGTTGGTAATAGGTAGCCCTTTTTGGAATTTTCCACCATATTCTCCATCATTCCCATATTTTCATCATTCCTTTCCTTTTTATACATATTAAATAGGATTTTTAAAAATCCATATCTTTCATTATTTTTCCATGGACAAGGATGGACAAAGTACCCCGGCTTGGTTTCTCAACACCTTAAGTTTAAGTCTAGCCAATCCACAAATCAACATAGTCCTTTCAACCCAAGAGAATCGTGTAATGTGAATTAGGTGTAAAAAGTGTTCAAATTTTCTATCAATTATATAAATAGGGGAATTCACATATAAAATCATTATATTAAAAGTAGTTCAAGACTTACAACATCACTCACTTCATATCTCCTTTTCTTATACTTGTATCATCTCAAATGCATAGAAACAAGGTTTTCCAAAAGAGTTTTGAAATTTCAGAAAAATTGAAAAAATTTCAACATATAATGCTCAAAATGTCCACAAACTGCTAGATGAGGAATCTCATCTCACCCCCAACCAAATCCTGCATTGTCCTCAATGTAAAAAGATATGCAATGAGCATGAACATGAGAGCAATGGTAAAATAAAAGAGAGTGAGAACGATAGTACTTGAGAGAGTCGATCATGGAAGTGTACAACTCCGGTATCAAAATGTACTAAAGCAATTAAAACTAAAACAAAAAAACAACTAAACCTAATCCTACACTATACCTCCATCAGATTAGGAGATCAATCGTCTTGATACACAGGATCATCCAGAGTGATGGACATGTCCTCTGAATCAAATTTCTCAACGAATGGTTTAAGGCGTTGACTGTTCACTTTAAAACAGTTACCATTCACCGCGTTTTCTACCTCAACAGCCCCATGAGGAAAAACTTCTTTAACAATATATAGGCCGGTCCATCGAGATGTCAATTTTTTCGAAAAAAGATGAAGTCGAGAATTGTACAAGAGCACTTTCTGACCTTCATGGAAAGATTTCTTGAAGATGTGCTTGTCATGAAAGCCCTTCATCCTACTCTTGTAAATCCTTGAGTTCTCGTAAGCATCGTTCCGGATCTCATCAAGCTCATTCAGTTGGAGTTTTTGAAGTGGGCTAGCCTTGTCAATGTCAAAATTCAATGCCCGAATTACCCAATAGGCTTTGTGTTCAAGTTCCACAGGCAAGTGGCAAGCATTCCCATAGACAAGTCTATAGGGAGACATTCCGACGATACATGTTGAGTATTTTCTCAGACATGGTGGGTTAATTTCTCGAGGTATTCATGGATGATTTTTCTATTTTTGGTTGTACTTTTGATGAATGCCTGCGCACAAAATTTGGAGCTTGAGGATCAAGCCTGCTGGAGTCCTGGTCCAACTACACTAGCCGACCAGTCAAGACCGGTCGGACTTGTCCATTGACGGTCCAGAGAGCATAGGTGGAGGCTCGACCTGTTGGCCCACCGGTCTTGACCGGTCGGACCTGTGCAGGGTCTTATTCCAGCGGGTATGCAAGAAGGGGTAGGCCTATGGCCGACTTGTCAAGACCGATCGTGGCCTATCTGGCCGACCAGTCATGACCAATCTAGCCCTTATTTCTCCTCTTTTTTCTTTCTTTCTTTCTTCTCTTTTCTCTGTCTTTCTTCTTCCTTCTTTAGCCCACCTTGGTCGTCATCGAAGGCCTTCTAAATGTGCTCTTTTAGTCTTCAATTGTGTGAAGTCTCTCTCTCATCCCTATAACCACAAAACATGTATTAGATGGGTCTTTTAAGCATGTAAACCATGCATATAATGTGATGTAATGGGCTAGATCATGTATAATTCAAGGTTCAATAGATACTCTGAAGGCGTTTATACAAGGGCAAACACAAATAAACTAAACAAATCAACAAATGTTCCAAGAGCTTAAAGTCTCGGTTGATAAGATTAAGGGACGCTTGAATGCTAGGGAAGGGACCTTTTCGGCCCAACCTTAGCCCAATTTAAAGCAAGTACATGAAGTAAGCATCGCTAATCTTCCCAACCAACATGTGGAGCAAGCAAAGTCCATCACCACTCTTAGAAGTCGTAAACAAGTAGATAAATCTATTCCAGTGAAGGCCGACAAGCCTAATAATCCAGTAATTTCTGAGAATAAGGATGGACCTATCTCAGCCCCACGAGAAAAGAAACGTGTTTATAAGCCCATAGCACCATTCCCTTCGAGATTGGTTGCTCCAAAATCTATTCTAAACTCTCATGACATGTTAGAGATTTTCAGACAAGTCAAGATCAACATTCCATTGCTTGATGCTATTAAACAAATCTCGTCCTATGCCATGTTTCTAAAGGACTTATGCACAACTAAGCGCAAATACAATGTGCAGCAAAATGCCTTCTTAAATGAGCAAGTGAGTGTCATTCTCACTCAAAAGAATCCATAAAATTCAAGGATCCCACTAATCCCACAATTTCATGTATCATTGGTGACTACCGGATTGAACGTGCATTGCTAGACTTGGGGGCAAGCGTAAATTTAATCCCATACTCGGTATATGAGCAATTGGGCCTTGGTGAATTAAAACCCACCAAAACCACGTTGTAACTCACTGATAAATCCATTCATGTTCCGAGAGGGATAGTTGAGGATGTCTTGGTCCAAGTTGATAAATTCTACTATCCGGTGGATTTCATCGTCTTGGACACACAACCGGTTATGGATTTTAGCACTCAAATACAGGTGATTCTAGGCCGCCCCTTCCTTGCTACATCAAATGCAATAATAAATTGCTGGAATGGGGTAATGCAATTGTCATTTGAAAATATGACATTGGAGGTGAATGTGTTCCATTTAGGCAAAAGGCATAGAGATGTTAATGATGATGAGCTCTTCGAGGTAAACATGCTCGAATCCTTCGAAGAAGAAGAGCTCCTCCAACTTGAACCACTAGAAAGCTTAGAGACATGATTGGACATTTTGAGGATTCCAAAGACCCCATCATAAACGAAATCACGCAAGCATTGAATATTGAGAAACCGGTAGTTGGTATTAGCCTGTGGAGGCCCCATTTTGAAACATTGCCACCAACCACATCAAAGCCTCTACCGTCTAACATTAAACCACCGAAGCTTGACCTTAAACCTTTGCCATCCGAGCTGAAATACGTATACTTAGGTCAAAAATAAACATTCCCAGTCATTATTGCCTCTCACCTAGGAAAGGACTAGGAGCTCAAGTTGATCAAGCTATTTAAAGAACATAGGGAAGCCATAAGATGGACAATAGCGGACCTTAAGGGGATAGATGCTTCGGTATGCACCTACCGTATACACCTTGAAGAAAATGCGAAGACAACTAGACAACCTCAATGAAGGCTAAATCTAAATATGATGGAGGTTGTCAAGGCCAAAGTGTTAAAGCTACTAGATGTGGGTATCATCTACCCCATCTCAGATAGCCAATGGGTGAGTCCTACCCAAGTTGTCCCTAAGAAGTCCGGTATTACGATTGTGGAAAACGCCAACAACGAGCTTATACCGACTAGAGTGACCACCAGTTGGTGTATATGCATAGATTATCGGAAGCTAAACACGGTTACTAGGAAGGACCACTTCCCTTTCCCATTTATGGATCAAATTTTAGAGAGGTTAGCTGGTCACTCCTATTATTGCTTCCTCGATGGCTATTTCGGCTACAACCAAATTGAGATAGCCCCGGAAGACCAAGAGAAGACTACCTTTACATGCCCATTTGGCACCTTCGCATACCGAAGGATGCCATTCAGACTATGTAATGCACCTGCCACATTCCAACATTGCACATTGAGTATTTTCTCAGACATGGTGGGTGAATTTCTCAAGGTTTTCATGGATGATTTTTTTGTTTTTGGTTGTACATTTGAAGAGTGCCTCGATCACTTGAAGTTGGTCTTAACAAGGTGTGAGGCAAAGAACATTGTCTTAAATTGAGAAAAAGTGTTATTTTATAGTACAAAGAGGAATAGTCCTTGGACATATCATTTCGTCCAATAGAATAGAGGTAGATCGGGCCAAAATCAATATCATTTCCAACCTACCACCACCCAAGAGCATACGCAATGTGCGGTCCTTCCTTGGACACGCCGATTTTTATAGAAGATTCATAAATTATTTCAGCCATATCTCTAGGCTGTTATGTAACCTTCTCCAAAAGGAGAACCAATTTGAGTGGAGTGCTGAATGTCAATTACCTTTTTCAAAGCTAAAAGACACGTTGACAACTGCTCCTATCATACAACCACTAGATTGGTCTGTCCCTTTTGAGTTGATGTGTGATGTGAGCGATTATGTTATTGGGGTGGTGCTAGGCCAAAAGAAGGATAATAAACCCTACGTTATCTATTATGCAAGTAGGGCCTTGAATCTCACCCAAGTCAGTTACTCAACTATGGAGAAGGAGCTCTTAGCCATTATTTTTGCATTGGACAAGTTCAGGGAGTACTTGATAGGATCTAAGGTCATAATTTACATGGATCATGCGGCGCTGAAACACATTCTTTCTAAGAAGGATGTTAAGCCTCATTTTCTTAGATGGATCCTACTCCTTCAAGAATTCGACTTAGAGATCAAGGATAAGAAATGAGTAGAGAACCTGGTGGCAGACCATCTATCCTGCCTAGTTTTACTGAATTCCATTAATGAGTCACCTATTGAGGACTCATTCCCTGATGACCAACTCTTTGTTGCTTTACATCCACCATGGTACGCTGATATTGCAAACTATCTTTCCACATGTGCGATGCCAACTCATTGGACTGCGTAAGATAAACAAAAATTTCTAAGGGAAGTGCACAGATTTTTCTGGGATGAACCTTTACTTTTTAAATATTGCCCAAAAACAAATAATTAGGAGATGTGTCCCTGATGATGAACAAAATTTTGTCATCTCCTTTTGTTATGATCAAGCCTGTGAGAGTCATTTTTCTGCCAAGAAAACCACGACAAAAATTCTGCAATGTGGTTTTTATTAGCCTACCTTGTTTAAAGACAACCACGAGTTTTCCAAAGCATGTAAGTATTGAGCTCTTAATTGTGCATATTCTAACCCCAATTCATCACTCATTATGCTTGTTGTTATGGTTTATAGACTAAACTAATGCATGGATTTGTGATTGTAGGGATGAGAGAGAGGAAGCATCAATTGAAGACTTAATGTTATAGGCAAAATGATGGAGATAAGATTTCACGCGGAAATGCCCACTTCGCTCTCGCTCTCGAGATTATCTGATCGAGAGTCGAATATTGGATAAGTGCAGGACGTCCATTCGACTCTCGAGATTATATGATCGAGAGTCGAATATTGGATAAGTGCGGGACGACCATTCGACTCTCGAGCTCACCTGATCAGGAGTCATAGATTGAAAAATATGGAGCAGCTATTCGCAAGTCTCGAGTCTTCATAACCGATAGTCAAATACGGCAAAGCTCGATCCGCGAGCAGACCTTCTCACAAGTCGTTGAAAGATGTTACATCCAAAATATGTACTTGGACTCGCGACCACATTTTAACCTGCGAGCAGCTTTCCTACGGGTTGCAACCAGTTCGGAGGCTATGACTCCAACTATGGGCGTCTCCTTCCTTTTCGGAGGCCATGACTCCAACTACGGGCGTCTCCTTCCTTTTCGGAGGCCATGACTCCAACTACGGGCGTCTCCTTCCTTTTCGGAGGTCATGACTCCAACTATGGTTTCCAGCCGGATCCAGCCGGATTTCAAGGGATTACCATCTAGGGGCGTGATTGTTGGAATAAGTCATTGGGTTGGATCTACTAAAAAGATAGGATCTTATCCCAAGAAATCAGCGAATTCTCAGTATCGTATGCGACATCAACGAGATTTCGACATCTCACGTAACAGATTGGATTGCTTCAGATCTATATAAAGGGGTGGCTCCATTGAGAGCAGGTACGTACACATCATTCAATCTTGGTCCCGTTTTGCTTGGCTTCTCTTCTGTGGTCTAACTTGAGCATCGGAGGGCTAACGGCTGGTCCCCAGCCACCCTTATTCGTTGTCTTGCTTCAGGTCTGGTGGTGGAAATCCCTGCTGGAGCGAAGGAGAAAAGCCGGAGGATCTCGTTACGAAATTTGACATTAACAGTTTGGCGCCGTCTGTGGGAACGACTTGATCATCAAAATCAATCGTGTTAGCCATCGATCAAAATCCTTCGGTGATGCCTCCTAAAAAGACTGTTCATCCTTCAACTTCGAGGCAGGCACCACCTCCGCCCGGTGAGACGGAATCCGCACCTGCCCTCCCACCTGTTCCGACGGATATCCCTCAAGGAGCCCCAAATATACCATCAACAAATCCATTATTGGAGGCCTCTGGAAATCAGGATGATGTCCTACGATTCCTCGGGAACACTCTCCTAACTTTAAACGCCGGAGTTCAGGCACTGTCAAATCGGCTTGATCAGCACTTCCCTGAACCGCAAAGACAACTCTCCGAAGGGTTACCACCGCCACCCATACCAGTTGCTTCCAGACATTCTATGGATGAACCACAGGTCCCACCACTTGGCGGCCATCCCCCTGTGCCGTCTCCACATTCTATACATTCCAGTTCGTCTCGACAACCTCAACCGCAAGGCTCCACCGCCGAAACGTCTAGCTATACCTTGCCATGGGAAGGAGATCTCAAAAGAATCCAAGATCGTTTTGATGTCATGGAGCAGAGATACCAGGCAAATCGGCCATCTGCTGTCATGGCGGCAATACATCAATCTGAATCTCCCTTCACAAGCGAGGTCATGGAAGCCCCGTTGCCCAGAAAGTATCGAACGCCTGTTATCGCTCCGTATACAGGTATTGGCGATCCTCTGGAACATCTGGAAACCTATAGGTCCCTCATGGAGTTGGAGGGACATGGTTCAGAAATCATGTGTAGGGCTTTTCCCCTTACATTGAAGGAAGCGGCTCGTACGTGGTTTCGGGGGTTAAAGCCTCTTTCCATCAGTTCCTTTTCCCAATTATCGGAGATATTTCTTTCTCAATTCATGGGAAGTATTCGCATTAAAAAGCTAGCCTCCCATCTGATGAATCTGAAACAGCAACATGGGGAGACAATAAAAGAGTTCACAGTACGGTTCACTGCCGAAGCCGTTCAAACTGAGGGTTACACTGAAGAAAAGGGTCTCACAGCCCTCATTGCTGGAATAACGAGCGAGAAATTTAGGTTTGCCTTAGATAAGAGCCCACCGAAAACTATGGCGGAATTCCAAGCCAAAGCTCAGAAATATATCAATGCAGAAGAAGTCGCATTGACACGCCATGGAGTACAGAGTAAGAAACGCAAGCCAGAAGGAACTTCTACAGATAAAAAATACCATCGCGATCAGCGCGATTGTTCTCCCAGGAAGCCTTATTCTGGTAAATATCATAATTACACTCCTCTTAATCGGTCTCCTGAAAAGGTTCTAATGGAGATAAAACACAAGCCATATGTGAAGTGGCCTGCAAAGATTAAATCCGATCCCGAGAAGAGAGATAAGAGTAAGTTCTGTTACTTCCACAAAGATCACGGGCATAGGACCCAGGACTGTATCTCTCTACGAGACCATATCGAAGCCCTTATTCGAAAAGGCCATCTCCAGGATTATGTTGCTCGTAAGAATCGGTCACCAGAAAGGGCGAAGACCTCATCTCGCCAAAAGGAACCGTCTCATCATCAAACCGACCAAGAGGATGCTGAGCCCACAGGAGAAATTCGCACTATCGTCGGGGGTCCAGCTTGCGGGGGTGACTCTCAAGCTTCAAGAAAGGCATACGCCCGAAAGGCGTCCAAAGAACCCCAGCAGATCTATTGGCTGGAACAAACGTCCAACTCATCGAAGGCTAGCCATCCCCCAATTTCTTTCACCCTCGAAGATGCAGCGGGAATTCATTTCCCTCATGAAGATTCCATCGTAGTCACACTGAAGGTATCAAATTATCTGACTCATCGAATTATGGTGGATACAGGTAGCTCGGCCGATATCCTGTATTTGGAGGCTTTCGACAAGATGGCACTTGCCAGAAACCTCCTCAAGCCAGTATCGACCCCTCTTGTCGGCTTTGGAGGAGAAGTGGTAACACCTGAAGGAAGTATCGATCTCCCAGTCACCTTTAGGGAGAGTCCAGCGAAGACCACCGTCTTCGTAAACTTCCTCGTCGTGGATCGAAAATCAGCATATAACGCCATCTTGGGGAGACCGTCTCTAACTAAGGTTGGAGCGGCCTTGCACCCTTCATATTTATGTGTTAAATTTCCGACCCCAAATGGCATCGGGGTCGTGCGAGGAAGTCAGCAGGAGGCACGGTCCTGTTACCAAATAGCCCTCCAAGATCGAAAGAAGGCTCAAGCGACACCTGTCATGGAAATAGTTCAAGGTTCATCCGACGTTCTCGCCACCGCGTTGGATCCAAGGGAAAATGCTCTGAAATCAGGAACTCCAGGGGAGGAAACAGTGGCGATCCGCTTGACCGAAGACGACCAGTCTAAGATCGTGTACATCGGTTCCTCCTTAAACGGTATCCACCGTGAAGATTTGATCCGTTTCCTCACTGAATACCAGGACGTGTTTGCTTGGTCTCATAAAGATATGCCGGGCATCGATCCTGATGTCATCGTACATCGTCTCAACATTGACCCGAAGCATAAACCCGTACATCAGCGTCGACGTGCCTTTACTGCAGAAAGACAAATGGCGATCAAAACTGAAGTTGAGAAGCTGCTCGCGGCAAATTTCATAAAAGAAGTTGACTACCCACAGTGGGTCGCCAACGTAGTTCTCGTCCGGAAAGCTAATGGCAAATGGAGGATGTGCGTCGATTATTCAGACTTAAACAAAGCATGTCCCAAAGATAGCTTCCCGACACCACGAATCGACCAGTTGGTCGACTCGACAGCTGGACATGCCCTCCTCAGTTTTATGGATGCTTATTCTGGTTACAACCAGATTATGATGCATCCACCTGATGGCCAACATACTGCCTTCATCACAGATCGAGGACTATATTGCTACCAGGTAATGCCGTTTGGTCTCAAAAATGCAGGGGCCACTTATCAGCGTCTTGTCAACAAAATATTCGCTGCTCAAATCGGTAGGAATATGGAAGTATATGTTGACGATATGCTCGTGAAAAGCATCGATGAAGATGACCACATTCCTGATCTTCGAGAAGCCTTTGATCTGATGAGGAAGTATCAGATGAAATTAAATCTAGAAAAATGTGCGTTTGGAGTATCTGCAGGGAAATTTCTTGGGTTCATGGTTGGCCAACGTGGAATTGAAGCAAATCCCGAAAAGATTAAAGCATTGATAGAGATGAAATCCCCAGTGACTCTGAAGGACGTTCAGCGTCTAGCTGGTCGCATCGCATCATTGAACAGGTTCATCTCGCGAGCATCTGACAAGTGCCTTCCCTTCTTCAAACTCCTTCGTGCAACGGCCAAGTCTGATTGGAACTGGACACCTCAATGTGAAGAAGCTTTTCAACAACTGAAGCAATATATGAGCGCTCCCCCCATTTTATCTAAGCCTGTGGCACATGAGCAACTCATTCTTTATTTATCTGTGTCTTCCACGGCCGTTAGTGCCGCTTTAATAAGAGAAGATTCCGGGGTACAAAGGCCCGTTTATTATATCAGTCGAGCAATGGTTGATGCAGAAACTAGGTATTCTGATTTGGAGAAACTGGCCCTAGCCTTAATCACGGCAGCTCGAAAACTGCGACCATACTTTCAAGCCCATGCTATTTTAGTACCAACAAATCATCCACTACGTCAAGTCCTTCAAAAGCCTGAGGCTTCCGGGCGCTTAACTAAATGGGCGGTCGAGATCAGCGAGCATGATATTTCATTCTGTCCTAGGACCGCAGTCAAGGGCCAGGCCGTGGCTGACTTCATCGCCGAATTTACACATTCTTCTGAAGATAGCGTCATGACCAGCGACCAGCCTCCTTGGTCGCTCTTCGTGGACGGGTCGTCGCGGGCCAGTGGCAGTGGAGCGGGCCTGATTTTAGTGGCTCCAGACGGGTCACATTTTCACTACGCTCTGCGTTTCGAATCACGCGTCTCCAATAATGAAGCAGAATATGAGGCCCTTATTGTTGGCCTCGAGCTAGCCGTTGTCCTCGCAGTCCAGAATTTGATAATTCATAGCGACTCCCAGCTCATTGTCAACCAAGTTCTTGGCGAATTCGAAACCAAAGAAGAAAGAATGGCCTTATACAAGTCTCGTGTCCTCATCCTGCTCGCCAAACTGAAGACTTACAAAATATTCCATATCCCTCGCGAGCAGAACCAACTTGCCGATTCCTTGGCAAAACTCGCTTCTGCACCAGAATCAGAACTATCACATTCGATCCCCATCGAGCACCGTCAACACTTGAGTATCGACCAAGTGACTCCCGAGCAAGTTATATCGGTACAATCGTCTCCATGCTGGATGGATCCTATCATCCTTTATCTCAGAGATGGATACCTACCAGAAAACAAGAAAGCTGCAAGACAAATTCAGCTTCGAGCTGCCAGGTACACCTTACAAGATGGAATCTTGTTGCGAAAAAGCTTCTCCTTGCCTTATTTGAGGTGTCTTCATCCAGAAGAAGCACATCGTGTTCTAGATGAAGTACACCAGGGGGCATGTGGTAATCATCCCAGGGGGCGATCTCTAGCATATAAAGCGATGAGGCAAGGATATTATTGGCCTACTATGAAAGCAGACGCCATAGAATTTTCTAAAAAATGCGACAAGTGTCAACGATATCAACCTATACCTCGTGTACCGTCTGAGCGGATGACCCCAGTCGACAGCCCTTGGCCTTTTGCTCAGTGGGGGATCGATATCATCGGACCCTTACCTATGGGAAAGGGACAGAATAGGTTCGCGATCGTGGCGGTTGATTATTTCACCAAATGGGCCGAGGCAGAACCATTAGCCAAAATTACTGAAAAACAAACTACTAAGTTTATGTGGAGAAATATTATATGTCGCTTCGGACTTCCTCATACTATAATTACCGATAACGGAACGCAGTTCGACAACGCAGCCTTTGATGAATTTTGCGACAAATGGAAGATACGTAATCTCCACACTTCTCCATATCATCCACAGGCGAATGGGCAGGTCGAGGCAGTGAATAAAATTATAAAGCATCATTTAAAGACCAAGCTAAGTGAATGTAAAGGGGTGTGGCCAGAACTTCTGCCAGAAGTGTTATGGGCCTATAGAACCACGGCTTGTACATCGACAGGTGAAACTCCTTTCTCCTTAGCATTTGGTGTTGACGCAATGGTACCAGTGGAAATTCAAGTGCCCTCATATCGGATCGAACAGTATGATCCCGCGAGCAATCAGGAAAATCTCCGACTTCATCTCGATCTCTTGGAAGAGCGAAGAAATGCTTCCCAAGTACGAGTGGCGGCATATCAACAACGTATTGCTCGTTATCGGAATACGAAGGTTCGACCTAGATCCTTCCAGTTCGGAGATTTGGTTCTAAGGCAAAATCTTGGAATTCCTGTTCGTTCATTGGATCCGAATTGAGAAGGCCCGTATCGGGTTATTAGGGTTGTGCGACCCGGTACTTATTATCTTGAAGACATGCAAGGGAAGCCTGTACGTCGCCCTTGGCACGTGGAGCATTTGCTAAGATACTACCCCTAGATTCGATGTAGTTTATCATAACATTTTATGAATAAAGTAAAAGATATCTTTTGGCCGCTACTCCATTTATATGGACCAGAATTGCCCTGAAGAGTGCTTACACGTCCTCTTGGCCAATTACCTACCTTTGGTAGGACTGAAATCATTACTAGTTGGTCGCTTCTCCATTCTCATGGACCTGAACAGCCTCGAAGAGAATGAATACCATCTCTTGACCAACCTTCTGCCCTTGGTAGAACCAAAATCTCAATCGATAGATCAGTCTATCTCAACGCGGACATGGTCTCACGACCCCCGGATTGAGTCTAATTCATTTTTTCATGAGTTAGTTACTCGCGATTGGTGAGAGGAGGGATCGCACTCCAAAATGCGAGCACCGCAGCTCGTGCTCTAATTAGGGCAGCAAACGGGGTCACATCCTGATCGCGAGCAGCTTAGCTCATGCTCGAATTAAAGGGTCACATCTCTGACGAATCCATTCAAGATTAACAAGCAAAAAATGAAAGATGAAGGGAGAACAGCAACGAAACAGCAACACTTCCAAAAATATCTTTTTATTGATAATCAGATGATTACATATACATGAGCGCAGATACAAGAGAAAAAAAATAAAGGAAATCAATCGCTAGGAGGAGCCACGCTCTCGTCTTCAGGGCCCATTTCAGGAGCCCCTCCAGCCTGCGTGGCTTCGGTCACCTCGTTCTCGGCAGCAGCTTGCTCTTCTGCAGCTATGATGGTCGCGACTCGACCGAATTCCCCCATATCGAAGGATGGGATCATTCGTTGCACTACTCTTAGTGCAAAGTCTCGACCAGCATCGTTTGACTCATATCGTTCATCGTCATACAGCTGCGAAGTTCGGAACTCGGAAACTGCCCGAGTACCTTCCTCCGAGAGCATTTTTACAAGGGCGACTCTCTCCTCGTCCCAGTGGATCGAGTCGTCCTTAAGCTGCGCAAGAGCGGTGCGCTCCCTAGTCAAGTTGTCGTAGGCCTCCTTGAGCTGCGACCTGGCTCCCGCGAATTGCTCCTCTAACGAGATCTTGTCCTGTCGGAAGATCTCCCTCTCTCTCTCTGCCTTCTCCTTCAGACCCGTGAGCTTCACGTAGTCTGAGTCCAAGGCCTGATATCTGTCGGTCAGGACTTGGATCTTCTCGATGAGGATCTTTTTCTCCTCATCTCTCTTCGAGATCACTGCCTCACGAGCCTTGAGCAGTTGATCTCTTCCTTGAACTGCCTTTTCCAAGGCAGTCCTCTTTCCCTCGGCCTCCTCTATCGTGCGACGGGCGGCAACAATATCACGCCTCGTTCGCAGAATAAGATCTAAACCCTGCAAAGAGATGGAAAATATAAGATTTCTGGAACGTAACAACAGGTCGAAACAGATCTTGACGAAGTCTTACCTGAACCATCCTCATCCCCGCTTCAAGGATAAGGTTCTCAGGACTTGGCTCGGGGAGAGAGCCGAAGGCGTGAGGCGGGACGTTCTCGAACAAAAACTTACATACAGGGTGGAGGTGGCGTGGAATCGAGTACGTCCCGCTCCCAGACGGTTGGGCAACGACCAAACCGGCCTGCTCGCGAGGTGGAGGCATGGACTCGCGAGCAGGTCCCTGCTCGGCAGCTGGGACCAGTTCCCGAGCAGGAGTCGGCTCTTGAGGCTCTACCTGCTCTCGAGCCTCTTCAGCTGGGGGGCAGCTGGACCCCACCCCATCTGGGGAATTATCTGCAATGTTGATCACTGGTGGCCCAGGTGCGACCACCAGTGAAGGAATAGTTGGCCCAGCTGGGGCCCCCGCCATGCTCGCGGGAAGGGCAGGCTGATCGCTGCCCGCGCGGATGGAAGATTGAGACGGTTCGGCAGGGGTTCTCTTCTGCCTTTTGGAACCTGTGCCCTTCAGACGGGGCAGTAGGCCTCTCTTCTCTCTAGCCTTCGTCATTTCGACTTCTCTTCTGGATATGAGGCCTGCTGCTGCAAGTCGCGAAGGAGATAAGCAAGCCTCGATATGCCTATCTCCGACAGGCACCTTATACACTCTGACGATCTTCTCGTTGATCCCACCCTTCAAATTCGGTTTCCGCAATGCCGGGATACCTGCGAGCACAAATAATGGTCAAACGAAGCAAAACCCTAAAAATTATTCTAAGGAAACTGCACAATACGGGATTGTGTCTACCTTCACAGAAAAACCGGGTCACTCCTGGACCCCTGGAGGAGGCAGACTCCCAGCTCCCGGAAGCATAGAACCACCGCTTCCTCCAGCCGGGATAGTTCGAGGAGGGCTTACCCAACACGAAATTATCCCGGTGCCAGTAACATAAATAATACCAGCCTTCGCTGGATGGAGCTTTCTTCAGACGGAACATACGGAGGAACTCCTCCGCCGTGAGTTCCCCGTTGCCAGCCTGAGCCCAAAGGGCAAAGGAGCCCAAAACCACCCTCCACCCGTTCACAATGAGTTGCCCAGGGGCAATCTTGTAACACCGTAGTACATCGCGAACAAAGGGATGGAGGGGAAGGCGTACCCCCAGGATGAGCTGGTACTCGTAAAATGCTACGCATCCTGGGGGGGGGGGGGGGGGGGGGGGGGGAGTCGGGTGTTTCTCCACCTCCGGGCAAGCGGAGAGTTACAGAGTCAGGGATTTGGTATCTCTCCCGTAGCTCAGCCAGCCGGTCCTCCGATAAAACGGAAGGATATCCGGCTGCTGTGTATCTCCCCGCCGAAACCCTTGCACTGCTGGAGGCAGAGGACTCCGGAGTGGCATCACCAAGGGGGACAGTAATCTCGTCAGAGTTCCCAGCCATGGGGAGATGAAAATAAAAGAAGAAGAAAAAGGAAGTATACCGGAAAAAGGAAAGAATGAGCACCGGAAGAGGAAGAAGAATGGAAAGAAAGGATTGCAGGTTTCTTTCGAAAAAACTTCTGTAGAAAATCAAAGAAATGGCGGACTCCGTATATTTATAGGCAATCATTCCGCCGTATCTGATGGCACGTGGTAGTCCCTCTTTAGACACAGCGCTCGAGCAGGCACGCCCATTAACTCCTCAAACACGTGGCGAGCGCCCCTTCATTTTCCATCAGCGAAAAGGCTGCGGAAAGCTGGCGCTCATTAATTTCAGCCCATCATGAGGGGTGCCGTTCTCGATGAAAGTAGCGAGCGGTTTCGTGTGATAGTGAGCTAAGTCCTTTCCTTGAGAATTCTTGGCGGCAAGGACTTGGGGGGCATCTGTTATAGGCAAAATGATGGAGATAAGATTTCACGCGGAAATGCCCACTTCGCTCTCGCTCTCGAGATTATCTGATCGAGAGTTGAATATTGGATAAGTGTGGGACGTCCATTCGACTCTCGAGATTATATGATCGAGAGTCGAATATTGGATAAGTGCGGGACGACCATTCGACTCTCGAGCTCACCTGATCAGGAGTCATAGATTGAAAAATATGGAGCAGCTATTCGCAAGTCTCGAGTCTTCATAACCGATAGTCAAATACGGCAAAGCTCGATCCGCGAGCAGACCTTCTCACAAGTCGTTGAAAGATGTTACATCCAAAATATGTACTTGGACTCGCGACCACATTTTAACCTGCGAGCAGCTTTCCTACGGGTTGCAACCAGTTCGGAGGCTATGACTCCAACTACGGGCGTCTCCTTCCTTTTCGGAGGCCATGACTCCAACTACGGGCGTCTCCTTCCTTTTCGGAGGCCATGACTCCAACTACGGGCGTCTCCTTCCTTTTCGGAGGTCATGACTCCAACTATGGTTTCCAGCCGGATCCAGCCGGATTTCAAGGGATTACCATCTAGGGGCGTGATTGTTGGAATAAGTCATTGGGTTGGATCTACTAAAAAGATAGGATCTTATCCCAAGAAATCAGCGAATTCTCAGTATCGTATGCGACATCAACGGGATTTCGACATCTCACGTAACAGATTGGATTGCTTCAGATCTATATAAAGGGGTGGCTCCATTGAGAGCAGGTACGTACACATCATTCAATCTTGGTCCCATTTTTCTTGGCTTCTCTTCTGTGGTCTAACTTGAGCATCGGAGGGCTAACGGCTGGTCCCCAGCCACCCTTATTCGCTGTCTTGCTTCAGGTCTGGTGGTGGAAATCCCTGCTGGAGCGAAGGAGAAAAGCCGGAGGATCTCGTTACGAAATTTGACGTTAACACTTAAAGATGCTAGTTAGAAGCAAAGAAGATCAAAGGGACTAAGCGTCAAAGAATGAAAGAAATAAGTCAGAGAAAAGAAGAAAGAATGCAGAAGAAGGTGCCCACAACCGGTAGTCCGACCGGTTTTCCAAGGCCAAGGACCGGTCGTCCGACTGGTCTGCACATGCACAGAGGAGGCACAGAGACCATAACTCTCTGAACTGTTCACGACCGGTCGTGCGACCGGTCGTCCACTTCTGAGACCGGTCGTGCGACCGGTCCTTAAATTATTTTTCCGGGCCGAAACTCTCTGGACACTTTTTGGCCAGTTTGAGACCGGTTGTCCAGCATTGCGACCGGTCGCCTGCGTAAGATTTGAACCTTCTAATTCTGGCGCCGATTTTCTCTGCGCAGTGTGTAAGTGTTACGCAAATTCTCGAATATTTCGAAGTTGCGGAGCCTCCGCACTATAAAAGGACACCTAGGGATCATTCCTAGGGTATCTTAGAAGAGTTTAAGCAAGGTTGGAGGCGGCGGAAGTGGATTTTGGAATTCCACAACTCCTTCTAGTTTGTTTTGCTGTTTTTATGTTTTTCTTAGTTGTTTCATGTTTCCTTGGATCATGAATGGCTAAACCTCTTAGCTAGGGCTAAGAGGTGAAGATTGTAGTGAATCTAAGATGTTTCAATTCATGCTAAGATGGTTTTAAGATTGGTTTTAATGTTTATGAACAATGGTTTGAAGTTATATAAGTTCTAAGTAGTTTTTCTTAGTCTTATGATGACTCATGGATGTTTGGGAGAATTACTTAAGTTCTTAATTGCTTTGTATTAGTCTAGACCTGTATGATCCGAGGAATTGGAGTACGCTCTAGTACTATGATCTTCATGTGGGGACTTCCTACCAAAGTTCTATTTTTCTAGTTTTATGAATTATGTATGGGATTGTGCATATGATTTGATTCAAGTTCAAATCATGATCTAACTTTGTCTGGTGACAGGACTTAATGATGATCATGATTATGAACTTAGTTTATTGGAATTGGGACTGACCTATGTAATTGAAGCATGCTCAGCCTAGCTTGTATTGAGTGAATCATACACAGGGCTCATACATATGACAGATTGTTGGTTTAACAGCTCTATCATCCGGCTAGATAGATCTTAATATCGATTCTAGTTGAGAGAATGAGAAACCATAGTGGATTGAACATCAAGGATTGCTACAAGTGGATCCTTGAAGCCCTAGTGCCTTTTTATAATTGTTTACCTTCAATTTAATTCAAAGTTGTTACTTACATCAATTTCATACAAAATCTGGTTGTTAGCTCTCAATAGACACTATTAGATGTGTTTGTGAATTCCTACACAAGTCCTGTGGATCGACCTTGGTCTTACCGAGTTTATTACTACATCGTAACCCTACACTTGGGGAAGCGAACAGTAAGCGCTATCAAAAGCTAAGAGGGTTGTCCCGTAGGAATATGATGCCCCTTACCCCAATCCAACATCTTGAAGTCTTTGATTGTTTGGGCATCGATTTCATGGAACCATTCCCCTCATCTTTTGATATGTCTATATATTACCCGTCGTGGACTATGTGTCCAAATGGATAGAGGCAATTCCGTGTAGAATAGACGATCATCATACGGTTCTCAAGTTTCTTAAAGAAAACATATTATCTAGATTTGGAACGCCTTGAGCCATCATAAGTGATGGCGGTTCTCACTTTTACAACAGGCCTTTCAAGCCTTAATGAAGAAATATGACATTTCACATAAAGTGAGTACCCCATACCACCCACAGACAAGTGGATAAGCTGAAATTTCCAATCAAGAAATCAAAGAAATTAAACAAAAAACAGTAAGACCTGATCGCAAAGATTGGTCGCTGAGATTAGTTGATGCCCTTTGGGCTCACCGTACCACTTATAAGACCCCATTGGAATATCTCCCTATAGACTTGTCTATGGGAAAGCTTATCACTTGCCTGTGGAGATTGAACACAAAGCCTATTGGGCAATTTGGACATTGAACTTTGACATTTATAAGGCGAGCTCGCTTCGCAAACTCTAAATGAATGAGCTTGACGAAATCTGGAATGATGCGTATGAGAATTCGAGGATTTACAAGAGTAGAATGAAAGCCTTCCATGACAAACATATCTTCAGGAAAACTTTCCATAAAGGTCAGAAAGTACTCTTGTATAACTCCCGACTTTATCTTTTTTCGAAAAAATTGAGATCCCGATAAACCGACCCATATATTGTTAAAGAAGTCTTTCCTCATGGGGCTGTCGAGAAAGAGAATGCAGCAAATGGTAACTGTTTTAAAGTGAATGGACAATGCCTTAAACCATTTGTTGAGAAATTTAATTTAGAGGACATGTCCATCACTCTGAATGATCCCGTGTATCAGGATGATTGATCTCCTAGTCTGACGGAGGTATCAAGTAGGATTAGGTTTAGTTTATTTTCTGTTTTAGGTTTATTTCTTTCGTAGATTTAATTGCCGGAGTTATAGACTTCTATGATCGACTCTCTCAGGTGATCTCGTTCTCACTCTCCTTTATTTTTATCATTGCTTTCATGTTTTTACTCATTGCACATCTTTTACATTGAGAACAATGTAAGATTTGGTTTGAGATTCTACATGAAAATTCAAAACTCTTTTAGAAAACTTTGTTTCTATGCATTGGGGATGATACGAGTATAAGAAAAGGAGATACGAAGTAAGTGATGTTGCAAGTCTTGAACTACCTTTAATATAATGGTTTATATGTGAATTCCTCTATTTATATGATTGATAGAAAATTTGAACACTTTTACACCTAGTTCACATTACACGATTTTCATGGTTTGAAAGGATTATGTAGATTTATGGATTAGCTAGACTTAGATTTAAGGTGTTGAGGAACCAAGCCGGGGTACTTTGTCCATCCTTATCCATGGGAAAATAACGAAAGATATGGATTTATAAAATTCTATCTAATAGGTATGAAAAGGAAAGAAGGAAAGAAAATATGAGTATGATTGAAAATATGGTGGAAATTTTCAGAAAGGGTTACCTATTACCAACCGAGGGATGGTCTAGTCGTAACCAAAGCCGAAAATGAGACGTAGTGTGAAAGCCGTCGGAAGGACGGTAAGGCAAATTCCTGTCATGGGCTTGTTGTTGATCCATACACCTTTAGATCCATAGTTTAGTTGATCTATAACAAAGATAGTCCCGAAACTCATGAGATGAAGATTCACTATGCACACTAGGTTGAATTTGTTCAAAGTTTTTGTATTTATTAATCAATCAGTAGGGATTTTATATAAACACCTATTATGTTTGAGAGTTTAAGGTTTCAACTTTTATCACTTAATTTTTTTTTATTTTTACACTTGTATAGCTTGGAATGTAGAGAAGCATAATTTTCGAAAAAGAGTTGGATTTTGGAGAATTGGACTTGTTTCATGCATGTTTTGCTCGGGACTAGTAAAATGCTTGTTGGGGGTGTGTTGAGCTTCCAATTTACACATATTTTAACCCATTACATCACATTATATGCATGGTTTGTATGCTTAAAAGACTCATCTAATGCTTGTTTTGTGCATGTAGGAATGGGAGAGAAACTTCACTCAATTAATACCTAAAAGACTCACTTAGGAGCCATTGGATGAAGACCCAAGGTGGGCCAAAGAAGGAAGAAGAAAGAAAGAGAGAAGAGAAGAATGAAAGAAAAAAAAAATGAAGAACAAGGGCCAAGACTGGTTGGCCAGGTTGCTGCCTCTCTGTGGAACTCGCTGGAACCAGGTCCAGTTTGGTCCGACCGGTCAAGATTAGTCGCCCAAAAGGTTCCCCCCCCCCCCCCCCCCCCACTGTGCTCTCTGGATTGTTCAAACATAGGTCCGACTGGTCAAGACCTGTCGGCCAATGTATTACGGCGTGATTCTAGCAGCTTCTCATTGAAGCTCAGATTTTTTAGCGAAATTACATAAGTGTTGAGAAATTCTGAAAGTTTCTGAGGTGGTAGAGCCTTTCTACTATAAAAAAAAATACCTAGGGTTCGTTCCTAAGGCATCATAGAAGATTAGGGACTTCGTGGGAGGTGAAAAAGATCGTCGTGGAGCATCTATAACTCTCCCAAATCCATTTTTTTATGCTTTTAGTTAGTTTTTCATTGTTTCTAGTTGAAGCATGATAATGCTCAGCTAGAACCTCTTAGCTAAGGCTAAAAGGTGAAGCTTGTGGGTAGTTATCATGTTGAATTCGTTTAATTCAAGTACCTTGCTTTAAGTTTGGATTTTTAAGTCTAGTTTGAATAAAAGTTGGTATTTTTGGATGTTTTATGAGAGTTCATGTGCTTCGGACATGACTTCCTTGCAATTCTCTGAGATTATTATGTTTAGATTGATTACATTCGAATTGTAGTAACCCCTTAGCATACCATAGTCCATTGGCATGGTTGTTACTTCGAAGGCTACGTATTTGAGTTTTATATGCTTCATTAGAATTAGATGTTAATTTCTAACTTAAGTGGGGATTGTTTGTCTGAATGCTAAATCCTCCAACTAGAAGAGAGATAGAACTTCAATTCTAGTTGTGTTATTGATTGGATGAATGAATTTGCATGAGACTATCTACAAGTGGATCCTTGAGGCCTTAGTTCTTTTAAATAACAGATTTTTACAACTTTACTGTTTTAAGCTAGTTTATGAATTTGAACTTCTAAATTAAGTGAATTTAAAGTTGCTGGAATAATTTGAATTGGTTTACCTAATTTCCTGTGGATCGACCTCAGTCTTACCGAAATTTATTACTACATCGCAGCCTTGCACTTGAGGCGAGCGAACATAATCAGAGCATACTGATGCACCCACCATCTCATCTAGCCATAAGGATCGCCGATCTTTCGATAAAGGCTAAAAAGCAGGAACCTCGCGCCCGTTCGCATCATTAGAAGTTGATGCCATATCCACTCCCAATGAGTAGGACCCGGGCCGTATGCCTGCTCTACTTTGGCTACATCTGGTAATGTCACCCTGATCATATCCGAATTGCCTAGCAAACTGGCTAGGGTAATAAGGCTCCCGCCAGAACTCTATTCCTTTGCGTAGTGGAAATGAAGCATTACGAACAAACACCAAAAACTCCTTATCAAGATTATTCACAGAATGCTCATCATCAATGACTTCTCGATCCTCTTCGACGTTAGAAGCAGGAAAGTGGTAGAAGCAAATCTCCGCCTAGTTGTCAATTTTTTGAAGCTATCCAATCAGATGACTGTGCTATCATCTCAAGTTTTCTGTAGCGATACAAAGGGACATGATCGGCATTGAGATATTGAAAAAGATCTATTCCATATGTCCACGGGAAATATATACCCAACCACTCGCAAAAGAAATGCCATGGGCAATAAGCCATGTTCATACCTCGCCTGGGTCGATCTTTATTACTGAAAATATTGCCGAAAGCCCTATATAGACTACATAACACCGGTGCTAAAGAATATCAACGACTATTTGCAAGAGCTCCTGTCACAACAAAGTAAGAAACCCTGACCCCATCAGCACCCTTGGAGCTAGGCAACACAATTGCCGACAACTAGTATGCCAAGAAACCCGCCAGTTCACATGTCGGCGTAAGCTCATTCGGATTGCAAAACTTATGTTCAAAACGTTCCCTCATTAAAGCCTGGCCTTCTGACAAGATCTCATATTCTTCATATTAATGCTTCAAGAAGAAAGAAGTGTCCCATTGTTAGAACTTAGAAAAATCAAACTGCTCGTCAGCAGTCCTTTTTTCCTATGTTTCTTTATTTTGGGGGAATTTTGAGTATAGAGACATTTATAGACAATTATAAGCAATCACAAAGTGTACACAAGAGAGAGATATCGCAAGGCGAATTTTATTCCAGAGATTCTGAGATCTTTTACATTCCAGGCTGTGGTACTGGTCATGAGCCTTTAATTACATCAACGGTTGATCACCCTTGATAGGAAGGCAAAAGACTAATCCGCCAGGGATTATGGTCTTGAGTTCATGGTCGTATAGACCTATGTTTTCTTGTTCTGGACTGAGCCACATTTCTTAGACACGCTAGATGTCTATGTCCTATTTTCTTTCGGATTGTCCGAGTTGAGAGACTATCAGGATTCGAGTGGTGCAACTCTGGGCCCTTGCCTGTTACTGTGAACAGGTGACCGCTGGAATACACAATACTCGAATGTTGGTCGGCATAACCCAAGGCCCGCGCCCGTATTTTTATGATGGGTGACCTTAGGAGAGCACTCCGCAACGTTCCCGAACGAGGTTTTTAATCGAGTGGTGCAACTCTGGGCCCGCGCCTGTTACTGTAAACAGGTGACCGCTGGAATACATCAACATCGAAATGTTGGTCGGCATAACCTAAAGCCCGAGCCTATTACTATGAACAGGTGACCTTAGGAAAGTAATCCGTAACTGCCTCATCAGCTCAACCAACGGACCCGTTGTCGATGGGTAGGGCATCGACTGTCTTTTTTTTATAGTGGCAATCCATAGCAAGATGTTTCAAGCTTAGTTAGAACTCTTTATTTATGGTTTCTCGTGGTAACCATAACCCCTTAGGTTTAGCCTCGGACCTTTATCCGGGATGAATGGAGCTTTGAACAGTAAAGTAAATGTATTTCTTCTGGAGTCGGGCGACTCATCTTCGAGAATACTCTTTCTTCTGAGTATTTTCAATGATCTATTCGAGATCAAATAGGCTTTATTGAGCCAAGATCTTTTGAGGATTCAATATTCAATAGGCTAGATCGGTTGTCCCCGATGCTTGCAAACGGCTAAGTATAGGGTCCGATGGGTACCCACATATGCCAATTTCTTATGAATAATGGGGATCGATGCCCCGTAAATGCTTAACTCGACTGTTGGATAGCCTGAGTACTTTAGCGTTGCCTCAGCATCTTTGAGATCGCGGTTGATTTCATCTGGCATCAGTCACTTTTCAAACCAATCAGGGCACTTCCTAGGGCTGAAAATGACTAAGTAGTGGACCTGTTTGCGGTCTGTTCGCTTCCCCAAGTGTAGGGTTGTGATATAGTAATAAACTCGGTAAGACCGAGGTCGATCCACAGGGACTTGTGTAGGAATTCACAAACACATCCAATAGTGCCTATTGAGAGCTAACAACCAGATTTTGTATGAGATTGATGTAAGTAACAACTTTGAATTAAATTGAAGGTAAACAATTATAAAAAGGCACTAGGGGTTCAAGGATCCACTTGTAGCAATCCTAGATGTTCAATCTGCTGTGGTTTCTCATTCTCTCAATTAGAATCGATATTAAGATTTATCTAGCCGGATGATAGAGCAGTTAAACCAACAATCTGCCATATGTATGAGCCCTGTGTATGATTCACTCAATGCAAGCTAGGCTGAGCATGCTTCAATTGCATAGGTCAATCCCAATTCCAATAAACTAAGTTCATAATCATGATCATCATTAAGTCCTGTCACTAGACAAAGTTAGATCATGGTTTGAACTTGAATCAAATCACATGCACAGTCCCATACATAATTAAGAAAACTAGAAAAGTAGAACTTTGGTAGGAAGTCCCCACATGAAGATCATAGTACTAGAGCGTACTCCAATTCCTCGGATCATACAGGTCTAGACTAACACAAAGCAATTAAGAACTTAAGTAATTCTCCCAAGCATCCATGAGTTATCATAAGACTAAGAAAAACTACTTAGAACTTGTATAAACTTCAAACCATTGTTCATAAACATGAAATTCAATCTTAAAACCAACTTAAAATGAATTGAAACATTTTAGATTCATTACAAGCTTCACCTCTTAGCCCTAGCTAAGAGGTTTAGCCGTTCATGATCCAAGGAAACATGAAACAACTACGAAAAATATAAAAGTAGCAAAACAAACTAGAAGGAGTTGTGGAACTCCGAAATCCACTTCCGCCGCCTCCAACCTTGCTTAAACTCTTCTAAGATACCCTAGGAACGATCCCTAGGTGTCCTTTTATAGTGGGGAAGCTCCGCAACTTCAGAATATTTGAGAATTCGCGTAAAACTTACGCACTGCGTAGAGAAAATCAGCGCCAGAAATAGAAGGTTCAAATCTTACGCAGGCGACCGGTCGCAGTGGCTGGACGACCGGTCGTGGATGCTGGACGACCGGTCTCAAAATGGCCAAAAAGTGTCCAGTGAGTTTTCGGGATTTTTAACCCAGAAAATTAATTTAAGGACCAGTCGCACGACCGGTCGTAGAAGTGGACGATCGGTCGCACAACCGGTCATGAACAGTCCAGAGAGTTATGGCCTCTGGGTCTCCTCTGTGCGTGTGCGGACCGGTCGGACAATCGGTCCTTGGCCTTGGATGACTGGTCGGACGACCGGTCGTGGGCACCTTCTTCTGCTTTCTTTCTTCTTTTCTCTGACTTCTTTCTTTCATTCTTTAACGCTCAGCCCCTTTGATCTTCTTTACTTCTAACTAGCATCTTTAAGTCTTCAATTGATGCTTCCTCTCTCTCATCCCTACAAACACAAATCTATTCATTAGATTGGTCTTTAAATCATGGAACTATTCATAATGAGTGATGAATTGGGGTTAGAATATGCACAATTAAGAGCTCAACACACCCCCTAACCAGCATTTTGCTAGTCCCGAGCAAAACATGCGTGAAACTAATTCCATTCTCCAAAACCCAACTCTCCTTTAGAAACCATTCTTCTATACATCCCAAGATACATAAGAGTAAGAGTTAGAGAAATTAGGTGATAGAGGTTGAAATCGTAAACTCTCAAAACATAATAAGCACCCATATGAAATTCCCGCTGATTGGTAGACAAATAGAAGGACTTGAACAATTTCAATCTAGTGTGCATAGTGAAAATTCTTTTCATGAGTTTTCAGGGTTACCTTCTTCCTAAATCAACTAGACTATGGATCTCAAGGTATATAGAGCAACAACAAGCCAATGACGGGAATTTGCCTTACTATCCTTCCGACGACTTTCACACTACTTCCCATTTCCGGCTTTGGTTATGGGTAGACCATCCCCCGGTTGGTAGTAGGTAGCCCTAATCGAATTTTTCCACCATTTTTCCATCATTCCCAATTTCATCGAGATTATTACTACATCGCAACCCTACACTTGGGGAAGCGAACAAGTTTTTGGCGCCGTTGCCGGGCACTTTGACGGTTTTAACAGAATTTCTGAAGATAGTTTCTATTGAAATTTTTAGGAATAATACTACCTTAGTTTGTTTTATTTTGATTTTTTCTTTTGCAGGGATTTTAGAAAGTTGAAGAAGAAGTTAGGGATCTTAAGTTCTCAAATCAGGTTTTATCTTTCTAACCTTACTCTTCTTCTTCCCCTATTCATTCATATCATATTCATCTCTTGTAGAGTGGGTGGAGACTCCTTTTTGGATCTCTGATAGGTTGGCCTTGTGCTGCCTTGATTCCTATTGGTTGGCATTGCCGTCTTGGATCACCTTGTGCTCAGAGATTTCTCTTCTCACTTTTATTCCTCTTTCTTCTTTTTCTGCACTTTTCTCAAAAGATTCAAAGAGTGGGTGGGGAGTTCTCTTAACCCCCATTGACTAGGAGAAATTGGTCTCTATCCTTGCTTCTGGCTCAGCCATTGCAAGACACCTTGTGCTTCAGTCTTAGAGAGGAGTAAAGGAAGGAGGGAAGAATTCTTCTTTCTTGTTTCATTCTTTTAGGATTTGCATGCCACATTGGGCTCGGGATTCTAATAACCGACTCATTAGTGAAGGGGGAATAGTTGAAGGAATTGACAGAGAGCCACGTGCTAAGAGACATTTAAATTCTCCAATTTTGTCTGAAAGTATGGCTGCAAATCAACCCAACCCTATGGCCAATCAAAATCTGGGTCAAAATCAAACCGAAACGGGAGAGAATGTGGTTGAGAATGTTCCTCGACCCAGAACATTACGTGATTACTTGCAACCAGCAAGAGCGAGCACTCCCTCATGCATAATTTTTCCACAAAATGCAGGGAACATAGATTTGAAACCAGGAGTAATCCAACTCCTCCCCAGATTCCATAGACTAGACAGTGAAAGGTATCAACACCTTAAGGAATTTGATGAGGTGATAGCCACCATGCACTTTGCAAACGTAACCAACGATGTGGTGAGACTCAAATTATTTCCTTTTACCTTTAAAGAGAAAGCTAAAGGTTGGCTTCATGCATTAAGGCCAAGATTAATTGGCAAATGGACTGAGATGTCTAGGGAGTTCATTAAAACAAACATGTTGAGGCGCCTTATCATGAAGTTTGCCCAAAAGGAGGACGAGACCTTCTTCCAATGTTAGGAGAGGTTCAAGGACTTGTTAAATGCATGCCCACATCATGGCTACAAAATTTAGCGGGTAATAAGCTTTTTCTATGAAGGACTGACTTCACCCATGCACCAATTTGTAGCGATGATGTGCAATGGAGAATTCATGAATAAGGAAACTGAGGAAGCATGAGACTATTTTGATGAATTGGCCGAGAATGCACAGTCGATACATCTAGACCAACAAATTCCAAGACAAGCCAACAAAAGGAAAAAGAAGGAATTTATGTCCTCTCAGAAGAAGATAATATAAGTGCATGTGTGGTTAGCCTCACAAGAAAAGTCAAGGCCATGGAATTGAAGAAAGGAGAGACGATCAACTCAAAAGACATTGAAATTGTTTGTGGAATTTGTGCCCAAAATCAACATGCTACACAAGATTGTCCCACAATTTTAGCATTCCAAGATATCTTACAAGAACAATCAAATGCCATAAACAGTTATTAACGGCCATTTAGTGCTCCAAACTCAAACACGTATAATTCTAGTTGGAAGAACCATCCAAACTTTAGTTGGAGGAATGGACCCACTGCGAATGCAAATAATACCCCTCAAGTTCAACCTCTACTAGGTACATCCCTGGTCATTACACCAAAAGTTACGCTAGAGGAGATGTTGGGTGCATTCGTATCGGTTCAAGCTGAATATAACAAGACTAATTCTCTGAAAATAGATGGGTTCATGCAAGAGCAATTAAAATTTAATCGAAATTCAACTCAAGCCATCAATGACTTGAAAACCTCAATGGTTAGGGTTGAATCTCACCTCAGTGTTAGGGAGAAAGGCACAATTCCTGCCCAACCTCTTCCTAACCCAAGGACCCAATTTGAGATACAAGACGCAAGCTCATCCTCCCAACATACGGAGCATGTTCAAGCTATCACCACTTTGAGAAGTGAAAAAATAATCGATAAATCTAATCCAGTGAAGGCCCCAAAGCCTAATGATCTGAAAATTTCCAAAGAGGATGATTGCCCGAACAACACTCCACAAGAGAAAGAACCGGAAAGGAAATACAAGTCGGTTGCCCCGTTTCCCCAAAGGTTGATTTCACCCAAACGTTTAGACAAAAACCTGATAATTTTAGAGGTTTTTAAGCAAGTGAAGATCAACATCCCATTGTTAGATGCTATAAAGCCAATACCATCCTATGTCAAATTTCTAAAGGAATTGGGTACAGTCATAAGGAAACACAATGTTTATAACAAAGTACTTTTGACTGAGAATTTGAGTGTTATTATCAGATAAGAGGTGCCCCAAAAATACAAGGATCCAAGTAGTCCAACCATCTCATGCATCATAGGAGACTACCAGATTAAATAAGCCTTACTTGATTTAGGGGCAAGTGTTAACCTCATTCCATACTCGGTTTATAAACAACTTGGGTTAGGTGAAATGAAACCCACCAAAACCACACTCTAACTTGCTGATAGATCTATTCGTATACCGAGAGGAATGATTGAGGATGTTTTAGTACAAGTTGATAAATTCTACTACCCGGTAGACTTTATTGTCTTGGATATACATCCCGTGATAGGTACCGGTGCTCAAATTCCCGTCATACTTGGCCGCCCTTTTCTAGCTACTTCAAATGCGATTATCAATTGTAGAAACGGGCTTGTAAAAATGTCCTTTGGAAATATGACACTCAAGCTGAATATATTTGATTTATGTAAACAACTGCGGGAAGTTGACGACGAGATGCACGAGATAAATTTGATTGAATCATTCGTAGAGGATACATTCCCCTTGACATTATATTCCAACCCTTTGGAGGCATGTTTGGCCCACTCTCATGAGATAAATGATGACACAATACGAGAGATGGATGCCATTTTGAATGTGAGGCCAGTACTTGATAACAAAAGATGGAGGGCACTATTTGAACCTTTACCCTTAAGCGAGAACAAGCCTCTCCCATCTAATATCAAGGAACCAACAGTCGACCTAAAACCATTACCAAGTGATTTGAAATATGTATATTTGGGTCGAGATGAGACATATCCAGTGGTGATTTCTTCCTTCTTGGATGAGGAATAAGAGAGTAGGCTAATAGCCACTCTAATAGAGCATAAGAGTGCCATTGGATGGTCGATTGCGGATCTCAAAGGTATTGACCGACTGATTTGTACTCATCGTATACACCTTGAAGAGAATGCGAAGACATCCAGGCAACCACAAAGACGACTCAATCCAAACGTGAAGGAGGTGGTTAAGGCCGAAGTGGTGAAACTATTGGATATGGATATCATTTACCCAATATCTGATAGTCAATGGGTGAGCCCAACTCAAGTGGTGCCTAAGAAATCCAGAATAACCATCGTAGCCAATGCCAATAATGAACTCGTACCAACCAGAGTCACTATTGGTTGGAGAATGTGCATTGACTACAGGAAGCTAAACACAGTTACGAGGAAAGACCACTTCCCCCTACCGTTTGTTGATCAAATTTTAGAAAGGTTGGCAGGTCATTCCCATTTTTGATTCCTTGATGGCTATTCAAGGTATAACCAAATAGAGATCGCCCTAGAGGACCAAGAGAAGACAACATTCACATGTCCATTCGGCACTTTCGCCTATCAAAGGATGCCATTTGGACTACATAATGCTCCTGCTACATTTCAGCGTTGTATGCTAAGTATTTTTTCTGATATGGTGGGGACAATTCTCGAAGTCTTCATGGATGATTTCTCTGTATTTGGTTGTAGCTTCGATGAGTGCCTTATGCACTTGAAAACTGTGTTGAAAAGATGTGAAGAGAAGAACCTTGTGTTGAATTGGGAGAAATGCCACTTCATGGTTCAAAAGGGAATTGTACTTGGTCACATGTTGAGCTCATAATTGTGCATATTCTAACCCCAATTCATCACTCATTATGCATGATATACATGTTTAAAGGACCAACTTAATACATGATGTGTGATTGTAGGAACAAGATGGAGAGTTCACCATTTGAAAGCTAAATGAGGCTCCTTACAAACATTGAAGACCATAGGATGAAGTATTGAAGGAAGATCAAAGAGAAGAAAGGAAGGAGAGAAGAGGAAAGAAGAAAGAAAGAAAGAAATAGAGAGGAAAGAGGCTAGACCAGTCAGCTGACCGGTCGTCCAAGCAAGCCCGACCGGTCAAGACCGGTCGGCCACTCACTTATTTAAAGAGAAGAAACGCTGGAGGATGGATTACCTAGGCCGACCGGTCATGACCAGTCGGCTATAGTTGCTGAACTGATCAAGGAGTGCAGCCCGACCGGTCAAGACCGGTCGGCCATTGCTGCTGTACCAAAAGAATGCATGGACTGTCCAGCCCGACCGGTCATGACCGGTCGGGCATAGCTGCTGGAGTGACTATATATTGAGGCCGACCGGTCATGACCGGTCGGCCAGCGTAACCAGCCACTTTCTATTTCAGAAACTCCGGATTTCACTGCGCAATTGCGTAAGTTTACGCAATTTCTGGAGTTCTCTTGCGTATTGGACTTCTTCAAGCTATAAAAGGACCTCTTCTCTTCATACCAAAGGAGGCTACGACGTGGGGATTGCTCAGGAGACGGATTCCACTTCGGATCTTTAGTTTTCTTCCTGTTTTAGTAGTTTTTCATGTTTTTAGAGGCTTTTAGTTCAAGGATGTTAGAGATGAACTAAACCCTCTTAGCTAGGGCTAAGAGGGGAAGCTTTTGATTCGTTTTTGATAGATTAATGCAACCTAGGTTTCCTTTTGTGTTTTAATTAAAGAATTTTAGTTCAATTTGAATTTGATTCAAGTGCTATGTTGGTTTCTATTTTGATCTCTTGATGACTCCGGGCTCATGTGATTCTTAGTAATCCTAACTTAGTATCTTAGCTTTTGAGCATTGTTTATGCTTGTGTAATGCATTGATCTACCATCGACTCCGGGCATGGTAGACGCTTTGATTGCCTTGTATGCAATGGCCTGATTTTCATGTGGGAACTCATGTAACTAAAGTTCTTATCTTTTCTGTATGATCTGGAATATTTGTTTAGAGATTGATTTTGATTTAATTAGAGTTCAAATCATGAGTTGTAATCAGGTCTAGTGACAGGACTTGGTGAAGGCTATGGTTATGAATCTCAACTGGATTGGAAAGAGGCTTGGCCTATACAATTGAGTGTGCCCAAGGCCTAAGCATGGTTGTGGGAATCAAATCAGTTAATAAGCACTTGTTTCAGATAATTGTGATTGAACCGCTCTATATTCCAATCGGATGGAGATGGGAATCCGATTCCGATTGAGTTATGAGAGACCTAGTTGTGTTAATGCATTGAAACGTATCAAGAGTGGATCCTTGGCGCTCTAGTGACTTTTTAGATTGAATTTACCTTAACCATTCACTGTTTAAACTCAAATCACTGTTTTTTTAGTTTTAGTTCTTAATATAGTCTTAATTACTAGTTGTTTTAGTTAAATTCTGAAGATACCCATACATAAATCTCTGTGGGAGCGATACTCGGTCTTTCCGAATTATTACTACTTCGCAACCCTACACTTGGGGAGTGAACATCACATTATCTCACAAAATGGAATCGAGGTGGACAAAGCTAAAATCGGTCTTATCTCTAACCTTCCACCACCCAAGAGCGTACGAGATGTGCAGTCCTTTTTGGGACACGCCGGATTTTATAGACGGTTCATAAAGGACTTCAGCTCACTCTCTCACCCTTTATGTAACCTTCTTTAAAAGGAGAACTCATTCGAGTGGAATGAAGATTGTAAAAATGCCTTTGACAAACTTAAAGGCATGTTGACATGTGCTCCCATAATGCAACCGCCTGATTGGAGTCTTCCTTTTGAAATTATGTGCGATGCAAGTGACTATGCTATTGGGGCTATGTTAGGCCAAAGAAAAGAAAAAAAGTCTTGCGTCATCTACTACGCAAGTAGAACCTTAAACTCGACTCAAGCAAACTATACTACTACAGAAAAGGAACTTTTGGCCGTAGTTTTTGCTTTGGACAAGTTTCGGTCCTACTTGATTGGATCCATGATCATCATATTCACTGACCATGCAGTGCTTAAGTACCTTCTTTCCAAGAAGGATGGTAAGCCACGCTTGTTGAGATGGATCCTCCTACTCCAAGAATTTGATATAGAAATACGTGATAAGAAAGGAGTAGAAAATGTAGTTGCTGACCGTCTTTCTAGACTTGTTCTCACCGATTCTCCTGAGACGACCGTGATCAATGACATGTTCCCTTATGAACAACTTTTTAAAGCCTCCCAATTGCCATGGTATGCATACATTGCTAACTATCTTGCTACAGGTACAACTCCAACACATTGGAAAAGCAAGATAAAGATAAGTTCTTCAACGAGGTGAGAAAATTCCTATGGGACGACCCATACTTATTCAAGTATTGTCCCAATCAAATTATTAGGAGACGTGTGCCGGATGATGAGCAACACAGTATCATCTCCTTTTGTCATTCTCAAGCATGTGGTGGCCACTTTTCGGCTAAGAAGACCACAGCCAAAATTCCGCAATGTGGGTTCTATTGGCCCACCATGTTTAAAGATACCCATAAGTTTTGTAAAGCGTGTGATCCGCGTCAGAAATTGGGAGGAATATCCCATAGAAATATGATGCCTCTCAATCCCATCTTACCAATTAAAATTTTTTATTATTGGGGCATCGATTTCATGGGACCATTCCCATCTTCTTTTGAAAATTTGTATATTCTGCTTACCGTTGATTATGTTTTAAAATGGGTCGAGGCAATTACATGCCGGAATAATGACCATAAAACAGTCATTCGTTTCTTAAAAGAAAACATCCTTTCCCAGTTTGGAATACCTCGAGTCATCATTAGTGATGGAGGGTCTCACTTTTGTAAAAGCCCATTTGAAGCCTTAATGAAGAAATATGGCGTAAATCACAAAGTGAGCACTCCCTATCACCCACAAATAAGTGGACAAGCAGAGATATCCAATAGGGAGATTAAACATATTTTGGAGAAAACAGTAAACCCCGATCGGAAGGATTGGTCGCTTCGACTTACCGAAGCACTCTGGGCTTACCGTACCGCTTTTAAGATCCCCATTGGAATGTTTCCCTATAGACTTGTCTATGGGAAGGCTTGTCACTTACCTGTGGAGTTGGAACATAGGGCATATTGGGCGATAAAGAAGATGAATTTTGATTCTGACAAAGCTAGATCGTTATGCAAACTTCAATTAAATGAACTTGCAGAACTCCGAAACGAGGCATATGAAAATGCAAGAATTTACAAGGACAAGACGAAGGTGTTCCATGATCAGAACATTCTTCGTAAGACCTTCACGATTAATCAAAAGTCCTTATGTACAATTCTCGCTTACATTTATTTCCGGGGAAATTAAGATCTCGATGGACTGGTCCCTACATTGTACAAACTATTTACTCATATGGGACCGTCGAGTTGTTAAATCCAAGGAACGACAACATCTTTAAGGTGAATGGTCAGCTATTAAAGTCATTCTTTGAGAATTTTCCTTCAGAAGGTATGTCCATACCTCTGACTAATCTTGCGTATCAGGATTTTTGATCTCCTAGTCTGATGAAGGTATAGAGTAGTTAGGATTAGGATTTTGTTGCTTTTGGTTGCTTTTTCATAGGTTTCTTAAAAGGAGGTAGAAATCCAGTTTTGGCTCTCTCAGGTATTCTCATTCCTCACTCCCTTTAAGGTGAATGTTTTGCTCTCATGTTTTGCCTATTGCATATCTTTTACATTGAGGACAATGCAAGATTTGGTTGGGGGGTGTAGGATCCCTAGGATGAATCTAGTGTTTTGTAACATCTTGAGCAATACGACGAAGATTTTTCAAATGTTTCTAAAAATTTAAAACTCCATTGGAAAACTTTGCTTCTATGCATTCGGGATGATGTAAGCATAAGAAAAGGAGAGACGAAGTGAGTGATGTTGAATATTTTGCACGTTCTTTAAGATACTAGTCTTCCATGTGAATTCCCTTATTTTTATGAATGATAGAACTTTTGAACACTTTTACACCTAGTTCACTTCACACGATTCTCATGTTTTGACAGGATTATTAGATTTATGGATTAGCTAAGTTTGGATTTGAGGTGTTGAGAAACCAAGCCGGGGTACTTTGTCCATCCTTGTCCATGGGAAAATAACGAAAGATATGGATTTCTAAAAATCCTATCTAATGAAAAAGAAAACGGAAAGGAAGGATGAAAATATGAGAATGATGGATAATATGGTGAAAATTCTGAAAAGGGCTACCTATTACCAACCGGGGGATGGTTGACCAGTAACCAAAGCTGGAAATGGGAAGTAGTGTGAAAGCCGTCGAAAGGACGTTAAGGCAAATTCCTGTCACAGGCTTGTTGTTGATCTATGCACCGTTGAATCCATACCTTAGCTAATTCATGAAAAAGTTAACCCCGAAAATCCATGAGATAAGCATTCACTAAGCACACTAGGTTAAATTGTTCAAATACTTCTATCTATCAATTAATCAGCGGGAGGCCCATATGAGTACTTGTTATGTTCTTGGGCGTTTAAGGTTTCAACCTCTGTCACTTAGTTTTTTTTCCAATTTTTGCACTTGTATGTCGTAGAGTGTATAGAAGCATAGTTTCAGAAGGAGAATTGAGTTTTGGAAGAATGAATGGTTTTACGCATGTTTTGCTCGGGACTAGCAAAATGCTAGTTGGGGGGGTGTGTTGAGTGCTTAAATGTGTATATTTTAACCCCATTTCATCACTAACTATGCATGGTTTTCAAGCGTAAAAACTATTCTAATGCGTGGTTTTATGATTGTTGGAATGAGAGGGACTCTGCCCATTTGATGACTAAAAAGACCTCTTTAGGAGCCTTGGATGAAGACTCAAGGTGGGCCAAAGAAAGAAGAAAGCAAAGAAAGAAGAAAGAAAGAAGAAAATGAAGAAGAAAAGGGCCATGACCGGCCATGATCGGTTGGCCAAGATGGCCATGACCGGTTAGCCACCCCCTGATTTACTCTTTGACATACAATGCAAGAGGCCGACCGGGCAAGACATACAATGCAAGAGGCCGATCGGTCTTGACCGGTCGGCCAAAGCTTTTTCCACCCATCCAAGCTTGCTGGACTGTCCCAGACCAAGTCCGACCGGTCGTGACTGGTCGGCTAGCCCAGTCATACCGGTCGTGACCGGTCGGTTAGCCCAGTCCGACCGGTCTTAACTAGTCAGCTAGTGCAATTTCAGCAATACTCCAGCGGTTTCCTCTTGAAGCTCCGATTTTATAGCACAGTGCGTAAGTGTTACACAAATCTGAAAGATTCTGAGGTGGTGGAGCCTCTCCACTATAAAAGGGGACCTAGGGATTGTAGCTAGGGCATCCTAAAAGAGAGCTACGAAGGTGGAAAGTGGCGGAAGTCGGATTTGGAGTTCCACAACTTCCTCTAGTTTGTGTTTTCTAGTTATGTTTTTAGTGGTTTTCATGTTTCCTTGGATCATGAAAGGCTAAACCTCTTAGCTAGGGCTAAGAGGTGAAGCTTGTAATGAATCTAAGATGTTTCAATTCGTTTGATTTGGTTTCAAGTTCGATTATTAGTGAAGAACAATGGTTTGAAGTTTAAATAAAGTTCTAAGTAGTTTTTCTTAATCTTATGATGGCTCATGGATGTTTAGAAGAATTGCTTGAGTTCTTAATTGTTTTGAGTTATTCTAGACCTGTATGATCGGAGGAATTGGATTCAATACGCTCTAGACATATGATCCTCATGTGGGAACTTCATGCCAAAGGTCTATTTTTCTAGAATTTCTGGAGTATGTGAGACTGTGTATGTGATTTGAATCAAGTTCAAATCATGTTCTACTTATATCTTGCGACAGGATTTAATGATGATTATGGTTGTGATCTTATCCTATTGGAATTAAGATTGACCTATGCAATTGAGTGTGCTCAAGTCCTAGCTTGAATTGAGAGAATCATGTACATGAATCATGCATATGACAGATTGTTTGTTTTAACTGCTCTATCATCCGACTAGATAGAACTTAATTTCGATTCTAGTTGAGAAAATGAGAAACCACAGCGAACTGAGCATTAAGGATTGCTACAAGTGGATCCTTGAACCCCTAGTGCCTTTTTATTATTGATTACATTCGATTTAATTCAAAGCATCTATCAATCCACATCAATTTCCTAAAAATCTGTTAGTTAGCTCTTCAGTAGAAACCATTAGAAGTGTTTTGTGAATTCCTACACAAGTCCCTGTGGATCGACCTCTGTCTTATCAAGATTATTACTACATCGCAACCTTACACTTGGGGAAGCGAACAAAGCGCCACACTGAAAAATCTTATAACAAGCCAAAAGATCCTAAGTGCTACAACTATGGTCCTATGGTCATATTGCCTCTGACTGCCAAGCTCTTGCCAAAGAAAAATTCAAAAAGAATGCAATGGCTGTTACATGGGATGACTCCGATGATTCAGATTCGGATTCAGATGAATATCAAAGTGATGGGGGAAGAGGATCAGTTAAAATCTTGATGGCCTCTATCTCAGAGATTGTCCCAAAAATTCAGAGCATATGAGACAAGGATGATCATGAAGCGTCAGAAACCAATGTGACATCCTCTGATGATGACGAGGATAAAGAGGATGATAATGACGAATTGCAAGTTGCCTATGATGAATTATTTCGTCAAAGCATCCTTCTTACTAAGAAGTTGAGCCAAGCTAATATTGAAAACAATAAATTGGCTGATGAAATGCAAGAAGTAAAAGGAGAAAACAACATATTTCACTTTTAGATCAGTGACTTGGATAGGAAAAACAAAGCAGCTCAAGACAAAATTAATACTCTAGAAGATGAGCTTAAGAAGGCAAACTCTACAAATCAATGTCTAACCATGCAGCTTAATCAAGAATGCCAACTCAATGAAAGATTTGCCCTGAGTAGAGAAAAACTAGATGATATCCTTAAATCAGGTAAACCTTGTAAGAATACAAGAGGGCTAGGCTATTGTGAGCAAACTAAGGTTAGTAACCCAGAACCTGAAAAGAAGAGGAATGCATCAGGAAGCAATAAGAAGAATTCACCGATATGCCATGCATGTGGAGATGTTGGACATTTGAAGTTTGAATGCTTGGTCTTTAAGAATTCGGTTCGGAGCTTGAAAGGAAAATTTGTACCTACCGGAAAGATGATGAATCACATGTGGAGTCCTCCAAAATAAGCACCATGGAAAAATGGGAATATAATGAGAAATCATCCCACTCCACCTAAGAAAGACAAAAGAATGGAAGAGCTCCTTGAAATGGTAAAACAATTAAACAAAAGAACCATGGAGCTAGTGCAACAGAAATCAAACAATGAAAAAAACTCAACACCTCATGCTGAAACGAGGACATCTATAGAATCAACCAAGAAGCATGTTTCTCCTAAAAGGGTAGTATCTTAGTGGGTAGTAAAGAACAAATGCTTAGTCATCCATACAACCCTTAGAGTTGGAAGAAACACTAGGTGCTATCTTGATAGTGGATGCTCCAGACACATGACAGGTGACAGGACTCAGTTTTGTGATTATGCTGAGTTTGATGGTGGGTCTGTTACCTTTGCAGATGGGAGCGTGGCCAAAATTGTTGAAAAGGGAACCATCACCAGCCCAAGATTGCCCAAAATTGAGGATGTGTTGTGTGTTGATGGTTTAAAACATAATTTATTGAGCATTTCTCAAATATGTGATGAACAACATTCTGTAAAATTCTCCAAAGATGTGTGCGAAATTTTGGACCAAACTGGAAAATTAATTCTAAAAGGACTTCACACTGGAGATAACTGTTATGTTATTGAAAACAAAGGTGATGATGGATCATCTGTCGTATGCCACATGGCCATTAATGATGAAACTGAGTTATGGCATCAACGACTTGGTCACGTCCATTATAGGAACCTAGCTAGGCTGAGTAGGAAGAAACTAGTTAGAGGGTTACCTAAGATAGGGAAGAAACCAAAAGAAGTATGTGCAGAGTGCTTGAAAGGTAAACAAATTAAAGTTTCACATAAGAAGACATCCACCATTGCTACATCAAAACCCCTTGATCTACTCCATGTGGATCTTGTAGGTCCCACCAGAGTGATGAGTCAAGGTGGTAAAAGATATTTCTTTATTATTGTTGATGATTACTTCCTCTACACTTGGGTTGTATTTTTGAGAGAAAAATCTGACACATTTGATGAATTTGAAAAACTCATGAAACGACTTCACAATGAAAAAGAATGTACTATAAAAAGAATTAGGAGTGATCATGGTGGAGAATTTGAGGATGGCCGATTTGAACAATTCTGCAAAAATTTAGGCATCAAGCATGAGTTCTCAGGCCCCAAAACTCCTCAACAGAATGGAGTAGTAGAAAGAAAAAACAGAGTCCTACTCGATATGGCCACAGTTATGATGAACAGCAAAAATCTTGCAATAAATCTGTGGGCCGAAGCAGTAAATACAGCATGTCACATAATTAATCGAGGATATCTGAGAGCTGGCCTAGATAAAACACCTTATGAGCTATGGAATGGAAAAGTCCCGAATATCAAGTATTTTAGAGTCTTTGGTAGCAAATGCCACATCCTTCGAGAAAGAGAAAATCTAAGAAAATTTGATTCAAAAAGCGATGAGGGAATATTCCTTGGATACGCTTCTGATAGTTGTGCTTATAGAGTTTATAACACAAGGACTAATACAACTCAAGAATCCATAAATGTTATCATTGATGACCAATCTAAAGAAGACACGAGACTTGATGATGATGAAGAGGGAGAACCATGCCAAATAGGTAAACCTGTTGAAAAATCTCCCTCTCCCAATGCCTCAACAACTCCTGGAAATGTTCCACATGTCAAGGATCATCCCCTCAATCAAATCATTGGAGATCCTGATATTGGGGTCAAGACTATGAGACAACTTGAGGCCATCAATAGTCATGTGTGCTTCACCTCAAAAATTGAACCAAAAAATATAGATGAGGCTCTCAATGATGAATTTTAGATACTTGCTATGCAAGAAGAACTTCAACAGTTCACCAGAAATGATGTTTGGTTTTTGGTAGAAAGACCATATGAGAAAAATGTCATTGGAACTGAATGGATTTTCAAGAACAAAACAGATGAATCTGGTAATGTGATTCGAAACAAAGCCCGTTTAGTTACTCAGGGGTACTCTCAAATCGAGGGAATTGATTTTGATGAAACTTTTGCCCTGGTTGTTAGACTAGAATTCATTCGAATTCTCATATCCATAGCATGTGCGCTCAAATTTAAATTATTTCAAATGGACGTGAAAAGTGCCTTTCTGAATGGTATTCTCGATGAGGAAGTTTATGTTGAACAACCTAAAGGGTTTGTGGACCCTAGATATCCTTAAAGAGTCTATCGACTGAAAAAGGCTCTCTATGGGTTGAAACAAGCCCCCCGATCATGGTATGAACGCCTTACTCAATTCCTAATTGATCACGAGTTCGTTAGGGGGAGTGTTGAGAAGACCCTGTTTGTTAAGAGGACGAATGATTCGATTCTCATTGCTCAGATGCATGTCGATGACATTGTATTTAGTTCCACATGTGAAGAATTTTCTGGTTTATTTGCTGAATTGATGAAATCTAAATTTGAAATGAGTTTGGTAGGCGAATTGAATTTTTTTCTAGGATTGCAAGTTAAACAATTGAAAATGGAATCTTCATCAACCAAACTAAATATGCTAAAGATCTAGTCAAGAGGTTTGGGCTAGACTCGGGTCGATCACACACCACACTAATGGCCACAACCATTAAACTCTCCAAAGACTTGTCAAGCAAAAGTGTCGACCAACATTTAGATAGAAGTATGATTGGGAATCTCCTTTACCTTACAGCGAGTAGACCAGATATTGCATTTAGCATAGGTGCATGCGCTAGATTTTAAGCTGATCCTAGGGAATCACATCTAACTGTTGTAAAAAGAATCATCAGATATGTGCCCTGCACAACTGAGTATGGCTTGTGGTAACCCTTTGACACATTATCCATCATTGCGGGGCACTCGGAGGCCGATTGGGCTGGAAATATGGATGATCGAAAATCCACAAGTGGTGGCTGTTTGTTCGCTCGCCTCAAGTGTAAGGCTGCGATGTAATAATAAAATTCGGTAAGACCGAGGTCGATCCACAGGGAATTGGAAAATAGGTTCCAAACTATTACAGCAACTCAATTTTGCAAGAAATAGGAGATTCAATTGAAGCAATTATACTAAAACAGTAACTTTAATGAAAACAATCGTTTAAAGGCACTAAGGCATTCAAGGATCCACTTGTAGCAATCCCATGTCAATCCAATCAATCCAAGCAAGATACACAACTAGATTTGAAGTCCTATCTCTCATCTAGTTGGAAAATAAAGCATTAAACACATTCAATCCCATTCAAGTTGAACTTCCAAGTTCTAGTCCCATTCAATCAATGTAGAATTCAAAATCATAGCCTTAGGAGTAACAGCCATGCCTATGGACTATGGCCTGCTCAAGGATTACTATAATTCGAATCTAAACAAGCACCATATGATAATCTCAGAGAATTGCAAGGAATCCATGTCCGGAGCACATGAACTCTCACAAAACATCTCAAATTATCAACTTGAAGAACTAAAATAGATAAAAATCCAAACTTGAATTGAAAGTACTTGAATTAACTAAATCAAATCATGAAATTAGCTACAAGCTTCACCTCTCAGCCTTAGCTGAGAGATTCTAGCTGAGCATTGCCATACTACAACTAGAACTCAAATAAGAAAACATAAAAACTAGAAAAATTAGAGTTTGGAGGGTTGCAGACGCTCCACAGTGACTTCCGTCCTCTCCCACGACGTCCCTTGGCTTTTATGATACCCTAGGAAGAGCCCCTACGTGTCCTTTTATAGTGGGGAAGCATTGTTGCGTAAGAATCTTCCAGAACTTGCGTAAGGTTACGCACTATGCAGAGAAAATCGGAGCCAGACTTGGAAATTTCTAATCTGGGCGCATTGTCGATTGATCGCTCAGACCGGGCGATCAATCGCTAGTTCAAATAACTGGATAAACTGCATCTTTCGGATCTGGCGATTAATCGACTGGCTGAGAGATCAATCAGTCACTTCTGGCGATCAATCGATCAGCGTCCAGCAATCAATCGGAGGGTGCAAAAAGTGTCCAGAGAGTTTTTTTCTAAATTTCTTAAAAATCTGCATTCTGGCGATTGATCTATGGGATGGGCGATCAATCGCTCAGGCTGGGCGATCAATCACAATTCTTCACTTCTCTCCAGCAACAATTCTGTTAAATTTCTGCTGTGAGCGATCAATCGCTCAAGTCTGTCGATCAATCGCTCAAGCTGAGCGATCAATCGACGGATCAATCTCTGGATCAATCTTCAGAAACTGCAACTTTCTGCATCTTGCTTTTATGGCCCTGCAGCTCTGCACTTCAGTTTTTCTGGCCCTGCCAGGTCTTTTGACATGATTTCTTTTGTGTTTTTCTTCTTCTCTTTCTTCTTCTCTCTTTGGTCCTCCTTCAACCTTCATCCAATTGTTCTAAATGGATCTTTTTAGTCTCCAATTGGGTGAATTCCGCTCTCATTCCTGAAATCACAAATCATGCATTAGATGGGCCTTTTAAACATGAAAACCATGCATATAATGCGATGTAGTGGGCAATGCAATGTATAAATTGGAGGTTCAACACTGTTTTTACATCGAAAACTGCTTAGTTGCTTGGCATAGCAAAAAGCAAAATTCCATCTGATTGTTCACTGCTAAAGCTGAATATATTGCTGCCGGTAGTTGCTGTGCTCAGCTACTGTGGATGAAAAAAATGTTGAAGGATTATGGTATCAATCAAGAAGAAATGACGCTCTTTTGTGACAACACAAGCGCCATTAATATTTCAAAAAATCCTGTTCAACATTCCCGAACCAAGCATATCAACATCCGACACCATTTTATAAGAGAACTCGTTGAAAAAAAAGTGGTCAAACTTGAATACGTCCAAACCGAGAGATAATTGGCCGGCATCCTTACAAAACCGTTAGATTCCACTAGGTTTGACCACCACAGGAAATCTATCGGGGTATGCTCAACTTAGTCGGTTAGAAGAGCAATGTGCTTATAGGAAAATTCGAGGATGTAGCCTCATGTCCTAATGCTCCTTAGAAAGGATACTGGTAGTTTGGACTGCTCCAACAGGTTAGTTTGATCAAAGGATCTAAGTTGGTTTTCACTCATCACTTGGCGGTCTTAGGTCCTTAATATCTAGGCTTGGGTGGTCAAAACAAGGTTAGGTTAAGCTCATCATTGTCCAAGACATCCTTGATTAGATAATCCACCCATAGGGATCATGTCCCAACTCTAATCCTCACAGTCCCACACATAGCAAAACTGTGCTTCTAGAGGTCAATTGGGCGCCAGGCCCGAAACTATCCGGGCGCTCGGCCAAGTGCGAATGACTGTTTATAAGGGCCACTCCAAACACATTTGGGCACCCCTCTATCAGTCTTTTCCAGCAAAGGTCTCCTCCCTTGTGTGCCCTAGGACGTCCTCTTGCACTCCAAGGTGAACTTTCCCTCCAAAATCATCACATTCCAGCAAGCTCTTTCCTTATGTCATCTTCTACCTTCCTTCTAGTCTTCCCTTCATATTTGAGATTTTGGTGAGTTCCTTCTTGCATCTTCTTCATTTAGGGCTTAAATCTCTCTCATGGCTGGGGATAGGAAGCAAAAATGTCCAGCCACTGATGGCTCTTCGAAGGGCTCACGGGGCAAGCAGCTTGCTCCCAAGTGGGTGTCCAAAACGCACCATGCATCCACCCTCGCTCATGAGCCCTCCCCCAGTTCTTCTGAACCAAGGAGTCCATCCCAGGTTGAGGGTACCCTAGTTCCTCTCCGCTCTCTAGCCTATTTGTCCCGACGCCCCATTGTTGGGGAACGTCATGTTGAGAGGGACTGCCTTGTTGCATATCTTGTGTATGAGCGGCTGACCACCATCAAATGGCATGGATTACTGGATTTTGGAGGGCCAGTCTATCCCAATGCAGTGTATCGTTTTCTTTCTCGTGTGGTCAAAGTCACCGATGACCCACCCTTTCTCACTGTTGATCGGGATGGACAACTCTTAGTGATCAATGCTAGCACCATTGCTAGGGTGCTTAACATTCCCATGTCTTATGAGCGGATTCCCCCATCTGGCTCCGATGAAATCACGAACAAGGTCACTTCGACAAAGGCCTTATGTGGGGGAAGAAATGTAATATGGGGGGGAGGTAAAAGCGGGAATGTTCTCGCAGCACGGGAAATGACTGATGATTTCTGTTTACGTCGATTTTTGTAACAGGATCGTCCGAAAGGTTACCTTCTCTCCAAGAGATTTCTTCCTTGGATCTGAAAAGAAACAGAAAACAACTAAGGGTGGCTGGCGTCCAGCCGTTAGCCCTCTGATGCTTAAATTAGACAGGATGAGGTTGAAAAGAGAAGGAATGATCAATCGGAGTTAAAGATTGAGTATTGTGTACCTTTATCATCAATAAAGTCATCTATTTATACAGATCTCAATGATCCAATCCGCTACGCAAGCTGTTAAGATTAGTACTGATTTCATGGGATAAGGAGCTTATCTCGTTTAATCCTTGAATAAAGATGTAGTCAAAACATCCTAGACGTCTAGCTGATTACGTCTCTGGATATTTGGAGCTAAGAATAGATATGAACCAAAACCGGCCTATACGGGCTGCTGGTACTAGTAGACGAAGGCCTTCCACACCAGAAACCAGGAACCACGATCACTCAGATGGCGGGAGCTGCTCATATCTAGAGTGCTCGCATTTAGCATACGGAATGCGACCCCTTTCGTCGAGCCCGAGCTGGGCTGCTCGCATTCTGGATGTGCGACCCCTTCGTCGAGCCGAGCTGGGCTGCTTGCATTCTGGATGTCCGACCCCTTTCATCGAGCCCGAGCTGGGATGCTCACATTTTGAATGTGCGACCCCTTTCGTCGAGCCCGAGCTGGGCTGCTCGCATTCTCCAAATACGAGCGCGATTCCTCACATTCCTTTTACACGCCAACTTATCTACAATAGATGCCCCCCAAAACCCTTGGCGTTAAGAAGCTATGCCAAGGGTTTTGTTTGTATGTGTAGCTGGCAGCTGGGAGAGAGTGCGCATGATCCCGCATTTATGATAGCCAGCTTTACGCAGCCTTTTCTGCCGCAAGGAATGAGACGTCGGTCGCCACTTGTCTCCGTATTTAATGCTCGTGCCTGTTCGTTTATCGTGCCAGATGAGAGGCTGCCCGTGTCAACCAAATCAAACGGAATGATTGCGTATAAATATCAAATCCTGCAGAAAATCTTCCATTTTCGAATTATATCTGTTGCGGAGCTTTCCTTCTTTCTCCTTCTTTGTTTTCGGAGCAAAAACCACTTTGTAGAGGTATTCTTCCTTCCTATTTCCTTCTCCCATCTAACTTTTTCCTTGTAATGGCAGAGGTCTCTGATGAAAAGATTGTTCCTCTGGGAGACGAAACCCTGGATTCTTCTGAATACAACAATGCCAGAGTACCGGCTGGGAGATATTCCGCCACTGGTTACTCCTCCATATTGATGGAGGAAAGGCTTTCTAGCCTTAGAGAAACATATCGGGTCCCAGACTCTGTTTCATTCAGATTACCTGGAGAGGGGAGACAGCCGATACACCACCACCAGGGTGCGTAGCTTTTTATGAGTATTTTTTCAAAGTGGGCGTGCATCTTCCCCTCCACCCTTTCATATGAAATTTCCTCCGTCTCTACAAGATTGCCCCAGGCCAACTAATAGTTAATGGATGGCAGGTGCTTCTAAGCGCTTTTGTCCTCTGGAAGCAAGCGGGTAACGATGAGTTAACCGCTGAGGAGTTTTTAAGGTTATTTCAGCTGAAGAAGGCGCCAGCTAGCGAGGGTTGGTACTACCTATGCTTCTGGCACCGAAATAACTTTATCTTGGGAAACCCTTCTTCCAACTGCCCGGGGTGGAGAAAAAAGTCGTTCTATGTCTCCGGCAACTGGGAGTCCGAAATGGGCTCCGACCCCAAAGGCCATAACGTTAATCGCCATTTTGGCGAAGGTGGGTTAAATGTTTGTTTATCTATCTGAAAGAAGCAATGCCTTTGCTCCATGATGATTTAATGTGCCTTCTTTTTTTCTCGTAGGGATCCCAACTGGTGTGAAGCCAAACTTGTGATGAGGACTCAACGAGAAGTTAGTTAGAGTCTACAAGCTCCCCGCGGCTACACGCCATGTCAACATTGCATTAGAACCTCGTTATCTCTATGCGACGGGTCTCATCTTCCGAGAAGAGATGACAAACATTGGAGATAAGAGAGGTGCACTGGGGGTACTTCCCCGTCTGAAGGGTACGGCCTTGAAGAGGCAAAAGAAAACCATGGGGGGTCCTTCAAATGCACCTGCTCCAGCAGAGGGTTCAGCTCGCGGCACACAATCGCGTGTGGCTGCACCAGGAGGGGTCGCTACGACCTCTCGTACGATCGCGACCCCTCCGGTCAACGCGACCCCTCCAACATTTGCGACCCTTCCGGCTGACATTCATGGTCAGCCAATTATCGAAGTTGTCGATAACTCGCCGAAGGGCGATCGAAGAGGAGGAGGACTCCCTCTAAGGGGAGCTTCGTGCGAGCCTGCTATTGCTCGTGAATTGCTGACACCCGCTTTGGGTATAGCGAGTGCTCGTGAGGCGGGCTCGAAGGAGATGGTTGTGGCCCAACCCTCTGGGTCGGGACCTTTTGTCATCCCACCGCACTTGCATCCCATATGCGAATTCATGTTTGACAAAATGTCTCCTAACTCCTTCGGAGGCCTCCCCGAACCGAGCCCAGAAGCTCTCTCCACCGATATCGGGGTGAGATTGCTACAGGTAACCAACCTTATACCGTCTTTCATTATTTTTTCATTACTAATATGGCGGGCTACTCTGATTTTTCTCCTCTCCCCTTTTTTATAGAGCCTGGATCTCACGCTTCGAGTTAGACGTGACATCGAAGCAGCCCGCCGCAGAGTGGAGGATGCGGAGAAGAAGAAGAAGACGATGGAAGCCGAGGTCCAAGGTCGGGACCGTCTGGTGAAGGCTTTGGAGCCCAAATCGCCAAGCTGGACGAAGAAAAATGGATTCTCCTTGTCAAAATTCAATCCATGACTGATCGCTTCCAGTCATTGGATCTCCAACTCGCGAAGCTTCAAGAACTTCATACTAAGAGCGAGAGAGAGAGCGAGATCTTCCGCCAAGACAAGATCCAGCTTGAAGGGCAGCTCAAGGACGCTCGGACCAAGCTCGAGGAGGCCCAGCGGAGACTTCACCAGCTGAAGGATGACTCCATCCACTGGGAAGAGGAGCGGGTGGCTCTCGTCCAGATGGTATCTGACGAGGGCCCTCGCGCAGTCCAGGAATTTCGAACCTCTCAACTTTATGACGAGGAACGATATGAAGCGTATATCGCTGGTCGCGATTTTGCGGTCAGAGTTATGCAGCAGATCTCTCAGACCTTTAATGTTGAGGAGTTCGACAGGGTGGCTTTCGAGGTTGCAGCTAGAGAACGAGCTGCCGCTGAGAATGAAGTCACTGGAGCTACAGATGTTGCTCCTGCTCCCGAGACTAGTCCTGAGGCTGAGAGTCGTGAGCCTGCTCAAGAGGGGGATGACCAGCCTTTACTTTGTTGCCTTCCTTCATCTATATCGTGTATTTTTTATATCTTTTTTTTATATACTCTTGAGAAGAAATTTGTATGTAATGACATGACCTTTTGGTCCATTATAATGAACATCCATTTCTTCAATGTTGTGTATTTTCCCTAGTTTTTATTTTTGCCTTGTGTCAATCATATACTGACTCATTAGGGGATGTGACCCCTTACTTCGAGCACGAGCTGAGCTGCTCGCATTTAGGAGATGCGACCCCTTAATTCGAGCATGAGCTGAGCTACTCGCATTTAGGAGATGCGACCCCTTAATTCGAGCACGAGCTGAGCTGCTCCCATTTAGGAGATGCGACCCCTTAATTCGAGCACGAGCTGAGCTGCTCGCATCTAACTCATGAAAAATTGAATTAGACTCAATCCGGGGGTCGTATGACTATGTCCGCGTTGAGATAGACTGGTCTATCGATTGAGATTTTGATTCCACCAAGGGCAGAAGATTGGTCAAGAGAGCAAGTATGCTCTCTTCAGGGCTATTTTTTATCCATAGAATGGAGAAGCAACAAACTAGTAATAATTTCAACCCTACCAAGGGTAGGCAATTGGCCAAGAGAATGTATATATTCTTTTCGAAGCTATTCAAGTCCAAGTAAATGGAATAGAGACCAAAAGATGGTTTTAACCCTACCAAAGGTAGGATATTGGCCAAGAGAATGTATGTATTCTCTTCGAGGCTATTCGAGTCCAAGTAAATGGAGTAGCGACCAAAAGATGGTTTTAACCCTACCGAAGGTAGGCGATTGGCCAAGAGAATGTATGTATTCTCTTCGGGGCTATTCGAGTCCAAGTAAATGGAGTGCGACCAAAAGATGGTTTTAACCCTACCAAAGGTAAGCGATTGGCCAAGAGAATGTATGTATTCTCTTCGGGGCTATTCGAGTCCAAGTAAATGGAGTAGCGACCAAAAGATGTCTTCAACCCTTAATTCATTCGAATATCGTTAAGAGTTACATCGCATCAAGGGAAGTATTGCAACAAGTGTTCCACATGCCAAGGGCGACGTACAGGTCTTCCTTGCATATCTTCAAGATAGTAAGTGCCGGGTCGCACAATTTTGATGACTCGATACGGGCCTTCCCAATTCGGATCAAGTGATCGAGCAGGGACCCCAAGGTTTTGTCTGAGAACCAAATCACCTAGTTGGAAAGCTCTAGGCCGAACTTTAGCGTTACGATAGCGGGCAATGCGCTGCTGATACGCTGCTGCTCACATTTGAGAGGCAATCCTTCGTTCTTCCGAGAGATCGAGGTGAAGTCGAAGATTCTCTTGGTTACAAGTGGGATCGTACTGCTCGACCCGGTACGAGGGTATTTGAATCTCAACTAGTACTACCGCATCGGTACCGAACGCCAAGGAGAAGGGGGTTTCGCCCGTAGACATACGAGCCGTAGTCCTATATACCCATAAGACTTCTGGCAAGAGTTCTGGCCACATGCCCTTACACTCACCGAGCTTGGTTTTCAAATGATGTTTGATGATTTTATTCACTGCCTCGACTTGCCCATTTGCCTGAGGATGATACGGAGAGGTGCGGAGGTTACGTATCTTCAACTTTTCACAAAATTCGTCAAAGGCTGCATTGTCGAATTACGTTCCGTTGTCAGTAATTATAGTGTGGGGGAGTCCATAACGGCATATGACATTTCTCCAAATGAACTTAGTAGTTTGTTTCTCAGTAATCTTGGCTAATGGTTTTGCCTCGGCCCATTTGGTGAAGTAATCGACCCCCACTATCGCGAATCTGTTTTGTCCTTTTCCAAGGCCCGATGATATCGACCCCCCATTGCGCAAAAGGCCAAGGGCTATCAACTGGAGTCATTTGCTCGGACGGTATGTGAGGTATAGGAGAGTATCGCTGGCACTTGTCACATTTTTTAGAAAGTTCAATCGCGTCTGCCTTCATAGTGGGCCAATAGTATCCTTGTCTCATCGCTTTATACGCTAGGGATCGCCCCCTTGGGTGGTTACCACATGCCCCCCGGTGTATTTCATCCAGAACATGATGTGCTTCTTCTGGGTGAAGACACCTTAAATAAGGCAAAGAAAAACTTTTATGTAATAGGATCCCATTCTGTAAAGTATACCTGGCAGATCGATATCGGATTTGTCGTGCGGATTTTTTGTCGTCTGGAAGAACTCCATCTCTGAGATAAAGGGTGATGGGATCCATCCAACATGGAGACAGATGTATTACAACTACCTGCTCGAGAGTGGCTTGGTCGATACTTGAGTTTTGAAGATACTCAATAGGAATCGAATATGGTAACTCAGATTCTGATGCAGAGGCGAGCTTTGCCAGCGAATCAGCGAGTTTATTCTCCTCGCGGGGGATGCGGATTATTTCGTAATTCTTCAGTTTTGCGAGCAAAATGAGAACTTGAGATTTGTACAAGGCCATCCTTTCTTCTTTAGCCTCGAATTCACCGAGAACCTGATTGACAATAAGCTGAGAATCGCTGTGAATGAGTAGATTTTGAATCGAGAGGGCGTTTGTTAGTTCGAGGCCAACGATCAGGGCTTCATACTCTGCTTCATTATTTGAGATGCGGGAATCGAAGCGTAATGCATATTGAAAATGCAACCCGTCTGGGGCGACTAGAATAAGGCCCGCTCCACTACCCGTGGCCCGTGAGGACCCGTTCACGAAGAGTGACCAGGAAGGATGGTCGCTGATCGCGGTACTTTCATCGGAAGAAGAATATGTGAATTCGGCGATAAAGTCAGCTACGGCCTGGCCCTTGATTGCAGTCCTGGGGAAGAACGATATGTCGTGCTCGCTAAGCTCGACCGCCCATTTACTTAATCGTCCGGAAGCTTCAGGTTTCTGAAGGATCTGCCGTAGCGGATGATTCGTTGGTACTAAAATTGCGTGGGCTTGAAAGTATGGTCGCAACTTTCGAGCTGCCATGATAGAGCCAGAGTCAGCTTTTCCATATCAGAGTACCAAGTTTCAGCATCTACCATTGCTCGACTGATATAATAAACGGGCCTTTATATCTCGGAATCTTCTCTTATTAATGCGGCGCTAACGACCGTGGAGGATACAGATAAATAAAGGATAAGTTGTTCGTGCAACACAGGTTTAGATAAAACAGGGGGTGTACTCATATATTGCTTAAGTTGTTGAAAAGCTTCTTCACATTGTGATGTCCATTCCCAATCAGACTTGGCTGTGGCACGGAGGAGTTTGAAGAAGGGTAAACACTTGTCAGATGCTCGCGAGATGAACCTATTTAGTGACGCAATGCGACCAGCCAGACGTTGGACGTCCTTAAGGGTGGTTGGGGATTTCATCTCTATCAATGCTTTTATTTTTTTAGGATTTGCCTCAATTCCTCGTTGGCCGACCATAAACCCAAGAAATTTTCCAACAGACACTCCGAACGCACATTTTTCTAGGTTCAGCTTCATCTGATATTTCCTCATCAGGTCGAAGGCTTCTCGAAGATCTGACAGGTGATCGTCTTCTGCGACACTTTTCACGAGCATGTCATCCACATATACTTCCATATTCCTGCCAATTTGCGCGGCGAATATCTTGTTGACGAGACGCTGATAAGTGGCCCCTGCATTTTTAAGACCAAACCGCATTACCTGGTAGCAGTATAGACCTCAGTCGGTGATGAAGGCAGTATGTTGGCTATTGGACGGATGCATCATGATCTGGTTATAACCAGAATAAGCGTCCATGAAACTGAGCAGAGCATGTCCGGCTGTTGAATCAACCAATTGATCGATTCGCGGGGTCGGAAAGCTATCTTTGGGGCACGTTTTGTTCAGATCTGAATAATCGAGCACATTCTCCATTTGCGATTGGATTTTCGAACGAGAACTACATTTGCGACCCATTCTGGGTAGTCCGCTTCTTTTATGAAATTAACCGTAAGCAGCTTCTCGACTTCGGCCTTGATTGCCATTTGCCTTTCCGCAATGAAGGCACGTCGGTGCTGGTGGACGGGCTTAAACTTCGGGTCGATGTTCAGACGGTGTGCAATGACACTAGGGTCAATGCCAGGCATGTCTTGGTGAGACCAGGCAAACACATCTTGATATTCAGTGAGAAGGCGGGTTAAATCTTCTCGAATGACATTTCTCAAAGAGGATCCCACGAAGACAACTTTGGATGGGTCATCTCCCTTTAAGCGAATCACTACTGTCTCTTCCCCGGGAGTTCCTGATTGGAGAGCATCCTCTCTTGGACCCAGCGAGGTATCCGTTGGGGGGTTGGATGAAGTTTGTGTCACCATCATAACCGACGTTGCTTGTGCTTTCTTCCTATCTTGTAGGGCTATTTCGTAACAAGACCGAGCTTCTTTCTAATTTTCTAGTACGACCCCAATGCCATTCGACGTAGGAAATTTGACGCACAAATACAAGGGATGTAAAGCTGCCCCAACCCTATTGAGAGATGGTCGCCCCAAAATGGCAATGTATGCTGATCTTCGATCCACCACGAGGAAGTTTACGAAGATAGTCGTCTTGGCTGGACTCTCCCCAAAGGTGATTGGAAGGTCAATGCTTCCTTCAGGTGTCACGACTTCGCCCCCTAAGCCGATGAGGGGGGTTGTGACTGGCTTGAGTAGACTTCTGGCAAGTGCCATTTTATTGAAAGCCTCCAGGTATAAAATATCAGCAGAGCTACCTGTATCCACCATAATACGATGAGTCAAATAATTTGATACCTTTAGTGCGACCACGATGGAGTCTTCGTGAGGGAAGTGAACTCCCTCAGCGTCTTCGAGGGAGAAGGAAATTGGAGGGTGACTAGTTCTTAATGCGTTGGGCGTCTGTTCCAACCAATAAATATGTTGGGGCTTCTTGGACGCCTTTCGAGCGTATGCCTTTCTTGAAGCTCGAGAATCTCCCCCGCAAGTCGGTCCCCCGGCGATGGTCCATATCTCCCCGGTGGGCTCAGCGTCTTCTTGCGGAGTACGTCGATAAGGTGATTTCTTCTGTTGTTGCGAGGCTTCCCCCCTTTTTAGGGAGCGACCTTGCCGGGCAACATAATCTTGAAGATGTCCGAATAAGAGCCTCGATGTGGTCACGTAGGGTTATGCAGTCTTGGGTAGTGTGCCCATGATCTTTATGAAAATAACAAAACTTGCTCTTGTCTCTTTTCTCAGGATCAGATTTTATTTTTGCGGGCTACTTTACATATGGTTTATGCTTAATCTCCATTAGCACCTTTTCTGGAGGCCGGTTAAGAGGGGTGTAGTTATGGTACTTACCGGAGAAAACTTTCTTGGGAGAGCGATCTCGCCGATCGCGCCTATACTTCTTATCTGAAGAAGATACTTCCTCCGGCTTGCGTTTCTTGCCTTGTATACCATGACGTGCTAATGCTACCTCTTCAGCATTGATATACTTCTGAGCTTTAGCTTGGAATTTTGTCATAGTTTTGGGAGGATTCTTATCCAGAGCGAATCTGAATTTTTCGCTGGTGATTCCAGCTATTAGGGCGGTGAGGCCCTTCTCTTCAGTATACCCTTCGGTTTGGACTGCTTCAGTTGTGAACCGTACTGTAAACTCCTTTATTGTTTCCCCATGCTGTTGTTTCAAATCCATTAGGTGAGACGCCGGTTTTTTGGTACGGATGCTTCCCATGAATTGGGAAAGGAACAGCTCCGATAACTGTGAAAAGGATCCGATAGATCGAGGTTTCAATCCCCGAAACCAAGTATGGGCTGCTTCTTTTAAAGTTAGGGAGAAGGCCCTACACATAATTTCTGACCCATGTCCCTCCAGCTCCATAAGAGACCTATAGGTTTCCAAATGTTCGAGAGGATCGCCGGTACCCGTATATGGGGTGATGACGAGTGTACGATACTTTCTTTGTAGAGGTGCTTCCATGACTTCATTGGTGAAAGGGGACTCGGATCGATGTATCGACGCCACGACGGATGATGGTCGATTCGCCTGATATCGTTGCTCCATATCATCAAAACGATCATGGATCTTTTTGAGATCTCCTTCCCATGGTAGAGTATAACTGGAAGCTTCAATGGTGGAATCATGAGATTGTTGTTGGAGAGAAGTACTGGAATGTACGGAATGTGGGGATAATACGGGGGGTTGGTTGCCAATCGGCACTCGGTTCGATGGAGGATGATTTGGTTGAACCTGTGGTTCGTCCACAGAGTGTCTGGAAGCCATCAGTATGGGTTGTGCCTGCAACCCCCTGGAAGGTGGCTTCTGAGGTTCCAGGAAATGTTGATCAAGCCGGTTAGACAGGGCTTGAAACCCAGCATTGAGAGTTAGAAGGGTGTTTCCCAGGAAATGCATGACATCTTCTTGACTTCTGGAAGCCTCAAGTAACGGGTTCGCCGATGGCACGCTTGGAGCTCCTTGAGGGATGTTTATTGAAACGGTTTGAGGAACAGGAACTGATTCCGTCATGTCAGGCGGAGGTAATGTTTGCCTTGATGTGGAAGGATGAACTGCCTTCTTAGGAGGCATGGTGGAAGGATTCTGATCAGTGGTAGAACGATTGATTGTGATAATCAAATCGAATTCCCACAGACGGCGCCAAACTGTTTACGTCGATTTTTGTAACAGGATCCTCCGAAAGGTTACCTTCTCTCCAAGAGATTTCTTCCTTGGATCTGAAAAGAAACAGAAAACAACTAAGGGTGGCTGGCGTCCAGCCGTTAGCCCTCCGATGCTTAAATTAGACAGGATGAGGTTGAAAAGAGAAGGAATGATCAATCAGAGTTAAAGATTGAGTATTGTGTACCTTTATCATCAATAAAGTCATCTATTTATACAAATCTCAATGATCCAATCCGCTACGCAAGTTGTTAAGATTAGCACTGATTTCATGGGATAAGGAGCTTATCTCGCTTAATCCTTGAATAAAGATGTAGTCAAAACATCCTAGGCGTCTAGCTGATTACGTCTCTGGATATTCGGAGCTAAGAATAGATATGAACCAAAACCAGCCTATACGGGCTGCTGGTACTAGTAGACGAAGGCCTTTCACGCCAGAAACCAGGAACCACGATTACTCAGATGGCGGGAGCTGCTCATATCTAGAGTGCTCGCATTTAGCATACGGAATGCGACCCCTTTTGTCGAGCCCGAGCTGGGCTGCTCGCATTCTGGATGTGCGACCCCTTTCGTCGAGCCCGAGCTGGGATGCTCGCATTCTGAATGTGCGACCCCTTTCGTCGAGCCCGAGCTAGGATGCTCGCATTCTGAATGTGCGACCCCTTTCGTCAAGCCCGAGCTGGGATGCTCGCATTCTCCAAATACGAGCGCGATTCCTCACATTCCTTTTACACGCCAAACTTATCTACAACAATTTCCATCTCCTACACCTCATTTTCTCTTACAACGTCTTTCCGATGAGAGGAAATAGATCTGAGCTTACCGCATCTATGGCTGAGCTCGTTTACAGGGTCGGACAAGGTCATCCGATATGTCTGCCGTCTCAGATCATGAGTCACATGGTCTACATCTTTACTGCGGGTGGAAAATCTGTCAGGATCCCTTTTGGGCGTTTGATATCACTATTATCTCGTGACTGCGGCTTTCCACCTATTGCGGAGAATCCGGTCTATGTTGCCGATGTCAACAGACGCACCATAAGCTACATGCGCTTGCACCTTCTTGAAGAGGATGTTGGTTGGCCTGATATCTACAAGGAGACTCCTACTGAAGAGGAGATAGCAGCACACACCACTCATCAGGCTGGTCATGGAGGAACATAACCGGGTGATCCATCTCGTCCCAGCTCCTCTCGGCGCTCCAAAGCGTCCAACACTGAACATCAAGAGATAAATGCTCAACTTACTCGTGTCGAGAAAATGATGAAATATCTTCAGGACACGACCAACATGATTCTAGCAATGATCACCTGCCGCAACAACGATGCTCCTCCTGCTCTGTGCAAGGATGCTAGGCCCACTCGCTCACTGTAGGAGCGCATTTCAGTTTTCCCTAGTCGCCTGACTGTCTTAATTTGTGTTTGAATGGGGAAATGGTTGCCCCCACCTTTTGGAATTCTAACTCTAGACATGTTTAGATATGTTAACTTTCCTTAGACTGTTGGGGTCAGTGGATGCCCATTTTTTTTATGCTTGGCTTTCACTGTTTACTTGATCTATCTATCCTCCGTCTTTTTTGTTTTATACTCTTATATTGTATGGATGGTTGGATGATTGTGGGCCCCTTTGCCCATGTTATGGCTTGCTTTTTACGCTCATACTGTATTTGAAGCCTTGTTAATCTGTGCATATTGATCTATTTAGGGTTGCTTGCCCTCTTTTGGTAGGACCGTAGTCTGTTTGGTCATAATATACATCATGTCGGGAGGTTGGTTGCTTGGGCTGAAAGCCCTCTGTTTTACAATGTTTTATAAATGTATATCTCCTTATGACCATTCTATTTTATTTGGCTTCTTCCTTTTATACATAAATGTACTAACCCTTTGTCAATGACTAACAAAAAGGGGGAAAAGAGTCCCACCAATCGACCATGTTATTTTTTTGGCGGTCTTTGGTGTGCAGGATCTCAGGGGGAGGAATTCAAGCCAAGGGTCTGTAAATTGTGTCTGTACATGTCTATTTTTTGTAAATGAATGAATGTAAATCTTTTGATGACATGTAAAGGATGTATTTTGGGTTTTTGAGTCTAGGATTGTCATTGGGAAGGTCCATGACACTTAGGTTGGTTTTGTGGAGTAATTGACAAAGGGGGAGATTGTAAGTATACATATTTGTCAATTATCTTGTCGGTTGAGTCGTCTCGACTGATGAGCCTAGAAGACGCTGAAGAATGAAGCCTTGAAGATCTTCGGCTGTTCAACTCAGAAGATCTACGAAGACATCTTCATCCGAAACCAACCCTCTCAACCCTAGATCCACATAACTCTCAAAATCCATGTCCTCTAGATGACCCGTCGCTTAAAAAGCATTTCCATTATCTCCCAGGCCATAGAGGTAGTCCAAAAGATCAGCTTGGACGTGGTATGTATTGGGCCATAGTCCATTTGTAGGAAAGAATCCAAAAATCAAAACCTATGAAAATCCTGTAGATTGAGCACTGGGCGCCCGGCCACTGTGCTTCCGGTCGCCCAACCACTTGAAGTATAGTCCAGCAAGGTAAAAAGGAATTCCGAGCGCCCGACCCATGCAAAACTTGTCTAGCAGCCTTGATATGATACTCAGTATGAATATCGGCCACTCGACTGAAATTGTGTCCGGGAGCCCGACCTATGGAAATCTAGTCCAGCAAGAATTGAACATATTCATGATATTCAGTATGAATATCGGGCGCCCGACTGAAACTTTGCCCGGGCACTCGGCCAGTGAAAAACAGCTCCAGAGAGGTTTTATGAAAATTCCTGAAGGATTCTGGGCGCCCGACCTCAATTGTGTCTGGGCGCTCGACCAGGTCAAATAACGTCCAGTAAGGACCATCCAAAATTCAAAGAGAATTTTGGGCGCCCGATTGTAACTGTGTCCGGGCGCCCGACCATGTTGAAATTGGTCCAGTGACTTATCTATCTAGATGGTCTGAATATGGGGCGCCCGACCCAGGGTTCACCTGGCCCCCGACTGCTGCTGAAACAGTCTTTTGGACTATGTGTCCGAGCGCCCAAAGCAAGTGTTCGGGCACCCGAACTAGCCGTTTTTTGCCCGTTTTTTCAACATCTATTTAAGCATTCATTTGGACAAAACCCTAACCACGAAAATTAGAGCCTTCCTTTGAGTGTGTGATTACCCTTAGCCAAATCCTCTCTTCTCAAGGTTCTAATCCTTGAGTTCATTGTTCAATCCTAGTTGTTACAAACTACCAATGAGCATTCAAAGCTCGGATTGAAACATGAACTCAAGCCCTCATTAATGGCTCTTAACCTAATCTCTAGTAGCTGTATTCTCTAGTCATTATTGCCATTAATGAAGATCTTGGTGAAACCCTTCTATAGCCTTTAAAGCTGTATCCTTTAAGGAAGTTTCAACCAAACCCTAATCCCTCACCTTAGAACCTATAAGAAGACATTCATAGCAAGGTTGCTGATCGAGGGAGCTGAAGAAGGTATCGTTCGTGCAAGCCGAAGTTTCTTCAACCAAAGGCATCATCAAGGGGCTCAATCAGCTAAGTATATTTTAGTCATTTGAGTCCAAGAAACCACCTCAAAAGTTGAGATTTGGGTTTCAGAGTTTGAAGACCCAAACTCAGTAGAGTCCTTGTGTAGGACAAGCCCTTGAGTAGGACAAGCCCTTGTGTAGGACAAAGTGGTTGATGGATTAGTCCTAAGGAAGGATAAATCCATGTGTTGAAGTCTAAGTCCTTTTGTAGGCTGTTAAGGTTTATGGTTAACCTCATTTAAAACCATTTGTGATAGTGAAATCCGGCCACTTAAGGAGTGAGTGGATCAGCCGGGAGTGGAGTAGGTACATAACCGAACCACTATCTCTTATTATGTGATGAATGTTTGCAATTGCTTTACTTCTTTCATGTTTGAGATAATCTGATTATCACTTGCTCTTTTATTGTTGAAAGTTAATATTCTGCATATCAAGTGTTTGAAGAAAGATTTCTGAAATACTTTGCATGATTGTGAGTGTTTAATTTGGTTAATTTAAAAAGTGTCCTATTCACCCCCCCTTAGGACAAAGAAACCAGTTTCTTCCTTCTACAAGATCGGTAATCAAACTTATACTGCAATTTTAGCATTGTGGGTTTCAACCCTACGAATCGGCTTCTACTGTTTCCTCACACTACTTTGTGTCTTCACTGTTTCTGCTTTGATTGATGTCACTTGTTTGTTTTCAATCCTCTTTGGTGATCAGCGTCTCTGGACAAGTTGTCAATCGGCTTCGGGAATCACTGTTTCTGCTGCCGCGAGGTGAGGGAAGTAAAATCCCCCGGAAGTTAAGAAGACAATAGTGGCTTCCATTTGTATAGTTTTAATGGTTGATTCTTCTTCTTCTTCTCTCTCTCTCTCTCTCTCTCTCTCTCTCTCTCTGCATGGTCATACACGCATTATAACACCCCGTGCCCTTGGAAAGGAGAGAAGATGCGTCCTTACCAATCGCAATATGGCTCAATGATCAACAGAAATATATAAGTACGAATCATACGCATGCTATGCGAAATTTCAAAATTCTTTTAGAAAACTTTTGCTTTAAAGATGAAGGGAAGAACGTTCCCGTTGAGAGTCGCCAGTTTGGCGCTTGTGAAGGCGCCGAACATTTCTCCTGATGGAACTTTCTTAAGTATACGTCTGTATTTGCGAATGATTTATCTTAGAACGTTTCGTTACTCAGAGATAGCCAAAGATTCTAGTATTGTTCGATCCCCAACAGAGTCGCCAGTTTGTTAAAATTAGAAAAATGCTCAAGGCAGTTTTTCCTTTGTTTCATTATTCTAGGGTTCTGAGTATAGAAGTATTTGTAGACAATCATAAGCAATCACAAAGTATACACGAGAAAGCACCGTGAGGTGAATTTTATTTCAGAGATTCTGAGATGTTTTACATTCCAGGCTGTGAACTGGTCACAAACCCTTAATTGCATCAATGGATGATTGTTGAGCTCTTAATTGTGTATATTATAACCCCAATTCATCACTCATTATGTAAGGTTTTCATGATTTAAAGACTAATTTAATGCATGTTTCGTGATTGCAGGAATGAGAGTGGACTTCACCCAATAGGAGACTAAAAGGATCTACTTAGGAGCTTTGGATGAAGGCCCAAGGTGGACCAAAGAAGGAAGAAGAAAGAGAGAGAAAAGAAAAGAAAGAAAAGAAAAGAAAAGAAAAAAATATTCAAGGGCCGACCGGTCTAGACCGGTCGGCCGACCTGCCGGCCCTTAGTGAAATATGGAGGGCAAGGGACTAGTTGGTCCGACCGGTTCAGACTGGTCAGCCAACGGGTCGGTGACCCTGCTGAGCTTGCTGGACTGTTAAAGGAGAAGGTCCGACCGGTCTTGACCGGTCGGCCAACAGGTCCTATGCACGCTAGACAGATGGGATTGCCAATCCGACCGGTCGGCGAGCCCAGCCAGACCGGTCAGCCGACCGGTCGGCCACATGTAAAATCAGCAGTTTCTGTTTTTGGCGCCGATTTTCCCCAGTTGGTCTACCCGTAACCAAAGTCGGAAATGGGACGTAGTGTGAAAGCCGTCGGAAGGACGGTAAGACAAATTCCTGTCATAGGCTTGTTGTTGCTCTGTGCACCTTGAAATCCATAGTTTAGTTGATCTATGAAGAAGATAAGCCCAGAAACTCATGAGATGAACTTTCACTATGCACACTAGGTTGAATTTGTTCAAGTTCTTCTATTTATCAATCAATCAGTGGGGATTTCATATAAACACTTATTATGTTTTGAGAGTTTAAGGTTTCAACCTCTATCACCTAATTTTTCTGACTTTAACACTTGTGTATCTTGAGATGTATAGAAGAATAGTTTCTGAAGGAGAGTTGATTTTTGGAGAATTGAACTTGTCTCACGCATGTTTTGCTCGGGACTAGCAAAATGCTCGTTGGGGGGTGTGTTGAGCTCTTAATTGTGCATATTCTAACCCCAATTCATCACTCATTATGCATGGACTGATTTTGCATGGTTCTGGCATGGTTCTGGCAAAACCCTCCAGAAATAGAAAATTCTCTGGACTGATTTTGTTAAGGCCAACCTGTCATCTGACCGGTCGGCCGACCGGCCGGATGACAGGTCGGCCAGCACTTTCAGGAGTCAGATTTCAGATACAGGCTATTACCGTTTTTGAATTTTTGAAACACTTTTCTGGGCCCATCTTAATGACATTTGGAAATCCAACACGTCCATGTCGAAGAGGAGCTCGACACCGAACTAACCCAAGTGGTTTCGTGTCGATCGGAGCTACGGATTGATCGTGGTGGCCAAAACAATAAGAACTGTCCAGAAAGTTCCAGATTCCGCCTACTCCACTCTGGGCCGGTCCAGGTGGCCCATCATTGATGATATGAAGAATCTACTTAGACCATCTTCTAGACCACATCCATATATGAATAACCACAAAGTTTTAGATCAAAAGGATGTGTGGTTTGATCGTACCGGTTGAAGAAAGATGGACCACCCAAAAAGATGGGCAAAGTTTCAATCGAGCGCCCGATATTCATACTGAATATCATGAATATGTTCAATTCTTGCTGGACTAGATTTCCCTAGGTCGGGCGCCCTGACACAATTTCAGTCGGGCACCCGATATTCATACTGAATATCATATCAAGGCTGCTGGGCAAGATTTGCATGGGTTGGGCGCTCGGACAAGTTTGGGTCGGACGCCCGGAATTCCTTTTTACCTTGCTGGACTATACTTCAGGTGGTCGGGCAACTGGAAGCACAGTGGCCGGGCGTCCGGTGATCAATCTGCAGGATTTTCATAGGTTCTGATTTTTGGATTCTTTCCTGCAAATGGACTATGGGCCAATACATACCACGTCTAAGATGATCTTTTGGACTACCTCTATGGCCTGGGAGATAATGGAAATGCTTTTTAAGCGACGGGCCATCTAGAGGACACGGGTTTTGAGAGTTATGTGGATCTATGGTTGAGAGGGTTGGTTTTGGATGAAGATATCTTCGTAGATCTTCTAAGTTAAGCAGCCAGAGATCTTCAATGATTCATTCTTCAGCGTCTTCTAGGCTCATCAGTCGAGACAACTCAACCGACAAGATAATTGACAAATATGTGTACTTACAAATGCCAGTAGAGCTACCGTGTCACCCAGACCAGAATTCTCCTTTGTCACTGCTGACTTCCCAGTAATGATGAGAACAACGCTACCAATCAAGACACCGAATCAGTTCACTGTCCGGGAATTGACCAAGACTACAATGAAGGCATGCTCTACTGAAACCACTATGACCAGGGCTAGGCCACAGCGAGTGCAGGTCGCAGTGGTGCAAGTCGTAGAAGGGGAGGCAAGCGAGCAAGACGCATAGCTGCCTCCAATTTAAGAGCAAATAAATGAGATCATTGAGGTCCAAGAAGACACAACCAGAGACATCAGAGAAATAAAAGAAGCATTGGTGGCGCTAGTCGCCTTGGGGGCTCAGAAGACCAACCGTTCCCATTGGACAACCACTGGGAGAGTCACAGAAGGAGACAGGAGAACTAGTAGCCGTAGAACCACAACTTTGCCCAAGGAATGTTGCATTCGAGCATGCATCACCGCAACCATCTCATCCCACGAGGGAAGAGCTATCCCAAACAGTTGTGAACCTAATCCATCAGGAGAAAGAGAAGGAGAAAAGAGTAAAATATGTCTATAGGATACCGTATCCATCCGAAGTTCCCTGACGACTTTAGGCATCCCGACTTTCCACAATTCAACGGCAAAGGGTCACCCAAGGAGCATATGACCCAACTCATGACGATGCTAGGGAATTTGTCTATAGTACCTCAATACTGCCTCAGATTGTTTAGGTCGACACTGACTGAAAAGGCATTTCAATGGTACATGTCATTATCCGCAAGGTCTATCAGGACCTAGGATCAGATGCAAGATTTGTTCATTTTCAAAATTTTCTCCACCGAGCGAGAAGTCTCACTGACAGATTTAGACTTGGTCCGTCAGAGGCAAGGAGAGTCAGTCGAGAAGTTTATTGATAGATGAGGAGATATAGTAGCGCAGTGCCGAGAGTTGCCTAGCGAGCCTGAGTAAGTCAAGATGTGTACGTAAGCCATGGACCCAATAATCTCATTCGGCTTATCTGGACACAATTTCTCAACATTCAGGGATTTAACGACAAAGGCCCACATAGTAGAAGGAGCCATGGTGAGAACGCAGTTCAAAGCCGAAAGACCAAAGCGTTAGATCGGGAAGACAACCACGTTAAATTACATCGACAAGAGTAGGGTTTTGAATGATCGGAAACACCCACATCCAGAACACAAGACTAAAGGCAAGCCAACAGAAACTCAGTTCAGAGCTAAAAGATTGCAAAAACTAAAAAAGATGATGATCATTGGATGAGGCAGGGTAGAAGGAGGTTATTCATTTGACCTGGAAGACCTTGTTCCAATAATGGAATGACTAGCCGAAGAAGGGTAGCTACAATTGCCAGAACCGATTCGACCAGAGGAAGCAGGGCAAACGGATGCCCCCAATTATTGTAAGTATCATCGAATCCTGAGACACGAGACGAAAGAATGCCTCATCTTGAAAGGGAAAGTGCAGAGACTGATCAACTAGGGTACCATTAAGCTAATGACAAAAGAAACCAGTCAAGTTACATCTGCCGTAGTGAGAATAGTACTTACGATACCACCAGTTCATGACGAAAGACTGGTACAAACAATAATGGCACAGGCTGTCGAAGAAAGGGAATCGGCAGGACACGACGTCGAATTGTTGGCAATCCGAGAGCAAATCAGCGAATTGGTCCAAGCCCATAGGGAACTATCCAAGCAGATGGGAGAAGTTCAGGAGGCTTTAGCCATCTTGATCTCACAGAAAGCGACCCCCAGTACCGCTCCGCCTGTCCGATAGTTGGAAGAAGAAGCACTAGGGGCAGCCCGTAATGCTGTTGAAGTAAGATAACAGAGCCACACCGAACAAACAAATGCACGTATATCAAATTCAAACTACATGATCCCATACGAACTGCTAGGCAATATCTCTTTCACCCTTCGTAACTTGGCTGCAGAGATTCGCATGATGGAGCAATCTGTTTCCGAAACACGGTCTCAAGCAGAAAAGTCAAGACATGAAATGAGAAAGAGGACATGGGTAGACGTAAGAAAGAACCCTAGGAACCGAAAATGATCGAATCCAGGGCATGAGGCAGAGACCAAGGAAATGAAGACACAAGACAAGGGCAAAGAACCTCAGAAGTCGCAAAACATGACAATCAGTGAGCGATATGAAAAGAATAGACCACATACATTTGACATTAAAGACCTTGTCCCAATTATAGCGTGGCTAATCAAAGAAGGAACATTGCGACTCCCAAAGTCTGTTCGACCAGCGGAAGTAAGACGCGTGGATGTTCCCAACTACTGCGAATATCACAGATGCATAGGCCATAAGACTGAGCAATGCTTCGTTCTGAAAAGAAATATACAATAGATGAGAAATCAAGACATCATTAGTCTGAAGATGGAAGGGTCTGATGGAGCCTCGACCAGTACAGTTCCAATAGATATCACTCAGGAAGAACGTTCGCTCGAGGACTCTATTTCCTAAACTTCAAGAATCGTGAATGCTTACAAATAGTTCTGAAGGTTTATAAAGCAGATAGGGATATACTTATGTTCACTCATGCATCTATTTCATCTGTGTGCCACACTCCATACTCACTCACATGTTCACTCACATCATTCTGTTACGCATATAAATATAAAATGTTCGTAGAAGCTCTTCTTAATGACAGGTACCATAGTCAGAGAATATTAAAGAATCAACTCCATGAATTATCAACTTACTTATTATATCCTCATCAGACAAGTCAAATCAAGAGAAAATACCTCATGGGAAGTCTATACGAAGCACAACATCTCGTATTATTATATCTGCATCGTGGGCTCTCTTATTATTATCTCAGTATTCTGGTATCCCTCTGCTTAATAGGAAAATGCTTCAGAATTGATGGATTCTTATATATACATATATGGTTCTATATGAAGACAACCGGGACATTCTATTATTAGCAATCTCTTATACTTACGTACACAATTTTGTATGAAGATAATCGGAACATCGCTATATATTTAGTTTTTGTATTCTATCATGAGTCCCCTCCTCGCTATTGTGTGGTTCTTCTAGTCTATATGAAGATAAGTCAAGGCTGGGAATCTCCTCTGTGTGTGTGTGTGTGTGTGTGTGTGTGTGTGTGTGTACACACATGGCCTTATATGAAGATGATCAAGGCATTCTATTATATATCACTTCACCTTGAAAATTTCAATAGCTTTCTCTTATGCAGAACTCTGCGACAAGAATATGCAATTAAAGATTATGATCAGACGGGTATTCGGTACGGATTCCTAAAGTACAAGACCTTTCTCATCAGAATGAAGTGGTTTTATAAAGTAACAAGCCAGAAGCACTAGGGGCAAGCCCCACTATATTATGAGAAACCCAAGATTATAGAAGAAGAACTGGGGGCAAGCCCCAATATATTATGAGAAACTCAAGTTTATTAGAAGAAGACGACTGTTGAGCTCATAATTATGCATATTCTAACCCCAATGCATCACTCATTATGCACGATATATACGTTTAAAGAACTAACTTAATGCATGATGTGTGATTGTAGGGACAAGATGGAGAGCTCACCATTTGAAAGCTAAATGAGGCTCCTTACAAGTATTGAAGACCATAGGATGAAGTATTGAAGGAAGATCGAAGAGAAGAAAGCAAGGAAAGAAGAGAAAAGAAGAAAGAAAGAGAAGAAAGCAAAGAAGAAAAAGTGCTGACCGGTCGTGACCGGTCGGCCAAGGAAGCCAGACCGGTCAGTAACCGGTCTGCCATGTATGGAGGATGCTGCTGAAGACGTCCGACCGGTCATGACCGGTCGGACAGTGCTGCTGGGAATTCAATGAATAGGACCGACCGGTCAAGACCGGTCGGTCAGTGTTGCTGCAATGAGAAGAAAAACATCCGACCGGTCTTGACCGGTCGGAGTGGCTTGCTGGATTGCAGTTCTACAAGGCCCGACCGGTCTTGACCGGTCGGGCATACCTGCTGGAGTATTTTCACTTGAGGCCGACCGGTCTTGACCGGTCGGCCATGCGTACTGAGTTAGAAATTTCTAATTTCATCCCGATTTTCTCTGCGCTGCGTAAGTGTTACGCAAGTTCTCGATTCTTCCGAAGTTGTGGAGCTTCCAGACTATAAAAGGACACCTAGGGATCGTTCCTAGGGCATCCTGGAAGGGTTCAAGCGAGGTTGGAGGCTGTGAAAGTGAAGATTGGAGTTTCACAACTCCTTTTGGTTTGCTTTGCTGTTTTTATGCTTTTTGTAGTTGTTTCATGTTTCCTTGGATCATGAGCAGCTAAACCTCTTAGCTAGGGCTAAGAGGTGAAGCTTGTAGTGTATCCAAGATGTTTTAATTCGTAGTTAAGTGGTTTTCAGTTTGGAATTCATGATTATGAACTAAGGTTTGAAGTTTATACAAGTTTTTAAGTAATTTCTCTTAGTCTTGTGATGACTCATGGATGTTTGGATGGATTACTTATCTTCTTAATTTGTTTGCAACGGTCTAGACCTGTATGATCCGAGGAATTGGAGTGCGCTCTAGTACCAAGCTCTTCATAAAGAGGCTTCATGCTAAAGTTCTAGTTTTGGTTGATTATCTGGAATATGTATGGACTGTGCATATAATTTGAATCCAGTTCAAATCATGATCTAGCCTTGTCTTGTGAGAAGACTTGAGGATGGTTATGATTGGGAATTGGACCTATAGAAAAGGTGAATGACCTATGCAATGAGCATGCTCAGATCAGCCTAGAGTTGAGTGAACTTTATGCACAGAACTTACATGTTACAGACTTCTGGTTTAACGGTTCTATCATCTGACTAGATAGACCTGACTGGTGATTCTAGTTGAGAGAATGGGAAACCACAGCGGATTGAACATCGAGGATTGCTACAAGTGAATCCTCGAACCCCTAGTGCCTTCTTCTAATTGTTTACATTCAATTTAGCTTAAACTGTTAATCACACACATTCTATTCAAACTTTGATTGTTAGCTTCAATAGAAACTTGTGGATGAATTTGTGACATCCTACATAAGTCCCTGTGGATCGACCTCGGTATTACCAAGTTTATTACTACATTGCAACCCTACACTTGGGGAAGCGAACAACGACTGCGGGGCAATCCCTAATATATTATTAAAATCTCAAGTCTGCAGAAAGAAATGATTGGGGGCAGGCCAGGAAGGATGACAGATAAACCTGAAAACATGGAGCTAGACAAAAGTTTTAGACTTATGACACGAACGTCTCTCGAAAGCAATGACCTAAGGGTACACAGGTTAAGTAAAAAAGGGAAGTATTATTTATACCTACTTCTCAATTTTTTATGCTTTAATATTCTCGGTCCACTTTAAAACTGACACAAAACGCATCATTTTATGCCTACTAATCTCAAACACATAACACCAAGTAGTAGTTTGGCAAAAGAATTATTGTCATTATTTTGGATCATGAACCACAAAGTTAACAAATTCTGGTGTCGATTACATTAGATACAAGTGACAGTTAGGTACTCAGGACAACTATCTAATACGACTTTTGTCTGACAATGACTATAAAAAGCAAAAGAACAGAATTACAGCTTCTCCAGGCACCTTGTTATGAACTTCATCACATCTTTTCGTGTTGCCTCCATGGTGGCCTTTACCTTCGTTAGCATCAGCGCAGGATCCAGAATATCACGAATTTTGGTTTCTAAGTCTGTCATTTGCTTGCTCACTACCTCTCCTTCACTCTTGAGTTGTGTGACCTCGACACGATTCTGATTAGCAACAAGATCAAGGCGGGCAACCTCAAGATTTGTGGCCGCTTCTTCCACTTGTAGCCGCACTATCTCAGATCTGACATCAGCAAGATGATTAATACACCCGCGACGTTGAGTCTCACTATCTTCTAAGGTTGTTCTAGCATCAATTGTCGAATGTTCTCGCTGCTCTACGATAGGCTGTAAAGAAGACTGCACTCGCCTTTTCTCTTCAGCCGTAGGGTTAGGTTCAATATGTTCAGTCATAATAACCTGCACAATAAAATTCTCGAAAGAAGATATGAGACACACTATTTTGGATACATCAAGCCCGATTACTGTTGAGCTCTTAATTGTGCATATTCTAACCCCAATTCATCACTCATTATGCAAGGTTTTCATGATTTAAAGACTAATCTAATGCATGATTTTATGATAGTAGGAATGAGAGGGACTCCGCCCAATTGAAGACTAAAAAGACCTCTTTAAGAGCCTTGGATGAAGACCCAAGGTGGGCCGAAGAAAGAAGGAAGTAGAGAAAGAAGAAAAGAAGAAGGAAATGAAGAAGAAAGGGTCAAGACCGGTCGGCCAGGAGGGCCACGACCTGTCTGCCATCTCCCCCGGAACCTGCTGAACTCACTGGAATGATGGGATTAACATCCCGACTGGTCATGACCGGTCAGCCAACAGGTCTGATGGTCCCCAGAGCATGCTGGACTGTTCTAGATCAGGTCCGACCGGTCGTGACCGGTCCACCAGCCCAGTCCAACCAGTCCAGACCGGTCAGCCATGCATAAGATAGCACTGTTTATATTTTGGGCTTCGAATTTCTTTTCACACTGCGTAAACTTATGCAAATTCTGGAAGATTCTGACGCTGCAGAGCTTCCCCACTATAAACGGACACCTAGGGGCTCTTACTAAGGTATCTAAAAATGAATTAAGCATGGTGGGAGGCGGTGGAAGTGGATTTCAGAGTTCCACAACTCCTCCTAGTTTGTTTACTATTTTTATGTTTTCCTTAGTTGTTTCATGTTTCCTTGGATCATGAACAGCTAAACCTCTTAGCTAGGGCTAAGAGGTGAAGCTTGTAGTGAATTTAAGATGTTTCAATTCGTTTAAGTTGGTTTTAAGTTGGATTTCATGTTTATGAACAATGGTTTGAAGTTTAATTCAAGTTCTAAGTAGTTTTTCTTAGTCTTATGATGACTCATGGATGTTTGGAAGAATTGCTTGAGTTTTTAATTGTTGTGAACTAGTTTAGACCTGTATGATCCGAGGAATTGGAGTACGCTCTAGTACTATGATTTTCATGTGGGAACTTCCTACCAAAGTTCTACTTTTCTAGAAATTATGTACTATGTGGGACTGTGTATGTGATTTGAATAAGTTTGAATCATAATCTAGTTTTGTCTGTGACAGGATTTAATGATGGTTATGATTGTGATTTTAGCCTATTGGAATTGGGACTGACCTATGCAATTGAGTATGCTCGTCCTAGCTTGTATTGAGTGAATCATACAGATGGATCTTACATATGGTAGATTATTAGTTTAACTGATTTATTATCCGACTAGATAGATCTTAATTTCGATTCTAGTTGAGAAAGTGTGAGACCACAGCGAATTGAGCATCAAGGATTGCTACAAGTGGATCCTTGAAACCCTAGTGCCTTTTTATTAATTGATTACTTCAGTTTAGTTCAAAGTTAATATTTACATCAATCATCTCAAATCTAGTTGTTAGCTTTTCAATAGAAACTATTGGAAGTATTTGTGAATTCTTACATAAGTCCCTGTGGATCGACCTCGGTCTTACCAAGATTATTACTACATCGCAACCCTACACTTGGGGAAGCGAACAAGTTTTTGGCGCCGCTGCCGGGGACTTTGACGATTTTTCATAAAATTTCTGAAAATAGTATCTATTTAGGATTTTTAGGATTCTAGTACTAACTTAGTTTGTTTTGTTTGATTTTTCTTTTGTAGGGATTTCTAGGAAGCTGAAGAAGACATAAGGATCTCAAGTGCCAAGTCAGGTTCTATCTTTCTAACCTTACTCTTCTTCTTCTCCTATTCATTCCTATCATATTCATCTCTTGTAGAGTGGGTGGAGACTCCTTTTTGGATCTTTGATAGGTAGGCCTTGTGCCACCTGGATTCCTATTGGTCGGCTTTGCCGTCTTGGATCACCTTGTGCTCAGAGATTTCTCTTCTCACTTCTACTCCTCTTTCTTCTTTTTCTGCACTTTTCTTAAAAGATTCAAAGAGTGGGTGGGGAGTTCTCTGAACCCCTATTGACCAGGAGAAATCGGTCTCTATCCTTGCTTCTGGCCTAGCCATTGCAAGACACCTTGTGCTTCGGTCTTAGAGAAGAGTAAAGAAAGGAAGGAAGAATTCCTCTTTCTTTTTGTTTCATTCTTTTAGGATTTTGCATGCCACATTGGGCTCGGGATTCCAATAACCGACTCATTAGTGAAGGGGGAATAGTAGAAGGAATTGACAGAGAACCACGTGCTAGGAGCATCTAACTTCTCCAATTTTGTCTGAAAATATGGCTGTAAATCAACCTAATCCGATAGCCAATCCTAATCTGGGCCAAAACCAAACCGAAACGGGAGAGAATGTGGTTGAGAATGTTCCCTGACCAAGAACATTACGTGATTACTTGCAACCAGCAAGAGCGAGCACTCCCTCATGCATAGTTTTTCCACAAAATGTAGGGAATATAGATTTGAAACCGGGAGTAATCCGACTCCTCCCGAGATTCCATGGATTAGACAGTGAACGTGTCTATCAACACCTTAAGGAATTTAATGAGGTAATAACCACCATGCACTTTGCAAATGTAACTGATGATGTGGTTAGGCTTAAATTATTTCCTTTTACCCTTAAAGATAAAGCTAAAGGTTGGCTTCATGCATTAAGGCCAAGATCAATTAGTGCATGGACTGATTTGCATAGGGAATTCATTAAAAAATTCTTCCCTACTCACAAAACGAACATGTTGAGGCGCCTTATCATAAACTTTTTCCAAAAGGAAGATGAGACCTTCTTCCAATGTTGAGAGAGGTTTAAGGACTAGATAAATGCATGCCCACATCATGGCTATGAAATTTAGCGGGTTATAAGCTTTTTCTATGAAGGACTGACTTCACCCATGCGCCAATTCGTAGAGATGATGTGTAATGGGGAGTTCATGAATAAGGAGGCTGATGAAGCATGGGATTATTTGGAAGAATTGGCTGAGAATGAACAATCTTGGGATACATTTAAACCAACAAATTCCAAGACTAGCCAACAAAGGGAAAAAGGAGGAATTTATGTCCTATCAGAAGAGGATAGTATAAGTGCACGGGTGGCTAGCCTCACAAGAAAAGTTGAGGCCATGTAATTAAGGAAAGGAGAGACGATCAACTCTAAGGACGTTGAAACTGTTTGTGGAATTTGTGCCAAAAATCAATATGCAACACAAGATTATCCCACAATTTCAGCAGTTCAAGACATCGTACAAGAACAATCAAATGCCATAAACAGTTATCAACAGCAATTTGGTGCTCCAAACTCAAACACGTTTAATTCTAGTTGGAAGAACCATCCCAACTTCAGTTGGAGGAATGGACCCTCTACGAATGCAAACAATATCCCTCAAGCCCAACCTTTATTAGGTCCATCCCTAGCCATTGCACCAAAAGTTACGCTCGAGGAGATGTTGGGTGCATTTGTATTGGTTCAAGCTGAGTATAACAAGACTAATTCTCTGAAAATAGATGGGTTCATGCAAGAGCAATTGAAATTTAATCAAATTACAACTCAAGCCATCAATGACTTGAAAACCTCAATGGCTAGGGTTGAATCTCACCTCAGTGTTAGGGAGAAAGGCACACTTCCTGCCCAACCTCTTCCTAACGCAAGACCCAATTTCAAATACAAGACATAAGCTCATCCTCCCAACATACGGAACATGTTCAAGCTATCACCATTTTGAGAAGTGGTAAAATAATTGATAAATCTCATCCATTGAAGGCCCCAAAGCCTAATGATCTGAAAATTTCCAAAGAGGATGATAGCCCGAACAACACTCCACAAGAGAAAGAACCGGAAAGGCAATACAAGCCGGTTGCCCCGTTTCCCCAAAGATTGATTTCACCCAAACCTTTAGACAAAAACCTGGAAATTTTAGAGGTTTTCAAGCAGGTGAAGATCAACATCCCATTGTTGGATGCCATCAAACAAATACTGTCATATGCTAAGTTTTTGAAGAATCTTTGTACGATAAAAAGAAAAATACATGTGTAAAAGAAGGCATTTTTTACAGAAAATGTAAGCACCATTATAAATCATGGGATGCCCAAGAAATACAAAGATCCTGGTAGTCCAACAATATCATGCATAATTGGAGACTACCGGGTGAAGAATGCCTTACTTGATCTAGGAGCAAGTGTGAACTTAATACCCTTTTCGGTCTATGAACAATTGGGTTTAGGAGAATTAAAACCCACCAAAACCACATTACAACTCGCTAACCGATCGATTCGTATTTCAAGAGGGGTGATTGAGGACGTTCTTGTCCAAGTTGACAAGGTCTACTACCCGGTGGACTTCATTATCTTGGACACACAACCCATGGTTAATATTGGCCCTCAAATTCCTGTTATACTTAGCCGCCCATTCCTAGCTACATCAAATGCTATAATCAATTGTAGGAGTGGGGTCATACAAATGTCCTTTGGTAATATGACGATTGAGTTAAATGCTTTCAATGTTGACAACCAACAAGAGGATGAAGATGAAGAGAACCACGAAATAAACATGATCAATTCTATTGTGGAAGATGTGTCTCTCAACTCCTTACTCTAATCACTTAGAAGAAGACGTGGCCTATTCTCTTGATAAGAATGTTGATGTGATAGGGGATATAGTCACACCTTTCGAGTCGGTATCAGCATATAACGTTAGCCAAGAGATGGATGTGGAAACAACACTTTATTGTACTGAGAAATCAATTCATATTTCCACACTGTTCGCTTCCCCAAGTGTAGGGTTGCGATGTAGTAATAATCTCAGTAAAACCGAGGTCGATCCATAGGGACTTATGTAGGAATTCACAAAACACTTCCAATAGTTTCTACTGAGAAACTAACAAATAGGTTTTTAAGGAGATTGATGTGAATAGTAATTTTGAACTAAAACTGAAGTAATCAATTAATAAAAAGCACTAGGGGTTCAGGGATCAACTTGTAGCAATCCTTGATGCTCAATTCGCTATGGTTTCTCACTTTCTCAACTAGAATCGAAATTAAGATCTATCTAGTCGGATGATAGAGCAGTTAAACCAACAATCTTCCATATATAAGATCAATGTACACGATTCACTCAATGCAAGCTACGACGAGCATACTCAATTGCATAGGTCAGTCCCAATTCCAATAGATTAAGATCACAATCATAAACATCATTAAATCCTATCACAAGACAAAACTAGATTATGATTTAAACTTCACTCAAATCACATACACAGTCCCACATACAACAGAATTCCAGAAAAATAGAACTTTGGTAGGAAATTCCCACATGAAGATCATAGTACTAGAGCGTACTACAATTCCTCGGATCATACAGGTCTAGACTAACACAACAATTAAGAACTCAAGTACTTCCAAACATCCATGAGTCATCATAAGACTAAGAAGAACTACTTAGAAGTTGAATTAAACTTCAAACCATTGTTCATAAACATGAATTCCAACTTAAAACCAACTTTAAACGAATTGAAATATCTTAGATTGACTCCAAGCTTCACCTCTTAGCCCTAGCTAAGAGGTTTAGCCGTTCATGATCCAAGGAAACATGAAACAACTAAGAAAAACATAGAAATAGCAAACAAACTAGGAGGAGTTGTGGAACTCCAAAATCCACTTCCGCCGCTTCCCACCTTGCTGGTTCTATTCTAGGATTCCCTAGGAACGATCCCTAGGAGTCCTTTTATAGTGGGGAGGCTCCGCAATGTCGGAATCTTCCAGAATTTGCGTAAGCTTATGCAGTGCGTAGAGAAAATCGGAGCCCAAATAGGAAAGCCCGCTGTCTTCACATGGCCGACCGGTCACGACCGGTCGGACTGGCCTCTCAACATGTCAAAGTGCACAGAGCCTATTGGCCTACCGGTCAAGATCGGTTGGACCACATTGTTTGTGTGTCCAGAGAGTTCAGCAGGCCTGGAGGAGCTGGCTGACCGGTCTGGACCAGTCGTGGCCCTCCTGGCCGACCAATCACGACGGTCATGGCCCCTTTTCTTCTTCATTTCTTTCTTTCTTTCTTCTCTCTGAACTTGTTCGCTTCCCTAAGTGTAGGATTACGATGTAGTAATAATCTCGGTAAGACCGAGGTAGATGCATAGGGACTTATGTAGGAATTCACAAAACACTTCCAATAGTTTCTACTGAGAAACTAACAAATAAGTTTTTAAGGAGATTGATGTGAATAGCAATTTTGAACTAAAACTGAAGTAATTAATTAATAAAAAGCTCTAGGGGTTCAGGGATCAACTTGTAGCAATCCTTGATGCTCAATTCGCTGTGGTTTCTCACTTTCTCAACTAGAATCGAAATTAAGATCTATCTAGTCGGATGATAGAGCAGTTAAACCAACAATCTACCATATATAAGATCAATGTACATGATTCACTCAATGCAAGCTAGGACGAGCATACTCAATTGCATAGGTCAGTCCCAATTCCAATAGATTAAGATCACAATCATAAACATCATTAAATCCTGTCACAAGACAAAACTAGATTATGATTTGAACTTCATTCAAATCACATACACAGTCCCACATACAACAGAATTCCAGAAAAATAGAACTTTGGTAGGAAATTCCCACATGAAGATCATAGTACTAGAGCGTACTCCAATTTTTCGGATCATACAGGTCTAGACTAGCACACAACAATTAGAACTCAAGTACTTCTTCCAAACATCCATGAGTCATCATAAGACTAAGAAGAACTACTTAAAACTAGAATTAAACTTCAAACCATTGTTCATAAACATGAATTCCAACTTAAAACCAACTTTAAATGAATTGAAACATCTTAGATTCACTACAAGCTTCACCTCTTAGCCCTAGCTAAGAGGTTTAGCCATTCATGATTCAAGGAAACATGAAACAACTAAGAAAAACATAGAAATAGCAAACAAACTAGAAGGAGTTGTGGAACTCTGAAATCCACTTCCGCCGCCTCCCACCTTGCTGGTTCTGTTCTAGGATGCCCTAGGAACGATCCCTAGGAGTCCTTTTATAGTAGGGAGGCTCCGCAACGTTGGAATCTTCCAGAATTTGCGTAAGCTTAAGCAGTGCGCAGAGAAAATCAGAGCCCGAATAAGAAAGCCCGCTGTCTTCACATGGCCGACCGGTCACGACCGGTCGGACTAGCCTTTCAACATGTCAGAGTGCACATGGCATGTTGGTCGACCGATCGGACCACATTGTTTGTGTGTCCAGAGAGTTCAGTCGGTCTGGGGGAGCTGGTCGTTCGGTCTGGACCGGTCGTGGCCCTCCTGGATTACCGGTCATGACCATGTTAGTGCACTTTTCCGTGGCATACTAGTGCACCTTGTTTGTCAATCACTTACAGCTGTGAGTCTTGTGTCGGTTGAGCCCAATGAAGACGAAGACCGAAGACTCAAGACGTCCAGCCTCATCAAGGAAGAAGATTCAGGTATATGAGATGCCTTGGTGCCTTAACCTCGACCAAAACCCATCCCCTTTGTATCCTTGATGACCTTGACCATATTGGAGTACATTTAGTCATCATAGATAGGCCCTAGGTGTCCCATTTGATCAACTACACCTAGGTCTATATGAACCAGCTGGAGAGAGAACAACTCAGCTCAGCTTAGAGGGGACCCAGGCTGGTCCGACCGGTCATGACCGGTCGGCCAGCATTCCTGCTGGAATTACAAAGACCAGCCGACCGGTCATGACCGGTCGGCCTTCACAATTGAAGGGAAACAGCAAGGTGGGCCGACCGGTCATGACCGGTCGGCCAGTTATTGGCGTCCAGCCCTCCAGCAAGAGGGGCCGACCGGTCTTGACCGGTCGGCCAGCAGGTTCTGGCTGTCCAGTGAAGGGGTCCGACCGGTCATGACCGGTCGGCCCAGTGTATTGTGCCTGCCCATTCAGCAAAGACCTCCGACCGGTCATGACCGGTCGGGACAGGTCGGGTCAGGCCGTTTTCTGCCCGTTTTATGACCGTTGGAGCACTTTTTCTATATATTTGGAGCTCCATTCTTGGGCAGGGCAGAGGAGTTTTTGAGAGCCCATTCCACACTTATCTTGTACATCATTTGGGGCCTCAAAGAGGAGGTTTTCAAGTCATATCCCTTGTGTTTCAAACACAAGTATGGGCATTCAAATGCTATCAAGAGATGACTTGATTCCTCTCTCAAATCTAGAGGTGTGACACTATTCCACATAGGTATATCCATTGTCCAAGACCTCTAGAAGACTCTCTAGGTGAATCTCCTAGTTGGAACATCCTACACATCCCATGTATGAGATTCACCCATTCTCCTAGCACCTTGGGCATTTCAAGGCACCGCATGCAAGGTGTTTGATCGAATGTGGCTGAGGCATTGGCAACGCAACGGCGGCACGATCGAGGGAGCAAAGGGACGCTGATTGAAGCACGGGAGAGCGGAGATCAAGCAACCCATTACGGCGCTAAACAAGGGGCTCATCCGACAAGTAAGTTGTCTCATTTGAGAGTCCATTTTAGAGTTTGTTTGTCAACTCGCCTTAGGGACGTTAGCCGTTCCTTGGCCCGTCAGTCGGGCCTAAACTAAGTCTCCAAGGGGGAGCCTCCGACACGGGAGTAAACGTGCGATTAGGTTGAGAGTTAGCCTATGTCTAAAACTCCGGATACGGTTGAGAGGTGAACCGATAAAACCTCCGTGTATAGGTTGAGAGGTGAACCTCATTTAAAACCTCCGATAGTGAATGCCGGTGTGCTCAAAGGGGTTGAGTACTTGAACCGGGAGTGGAGTAGACAAGTAGTCGAACCACTATACATCCTTGTGTTTGTGATTGTTCTTGAGCACATTCTATCTTTGCATTGTTTGTTTAATTGCTTAATTATGAATGATTGATAGGAATGCATGCTAGGCATTTTATAGGCATCTCCACACAAGATGTACCTTCACTACTTGTGTAGACTTGAGCTCATTGATCCACTCTCATAAGTCTACACAAGATGCATAGGTTAGGAGCTTGATTAGTTGCATAATTTACTTCCTATGCATGCTTAGACTAGGTTTGTTTATTGCTTATCATCTTGCTAGTCTTTTGATTGGACCCACCAAGGCTTGGAAGCCGAGGTGTTCTTGCTTACAAAGCCTGATATATTGAATTGCATAAGTAGGCGAAAAGAATTTGAAAAAGGTCCATATCACCCCTCTAGGTCCATAGACATATCTCCAAGTATCTCAACTAGCGGTGAAAACCGCAATTTCAATTGGTATCAGAGCCGGGTTCCTCTTTAAGGGCTTAATTGCCTAGAGGTAAATCCTAAAGAGAAACTTGAAAATATGTCTAGAGAAGACTCTTCATCCGTCACTAAGCCTCCTTTCTTTGATGGGTCAAATTATCCATATTGGAAAGCCCGAATGCGCATCTTCTTGGAATCCATTGATTCGGATGTAAGGGACATGGTTGACTTTGGATATGAACCCCCAATGGTTACTATTTCTAAGGAGGGTGAGCCGGATGTTCTCAGGCCAAAAGACAAGGCATTGTGGACTGCTCATGAAAAAGCTCAACGTATTAATAATGCCAAAGGCCTGAATGCCATATTTTGTTCAGTATCGAGAGATGAATTTGGTCGGATCCAAAACTGCACTACCAGTAAACAAGCATGGGATATTCTTGAAGTTACCCATGAAGGTACAAATGTTGTTAAAAATTCTAAACTCCAACGCCTCTCCACTCTATTTGAAAATATTATTATGGAGGAGGATGAAACGTTTACTGAATTTTATACCAAACTGAACAAAATCACAAATGATATGTGGGGCTTAGGTGATCCGGTTCCGGAACATAGGCTTTGTAGGAAAATTCTGAGATCTCTTCCGGAACGGTTCTCTTCTAAAGTCACCACCATTGAAGAGTGTAGGGATCTTAATACAATGAAAGTTGAAGAACTCATAGGTTCCCTACAAACCTTTGAGCTTGGCTTTAAAGCCCCCTCTAGAAGGAAAAACATCGCCTTCAAGTCCTCTCACAGACACAAGAAAATCAAAAGTGAGACGGAGGATGATAGCGATGATGAGGATGATGAGGAAGAACAATTGAACAAAAAATTTAAGAGATTCCTCAAATTTGATAGAGGGAATAGCCGTGACAAGAAGGACAAGAAGGGTGATAAACGTACAGGAAAATCATCCATACCTTCATCCGTCCGTTGTTACGGTTGCGGTCGTCGTGGCCATATTGCCCCGGAATGTCCGGAAGGGCCTAAACCGAAAGGTAAAAAGGCAATGGCTGCCACTTGGGATGATACGGAGGAGTCCGAATCTGATGATGAGAGCCAACATAATGATCTTGCTCTCTCGGCCTCCATCACGACCCCTTTACCAGATTATCTAAGAGGGGATCCCAACCGCTATCCCTTCTAGAAGAAGGAGGAGTTCCCAACCCCTCACCTCATGCTACATTCTATGAGGGTGTTGTGGAACCTTGCTACCCTTTGGCTTTTTAATCTGAACATGGTTAGTGAGGGTAGCTAATTATGTTTCTTTTGGAAAATCTGAGGATTTCAGCCTCATTTCTGTGTATATGGGCAAATCAGAGGATTCAAGCCTCATTCGCCCAAATTTTGATGATTTAGCTTTGCTTTTATTGATACATTTGCTTGCTAGATTATCATCCTGCTTAGATTAGCTAACCATCTTGAGTTTTATGCTTCATGTATGCTAATCTTTGCTTAGTATTGGTCTTGATATACCACTAGGGGAGGTTGGTTGATTGGGCTATAAGCCCTTTGTGCTTCATTGCAAATGTATGTCCTTGACCAATATTTCATGGTTAACTATGCTTAGATTGTATATCTTCTTGTTAATCATGGTTCTTAGCTTGCTCCATGTATCTATGATTCTTGCACCCTATACTCTCCTTTTAGCATGTGCTTATAGTTATAACTGCGACATACTATCTCCTCTTCCCTTAAGTTCATTGGTATATCATTACGGGGGAGAGAATAGTTTGTCAATTGCTAACAAAAAGGGGGAGAAAGTTCAAATCCCACCAAAACTAGTTTGCTATGTTTTGTGATGCAGGGATTGACAGGTTGTGGGGGAGCAAACTGAAGCGGAGCAGCATAGTTTAGACATGTCAAGAGTCCTGTACTTTATGTTTTATCAATGTAATCTCTTGTACATGTAATTTGTTTTGATAGGTTAAGTTTTTGTAAGTAATTGACAAAGGGGGAGATTGTTAGTGCACTTTTCCGTGGCATACTAGTGCACCTTGTTTGTCAATCACTTACAGCTGTGAGTCTTGTGTCGGTTGAGCCCAATGAAGACGAAGACCGAAGACTCAAGACGTCCAGCCTCATCAAGGAAGAAGATTCAGGTATATGAGATGCCTTGGTGCCTTAACCTCGACCAAAACCCATCCCCTTTGTATCCTTGATGACCTTGACCATATTGGAGTACATTTAGTCATCATAGATAGGCCCTAGGTGTCCCATTTGATCAACTACACCTAGGTCTATATGAACCAGCTGGAGAGAGAACAACTCAGCTCAGCTTAGAGGGGACCCAGGCTGGTCCGACCGGTCATGACCGGTCGGCCAGCATTCCTGCTGGAATTACAAAGACCAGCCGACCGGTCATGACCGGTCGGCCTTCACAATTGAAGGGAAACAGCAAGGTGGGCCGACCGGTCATGACCGGTCGGCCAGTTATTGGCGTCCAGCCCTCCAGCAAGAGGGGCCGACCGGTCTTGACCGGTCGGCCAGCAGGTTCTGGCTGTCCAGTGAAGGGGTCCGACCGGTCATGACCGGTCGGCCCAGTGTATTGTGCCTGCCCATTCAGCAAAGACCTCCGACCGGTCATGACCGGTCGGGACAGGTCGGGTCAGGCCGTTTTCTGCCCGTTTTATGACCGTTGGAGCACTTTTTCTATATATTTGGAGCTCCATTCTTGGGCAGGGCAGAGGAGTTTTTGAGAGCCCATTCCACACTTATCTTGTACATCATTTGGGGCCTCAAAGAGGAGGTTTTCAAGTCATATCCCTTGTGTTTCAAACACAAGTATGGGCATTCAAATGCTATCAAGAGATGACTTGATTCCTCTCTCAAATCTAGAGGTGTGACACTATTCCACATAGGTATATCCATTGTCCAAGACCTCTAGAAGACTCTCTAGGTGAATCTCCTAGTTGGAACATCCTACACATCCCATGTATGAGATTCACCCATTCTCCTAGCACCTTGGGCATTTCAAGGCACCGCATGCAAGGTGTTTGATCGAATGTGGCTGAGGCATTGGCAACGCAACGGCGGCACGATCGAGGGAGCAAAGGGACGCTGATTGAAGCACGGGAGAGCGGAGATCAAGCAACCCATTACGGCGCTAAACAAGGGGCTCATCCGACAAGTAAGTTGTCTCATTTGAGAGTCCATTTTAGAGTTTGTTTGTCAACTCGCCTTAGGGACGTTAGCCGTTCCTTGGCCCGTCAGTCGGGCCTAAACTAAGTCTCCAAGGGGGAGCCTCCGACACGGGAGTAAACGTGCGATTAGGTTGAGAGTTAGCCTATGTCTAAAACTCCGGATACGGTTGAGAGGTGAACCGATAAAACCTCCGTGTAAAGGTTGAGAGGTGAACCTCATTTAAAACCTCCGATAGTGAATGCCGGTGTGCTCAAAGGGGTTGAGTACTTGAACCGGGAGTGGAGTAGACAAGTAGTCGAACCACTATACATCCTTGTGTTTGTGATTGTTCTTGAGCACATTCTATCTTTGCATTGTTTGTTTAATTGCTTAATTATGAATGATTGATAGGAATGCATGCTAGGCATTTTATAGGCATCTCCACACAAGATGTACCTTCACTACTTGTGTAGACTTGAGCTCATTGATCCACTCTCATAAGTCTACACAAGATGCATAGGTTAGGAGCTTGATTAGTTGCATAATTTACTTCCTATGCATGCTTAGACTAGGTTTGTTTATTGCTTATCATCTTGCTAGTCTTTTGATTGGACCCACCAAGGCTTGGAAGCCGAGGTGTTCTTGCTTACAAAGCCTGATATATTGAATTGCATAAGTAGGCGAAAAGAATTTGAAAAAGGTCCATATCACCCCTCTAGGTCCATAGACATATCTCCAAGTATCTCAACTAGCTGTGAAAACCGCAATTTCAGACCAGTCTTGGCCCCTTTTCTTCTTCATTTCTTTCTTTCTTTCTTCTCTCTGCTTCCTTCTTTTTTTGGCCCACCTTGGGTCTTCATCCAAATCTCCTAAGTAGATTCTTTTGGTCTCCTATTGAGTGAAGTCCACTCTCATTCCTACAATCACTAAACATACATTAGATTAGTCTTTAAATCATGAAAACCTTGCATAATGAGTGATGAATTGGGGTTAGAATATGCACAATTAAGAGCTCAACACACACCTCTATGGATCATGCATACCAACCTCTACCAACCTTGGGATGATCCATACTTGCAAAATCAATGCCCAGGAAAATCTGAATGGAGACATATTTTTTCTGACAAATATGATGCTGTCTCCTCTTATACATGTGCAGAAAACATTAAGGAACCCACTGAAATCTTTTTTTGGAATTTTCAGTGGCTTATCTGGATCACTCACACACATGTATATTGTAACGCAGGATATTGGATGACGTTATTGCAAAACCTTTTAATCCATCTAATGATTCTGCTTGACTTTATGCTTTTGGATGAATTGTTGGAATTGATCTCCTAGTCTGATGGAGGTATAGAGTAGTTAGGAGTAGGATTTTGTTGCTTTTGTTTATTTCTTTTTCATAGGTTTGTTAGAAGGAGGAAGAATTCTACTTTTCACTCTCTCAGGTACTATCATTCCTCACTCCCTTTTATTTTAGAATTGATCTCATGTTTTGCTCATTGCACATCTTTTACATTGAGGACAATGCAAGATTTGGTTAGAGGGTGTAGGATTACTTGGATGAATCCAGTGTTTTGTAATATTTCGAGCAATTATGTAGGAAACTTTCGATTTCTCTAAAATTCAAAACTCTTTTGGAAAACTTTATTTCTATGCATTCAAGATGATATGAGCAGAAGTGGAGATATGAAGTGCACGAAGTTGTAAGTCTTGAACTTCTCTTAGCATAATGGTTTTATATGTGAATTCCCCTATTTATGTGATTGATAGACAATTTGAACAATCTTACACCTAGTTCACATTACACGATTTTCATGGGATGAAAGGATTATGTGATTTGTGGGTTAGCTAGACTTTGATTTAAGGTGTTGAGAACCAAGCCAGGGTACTTTGTCGAACCTTGTCCATGGGAAATAACGAAAGATATGGATTTCTAAAAAACCTATCTAATTTAAAAGAAAAAAGGAAAAGGAAGGATCAAATTGGGAATGATGGAAAAATGGTGAAAAATTTCGATTAGGGCTACCTACTACCAACCGGGGGATGGTCTACCAGTAACCAAAGTCGGAAATGGGACGTAGTGTGAAAGCCGTCGGAAGGACAGTAAGACAAATTCCTGTCATTGGCTTGTTGTTGCTCTATATACCTTGAGATTTATAGTCTAGTTGATCTATGAAGAAGATAATCCTGGAAACTCATGAGATAAATTTTCACTATGCACACTAGGTTGAATTTTTTCAAATTCTTCTATTTATCAACCAATCAGCGGGAATTTCATATGGATGCTTATAATGTTTTGAGAGTTTACGGTTTCAACCTCTGTCACCTAATTTTTCTGAATTTTACACTTGTGTGTTTTGGGATGTATAGAAGAATGCTTTCTAAAGGAGAGTTAGGTTTGGAGAATGAAACTTGTTTCACGCATGTTTTGCTCGGGACTAGCAAAATGCTGGTGTTGAACCTCCAATTTATACATTTGCCGACCCATTACATCACATTATATGCATGGTTTTCATGTGTAAAAAGCCCATCTAATGCTTGTTTTATGATTATAGGAATGAGAGTGACTTCACCCAATTGGAGACCAAAAGGGGCACATTTAGGAGCTTTAGATGAAGGCCAAGGTGGATCAAAGAAATGAGAAAGCAATGAGAGGAGAGGGAAGAAGAAAGAAAGAAAGAAAATGTCAAAACAAGAAGGCCCGACCGGTCAAGACCGGTCTAGACCGGTCAGCTGCACTCCCTGGACACCTGCCAGACAGGTCTAGACCAGTCAAGACCGGTCGGCCAGCCCTGTCCGACCGGTCTAGACCGGTCTTGACCGGTCGGCCATGCAAGTTCAAACTTCCAGATTCCAAACAGCAGGCTATTCCCGTGTCTAGTTTTTCAGACCAGTTTTATGGGCCTATCTTGATGATAGTTGGAAATCCAACACATCCATGTCGAAGAGGAGCTCGACGCCGAAATAACCCAAGTAGTTTCATGTCGATCGGAGCTACAGATTGACCGTGGTGGCCAAAACAATACGAACTGTCCAGAAAGTTCCAGATTTCACTGTTCCACTTTGGGCCGGTCCAGGTGACCCATCATTGATGATACGAAGAATCTACTTTGACCATATTTTAGACCACATCCATATATGAATAACCATAAAATTTTTAGATCAAAAGGATGTGTGGTTTGATCGTTCCGGTTGAAGAAAGATGGACCATCGAGAAAGATCCAACTGCGCAGACTTTATAAAAGGCCTAAGTGTTCTAATTTTCGCACCTAATTATAGAATTGTTTTGGACAATCTAATCCATATATCATGTAGAGGAGGAAGTTTTCTACCAATTTTCAAAATTTGAGATCAATCCGACCTCTGTACACTCCGGGGCGTTGAAAGCAAGATGACTGGTTCTGAAGGCACCCGAATTGGGCGATTTTGAGAGGCGGTCGCTGATCTGATTGGTGGGCCCATTCAGAAGATAATCTTGGAAATCTAAATCATCTATGAGGAAGATCACAGTACAAGGAAGCTGTAAATCAAATTTGAAGGCAATCCGACCATTGGTTAAGCCGTACGAAGCAAAACAAAATCTGTGGTGTTGCGGTACTCTTGCTGTATTATAAAAAGAGGTGCTCTCTTTTATTCCAAATAAAGCAAGGACGTGGGAAGCAAGGAGTTGAAGTCCTAGGAGGCTACCTAGCCTCCTACAGCTAGTTTTTCTTCCTTTTCTTAGTTCTAGTTCTAGTTTTAATATGCTTTTCCTTAGCTAACCTCTTAGCTAGAGCTAGGTTGAAATTTATAGTTGGTTCCAATACTTTAATTCTTTTATTTCAAGTACCCTTTTCTTAATTTTGGATTTTGAAGTTCTAGTTTGAATAAAGTTTGGTTTTTTAGAAGTTTTGTGAGAGTTTGTGTGCTCCGGACATGAGTTCCTTACAATTCTCTGAGATTACCATGATTAGGTTGTTTGAATTAGAATTGTAGTAACCCTTGAGCATGCCATAGTCCATAGGCATGGCTGTTACTCCGAAGGCTACAAGTTCAAGTTCTATGTGCTTCATTAGAATTAGAAATCTGATTTCCAGATTTAAGTGGGACTGTTTGTGCTTGAATGTTATATCTTCCAATTAGATGAGAGATAGGACTTTGATTCTAATTGTGTTGTACTTGGATGAATGGATTGGCATTGGACTACTACAAGTAGATCCTTGATGCTCTAGTTCTTCTTATTTTCAGATTTTTCCTATTTCATGTGAAAAACTACTTTCTTAAACTTCTTAGATTCTAGTTATTAGAGTACGTGGAATTGTTTACCTCTTTCCCTGTGGATCGACCTCGGTCTTACTGAGATTTATTACTACATCACAGCCTTACACTTGAGGCAAGCGAACAGCTGGTTGGGGGGGGGGGGGGGGGGGGGGGGGGGGGGGTGTTGAGCTCTTAATTGTGCATATTCTAACCCCAATTCATCACTCATTAATGCAAGGTTTTTATGATTTAAAGACTAATCTAATGCATGATTTTATGATTGTAGGAATGAGAGGGACTCCGCCCAATTGAAGACTAAAAAGACCTCTTTAAGAGCCTTGGATGAAGACCCAAGGTGGGCCGAAGAAAGAAAGAAGCAGAGAAAGAAGAAAAGAAGAAGGAAATGAAGAAAGGGTCACGACCGATCCAGACCGGTCGGCCATCTTCCCCGGAACCTGCTGAACTCACTAGAATGATGGGATTAATAGCCCGACCGGTCAGCCAGCCCAGTTCGACCGGTCTTGATCGGTCGGCCAACAGGTCTGATGCTCCCCTGAGCATGCTGGACTGTTCTAGATCAGGTCCGACCGGTCGTGACCAGTCAGCTAGCCCAGTCCGATCGGTCCTAGACCGGACGGCCATGCGTAAGACAGCATTGTTTCTATTTTGGGCTCCGCATTTCTCTGTGCACTGCGTAAACTTACTCAAATTCTGGAAGATTCCAATGCTGCGGAACTTCCCCACTATAAAAGGACACCTAGGGGCTCTTCCTAGGGCATCTAAGAATGAGTTAAGCACGGTGGGAGGCGGCGGAAGTGGATTTCAGAGTTCCACAACTCCTCCTAGTTTGTTTACTGTTTTTATGTTTTCCTGAGTTGTTTCATGTTTCCTTGGATCATGAACAGCTAAACCTCTTAACTAGGGCTAAGAGGTGAAGCTTGTAGTGAATCTAAGATGTTTCAATTCGTTTAAGTTGGTTTTAAGTTGGATTTCATGTTTATGAACAATGGTTTGAGGTTTAATTCAAGTTCTAAGTAGTTTTTCTTAGTCTTATGATGACTCATGGATGTTTGGAAGAATTGCTTGAGTTCTTAATTGTTGTGAACTAGTCTAAACCTATATGATCCGAGGAATTGGAGTATGCTCTAGTACTATGATTTTCATGTGGGAACTTCTTACCAAAGTGCTGCTTTTCTGGAAATTCTGTACTATGTGGGACTGTGTATGTGATTTGAATAAGTTCGAATCATAATCTAGTTTTGTCTTGTGACAGAATTTAATGATGGTTATGATTGTGATTTTCGCCTATTGGAATTGGGAATGACCTATGCAATTGAGTATGCCCGTCCTAGCTTGCATTGAGTGAATCATACACATGGATCTTACATATGGCAGATTATTGGTTTAACTGATTTATTATCCGACTAGATAGATCTTAATTTCGATTCTAGTTGAGAAAGTGTGAGACCACAGCGAATTGAGCATCAAGGATTGCTACAAGTGGATCTTTGAAACCATAGTGCCTTTTTATTAATTGATTACTTCAGTTTAGTTCAAAGTTACTATTTACATCAATCATCTCAAATCTGGTTGTTAGCTTTTCAATAAAAACTATTGGAAGTATTTGTGAATTCTTACATAAGTCCCTGTGGATCGACCTCAGGCTTACCAAGATTATTACTACATCGCAACCCTACACTTGGGGAAGCGAACAATTACTCCTGTGCAAGCTTCCAATGCCTTCACTCTAGCTCCTAGTGTATGCCACTCGCTTGGCTCAGCCAATGCCTTTGAAATACAGGATAGTAGATTGAAAGTACGTCAGTAGTCTAACACGACACCCACGTATGTGCGGAAGCTTAAAGAGCAGCTAGAATTATGGCTAAACCTATATAGGAGGGGGTGAGTAGGACCTTTTTTGAAATTCTTTTCGCTTACTTATATAATCAAACTAAGTAAGCAAGAACACTTCGGCTTCCAAGCCTAAGTGGGTCCAATCACAAGACTAGCATATGGTTAAGCAATAAACAACCTAGTCTAAAGCATGCATAGGTAATCAAAAGATTTAACTAATCAAGCTCCTAACCTATGCAACCTATGTAGACTTATGAGAATGGATCAATGAGCTCAAGTCTACACAACTAGTGAAAGTACATCTTGTTTGTGGATGTGCCTAATTAGTGCCTAGCATACATTCCTATCAAGCATTCATAATTAGACAATTAAACTAACAATGCTATGATATCAATGTGCTTAATTCAATCACAAACACAAGCATGTATAGTGGTTTGACTTTTGGTCTACTCCACTCCCTGTTCAAGTATTCAACTCCTTTGAGCACACCGGCATTCACTATCGGAGGTTTTAAATGAGGTTCACCTCTCAAGCTTTACACGGAGGTTTTATCGGTTCACCTCTCAACCATAACCGGAGTTTTGGACAAAGGGCTAACTCTCAACCCAAAAGGAGTTTTGGACATAGGCTAATTCTCAACCCGACACACGTTTGCTCCAGTGTCGGAGGCTCCCCCTTGGAGACTTATTTTAGGCCCGGCTAACAGGCCAAGGAATGGCTAACGTCCCTAGATCGAGTTTGACAAACAAACTCTAAATGGACTCTCAAAAAGGACAACCTTACTTGTCGAATGAGCCCCTTGTTCAGCGCTGGATTGGGTTGCTTGATCTCCGCTCTCCCGTGCTTCAATCAGCTTTCCTTGCTCCCTCGATCGTGTTGCCGTTGCGTCGCCAATGCCTCAGCCACACTTGATCAAACACCTTGCATGTGATGCCTTTAAGATGCCCAAGGTGATAGGAGGATGGTTGAATCTCCTACATGGGATATGTAGCTTGTTCTAACTAGGAGATTTACCTAGAGGGTCTTCTAGAGGTCTTAAACAAGAGATATGCCTATGTGGTATAGTGTCTCATCTCTAGAGTTGAGAGAAGAATCAAGTCATCTCTTAGTTTGCATTTAAATGCCCTCACTTGTGTTTAAACACAAGGGATATGACTTGAAACTCCTCCTCTTTGAGGCCCCATAAGATGTACAAAAGGTGTGGTCAATTGGGCTCTCAAAAACCTCTCATCACCCCTCAAAATGAGCCAAGCCCTTATATAGAAAAGTGTGCAACGGATACAAAACAGGCAGAAAATGGCTAGTGCCGACTGGTCGTGACCGGTTTGCCAGGGGTCCACGACCGGTCGTCCAGGGTCAAGACCGGTCGGCCATAAGACAGTGTAATCTGTCAAGAGGGGGGGCTTGTCCGACCGGTTGTGACCGGTCGGGACAGCCCAGCCGACCGGTCACCACCGGTCGGCCCTATGGCCTGATGCATATAGCAAGCTACTGTCCATATGGGGACCCAGACCGACCAGTCGTGACCGGTTGGTCCAGTCCATCCGACCGGTTGTGACTGGTCGGTCAGGCCTGGGTTCAACCCGATGTTTGCTGACCCAGCTATTCTCCAACCCTCTCCAAAGGCCAAGGTTTTGGATGGACTTTTGGTACACCTAGGGCCACTCTATGATGACAAAAGGTTCCCTAATATGGTCAAGGTCATCAAAGAGGTTAAGGGGTTGGGTTTTGGTCAAGGTTAAGGCACATCAAGGCATCACTTTTACCTGTATCTCCTTCCTTGATGCAGCGGGGCCACTTGAGTCTTCGGTCTTCATCTTCATTAGGCTCAACCGACACTAGACTCACTGACATAAGTGATTGACAAACAAGGTGCACTAGTATGCTACAGAAAGTGCACTAACATAGACCTCTCAGTATGCTCTGTCCGAAACAATCTAAATGATCGAAACAAGGAATGTCGAATGCTTCGTGGGTAGCAGCATCAGAGCTAGCAATATCTGCAACAAAAAGGACAGAGCAAGTATGCATTGAAATGATAAGTACAGAAAAAGAATACACCAAGGAACTATGAAAGAACTATACCGAAAGATGGGTCGACGACAGGTTCTGAGGAATCCAAGTATGTATCGTCACATCCATGAATGGCTCAATGATATCGGTCAGTAGCGTTGAGGTCACATCCAGAAGTTCAGTAGTATCGTTATCAATATCGATCACTTCAGTTACCACCGGCGACTCCGCCATATCCTCAGCACCAGAAACACCAGGGGCCACAGATACAGTTGTGCCGTTCGTTGACACAGTAGTCCCTTGTAGATTATCCTCTTCAATTGGCCAAGCCTGCTCTCTCGCGCCAGCATGGTCTGATATTTCATTCGCCGGCCCAGTCATCGTCGGGTCATCTTCACTAATTAACCGACCGACGTCCTCATCACCTCTAACCACCAGAAGACGGGTGAACCCTGCTTCTTGTGACCATTTCACCAAAGGTACTCCGAAAGTATGTCAGCCATCCAACGTAGTATCCTCCTTATGATGATGAATTGACACAATCAGAAAAGTCTTATGCCTAATACTTGATGACAAGTACACTTCAACCTATTCTCTATAATAACCCAATCCGTCAGCGAGGACCTCTGTTAGCCCTGGAGGAGGAATGTAGAATGGATCATTAATAGAGCTGTTGTTTCGAACCAAAGCATACTGATGCACCTACCAGTCGTCATAGTGAATCTTTGTAATATTGTCGAACTGTGACAATTCAGCAAACAGCTCCAGACAAGCCTTTGAATGATAAGCATCTCGAGGACTTTTGAGCCGAGATGAAGACCTATCATGGTAATATTCTCCTATCATGGACAACCCAGCCATCATCCGGAGATCCCATAAGGTTATGATCATCTCTCCATATGGAAAGTGGAATGAATTGGTAACAGAAGACTAGTAGCTCAAGAAGCTCCGAAGAATTGTTGGATCTCAGAAGAAATGTTCAGAGGTTGCATAGATAGCCTGATACAGGCCGACTTGTTTTAAAATTCTCTCATGGTGGATCAAAATCTCTTTTGCCCACGGCTCATAACCAACTCGCTCGTTCAAATGGCCTCGCGTACGAAAGCACCTCATTGCCCACATCTTCGTATGTTAAAACCTTTGTTGCACTGTCTCAAAATAATGGACTGGAGAAGGAGTGTGAGGATCACTAGTAAGCATAAGGAAAACCATTTCTCTCGGGAGACCTACCCGCTGCTCTCTCCCATCATCGACCGGTAAGGTAGTCAACAATTACTCAGGGGTAGATGTCCACCTCTCAACCTTGTAGAACTGAAAAGGGCCTTGAACGTTGGACGGTTCGATGCTCGGGAAGAGCCTGTGCCTCATAAGAGATTTTTCATACATGATGACTCGGTCATTATAAGGGTTGACGATGGAGAGACCGCACGTCGTAATGATCTTGTTTCTATTCCATCCGATCTTCATCCGCTCATTCTTCGAATCAACGAGCTGTGGCGATTGCTCTGTCTGGTTGACATCCTCAGCCTGCTTCTTACCTCGATTTTGTCTCTTTTTCTTCTGACCTTCCTGATCATCCTCAGAATGTTGGCCGCGCACACTAAGGCACACTTCAACGACATTCAGAGTAGTAAGCTGAGAATACCAAGCGGACCATTCCTGCTCAATCCCTTGCGAAGGAGGCTCAGGCGCAGTCTTATCTAATTAAATACGCAATAATACTTCATGAGGAAGCTGCTTAATACGACCAGAGAAATCCTTCACTTCGGATTCAATTGTCCCAAAGGACTGCGAGCGACATTCTACAGAGGATGGATCAGCAGCGTCTTCAGCCACCCTCTTCTTCCCACGTCGTGCAGACGAAGGGATAACAACTTGCGACTTAGAAGCTTCACCAGAACATCCTGCTGCTGTTGCCATGATTCACTGCAACATGTAAGCAAAAGAACATCAAACAAAAGATCAGCGCATGCAAGAGGCAACACAATAAGGTAAGTATCGCATCATCCAATCATAGATTTCACACACAAGTCACATCGATAAACACAAGCATAAAGTCATGACCCACAAGAATATGTAAACAGTGGAATTCGAGAGCACATCCGACAAACAAGCACGCACATATCATAGCGCAGCAAATACAGTAGCAGCCCTGCATGTACACTCGGAGCCCATGTGAATTCGCACTAACCCCAAATGATGCATGGGAGCCCGCTCCGAAGTGCACATCATAGAGTTGCTTAAAAGGGCAGTTGCAGGCCATAAAAGACCAACATAAGTAGCATATTATGAGCCCAAAGCACTAAGTCCCAATCATATTCGAGCATTGAGCAAGACAGCCACAAACGATATCGAATTTGGCCGAGAATGGGGCTAGATGCATGATTTTTTCACCAAGGGCAAAGGAAGTGCCAGAAAATTTGAAATTTGGCTAAGTAGTGGTGCACCATGCGCCCAAGGTGGAGCCTCAGGCACCTGTACCCTCTCACATGCGCCCAAGCCATCAGAGAGTGCACAAAATAAAGTTCCCTTAGAGCCCCAGGCACATGTGATTCCCCTCATCGCCCACATCACTTTAACTCCCGGAGTTTTAAAACAAAAGTGCACTACATCATGCGCCTGGCACCCTATGAAGAGAGGCAACATGCACCTAGCCCCTAGGAAAATCTCACATGCGCCTGGGAGAGTGGATGTGCGCCCACCACCATCATTTGGAGGGTAAATGCACCTGGGAACAATACACATGCGCCCAAACACTCCTACATGCGCCTATACCCATGAAGAGAGGCAACATGCGCCCAGGGCATAAATCCCATATGCCCATTATCAGTTTGGATGAGCACATGAGCCCATGGAGAGGCCACATGCGCCCAGTCCCTCATGAGAAGCTCTCTCACCTCAAAAATTTTTGCTTTTTCTTAATTCGGAAATGTGCAAATGACTCAATGAGTCCCCTATTTATACTTGAGCCTGGGGATCGGTGCATTGCACTGGCCTGACGTAGGCATCCATCGCAACGCACCGGGAGGGCCACTTTTTAGGGCTCAAATTCTCACCCATTATAAAACAGTGTCCAGCTGTCCATCTACGATGATTCAGACCAACTTCGAGATCGAAAATACCCAGAAAACGCTAGTGCAACCCTAACATGCGTGATTGTGACCAAAACCTATAAATGTCATTTTGGAGAAAAATCGAACATGCGGATGGCCGTTGAATGATTAGGAATACCTCAAAACCCTTAACCTATAAGTTTTAAAGTCAGGAGATGTATATCGTTACCTGCGCGCACCAAAATGCATTTTACCCCTATCGAGAGCTGACCAAAAGGGCCCGAAAGCCTACAAGTACCATTTTTGAGCTGAATTGGACATCTGTAATGCCTCCAAATGATTCGAAATGCCCGAAAAACCTTAACTAGCAAGTTTGAAGTCCTTGCGGTGCATATTTTCATGTTCGCACTTCCTAGAACAATATTTTTATGCAAAGAGCCGACCCGGAAGCTCCAAATTGGGAAGGAACTACCAAAATTCATAGCAGATGACCATCGGTACCCCACCCCATTCATTCAGGAGGTCGATCACGGTTTAAAAGTTGCTTGGCGTCAGTGACTTCGATCCCTGAAAGAGTAGCTGTCTTCTGGAGGTCGCCCGTCAGAGCCTAAACTTGAGAAATTTCTAAGTAGTGGGATGCATGCACACGCCACATAGGAGACATGCGCATGGTATGGGGGACATGCGCCCACACCTCATACAACATGGGCATGAGAGCCCTCTCTCTCCCTTTTTAATATTTTTAAAATGTTAAAAAATACAAAAATCATAAGATATATGTAAGTGGGGGCACATGCGCCCACCACAGGGGGCACATGCGCCTACACCAGAGCATATGCGCCTACACCCCATACAACATGTGCATGCCCCCCTCTTATTCCCACATGCGCCCATCCTCAATCTCATATGTTGACCCGATTAGATACATGACTTACCTGCTATAAATACCCTGCATTCGCTGAGAGAAAGGACGACATCACCATCTAGAACACCCTTGCAGAGGGAATCCCTCGCTGGAATCCCCGTCGGATCTCCTTACCAGAAAGGGATTTCACCCACCGGAAGGAGAAAATTCAGAACTTTTCCAAATTTCCATCCCACATGCGCCCATTCTTTGAAGGGGGGGGGGGGGGGGGGGGGGGGGGGGGGAATGACATGCGCCCACTCTCTAGGAGGCTGGAAAGTGAGAAAATTCACTAAGCATAAATTCCACGTGTGCTCATTGTTGGAGATTGGGTGCATGTGCAAATGACATGCGCCTGGATCTCTATCTCTCTCTCTCTCTCTCTCTCTCTCTCTCTCTCTCTCTCTCTCTCTTTTAACTAAGTTAGGCCACATGCGCCTAGAGGGGGGGACATGCGACCACCTCCAGAGCAACATGCGCCCACTCTCACTACAGTTCCCACCCTATGCGCCTGGAGGCTGATGGGAAGGTGGGACTGTCCGATGTGTGGCCCACCTTCGATGTGGCCCGCCTTCCAATCAAGTGACGCTCCTAGACACACATCGATGTCCTCTATCCATCCCATGGACCGGATTCGCCAACGGTCAATGATAAGTGGGCCACATCAACAGTTTGATTAAAATAACCAACACTTAGTCAAAATTACAAACCTCGGAAACCTTTCCAAAAGAGCCGGAAATGGCCAAAATCGAGAGGAATCAGGCGAAATTTGATCGACCCCGAGAGGGAGACTTCTCTCCACTATAACATGATACACCATAATGAGGTACTGCAACGAGATTATTCAATCTCAGGACCCTCGAAAACCTTGATCAAACCATAAACAAGTTCACTACTTGGTCGTTTTCAGCCTTGGGAAGTGCCTTGTTGGCTCAAAAATTAACTTACACTAAGCGAAACGGAATGCGATCGCAATGATGCCAAGGTTGATCCGACGTCATTGCGATCCTTGTGGACATGATCCATCACTATTCAAAGACGATCGTGACCAGTGTTCAGCGAATCCTCCGGTCAGATCATAAACAGGCCCTGAAAAGTGCCCTGTTGGCCCGAAAATTAACTAATGCCAAGTAAAATCATACGCGATCTTGAAAGACACCGAGGCAAAGCTAATGTCTTCATGCTACAAAACAACTAAACCAAACACTTGTAGGGCACTAATCCCTATCGTCTATCAGAAATTAGCATAAACAGGTGTTTATCAGACCCGATACTTAGCCATTCACATACATCAGAAATAGCCGATCCAATCTATCGAACTCGAACTTCTTAAAGAAGTATAACTCGACACTAGCTTCCCCAATGACCCGATTGTTCGAAATATCGATTATTAACAATAATATGATCAAATTAGAGATATGCACAACACAGATTAACTGAATCAAATGCATAATTCACCCAATACACTAAACATCAATGCGATCCTCTTACGAGCAGGCATCAAGCATATTTACTTTGTACTCTACTCATTTACATCTATTGCATGAATTTTATTCATCCCGGATCGAGATATGAAACTAAATCAAAGGGACTACGGTTATCATAAAAAATCGTAATCAAAGAGTTCTAAAACATCTGAAATACTTCATCGTTAAGACCAGTTAATGTGCGTCCTATCCAAAGCGAGATCCGCTAGTGTTGGGGATCAAATTCGCACCCATTATAAAACAATATCTAGCGGTCCATTTACGACGATTCAGACCAATTTCAAGATCTGAAATACTCGAAAACGCCAGTGCAACCCTAACATGGGCGATCGTGACCAAAACTTATAAATGTCATTTCGTAGTGAAATTGGACATGCGAATCACCACAAAATGATCCAGAATGCTCTAAAACCCTTAACATGTAAGTTTTAAAGTTGCGCAACCCGTATCTTTACCTGTGTGCACCAAAACGTGTTTTACCCCTATCTAGAGCTGACCAAAGGGCCCGAAAGAGAACAAGTACCATTTCTAAGCGGAATTGGACATCCGTAACACCGTCAAATGATCCAAAATTCTTGAAAAACCTTAAATAACAAGTTTAAAGTCCTTGCGGTGCATATTTCTGTGCACGCTTCCCGAAACAATATTCCCATGCAAAGAGCTAATCGGGAGGGTCCAAATTGGTAAGGAACTACCAAAATTCACAGCAAATGACCATCGGTACGCCACCCTATTCATTCAGGAGGTCGATCATGGCCTAAAAGCGGCTTGGCATCAGTGACTTTGGTCTTCGAAAAGGTAGCCCCCTTATGTAGGTTGCCCGTCGGAGCCTAAAACCTGAAATATTCTAAGTGATGGAATGAGCATACACCACTCTCTCTCCACATGCGGATGCCATGAGGAGACATGCGACCATGCCTCCACCACATGCGCTTATGAACCCTTTTTCCCATTTTTTAAGTTATTAAAAATACAAAAAATATCAAAATTAGTAAAAGTTATGCTAATGTGGCAACATGCGCCTATACCAGGGGCACATGCGCCCCACACGAGGTGGCACATAAGCCCACTGTGTGGCCACAAGCACCTACCTCTCTTTAACATGCGCATCCCCCCCCCCCCCCCCCTTGTTGCCACAAGCGCCCATGATCAATCTCACCTGATACCCGATTAAGTGCTATAAATACCCCTACATTCGCTGAGAGAGGGATGACATCACCAATCCAGAACACTCTGCAGAGGTAAAATTCCCCACCGGAATCCTCACTGGAAACCCTCACCGAAAAGAATTTTCTTCGCTAGAAAGGGACATGCGCCCATCCCTTTGCCGGATGCCTTCACCGGAAAGGGATTTGCCCCACCGGAGCAAAGTACAGAAGGAGAGAGGGATAAAGTCCCTAAGTGGCAAAGCCACATGCGCCCACCATCCCAAGTCCTTAATGGACATGCGCCCAGCTCCTCCTCCCTCCTTCTCTCTCTTACTTTGAAGAGAAAGTTTGAAAATCCCTAAGTGGAGAGGGACATGCGCCCATCTTTCTCCAATTCTCTCTTTCTCCGCACTCCCTCATGCCACATGCGCCCATCTCCCTTCCATTCACTCTCTCTCGTCACTTCTCTCCAACATGCATTTGGGGCAGGGCACATGCGCCCACTTTAAAACACATGCGCTTGGAGCACTTTTTATCTCTCTTTCATGTAGGTGGAGCACATGCACCTGTGAGAGTGAGCACATGCGCCCACCACCAAGCACCCAGTTCCTACATGCGCCCACTCACCCAAGGTGCGCCCAGACTCTGGTTGGGGTGTGAGATCTTCCATGATGTGGCCCGCCTTTGATCCAAATCGATTTCCGATCAAACTGATCCTCCTAGACACACATCAATGCCCTCTATCCATCCTCTGGACCGGATTTGCCAACGGTCAATGTTGAGTGGGCCAAATCAGCAATTTGATCAAAAAAGGCTAACACTTAGCCAATTTTGTGAACCTCGAAAACCCCTCCGAAAAAGCCGAAAATGGCCGAAATCAAGAGGAATAGAGCGTAATTTGACCGACCCCGAGAAGGAGACTTCTCTCCGTCATAACATGTTACACCATAATCATGCATTACAATGAGATTACATGATCCCAAGATCTCTGAGAACCCTAATTAAGCAGTCAGTAGGTCGACTACTTAGTCATTTTTAGCCTTAGAAAGTGCTCTGCTGGCTCGAAAATCGACTGGCGCTAAGCAAATCGAAATGCGATCGCATTGCGACCTTCGTAGACATGATCCGTCCCTATTCAAAAACGATCATCGACGGTATCTATCTAATGCCCTGATCAGACCGCAAACATGTCCACTACTTAGTCATTTTCAGCCCTGGGAAGTGCCCTAATGGCCCGAAAACCGACTAATGCCAAATGAAATCAATTGCGATCTCAAAGACGCAAAGACAAAAATATCGATGATGCAAAGATATACACGAGGCAGATCAATCAAATCAAATACATAATTTTTCTGATACACTGAACATCTAGCATAAATGTGATCTTCTCTCGAGCATGCATAAAGCATATTTACTTTGTATTGTACTCATTTGCATCCATTGCATTAATTTATTTCATCACGAATCAAGAGACGAAACTAAATCAAAGGGGACTATGGTTATCATCGAAAAAATCGTAATCAAAGAGTTCTAAAACGTCTGAAATACTTCATCGTTAAGACCAGTTGATGTGCATCCTTTCCAAAACAAGATCCGTCAATTGAGTGGCTAAGGTAAGGAGTGCCTTCCAACAAGTCACCCGTCCAAACACAAGACGGTCACTAGCACTGGTTACACTAAGAAACCATGAGGTGTCCTCTAGTAAGTCACCCATCCAAACATGAGACGGTCACTGGCATGGTTGCACTAAGAAACCATGGGGTGTCCTCCAGCAAGTTACCCGTCCAAACATGAGACGGTCACTGGCACTGGTTGCACTAAAAAACCATGGGGTGTTCTCCAGCAAGTCACCCGTCCAAACACGAAACGATCACTGGCACTGGTTGCACTCAGAAACCATGGGGTGTCCTCTAGCACTGGTTGCACTAACAAACCATGGGGTGTCCTCTAGCAAGTCACCCGTCCAAACACAAGACGGTCACTGACACTGGTTGCACTAAGAGACCATGGGGTGTCCTCTAGTAAGTCACCCATCCGAACCTGAGACGGTCACTGGCACTGGTTGCACTAAATGAAAACTATGGAGTGTATTCCTAAAAGTCATTTCATCCACAGAGATGCCCGATGACACTGAGATACACGACTCGGTTAAAATCATGGTTGCTATTCAACTAGGAATGCTCGAAAGAGTATGGGACCAACATCTAACTGCCTTAGTGTTGAGCTCTTAATTATGCATATTCTAACCCCAATTCCTCACTCATTGTGCGAGATTTTCATGATTTAAAGATTCATTGAATGCATGTTTGGTGATTGCAAGATTGAGAGTGGACTCCGCCTAATTGATGACACAAGGGCCCCATTTAGAACCATTTGAATGAAGATCAAGGAGGACCAAAGAAAGAAGGAAGCAAGGAAAGAAGAAAAGAAGAAAGAATGAAGAAATCAAGCAAGACCGGTCGTATGACCTGTCGGCCAGCTCGCCCTGCCCCTCTGATCTCACTGGACTAAGAACTAATGCAGGCACGACCGGTCGTGACCGGTCGGCCAGAAGTTTTTTTTTTTTAGTCCAGAGCTTGCTGGACTGATTTCCCAGTGAGGCACGACCGGTCAAGACCGGTCGGCCAGTCACTCCGACCGGTCGTCCGACCGGTCGGCCATGCGTAAGATGCGGATTTCTAATTTTGGCGTCGAAATTCTCTGCGCACTGCGTAACTCTTACGCAAATTCTCGATTCTTCTGAAGTTACGGAGCCTCCCTACTATAAAAGGACACCTAGGGATCGTTCCCAGGGTATCTTAGAAGGGTTTAAGCAAGGTTGGAGGCGGCGAAAGTGGATTTCGGAGTTCCACAACTCCTAGTTTGTTTTACTGTTTTTATGAGTTTTTTTTTGTTGTTTCATGTTTCCTTGGATCATGAGCAGCTAAACCTCTTAGCTAGGGCTAAGAGGTGAAGCTTGTAGTGGATCTAAGATGTTTCAATTCGTTCTAAGTTGGTTTTAAGTTTGGAATTCATGTTTATGAACTATGGTTTGAAGTTTATACAAGCTTTAAGTAGTTTTTCTTAGTCTTATGATGACTCATGGATGTTTGGGAGAATTACTTAAATTCTTAATTGGTTTGCATTAGTCTAGACCTGTATGATCCGAGGAATTGGAGTACGCTCTAGTACTATGATCTTCATGTGGGGATTTCCTACTAAAGTTCTACTTTTTTGAATTTCTGTAATGTGAATGGACTGTGCATGTGATTTGAATCAAGTTCAAATTGTAATCTTGCCTTGTCTTATGACAGGACTTGAGGATGGTTATGATTATGAACTGAACCTTTTGGAATTAGGACTGACCTATACAATTGAGCATGCTCAGCCTAGCTTACATTGAGTGAATCTTATGCATTGGACTTACATATAACAGATTGTTTAGTTTAACAGCTCTATCATCCGGCTAGATAGATCTTAATATCAATTCTAGTTGAGAAAGTGAGAAACCACAGCGGATTGAACATCAAGGATTGCTACAAGTGGATCCTTGAACCCCTAGTGCCTTTTTATCATTATTTACCTTCAATTTAATTCAATTTTGTTACTTACATCAAATTCATACAGAAACCTGATTGTTAGCTTATCAATAAAAACTTTTGGATGTGTTTGTGAAATCCTACATAAGTCCCTGTGGATCGACCTCGGTCTTACCGAGTTTATTACTACATCGCAACCCTACACTTGGGGAAGCGAATAAGTTTTTGGCGCCGTTGCCGGGGACTTTGACGGTTTTTCACAAATATCTGAAATTAGTATATATTTAGGATTTTTTAGGATTTTAGGACTAACTTAGCTTGTTTATTTGATTTTTCTTTTCAGGGATTTCTTGGAAGCTGAAGAAGATACAAGGATTTCAAGTGCCGAATCAGGTTCTATCTTTCTAAACCTTACTCTTCTCCTTCTCCTATTCATTCCTATCATATTCATCTCTTGTAGAGTGGGTGGAGACTCCTTTTTGGATCTCTGAAAGGTCGGCCTTGTGCCACTTGGATTCCTATTGGTCGGCTCTGCCGTCTTGGATCACCTTGTGCTCAGAGATTTCTTTTCTCACCTTTACTCCTCTCTCCTTTTTCTGCATTTTTTCTCAAAAGATCCAAAGAGTGGGTGGGGAGTTCTCTGAACCCCTATTGACCAGGAGAAATCGGTCTCTATCCTTGCTTCTGGCTTAGCCATTGCAGGACACCTTGTGCTTCGGTCTTAGAGAAGAGTGAAGAAAGGGAGGAAGAATTCTTCTTTCTCTTTGTTTCATATTTTTGGTTTTGCATGCCACATTGGGCTCGGGATTCCAATAATCGACTCATAAGTGAAGGGGGGATAGTAGAAGGAATTGACAGAGAGCCACGTGCTAGGAGACATCTAGACTCTCCAATTTTGTCTGAAAATATAGCTGTGAATCAACCTAATCCAATGGCCAATCCTAATCAGGGCCAAAACCAAACTGAAAAGGGGGAGAATGTGGTTGAGGATGTTCCTCGACCTAGAACTTTACGTGACTTCTTGCAACCAGCAAAAGCGAGCACTCCCTCATGCATAGTATTTCCACCAAATGCAGGGAATGTGAATTTGAAACCAGGAGTGATCCAACTTCTCCCTAAATTCCATGGATTAGACAGTGAAAGTGCCTATCAACACCTTAAGGAGTTTGATGAGGTAATAACCACCATGCACTTTGCTAATGTGACTGACGATGTGGTGAGACTTAAATTCTTCCCTTTTACCCTTAAAGATAAATCAAAAGGTTGGCTTCATGCATTAAGGCCAAGATCAATTGGTGCATGGACTGATATGCATAGGGAATTCATAAAAAAATTCTTCCCTACTCACAAAACAAACATGTTGAAGCGCCTTATCATGAACTTTGCCCAAAAGGAAGATGAAACCTTCTTCCAATGTTGGGAGAAGTTTAAGGACCTATTAAACGCATGTCCACATCATGGCTATGAAATTTGGCGGGTAATAAGCTTTTTCTATGAAGGACTGACTTCACCCATGCGCCAATTCGTAGAGATGATGTGTAATGGGGAGTTCATGAATAAGGAGGCTGATGAAGCATGGGATTATTTGGAAGAATTGGCTGAGAATGCACAGTCTTGGGATACATCAAAACCAACAAATTCCAAGACTGGCCAACAAAAGGAAAAAGGAGGAATGTATGTCTTATCAGAAGAGGATAACATAAGTGCACGAGTGGCTAGCCTCACAAGAAAGGTCGAAGCCATGGAATTGAGGAAAGGAGAGACGATTAACTCCAATGACGTTGAAACTGTTTGTGGAATTTGTACCAAAAATCAACATGCAACACAAGAGTGTCCCACAATTTCAGCAGTTCAGGACATCTTACAAGAACAATCAAATGCCATAAACAGTTATCAACGACAATTTGGTGCTCCAACCTCAAACACGTTTAATGCTAGTTGGAAGAACCATCCCAACTTCAGTTGGAGGAATGGACCCACTGCGAATGCAACCCCTATCCCTCAAGCTCAACCTATACTAGGTCCATCTCTAGTCATTACTCCAAAAGTGACGCTAGAGGAGATGTTGGGTGCATTCGTATCGGTCCAAGCTGAGTATAATAAGACAAATTCTCTGAAAATAGATGGGTTCATGCAAGAGCAATTGAAATTCAATCAAAATTCAACTCAAGCCATCAATGAATTGAAAACATCAATGGCTAGAGTTGAATCTCATCTTAGTGGTAGAGAGAAGGGCACACTTCCTGCCCAACCTCTTCCTAACCCAAGAACCCAGTTTGAGATACAAGATGTAAGCTCATCCTCTCACCACACGGAACATGTTCAAGCTATCACCACTTTGAGAAGTGGGAAAGAAATTGACAAATCTAATCCGGTGAAGGCCCCAAAGCCTAGGGATTCGAAAATTTCCAAAGAGGATGATAGCTCAAACAACACTCCTCAAGAGAAAGAACCGGAAAGGCAATACAAGCCGGTTGCTCCGTTTCCACAAAGGTTGATTTCACCTAAACCTTTAGATAAAAATCTGGAAATTTTAGAAGTTTTCAAGTAGGTGAAGATCAACATCCCATTGTTGGATGCAATAAAACAAATACCATCGTATGCCAAATTTCTAAAGGAATTGTGTACAGTCAAAAGCAAACACAATGTTCACAAAAAAGTACTTTTGACTGAGAATTTGAGTGCCATCATCAAACAAGAGTTGCCCCAAAAATACAAGGATCCGGGTAGTCCAACCATCTCATGCATCATAGGAGATTACCGTATTAAACAAGCCTTACTCGATTTGGGGGCAAGTGTGAATCTTATTCCATACTCGGTCTACGAACAACTTGGGTTAGGTGAATTGAAACCCACAAAAACCACACTCCAACTTGCTGATAGATCCATTCATATACGAAGAGGAATGATTGAGGATGTTCTAGTCCAAGTTGATAAATTTTACTACCCAGTAGACTTTATCGTTTTAGATACACATCCCGTGATAGGCACTGGTGCTCAAATTCCCGTCATACTTGGACGACCGTTTCTAGCTACTTCAAATGCAATTATCAATTGTAGAAACGGACTTGTACAAATGTCCTTTGGAAATATGACCCTTGAACTTAACATATTTGATTTATGCAAACAACCACGGGAGGTTGATGATGATATCCACGAACTAAACATGATTGAATCATTCGTGGAAGATACAGTCCCCTTGTCACTATCTTCCGACCCTTTTGAGGCATGTGTGGCCCATTCTCATGAGATAAATGATGACACAACACAAGAGATGGATGCCATTCTAGATGTGATGCCGATGCATGATAATAAAAGATGGAGGGCCCTATTTGAGCCTTTACCTGTAAACGAGAACAAGGCCCTCCCATCCAACATCAAGGCACCAACACTCGACCTAAAACCATTACCAAGTGAGCTGAAATATGTTTATCTAGGTCGAGATGAGACATATCCAGTGGTGATTTCTTCCCACCTGGATGAGGAATAAGAGAGTAGGTTAATAGCCACTCTATTAGAGCACAAGAGTGCCATTGGATGGTCAATTGCGGATCTCAAAGGCATAGACCCACTGATTTGTACTCATCGCAAACACCTTGAGGAGAATGCGAAGACATCTAGGCAACCACAAAGACGACTAAATCCAAACATGAAAGATGTGGTTAAGGCCGAAGTGGTAAAGCTATTGGATGTGGGTATTATTTACCCAATATCCGATAGCCAATGGGTGAGCCCAACTCAAGTGGTGCCTAAGAAATCCGGAATAACCATCGTAGCCAATGCCAATAATGAACTAGTGCCAACTAGAGTCACTATCGGTTGGAGAATGTGCATTGACTACAGGAAGCTAAACACTGTCACGAGGAAAGACCACTTCCCCCTACCATTTGTTGATCAAATTTTAGAACGGTTGGCGGGTCATTCCCACTTTTGCTTCCTTGATGGCTATTCAGGGTACAACCAAATAGAAATTGCCTGTGAAGACCAAGAAAAGACTACATTCACATGCCCATTTGGCACTTTCGCCTACCGAAGGATGCCGTTTGGACTATGTAATGCCCCTGCCACCTTTCAGCGTTGTATGATGATCATTTTTTCTGACATGGTGGGGACCATTCTCAAAGTCTTCATGGATGATTTTTTCGTATTTGGTTGTAGCTTTGATGAGTGCCTTGAGCACTTGAAGTCTGTGCTGAAAAGATGTGAAGAGAAGAACCTTGTGCTCAATTGGGAGAAGTGTCACTTCATGGTTCAAAAGGGAATTGTACTTGGACACATCGTTTCACAAAATGGAATAGAGGTGGACAAAGCGAAAATTGATCTTATCTCTAACCTTCCACCACCCAAAAGCATATGAGATGTACGGTCCTTTTTAGGACATGCAGGATTTTACAGAAGGTTCATAAAGGACTTCAGTTCACTCTCTCGCCCTTTATGTAACCTACTTCAAAAGGAAAATTCATTCGAGTGGAATGAAGAATGTCAAAAGGCCTTTACCACCCTTAAAGGTATGTTGACATGTGCTCCCATAACGCAACCACCTGATTGGAGCATTCCTTTTGAGATTATGTGTGATGCTAGTGACTATGCTATTGGGGCCGTGTTAGGTCAAAGAAAAGAGAAAAAGTCATGTGTCATTTACTATGCAAGTAGAACCCTAAACTCAGCCCAAGCAAACTACACCACTACTGAAAAAGAACTTTTAGCCGTAGTTTTTGCCTTGGACAAGTTTAGGTCCTACTTGATTGGATCCAAGATCATTATATTCACTGACCATGCCGCGCTTAAGTATCTTCTTTCTAAGAAAGATGCTAAACCACGGTTGTTAAGATGGATCCTTCTACTCCAGGAATTCAACATAGAAATACGCGATAAGAAAGGAGTAGAGAATGTAGTAGCTGACCACCTCTCTCGACTTGTCCTCACTGATTCCCCTGAAACGACTGCAATCAATGACATGTTCCCTGATGAACAACTTTTTACTGTTTTCCAATTGCCATGGTATGCGGACATTGCTAACTATCTTGCTACAGGTACAATTCCTACATATTGGAAAAAGCAAGATAAGGATAAATTCTTCACAGAGGTGTGGAAATTCCTATGGGACGACCCATACTTATTCAAGTATTGTCCTGATCAAATCATAAGGAGATGTGTGCCGGATGAGGAACAACAAAGTATCATCTCCTTCTGTCATTCTCAGGCATGTGGTGGCCACTTTTCGGCTAAAAAGACCACAGCGAAAATTCTGCAATGTGGGTTTTATTGGCCCTCCATGTTCAAAGATACACATGAGTTTTGCAAAGCATGTGAACCTTGTCAGAAATTAGGAGGAATCTCTAGTAGAAATATGATGCCACTCAATCCCATCTTAATAGTCGAAATTTTTTATTGTTGGGGCATCGATTTCATGGGCCCATTCCCATCTTCTTTTGGAAACTTATACATCTTGCTTGCCGTTGATTATGTTTCCAAATGGGTAGAGGCCATCCCTTGCCAGAATAATGACCATAAAACGGTCATTCGATTTTTAAAAGAAAATATTCTTTCCCGGTTTGGAACGCCTCGAGTCATCATAAGTGATGGAGGGTCTCACTTTTGCAATCGCCCTTTTGAAACCTTAATGAAGAAATATGGCGTAACACACAAAGTGAGCACTCCCTATCACCCACAAACTAGTGGACAAGCTGAGATATCCAATAGGGAGATTAAACACATTTTAGAGAAAACGGTGAATACCGATCGCAAGGATTGGTCACTTCGGCTTACCAATGAGCTTTGGGCCTACCATACTGCTTTCAAAACCCCTATTGGAATGTCTCCCTATAGACTTGTCTATGGGAAGGCTTGTCACTTGCCTGTGGAGTTGGAACAGAGGGCATATTGGGCTATTAAGAAGATGAATTTCAATTCTGACAAGGCAAGCTCGTTGCGCAAACTACAATTGAATGAACTTGCAGAAATTCGGAACGAAGCATATGAGAATGCGAGAATTTACAAGGACAAGACGAAGATATTCCATGATAAGAATATTCTTCGCAAGACATTCATGATCAATCAAAAAGTCCTCATGTATAATTCTCGCCTACATCTATTTCCGGGAAAGTTGAGATCTCGATGGACCGGTCCCTACATTGTGAAAAATGTCTATCCATATGGGACTATCGAGTTATTAAATCCAAGGAACGGCAACATTTCTAAGGCAAATGGGCAGCGATTAAAGCCGTTCTTCGAGAAATTTCCTTTAGAAGGTGTGTCCATACCTCTGACTGATCCTGTCTACCAGGATGATTGATCTCCTAGTCTGATAGAGGTGTAGAGTAGTTAGGATTAGGATTTTGTTGCTTTTGTTTGTTTTTGCTTAGGTTTATTAGAAGGAGAAAGAATTCCACTCTTTCAGGTACTCTCATTACTCACTCCCTTTTATGTTCAAATTGCTCTCATGTTTTGTTCAATGCACATCTTTTACATTGAGGACAATGCAAGATTTGGTTTGGGGGTGTAGGATCACTTGGATGAATCCAGCGTTTTGTAACGTTTCGAGCAATAATGTAGAAATTTTTCGCTTTTTCTAAAATTCAAAACTCTTTTGGAAATTTTGATTCTATGCATTCAAGATGATATGAGTGTAAGAGGAGGGGATATGAAGTGTATGAGGTTGAAAATCTTGATCTTCTCTTAGCATAATGGTTTTATATGAGAATTCCCCTAATTCTGTGATTGATAGAAAATTTGAACACTCTTACACCTAGTTCACATTACACAATTTTTACGAGTTGAAGGGATGTGATTTGTGGATCAGTTAGATTTTGATTCAAGGTGTTGAGACATCAAGCCGGGGTACGTTGTCCATCCTCGTCCATGGGAAAACAATGCAAGATATGGATTTCTAAAAATCCTATCTAAATTAAAAGAAAAAGGAAAAGGAAGGATGAAATTGGGAATGATGGAAAAATGGTGGAAAATTCTGATTAGGGCTACCTACTACCAACCAAGGGATGGTCTACCCGTAACCAAAGCCGGAAATGGGACGTAGTGTGAAAGTCGTCGGAAGGACAGTAAGACAAATTCCCGTCATTGGCTTATTGTTGCTCCATATATCTTGGATCTATGGTCTGGTTGATCTATGAGGAAGATAATCCTAGAAACTCATGAGATGAATTTTCACGATGCACACTAGGTTGAATTTGTTCAAGTTCGTCTATTTATCAACCAATCAGCGGGAATTTCATATGAATGCTTATCATGTTTTGAGGGTTTACGGTTTCAACCTCTGTCGCCTAATATTTCTGAATCTTACACTTATATGTCTTGGGATGTATAGAAGAATGGTTTCTGAAAGAGAGTTGAGTTTTGAAGAATGGAATTAGCTTCACGCATGTTTTGCTCGGGACTAGCAAAATGCTGGTTGGGGGGTGTGTTGAGCTCTTAATTGTGCATATTCTAACTCCAATTCATCACTCATTGTGCAAGATTTTCATGATTTAAAGATTCATTGAATGCATGTTTGGTGATTGCAGGATTGTGAGTGGACTCCGCCTAATTGATGACAAAAGGGCCCCATTTAGAACCATTTGAATGAAGATCAAGGAGGACCAAAGAAAGAAGGAAGCAAGGAAAGAAGAAAAGAAGAAAGAATGAAGAAAACAAGCAAGACCGGTCGTACGACAAGTCGGCCAGCTCGCCCTGCCCCTCTGATCTCACTGGACTAAGAACCAATGCAGGCACGACCGGTCGTGACTGGTCGGCCAGCCCAGTCCGACCGGTCAAGACCGGTCGGCCAGAAGTTTTTTTTTTAGTCCAGAGCTTGCTGGACTGATTTCCCAGTGAGGCACGACCGGTCAAGACCGGTCGGCCAGTCACTCCGACCGGTTGTCCGACCGGTCGGCCATGCGTAAGATGCCGATTTCTAATTTTGGCATCGAAATTCTCTGCGCACTGCATAACTCTTATGCAGATTCTCGATTCTTCTGAAGTTGCGGAGCCTCCCTATTATAAAAGGACACCTAGGGATCATTCCTAGGGTATCTTAGAAGGGTTTAAGCAAGGTTAGAGGCGGCGGAAGTGGATTTCGGAGTTCCACAACTCCTTCTAGTTTGTTTTACTGTTTTTATGAGTTTTTTTGTTGTTTCATGTTTCCTTGGATCATGAGCAGCTAAACCTCTTAGCTAGGGCTAAGAGGTGAAGCTTGTAGTGCATCTAAGATGTTTTAATTCGTTCTAAGTTGGTTTTAAGTTTGGAATTCATGTTTATGAACTATGGTTTGAAGTTTATACAAGCTTTAAGTAGTTTTTCTTAGTCTTATGATGACTCATGGATGTTTGGGAGAATTACTTAAATTCTTAATTGGTTTAAATTCTTAATTGGTTTGCATTAGTCTAGACCTGTATGATCCGAGGAATTGGAGTACGCTCTAGTACTATGATCTTCATGTGGGGACTTCCTACCAAAGTTCTACTTTTTTGAATTTCTGTAATGTGAATGGACTGTGCATGTGATTTGAATCAAGTTCAAATTGTAATCTTGCCTTGTCTTGTGACAGGACTTGAGGATGGTTATGATTGTGAACTGAACCTTTTGGAATTAGGACTGACCTATGCAATTGAGCATGCTCAGCCTAGCTTACATTGAGTGAATCTTATGCATTGGACTTACATATAACAGATTGTTTAGTTTAACAGCTCTATCATCCGGCTAGATAGATCTTAATATCGATTCTAGTTGAGAAAGTGAGAAACCACAGCGGATTGAACATCAAGGATTGCTACAAGTGGATCCTTGAACCCCTAGTGCCTTTTTATCATTATTTACCTTCAATTTAATTCAATTTTGTTACTCACATCAAATTCATACAACAACCTTATTGTTAGCTTATCAATAGAAACTTTTGGATGTGTTTGTGAAATCCTACATAAGTCCCTGTGGATCGACCTCGGTCTTACCGAGTTTATCACTACATCGCAACCCTACACTTGGGGAAGCGAACACTTAGCAATGGCTTGGTCCATAAGAAATCCTAAACTTGGTCTCTGCGACCATGAACTCAAGACTATAATCCCTGACGATTTAAACTACTTGCTCGACCTATCCGGGCTTCATCCCTTTAATATTTCATCTATTGTATAACTGCAATTCATAGTGGAATCTTGTCGTTTTGTGCCGTGGTTTTCTCTCATAAGGGTTTCCACGTAAAAAATCTCTATGTTGTCTATGTTGTGCTTTATTTATATTTATGCTCTTTTAATGCTTTATTTAATTCATTTATAATACATATATGCATTTACTTTTGCCTTTTAATCAAGGGTGATCATCCATTGATGTAATTAAGGGTTCGTGACCAATTCATAGCCTGAAATGTAAAAGATCTCGAAATCTTTGAAATAAAATTCACCTCGCGGTGCTTTCTCGTGTACACTTTTGATTGCTCGTGATTGTCCATGAATGTCTCTATACTCAGAACCCCAAAATAATGAAACACAGGAAAAACTCCCTTTGTGAGCATTTTTCTAGTTTTAATAAACTGACGACCCTACTGGGGAATTCGAATCTACCAGAATCTCTGGTTATCTTTGAGTAAAGAAATGTTCTAAGATAAATCATTCGTAAACACAGACGTATACGTTAGAAAGTTCCGCTAAGAGAAATGTTCACGCCCTCACCGGCACCAAACTGGCGACTCTCAGCGGGAATGTTCTTCCCTTCATCTTTAAAGTAAAAGTTTTCTAAAAGAATTTTAAAATTTTCCATAGCATGCATATGATTCATACTTATATATTTCTGTTGATCATTGAGCCATATCACGATTGGTAAGGATGCATCTTCTCTCCTTTTCAAGGGCGTGGGGTGTTCTAATGCGTGTATGATCTTGCAGAGGAGAGAGAGCGAGAGAGAGAGAGAGAGAGAAGAATCAAACATCAAAACTATACAAATGGCAGCCACTATGGTCTTCCTAGCTTTTGGGGGATTTTACTTCTCTCACTTCGCGACAGTAGAAACAGTGATTCCCAAAGCTGATTGGCAACTTGTCCAGAGACGCCGATCACCAAAGAGGGCTAAAAACAGACAAGTGACTTCAGTCAGAGCAGAAACTGTAAGACCCGTACCCTTATTTGCCCTCCGCACGTTTAATTTCCAATGCCGGTACGTCCTGGATGGACCAGATTAGCGAACCTTGATCGCGACCCTGTTTTAGTACCGCATCGACCCGAGACCTATACCCCGGCGACCGCGTAGGCGCTGCAATTCCAACGCCGCGTGGCACGCCCCATTGCGATACCCGGTGTGAAAGTTATGATCGATTGCGTAATCCAAGATAGGCTGCGCAACGCGCGTGTGGCGTAGGCCCCACTTGCACAAATCCCAAGAATATGTCAAATCAATCACCATCACCCTCACCCATACCCCTATCATTACCCTAGCCTACACACACCATACCTATCCCATTCCTCTCTCACCAAAGTCAACTCCAACCCATTCCTCCCATGACCTCTCCCATCATCATCATCATCACTAATGTACCCCCCCTCTCTCCCATACAAGAGCCATACGTATGGGGAGAGGAGGCCTCACTTCCCATATTTGCAAAAGAGATTTAAGAGAGAGAGGAGAGAGAAAGAGAGAAAGAGATTTGAGAAAGGAGAGAGAAAGAGAAAGATTTGAGAGAAGAGGGAGATTTGAGTGATCAAGAGAGAGATTAGAGAGATTGAGGGTGTAGATCCTAGCTTGGAGGACCTCAACCATCATCCGGACCATCCGGATCATCCGATCATCAACCCGACTCAATCCAACCGTCCAACCATCCATCAAGGTGAGTGCAAGGGACATAAACCTCCACATTTCCTTATTTCCTTTCATTTTCCTTTTCTTTTGGGCCCACCTGGTGGTGGACAACCTGATGGATGGGCTGGATCGTCCATGAATGGGTCCCACCTTTTGATGGTGTGGATCCCACTTGGGGACCCATTTTGTGTCAAAATTAGTGTGGCCAACAGCCCACCGTGATGTATGTAGTTCATCCACCCTGTCCACCATGTGGACCCACCATGCAATGGCCTAGCTGATGAATGGAGTGGATCCCGCACGTGTGGACCCCACCTGTCCGGACGACAGCAACTACAGTAACAACAACAAAAAAAAATGAAGAGAAAAACAAGGACCGGCCGTTAGACAGTCAGCGTCCAGAGGACGCTGCTGCCCAGCGGTGCCTAAACCACTTGGAAGGTTTGACCGTGGGTCCCCACTCGTGGGACCCACCTTGATGCATGTAATTGATCCACGCTGTCCAGCTGTTTCTCCATCCCATTTCAGGGCAGGTAGCCAAAAATGAAGAAGATCCAGATCTCAGGTGGACCACACCATTGAAAACAGTACGGCTAGTGAAGCCTACTGTCGAGGCTTCTTGGGCCCACCGTGATGTTTGTGGACCACATCACCTGCCCAATATTGGGCTTGTTAGGTCCCCAATGAGCTGGGGAACATGATGAGTGGGGTGGATTGTCCTTAAGTGGGCCCCACTTGAAATAACCTCAAAGAGAAAAAAAAAACAAACCAAAACAAAACAAAATGTACTGGACGTCCAGCGTCTAGACGTTCTGACGCTGGAACATCCAGCGTCAGGTGGAAACGGTGAATGGGGTCCGCACTCGTGGGACCCACCTTGATGTTTGTGTTCCATCCACGCCGTCCATCTTCTTTCCCATATCATTTTAGGGCCAGGGCCCAAGGATGAACCCGATCCAAATCTTAAGTGGACCGCACCGCATAAAACAGTGGGAATGAGGATTTCTACTGTCAGAAATTCTTCGGCCCACTTTGAAGTTTCTAGACCGAATCATATACCCAATATTGGGCTTGTTGGGTCCCCCATGAGATGGGGAACCTGATGAACGGAGTGGATCAGTCCCATGTGGGCCCCACTGGATATAAGCTCAAGAAAAAAAAAGGAGAGAGAAAATAAGAAGAGGCAGCGCCGCTGACGCTGGGCGTAACAGCGTCCTTGCACGCTGGCTCGGCCAGCTGGTGGCCCACTCGTGGGTCCCACCATGAGGCATGTGCTGTATCCACACCGTCCATCCAGTTGGGGAGATCATTTTAGGGCATGACCCCAAGAATGAGTCAGATCCAAGTCTCGAGGGGGCCCCACCACAGAAAATAGTAGGGACAGTGGCCCTACCGTTGAACCCTTCTCATGGCCACCGTGATGTTTACTTGAGATCCAACCTGTTCATAAGTTCACACGTGCATGGAAGAAGGAAAAACAAAAATATCGGCTTGATCGGAACCTTCTATGGACCCCACTTGTTAAGAATAATAAAAAAATAATAAATAAAAATAAAAAAATAAAAAAAGGGGGCACGGTCGCTGGACAGACAGCGTCCAGGGGACGCTGCTGCCCAGCAGCCTTCTGGCACCACCCATGGGCCCCACTCGTTGGGCCCACCTAGAATGTATGTGCCTTGTCCACTACGCCGATATGTTTTTCCAGCTCATTTTAGTGGCTGGGCCGAAAATTTAAGCATATCCCTATGGCAAGTGGGCCATGCCACGGGTCAACAGTGGGAATAATGATCTCTACCATTGAAACCTTTCCAGCCCTACAATGATATTTATTTGTCACCCAACCTATTCATAAGTGGCTGGGCCCAAAATTTAAGCATATCCTAATGTCAAGTGGACCATGCCACAGTGGGGATGATGATTTCAAACGTTGAAACCCTTTCAGGTTCTACAGTGATGTTTATTTGCCATCCAATCTGTTCATAGGATCACATGGATATGGATGAAGGAGAAAACAAAAATATCTGCTTGATTCAAAACTTATTGGGACTAGATGGGTACCACGCTGCCCAGCAGGTGGCCCACCCTATGGGTCCCAACGTGATGTATCTATTAGCTCCACCATGGTGTATCTGTTTTATTCATGCTGCCTATCTTGTATGTGCAGGCCCAAGTATGGGGCCGATGTGGTCTCAAGTGGGTTATGCCACGAAGACCTTTACATTTCCAATGGGACCCACAGTCCGGGTCCCACTCTCTATATATATATTGGGCCTTTTAAGGCCAATGTTACATGATATGTTTGGTAACATGCTAGTATGATTAGCTTGATATGTCACACTGATAACATGCTTAGTATAATGAATATCATGCTCATTCATATGCCCATACGCATCATTTGTATGCCTGTTATGGATCATGATTAACCATAGCATATGCTAGTTAGCTTGTTATACGTAGGGGACCCGTGTGAGACAGGGTCGCCCCACATGATTGCACAGTATGCGTAAGTTTGGTGCATGACTTGGATTGTATGACTCGTGCATTTCGCATTATGTATGTCACGATCGCTTTCACACCCTAGCAGTATCAGGGTGGTGGCCACCATAGTCACATTGTGGTTGGCAGTATTGGACACCGAAAACTTGTTCTAGTACGTGGGCGCTATGGATGTCCTTGGGTGAAAGTCCTTAAACCCTGTGGTACCAGTAGGATGCTCTAGCGTCGAGACCGAGTGGATAACATGAGCGCCCGTGTGCCAAATACCAGTAGGCCGCGTCTCCCACTGTGTCGAGGTCGGTTGGAAAGGGGTGTGACCTTATCCGCCCGGGTGCAGTGGGCTGTAAGCTAGGTCAAGTCTGACCAGCTCATGGAATGGGTCCGCTATCAGCGAGCCGGGTGGGCATTGGCATACCACTGACGAGGTGGATAGTGAGGTCTTTTCTACTCTCTTGGTTATACGCGCGATGCGCGGCGGCCAATATTAGAGTATACTAGACCCCGGTGATGTCCCAGATGATAACTATTTTGATATGTGGATCAGTTGAGGATTGACATGTTTGCATTGCATCTCTAGCATGTAACACTCAGCCATGTAGGCCCTTGCATCGCATAGCCTTGGGATGGCTGATAGCATTCATAAACTTAGTAACTTAGCCCTCTACTACTTTCACTTACTCTGATATCTGTATCATTGTCATAGGCATCACACGCGCACACACGCACTCTACTGGGCTTCGTAGGAAGCTCATGCGCGTTTGTTTACACTGCAGGTACTAGAGCATATCAGCAGCGTTGAGTGCGGTTCATGTACCTGATATTTTGGACTTCTGATTCATGTTGTATTTCCCTTTCCAGTATTGTACTCAACAAACTTATTAGTGGATATTTGATGATGTTTTATGATTTTGATTATGCTCATGTACAAAAAAAAATTCACCCTGAAAATCCTCCTGGTAGGATCCCAGGATCGGAACCTGGCACATGAGGGCTAGGAGCCGAGAATGGGGTACTACGGAGGCTGTTGGCACCAAGGTCGGCGATCGAGAATTTAGTGAGCCCGGTCCCCGGGTTTGGGGCGTGACAGAAGTTGGTATCAGAGCATAACTTGGGAATACCTGCGGATGACATCACATATCTACTAATGGCCATAGATTAACTACCCTTAACTGAATGATTGTTGCAAACTTAGGATGATTAGGATCCCGATCTCATGCACTTAGCGACCCACACTAGGATCCTGTTACAACATAGTTATAATAGGATTCCCTATTTTGAGCTTAGAAACTTCTGAATATGATTCCCTAACGTGTGTGCATTCGAGAGTATCAATGCTAAGAGGTACCTATCCTTTTCTTTAGGATATGGCGCCCAAGAGAGCCACCGGTAGGCCGTCGACCGGTGCGGGTACATCCCAGACCGCCCCAGTCCCAGCTCCAGCTCCAGCTATGACTGCTGGTCAGTTTCAGGAGATGATGCGGGTTATGACCTCCATGGTAGAGCGCCAGGAGAGGAGGTCATCTGACGCAGTTGCCCCATCGGAGCAGGATCGTGCTCGTTCCTTGCTGATGGATTTCAGGCAGATGGATCCCCCACGGTTTTTGGGCGGGCCAGACCCGGTGGCAGCGGAGAGATGGAAATCGGAGGTAACGAAGATCTTTACCACGATACGATGCTCGACCGAGGAGCGAGTTGCTCTTGCCGTTTTCCTTTTTCAGGGAGAGGCCGAGCACTGGTGGGCGTCGGTTACTCGAGCAGCAGGGCCTGATTTCGAGTAGACATGGGAGGACTTTGTAGACCGGTTTGACCGAAAGTTTTTCCCTGAGCATGTCCGCCAGCAGTGTGCTCTAGAGTTCGAGACACTGGTCCAGGGAGATATGTCAGTGTCGCAGTATGAGGCTCGATTCGTTGAGCTATCCAGATTTGCGACATATCTCATGGATGACGAGGTGCGGAAGGCCCGTCGATTTGAGACCGGACTGCGCCTTGGCCTTCGTGGCCGTGTCACGGGACACAAGCTTCCTACGTTCGAGGAGGTGGTAGAGCGGGCCCAGATATATGAGGCAGAGTGGGCCGATGCACAGCGGATCCGTGACCAGAGCGGAGACCGGAAGGGGAAGAGGAAGGCTCCTTCTAGCAGCTTCCGGCAGCAGCAGACTCGGGCACAGCAGAGGCACCCGGTTCGTCCATCTGTTCGACCGCCAGTAGCACCAGCAGCACCTCCAGCACCGTCCCAGAGACAGTTTGCGGGCGTTTGTTTCGGATGTGGGGGGACAGGGCATCGTAGGCATGAGTGTCCCCACCCACAGCAGCAGCAGCGACTAGCAGCAGCCACAGCAGCAGAGGTAGCAGCATAGACCGCAGCAGCAGCAGCGGCACCGCAGAGGGGACAGACACATCCCCAGCAGACTCAGGGTAGGTTCTACGCAGCCCAGCTGGATCCTCAGGCACCTGGAGGAGTCGTTGATGGTACACTCATTGTCTCTACATGCATAGCTCATGTTTTGTTTGATTCTGGTGCATCGCATTCTTTTGTATCCGATGATTTCTGCCGATCGACTAGTTTGTCGTTAGATTCCGTGCGCGAGGGTTTGTCAGTGTCGACACCCTTAGGGAAGACCGCAGTATTGAGTTTGATCTGTTCGTCTTGCTCCGTCTTGGTAGGAGAGACCTTTTTGCCCGCCGATTTGTTTGTTTTACCGATGACCGAGTTTGATGTTATCCTGGGCATGGATTGGCTGGCCGAGTATCACGCTGTATTGGACTGCTTCGCAAGAACAGTCACTTTCCTTATACCCGGCATGCCACAGTTTCAGTTCGTTGTCGAGCCTAGAGGTGAGCAGTTGTCATCTTTGATGTTGTGTGCCATAGAGGAACAGGTTGCCGTGTGCATTGACCAGCTGCCGGTAGTTTGTGATTTTCCGGATGTGTTTCAGGAGATTTTCGGGGTTGCCGCCTCGTCGGCATACCGAGTTTCAGATTGACCTCATGCCCGGTACTGCGCCTATCTTAAAGGCCCCATACCGTATGGCACCCTTGGAGTTGCGGGAGCTGCGGAAGCAGTTGGACGAGTTGTGTGAACTAGGCTTCATCCGTCCAAGCAGTTCACCGTGGGGAACGCCGGTACTCTTCGTGAAGAAGAAGGATGGCTCGTTGAGGCTCTGCGTGGATTACCGCGAGCTCAATAAGGTCACGATTAAGAATAGGTACCCGCTTCCGAGGATCGACGATTTATTTGACCAGTTGCGGGAGGCCCAGTTCATTTCGAAGATTGACCTACGGTCCGGTTATCATCAGGTCCGTGTCCGGGAGGAGGATATCCCGAAGACGGCATTCAGGACATGTTACGGTCATTTTGAGTTCCAGGTCATGTCTTTCGGACTGACCAATGCGCCCGCTGTGTTCATGCAATTGATGAACGAGGTCTTTCGTCCCTACCTTGATCAGTTCGTGGTGGTGTTTATCGATGACATTCTGATCTATTCGAGGACTCAGGAGGAGCATGCGCGACATTTGGAGATCACCTTGTAGACCCTCCGCACACACCAGCTTTATGCGAAGTTGGAGAAGTGTGAGTTTTGGCAGGAGGAGGTGAAGTTCCTCGGTCATGTGGTGACGAGGCAGGGAGTAGCAGTAGATCCGATGAAGATTGATGCCGTGCGTCAGTGGAGTCAGCCCACGAGCGCGTCCGAAATCCGAAGTTTCCTGGGGTTAGCAGGTTATTATCGCCGTTTCATAGAGGACTTCTCTCGTATTGCAGCCCCGCTGACCAGGTTGACCCGGAAGGGCGCTGAGTTCATTTGGAGTGATGCCTGTGAGCGAGCATTTGCAGAACTGAAGGACCGTCTTACTTCTACACCAGTCCTCACTCTTCCCTCCGGGAGTGAAGGATTCGTGGTTTTTACAGATGCCTCACGTATTGGCTTAGGTGCTGTCCTGTTGCAGCATGGCAGAGTAGTAGCGTATGCGTCTCGCCAGCTCAAGGTCAATGAGCAGAACTACCCCACGCATGATCTGGAGCTAGCAGCGGTAGTCTTCGCACTGAAGGTGTGGAGGCACTATCTTTATGGGGTCAGGTTCGAGCTCTTTTCTAACCACAAGAGCCTGAAGTACCTCTTCTCGCAGTCCGAGTTGAACATGAGGCAGAGACGTTGGATGGAGCTCCTGAAGGATTATGATTTTGATCTTCAGTACCACCCTAGTAAGGCCAACGTGGTGGCAGATGCCCTTAGCCGTCAGCCATGAGGCTTGGTTGCGCATATGATGGTCCGGGAGTGGAGGATGCTCGAGGAGGTTGCCGAGTATGATTTTGAGCTGAGCCTGCAGTCTTCTATCATGCAGTTATCGAGCTTGTCGATTCAACCCTCTCTTGTCTCTAGGGTGATCGAGGCTCAGCAGTCAGATCAGACGTTGAAGGATTATTGGGAAGAGGCCGCGTCAGAGGGTCAGACTGATTGGCAGATTGGGTCGGATGGTGGACTTCGTTTCAGGGGTCGGTTGTGTGTCCCAGATATTCCTCAGTTGCGCAGAGTTCTTATGTATGAGGCACACCGATCGAGGTTCACGATTCACCCAGGCTCTACTAAGATGTATCGTGATATGAGGAGGCAGTATTTTTGGGCCAGTATGAAGCGTCAGATTGCCAGTTTTGTGGCTGAGTGTGACACTTGCCAGCGTGTCAAGGCCGATCATCGCAAACCTCCAGGTCCCCTGCAACTGTTGAGTGTCCCGTTGTGGAAATGGGAGCACGTGACCACAGACTTCATTATGGGCTTGCCGAAGACTGATCGCGGTCATGACGCCATCTGGGTTGTCGTTGATCGTTTGACGAAGTCGGCACATTTTCTTGCGATACGTGTGACCTGGTCATTGGACCGACTTGTAGAATTGTTTATCGAGGAGATTGTGAGGCTGCATGGAGTCCCAGTTTCGATCATTTCTGACCGAGATCCGAGATTTACGTCGCGGTTCTGGAGGAGTTTTCAGAAGGTGATGGGGCCTGCCTTGAAGTTCAGCACCGTATATCATCCTCAGACTGATGGTCAAACTGAGAGGGTCAACCAGATCCTTAAGGACATGCTTCGAGCTTGCGTGTTGGATTTCTCAGGTAGTTGGGATAAACACCTGCGTTTGGCTGAGTTTGCATATAATAACAGCTACCAGGCAACTATCGGTATGGCTCTTTTTGAGGCGTTTTATGGTAAACCCTGTAGGTCTCCTAGTTGTTGGGCCGAGGTTGGAGAGCATCGTCTCCTAGGTCCCGAGCTTGTGCAGAGGACATCAGAGGCTATCGATATCATCAGGCAGAGGATGCGCACAGCTCAGAGTCGACAGAAGAGTTTTGCAGATCGTCGACGTCGTCCCCTAGAGTTTTCCATTGGGGATCATGTGTATCTCAGGGTCTCACCCATGAAGGGCGTGGTTCGTTTTGGAGCCAAGGGGAAGCTTGCCCCGAGATTCATTGGACCCTTCGAGATCACTGGGCGCGTTGGCGCCGTGGCCTATCAGCTTGCCTTGCCACTTCAGTTGTCTGGCATCCACAATGTTTTTCATGTTTCTATATTGCGGAAGTGTGAGTCAGACGTGGTTCCTGTGATAGATTGGCAGCCGTTGGAGGTTCGTGAGGATGCTTCTTACATTGAGCAGCCGGTTCGTATCCTTGACCGGAATGAGCAGGTCCTCCGGACCAAGGTCATTCCCTTGGTGAAGGTCCAGTGGAGTCATCATAGCGCAGATGAGGCGTCGTGGGAGCGAGAGGCAGAGATTCGCGAGTCTTATCCTCATTTTTTCGATGATTGATTGTATCTGTATGATTGCTTTTCGATTCGATATGCATATATAGTGATGTGATTCTTTTTTTTTATGATCTTCGGCTAGTTTGGGTTTGTATTGCAAATTTCGAGGACAAAATTTTTTGTTAGGAGGGGAGAGTTGTAAGACCCGTACCCTTATTTGCCCTCCGCACGCTTAATTTCCAGTGCCGGTACGTCCTGTATGGACCAGATTAGCGAGCCTTGATCGCGACCCTGTTTTAGTACCGCATCGACCCGAGACTTATACCCCGGCGACCGCGTAGGCGCTGCGATTCCAACGCCGCGCGGCACGCCCCATTGCAATACCCGGTGTGAAAGTTATGATCGATTGCATAATCCAAGATGGGCCTCGCAACGCGCGTGTGGCGTAGGCCCCACTTGCACAAATCCCAAGAATATGTCAAATCAATCACCATTACCCTCACCCATACCCCTATCATTACCCTAGCCTACACACACCATACCTATCCCATTCCTCTCTCACCAAAGTCAACTCCAACCCATTCCTCCCATGACCTCTCCCATCATCATCATCATCACTAATGTACCCCCCCCCCCCCCCCCCCCCTCTCTCCCATACAAGAGCCATACGTATGGGGAGAGGAGGCCTCACTTCCCATATTTGCAAAAGAGATTTAAGAGAGAGAGGAGAGAGAAAGAGAGAGAGATTTGAGAAAGGAGAGAGAAAGAGAAAGATTTGAGAGAAGAGGGAGATTTGAGTGATCAAGAGAGAGATTAGAGAGATTGAGGGTGTAGATCCTAGCTTGGAGGACCTCAACCATCATCCGGACCGTCCGGATTGTCCGATCATCAACCCGACTCAATCCAACTGTCCAACCATCCATCAAGGTGAGTGCAAGGGACATAAACCTCCACATTTCCTTATTTCCTTTCATTTTCCTTTTCTTTTGGGCCCACCTGGTGGTGGACAACCTAATGGATGGGCTGGATCGTCCATGAATGGGTCCCACCTTTTGATGGTGTGGATCCCACTTGGGGACCCATTTTGTGTCAAAATTAGTGTGGCCAACAGCCCACCATGATGTATATAGTTCATCCACCCTGTCCACCATGTGGACCCACCATGCAATGGCCCAGCTGATGAATGGAGTGGATCCCGCATGTGTGGACCCCACCTGTCCGGACGACAGCAACTACAGCAACAACAACAAAAAAAAAACGAAGAGAAAAACAAGGACCGGCCGCTGGACAGTCAGCGTCCAGAGGACGCTGCTGCCCAGCGGTGCTTAAACCACTTGGAAGGTTTGACCGTGGGTCCCCACTCGTGGGACCCACCTTGATGCATGTAATTGATCCACGCCGTCCAGCTGTTTCTCCATCCCATTTCAGGGCAGGTAGCCAAAAATGAAGAAGATCCAGATCTCAGGTGGACCACACCATTGAAAACAGTGCGGCTAGTGAAGCCTACTGTCGAGGCTTCTTGGGCCCACCGTGATGTTTGTGGACCACATCACCTGCCCAATATTGGGCTTGTTAGGTCCCCAATGAGCTGGGGAACATGATGAGTGGGGTGGATTGTCCCTAAGTGGGCCCCACTTGAAATAACCTCAAAGAGCAAAAAAAAAAACAAACCAAAACAAAAAAAATGTGCTGGACGTCCAGCGTCTGGACGTTCTGACGCTGGAACGTCCAGCGTCACGTGGAAACGGTGAATGGGAGTGGGTGGGACCCACCTTGATGTTTGTGTTCCATCCACGCCGTCCATCTTCTTTCCCATATCATTTTAGGGCCAGGGCCCAAGGATGAACCCGATCCAAATCTTAAGTGGACCGCACCGCATAAAACAGTGGAAATGAGGATTTCTACTGTCAGAAATTCTTCGGCCCACTTTGAAGTTTCTAGACCGAATCATATACCCAATATTAGGCTTGTTGGGTCCCCCATGAGATGGGGAACCTGATGAACGGAGAGGATCAGTCCCATGTGGGCCCCACTGGATATAAGCTCAAGAAAAAAAAGGGAGAGAAAGAAAATAAGAAGAGGCAGCAACTCTGACGCTGGGCGTACCAGCGTCCTTGCACGCTGGCTCGGCCAGCTGGTGGCCCACTCGTGGGTCCCACCATGAGGCATGTGCTGTATCCACACCGTCCATCCAATTGGGGAGATCATTTTAGGGCATGACCCCAAGAATGAGTCAGATCCAAGTCTCGAGGGGGCCCCACCACAGAAAACAGTAGGGACAGTGGCCCTACCGTTGAACCCTTCTCATGGCCCACCGTGATGTTTACTTGAGATCCAACCTGTTCATAAGTTCACACGTGCATGGAGGAAGGAAAAACAAAAATATCGGCTTGATCGGAAACTTCTATGGACCCCACTTGTTAAGAATAATAAAAAAATAATAAATAAAAATACAAAAATGAAAAAAGGGGGCACGGTCGCTGGACAGACAGCGTCCAGGGGACGCTGCTGCCCAGCAGCCTTCTGGCGCCACCCATGGGCCCCACTCGTTGGGCCCACCTAGAATGTATGTGCCTTGTCCACTACGCCGATATGTTTTTCTAGCTCATTTTAGTGGCTGGGCCGAAAATTTAAGCATATCCCTATGGCAAGTGGGCCATGCCACGGGTCAACAGTGGGAATAATGATCTCTACCATTGAAACCTTTCCAGCCCTACAATGATATTTATTTGTCACCCAACCTATTCATAAGTGGCTGGGCCCAAAATTTAAGCATATCCTAATGTCAAGTGGACCATGCCACAGTGGGGATGATGATTTCAAATGTTGAAACCCTTTCAGGTTCTACAGTGATGTTTATTTGCCATCCAATTTGTTCATAGGATCACATGGATATGGATGAAGGAGAAAACACAAATATCTGCTTGATTCAAAACTTATTGGGACTAGATGGGTACCACGCGGCCCAGCAGGTGGCCCACCCTATGGGTCCCAACGTGATGTATCTATTAGCTCCACCATGGTGTATCTGTTTTATTCATGCTGCCTATCTTGTATGTGCAGGCCCAAGTATGGGGCCGATGTGGTCTCAAGTGGGTTATGCCACGAAGACCTTTACATTTCCAATGGGACCCACAGTCCGGGTCCCACTCTCTATATATATATTGGGCCTTTTAAGGCCAATGTTACATGATATGTTTGGTAACATGCTAGTATGATTAGCTTGATATGTCACACTGATAACATGCTTAATATAATGAATACCATGCTCATTCATATGCCCATACGCATCATTTGTATGCCTGTTATGGATCATGATTAACCATAGCATATGCTAGTAGGCTTGTTATACTTAAGGGACCCGTGTGAGACAGGGTCGCCCCACATGATTGCGCAGTATGCGTTAGTTTGGTGCATGACTTGGATTGTATGACTCATGCATTTCGCGTTATGTATGTCATGATCGCTTTCACACCCTAGCAGTATCAGGGTGGTGGCCACCATAGTCACATCATGGTTGGCAGTATTGGACACCGGAAACTTGTTCTAGTACGTGGGCGCTATGGATGTCCTTGGGTGAAAGTCCCTAAACCTTGTGGTACCAGTAGGATGCTCCAGCGTCGAGACCGAGTGGATAACATGAGTGCCCGTGTGCCAAATACCAGTAGGCCGCGTCTCCCACTGTGTCGAGGTCGGTTGGAAAGGGGTGTGACCTTATCCGCCCGGGTGCAGTGGGCTGTAAGCTAGGTCGAGTCTGACCAGCTCATGGAATGGGTCCGCTATCAGCGAGCCGGGTGGGCATTGGCATACCACTGACGAGGTGGATAGTGAGGTCTTTTCTACTCTCTTGGTTATACGCGCGATGCGCGGCGGCCAATATTAGAGTATACTAGACCCCGGTGATGTCCCAGATGATAACTATTTCGATATGTGGATCAGTTGAGGATTGACATGTTTGCATTGCATCTCTAGCATGTAACACTCAGCCATGTAGGCCCTTGCATCGCATAGCCTTGGGATGGCTGATAGCATTCATAAACTTAGTAACTTAGCCCTCTACTACTTTCACTTACTCTGATATCTGTATCATTGTCATAGGCATCACATGCGCACACACGCACTCTACTGGGCTTCGTAGGAAGCTCATGCGCGTTTGTTTACACTGCAGGTACTAGAGCATATCAGCAGCGTTGAGTGCGGTTCATGTACCTGATATTTTGGACTTCTGATTCATGTTGTATTTCCCTTTCCAATACTGTACTCAACAAACTTATTAGTGGATATTTGATGATGTTTTATGATTTTGATTATGCTCATGTACAAAAAATTTCACCCTGAAAATCCTCCTGGTAGGATCCCAGGATCGGAACCTGGCACATGAGGGCTAGGAGCCGAGAATGGGGTACTACGGAGGCTGTTGGCACCAAGGTCGGTGATCGGGAATTTAGTGAACCTGGTCCCCGGGTTTGGGTCGTGACAGAAACAGTGAAAACACAGAGCAGTGTGAGGAAACTGTGGAAGTCAGTTCGCAGGGATGAAACCCACAATGCCAGTAGAAATACCATGTCACCTGTTCACTTCCCCAAGTGTAGGGTTGCGATGTAGTAATAATCTCGGTAGGACTGAGGTCGATCCACAGGGAAGGAAGTAAACAATTTCAACTACTCTAACAACTAGAATCTTAAGAGGTTTGTGAAATCAGTTTTTAAACATGAAACAGGAAAATCTGAAAATGAAAGGGTAACTAGAGCATCAAGGATCCACTTATAGCTCTCCTTAGATGCATAATTCGCTGTGGTTTCTCAATTACCCAACTAGAATCGAAATAAAATCCTATCTACCCGGATGATAGAGTGGTTATATTATCAAAGCAATCCAACACATGTGTTGTTCATCAACATGATTCCCTTAATTCAAGTTAGGACTTGAGCACACTCAATTGCATAGGTCAATCCTATTTCCAATAGATTAAGATCGTAACCATAATAATCATCAAACCCTGTCACAAGACTTGACTATATTATGATATGAACTTCATTCAAATCATATGAACAATCAACACAATACTTAGAATTTAGAACAAAATGGTAGAACTTTGGTTTGAAGTTCCCATGTGATGATCCAAGTCTAGAGCGTATTGAATCCGATTCCTCGGAGCGTACAGGTTTAGAATCATTCAAAACAATTAAGAACTCAAGCAATTCTTCTAAATATCCATGAGCCATCATAAGATCAAGAAAAACTACTTAGAACTTTATTCAAACTTCTAAAAACCATTGTTCTTCAATAAATCCATACTTGAAACCAATAAAACGAATTAAAACATCTAAGTAAGCTATAAGTTCCACCTCTTAGCTCTAGCTAAGAGGTTAGCTAATGAAAAGCATATTAAAAATTAGAACTAGAACTAAGAAAAAGAAGAAAAACTAGCTGGAGGAGGCTAGGAAGCCTCCTATGACTTGAACTCCTTGCTCCCCACGTCCATGCTTGCCTTGGAATAGAAGAGAGCACCTCCTTTTATAATACAGCAAGAGTACCGCAGCATAACAGATTTTGTTTCGATTCGTACGGTTTAACCAATGGTCGGATTCCCTTCAAATTTGATTTATAGCTTTTTTGTAATGTGATCTTTTTCATAGATGATTTAGATTTCCAAGATTATCTTCTGAATGGGCCCACCAATTAGATCACCGACCGCCTCTCAAAATCATGCAATTCAGGTACCTTCAGAACCAGTCATCTTGCTTTCATCGCTACGGAGTGTACAGAGGTCAAATTGATCTCAAATTTCGAACATTCGTACAAAACTTCCTCCTCTACATGATAGATGGATTAGATTGTCCAAAACAATTCTAAAATTAGGTGTGAAATTAGAACACTTAGCCCTTTTATAAAATCTGTGCAGTTGAATCTTTCTGAATGGTTCATCTTTCTTCAACCGGTACGATCAAACCACACATCCTTTTGATCTGAAACTTTGTAGTTATTCATATATAGATGTGGTTTAGAAGATTGTTAAAGTAGATTCTTCATATCATCAATGATGGGCCACCTGGACCGGCCCAGAGTGGAGTAGGCGGAATCTGTAACTTTCTAGACAGTTCGTATTGTTTTGGCCATCACGGTCAATCCGTAGCTCCGATCGACATGAAATCACTTGGGTTATTTCGGTGTCGAGCTCCTCTTCGACATGGATGTTTGGATTTCCAAATATCATCAAGATGGCCCCTAAAAACCTGGCCAAAAATCCAAAAAAGGGACTATTGCTGTTTGAAATTCGAAAACCAGAATTTGCATGGCCGACCGGTCTTGACTGGTTGGACAGGGCTGGCCAACTGGTCTTGACTGGTCGTGACCTGTTTGGTTTGGTCCAGCAACCTCTGTAGAAGGCATTAGTGTTGGCCAACCGGTCTTGTCCGGTCGGACCACCTTGTGGGGCTCCTTTTCATTCTTTCATTCTTTTTCTTCTTTCCTTTCTTTTTCCCTCTTTTGTTCTTCCTTTCCTTTGATCTTCAAGGTATGTAAGAAGGGCCTCTAAACGTCATAATGGTGAAATCTCTCTCTCATTCCTACAATCACAAATCCATGCATTAGATTAGTCTTTAAATCATGAAAACCATGCATAATGAGTGATGAATTGGGGTTAGAATATGCACAATTAAGAGCTCAACACACCCCCCAACCAGCATTTTGCTAGTCTCGAGCAAAACATGCGTGAAACAAGTTTCATTCTCCAAAACCCAACTCTTCTTCGGAAACTATGTTTCTATACATTCCAAGACATGCAAGTACAAAAATAAGCAAAACTGAGTGATAGAAGTTGAGACCTTAAACTTTCAAAAACATAACAAGTGTTCATATGGGATTCCCGTTGATTGATTGATAAATAGAAGGATCCAAACAAATTAACCTAGTGTACTCAGTGAATGCTCATCTCATGAATTTTCGAGGTTACCTTCTTCATGAATTATCTAAGGTATGGATTCAATGGTGTATAGATCAACAACAAGCCTATGACAGGAATTTGCCTTACCGTCCTTCCGACGGCTTTCACACTACATCCCATTTCCGGCTTTGGTTATGGGTAGACCATCCCCTGGTTGGTAATAGGTAGCCCTTTTCGAAATTTTCCACCATATTCTCCACCATTCCCATATTTCCATCCTTCCTTTCCCATTTTCTTTTTCATTAGATAGGATTTTTAGAAATCCATGTCTTTCATTATTTTCCCATGGACAAGGATGGACAAAGTACCCTAGCTTGGTTTCTCAACACCTCAAATCTAAACTTAACCAATCCACAATTCTACATAATCCTTTCAAAACATGAGAATCGTGTAAAGTGAACTAAGTGTAAAAGTGTTTCAATTTTTCTATCAATCAAATCAATAGGGGAATCCAATTAGAAAACCATCATGTTACAAGTCCTTTAAGAGTTTCAAAATCATCTCACTACATCTTTCTTTCTTTCATACTTACAACATCCCAAGTGCATATAAACACGGTTTTCCAAAAGAATTTTGAATTTTCAGAAAATCAAAAAATTTCTACATAATTGCTCGAAATGTCACAAAAGCTAGTAGATTCATCTAAGGAATCTCTCACCCCCCAACCAAAATTTTACATTGTCCTCAATGTACAAAGATATGTAATATGCATGACATGAGAGCAATGACATAAAACAAAGAAGAGTGAGAACGAGAGTACCTGAAGTAGCAAGTTGATCAATTCTAGCATCTTCCATTGTCTCAATGAGACTTATTTAATCCTAAATGCAGAAAGAAATCCTAACCTAATTACCTACCTTTGATTAGTCTGATCGACTAAATGATCAAATTTGAGCAGGATCTTCATGAATTTAATAGGTTTCTCATGAGGACCATCCAAAGTCCTGCTCGAATGTACACATGGGTGTGTTTCTTCATTAAGGTTCAATCATAGTGTGCACCACACGCATGTAAGGAGGAGATAAGAGCAGCAAAAAGTTATCTCCTCAAGTTCTGAATTGGGTTGTAATTTATTAAAAACAGGTCCTCCCAAGCAGAATTTTCAATGGGTTGAAGAACCCATGATGGTAGAGAGACATTTATCAAGTATTCTGCACTTCGAGTTATCTCCTCCACAATTTGAGAATTACACGGTGCTTTCACAGGCAATGGTAAAGAGTGTAAATCAGTAGAATGGTGTTCTTTAGGCACCAACACCGTGTCTAACAAACTATCCAACTCCTTAATCATCTCATCATCCAGATCATAGGGGTGGGTCATGCATTCCTCGAGGAAATCCAGAGAGTCGGACGAAGGGTCCTCGTGCTCCCTAAGTGATTGAGGAAAGTCTGTTTTAATGGCAATGAATTCGTCCTCTATAGAGGGGAGGTCTTCTAAAGAAACTTTTTTAGATTTAGTGGTAAGCACATCATCTAACATTGGTTGATTTAAAATTTCAGATTGTGCCACCACATCATCCAAAGAAACAGAATTTTCAGTCAAAGGGAGATCTTCCACAATAGAATTGGTCATGTTATGTTGGTGGGAGGACTCAAAGAGATCCACTTCGGCCATCTCTCTAGCAAGAATATCTTCCGCCAACTCATAATCATTCGGTCCTTTAAAAGAAGAAATCATGGACTAACAATCATCCATTAAACCTTCATTGTGGTTAATCAAGCTATCACTTTCAGATTTTGTAGATTCCTTGGGGTCGTTAACCGTCCTTGAAATCTCTTCATCATTCAAATCGAAATAGCTAAAAGAGATAGTTGATTCACCATAATCAATGGTAATGTTGGGATCACTGAGATCTACATCCTCTAAAAGTTTAGTCATTAAATCGGAAGAGGTTTGGGCTTGGATAACCTCATCCTCCTCATTGTTGGGGATTGATTCGGTGTTCCCAATGTTGGGTTCAGGATTTTGAGATGGCGAGAGGTTTTGTATGCATTGCTCAGTTATTTCCATAAACTCTCACAGTGTATCCTCAAGAGTTCGTGTCGGTTGTGGCTAATTAGAAAGAAACTCTTGAGGATAATTGTTGGCATCCATGATTGGCTCGTCTCCCAAATTAAAATTTTGATGCTCCCACCTATTAGGATTATGCATGTCATATGTTGTGCTATTAGATAGTTGTTGATATTTGTAGCCAAACAAGTGATCATACATTGTCCTAACCGGTGGAACATTAATTATTCATCTCTTTCCGATACTCTCCCATTGACTTACCTGGCGAAAAGTTATGCACATTGTTTTCATTCGGTTAATCTCGCAAGGTTTTACGTGGGGGAGTATTAGAAGTAGATTGAGTCTTAGAAAAATATTCATGCTTGTAATGGTTCCAATCATAATGATTTTTTTATTTGGTTTGACCTCTCATCTTCCAAAAGGTATTTAGACAATCCACCCGTCCAATCATTCATAATGAAATTATAAGAAGTTGAAACAATCCTAATGTAGGAAGAAAAACAAAAAGAAGAAACGGAGATGGGGAGATGTTACCCATGGAAGTGAGAACTATGTCAGCAACTAAGTTTCTACAAACACAAAAAATAGAGAATTATTAGTAATCTATAAAAAATCAGAAAACTACTTCTAGAAAAACTGAAAATCCTACCTAACTAAGACTACTCTATAGCTACTAGAACAATTAGAACCATTTAACCACTTCCCCGGCAGCGGCATCAAAAACTTGTTCGCTTCCCCAAGTGAAGGGTTGCGATGTAGTAATAATCTCGATAAGACCGAGGTCGATCCACAGGGAAGGAAGTAAACAATTCTAACTACTCTAACAACTAGAATCTTAAGAGGTTTGTGAAATCAGTTTTTAAACATGAAACAGGAAAATCTGATAATGAAAGGGTAACTAGAGCATCAAGGATCCACTTATAGCTCTCCTTAGATGCATAATTCGCTGTGGTTTCTCAATTACTCAACTAGAATCGAAATAAAATCCTATCTAGCTGGATGATAGAGCGGTTATATTATCAAAGCAATCCAACACATGTGTTGTTCATCAACATGATTGCCTCAATTCAAGTTAGGACTTGAGCACACTCAATTGCATAGGTCAATCCTATTTCCAATAGATTAAGATCATAACCATAATAATCATCAAACTCCGTCACAAGACTTGACTATATTATGATATGAACTTCATTCAAATCATATGAACAATCAACACAATATTTAGAATTTAGAACAAAAAGGTAGAACTTTGGTTTGAAGTTCCCATATGAAGATCCAAGTCTAGAGCGTATTGAATCCAATTCCTCAGAGCGTACAGGTCTAGAATCATTCAAAACAATTAGGAACTCAAGCAATTCTTCTAAACATCCATGAGCCATCATAAGATTTAGAAAAACTACTTAGAACTTTATTCAAACTTCTAAAAACCATTGTTTTTAAATAAATCCAAACTTGAAACCAATAAAACGAATTAAAACATCTAAGTAAGCTATAAGTTTCACCTCTTAGTTCTAGCTAAGAGGTTAGCTAATGAAAAGCATATTAAAACTAGAACTAGAACTAAGAAAAGGAAGAAAAACTAGCTGGAGGAGGCTAGGAAGCCTCCTATGACTTGAACTCCTTGCTCCCCACGTCCTTGCTAGCCTTGGAATAGAAGAGAGCACCTCCTTTTATAACAGCAAGAGTACCGCAACATAACAGATTTTGTTTCGCTTCGTATGGCTTAACCAATGGTCGGATTGCCTTCAAATTTGATTTGTAGCTTCCTTGTAATGTGATCTTTCTCATAGATGATTTAGATTTCCAAGATTATCTTCTGAATGGGCCCACCAATCAGATCACCGATGATTTAGATTTCCAAGATTATCTTCTGAATGGGCCCACCAATCAGATCACCGATGATTTAGATTTCCAAGATTATCTTCTGAATGGGCCCACCAATCAGATCACCGATGATTTAGATTTTCAAGATTATCTTCTGAATGGGCCCACCAATCAGATCACCGATGATTTAGATTTCCAAGATTATCTTCTGAATGGGCCCACCAATCAGATCACCGATGATTTAGATTTCCAAGATTATCTTCTCAAAATCGAGCAATTTGGGTACCTTCAGAACCAGTCATCTTGCTTTCAACACTATGGAGTGTACAGAGGTAGGATTTATTTCAAATGTTGAACATTGGTAGAAAACGTCCTCCTCTACATGATAGATGGATTAGATTGTCCAAAACAATTCCAGAATTAGGTGCGAAAATTAGAACATTTAGCCCTTCTATAAAATCTAGGCAGTTGAATCTTTCTGAATGGTCCATCTTTCTTCAACCGGTACGATCAAACCACACATCCTTTTTATCTGAAACTTTGTGGTTATTCATATATAGATGTGGTTTAAAAGATGGTCAAAGTAGATTCTTCATATCATCAATGATGGGCCACTTGGACCGGCCTAGAGTGGAGTAGGCGAAATCTGGAACTTTCTGGACAGTTCGTATTTTTTTGGCCACCACGGTCAATCCGTAGCTTCGATCGACACGAAACCACTTGGGTTATTTCGGCGTCGAGCTCCTCTTCGACATGGATGTGTTGGATTTCCAAATATCATCAAGATGGCCCCAAAAACTGAGCTTGAAAATCCAAAAAGGGACTGCTGCTGTTTGAAATCTGAAAACTAGAATTTGCATGGCCGACCGGTCTTGACCGATCATGACCTGTCTGGTTTGGTCCAGCAACCTCTATAGAAGGCAGCAGTGTTGGCTGACCGGTCTTGACCGGTCGGACCACCTTGTGGGTCTCCTTTTTCATTCTTTCCTTCTTTTTCTTCTTTGCTTTCTTCTTCTCTCTTTTGTTCTTGCTTTCCTTTGATCTTCAAGGTATGTAAGAAGGGCCTCTAAACATCATAATGGTGAAATCTCTCGCTCATTCCTATAATCACAAATCCATGCATTAGATTAGTCTTTAAATCATGAAAACCATGCATAATGAGTGATGAATTGGGGTTAGAATATGCAAAATTAAGAGCTTAACATCACCCTGACCAGAATTCTCCTTCGCCGCTGCCGACTTCCCAGTAATGACGGGAACAACGCTACCAATCAAGACACCGAATTAGTTCACTATCCGGGAATTGACCAAGACTCAATGAAGGCATGCTTTGCTGAAGCCACTATGACCAAGGCTAGGCCACAACGAGTGCAGGTCGCAGTGGTGCAAGTCATAGAAGGGGAGGCGAGCTAGAAAGATGCAGAGTTGCCTCCAATCCAAAAGCAAATAGATGAGATCATTCAGGTCCAAGAAGACACAGCCAGAGAGATCAAAGAAATAAAAGAAGCATTGGTAGCTCTAGTCGCCTAGGGGGCAGTCAGAAGCCCTATGGTTCCCATTGGACAACCACTGGGAGAGTCATAGGAGGCAACAGGAGAACCAGTAGCCGTAGAACTACAAATTCGCCCAAGGAATGTTGCATTCGAGCGTGCACCACCGCAACCATCTCATGCAACGAAGGAAGAGCTATCCTAGATAGTTGTGAAGTTGATACATTAGGAGAAAGAGAAGGAGAAAAGAAGAAAATATGCCTATCGGATATCGTATCCATCCGAAGTTAACGAAATCCCGTTCCTTAACGACTTTAGGCATCCCGACTTTCCACAATTCAACGACAAAGGGCAGCCCGAGGAGCATATGACCCAATTCATGGCAATGCTAGAGAATTTGTCTGTAGTACCTCAATACTGCCTCAGATTGTTTGGGTCAACGCTGACTGGAAAGGCATTTCAATGGTACATGTCATTACCCGTAGGGTCTATCAGGACCTGGGATCAGATGTAAGATTTGTTCAACTCTAAATTTTTCTCCACTGAGCGAGAAGTCTCGATGACAGATTTAGCCTTGGTCCATCAGTAGCAAGGAGAGTCAGTCAAGAAGTTTATTGATAGATGGGGAGCCATAGCAGCGCATTGCCGAGAGTTGCCTAGCGAGCCTGAGCCAGTCAAGATGTGTATGCAAGCCATGGACCTAATAATCTCATTCGGTTTATTCGGACACAATTTCTCAACATTTAGGGATTTAATGACAAAGGCCCACATGGTAGAGAGAGCCGCACTGAGAACGAAATTCAAAGCGGAAAGACCGAAGCGTGAGATCGAGAAGATGGTCACATCAAGTTATGTCAACAAAAGCAAAACCTCAAAAGATCAGAAACACTCACGTCCAGAACACAAGACTGAAGGCAAGCCAGCATAAACTCAGTTCAAAGGCACAGGACCATGAAAGCCGAAGAAGATGACAATCGTCGGATGGGGCAGGGTAGAAGGACGTTATTCGTTTGACCTGGAAGACCTCGTTCCGATAATGGCACGACTAGTCGAAGAAGGGGAGCTACAATTACCAGAACCGATTTGACAAGAGGAAGCAGGGTGAGTGGATGCCCCCAATTATTGTCAGTATCATCGAATCCTGGGACATGAGACGGGAGAATGCCTCATCTTGAAAGGGAAAGTACAGAGATTGATCAACCAGGGTACCATTAAGCTAATGATAGAAGAAATCAGTCGGGCTACGTCTGCCGTAGTGACAATAGCACCTACGATACCACCAATTCCTGACGAAAGATTGGTACAAACAATAATGGTATAGGCCATCAAAGAAAGGGAATCGGCAGGACACGATGTCTTATTGTTGGAAATCTGAGAGCAAATCAGCGAATTGGTCCAAGCCCATAGGGAGCTATCCAAGCAAATGAGAGAAGTTCAGGAGGCTTTAACCATTTTGATCTCACAGAAAGCAACCCCAATTACCGCTCTGTAAGACCTGTAGCCTAAATTGCCCTCCGTACGTTTAGTTTCCGGTACCGGTACGTCCCGGATGGACCAAATTAGAGAGCCTTGATCGTGACCCTGATTTATTACCGCAACGACCTAAGACTTGTACCCTTGCGACCGCGTGGGCGCCACGATTCCAACGCTACGCGGCACGCCCTATTGCGATACCCGATGTGAAAGTTGCGATCATTTGCACAATCCAAGATGGGCCGCGCAACACGCATGTGACGTGGGCCCCACTTGCACAAATCCTAACAATATGGCAAACCAATCACCATCACCCTCACCCATACCCCTCTCATCACCCTAGTCTACACACAATACCTACCCCATCACTCTCTCACCTCCAAAGTCAACTCCAACCCATACCTCCCATGCCCTCTCCCATCATCATCATCATCACCTCATGCACCCCCCTCTCTACCCATACAAGATCCATACGTAGGGGGGTGGGTCTTCTCATGCCCATTTGCAAGAAAGGAGAGAGAAAGAGAAAGAGAGAAAGGAGAGAGAAAGAGATTTGAGAGAGAGAGAGAGAAGAAAGAGATTTGAGAGATTTGAGTGAGATTAGAAGAGAGATTAGAGAGAGATTGAAGGAGGAGATCTAGCTTGGAGGACCCCGATCATCATCTGGACCGTCCGATCGGTAATCCAACCGTCCAACCATCATTGTGAGTGCAAACTTCCCCCCTTTTTCTCGTTTACCTTTCATTTTATTTCCTTGGGCCCACCTTGTGATGGGCAATGAGATGGATGGGCTGGATCGTCCATGAATGGGCCCCACATACCTGTAATAATAATAATAATAATAATAATAATAATAATAATAATAATAATATAAGAAAGGAAGAAGAGGATAGTCGCTGGACAGACAGCGTCCGGAGGACGCTGCTGCCAGCAGCACCTAGCCTTGTTTGGGCGTTGACCTTGGGGCCCATGTTCGCTTCCCCAAGTGTAGGGTTGCGATGTAGTAATAAACTCAGTAAGACTGAGGTCGATCCATAGGGAAGGAAGTAAACAATTCCAATTATCCTAAAAACTAGAATCAAAGAGGTTTGTGAAATTGATTTTTAACATAAAATAGAAAATCTAATAATGAAAAGATAACTAGAGCATCAAGGATCCACTTATAGCTCTTCTTAGATGCATAATTCGCTATGGTTTCTTACTTTCTCAACTAGAATCGACATTCCTGTCTATCTAGTCGGATGATAGAGCTGTTAAACCAAACAGTCTGTCATATGTAAATTCTATGCATAGGATTCACTCAATGTAGGCTGAGCTGAGCATGCTCAATTGCATAGGAACTTTCTGGATAGTTCGTATTGTTTTGGTCACCACGATCAATCCGTAACTCCGATCGACACGAAACCACTTGGGTTAGTTCGGCGTCGAGTTCCTCTTTGACATGGATGTGTTGGATTTCCAAATATCATCAAGATCGGCCCAAAAAACTGGTCCGAAAAACTAGGTGCGGGAATACATTGCTGTTTTAGAATCTGGAATCTGAAACTTGCATGGCCAACCGGTCACGACCGGTCAGGCCCTCTTTGGCATTACTCCAGCAAGCATGGCCGACCGGTCAAGACCGGTCAGGCTTCCTTGGCCGACCGGTCAAGACCGGTCGGTCTCTTTTTCTTCTTGTTTTCTTCCTTTCTTTCTTCTATTTTCTTCTTTCTTTGCTTCTTTCTTTGCTTCCTTCTTCCTTCAGCCCTCCTTGGGTCTTCATCCAAGGTTCTAAATCAGCTCTTTTGGTCATCAATTGGGCAAAGTAACTCTCATTTCTACAACCACAAAACATGTATTTGATTAGTCTTTAAATTATGAAAACCATGCATAATGAGTGATGAATTGGGGTTAAAATATGCACAATTAAGAGCTCAACAGCCCACTCGTGGGACCCACCTTGATGCATGTATTTAAATCCTCGCCATCCATCTGTTTCTCCAGCCCATTTTAGGACTAATCACAAAAAATGAAGCAGATTCAGATATCAGGTGGACCACGCCATAGAAAACAGTGTAGGTAATGATGCCTACTGTTTAAAACTTCCTTGGGCCACCTTGATGTTTCTAGGCTTCGTAAGATGTCCAATATAGGGCTCTATGGGTTCCTCATGAGCTGAGGAATCTGATCAAGGGTGTGGATCATACCCATGTGGGCCCCACTTGAAATAAACAAAGGATAAAAAAAAGGGTGAACGTCTAGACGCTAGACGTTCACAGCGTCAGAGACGTTGGAACAGTCCAGCGTCACCTGGGCGTGTGAATGGTGTCCCCACTCGTGGGACCCACCTTGATGTTTATGTTGTATCCACACCGTCCATCTGTTTTCCCAAGTCATTTTAGGGCCAGGGCCCGAATATAAACCAGATCCAAATCTTAAGCGGACCGCACCACATGAAACAGTGGAGGTAAGGATGCCCACTGTCGAAACTTCCTCGACCCACATTGATGTTTGTAGACCAATCCAACCACCCAATATGGGGCTCTTCGGGTCCCCCATGAGCTAGGGAATTTGATGAATGGAGTGGATCACCCTTATGTGGGCCCCACTCGATCTAAACCATGGAAAAAAAAAGAAGAAAAAAAAGAAAAGAAAAGAAAAGAAAAAAGAAGCAGGCTCTGACGCTGGGAGTACCCAGCGTCCACGGACGGTGGGCTCGTGATGCCCAGCTGGTGGCCCACTCTATGGGTCCCACCATGATGCGTGTGATATATCTGCACCGTCCATCCATTTGAGGAGATCATTTTAGGGCATGATCTGAAGAATGAGACAGATCCAAATCTCCAGTGGACCCCACTTGAGAGAAAACAGTGGGGACAGTGACAGACCGTTGAGACCTTCCTACGACCCACCATGATATTTATTTGAGATCCAACCTGTTCATATCCACACACGTGTGGAGAAGGGAAAGCAAAATATCAGCTTGATTGAAAGCTTCTGTGGGCCCCACTACAGTGATGTTTATTTGTTATCCAACAGAAGGGGGCGCTGGCTGGGCTGGTTGGGCTGCCCAGCAGGTGGCCCACTCGTGGGACCCACCTAGAATGTATGTGTTTTATCTATTCTATCCATATGTTTTTCCAGCTCATTTAGTGGCTGAGCCCAAAATTTAAGCATATCCAATTGTCAAGTGGACCATGCCACGGGAAACAGTGGGAATAATGAATTCCACCGTTGAAACCTTCCCAGGCCCTACAGTGATGTTTATTTGTCATTCAACCTGTTCATAAGATCACATGGATATGGATGAAGGAGAAAACAAAAATATCAGTTTGATTCAAAACTCTTGGGGCCCATCTGGATGTCACGCTCCAAGCAGCGTGCTTTGGCACGCTGCCCAGCAGGTGGCCCACCCTGTGGGTCCCACCACGATTCATATGTTTTATCTATGCCGACCATCTATTCTTCCACATTATTTTAGGGCCATGGGCCAGCATAATGAGGTAAATACAAACCTCAAGTGGACCACACCGTAGTAAACAATGGCCATTGATGCCCACCTTTAAAACCTTCCTTGGGGCCATTGTAATGTTTATTTATCCATCCAACCAAAGGTGATGGGGCCCAACTTTGGGTCCCACCTTGATCAATGTTGGGTATACCTTGTCGTTCTTCTTGGCCAGGGGTGTGGGCCTAGTTTTGGGTGTGCCACACGTAGAAAATAAGGGTGATTGAACGCCTACCATTGGAAACTTTATAGGACCCATTTGTTATGTTTATTTGCTATTCTTTCTGTTCATAAGTCACCCAGCCATGGGTGGGGTTCCACACGTGTGGTGTGCGCGCCCCACCATGGTGCTCGATTGCCATCTCACTTGATGAGTGGGAAAGCACAAATATCGGGTTAATCCCAAACTGTTGGGGCCCATTGATGTATGTGGCTTCCCCACTCCTTTGTGCGGTTATACCCAACCACGGGTCCACCTTGTTATGCATGTGTTCTATCCACGTCAGCCATTGGCCACTATGGTGCAATATGTATGTCGGCCATCCATTAGGACCGCCTTAAATTTGTGCTTGATCCAAACCATCCGAATGAATGGACCCTAGCATGTTATGTACAGGATGGCCCTTGGGACCACCTTAGTGTGCGTGTTCGAATGACCTCATTGTCCATCCCGTGGATCCACCTTGATGATTAGTTGTGTAAACCCTTATTGAAAGGTCATCCTTAAAGTTCGCTCGATCCAAGTCATAGGGCTACTTTCTTTAACTCACCCTGTTGAACTGTCTTGTCAATTCGCTTTGTTAACTCACCATTTTGACCCACCTCGTCAACCTGCCTTATTGACTCACCATATTGATTGATCCTGGTAACTCAGCTTGTTGTATACTCATATGACTCACCCCTCCTACCCTTGTACCCAACTATTAAAGACTACCATATCGCATATATCTCATCCACACCGTCCGTTTACCTTTAGGACTAGTATGGGGCTCATCCTCGACGTTAGTATGTCATATAGGTCATCCATTATATGGAGCCTATCTTGCAGTATGAGGTTAGACCTGTCGTCCCTTTTTGGACCTCAACGTATTGACCATCTATCTCAGATTACCCTACCATGTATGATTCTCTGTCATGACCTATCTATCTTGCAACCCGTTCTATGACATTCCTTTTACAGACCATTATTGTGTTTATCCCAACTGTACTACAGGATTATGGGTCTCGGCATGATTTTGGGTATTCTACTCTTGCCGCTCAAGTAGGTTCTACCTTTAATGTGTCGGTAGTGTATTCAATCTTTTTCTTTCCATTCGGGTTATCTGAATGTTGAAAGTTAATCCACCGTTCAATTGTTGGAGCATCTGTGTTGTTGTATACCACCCATTTAGGGTCCTATCTCTTTGTGTTTGCTTGTGTTATAAGTGAATTGTCTTTTTATGATGTTTTTAGTATGTCTGTTACCACACGTAGTGTTGTTTGGAATGCTCCTATGCGATCTATATACTATATGCTTCAACGACCGCCATGCATGTGTAATGAGTATGCATCCTGAATCACCATTATTAGTTGGGGACTACTAGGGCATAAACGCATTCATAAAGCATTCGAGATGTAGTCGCGCAAATGTAATTCATGTGCTCTCTATCGCAAACCTCTCCAATAGGTATGAGACTATTCGAGGACAGAAATCTATCATCCTGACTTACACTGTATGGTATGAATAACTTAGCATACCTTGTATGTAGCCCTTGGTGCGAGGTTCCCTGGCTAGCGACATCCCGCACTATGACTCGATCATTCATATGTGTCCCCTCATCTTAATCATATCTCAAATAAGTTTGACTAGATTGATTTATAGCCATCATGGTAGATTGACTACTTGTTGGCACTCATACTGTATGCTTGGCTCATGCCTCATGAATGCTTGGCTCACCTGATTGTCTTGTATCAACCGGCCACATCAGCCGCGATTGTCGTGCAGTTCATTACCTGTTGACGGTGACATTGTATTTGAGACCCTATAGTTTTATGGTGCTATTTGGAGACTTGCACGGGCATGTCGTCTCGCGTTTGTATGCATGGTTGCATTTCGCACCGTCTACTTGTGCCGCATATAGCATGGTTACTACGTTGCAACCACAGCTCCATCGTGGTTTGCAGAACATCGAAAATATGTGATCTTTAAACTGGATGCCAAAGATGACCCTGGGTGAAAGTCCCTGATCCCATTGGTACCAAGGTGGGTGCTCCATTCAAGGACCGGGTGGTTTAATCATACACCAGTATGCCGAATACCGAACGGCGGTGTTTTCCACTACACGTGGTCAGTTTGGAAGGAGGTCTGACCTAACCTGCCGGAAGAGTGTTCGCAAAATGGGTTGAGTTTGACCAGCTGTGAGTAGGTCTGCTATTGCACCAGATAGGCTTTGGCATTCTACTGGTGAGTAGTGAGGTCTGTGAGACCCGGTGATGTTCCGTTTCAGAGATGGTATTGGTATCAGTGATGTGACTGATGTTCTATATGGTGTGGGACGGTCCTGACGTGGGCGGGTATGATGTGGGCTGGGCTGTAAGCCTGGGCGAGCTACCAGTTCCGGGTCCTGCATTGCTTAGGCGATCGCGTTATGACTGTTCGTATCTGCACCACTGTACTGAGAGGTGGTGATTTGCATACATGCATTGGATCATTGTATGTGACATTAGGCCCTGTAGGCCATTGCATAGTATGAGTATATAGCCTTGGTAGGCTGGTTACCTGTATTGCTTGCTTGCATAGCCATGGTAGGCTAGTTATATGTATTGCATGCTTGCATAGCCGTGGTAGAATGGTTATCCACATCACATGATCGTGTAGCCTAATTAGTCTAAGTTTTGGTTTAAATTTCTCAGCATGCTTTACTGCTTACTCTGATATTTATCATGCTTGTCATGCACATTGCGCACGCACACACGCACTCACAAAGCTTCGTTCGAAGCTTATGCGTGTTTGTTACGCTGCAGGTTATACCAGAGTGTATCAGCAACGTTGAGTTGGAGTTGGGAGTGCAGTAGCAGGAGGTACCGGATTGCGCACAGTTTTTATATTTATGCATTGTGTATTTACCTTTCAGTACTGTATGTAAACGAAATGGCTTAGTGAAAATATTGTGTTTGTCTTCTATGGTACTCATATGGTGATGCTCATGTTCAAAAAAAATTCGGACCCTAAAATCCTCCATGTGGTATCCCAGGATCGAAACCTGGCGTGTGGGGTTAGGATCCGAGATCGGGGTACTACGGAGGCTGCCACCTCTGAATTCGGGTTACAGCGAATGGACGTTGAGAACCGAATTTGGGGCGTGACACGCTCCGCCTGTCCGACAATTAGAAGAAGAAGCACCGGGGGCAGCCCGTAATGCTGTTGAAGTAAGACAATAGAGCCACACCAAACAAACAAATGCGCGTATGTCATATTCAGGCTTCATGATCCCATACGAACTGCTAGGCCATATCTCTTTCACCATTCATAACCTGGCTGCAGAGGTTCGCATGATACTGCAATCCATTTTGGAAACACGGTCTCAAGCAGAAAAGTCAAGACCTGAAATGAGAAAGATGACATGGGTAGATGCATGAAAGAACCCTAGGAACCGAAAACGACCGAATCTAGGGCATGAGATAAAGACTAGTGTAATGAAGACACGAAACAAGGGCAAAGAACCTCAAAAGTCGCTGCACATGACAATCAGTGAGAGAGACGAAAAGAACGGACCATATACATTTGACATTAAAGACCTCGTCCCAATTATGGAGCGGCTAATCGAAGAAGGAAAATTGCGACTCCCAAAGTTTGTTCGACCAGCGGAAGTAGGATGCATGGATGATCCCAACTATTGCGAATATCACAGATGTGTAGGCCATAAGACCATGCAATGCTTCGTCCTGAAAGAAAATATACAAAAGATGATAAATCAAGGTATCGTCAGTTTGAAAGTGGAAGGGTTTGATGGAGCCCCGGCTAGTACAGTTCCAATAAATACCACTTAGGAAGAACGTTTGCTCAAGAACTCCATTTCTTAAACTTCAATAATCGTGAACGCTTACAAATAGTCCTGACAGTTTATAAAGTAGATAGGGATATACTTATGTTCACTCATGCACCTAGTTCATCTGTATGATGTGCTTCATACTAGCTCACTTGTTCACTCACATCATACTGTTACGCGTATGAATATAAAATGTCCATAGAGCTCTTCTTAATACCAGGTACCATAGTCAGAGAATATCAAAGAATTGACTCCACGAATTATCAACCGACTTGTTATATCCTCATCAGACAAGTCGAATAAGGAGAAAATACCTCATAGGAGTCTATACGAAGCACAACTCCTCGTATTATTATATCTTCATCGCAAGCTCTCTTATTAGTATCTCAGTATTTTAGTATCCCTCTGCTCAATAGGAAAATGCTTCGGAATTGATGGATTCTTATATATACATATATGGTTTTATATGAAGACAACCGAGACATTCTATTATTAGCAATCCCTTATAATTACATACACAATTCTGTATGAAGATAATCGGAACATCGCTATATATTTAGCTTTTGTATTCTATCATGAGTCCCCCTCCTTGCTATTGTGTGGTTCTTCTAGTCTATATGAAGATAAGTCAAGGATGGGAATCTTCTATATATATGTATACACACGACCTTATATGAAGATAATCAGGGCATTCTATTATGTATCACTTCACCTTGAAAATATCGACAGCTTTCTCTTATGCAGAACTCTACGACAAGAATAGGCAGCTAAAGATTATGATCAGACGGGTATTCGGTATGGATTCCTAAAGTACAAGACCTTTTTCATCAGAATGAAGCGGTCTTACAAAGTCACAAGCCAGAAGCACTGGGGGCAAGCCCCAATATATTATGAGAAACCCAAGATTATAGAAGAAGCACTGGGGCCAAGCCCTAATATATGACTAAAACTTAAATCCGCAGATGACTAGGAGCAGGCCAGGAAGGATAACAGATAAACCTGAAAACAAGGAGCCAAACGAAGATTTCAGACTTATGACACGAACATCTCTTGAAAGCAATGACCTAAGGGTACACAGGTTAAGTAAAAAGGGAAGTATTATTCCTATGGGTTCTTTCATTTTTATGCTTTGATATACTCAGTTTACATTAAACTCATACATGATAAATCATTTTATGCATACTAGTCTCAAACACATAACACCAAGTAGAGGTTTAGCAAAAGAATCATTGTCATTATTTTGGATCATGAAGCACACAGTTAACAAGTTCTGATGTCGATTACATCGGATACAAGTAGCAATTAAGTATTTAGGACAATTGTCTAATATTACTTTTGTCTGACAATAACCGTAAAGAGCAAAAGAATAGAGTTACAGCTTCTCCAGACACTCTGTTATGAACTGCATCACATTTTTCCGTATTGCCTCCATTGTAGCCTTTGCCTTCACCAGCATCAGCGCAGGATCCGGAATATCACAAAGTTCGGTTTCTAAGTCTACAATTTGCTTGCGCGCCGCCTCTCCTTCATTTTTGGGTCGTGCGACCTCAACACGGTTCTGATTAACGATAAGATCGAGATGAGCAACTTCAAGATTCATGGCCACTTCTTCTGTCTGCAACCGCACGATCTCGGATCTGATATCAGCAAGACGATTGATACATCCCAAACATTGAGTCTCACTATCTTCTAAAGTTGTTCCAGCATCAACTGCCGAGTGTTCTCGCTGCTCTACAACGGGCCGCAAAGAAGACAACACTTCTTACCGTTTCTCTTCAGCCGTAGGGTCGAGTTCAATCCGTTCAGCCACAGTAACCTGTGCAACAGAATCCTCGAAAGAAGAAATGCAATAGACTATTTTGGATACATCAGGCCCGATTACTCCTGCGCAAGCTTCCAATGCCTTCACCCCAGCTCCTAGTGTATGCCACTCGCTTGGCTCAGCCAACACCTTTGAAATACTGGATAGTAGACCTCTCAGTATGTTCTGTCCGAAACAGTCAAATGATCGAAATAAGGAATGTCAAATGCTCCGTGCACAGCAGCATCAGAACTGGCAATATCTACAACAAAAGGAACAGAGCAAGTATGCAATGAAATGATAAGTATAGAAAAAGAATACACCAAGGAACTATGAAAGAACTATGAAAGAACTATACCAAAAGATGGGTCGACGATAGGTTCGGAGGAATCCGCAATATGTATTATCGCATCAGTGAACGGCTCAATGGTCTCGGTCAGTAGCATCGAGGTCACATCCAGAAGTTTAGTAGTATCGCTATCAGTATCGATCATTTCAGTTACCACCGGCGACTCCGCCATACCCTCAACACTGGAAGCACCGGGGGCCATAGACACAGTTGTGTCATTCCCTGACATAGTGGACCCTTACAGATTATCCTCTCCAATCGGCCCAGCCTGCTTTCTCACGCCAGCATGGCCTGATATTTCATTCATCGGCCCAGTCATCGTCAGGTCATCTTCACTAATTAACCGATTTTCATCCTTATCACCTTCAACCACCAAAAGATGTGTGAACCCAGCTTCTTAAGACCATCTCACCAAAGGTAGTCCGAAGGTATGCCAGCCATTCAACGCCGTATCCTCCTTACGATGGTCAATTGACACACTCAAGGAAGTCTTATGCCTAATGCTCGATGATAAATATGCTTCATTCTGCTCTCTATAATAACTCAATCCATCAGCAAGGACCTCTGTCAGCCCTAGAGGAGGAATGTAGAGTGGATCATCAATAGAACTGTTGTTCCGAACCAGAGCATATTGATGGACCCACCATCTCAGCCAGCTATAAGGACCGCCAATCTTCTGATAGAGGCCGGAAATCATGAACCTCGCGCCCGTTTGCATCATCAAAAGTTGATGCCATATCCACTCCTAGTGAGCAAGACCCGTGCCGTACGCCCGCTCTACTTTGGCTACATCCGGTAGCGTTATTGGAACACCGTGATCATACCCGAATTGCCTGTCAAATCGGCTAGAATAATAAGGTTCTCGCTAGAACCCTATGCCTTCGCGCAGCGGAAGTGAAGCAGTACGAATAGACACCAGAAATTCCCTATCAATAGTGTTCATAAAATGTTCATCATCAACGACTTCTCGATCCTCTCCAACATCAGAAACAGGAAAGTGGTAGAAACAAATCTTCTCCTAACTGCCAATTTTGGAAGCTATCCAATCAGACGACTGCGTTATCATGTTAAGTTTTCTGTAACGATAAAGAGGTGCGTGGTCGGCGTGGAGATACTGGAAGAGATCCACTTTGTATGTCCACGGGAAATATATGCCCAACCATCCGCAAAAGAAATGCCATGGGCAATAAGCCGTGTTCATCCCTCGCTAGGGTTAATCTTTGTTACTCGCAATGCCAAAAGCCCTATATAAACTGCATAACACCGGCGGTGCTAGAGAATATCAACGACCATTTGCAAGAGCTCCCACCACGACGAAGCAAGAAACCTTGACGCCATCAGCACTCTTGGAGCTAGGCAACAAAACTACCGACAACCAGTATGCTAAGAACCCTGCCAGTTCACAAGTCGGGGTAAGCTCATTCGGATTGTGAAACATTTGTTCAAAACGCTCCCTCATTAAGGCCTAGTCTTCGGGTAAGATCTCATACGCTTCGTAATCAATGCTGCAAGAAGAAAGAAATGCCTATGTTAGAAGCAAAGTAACAAAAGCATGAAAAATGCAAAGTACAAAAGAAGGCATCGGAAGAGATATTACTTCATCCTTTGGCTGAAGTAGATCAACCAGTCGTCATAATGAATCTTTGTAATATTTTCGAACTGCGACAACTTAGCAAACAACTCCAAACAAGCCTTTGAATGGTAAGCATCACAAGGACTTTTGAGCCGAGGCAAAGACAATTCTTCATTAGTTGGGACGTATTCTTGGTAATATTCTCCTATCACGAACAACCCAACCATCATCCGGAGATCCCATAAGGTTATGCTCATCTCTCCATATGGAAATTGGAACGAATTGGTAACGGAAGACCAGTAACTCAAGAAGCTTTGAAGAATTGTTGGATCTCGAAAGAAATGCTTAGAGATCGCATCAATAGCCTGATACAGGCCGACTTGTTTCAAAACTCTCTCGTGGCGGATCAAAATCTCTTCTGCCCATGGCTCATAACCAACTTGCTCATTCAGATGGTCTCGCGTACGAAAGCTCCTCGTCGTCCACATCGTCGTTTTGTCTATATGCCAAAACCTTTGCTGCACTGTGTCAAAATAATGGACTGGAGAAGGAGCGTGAAGATGACAAGTAGGCGTAAGGAAAACCATTTCTCTCGGGAGACCTACCCGCTGCTCTCTCTCATCATCGACTAGTAAGGTAGTCAACAACTGCTCAGGAACAGATGTCCACCTCTCGACTCCGCAGAATTGAAAAGGGCCTTGAACGTTGGATGGTTTGATGCTCAGGAAGGGCATGTGCCTCGTAAGAGATTTTTCATGCAGGATGACTCGGTCGGTATAAGGGTTAACGATGGAGAAACCGCACGTCGTAATGATCTTATTTCTATTCCAGCCGATCTTCATCTGCTCATTCTTCGGATCGACGAGCCGTGGCGATTGCTCCGCCTGGTCGACTCCCTCAGCCGGCTTCTTACCTCGATTTTGTCTCTTCCTCTTCTGAACTTCCTGATCATCCTCGGAATGTTGGCCGCACACACTAGGACCTGCTTCGACGGCATCCGGAGTACTAGTAAGCTGACAATACCAAGCGGACCATTCCTACTTAGTCCCTTGTGAAGGAGGCTCAGGTGCAGTCTTATCTACGTAAATACTCAATAATACTTCATGAGGGAGCTACTTAATATGGTTAGAGAAATTCTTCACTTCGGATTCAATTGTCCCAAAGGAATGCAAACGACATTCTGCCGAGGATGGATCAACAGTATCTTCAGCCGCCCTCTTCTTCCCTCGTTACGTAGATGAAGAACTAGAAAATTGCGATCCAAAAGCTTCACCAGAAAATCCTATTGCCGTCATCATGATTCACTACAGCATGTAAACAAAAGAACATTAAACAGAAGACCAGCGCATGCAACATGCAACACAATAAGGTAAGCATCGCATCATCCAATCACGGATTTCACACACAAGTCACATCAATAAACACATGTGTAAAGTCGTGACCCATAAAAATATGGAAACAGTGGAGTCCGAGCCACATTCGACAAACAAGTGCATGCATGTCATAGCACATGCAAATACAATAACGACCCTGCATGTACACTTGGAGTGCGTGTGAATTTGCACCAATCCCAAATGATGCATTCGCACCCGCTCGAAAGTACACATCATAGAGTCATTTAAACGAGAAGTTGCAGGCTGTAAAAGACCAACATAAACAACATATTATGGGCCCTGAGCACTAAGCCCCAATCATGTTTGAAAATTGAGCTATCTGGCCGCAAACAGCACAGATTCGGCTGAGAATAGAGCCAGATATGCCACTTTTTCACTGAAGGCAAGTGCTGGGGCCAAAATTCCATTAATTCACCAAGTATTATGCTGACATGCGCCCACGGTGAGGTCTCAGGCGCATGTGACCTCTCACATGCGTCCAATTCATAAGTTGCAAGAATGCAAGTCCACTTTACCAAGTGTCAGGCGCATGTGCATGTTAACATGCGCCCAACTAAAAGGAAGAAAAGGAACAAGTTAGAAATGTAATGCGCCAGGTGCATGTCCATCATCACATGCGCCCACTCCCTGTGGCAATGCAACATGTGCCCAGGTGGAAATGCTTCATCGGAAAAAGCAACTAAAACTCCCACATGCGCCTGAATCCTATGCCTAGCCCCATGTGCCTGGGAGCAAAAGTCCATATGCCCACCAACAGATGGAGGACAACATGCGCCCATATAGAGACAACACGCGCCCAGGGCTCTATGAGAAGCTCTCTCACCTTTTAAGTTTTCACTTTTCTTGATTCAAAAATGTCCAAATGACTCAGTTAGTCCTTTATTTATACTTGAGCCTGAGGACCGGTGCACCGCACTGGCCTGACGTAAGCATCCATCGCAGCGCACCGGGGGGGCACTTGTTGGGGCTCAAATTCGTACCCATTATAAAATAGTATCCAGTGGTCCATTTACGATGATTCGGACCAATTTCAAGATCCAAAATACTTGGAAAATGCTAGTGCAACCCTAACATGCGCGATCGTGACCAAAACCTATAAATGTCATTTTGGAGTGAAATCAGACATGCGGATCACCGCCAAATGATCTGGAACACCCTAAAACCCTTAACCTGTAAGTTTTAAAGTTGCATAAAGCATATCTTTACCTATGCGCACCAAAACGTGTTTTACCCCTATCCGGAGCTGACCAAAGGGCCCGAAAGCCTATAGGTACCATGTTTAGCGGAATTGGACATCAGTAACACCGCCAAATGATCTGAAATGCCCGGTGTTGGGGCTCAAATTCATACCCAATATAAAATAGTATTCAGCGGTCAATCTACGATGATTCAGACTGATTTTAAGATCCGAAATACTCGAAAAATGCTAGTGCAACCCTACCGTGTGAGATCGTGACCAAGACCTACAAATGTTATTCCGGAGCAGAATCAAACACGCGAATCACTACCAAATGATCCAGAATACCCTAAAACCCTTAAATTTCAAGTTTTAAAATCGCATGGTGCTCATCTTTACCCGCGCCCACCAAAACGTGTTTTACCCTTGTTCGGAGCTGACCAAAAGGGCCCGAAAGCCTACAAGTACCATTTCGGAGTGGAATTGGACATGCGCATAGCCGCCAAATGATCTAGAATGCTTGAAAAACCTTAACTAGTAAGTTTGAAGTCCTTGCATGCATATTTTCATGTGTGCGCTTCCCGAAACAATATTCCTATGCAAAGAGCCGATAGGGAGGGTCCAAATTGGGAAAGAATTATCAAAATTCATAGCAGATGACCATCGGTACCCCACCCTATTCATTCAGGAGGTTGATCATGGCCTAAAAGCGGCTTAGCGTCAGTGACTTCGGTCTCCGAAAAGGTAGCCCTGCTCTGGAGGTCTCCCGTTGGAGCCTAAAACTTAAAATATTCTAAGTGATGGAATGTGCGTACGCCACTCTCTCTCCACATGCAGATGCCATGAGGCGACATGCATCTTCCCTCTCCCCACATGCACATGAGGGACATTCTCCCCCTCTTTTGATTTGAGAAAAATCATAAAAATGATAAAAAAATCGAAATGATGCTAAGTTAGGCAACATGCGCCCACCACAGAGGCTACATGCGCCCACCACATAGGGCACATGCGCCCACCTCCCTGAGACATGCGCATGACCCCTCTTCACAATCACATGCGCTCGGTGAAATCTGATTTTTGGTGGACCTGATTAGCTACCCGAAAAACCTTCTATAAATACCCCTCCACTCGATGAGATGAGGAGGAGATCACTTTTCGAGAGACTGCGAGAGCTCTTCTAGAGGTAAAAATACTCTGCCAGAATCCTAGCCGAAAAGGGACATGCGCCCATCCCCTCACCGGATGCAATCGCCAGAAAGGGATTTCTCCCATCGGAGTTGCAATGGAGAAGGAGATGGGGAAAATCCACATGCGCCCATCCTTTTGTTGGAAAATATGGAAAATTTCCCAAGTCCTTACAAGACATGCGCCCGTGAGGAAGTGTCAAACGCATGTAACATCCCACATGTGCCCAAAGGAGAGGATTTTCACATTTCTCTCTCCACATGCACTTGGGGTGGGGAACAGGCATCCACCCAGGACATGCACCCATGTCTAATGTCACATGCGCCCAACCCAACCTCCCATGCGCCTGGACGCTGATGGGGAGGTGGGGCCTTCCGTGATGTGGCCCACCTTCGATGTGGCCCGCCTTCCGATCAAGGTGACGCTCCTAGACATACATCAATGCCCTCTATCCATCCTCCAGACCGGATTCGCCAACAATCAATGTTAAGTGGGCCAAATCAGCAATTTGATAAAAAAGGCGAACACTTAGCCAATTTTGCAAACCTCAGAAACCCTTCCGGAAAAGTAAAAAACGACCAAAATCAAGAGGAATCGGGCGAAATTTGACCGACCCCGAGAGGGAAACTTCTCTCTGCCATAACATGATACACCATAATCATGCATTACAACGAGATTACTTGGTCTCAGGATCTCCGAGAACCCTAATTAAGCGGTCAGTAGGATCACTACTTAGTCATTTTCAGCCTTCGAAAGTGCTCTGCCGGCTCGAAAATCAACTGGTGCTAAGCAAATCGAAATGCGATCGCATTGTGACCTTCGTAGAAAGAATCCGTCCCTATTTAGAGATGATCATCGATGGTATCTACCGAACTCCCCGATCAGACCGCAAACAGGTCCACTACTTAGTCATTTTCAGCCCTAGGAAGTGCCCTGATGGCCCGATAACCGACTAATGCCAAATGAAATTAATTACGATCTCAAAGACGCGAAGGCAAAAATATCGATGACACAAAGATATACACGAAGCAAATTAATCAAATCAAATGCATAATTTGTCTGATACACTGAACATCTAGCATAAATGAGATCCTCTCTCAAGCATGCATAAAGCACATTTAATTTGTACTATGCTCATTTGCATCCATTGCATGAATTTATTTCATATCGGATCGAGATACGAAACTAAGGCAAAGGGGACTATGGTTATCATAAAAAATCGTAATCAAAGAGTTCTAAAACGTCTAAAATACTTCATTGTTAAGACCAGTTGATGTGCGTCCTCTCCCAAGCGGGATCCGTCAGTTGAGTGGCTAAGGTAATGGGTGTCCTCCACTAAGTCACCCGTCCAAACAGAGACGGTCACTAGCACTGGATGTACTAAGAAACCATGGGGTGTCCTCCACTAAGTCACTCGTCCAAACGAAGACGGTCACTGGCACTGGATGCACTAAGAAACCATGGGGTGTCCTCTACTAAGTCACCCATCCAAACGGAGACGGTCATTGGTACTGGATGCACTGAGAAACCATGGGGTGTCCTCCACTAAGTTGCCCGTCTAAACGGAGACGTTCACTGGCACTAGATGCACTAAGAAACCATGGGGTGTCCTCCACTAAGTCACCCGTCCAAACGAAGATCGTCACTGCCACTGGATGCACTAAGAAACCATGGGGTGTCCTGCACTAAGTCACCCGTCCAATCGGAGACGGTCACTGGCACTGGATGCACTAAGAACCATGGAGTGCCTTCCAGTAAGTCACCCGTCCAAACACAAGACGGTCAGTGGCCCTGGTTGCACAAAATGAAAACTGTAAAGTGTATTCCTGAAAGTCATTTCGTCCACAGAGACGCGTGATGACACTAAGATACACGACTCGGTTAAAATCCTCGTTGCTACTCAACTAAGAATGCCCGAAAGAGTATGGGACCAACATCTAACTAGTCTTAGCAATGGCTTGGTCCATAAGAAATCATAAAATCGGTCTCTGTGACCATGAACTCGAGACTATAATCCCTGACGATTTAAACTACTTTCTCAATCTATCCGAGCTTCATCCCTTTGATATTTCATCTATTGTATAACTGTAATTCATAGTGGAATCTTGTCGCTTTGTGCTGTGGTTTTCTCCCGTAAGGGTTTCCACGTAAAAAATTTTGTGTTGCCTATGTTGTGCTTTATCTATATTTATGCTCTTTTAATGCTTTATTTAATTCATTTATGATACATGCATACATTTAGTTTTGCCTTTTAATCAAGGGTGATCATCCATTGATGTAATTAAGGGTTCGTGACCAGTTCACAGCCTGGAATGTAAAAGATCTCAAAATCTTTAGAATAAAATTCACCTAACGGTGCTTTCTCGTGTATACTTTGTAATTGCTTGTGATTGTCTACGAATGTCTCTATACTCAGAACCCCAAATTAATTAAACACAGGAAGAACTCCCTTTGTGAGTATTTTTCTAGTTCTAACACCCGGAAAACCTTAAGTAGCAAGTTTGAAGTCCTTGAGGTGCATATTTTTATGTGCGCGCTTCCTGGAACAATATTCTTATGCAAAGAGCCGAACAGGAGGGTCCAAATTGGGAAGGAACTACCAAAATTCACAGCAGATGACCATCGGTACCCCACCCCGTTCATTCAGGAGGTCGATCATGGCCTAAAAACGGCTTGGCGTTAGTGACTTTGGTCTTCGAAAAGGTAGCCCCCCTCTGGAGGTTGCCCGTTGGAGCCTAAAACCTAAAATATTCTAAGTGATGGAATGAGTATACACCACTCTCTCTCCACATGTGGATACCATGACGAGACATGCGACCATGCCTCCACCACATGCGCTTGTGAACCCTTTTTCCCATTTTTTAAGTTATTAAAATACAAAAAATATCAAAATTAATAAAAGTTATGCTAACATGGCAACATGTTCCCACCACAGTGGGACATGCGCCCACACTAGGTGGCACATGCACCCACTGTGTGGCCACAAGCACCTACCTCTCTTTAACATGTGCATGCCCCCCCCCCCCCCCCCCCTGTTGCCACAAGTGCCCATGCTCAATCTCGCCTGATACCGGATTAGCTACCCAATTAAGTGCTATAAATAACCCTACATTCACTGAGAGAGGGAAGACATTACCAATCCAGAGCACTCTGCAGAGGTAAAATTCCTCACCAAAAACCATCGCCGGAAAGGACATGCGCCCATCCCTTCGCCGGATGCCTTCATCGGAGAGGGATTTGCCCCACCGAAGCAAAGTGCAGAAGGAGAGAGGGATAAAGTTGTTGAGCTCTTAATTGTGCATATTCTAACCCCAATTCATCACTCATTATGCATGGTTTTCATAATTTAAAGGCTAATCTAATGCATAGTTTTGTGGTTGTAGGAATGAGAGTTGCTTTGCTCAAATTGATGATGGAAAGAGCTGCTTTAGAACCTTGGATGAAGACCCAAGGAGGGCTGAAGGAAGAAGGAAGCAAAGAAAGAAGCAAAGAAAGAAGAAAATAGAAGAAAGAAAGGAAGAAAACAAGAAGAAAAAGAGACCGACCGGTCTTGACCGGTCGGCCAAAAGACCGGTCAGCCATGCTTGCTGGAGTAATGCCAAAGAGGGCCAGACCGGTCATGACCGGTCGGCCAGCCCTGTCCGACCGGTCGTGACCGGTCGGCCATGCAAGTTTCAGATTCCAGATTCTAAAACAGCAATGTATTTCCGTACCTGGTTTTTTGGACCAGTTTTTGGGTCCAATCTTGATGATATTTGGAAATACAACACATCCATGTTGAAGAGGAGCTCGATGCCGAACTAACCCAAGTGGTTTCGTGTCGATCGGAGCTACGGATTGATCGTGGTGGCCAAAACAATACGAACTGTCCAGAAAGTTCCAGATTTCGCTGTTCCACTCTGGGCCTGTCCAGGTGGCCCATCATTGAGGATATGAAAAATCTACTTTGACCATATTTTAGAACACATCCATATATGAATAACCACAAAAGTTTCAGATCAAAAGGATGTGTGGTTTGATCGTACCGGTTGAAGAAAGATGGACCATCCAGAAAGCTCTAACTGCACAGAGTTTATAAAAGCCCTAATTGTTCTAATTTTTGGACCACATTCTGAGATCATTTTGGACAATATAATCCATCTATCATGTAGAGGAGGAAGTTTTCTACTAATGTTCAAAATTTGAGATCAATCCGACCTCTGTACACTCCGGAGCGTTGAAAGCAAGATGACTGGTTCTGAAGGTACCCGAAGTGCGTGATTTTGAGAGGCGGTCAGTGATGTGATTGGTGGGCCCATTCAGAGGATAATCTTGGAAATCTAAATCATCTATGAGGAAGATCACATTACAAGAAAGCTACAAATCAAATTTGAAGGCAATCCGACCATTGGTTAAGCCGTACCAAGCGAAACAAATTCTGCTATGTTGCTGTACTAGTGCTGCACTATAAAAGGAGGTGCTCTCTTCTATTCCAAGGCAACCAAGGACGTGGGGAGCAAGGAGTTCAAGTCATAGGAGGCTTCCTAGCCTCCTCCAGCTAGTTTTTCTTCCTTTTCTTAGTTCTAGTTCTAGTTTTTAATATGCTTTTTATTAGCTAATCTCTTAGCTAGAGCTAAGAGGTGAACCTTATAGTTTTCTTAGATTGTTTAATTCGTTTTATTGGTTTTAAGTTTGGAATTCATGATTATGAACTATGGTTTGAAGTTTATACAAGTTTTTTAAGTAATTTTTCTTAGTCTTGTGATGACTCATGGATGTTTGGGAGAATTACTTAACTTCTTAATTGGTTTGTGACGGTCTAGACCTGTATGATCCGAGGAATCGGAGTGCGCTCTAGTACTATGATCTTCATAAAGGAATTTCCTACCAAAGTTCTATTTTTACTGATTTTCTGAATATGTATGGATTGTGCATGTGATTTGAATCAAGTTCAAATCATGATCTAGCCTTGTCTTGTGAGAGGACTTGAGGATGGTTATGATTGTGAACTGGACCTTTTGGAAAGGGGAATGACCTATGCAATTGAGCATGCTCAGTTCAGCCTACATTGAGTGAATCCTATGCATTGAACTTACATATGACAAATTGTTTGGTTTAACAGCTCTATCATCCGACTAGATAGATCTTAATATCGATTCTAGTTGAGAAAGTGAGAAACCATAGCGAATTATGCATCTAAGGAAAGCTATAAGTGGATCCTTGATGCTCTAGTTATCTTTTCATTATTAGATTTTCTATTTTATGTTAAAAATCAATTTCACAAACCTCTTTGATTCTAGTTATTAGGATAATTGGAATTGTTTACTTCCTTCCCTGTGGATCGACCTCGGTCTTACCGAGTTTATTACTACATCGCAACCCTACACTTGGGGAAGCAAACAAAAGTCCCTAAGTGGCAAAGCCACATTCGCTCACCATCCCAAGTTCTTAATGGACATGCGCCCAGCTCCTCCTCCCTCCTCTCTCTTACTTTGAAGAGAAAGTTTGAAAATCCCTAAGTGGAGAGGGACATGCGCCCATCTTTCTCCAATTCTCTCTTTCTCCTCACTCCCTCATGCCACATGCGCCCAAGGGGTAGGGACATGCGCCCATCTCCCTTCATTCACTCTCTCTCCTCACTTCTCTCCGACATGCATTTGGGGTAGGGCACATGTGCCCACTTTAAAACACATGCGCCTGGAGCACTTTTTCTCTCTCTCTTTCATATAGGTGGAGCACATGCGCCTGTGAGAGTGAGCACATGCGCCCACCACCAAGCACCCAGCTCCTACATGCGCTCACTCACCCAAGGTGCACCCAGACATTGGTTGGGGTGTTAGATCTCCCATGATGTGGCCCGTCTTTGATCCAAATCGATTTCCGATCAAACCGATCCTCCTAGACACACATTAATGCCCTCTATCCATCCTCTAGACTGGATTCGCCAACGGTCAATGTTAATTGGGCTAAATCAGCAATTTAATAAAAAAAGGTTAACACTTAGCCAATTTAGCGAACCTCGAAAACCCCTCCGAAAAAGTCAGAAATGGTCGAAATCGAGAGGAATCGGGAGGAATTTGACCGACCACGAGAGGGAGACTTCTCTCTGCCATAACATGTTACACCATAATCACGCATTACAAGGAGATTACCTAATCTCAGGATCTCCAAGAACCCTAATTAAGCGGTCAGTAGGCCCACTACTTAGTCATTTTCAGCCTTAGAAAGTGCTCTACCGGCTTCGAAATCGACTGGTGCTAAGAAAATTGAAATGCGATCGCATTGCGACCTTCGTAGACATGATCCGTCCCTATTTAAAAAATGATCATCGAAGGTATCTATCGAATGCCCCGATCAAACCGCAAACAGGTCCACTACTTAGTCATTTTCAGCCCTAAGAAGTGCCCTGATGGCCCGAAAATCGACTAATGCCAAATGAAATCAATTGCCATCTCAAAGACGTATAGAGAAAATATCGATGATGCAAAGATATACATGAAGCAGATCAATTAAATGAAATACATAATTTGTCTGATACACTGAACATCTAGCATAAATGCGATCCTCTCTCGAGCATGCATAAAGCATATTTACTTTGTAGTGTACTCATTTGCATCCATTATATGAATTTATTTCATCCTGGATCGAGATACAAAACTAAATCAAAGGGCACTATGGTTATCATAAAAAAAATCGTAATCAAAGAGTTCTAAAACGTCTGAAATACTTCATCATTAAGACCAGTTGTTGTGCATCCTGTCCAAAGCGGGATCAGTCAGTTGAGTGGCTAAGGTAATGAGTGTCATCTAGCAGGTTACCCATCCAAACACGAGACGATCACTAGCACTGGTTGCACTAAGAAACCATGGGGTGTCCTCCAGCAAGTCACCTGTCCAAACAAGAGACGGTCACTGGCACTGGTTGCACTAAGAACCATGGGGTGTCCTCCTATAAGTCACTCGTCTGAACCTGAGACGGTCACTGGCACTAGTTGCACTAAATAGAAACTGTGGAGTGTATTGCTGAAAGTCATTTCGTCCACAGAGACGCTCGAGATGCTGAGATACACGACTCGATTAAAATTCTGGTTACTATTCAACTAGGAACGCCCAAAAGAGCACGGGACCAACATCTAACTGGTCTTATCAATGGCTTGGTCCATAAGAAATCCTAAACTTGGTCTCTGCGACCATGAACTCAAGACTATAATCCCTGACGATTTAGACTACTTGCTCGACTTATCCGGGCTTCATCACTTTAATATTTCATCTATTGTATAACTGTAATTCATAGTGGAATCTTGTCGCTTTGTGCCGTGGTTTTCTCCCATAAGGGTTTCCACATAAAAAAATCTTCATGTTGTCTATGTTGTGCTTTATTTATATTTATGCTCTTTTAATGCTTTATTTAATTCATTTATGATACATGCATGCATTTACTTTTGCCTTTTAATCAAGGGTGATCATCCATTGATGTAATTAAGGGTTCGTGACTAGTTCACAGCCTGAAATGTAAAAGATCTCGGACTCTCTGGAATAAAATTCACCTCGCGGTGCTTTCTCGTGTATACTTTGTGATTGCTTTTGATTGTCCATGAATGTCTCTATATTTAGAACACCAGAATAATGAAACACAGGAAAAACTCCCTTTGTGAGCATTTATCTAGTTTTAATAGTCAGTTGAGTGGCTAAAGTAATGAGTGCCTTCCAACAAGTCACCCGTCCGAACCTGAGATGGTCACTAGCACTGGTTGCACTAAGAAACCATGAGGTGTTTTCCAGCAAGTCACCCGTCCGAACTCGAGATGGTCACTGGCACTGGTTGCACTAAGAAACCATGAGGTGTTCTCTAGCAAGTCACCCGTCTGAACCCAAGACGGTCACTGGCACTGGTTGCACTAAGAAACCATGGGGTGTCCTCCAGCTAGTCACCCATCCCAACCTAGGACGGTCAGTAACACTGGTTGCACTAAGAAACCATGAGGTGTTTTCCAACAAGTCACCCATCTGAACCCGAGACGGTCACTGGCACTGGTTGCGGTAAGAAACATGGGGTGTTTTCCAACAAGTCACCCATCCGAACCCGAGACAATCACTGGCACTGATTGCACTAAGAAACCATGAGGTGTTTTCCAACAAGTCACCCGTCTGAACCCGAGATGGTCACTGGCACTGGTTGCGTTAAGAAACATGGGGTGTTTTCTAGCAAGTCACCCATCCGAACCCGAGATGGTCACTAGCACTGGTTGCACTAAGAAACCATGAGGTGTCCTCCAGCAAGTCACCCGTCCGAACCTGAGACGGTTACTAGCACTGGTTGCACTAAGAAACATGGGGTGTTCTCCAGCAACTCACTCGTCCGAACCCGAGACAGTCACAGTCACTGGTTGCGTTAAGAAACATGGGGTGTTTTCCAGCAAGTCACCCGTCCGAACCCGAACCCAAGACGGTCACTGGCATTGGTTACACTAAGAAACCATGAGGTGTCCTCCAGCAAGTCACCCGTCTGAACCTGAGACGGTCACTGGCACTGGTTGCACTAAATGGAAACTGTGGAGTGTATTCGTGAAAGTTATTTCGTCCACAAAGACACCCGATGACATTGAGATATATGACTTGGTTAAAATCTTGGTTGTTATTCAACTAGGAATGCCCGAAAGAGCATGGGACCAACATCTAACTGGTCTTGGCAATGGCTTGGTCCATAAGAAATCCTAAACTTGGTCTCTACGACCATAAACTCATGACTATAATCCCTGACGATTTAAACTACTTGCTCGATCTATCCGGGCTTCATCTCTGTAATATTTCATCTATTGTATAATTGCAATTCATAGTGGAATCTTGTCGCTTTGTGCCATGGTTTTCTCCCGTAAGGGTTTCCACGTAAAAAATCTCTATGTTGTCTATGTTATGCTTTATTTATATTAATGCTTTTTTTAATTCATTTATGATACATGCATGCATTTACTTTTGCATTTTAATCAAGGATGATCATCCATTGATGTAATTAAGGGTTCGTGACCAGTTCACAGCCTGGAATGTAAAAGATCTCAGAAACTTTGGAATAAAATTCACCTCACGGTGCTTTCTCGTGTATACTTTGTGATTGCTTATGATTGTCTACGAATACTTCTATACTCAGAACCCCAGAATAATGAAAGATAGGAAAAACTGCCTTGAGCATTTTTCTAGTTTTAACAGCAGTGCATGTATTTCTGTAACTTTTTCTTCTCTTCCTCCCTTGCATCTTTCTTCCACCATTTGACATGTATTCTTTTGATCTTCAATGCATACAAATGGACTCATTTGGCATCGAATTCATGAAGTCTTTCTCTCATTCCAACAAACACAAAACATGTATTAGATTAGTCTTTTAAACATGCAAACCATGCATAATGTGTGATGAATTGGAGTTAGAATATGGCACAATTAAGAGCTCAACATTAAGTATCGGGACTAATATATGTTCATTTATGTTGTTAACTGATAAATAGTGAGGATCAATATCCCACGAGTGTAACACCCCAGATTTTCGAGATTTATTTGAAAATTTTTAAAAATTCATTTTTAATTTATTTTTTATTAATTATCGTACATTTACCGTTGATTTGCGAATAGCGGAACATCCGTAGGAGATCCGATAGGGGACCCTTTACAAAAGTTACTTAGAATAATCCTATAAATATCGTAGAAAGATCAGATTTCAAAAATCACGCACTTTTCAGATAATTACGAAAATCCCATTATTTAAACTTAAGTTAAGATGTTATTTTTAATTATTATAGTTTCTGATGATCACTTTCATGCAAAACCCTGGATTTAAGCTTTTGGGCATATATTAACCATACACGTCAAATTTCAGCCATTAAATCATAGTAGAAGTAGTCCAATTGTCAAATCAGCCCCTTAACCCTTGATTTTCATGTCCATCGAGTGAAGAAAGTAGATGGTCAGTGGTAGTTTGAATATTTCTCTTCATATCAGTGACTTGGATCATCTTTATCATGGACCAATAATGTGATTTGAGTACCCCACCTTGATAAGCTTCTTTCTTATGCGTGAAGTTATCCCGTTTTAGAAATTAACGAGTTACTAACTCTATTTAAATCTGAACCTTTCAATTTACCCACTTCTCACCATCAATCGCTTCTCAAATTTGGACCACCCATTATACTCATATGACTACGAGTTTACACAAAATTTGGACCCCGATCTATAATCCTACACCGTTGAACCACAAAGCTTGCCCCTTCATTTTCCACCAAAAGTTGGAATTTCAGATCTAGGCAGTTCTCATCATCAATCAACCACTAAACTTTGTACAATTATTTTTCTATCATAACTACATATTTTTCTAAAATTTGGGCCCTGATCATTAAGCGTAGACCATTAATTGAGATCAAGCCCATTTTAACACCAGTTAGGCCATTTTCAAGGATCGGCCAATCTAGAATGTGGATCATCAAGAAATTTACGTATTCTGACTGTACTCTTCAAGCTTGATAAGATGAACGGATTAGAATTGATCAAAGATCATCCGAATATTGAGATTTGAGAAATCCACCCGATAGGTTGTTACACAAGACCTCACGCGCATACCCTTCTTTTCTCTCCCCATGTACGCACATCCCTCTCCATATTCCTACTATGCACCTCCAAGCCCTTCTCCTAACTATAACCTCCATGCTCAAGAGAAAGAGAGAGAGAGAGAGAGAGAGAGAGAGAGAGAGAGAGAGTTATTTCTCATATTTTTTCAACGGCTAGGATCTTCTACAACCCCCTTCTAAGTCCATCCTAAGGTGAGGATTTTCCTTCAAGCCTTTCATTAATAATATCACGATTATGATAAGTTTCTTTTATGGCATGTGAAGTTATTTTGTTTTGAATTGCTGATCCATATAATATGAAGTTTAATGTAAGATTTGTAATGAATATCAATATATAATGATGTGATTCCTTGTTTAGATTTTTGACTAAGAAGCATGTGTATTTATGTTATTTATCTTTGTAAAATATATGCCCTTATTTTCTTAGTCTATGTGTTACAAGTAACATTGGTTTTCATATTGTGATATATATGAAATTTGTATAAGATCATCATATAAACATCCCATTATTGTATACTCTTTGTCCCTAGGTTGGTAAAATTATTCGATGTAGAGAGATAAAAACCGTGAGAGGTGTCCATGATGGAATAATATCTCTTGACTTAACTGAGAGAATGAAGTGATTATTTGTCAATGGATCCTTACATGTACATGATGCTTGATTAGATCCATTTACATTACATGAGTATTTTAATGAATTTGGTCATGATGTACAACATTGGCTTTTGGGACATGATGAAATCATAAACGAGAAAATGAGTGGACACTAATGGTATAAAAATTCTCATGAGCCGGGGTTGGTACCATGGACACTAAGCTAAAGCTGTCGGCATATGCTGGGTCACTTGTGACTCCCCATAGTGTCCAGTGAGTTGCTAAAAATGGTTGTATGTGAAATTACTTAAATAATAGTGAAACTAAAGTCATGCATTCACTTGGCTCCATGTGGGTGTACGAAATTGAGAACAGGTTAGAGCGTCCTACTTCTCCTGTACACTGTCACGCGTAGATTTAGGCTATGAGCGTCCCGTTTCTCACGTGCTCGGGCAAAACTATGGGCTTGTGCGTCCTAGGAACCTCTGGTGACTAGTGGCTAGCGTGAAGTCATAACAGGGAGTCTCCCACTTCATGTATTATGATTTCTAGCCAGAGTATGCATTCCATGCATCGCATTAACAAAGATTTTTATTTGATTGTTTTGTTTGAATAAAGATATCATTGTGTTGCGTTACTCTGATTTTTGTACATTGTTATTATCGATTGTCTTTGAGGGAATATTCCCTACTATGATAGCGTTTAACGCTATCCCAATCGCAATTTAGATGATGCAGGTGAAGATCCAGGTATCGAACTCGACTTTCAAGGTGAAGAGTTCGATGGTTCATACGATCACATGGCGGATGAAGACGTTGAAGGAATTTAGTTGATATTTTCATTTATTAGACATTTCTTTTGATTAGTGGTTACATTTATGGAAATTGTAATAAATCTTCCAAAGAAGACATGGTTTGATATTTTGATTGATTTGTATGAATATTGGTTGGTTCCCTTATTTAAACATTGATGATGAAGTAGTAAGTTTGATAGAATAAGATGAACATTTATTTCCGCCATTGTGCTTAAATGCTATATTTCATTATTTAACAAATCAATAGTCCACGATTTACTTGAGAATTCGCTCATCGTGTTATACACGAGAATCGAAAATCTCGGGTCGTTACAACGAGTGTTTGATTTAGTTGTCTTATGGTAGGAGGATGTTAAATTTGACTTAGCGTCAGTGAGATTGCGCCTAATTCAACTTGGCGTCAATCTATCTTTGAGCCGTTAGGGCAATTCCCAGGGCTAAAAATGACTAAATACTGGGCCTGTTCATCACTTAATCATGGTATTTTGCAATTAGAATGGTGATTAACGTTGATATAATGCACGTTTACATTACTTTGTATATGGAGACGCTAGATCCCATCTAGCGTTGGTTATATTCTGCTTAATTCCATCGAGCATCGGTCGATTCGTGCTCTCACAAAGGGATTTCCAGGGTTGTAAAATTGACTAAGTGTTAAAACTAGAAAATGCGCAAAGGCAGTTTTCTGGAGTTTCCTTGTTCTGGGATTTTGAATAATACAAACATTCATAGACAATCACAAGCATTCACAAAGTACACATTAGAAAGCATCGCAAGGCGAGTTTTATTCTTGAGATTTCGAGATCTTTTACATTCTAGGCTACGAACTGGTCACGAACCCTTAATTACATCAATGGATGATCACCCTTGATTGAAGGGTAAAAGTAAATGTATGCATGCATCATAGATAAGTTAAATAAAGTATCAAAAGAGCAAAAATGTAAATAAAGCACACCACAAACAACACAAAGATTTTTACATGAAAAACCTTATGGGAGAAAACCACAACACAAAGAAAAAGGATTCCACTATGAATATAGTAATACAATAAATGGAATACTTGGGAGGAAGCCTGAATAGATTGAGCAGATAATTTAAATCATCAGGGACTATGATCTTGAGTTCACGGTCGCAGAGACCAAATTTCGGGTTTCTTATGGACTGAGCCATCATTTAGACAAGTTAAATGCTTGTCCCATATTCTTTCAAGTGTTTCTAGTTGAGAAGCAACTAGGATTTTAACTGAGTCATGTATCACAGAGCCAATGACCGTCACCGAGGACGGGTGATTGAAGGAAGCGATGCCACGATTCCTATGTAGTGCAACGCAATGTCAGTAATCGTCACTGCGGACAGGTGACCATCGGAAGACACACCATGGTTGCCGTGCTCAAGACAGTGCCATTAACCGTCGTTGTAAATGGGTGATCACCGGAAGGCATATTACAGCTGCCATATGATATAACATAGTGCCATTGACCGTCACTACAGACGGATGACTTTCAGGATACATCATGGCTGCTAAATGGTACAACACAGCGTCATTGACCGTCTCTGTGGACGGGTGACTTTTAGGAAGACACATCATGGCTACCAAATGGTACGACATAGTGCCATTGACCATCTTCGTGGATGGGTGACTACTTGAAGACACATTATGGCTTTCAGGTGGTGCAACACAGTATCATTGACCGTCACTATGGACGGGTGACTTTCAGGAAGACACACAATGATTAACTTAGCTACTCAACTGATGGACCCATCTTTGGATGGGAAGTACATCAATTGGTTTTAGCGATAGTAGTTCATAATGAAGTATTTTAGATGTTTTGGGACTTTTGATTATGATTTTCGATGATAACCATAGTCCCTTGGATTTTGTTTCATATCTCGATCCAAGATGAATAGAATTCATGTAATGGATTCAAGGAGCACAAAGTAAATATACTTGATTGCATGCTTGAGAGAAGATTGCACTTATGCTTGACGTTTAGTGCACTGAGTGAATTATGCATTTGATTTGGTTAATCTGCTTTATGCATGTCTTTAATTCAACCATGTCATTGTTAATAATCGATATTTCGAATGATTGGGCCACTCGGATAGGCTGTATCGAGCAATATTTCTTTAAGAAGTTTAAGTTCGATAAGTTGGATTGCACATTTCTGGTGCTTAAGAATGACTAATTATCAAGGCTAATATATGCCTGCTTATGCTGATAACTGATCAACAATGGGGATTTGTGTCTCACAAGTGCTTGATTTAGTTACTTTACGACAGGAGGGTGTTAAATCTCGTTTGATGTCAGTGAGATTGCGCCTAATTTTACTTGGCGTTAGTCAATCTTCGAGCCGACATGGCACTTTCTAGGGCTGAAAATGACTAAGTGTTGGGCCTGTTTACTGCTTAATTAGGGTATTCGATGATTAGGATAACATATAATGTCAATGTAATGCATTATTATGGTATTTCATACCATGGAGAAATTAAGTCTCCTTCTTGACGTCAGTCGAATTCTGCTTAGTTTCAGTGAATATCGGTCACTTTGTGCTTTTAAAGAGATGTTTTCAGGATTGTGAAGATGATTAACTGTTGGCCGTTTTGATCGAATTACTAATTTGGTCCACTTAACATCGACCATTGGGAGATCCGGTCCAGGGGATGGATAGAGCTCGACGATATGGGTCTAAGAGCGATAGTGCGATGGAGAGACATATCACATCGAAGGCGGGCCATATCACAGGGTCCCCGGGTCTGGTAAGACCGTCCGAGCGACTATGGGGGAATGAGTGGGCGCATGTGCCCTGAGGTGGGCGCATGTAGCCCTCCCTCAGGCGCATGTGGAGAGAGAGTGTGAGGAGAAAGAAAAAGTGAGAGAGGTGGGCACATGTGGTAGGGCACATGCGCCTGCCCCCATCGGTGCATGTCACTTAGTGTCTTGGAGAAATCATCCCCCCATGTGGGATTGTTATTGTATTTCTTGCGCTATGACATGTATGCGCTTGTTTGTTGGTTGTGTGCTCAAATTCCACTACTCCCATGCTCTTGTGGGTTATGATTTTGTGCATGTGTTTATTGATGTGACTTGTTTTGTGTGTGAAATCCATGATTGGATGATGCGATCTCGTTTCTGGTGAAGCGTACCTTATTGTGTTGCCTATTGCATGCGGTAGTCTTCCGTCTGATGTTCTTTCATTTATGTGTTGTAGTGAATCATGGCGACAGCAGCAAGATCTTCTGATGAAGCTCTGGGTCGCAAGTTTCTGGTCCTTCGTCTGTGCAACATGGGAAGAAAAGTGTGGCTGAAGATATCATCAATCCATCTTCGGCAGAGTGTCATTCGCACTCCTTTGGGATAATTGAACCTGAATTGAAGGATTTCTCTGATCGTATTAAGCATCTTTCCCATGAAGTATTGTTGCACGTTTACGTGGATAAGGTTGCATATGAGCCTCTGACACAAGGAACTGAATAAGAATGGTCTGCTTAGTATTGTCAGCTTACTGGTGCTTCGAACGTCATCGAGGCAGGTCCTTCTAGTTTGCTTGTCCAACATCCCGAGGTAATTAAGAAGGTCAGAAGAAGTAGAGGAGATGGAATCGAGGTAAGAAACTAGCTGAGGAAGTTGGCCAGGCAGAGCAATTGACACAACTAGTTGATCTGAAGAATGACGGGATGAAGATTGACTGGGATAGAAACAAGATCATTGCGACATGCAGTTTCTTCATCGTAAACCCCTATAACGACCGAGTTATCACACATGAAAAATCTCTTATGAAGCACAGGCCCCTTCGAGCATCGAGCCATCCAATGTTCAAGGCCCTTTTCAGTTCTATGGGGTTGAAAGGTGGACATCTATTCCTGAGCAGTTGTTGACTACCTTACTAGTTGACGATGGAAGAGGGCAGCAGGTAGGTCTCCCAAGAGAAATAGTTTTTCTTACGACGACTTGATCCTTACGCTCTTTATCCAGTCCATTATTTTGAGACAGTGCAGCAAAGGTTTCGACATATAGACAAGATGATGATGTGGGTAACGAAGAGCTTCCGTATGCGAGGTCATCTAAATGAGTGAGTTGGCTACGAACCATGCGCAAAAGAGATTTTGGTCTATTACGAGAGGGTTTTGAAGCAAGTCGGCCTGTATTAGGCTATCGATGCATCCTCTGGGAATTTCTTTCGAGATCCAATAATCCTTCGAAGCTTCTTGAACTACTGGTCTTCTGTTACTAATTCATTCCACTTTCCGTATGAGGAGATGAGCATAACCTTATAGGATCTCCGAATGATGGCTGGATTGTCCGTAATAGGAGAATATTACCAGGAATATATACCAATCGTTGAAGAGTTGTCTTCATCTCGGCTTAAAAGTCCTCGAGATGCTTATCATTCGAAGGCTTGTTTGGAGCTATTTGCTGAGTTATCACAGTTCGACAATATTACAAAGATTCATTATGACGATTGGTTGGTCTACTTCTGCCAGAGGATGAAGTAACATTTCTTCTGATACCTACTTTTTACTTCACGTTTTGCATGTTTTTAACTTCTTTTCTTCTGACATGGGACACTTCTTTCTTCTTAAAGAATTGATTTTGAAGAATATGAGATGTTGCTAGAAGACCAGGCCTTAATGAGGGAACGTTTTGAACAAAAGTTTTACAATTCGAATGAGCTGACACCGACTTGTGAACTAGCGGGTTTGTTGGCATACTGGTTGTCGGCAGTTGTGTTGCCTAGCTCCAAGGGTGCTGATGGGGTCAGGGTTTCTTGCTTTGTCGTGGTAGGAGCTCTTGCAAATGGTCGTCGATATTCTTTAGTACTGCTGGTGTTATGCAGTCTATATATGACTTTCAGCAATATTGCCAGTAACAAAGATCAACCCGGGCGAGGGATGAACGTGGCTTATTGCCCATGGCATTTCTTCTGCGGGTGGTTAGGAATATATTTTCTGTGGACATATGTTGGGTCTCAAATTTGCACCCATTGTAAAACAACATCCCGTGGTCCATTGACAATGATTTGGATAAGTTTTGAGGCCAGGAAAGCCCTGAAAATGCCAGCATAACCCTGATCGCTTGGTAGCAACTAAAATCTGTAAACAACATTTCGGAGCGAAACTGGACATGCGCTTCACCGCTAAATGATCCAAAATGTCCTAAAACCCCTAACCTGTAAGTTTCGAAGTCATCCGGTGCATATTTTTACCTGCGCACCTCGAAATGCATTTCGTCCCTGCCCGGAGCTGATCAAAAGGGTCCTTAAGCCTACAACTACCATTTCAGAGCGGAACTAGACATGTGCTTCACCGCCAAATGATTCAGAGCATCCCAAAACCCTTAAATAGCAAGTTTGAAGTCATTACGATGCATATTTCCATACATTCGCTCCCCGGAACAATGTTCCTATACGACAAGCCGACCCGGAGGCTCCAAATTAGGAAGGAAGTACCAAAATCGGCAACATCTGGACTTCCACACCCCATCTCGTTCATTCAGGAGGCCAATCATAGCCTAGAAGTGGCTTGGTGACAGTTAGTGCATGTCTAGAAAAGGTAGCTGTCCTTTGGAGGTCCCCCGTCGGAGCTGAAATCCTAAAATTATATAAGTGCTGGAATCCTGAAAATCTGGCTAAGTAGTGAGAAAGCGCCGGCAAAGGACATGCGCCTGGCCTCTAACCACATGCGCTTGCACCCTATTAGTAAAAGGGAGTGAATTAAACACTTTTCCGAAAAGCACCGGGAAATGCGCCGGAAAACCACATGCGCTTGGTTGTTTTCTGCCACATGCGCTTGACATTGTTTTCTGCCACATGCGCTTGACACTGTTTTTTGCCACATGCGCTTGACACTGTTTTCTACCACATGCGCTGGGAAATACCCACCAAGCCAGACCCGGACCCGATTACCCCCTATAAATAATGAAGTCACTTCACTCATCAGCACGAGATCATCCCCCGCCAACCTCAGAGCGATGTAAGCACCATGTTGAGCTCTTAATTGTGCATATTCTAACCCCAATTCATCACTCATTGTGCAAGGTTTGTATGGTTTGTAAGCTAATTCAATGCATGTTTTGTGACTACAGGATTGAGGGTGAACTTTACTCAATTGAAGACATAAAGAGCTCACTTAGGATCATTCTGATGAAGAATGTTTGAGGACCAAAGAAGAAAAGAAAGAAAGAACCAAAGCAGAGAAGAAAGCAGATGAAAGAAAAGAAGAAAATAAGAAGAAAATGAAGCTGACCGGTCGTGACCGGTCGGCCAAGGAAGCCAGACCGGTCAGTGACCGGTCAGCCATGTATGTTGGGCACTACTGAAGAGGACCGACCGGTCATGACCGGTCGGTCATTGTTGCTGGAAAAGTGCTGAAGGTGTCCGACCGGTCATGACCGGTCGGACATGCTTGCTGGACCAAGGATGAATAGGCCCGACCGGTCATGACCGGTCGGAGATGCTTGCTGGAGTGTTTTCACTTGAGGCCGACCGGTCTTGACCGGTCGGCCATGCGTACTGAGTTAGAACTTTCTAATTTCTTCCCGAAATTCTCTGCGCTGCGTAAGTGTTACGCAAATTTCCGATTCTTCCGACGTTGTGGAGCCTCCAGACTATAAGAGGACACCTAGGGATCGTTCCTAGGGCATCCTAGAAGGGTTCAAGCGAGGTTGGAGGCTGTGGAAGTGAAGATTGGAGTTTCACAACTCCTTTTGGTTTGCTTTGTTGTTTTCATGCTTTTTGTAGTTGTTTCATGTTTCCTTGGATCATGAGCAGCTAAACCTCTTAGCTAGGGCTAAGAGGTGAAGCTTGTAGTGAATCCAAGATGTTTTAATTCGTAGTTAAGTGGTTTTAGTTTGGAATTCATGATTATGAACTAAGGTTTGAAGTTTATACAAGTTTTTAAGTAATTTTCTTAGTCTTGTGATGACTCATGGATGTTTGGATGAATTACTTAGCTTCTTATCTCGTTTGCAACGGTCTAGACCTGTATGATCCGAGGAATCGGAGTGCGCTCTAGTACTAAGCTCTTCATAAGGGGACTTCAGGCCAAAGTTCTATTTTAGTTGATTTTCTGGAATATGTAAGGACTGTGCTGGTGATTTGAATCTAGTTCAAATCCTAATCTAACCTTGTCTTGTGAGAGGACTTGGGGATGGTTATGATGGAAAACTGGACCTATAGGAAAGGGGAATGACCTATGCAATTGAGCATGCTCAGCTCAGCCTAGATTGAGTGAATCTTATGCATAGAACTTACATATTACAGATTGTTTGGTTTAACAGTTTTATCATCTGACTGGACGGATAGGAATGTCGATTCTAGTTGAGAGAATAAGAAACCACAGCGGATTGAACATCAAGGATTGCTACAAGTGGATCCTTGATACCCTAGTGCCCTCTTACAATTAATTACTTTCAATTTAATTTAGCTTTTGTTACTCACATCAACTTCATACAACAATCTGATTAGTAGACTTCAATAGACACTTGTGGATGAATTTGTGAGATCCTACATAGTCCCTGTGGATCGACCTCGGTCTTACCGAGTTTATTACTACATCGCAACCCTACACTTGGGGAAGCGAACAAGTTTTTGGCGCCGTTGCCGGGGACCTTGACGGTTTTCACAAATTTCTGAAATTAGTATCTATTTAGGATTTTTTTAGATTTTTAGAACTAACTTAGTTTATTTATTTGATTTTTTTTCTTTTCAGGGATTTCTAGGAAGCTGAAGAAGAGTCAAGGATTTCAAGTGCAATTCAGGTGCTACCCTTCTAAAACCTTACTCTTCTCCTTCTCCTAGTCATTCTTATTTTATTCATCTCTTGTAGAGTGGGTGGAGACTCCTTTTAGATCTCTGAAAGGTCGGCCTTTTTGCCACCTGGATTCCTATTGGTCGGCTCTGCCGTCTTGGATCACCTTGTGCTCAGGGATTTCTTTTCTCATCTCTACTCCTCTTTCTCCTTTTTCTGCACTTTTTCTCAAAAGATTCAAAGAGTGGGTGGGGTGTTCTCTGAACCCCTATTGACCAGGAGAAATCGGTCTCTATCTTTGTTTCTGGCCTAGCCATTGCAAGACACCTTGTGCTTCGGTCTTAGAGAAGAGTAAAGAAAAAGAAGGAAGAATTCTTTTTCCTTTTTGTTTCTTATTTTTGGTTTTGCATGCCACATTGGTATCGGGATTCCAATAACCGACTCATAAGTGAAGGGGGAATAGTAGAAGGCATTGATAGAGAGCCACGTGTTAGGAGACATCTAGATTCTCCAATTTTATCTGAAAGTATGGCTGCAAATCAACCTAACCCGGTTCAAAATCAAACTGAAACAGGGGAGAATGTGGTTGAGAATGTTCCCCGACCTAGGACTTTACGTGATTTCTTGCAACCTGCAAGAACGAGCACTCCCTCATGCATAGTATTTCCACCAAATGCAGGGAATGTGGATTTGAAACCGGGAGTGATCAATCTTCTCCCTAAATTCCATGGTTTAGACAGTGAAAGTGCCTATCAACACCTTAGGGAGTTTGATGAGGTAATCACCACCATGCACTTTGCAAATGTGACTGATGATGTAGTAAGACTTAAATTCTTCCCTTTCACTCTTAAGGATAAAGCCAAGGGTTGGCTTTATGCATTGAGGCCAAGATCAATTGGGTCATGGAATGATATGCACAGAGAATTTATTAAAAAATTCTTCCCTACTCACAAAACGAACATGCTTAAGCGCCTTATCATGAACTTTGCTCAAAAGGAGGATGAAACCTTTTCCCAATGTTGGGAGAGATTCAAGGACCTATTAAACGCATGCCCACATCATGGCTATGAAAATTGGCGGATTATAAGTTTTTTCTATGAAGGACTGATTCCATCCATGCGCCAATTCATAGAAATGATGTGTAATGGGGAGTTCATGAATAAGGAAGCTGATGAAGCATGGGATTATCTGGAAGAATTGGCTGAAAGTGCACAATCTTGGGACACATCTAAACCAACAAATTCCAAGATTGGCCAACAAAAGGAAAAGGGAGGAATGTATGTCTTATCAGAAGAAGATAGCATAAGTGCACGGTTGGCTAGCCTTACAAGAAAGGTCGAAGTCATGGAATTAAGGAAAGGAGAAACAATCAACTCCACTGAGGTTGAAACTGTTTGTGGAATTTGTGCTGGAAATCAACATGCTACACTAGATTGTCCCACAATTTCAGCAGTCCAAGGCATCTTACAAGAACAAACAAATGCCATAAACAGTTATCAACAGCAATATGGTGCTCCAAACTTAAACACGTATAATCCTAATTAGAAGAACCATCCCAACTTCAGTTGGAGGAATGGACCCACTGCAAATGCAAACAACACTCCAAAAGTATCACTAGAAGAGATGTTGGGTGCATTCGTATCGGTCCAGAATGAGTATAACAAGACAAACTCTCTAAAAATAGATGGGTTCATGCAAGAGCAATTGAAATTCAATCAAAACTCAAACCAAGCCATCAATGAATTGAAAACATCTCTGGCTAGAGTTGAAGCTCACCTTAGTGTTAGAGAGAAGGGCACACTCCCTGCCCAACCTCTTCCTAACCCAAGGACCCAATATGAGATACAAGATGCAAGCTCATCCTCCCACCATACGAAACATGTCCAAGCTATCACCACTTTGAGAAGTGGGAAAGAAATTGATAAATCTAATCCGGTGAAGGCCCCAAAGCCTAAGGATCTGGAAATTTTCAAAGAGGATGATAGCCCAAACAATATTCCACAAAAGAAAGAACCGGAAAGACAATAGAAGCCGGTTGCCCCATTTCCACAAAGGTTGATTTCACCTAAACCTTTAGATAAAAATCTGGAGATTCTGGAAGTTTTCAAGCAGGTGAAGATCAACATCCCGCTGTTGGATGCAATAAAACAAATACCATCTTATGCTAAATTTTTAAAGGAATTGTGTACAATCAAAAGGAAACATAACGTTCACAATAAAGTGCTTTTGGCTGAGAATTTGAGCGCCATCATCAAACAAGAGGTGCCCCAAAAATACAAGGATCCAGGTAGTCCAACCATCTCATGCATCATAGGAGACTACCAGATTAAACAAGCCCTACTCGACTTGGGGGCAAGTGTGAATCTTATTCCATACTCGGTCTACGAACAACTTGGGTTAGGTGAATTGAAACCCACCAAAACCACACTCCAACTTGCTGATAGATCCATCCGGATACCGAGAGGAATGGTAGAGGATGTTTTAGTCCAAGTTGATAAATTCTACTACCCAGTAGATTTTATTGTCTTGGATACACATCCCGTGATAGGCACCGGTACTCAAATTTCCGTCATACTTGGACGACCGTTTCTAGCTACTTCAAACGCCATTATCAATTGTAGAAACGGACTTGTACAAATGTCCTTTGGAAATATGACCCTTGAGCTTAACATAGTTGAGTTATGCAAACAACCGCGGGAAGTTGATGATGATGTCCACGAATTAAACATGATCGAATCATTCGTGGAGGATACAGTCCCCTTATCACTATTTTCCAACCCTTTGGAGGCATGTATGGCCCACTCTCATGAGACAAATGATTACACAATACAAGAGAGGGATGCCATTCTAGATATGATGCTGGTGCTTGAGAATAAAAGATGGAGGGCCCCAATTGAACCTTTGCCTGTAAATGAGAACAAGGCCCTCCCATCCAAGATCAAGGCACCAAAACTCGACCTAAAACCATTGCCAAGTGAGCTAAAGTATGTTTATTTAGGTCGAGATGAGACATATCCAGTGGTGATTTCTTCCCACTTGGATGAGGAACAAGAGAGTAGGCTAATAGCCACTCTATTAGAGCACAAGAGTGCCATTGGATGGTCAATTGCGGATCTCAAAGGCATAGACCCTCTGATTTGTACTCACCGCATACACCTTGAGGAAAATGAAAAATCATCCCGGCAACCACAAAGACGACTAAATCCAAACATGAAGGATGTGGTTAAAGCCGAAGTGGTGAAACTACTGGATGTAGGTATCATTTACCCAATATCTGATAGCCAATGGGTGAGCCCAACTCAAGTGGTGCCTAAGAAATCCAGAATAACCATCGTAGCCAATGCCAATAATGAACTCGTACCAACTAGAGTCACTACCGGTTGGAGAATGTGCATTGACTACAGGAAGCTAAACACTGTCACGAGGAAAGACCACTTTCCCCTACCGTTTGTTGATCAGATTTTAGAACGGTTGGCCGGTCATTCCCACTTTTGCTTCCTTGATGGCTATTCAGGGTACAACCAAATAGAAATTGCCCGTGAAGACCAAGAAAAGACTACATTCACATGTCCATTCGGCACTTTCGCCTATCGACGGATGCCGTTTGGACTATGTAATGCCCCTGCCACATTTCAGCGTTGTATGATGAGCATCTTTTCTGACATGGTGGGGACCATTCTCGAAGTCTTCATGGATGATTTTTCCGTATTCGGTTGTAGCTTTGATGAGTGCCTTGAGCACTTGAAATCTGTGCTAAAAAGATGTGAAGAGAAGAACCTTGTGCTCAATTGGGAAAAGTGTCACTTCATGGTTCAAAAGGGAATTGTACTTGGTCACATCGTTTCACAAAATGGAATTGAGGTGGACAAGGCGAAAATTGATCTTATCTCTAACCTCCCACCACCCAAAAGCATACGAGATATACGGTCCTTTTTAGGACACGCAGGATTTTACAGAAGGTTCATAAAGGATTTCAGTTCACTCTCTCGCCCTTTATGTAACCTACTTCAAAAGGAAAATTCATTCGAGTGGAATGAAGAATGTCAAAAGGCCTTTAACACCCTTAAAGGTATGTTGACATGTGCCCCAATAATGCAACCACCTGATTGGAGCCTTCCTTTTGAGATTATGTGCGATGCTAGCGACTATGCTATTGGGGCCGTGTTAGGCCAAAGAAAAGATAAAAAGCCATGTGTCATCCACTATGCAAGTAAAACCCTAAACTCAGCCCAGGCAAACTACACTACCACTGAAAAGGAACTTTTAGCCGTAGTTTTTGCTTTGGAGAAGTTTAGATCCTACTTGATTGGATCCAAGATCATTATATTCACTGACCATGCCGCGCTTAAGTATTTGCTTTCTAAGAAGGATGCTAAACCACGGTTATTAAGATGGATCCTCCTACTCCAAGAATTCGACTTAGAAATACGTGATAAGAAAGGAGTAGAGAATGTAGTAGCTGACCACCTCTCTCGGCTTGTCCTCACTGATTCCCCTGAAACGACTGCAATCAATGACATGTTCCCTGATGAACAACTTTTTGCTATCTCCCAATTGCCATGGTATGCGGACATTGCTAATTATCTTGCTACAGGTACAATTCCTACATATTGGAAAAAAGCAAGATAAAGATAGATTCTTCTCGGAGGTATGAAAATTTCTATGGGACGACCCATACTTATTCAAGTATTGTCCCGATCAAATTATAAGGAGATGTGTCCCAGATGATGAGCAACAAAGTATCATCTCCTTCTGTCATTCTCAAGCATGTGGTGGCCACTTTTCGGCTAAAAAGACCACAGCGAAAATTCTGCAATGTGGGTTTTATTGGCCCACCATGTTCAAAGACACACATGAGTTTTGCAAAGCATGTGAACCTTGCCAGAAACTAGGAGGAATCTCCCGTAGAAATATGATGCCACTCAATCCCATCTTAATTTTCATAGCCATGATGTGGGCATGCGTTTAATAGGTCCTTGAATCTCTCCCAACATTGGGAAAAGGTTTCATCCTCCTTTTGAGCAAAGTTCATGATAAGGCGCTTAAGCATGTTCGTTTTGTGAGTAGGGAAGAATTTTTTAATAAATTCTCTGTGCATATCATTCCATGACCCAATTGATCTTGGCCTCAATGCATAAAGCCAACCCTTGGCTTTATCCTTAAGAGTGAAAGGGAAGAATTTAAGTCTTACTACATCATCAGTCACATTTGCAAAGTGCATGGTGGTGATTACCTCATCAAACTCCCTAAGATGTTGATAGGCACTTTCACTGTCTAAACCATGGAATTTAGGGAGAAGATTGATCACTCCCGGTTTCAAATCCACATTCCCTGCATTTGGTGGAAATACTATGCATGAGGGAGTGCTCGTTCTTGCAGGTTGTAAGAAATCACGTAAAGTCCTAGGTCGGGGAACATTCTCAACCACATTCTCCCCTGTTTCAGTTTGATTTTGAACCGGGTTAGGTTGATTTGCAGCCATACTTTCAAATAAAATTGGAGAATCTAGATGTCTCCTAACACGTGGCTCTCTATCAATGCCTTCTACTATTCCCCCTTCACTTATGAGTCGGTTATTGGAATCCCGAGCCCAATGTGGCATGCAAAACCAAAAATAAGAAACAAAAAGGAAAAAGAATTCTTCCTTCTTTTTCTTTACTCTTCTCTAAGACCGAAGCACAAGGTGTCTTGCAATGGCTAGGCCAGAAACAAAGATAGAGACCGATTTCTCCTGGTCAATAGGGGTTCAGAGAACACCCCACCCACTGAAACGACTGCAATCAATGACATGTTCCCTGATGAACAACTTTTTGCTATCTCCCAATTGCCATGGTATGCGGACATTGCTAATTATCTTGCTACAGGTACAATTCCTACATATTGGAAAAAGCAAGATAAAGATAGATTCTTCTCGGAGGTACGGAAATTTCTATGGGACGACCCATACTTATTCAAGTATTGTCCCGATCAAATCATAAGGAGATGTGTCCCAGATGATGAGCAACAAAGTATCATCTCCTTCTGTCATTCTCAAGCATGTGGTGGCCACTTTTCGGCTAAAAAGACCACAGCGAAAATTCTGCAATGTGGGTTTTATTGGCCCACCATGTTCAAAGACACACATGAGTTTTGCAAAGCATGTGAACCTTGTCAGAAACTAGGAGGAATCTCCCGTAGAAATATGATGCCACTCAATCCCATCTTAATTATCGAAATTTTTTATTGTTGGGGCATCGATTTCATGGGCCCATTCCCATCTTCTTTTGGAAATTTATACATCTTACTTGCTGTTGATTATGTTTCCAAATGGGTCGAGGCCATTCCTTGCCGGAATAATGACCATAAAACGGTCATTCAATTTTTAAAAGAAAATATTCTTTCCCGGTTTGGAACGCCTCGAGTCATCATAAGTGATGGAGGGTCTCACTTTTGCAATCGCCCTTTTTCAGCCCTAATTAAGAAATATGGAGTTACACACAAAGTGAGCACCCCCTATCACCCACAAACTAGTGGACAAGCTGAGATATCCAATAGGGAGATTAAACACATTTTAGAGAAAACGGTGAATCCCGATCGCAAGGATTGGTCACTTCGACTTACCGATGCGCTTTGGGCTTACCGTACTGCCTTTAAAACCCCTATTGGAATGTCTCCCTATAGACTTGTCTATGGGAAGGCTTGTCACTTGCCTGTGGAGTTGGAACATAAGGCGTATTGGGCTATTAAGACAATGAATTTCAATTCTGACAAGGCAAGCTCGCTACGCAAACTTCAATTAAATGAACTTGCAGAAATCCGGAATGAAGCTTATGAGAATGCGAGAATTTACAAGGACAAGACGAAGATATTCCATGATAAGAATATTCTTCGCAAGACATTCACAATCAATCAAAAAGTCCTCATGTATAATTCTCGCTTACATTTATTTCCGGAAAAATTGAGATCTCGATGGACCGGTCCCTACATTGTGCAAACTGTCTATCCGTATGGGACTGTCAAGCTATTGAATCCAAGGAACGGCAATATTTTTAAGGCAAATGGGCAGCGATTAAAGCCGTTCTTTGAAAATTTTCCTTCAGAAGGTATGTCCATACCCCTGAATGATCCTGTGTATCAGGATGATTGATCTCCTAGTCTGATGGAGGTATAGAGTAGTTAGGATTAGGATTTTGCTGCTTTTGTTTTCGTTTTCATAGGTTTGTTAGAAGGAGGAAGATTTCCAATGTTCACTCTCTCAGGTAATATCATTCCTCACTCCCTTTTATTTTCAAATTGCTCTCATGTTTTGCTCATTGCGCATCTTTTACATTGAGGACAATGCAAGATTTGGTTGGGGGGTGTAGGACCGCTTGGATGAATCCAGCATTTTGCAACATCTCAAGCAATTATGTGGAAATTTTTCAATTTTTTCAAAAATTCGAAACTCTTTTGAAAAACATTGGTTCTATGCATTCGAGTTGATATGAGCATAAGAGGAGGAGATATGAAGTGTATAAGGCTGGATGTCTGGAATTTCTCATTGCATAATGGTTTTATATGTGAACTCCCCTATTTTTGTGATTGATAGAAAATCTGAACACTTTTACACCTAGTTCACATTACACGATTTTCATGAGTTGAAGGGATTATGTGATTTATGGATTAGCTAGACTTTGAATTAAGGTATTGAGCAATCAGGCCGGGGTACTTTGTCCATCCTTGTCCATGGGAAAATAATGAAAGATATGGATTTTTAAAAATCCTATCTAATTTAAAAAGAAAAAGGAAAAGGAAGGATGAAATTGGGAATGTGGAAAAACGGTGGAAAATTTCGATTAGGGCTACCTACTACCAACCGGGGGATGGTCTACCCGTAACCAAAGCCGGAAATGGGACGTAGTGTGAAAGTCGTCGGAAGGACGGTAAGGCAAATTCCTGTCATTGGCTTGATGTGGCTCTATGTACCTTGAGTTCAATAGTCTAGTTGATCTATGAAGAAGATAATCCTAGAAAGTCGTGGAATGAATTTTCACTACCCACACTAGGATGAATTTGTTCAAGTTCCTCTATTTGTCAACCAATCAGTGGGAATCTCATATGAATGCCTATTATGCCTTGAGGATTTACGGTTCCAACCTTTGACGCCTAATCTTTCTAAATCTTACACTTATGAACCTTGGAATGTATAGAAGGATGGTTTCTGAAAGAGAGTTGAGTTTTTGAAGAATGAGATTAGCTTCACGCATGTTTTGCTCGGGACTAGCAAAATGCTGGTTGGGGGGTGTGTTGAGCTCTTAATTGTGCATATTCTAACCCCAATTCATCACTCATTGTGCAAGGTTTGTATGGTTTGTAAGCTAATTCAATGCATGTTTTGTGACTACAGGATTGAGGGTGAACTTTACTCAATTGAAGACATAAAGAGCTCACTTAGGATCATTCTGATGAAGAATGTTTGAGGACCAAAGAAGAAAAGAAAGAAAGAACCAAAGCAGAGAAGAAAGCAGATGAAAGAAAAGAAGAAAATAAGAAGAAAATGAAGCTGACCGGTCGTGACCGGTCGGCCAAGGATGCCAGACCGGTCAGTGACCGGTCAGCCATGTATGTTGGGCACTACTGAAGAGGACCGACCGGTCATGACCGGTCGGTCATTGTTGCTGGAAAAGTACTGAACGTGTCCGACCGGTCATGACCGGTTGGACATGCTTGCTGGACCAAGGATGAATAGGCCCGACCGGTCATGACCGGTCGGAGATGCTTGCTGGAGTGTTTTCACTTGAGGCCGACCGGTCTTGACCGGTCGGCCATGCGTACTGAGTTAGAACTTTCTAATTTCTTCCCGAAATTCTCTGCGCTGCGTAAGTGTTACGCAAATTTCCGATTCTTCCGACGTTGTGGAGCCTCCAGACTATAAGAGGACACCTAGGGATCGTTCCTAGGGCATCCTAGAAGGGTTCAAGCGAGGTTGGAGGCTGTGGAAGTGAAGATTGGAGTTTCACAACTCCTTTTGGTTTGCTTTGTTGTTTTCATGCTTTTTGTAGTTGTTTCATGTTTCCTTGGATCATGAGCAGCTAAACCTCTTAGCTAGGGCTAAGAGGTGAAGCTTGTAGTGAATCCAAGATGTTTTAATTCGTAGTTAAGTGGTTTTAGTTTGGAATTCATGATTATGAACTAAGGTTTGAAGTTTATACAAGTTTTTAAGTAATTTTTCTTAGTCTTGTGATGACTCATGGATGTTTGGATGAATTACTTAGCTTCTTATCTCGTTTGCAACGGTCTAGACCTGTATGATCCGAGGAATCGGAGTGCGCTCTAGTACTAAGCTCTTCATAAGGGGACTTCAGGCCAAAGTTCTATTTTAGTTGATTTTCTGGAATATGTAAGGACTGTGCTGGTGATTTGAATCTAGTTCAAATCCTAATCTAACCTTGTCTTGTGAGAGGACTTGGGGATGGTTATGATGGAAAACTGGACCTATAGGAAAGGGGAATGACCTATGCAATTGAGCATGCTCAGCTCAGCCTAGATTGAGTGAATCTTATGCATAGAACTTACATATTACAGATTGTTTGGTTTAGCAGTTTTATCATCCGACTGGACGGACAGGAATGTCGATTCTAGTTGAGAGAATAAGAAACCACAGCGGATTGAACATCAAGGATTGCTACAAGTGGATCCTTGATACCCTAGTGCCCTCTTACAATTAATTACTTTCAATTTAATTTAGCTTTTGTTACTCACATCAACTTCATACAACAATCTGATTAGTAGACTTCAATAGACACTTGTGGATGAATTTGTGAGATCCTACATAGTCCCTGTGGATCGACCTCGGTCTTACCGAGTTTATTACTACATCGCAACCCTACACTTGGGGAAGCGAACACACCACATGCGCTTGCTCTATTTCTCCTCGCCGGATGCCTTGGCCGGAGTGGATTCCCTCGTCGGAAACCCTCGTCGGAAAGGGATTTCCTCGCCGGAATCCCAAGTTCAGGGAGAAATCCTGAAAATTTCTAAGTGTTGGGCACATGCGCTTGACACTGTTTCCTGCCACATGCGCTTGACATTGTTTTCTGTCACATGCGCCGGCTCTTCTGGCTGGAAAATCATGAATTTTCTCTAAGTCTGGGAAGCACATGTGCCCACTCTTTGGGTTCAGGTGCATGTGCACTACCACATGCTCTCGGAACACCCCTCCTTCATCTATTTTCCATGTGAAATTGTCACATGCGCCCGGAAATTGTCACATGCGCCTGAGAGATAGGCACATGCGCCCAACCCGCCACCACATGCGCTCATCATCTATTGAATGGCCACATGCGCCTGCACCATCCCCTCCATGCGCCTGGACGCTAATGGGAGGGGTGGACCTTCCGTCGCGCGGCCCACCTTCGTCCAGGATCGAATTTTGATGAAACCGCCTCTCCCGGATGCGTCTCGATGAGATCTATCCATCCACCGGATCAGATTCTTCAATGGTTAATGATAAGTGGCCCAAATCATTGTTTTGCTCCAAAATGACCAACACTGTGACAATTTGGCAGCTCCGGAAATCCTTCCGAAAGAGCCGAAAACGGCCGAAAACGAGAAGAATCGGGCAGAATTGGACCGAGCCCGAGAGGGAGACTTTTCTTCTAAATGACATGATAAACCATAATCATGCACCACGACGAGGTTACCCGATCTCAGGACCCTTGAATACCCTAATCAAGTGGTCATCAGGCTCGCTACTTAGTCATTTCAGCCCCGGGAAGTGCCCTGTTGGCCCGAAAATTGACTTCTGCTAAGCAAATCGAAACGCGATCGCACCACGATCTTCGTGGACATAAATCACCCTTGTTCCAAGATGGTCATCGATAATATTCACCGATTTCCCTGATTAGACCGCAAACAGGTCCACTATTTAGACATTTTCAGCCCTGGGAAGTGCCCTGTTAGCCTGGAGATCGACTTCTGCTAAGCAAATCGAAACGCGATTGCACCGCGATCTTCATGGACGTAATCCTCCCCTGTTCAAAGACGGTTATCGATAATAATCACCGATTTCTCTGAACAGACCGCAAACAGGTCCACTATTTAGTCATTTTCAGCCCTGGGAAGTGCCCTGTTGGCTTGAAAATTGACTAATGCCAAATGAAATCAACCGCGATCTCAAAGACGCCGAGGCAAAGCTAAAGTACTCAGGCTATCCAACAGACGAGTTAAGCATTTACGGGACACTGATCCCCATCATTCATAAGAAATTGGCATGAACAGGAGTCCATCGGACTCTATACTTATTCACTCGCAGGCATCGAAAATAGCCGATCCAGCCCATTGACTTTGGATCCTCAAAAGATCTTGGCTCGATAAAGCCTATTTGATCCCAAACAGATCATTGAAAATACTCAGAAGAAAGAATATTCTCGAAGACGAGTCGCTCGACTCCAGAAGAAATACGTTTACTTTACTGTACAAAGCTCTATTCATCCCGGATAAAGGTCCGAGGCTAAACCTAAGGGGTTATGGTTACCACGAGAAACCACAAACAAAGAGTTCAAACTAAGCTTGAAACATCCTGCTATGGATTGCCACTATGAAAAAGGCAGTCGATGCCCTACCCATCGACAACGGGTCCGTCGGTTGAGCTGATGAGGTAGTTATGGATTGCTTTCCTATGGTCACCTGTTCACAGTAACAGGCTCGGGCTTTAGGCTATGCCGACCAACATTTCGATGTTCGTGTATTCCAGCGGTCACTTGTTTATAGTAACAGGCACGGGCCCAGAGTTGCACCACTCGATTAAAAACCTCGTTTGGGAACGTTGTGGAGTGCTCTCCTAAGGTCACCGGGCATAAAAGTACGGGCGCGGGCCTTGGGTTATGCCGACCAACATTCGAGGATCGTGTATTCCAGCGGTCACCTGTTCACAGTAACAGGCGCGGGCCCAGAGTTGCACCACTCGAATCCTGACAGTCTCTCAACCCAGACAATCCGAAAGAAAATGGGACATAGACATCCAGCATGTCTAATAAATGTGGCTCAGTCCATAACAAGAAAACAAAGGTCTATACGACCGTGAACTCAAGACCATAATCCCCGACGGATTAGTCTTTTACCTTCCAATCAAGGGTGATCAACCATTGATGTAATTAAAGGCTCGTGACCAGTATCACAGCCTGGAATGTAAAAGATCTCAGAATCTCTGGAATAAAATTCGCCTTGCGATATCTCTCTCTTGTGTACACTTTGTGATTGCTTATGATTGTCTATGAATGTCTCTATACTCAGAATTCCCCCAGAATAAAAGAAACACAGAAAAAAAGGACTAACAAACTGGCGACTCTGCTGGGGATTATTCAATACCAGAATCTCTGGTTATTTCTGAGTAAATAGACATTCTGCGATAAATCATTTGCAGACACTAATGTGTACGTAAGAAAGGTTACCGCAAGGAGAAATGTTCGGCGCCTTCACGGGCGCCAAACTGGCGACTCTCAATGGGAACGTTCTTCCCTTCATCTTTAAGGCAAAAGAATTTTGAAGCTTTGCATAGCATGCATGTAGTTTGTACTTGTATATTTCTGTCTATCCATTGTCAAGCCGTATCGCGATTGGTAAGGTCGCGTCCCCTCTCTTTTCCAAGCGCGCGGAATATTCTAATGCGTATATGACTGTGCATAGCGATAGAGAGAGAGAGAGAGAAAGAAAGACAGAAAAGAACCAACCAAATGGCGTCTACAATGATCTTCTTAGCATCCGAAGGATTCTACTTCCCCCATTTGGCAGCAACCTTTTAAGCCGGATGGCAGGTTGTGCAGAAGCGTAGGGTAGTCAAGAGGACTGAGAACAAGAAGGTTGTTCCAGCTAAAACAAAGATGACGGCAAGGGTACAGGGCAGAACAGAGAGACGGTGGAAGCCAGTCTACAAGGGCGACGCCCGCAACTCTAGGAAAACTACCATGTCAGCCAGGCCAGAGTTCTCCTTCGCCGATATCGACTTCCCAGCGATACCGAAGATAGCACTGTCAGCCAAGATACCGAACAGATCTGCTGTTCAACAGTCGACTAAGACGACGATGAAGACAATTCCTACTGAAGCCGCCGTGATCAAGACGAGGCCGCAGCGAGCGCAAGTAATGATGGTGCAGGTCACCGAAGGAGAGGCGAGTGAGCGATACCCAGAGTTGCCTCCAATCCAAGAACAGATAGATGAGATTATCCAGGTCCAAGAGGACACAGCCAGAGAGATGAGAGAGATGAAAGAAGCACTGTTGGCTCTAGTTGCCCAGGGGGTAAACAGAAGCCCCGCTGTACCTACTTGACAGTCTGTGGAGGAATGCCAGGGGGCAGCAGGAGAACCAGCTACCGCCGAACCACAAGCTCGCTCGAGAAACGTTGTGTTCGGACGTGTACTGCCACTGCCGTCTCAATCCACGAGAGAAGAACTATCTCAGACAGTTACGGACCTGATGCGTCAGGAAAGAGAAAAGGAGAAGAGAGGAAAATATGTATACCGGGTGCCGTACTTACCCGAGGTCGACGACCTCCCATTTCCCAACAATTTCAAGCATCCGGACTTCCCCAGATTCGATGGCAGAGGATCGCCAGAGGAACACATGGCTCAATTCATGACAATGATGGGCAACCTGTCAACAATTCCCCAGTACTCTCTCAGATTGTTTGGCTTGACGCTCACGAGCAAGGCATTCCAGTGGTACATGTCACTGCTCGCAGGGTCAGTCAAATCCTGGGAGCAGATGCAGGACCTCTTCATCTCCAAATTCTTCTCTACTGAGCGAGAGGTCTCACTGACAGATTTAGCCTTGGTTCGTCAAAGGCAGGGAGAGTCAGTCGAGAAGTTCATTGACAGGTGGGGGACTATAGCAGCACAGTGCCGGGAACTGCCCAGCGAATCTGAGCGAGTCAAGATGTGCATGCAGGCCATGGATGCGATGATTTCATTTGGCTTATTTGGACACAACTTCTTGACGTTCCGAGACCTAGCTACGAAAGCCCACCTGGTGGAAGGAACCGCGTTCAGAGCATAGTTCAAGGCAGAGAAGCCCAGGAGAGAAGCCGGAAGGATGATAACCTCTAACTACGTCGATAAAGGAAACGGTTCAAATGACAGGAAACGCCCAAACACCAAGCATAGAGTCGAGGCCAGGCCAGTAACCACAACTCAAGACAAAGGCAAGAGTTTTCAGAGACCGCGACATCTTATGGTAGAAGAGTGTAATCGAGCAAACAGACCTTATACCTTCGACATGGAAGATCTGGTTCCTATCGTGGAACAGCTGGTTGAAGAAAGGTTGATAAGATTGCCAGAATGCACGCGCCCAGAGGAAGCGAAGATGGTCGATCATCCCAACTACTGCAGGTATCATCGTGTGACCAGCCACAAGACTGAAGACTGCTTTTTCCTAAAAGGAAAGATTCAACGGATGATTAACGATGGCACCATCAATATGAAGGCGGAAGAGGCGAGCCGGAACACTGTGACAGTGGTGTCTGCCCTCCCTGTGGTAATTCAAATTCCAATGGTGAATCCATTCCCAGAACCGGAAGAGCCATGGACACTTGTGAGCAGCAAGAAGAGGCTAGAGAACAAAAGAAGACTCCTGAAGAAAGAGAGGAAGATGAAGAACAGAATGAGAAGAAGAAATGTTGGACAAGAACAGCCACGCGCACAGCCCATTCAATGCGCCATGGTCTCAGTGGTCGCTCAACCAGGGGCCAGTGACAAGGACCAAGTTCTAGAGAAAGGAGAAGTCAATGTAGTGGCTCTGCGGTCAGGAAAGCAGGTCGTACAGAGAGAATTTTCGAGGCGACCGGACCCTAGAAGAACAAATGTGGTTATAGGTGAGCCATTAGGGACACCTCGAGAAAAAGAACCGACAGAAGCAGTCAATGAGCCAGTAGCTGACCAGCGAGATCACGCTCGAGATAAGGCACCGGTGATTTATGATGTGGTGTCTCATCTGAAGAAGGTTCCGGCCCGACTCAGCATCTACGATGCCCTGTGCCTTTCAAAGAAATATTGGGAAATGTTGCTCAATGCATTGCTCGATCAAGAAGCCTATGAGGTCATGATGGCAGAGATCGAGTCAGGGATGGAAGAAATGAAGATAACGGGAACTGAGGGTCGACCCGCAGAACAGGTCATGCAGATCGATCGATCGTCCATGATCACATTCTCTGAAGAAGACAGAACGATCAGCTTGACGGACCACAACCGCCAGTTGATGGTGACAGGCCTCATCCGAGACATAGAGGTCGGAAGATGCATGCTAGACGACGGATCCACTATGAATATTATGTCTCTGAAGACATTGCAGCAGTTGGGTTTCAGACAGACAGCACTTCGCCCAAGCGCCATGGTTATCCAAGGGTTCAATCAGGACGGCCAGCGTGTCCTAGGGTCCATTACTGTCATGCTATAGATAGAAGAATTGAGCACCAAAGTCACCTGTCAGGTGATCGATGCGATGACGACATACAATGTCTTATTGGGACGACCGTGGCTTCATCAATACGGTGTCATTCCCTAGACGTACCATCGATGCTTCAAGTACAATAGGGATGGCGTCCAGTATAGAGTGGCGGCAGACCCGAGGCCGTACTCCATCACTGAATCCTTCCTGGCAGATGCACAATATTATCAGGAGAGCGAGGGGGCCGAGACCGCCAGAAAAGCCAACAAACCGACAGAGGTGGCATAGGGGGCAGAACCCCAAGGCGAGAATCCAAGACAAGCAAACGAAGCTCCGCGAGTGGTCGTTGAAGCGACAAGGGCTTACGGAGGAAATCCATTGCAAAGGAAGAAGTTTTACCTGATCTCGAAGCACCTCCGAAAGGAAGGGCAGTCAGTGTTGAAACAGATGACAAGCCAACAGATGAGCGTGTTACAGTCCAGCTTCAATATGCCGATGCCAAAGGTTAAGAGGATTCGTCCCTTCCCTAAAGCTCCAAGCCAGTTCTGCATGCCGCCGACAATGGGAGCCAGGCATGAGATAAGGTTTCAGGCTGGACTCCACAATCCGTTGCAGATCGAAGAGAACGCGAAGAGAACGCCAGTAGAGACACCGCCCATTGAAGAAGAAAGATATAGCAAGGCTAGTAGGAATATCATGAGAAACATGGGGTTCATTTGTTCAGAACCGCCAGCTCGGAAAGGCATTCTAGCACCCTTCGAAGTAAAGACGAAGGTATACAGAGGAAAAGAAGCCCTGGGACAGGATGTGACATCAGGCATATTAACATGGTGACAATTAGTCCCATGGAAGAGGTGAGGCCCGCTGGACCGAATGAAGTCATACAGCCGAGTGCCGCACTAGAGCAGATCGAAGATGGAGGTCAGCCCACGATAGATGAGCTACAAGAAGTCAATCTGGGGACCACCGAAGAGCCGAGGAATACTTATATCAGTAAGAACATTCCAGAAGAAGAGAGGGAGAGCTACATTCAACTCCTGAAAGAGAATAGAGACGTGTTTACATGGACCTATACTGAAATGCCAGGACTGAACCCGGCAATCGCGATGCATAAGTTGAATATTGCAAAGGAGAAGAGGTCAGTCAAACAGCCACAGAGGCGCTTCCATCCTGACATCGTCCCGAAGATAGAAGAAGAGGTGAAGAAGCTGCTTCAAGCTGGGTTTATCAGGGAAGTTCAGTATCCCAAATGGATCTCAAACATAGTGCCTGTAAAGAAGAAGAGCGGCCAGATCTGGGCGTGCGTTGATTTCCACAACCTGAACGAGGCTTGTCCTAAAGATGACTTTCCTCTACCCATCCCAGAGCTCCTGATCTATAGCACATCAGCATATACAACAATGTCCTTTATAGACGGCTACTTGTTCGCTCGCCTCAAGTGTAAGGCTGCGATGTAGTAATAAAACTCGGTAAGACCGAGGTCAATCCACAGGGAAAGAGAAACAATTTCAAACTACTCCAGCAACTCAATTTTGCAAGAATATCAGATTCAATTTGGTAATTAACTAAAACAGCAACTTTAATAGAAAATCAGTGGTTTAAAGTACTAAGGCATTCAAGGATCCACTTGTAGCAATCCCATGTCAATTCAATCAATCCAAGTATAGAACACAACTAGATTTGAAGTCCTATCCCTCATCTAGTTGGAAAATAAAGCATTCACACACAATCAATCCAAATCAAGTTGAACTTCCAAGTTCTAGTCCATTCAATCAATATAGAATTCAAAACCATAGCCTGCGGAGTAACAGCCATGCCTATGGACTATGGCCTGCTCAAGGGTTACTATAATTCGAATCTAAACAAGCATTATATGATAATCTCAGAGAATTGCAAGGAATTCATGTCCGGAGCACATGAACTCTCATAAAACATCTCAAACTACCACTTTAAGAAACTAGAACATGAGAAAAATCCAAACTTGAATTGAAATTTCTTGAATTAAACTGAATCCAACATGGAATTGGCTACAAGCTTCACCTCTCAGCCTTAGCTGAGAGGTTCTAGCCGAGCATATTCATGCTACAACTAAAAAACTCTTAATGAAAACATAAAACTAGAAAAACCGGAAATAGGAGAGTTGCAGACGCTCCACGACAGCTTCCCTTCCTTAGAACCACGTCCCTTAGCTTCTCTGATGACCTAGGAAGAGCCCCTAGGTGTCCTTTTATAGTAAGAAAGCTCCCTTGCGTCGGAAACATCCAGAATCTGCGAAAGGTTACACAGTGCGCAGCAGTTTTCGGAGTCCCGATTTAGAAAGGACTCTATTTACGCAGAGCCGACCGGTCTAGACTGGTCGGACTGGTCTTTTAAACAGTCCAGGGAGTACAGCCGACCGGTCAAGACCGGTCGGACTGACCTGCCAGCAGTCCAGTGAGCTTAGCAGACCGGTCAAGACCGGTCGGTCTCTCTTCAATACGTCCAGTGTACATGGCCGACCGGTCAAGGCCGATCGGTCTGGTCTTCATGTTAATCAGCGTGCGTGGCCGACCGGTCAAGACCGGTCTGGCTCATTTGGCTGACCGGTCAAGACCGGTCGGACCCTCTTCAACTTGTTCTTCTTTCTTTCTTTTCTCCTCTTTTTTCCTTCTTTCTCTTCTCCTTGCTTTCTTCTTTCTTTGGTCCTCTTTCATCCTTCATCCAATGGCTCCAAAGGCTTTCTTTTAATCCCTAATTGAATGAAGTCCGCTCTCATCCCCTGTAATCACAAAACATGTTTTAGATGGGCCTTTAAATCATGAAAATCATGCAAACCATGTCATGTAATGGGCAATGCAATGTATAAATTGGAGGTTCAACACACCCCCCAACCAGCTTTTTGCTAGTCCCGAGCAAAACATGCGTGAAACAATTTCAAACCTCCAAACCCAACTCTCTTCCAGAAAACATGTTTCTATCCACTCCAAGATGTACAAGTGTAAGATTTGGAAAAATTAGGTGATAGAAGCTGAAACCTTGGACTCTCAAAATATAAGAGGTGTCTACATGAAATTCCCGCTGATTGATTGATAAATAGAACAACTCGAACAAATTCAACCTAGTGTGCATAGTGAAAGTTCATCTTATGAGTTCCTGGGATCATCTTCTTCATAGATTAAGTAAACCAAGGAATTTAAGGTGCACAGGGCAGCAACAAACCTATGACAGGAATTTGCCTTACCGTCCTTCCGACGGCTTTCACACTACGTCCCATTTCCGGCTTTGGTTACGGTTCGACCATCCCCCGGTTGGTAATAGGTAGCCCTTTTCGAAAATTTCCACCATTTTTCTTTCCTTCCCGATTTCATCCTTTCTTTCCTTTTTCTTTTATATTAGATAGGATTTTTAGAAATTCATATCTTCTGTTATTTTCCCATGGACAAGGATGGACAAAATACCCCGGCTTGGCTGCTCAACACCTTTAAATCAAAGTCTAGCTAATCCACAAATCACATAAACCTGTCAACTCATGAGAATCGTGTAATGTGAACTTAGTGTAAAGGTGTTCAAATTTTCTATCAATCACAACAATAGGGAAACTAACATATAAAACCATTATGTTGGGAGAAATTCAAGACCTACAACATCACACACTTCGTATCTCCTCTTCTTATACTCAAAGCATCTCAAATGTATAGAAACAAGATTTTCTAAAAGAGTTTTGAGATGTTAGAAAATTCGAAAAAAAAATTTGCGCATATGAAGCTCGAAATGTTGCAATATGCTAGATGAGGAATCTCATCTCACCCCCCAACCAAATCTTGCATTGTCCTCAATGTAAAAGATATGCAATTAGCATGGACATGAGAGCAATGGTAAACGAGGAGAGAGTGAAAAACAATAGTACCTGAGAGAGCGATCATGGAAGTCTCCAACCCAACAACTAAAACCTACTAAAATAGTAAAACTAAAGAAAACCTACCTATGCTATACCTCCATCAGACTAGGAGATCAATCATCCTGATAGACAGGATCATTCAGAGTGATGGACATGTCCTCTGAATCAAATTTCTCAAGGCGTTGTCCATTAACTTTAAAACAGTTACCATTTGCTGCATTTTCAATCTCAAAAGCCCCATGAGGAAAAATTTCTTTGATAATATATGGGCCGGTCCATCGAGATCGTAATTTTCTCGAAAAAAGATGAAGTCGGGAATTATACAAGAGTACTTTCTGACCTTCATGGAAAGATTTCCTGAAGATGTGTTTGTCATGGAAAGCCTTCATTTTACTCTTGTAAATTCTCGAGTTCTCATATGCATCGTTCCAGATTTCATCAAACTCATTTAATTGGAGTTTGCGAAGCGAGCTAGCCTTGTCCATGTCAAAATTTAAAGCCCGAATTGCCCAATGGCTTTGTGTTCTATTTCCACAGGCAAGTGGCAAGCTTTCCCATAGACAAGTTTATAAGGGGACATTCCAATGGGTGTCTTGTAGGCGGTACGGTGAGCCCAAAGTGCATCATCTAATCTTAGTGACCAATCCTTGCGATCCGGCCTCACTGTCTCTTCCAAAATCTGCTTGATTTCTCTATTGGAGATTTCAGCTTGCCCACTTGTTTGTGAGTGGTATGGGGTACTCACTTTGTGCCTAATACCATATTTCTTCATTAAAGTTTCGAAAGGTCTATTGCAAAAGTGAGAACCACCATCACTAATGATGGCTCGAGGCGTCCCAAATCTAGAAAGTATGTTTTCTTTGAGGAACTTGAGAACCGTACGATGATCATTGGTTCTACATGGGATAGCCTCTATCCATTTAGACACATAGTCTACGGCAAGCAGAATATAGACATGTCCAAAAGATGAGGGGAATGGTCCCATGAAATCGATGCCCCAACAGTCAAAGACTTCAAGATGTTGAATTGGGGTGAGAGGCATCATATTTCGACGGGATAATCCTCCAAACTTCTGGCAGCGCTTGCATGCTTTGCAAAACTCGTGGGCCAATAAAAACCACACTGCAGAATTTTCGCAGTTGTTTTCTTGGCTGAAAAATGACCCCCACATGCTTGATCATGACAAAAGGAGATGACTAAATTATGTTCATCATCGGGGACGCATCTCCTTATAATTTGGTCTGGGCAGTATTTAAACAATAGAGGTTCATCCCAGAAAAATCTGCGCACTTTCCTTAGAAATTTACGTTTGTCCTGCGCAGTCCAATGAATCGGCATCGCACCTGTGGAAAGATAATTGGCTATATCAACGTACCATGGTGGATGTATAGCAACAAAGAGTTGCTCATCAGGGAATGAGTCCTCAATAGGTGACTCGTCAATGGTATTTGGTAGGACTAGGCGGGATAGATGATCCGCCACCACATTTTCTATCCCCTTCTTGTCTTTGATCTCCAAGTCGAATTCTTGAAGGAGTAGGATCCATCTAAGCAAACGAGGCTTAGCATCCTTCTTAGAAAGAAGGTGTTTCAGCGCCGCATGATCCGTATAAACAATAACTTTGGATCCTATTAAGTATGGCCTGAATTTGTCCAAGGCAAAAATGACAGCTAGGAGCTCTTTCTCCGTAGTCGAATAATTAACTTGGGCGGGATTCAAGGTCCTACTTGCGTAGTAGATAACATGGGGCTTCTTATCCTTTTTTTGGCTTAACACCGCCCCAATAGCAAAGTCGCTCACATCGCACATCAACTCAAAAGGATTGGACCAATCTGGTGGTTGCATGATAGGAGCGATTGTCAACATGTCTTTTAGCTTTGAAAAAGCTAATTGACATTCAGCACCCCACTCAAATTGGTTCTCCTTTTGTAGAAGGTTACATAAAGGCCTTGAGATATGACTAAAATCCTTTATAAATCTTCTATAGAAACCGGCGTGTCCAAGGAAGGACCGCACATCGCGTATGCTTTTGGGTTGTGGTAGGTTGGAAATTATGTCAATTTTTGCCCGGTCTACCTCTATTCCATTGGACGAGATGATATGTCCAAGGACTATTCCTCTTTGTACCATGAAATGACACTTTTCCCAGTTTAATACAAGTTTCTTTTCCTCACACCTCATCAAGACCAACTTCAAGTGCTTGAGGCACTCATCAAACGTACAACCAAAAACAGAAAAGTCGTCCATGAACACCTCAAGAAACTCACCCACCATGTCCGAGAAAATACTCAACGTGCATCGTTGGAATGTGGCAGGTGCATTACATAACCCGAATGGCATCCTTCGGTAAGCGAAGGTGCCAAATAGGCATGTAAATGTGGTTTTCTCTTGATCCTCTGGAGATATCTCAATTTGGTTGTATCCGGAATAGCCATCTAGGAAGCAATAATAAGAATGGCCCGCCAACCTCTCCAAAATTTGATCCATAAATGGGAGAGGGAAGTGGTCTTTCCTAGTAACCGTGTTGAGCTTTCTATAATCAATGCACATACGCCAATCGGTGGTCACCCTAGTCGGTATAAGCTCGTTGTTAGCGTTTTCAATGATGGTAATACCGGATTTCTTGGGGACAACTTGGGTAGGACTCACCCATTGGCTATCTGAGATGGGGTAGATAATACCCACATCCAATAGTTTTAACACCTCGGCTTTGACAACCTCCATCATGTTTGGATTTAGCCGTCTTTGAGGTTGTCTAGTCATTTTTGCATTTTCTTCAAGGTGTATCCGGTGAGTGCAAACCGAAGGATCTATCCCTTTGAGATCCGCTATTTTCCAACCTATGGCTTCCCTATGTTCTTTGAGTAACTCAATCAACTTGAGCTCTTGGTCTTTCTCTAGGTGGGAGGCAATGACAACTGGGAACGTTTCCTCTTGACCCAAATATACGTATTTAAGCTCGGATGGCAATGGTTTAAGGTCAAGCTTCAGTGGTTTGATGTTAGACGGTAGAGGCCTTGATGTGGTTGGTGGCAATTTTTCAAAATGGGGCCTCCACCGGCTAGTATCAACTACCGGTCTTTCTATATTTAATGCCTGCACAATTTCACTAATGATGGGGTCTTCAGAATCCATGAAATGTGCTAAGCATGTCTCCAAGCTTTCTAGTGGTTCAAGTTGGAGGAGTTCTTCTTCTTCAAAAGTTTCAAGCATGTTTACCTCGAAGAACTCATCATCATCGACATCCCTATGTCTTTTGCCCAAGTGAAACACATTTACCTCTAGTGTCATGTTTCCAAAAGATAGTTGCATCACCCCATTCCGGCAATTGATGATTGTGTTTGATGTGGCAAGGAATGGGCGGCCTAATATTACCGGTATTTGAGTGCTAGCATCTAAAACCAGTTGTGTGTCCAAGACGATAAAGTCTACCGGGTAGTAGAATTTGTCAACTTGGACTAGAACATCCTCAACTATCCCCCTCGGTACACGGATAGATCTATCAGCGAGTTGCAACGTGGTTTTGGTGGGTTTTAATTCACCAAGACCCAATTGCTCATATACTGAGTATGGGATCAAGTTCACACTCGCCCCCAAATCTAACAAGGCACACTCAATCCGATAGTCCCCAATGATACATGAGACGGTGGGACTACCGGGATCTTTGAATTTTGGGGGGGGGGCTTTTGAGTGAGGATGGCACTCACTTGCTCAGTTAAGAAGGCCTTTTGCTGCACATTATATTTGCGTTTTGTTGTGCATAGGTCTTTTAGAAACTCGGCATAAGAGGGGATTTGTTTGATGGCATCAAGCAAAGGGATATTAATCTTGACTTGTCTGAAAATCTCTAGAATATCATGAGAATTTGGGAGAGATTTTGGGGCAACCAACCTTGAAGGGAGTGGTGCTACGGGCTTGTAAATGCGTTCCGGTTGTTGTGGGGCTAAGTTAGATCCATCTTCATCATTAGGCTCATCGGCCTTCACCGGAATAGTTTTATCAATTTGTTTACCACTTCTAAGGGTGGTGATGGATTTGGCTTGCTCCATGTTTTGGTTGGAAGGATTAGGGATGCTTATTTCATGTACTTGCTTTGGATTGGGCTGAGGTTGGGCCAGAAAGGTCCCTTCCCTAGCATTCAAGCGTCCCTTAATCTCATCAACCGAGACTTTAAGCTCTTGGAACAATTGCTGATTCGTTTGATTGATTTGCGTTTGCCCTTGTATAAACGCCTTCAAGGTATCCTCCATTGAGAATTGAGGTGGGGCCATATTTTGCATGGGTGGCCCTCTTTGAGAGTTGGTAGGATTGCCAGTAGGAGCATTCTTCCAACTAAAATTTGGGTGGTTCTTCCAACTCTCATTGTACGTGTTACCTACCGGTCCATTGAAAGGCCGTTGATAACCATATGTGGCATTAGCGTGTTCATGTAATACCTCTTGAAATGCAGGAATTGTGGGACAATCTTGCGTAGCGTGTAAATCGGTGAGGCAAATCCCACATATGGTTTCAACAGCTTCATTGGACTTGGGAACTCCACTTTTACTAAGTTCCATGGCCTCAACCTTCCTTGTGAGGTTGGCTATCCTTGCATTCACATCGTCTTCCTCCTTAAGGACATAGATCCCTCCTTTCTCTTGAGTGGGCTTGGAGTTATTGGGTTTATCCGATGTATCCCAAGATTGGGCATTTTCAGCCAACATGTCCAAGTAACTCCAAGCCTCATCTGGATTTTTACTCATAAACTTGCCATTGCACATCATCTCCACAAATTGGCGCATATTGGTACTTAATCCATCATTGAAAAAATTTATAATTCGCCAACTCTCATAGCCATGATGTGGGCAAGCAAGCAGGAGATCTTTAAATCTTTCCCAACATTGAAAGAAAGATTCACCTTCTTTAGCCGAGAAATTCATTATGGCGCTTCGAAGGGTGTTCGTTTTATGAGCGGGGAAGAACTTTTTCAAGAATTCCCGGTTCATCTCAACCCATGACCCAATCGAATGTGGTATAAGAGAGTGAAGCCAATCTTTGGCTCTTTCTTTCAAAGTGAAGGGAAAAAGTTTAAGTCTGATAGTATCCTCGGAAACATTGGTGTAATGCAAGGTGGCCAACACTTCTTCGAATTCTTTCAAGTGTAAGTATGGGCGGTCAGAGTCTAGCCCATGAAACTTTGGTAAGAGTTGAATTACACCCGGTTTTATGTCAAAGTTTCCACCGTTTGCTGGTAGAACCACGCAAGAGGGTGTAATTGCTCGGGCAGGTTGTAGGTAGTCCCGTAGTGATCTCATTGGAGGAACATTATGTACCTCATTCTCTCCTACTCCTTCCTGATTTGCGTTTGTAGTTGGAGTGGGGGGGAGGATTCCTTAAAGGTGTTTGTTCCATACTCCCCAAACTTTCACAATGCTCTTGATAATTTCGGACTCCTCTATGAACTGACAATGGTCCAACTAGACCACCTTCAGATTGGAGACGATTTGAGTGGTTACGTTCCCAACGGGACATAAACCACTCAACCAAAGACTAAAACTAATCCTAAATCCTAGAAAACTGAAATCTAAAAAAAATTCTGAAAAAGAAACTAAGTTAGAAAGGTATCACCTGATGCGCTTGAACTAGAGAAGATTTCGTACAAAACAGAAAAATTTGTTAGTTCTAAGAAAATCAGAAAAACCTATCTACTTCTACTTCTACAGCCACTGAACTATTTGAAAACCGTTATCTAAATCCCCGGCAACGGCGCCAAAAACTTGTTCGCTCGCCTCAAGTGTAAGGCTGTGATGTAGTAATAAAACTCGGTAAGACCGAGGTCGATCCACAGGGAAAGAGAAACAATTTCAAACTACTCCAGCAACTCAATTTTAGATTCAATTTGGTAATTAACTAAAACAGCAACTTTAATAGAAAATCAGTGGTTTAAAGTACTAAGGCATTCAATGATCCACTTGTAGCTATCCCATGTCAATTCAATCAATCCAAGTATAGAACACAACTAGATTTGAAGTCCTATCTCTCATCTAGTTGGAAAATAAAGCATTCACACACAATCAATCCAAATCAAGTTGAACTTCCAAGTTCTAGTCCATTCAATCAATATAGAATTCAAAACCATAGCCTGCGGAGTAACAGCCATGCCTATGGACTATGGCCTGCTCAAGGGTTACTATAATTCGAATCTAAACAAGCATTATATGATAATCTCAGAGAATTGCAAGGAATTCATGTCCGGAGCACATGAATTCTCATAAAACATCTCAAACTACCACTTTAAGAAACTAGAACATGAGAAAAATCCAAACTTGAATTGAAATTTCTTGAATTAAACTGAATCCAACATGGAATTGGCTACAAGCTTTACCTCTCAGCCTTAGCTGAGAGGTTCTATCCAAGCATATTCATGCTACAACTAAAAAACTCTTAATGAAAACATAAAACTAGAAAAACCGGAAATAGGAGAGTTGCAGACGCTCCACGACAGCTTCCCTTCCTTAGAACCACGTCCCTTAGCTTCTCTGATGACCTAGGAAGAGCCCCTAGGTGTCCTTTTATAGTAAGAAAGCTCCCTTGCGTCGGAAACATCCAGAATCTGCGAAAGGTTACGCAGTGCGCAGCAGTTTTCGGAGTCCCGATTTAGAAAGGACTCTGTTTACGCAGAGCCGACCGGTCTAGACCGGTCGGACTGGTCTTTTAAACAGTCCAGGGAGTACAGCCGACCGGTCAAGACCGGTCGGACTGACCTGCCCAGCAGTCCAGTGAGCTTAGCCGACCGGTCAAGACCGGTCGGTCTCTCTTCAATACGTCCAGTGTACATGGCCGACCGGTCAAGGCCGGTCTGTCTGGTCTTCATGTTGATCAGCGTGCGTGGCCGACCGGTCAAGACCGGTCGGACCCTCTTCAACTTGTTCTTCTTTCTTTCTTTTCTCCTCTTTTTTCCTTCTTTCTCTTCTCCTTGCTTTCTTCTTTCTTTGGTCCTCTTTCATCCTTCATCCAATGGCTCCAAAGGCTTTCTTTTAATCCCTAATTGAATGAAGTCCGCTCTCATCCCCTATAATCACAAAACATGTTTTAGATGGGCCTTTAAATCACGAAAATCATGTAAACCATGTCATGTAATGGGCAATGCAATGTATAAATTGGAGGTTCAACACTACTCAGGGTATAATCAGATCCGAATGGCTCCAGAAGACGAAGAGTCCACTGCCTTCCGCACGTTTCTCGGGATATTCTGTTATCGGGTGATGCCGTTTGGGCTAAAAAATGCGGGTGCCACGTATCAGAGAGCGATGCAGGTAATCTTCCAAGACTTGATGCATAAGCATGTGGAATGCTACATCAATGACCTGGTAGTGAGGTCCGACGGACATCAACAGCATCGCGAACATTTGAAGCTAGTATTTCAGAGGTTGAGGAAGAAGAGCCTCCGCATGAACCCGTTGAAGTGCGCCTTTGGGGTGTCCTCTGGAAAATTCCTTGGCTTTGTGATCAGGCATCGGGGAATCGAGATTGACCCCGCGAAGATCAAGGCGATCCGAGAAATGCCTCCTTCGAAGAATTTGAAAGAGCTGAAGAGCTTCCAAGGGAGAGTCGCTTACTTGTGGCGGTTCATCTCGAACTTGTCAGGTCACTGCCAGCCTTTCTCTCGACTGAACAAGATAGACATCTGCTTCAAGTGGGACAAAGCGTGCCAGAAAGCCTTCGATTCCCTCAAAGAGTTACTCGGGAAAGCTCGAGTTCTCGCAGCGCCAATTGAGGGAAAGCCTCTGATATTATATGTAGCAGTGGGAGAGAACTCACTGGGGGCACTGCTCGCCCAGAAGAATGAAGAAGGGAAAGAGAATGCCCTATATTATTTGAGCCGCACGCTCGTCTGCGCTGAGTTTAACTACTCACCGATTGAGAAGATATGCCTGGCCTTGATATTCGCTGTGAAGAAGTTGAGGCATTACTGTCTGTCATACTAGATTACATTGATCTCCAGAGCAAATCCTATCAAATTCCTGATGAACCGACCTATGTTGTCCGGGCGATTATCCAAATGGGCCCTACTGCTATCCAAGTTTAACATCACGTATCTGTCGTCTCGAGCTGTTAAAGGGCAAGCGATAGCCGATTTTCTAGCAGCCCACTCGATACCAGATGACATGGAAATGGAATGTGATCTGCCTGACGACCAGGCATGATGGTAAGGGTCGCGAGGCAGTGGCGGATGTATTTCGACGGAGCCTCCAGAGCTGCAGGATCAGGGGCCGGTGTGATCTTCATCAGTCCTCAAGGCGACTTATTGCCTTACTCATTCACAATAGTGCCGTCGTACACAAACAACGAGGCAGAATATCAGGCCCTCATCATTGGGTTACAGTTGGCACGAGACATGCGAATCCGATCACTACAAGTATACGGTGATTCTCGGTTAGTTGTGGGACAGCTTATGACGGAATATGAAGTCCGCAAGCCAGAGCTGTCATCCCTTTGCCATCAGGCCCGAGCCCTATTCGATCATTTTCGGGATAGTACAGTGTCGCACGTCCCAAGAACTGAAAATTCTCAAGCAGATGCATTGGCTAACCTGGCCGCGGCTCTCGCGCACCCAGGGGGCAGCCCACTTCAAGTCACCATAGAAGAAAGGAGAATATTGCCATCCCTCACAACAGCCGAGAATGTCACAAGTTCAAGTCCTGTACATTGCTTTGAGATCACAGAAGAAGAAGATTGGAGAAGACCATTCTCCGATTACTTGAAGTATGGGTTCTTACCCGAGGATCCGCAAATGCGCACTCAAGTCAGAAGGCATGCCAGCTCGTTCGTCCTCTTAGAAGAAGTATTGTATCGACGCTCCAGCGACAGGAACGCTGTCAAGATGCCTGGCCCGAGAAGAAGTTCATGATACGCTAAGAGAGGCGCACGGAGGAGAATGTGGTGCCCATCAAGGCGGACGTAACCTACATCATCGAGTGCGGCACATGGGCTATTATTGGCCCACCATGGTGAAAGATGCGATGGACTACGTCAGAAAATGCCATCAGTGTTAAATACATGCCGATATCATACACGTGCCTCCAGAAGAATTGCATCAGTCAGTGATATCTTGGCCTTTTGCGGCCTGGGGAATGGATGTGATAGGCCCCATTAGCCCCTCTTCCTCTTAAGGGCACCAATACATACTGGCGACAACAGATTATTTCTCTAAGTGGGCTGAGGCTGTGGCCCTGAAGAACGTGAAAGCTAAACAAGTGGAGGGTTTCATCAGGAACACCATCATCTACCTACATGGTATTCCCGATTGGATCGTCATGGATAACGGCACGCCCTTCCGAAATGCTGTGATCAACAAGCTGTGTGCCAAGTTCAAGATCAAGCATTGCTACTCAACACCCTATTATCCTCCTACAAACGGGCTTGCTGAGGTATTCAACAAAACCATCGTGAAGATTTTGAAGAAAACAGTGGCAGAGAATAAGAAAGATTGGGACAAACGGTTGCCCGAAGCACTTTAGGCATATCATACTACGCACCGTACAGCAATGCGGGCTACTCCCTATTCACTAGTATATGGTACGGAGGCCATCATCCCGATGGAAGGTCAGGTCGAGTCCCTGCAAGTAGCACTTCGGAACTCCTTGATAGATGAACGTAATGCTGAGCTTAGGATGGTCGAGCTCGATGCCTTCGACGAGAAGAGGCTCGTGGCACAACAACGGCTAGAGATGTACTAGAAGCATATCTCAACAACGTATGACAAGAGAGTCAGGGGTAGATCCTTCAAGAAGGGTGACTTGGTACTCGTAATGAAGCGACCGACAGCCGCGCACACTACAAAGAGCAAGTTCGACCTTAAGTGGGACCCAATATGCATCATAGAAGAAGTCTACTCCAACTAGGCCTACCGTTTAGTGACTTTCGACGGTGGCAGAGCCGGTTTTGCAATTAATGGCCAGTTTCTGAAGAAATATTACCCCTAACGGTCAACCTATTACTTTCCTTTACATAAATATGAGAAATGTAAACTCCCCAAGAGAGGGAATGTAATAAGTAAGGATAGAAATGGAGAATGAAATGGAGTAGAATACAGTAGATAAGCCTGTAGTTACAAAAGCTAATCAGTTACTCCGTATTCTTGCAGGTCTTCCTTGCCCTTACTATGGAGAAATAACCAAGAAGGACCATTCGTCTGCGACACGAGCGTATCCTGAGTTTAGAAACCCTGGACACTCCCGAAATCGACGACAAAGGGAAGTATTACTCTTTTCATTTCATTTTACATTCATCACTTATTAGAACTGCGATTATTATTGTTATTATTGTAGACCATTCTAACACACATCACACAAACACAACACGATAGAAAAGTAATTGCTATTGTCATTTCATTTAACAAAAGTTTGGTTGACATCTTTTCGACGCCGTATACATGAATGGTCAAAAGGTAGGTATGTCTTACACCAACTACAAAATTTTCTAAAGGTAAGATCCTACGATCATTTCTATACATTTGAAGTCAAGAAGGAGAGCTTCGGGAGCGAAAGATCAAAGCTTCTCCAAACATCCTGATATCAGCCTGATCACGGCCACCCTGGCAGTTTCCATCGCTGACTTTGCTGCAGATAACACTTCCGCAGGATCAGGAACATGTTGAAGTTCAGCAGTCAAATCTTCCAACTGCTTGCACGCTGCTTCGCCCTCACTTTTGAGCTGAGTGACCGCTATCTGACCCTAAGCAACTACTGACTCAAGACGGGCAGCATCGAAGCTCACGGCGATCTTCTCCGCTTGCAAACGCTCAATCTTAGCGTCGATTTCAGCTATGCGGCCCAAGCACCCTTCATACTGTATCTTATTATTTTGTAGGGATTCTCGTGCGTTCGCCGTAGAATGCTCGTGGCGTTCCACTGCAGGTCCCAAAGACTCTACGATTCTCCGCTTCTCCTCGCTAGTAGGATCGGGCTCGACACGCTCAGCAACTGCTACGTTTGTGAGGGAGCTTTCGAACGTAGAGATGTGATTGACAACCACAAACGCTTCAGACCTAACTACTTCGACACAAGCTTCCAGCGCTTTCATGCCAGCGCCTAGCATATGCCATTCTTGTGGATCGGCCAACGCCTTCGCAAGGCTAGACAGCAGGCCCTTCAACACACTCTGACCAAAATAATCTAAGTGTTCAAATGCAGGAATGTTCGGCATCATAGAAATGGCGACGTCAGAATCGACGGCAACTGCAAGAAAGAATGAAAGACGAACAAATGGTGCATTAGCAAAAATGGAAGCAGAAACTACAAGTCATAATAATCTAATATAAAGTGTGAAGGAGTCGTACCAGGAATGGCAAGAAGATCAACAGCAGGCTCCGAAGGTCCCGCAATGCATGTCCCAGAATCAACAACTGTTTCCAAAGCTTCGCCCGGCAGTTCAATAGTCACAACCGGAGACGATGCGATGGAAGTGGCAGAGGCAGGTATTGACTCAATAAGATCTGTAGAAATAAGATAATAATAACAAAATATGGTTAGTATGATTATGTAGGAATCAAAGAAGAAAAGTACAAAGCAGAACCACAATTGCATTTCTTACCTTGTGCTCGCGGAATGTCGGGTCCGACTTCGACCACAGCAGAGCGTGACGTATCCACGACCTCCAACTCAACAAGACAGTCTACTTGCAATGAACAGCCTGATGGAAGGACTGAATAAGGATCAACATTCCCTTCATGTATCTCAAGCCTAGGAATAGATTCCTCGGCGTTATCAGCATGAACGGGCAAACAAAGAGGAACATCCATTGATAACCTCGTAGTCGGTGCCGCAACAGCTTGAGAAACGAAGACTAAAGGCTCGGAAGAAGGTTGGACCCTGACGTTGCCGTAGAGTTGTGCTTCGATCGCTGCTATGGCAACATCGTCAAGATCACCTACACCCCTGACTCCGGCATTTTTATCATAGTAGTTCACGAGGGAATCATCGTTGCTGTGATCATTGGCACGATCCACTCCCCAGTCATCGCCAAAATAATCTACAGGCTCATCTTCGAGTCGTGACCCCAAACCATCGAGGCGTGCCGCTCCCTGACCATCACCAGCTTCAGAACCGCCTTCGGCATTGTCCCCCTCGACATCTGCAGGCTCGGACTCACCTCCGCCATGATTATCGATAATTATATCTTCTTCGTCTGTAATCTCCTCTATAGCACCAGACCGAAGCTCACCTTCTTCACGGCTATCGGCAACAGCCGCACCTGCCACTATTTTTGGAGGATTGATCTGCAACGACGGATCCAAACTCCCCCACTTCTTGATATGTAACATTTCTGCCTTTTTCAAGTTTTTCTCAGGTGCTGACGGGCGAACTCTTGGTGTGAGTTTTATCTTGACTCTCAACTGATCTCTCGCGCGGCCCTGGTGGAAGATCATCAACGAAATCATCAGAAGGTCTAACTCCTGCCAATCTCCTGTAGGCTCATCCTCTTCGACAGATGGAGGAGCAGTCTTTGCCAAAGGACGCGAAGACCCGACCTCTTGCTGACGCCTCTGTATAGGGACCTCGAAGCAATACCATCCGTTTAACGCTCCATCTTCTTTCCTACGAGTGATTGGCACATTCAAGGAAGTCAGATGGCTGGTACCAGGAACTCCGACGGCCTCACGCTGCTCACGAAGATAACCAAGACCGTCCTCAGGAACGTCATTCAACCTTGGAGGAGAGAGATAGAGAGGGAAATCGACAAGTTTGGCATCCCGGATGCGCGCGTACTGATGCCCCCACCATCTCATCCAACCATAAGAAGTTGCGGGACGTAGACTACCGCCAGGCAACACGAACCTCGCACCAGTTCGCGTCAGCAAAAGTTGGTCCCACATCCACTCCCAATGGACAGGATCTGTACCATATACTCGTTCTATCCTCGTCATGCTCGGAAGAGTCGACGGAACACCCTGATCGTAGCCAAACTGTCTGGTGAACCTGCTCGGGTAATAAGGCTCGCGCCAAAACTCCATGCCTTCGCGGAACGGGAGAGAGGCGGTCCGGATCGATATCAGGAATTCTCTGTCAGAAGAGTCAACCGAATCCTCATCATCGACGACTTCGATATCTTCACCAGCAATGGAATCGGGAAAATGGTAGAAGTCAACTTCATTCTCACTGCAGATCCTTGAAGACACCCATCCTGGCGTCTTAAGCACCATCTTGGCCTTCATGAACCTGATAAGAGGCGCTCGGTCCGGGAAGAAGTAGGCGTGAGGCTTCATGCCATATACCCACGGGAAATAAACGCCTAACCAGCCGTAGAAATAATGCCACGGGCAATAGGCAGCATCCATTCCATCAGCAGGTTTGTCCGGATTACTGGCAACATAACCAAACGCCCTATATATGCTGTAGAGTATAGGTGGCACTATAACAAGACGTTGACCATTGGCAAGGGCACCCGCCATAACGAAGCAAGAAACTCTGACGCCATCAGCACTCTTCGAGCTGGGAAGCGCGACTGCGGACAACCAGTAAGCGAGGAAGCCTGCTAACTCACAAGTGGGAGACAATACGTTCGGGCAAGGAAACTTGCATTGGAACCTTTGTTGTAAGGCCCTTATTCTTTTAACATCAACTTTATATTTTCCGTAGTCAATCCTGAAAGAGAGAAAGGAGAGAGAATTTCACATCAGAAGCAATGCAGGAGAAAAGAGCATACATCATGAAAAGAAAGAAAGGGACGTCCCAGGAAGAGTTACTTCAAGCCGTGGCTGAAGTAGATTAACCAATCTTCATAGTGTATCTTTGTAATGCAGTCAAATTGTTGCAATTCATTGAACAATTCCAAACACGCCTTGGAATGATAGGCCTTCCGATCACCTTCGCGCCTTGTTGAGCTCTTAATTGTGCATATTCCAAACCCAATTCATCACTCATTATGCAAGGTTTGTATGGTCTATAGGCTAATTTAATGCATGTTTTGTGACTACAGGACTAAGAGTGGTTCCACCCAATTGAAGACAAAAAGGGCTCATTTGGCATCATTTTGATGAAGATTATTTAAGGATCAAAGAAGAAAAGAAGAGAGAAAGTGAAAGAAAGAAGCAAGGAAAGCAAGGAAGAAGAAGAAAAAGAAGCTTGGAAGACTGCCGACCGGTCATGACCGGTCGGCCAAGAGAGCCAGACCGGTCAAGACCGGCCAGCTATGAAGGCTAGAATATCAATGAATGAGGCCGACCGGTCATGACCGGTCGGCCAGGACTGCTGGACCAATGATAAACAGGCCCGACCGGTCTTGACCGGTTGGGCATACTTGCTGGAATGATATTGAAGAAGGCCGACCGGTCTTGACCGGTCGGCCATGGTCACTGGAACATAGTTGAAGACGTCTGACCGGTCATGACCGGTCGGACATGGTTGCTGGAGTGGTCAGATATTGAGGCCGACCGGTCGTGACCGGTCGGCCATGCGTAAGAAGTTAGAAACTTCCAATTTCAGCCCGATTTTCTCTGCGCTGCGTAACTCTTACGCAATTTCTCGATTCTTTCGAAGTTGTGGAGCCTCCAGACTATAAAAGGACACCTAGGGATCGTTCCCAGGGAATCCTAGAAGGGTTCAAGCGAGGTTGGAGGCTGTGGAAGTGGAGATTGGAGTTTCACAACTCCTTTTGGTTTGCTTTGCTGTTTTCATGCTTGTTGTAGTTGTTTCATGTTTCCTTGGATCATGAGCAGCTAAACCTCTTAGCTAGGGCTAAGAGGTGAAGCTTGTAGTGGATCCAAGATGTTTTAATTCGTAGTTAAGTGGTTTTAAGTTTGGAATCCATGATTATGAACTAAGGTTTGAAGTTTATACAAGCTTTTGAGTAGTTTTTCTTAGTCTTATGATGACTCATGGATGTTTGGGAGAATTACTTAATTGCTTAATTGGTTTGTGATGGTCTAGACCTGTATGATCCGAGGAATCGGAGTGCGCTCTAGTACTATGTTCTTCATAAAGGAACTTCATACCAAAGTTCTACTTTTCTGATTTTTCTGTAATGTGTATGGACTGTGTATGTGATTTGAATCCAGTTCAAATCCTGATCTAGCCTTGTCTTGTGACAGGACTTGAGGATGGTTATGATTGTGAACTAGACCTTTTGGAAGGGGAATGACCTATGCAATTGAGCATGCTCAGATCAACTTGCATTGAGTGAATCTTATGCATAGAACTTACATATTACAGACTGTTTGGTTTAACAGCTCTATCATCCGACTAGATAGACCTGAATGTTGATTCTAGTTGAGAGAATAAGAAACCACAGCGGATTGAACATCAAAGATTGCTACAAGTGGATCCTTGAACCCCTAGTGCCTTCTTATAATTAGTTACTTTCGATTTAATTCAACTTCTGTTAATCATATCAATTTCATACAAAAATCTGATTAGTAGATAGACACTTGTGGATGAGTTTGTGAAATCTTACATAAGTCCCTGAGGATCGATCTCGGTCTTACCGAGTTTATTACTACATCGCAACCCTACACTTGGGGAAGCGAACAAGTTTTTGGCGCCGTTGCCGGGGATTTTGACAGTTTTCATAAATTTCTGAAATTAGTATCTATTTAGGATTTTTAGGATTTTAGGACTAACTTAGTTTGTTTATTTGATTTTTCTTTTCAGGGATTTCTAGGAAGCTGAAGAAGATACAAGGATTTTAAGTGCGAATCAGGTTCTATCTTTCTAAACCTTACTCTTCTCCTTCTCCTATTTATTCCTATCTTATTCATCTCTTGTAGAGTGGGTGGAGACTCCTTTTGGATGTCTAAAAGGTCAGCCTTTTTGCCACCTGGATTCCTATTGGTCGGCTCTGCCGCCTTGGATCACCTTGTGCTCAGAGATTTCTTTTCTCATCTCTACTCCTCTTTCTCCTTTTTCTGCACTTTTTCTCAAAAGATTCAAAGAGTGGGTGGAGAGTTCTCTGAACCCCTATTGACCAGGAGAAATCGGTCTCTATCCTTGCTTCTGGCTTAGCCATTACAAGACACCTTGTGCTTCGGTCTTAGAGAAGAGTAAAGAAAATGGAGGAAGAATTTTTCTTTCTTTCTGTTTCTTATTTTTGGTTTTACATGCCACATTGGGCTCGGGATTCCAATAACCGACTCATAAGTGAAGGGGGGATAGTAGAAGGAATTGATAGAGAGCCACATGCTAGGAGACATCTAGACTCTCCAAGTTTATCTGAAAATATGGCTGCAAATCAACCTAACCCGGTCCAAAATCAAACTGAAACAGGGGAGAATGTGGTTGAGAATGTTCCCCGACCAAGGACTTTACATGATTTCTTGCAACCTGCAAGAACGAGCACTCCCTCATGCATAGTATTTTCACCAAATGCAGGGAACATAGATTTGAAACCGGGAGTGATTCAACTTCTCCCTAAATTCCATGGATTAGATAGTGAAAGTGCTTATCAGCACCTTAAAGAGTTTGACGAGGTAATCACCACCATGTACTTTGCAAACGTAACAAAAGATGTGGTGAGACTTAAATTCTTCCCTTTCACTCTTAAAGATAAAGCTAAGGGTTGGCTTTATGCATTTAGGCCAAGATCAATTGGTGCATGGACTGATATGCACAGAGAATTCATAAAGAAATTCTTCCCTACTTACAAAACGAATATGTTGAAGCGCCTTATCATGAACTTTGCCCAAAAGGAAGATGAAACCTTTTCCAATGTTGGGAGAGGTTTAAGGACCTATTAAACGCATGCCCACATCATGGCTATGAAATTTGGCGGGTTATAAGTTTTTTTTATGAAGGACTGACTTCACCCATGCGCCAATTTGTAGCGATGATGTGTAATGGGGAGTTCATGAATAAGGAAGCTGATGAAGCATGGGATTATTTAGAAGAATTGGCTGAGAGTGTGTTAGTGCACTTTTCTGTGGTATACTAGTGCACCTTGTTTGTCAATTACTTAGGTCAGTAGGTCTAGTGTCGGTTGAGCTTAATGAAGACGAAGACCGAAGACTCAAGTGGCTCGGCTGCATCAAGAAAGAAGAAACAGGTAAATGTGATGCCCCGGTGTGCCTTGCCTTGACCAAAACCTAACCCATAACCTCTTAGATGACTTGCACCACCTAGGTATACCTTTAGTCATCATCATTAGTCTTAGAACTCCATGTAAAACATGATAAATTAGACTAATTAAAGAGGTGGAAGCTACTGCAATAAAAAAGGCTCAAACAGCAGTTTCCGATAGGACTCCGATCGATCGGACAGAAATTCTGATCAATCGAAAATTGTCCCAGAAAATATTGAAAACTCACTGGACATATTTCCGATCAATCGGACAGTCTTCCGATCCATCGGAAGGGGCCTTCCGATCAATCGGACAGTGTTCCGATCAATCGGAATTTCTTCCAGAGACTTCTCTGGATAGATTTCCGATCAATCAGACTTGTCTCCGATCAATCGGACTGGGCTCCGATCAATCGGACACTTTTGCCGATCAATTGGAGATGCATGAATCTGCCCGTTTTTTTACCGTTGGAAGAAAATCTATTTAAAAGGGGGATTCATTTTTTGAGCTATGTCAGGGAATTTTGAGGAGATAGAAGCCACCATTGCTAGAGATCATTAGAGGCTCTATCCCAAACCTAAAGCAAGTCATTCTCCTTGTGTTTTCATCACAAGCTTGGGCCATTCAATGGCATCTTGAGAATGGACTTGTTCCCTCTTGATTCCTAGGGTTTAGACACCTTGATGATAGTTAAATCCTTTGTCTAAACACTACCTAGGAGTCCATTTAGGTGCATTCCTCTAGGAAACCCATTTCCTATCATTTGTAGAGGTTTCACCATTCCCTAGCACCTTGGGCATCTCCAATGGAGCATCACATGCAAGGTAGCTGATCTTGGAGCTGAAGCCTTGGCAAAGCAACGGCGTCAAAGATCGGGGGAGCACAAGGGGAGCTGATTCAAGCACGGGAGAGCGAGAAGAAGCAACCCAAGACGGCGCAACAAGGGGTTCAATCCGACAAGTAAGGTTGTCTTGTTAAGAGTCCATCCACTCAATTCCCTGTGGGAGTTGAGTGTAGAGTTTGTTTGACAAACTCGCCCCGGGGTCGTCAGTCGATCCTTGGCCTATTAGTTGGGCCTAAAATCTAGGGACGTCAGCCGTTCCTTGGCACGTTAGTCGGGCCTAAAACAAAGTCTCCAAGGGGGAGCCACCAACACGGGTGCAAACGTGTAGGTTGGGAGGAACCTGTAAACTCCCCGGTTGGGTGGATCCGAGTTAAAACACCTTGGTTGGGAGGAACCAGATTTAAACTCTCCAATGAATGCCGGTGTGCTAAAAGGGGTTGAGTACTTGAACCGGGAGTGGAGTAGACAAGTAGTCGAACCACTATACATCGTTGTGTTTGTGATTGATTCTTGAGCACATTTCTCTTTATGCATTGTGTTTAATTGTTAATTATGTATGCTTAGTTAGGAATGTATGCTTAGCACTTGATAGGCACATCCACACTCACAAGATGTACTTTCACTACCTCATGTTGACTTGAGCACTTCTTGATCCAACCTCTCTAGTCCACATGAGTTGATTAGACTAGGTTGTTAATTGCTTTATCTTTTGCTAGTCTATTAATTGGACCCACTTAGGCTTAGAAGCCGAAGTGTTTATCGCTTACGTAGCTTAATTTGTTAAATCTGGTAAGTAGGCGAAAAGAATTTGATAAGGTCCTAATCACCCCTTCCTATAGGTTTAGCCATAATTCTAGTCGCTCCTCAAGCTTCCGCACGCGTATGCGTAGGGTGTCGTGTTAGGCTACCCGATGCAATTTCAGAGTGCACAGTCTTGGGATACATCTAAACCAACAAATTCCAAGACTGGCCAACAAAAGGACAAGGGAGGAATGTATGTCTTATCAGAAGAAGATAGTATAAGTGCACGGTTGGCTAGCCTCACAAGAAAGGTCGAAGCCATGGAATTAAGGAAAGGAGAAACAATCAACTCCACTGACGTTGAAACTGTTTGTGGAATTTGTGCTGGAAATCAACATGCTACACAAGATTGTCCCACGATTTCAGCAGTCCAAGGCATCTTACAAGAACAAACAAATGCCATAAATAGCTATCAACAGCAATATGGTGCTCCAAACTCAAACACGTTTAATCCTAATTGGAAGAACCATCCCAACTTCAGTTGGAGGAATGGACCCAATGCAAATGCAAACAACACTCCAAAAGTATCACTAGAAGAGATGTTGGGTGCATTCGTATCAGTCCAGAATGAGTATAACAAGACAAATTCTCTAAAAATAGATGGGTTCATGCAAGAGCAATTGAAATTCAATCAAAATTCAAAACAAGCCATCAATGAATTGAAAACATCTCTGGCTAGAGTTGAAGCTCACCTTAATGTTAGAGAGAAGGGCACACTTCCTGCTCAACCTCTTCCTAACCCAAGGACCCAGTATGAGATACAAGATGCAAGCTTATCGTCCCACCATACGGAACATGTCCAAGCTATCACCACTTTGAGAAGTGGGAAAGAAATTGACAAATCTAATCCGGTGAAGGCTCCAAAGCCTAAGGATCCGGAAATTCCCAAAGAGGATGATAGCCCAAACAATGTTCCACAAGAGAAAGAACCGGAAAGACAATACAAGCCGGTTGCCCCATTTCCACAAAGGTTGATTTCACCTAAACCTTTAGATAAAAATCTGGAGATTCTGGAAGTTTTCAAGCAGGTGAAGATCAACATCCCGCTGTTGGATGAAATAAAACAAATACACCTCTTATGCCAAATTTCTAAAGGAATTGTGTACAGTTAAAAGAAAACACAACGTTCACAACAAAGTTCTTTTGACTGAGAATTTGAGCGCCATCATCAAACAAGAGGTGCCCCAAAAATATAAGGATCCGGGTAGTCCAACCATCTCATGCATCATAGGAGACTACCGGATTAAACAAGCCCTACTCGACTTGGGGGCAAGTGTGAATCTCATTCCATATTCGGTCTACGAACAACTTGGGTTAGGTGAATTGAAACCCACCAAAACTACACTCCAACTTGCTGATAGATCCATCCGGATACCGAGAGGAATGATAGAGGACGTTCTAGTCCAAGTTGATAAATTCTACTACCTAGTAGATTTTATTGTCTTGGACACACATCCCGTGATAGGCACCGGTGCTCAAATTCCCGTCATACTTGGACGACCATTTCTAGCTACCTCAAATGCCATTATCAATTGTAGAAACGGACTTGTACAAATGTCCTTTGGAAATATGACCCTTGAACTTAACATATTTGATTTATGCAAACAACCACAGGAGGTTGATGATGATATCCACGAGTTAAACATGATTGAATCATTCGTGGAGGATACAGTCCCCTTGTCACTATTTCCCGACCCTTTGGAGGCATTTATGGCCCATTCTCATGAGACAAATGAATACACATGTTAATGTCAGATTTTGTAACAGGATCCTCCAGACGTTCACCTTCTCTCCAATAGAGATTTCCTCCGCCAAACCTGAAAGAAGACAGATAGCAACTAAGGGTGGCCGGGGTCCATCCGTTAGCCCACCGATGCTTAAGTCAGGTCAAAACAAGCAGAAGAGTAGCCAGGCAAAACGGGACAGAGATCGAATATTGTGTGTACCTTTCCCTTAATGGAGTCGTCCCTTTATATAGATCTGAAGTGGTTCAATCTGTTACGCAAGATATCGAGATCCCGCTGATCTCGTGTACGATACCGGGATCTTGCTGATTTCGTGGGATAAGATCCTTATCTTTGGAGACGAGATCCAACCCAATGACTTATTTCGGCAATCAAGTCCCTTGATGGCAATCCCTTGAGATCCGGAACCACCAGAGAAGATAAGCCCAAAAACCGACCTATAAGGGCTGCCGGTAGGCGTAGTAATAGCGCTGATCGCTCATGTAGAGCTGGAAACCATAGTTGGAGTCATAGCCAGCGAAAAGGAAGGAGACGCCGACAAGACGGAAACCACCGAACTGGGTGTAGCCCTACCTGGCATCGCAGAGGGATTGGATAAGCTGCTCGACGGGAATCAGGTGCTGGTACTGAAGGTTAAGAGGTGTAACCGCAGAAAAGCTGTTCGCATGTTGGAACATGGTCGTGAGTCCAAGTGCTCGCTCATTTTGATGTAACACCTTTCAACGACTTGTGAGAAGGTCTGCTCGCTGTTCAAGAAGGGAATCTTTGCTTCGCTTTATCTGACCATCGGCTAGGGGAGCTCGAAGCTTTGTGAATAGGTGCTCCGTATTTATCCATCCTACGACTCTCGAGCATATGATCTCGAGAGTCGGATGGGCATCCCGCACTTACCCGATCTGCGACTCTCGATCAGATGATCTCGAGAGTCTAATGGGTACTTCCGTACTTTCCCGATCTGCGATTCTCGATCAGATGATCTCGAGAGTCTAATGGGTACTTCCGTACTTTCTCGATCCGCGACTCTCAATCAGATGATCTCGCGAGTCGAATGGGCGTCCGTGTACAATCTTTAATAGTTGAGCTGGTCTCCATTATTTTGTCTATAACAGATGCCCCCCAATTCCTTGCCGCCAAGAATTTTTAAGGGAAGGGCTTAGCTCACTATCACACGTAACCGCCCGCTGCCTTCATTGAGAATGGAACCTCACATGATGGGCTGGAATTAATGAGCGCCAGCTTTCCGCAGCCTTTCAGCAGACAGAAAATGAAGGGGCACTCGCCACGTGTTTGAGGAGTTAATGGGCGTGCCTGCTCGAGTGCTGCGCCGAAGGAGGGACTGCCACGTGCCATCAGATGCGGCGAAATGATTGCCTATAAATATATGGAGTCCGCCATTTCTCTGGTTTTCTACAGAAGCTCTTCGAAAGGAATTTTTCTGCAGTCAATCTTTTCTCAGTCTCCTTCCTCCGGCGCTCCTTCTTTTCCTTTCTTTCTTTTCTGGGTATAGGCTTCGGTTCTCTTCTTTTTCATAATCTTCTTAAAAACTCCATGGCTGGGAACTCTGACGAGACCACCGTTCCTCTAGGAGATGCCACCCTGGAATCCTCTGCTTCTAGCAGTGCGAGGGTTCCGGTAGGGAGATATACAGCAGCCGGATATCCTTCTGTTCTATCGGAGGACCGGCTGGCTGAGTTACAGGAGAGATACCTGATCCCCGACTCAGTCGCTCTCCGTTTGCCCCGAGATGGAGAGACACCAGACTCCCCCCCCCCCCCCCCCCCCAGGATGTGTAGCTTTTTACGAGTACCTAGCTCATCCTGGGGGTACGCCTCCCCCTCCATCCTTTCATACGCGATGTTCTCCGGTGTTACAAGATTGCCCCCAGGCAACTCATCGTGAACGGATGAAGGGTAGTTCTGGGCTCCTTTGCCCTCTGGGCTCAGGCCGGCAACGGGGAGCTCACGGCGGAGGAGTTCCTCCGTATGTTCCGTCTGAAAAAGGCTCCCTCCAGCGAAGGCTGGTATTATTTGTGTTACTGGCACCGGGATAACTTCGTGCTGGGGAAACCCTCCTCGAACTATCCCGGCTGGGGGAAACGGTGGTTCTACGCTTCCGGGAACTGGGAGTCTGCTTCCTCCAGAGGTCCAGGGGTTACCCGTTTTTTCTGCGAAGGTAGGCACAATCCCACATTGTGCAGTTTTCTCCAGTTAGGATTTTAGAGTTTTTACTTCATTCTTTGACCTCTGTTTGTGCTCGCAGGTATCCCGGCCTTGAGAAAACCAAATCTGAAGGGAGGAATCAACGAGAAGATTGTCAAGGTGTACAAGGTGCCTGTTGGAGATAGGCACATCGAGGCTTGTTTGTCTCCTTCTCGACTTGCAGCAGCGGGCCTAATATCCAGAAGAGAGGTTGAGATGATGAAGGCCGGAGAGAAGAGGGGTCTGCTGCCCCGATTGAAGGGCACAAGCTCCAAGAGGCAGAAGAGAACACCTACCGAACCATCTCAATCATCCATCCGCACGGGTAGCGATCAGCCTGCCCCTCCCGCGAGCATAGCGGGGGCCCCGGCTGGGCCCACTATTCCCTCACTGGTGGTCACACCTGGACCGCCAGTGATTAACATCGCTGACAATTCCCCGGATGGGGCGGGGTCCGGCTGCCCCCCAGCTGAAGAGGCTCGAGAGCAGATAGAGCCTCAAGAGCCGGCTCCTGCTCGCGAACTGATCCCTGCGGTCGAGCAGGGACCTGCTCGCGAGTCAATGCCTCCCCCTCGCGAGACGGCCGGGTTGGTTGTTGCCCAACCGTCAGGGAGCGGGACATATTCTATTCCCCGCCACCTCCATCCAGTATGTAAATTTTTATTTGAGAACGTCCCTCCTCATGCCTTCGGCTCTCTTCCCGAGCCAAGCCCTGAGAACCTTTTCCTCGAAGCGGGGGTGAGGATGGTTCAGGTAAGACCTTGTCAAGACCTGCTTTAATCTGTTATTACGTTCCAGAATACTTTCTCACATTTTCATCACTTTTGCAGGGCTTAGATCTTATCCTGCGAACGAGGCGTGATATCGTTGCCGCCCGTCGCACGATAGATGAAGCTGAGGGGAAGAGGACTGCCTTGGAGAAGGCAGTTCAAGGAAGAGATCAGTTGCTCAAGGCCCGTGAGGCGGTGATCGCGAAGAGAGATGAGGAGAAGAAGATCCTCATCGAGAAAATCCAAGTCCTGACCGACAGGTATCAGGCCTTGGACTCAGACTTCGTGAAGCTCACGGGTTTGAAGGAGAAGGCTGAGAGAGAGAGGGAGATCTTCCGCCAAGACAAGATCTCGTTGGAGGAGCAGTTCACGGAGGCAAGGTCGCAGCTCAAGGAGGCCTATGACAACCTGACCAAGGAGCGCTCCGCTCTTGCACAGCTCAAGGACGACTCGATCCACTGGGACGAGGAGAAAGTCGCCCTTGTAAAAATGCTCTCAGAGGAAGGTCCTCGGGCAATTTCCGAGTTCCGGACTTCGCAGCTATATGACGACGAAAGATACGAGTCGTATGATGCTGGTCGCGACTTTGCGCTAAGAGTAGTGCAACGAATGATCCCATCCTTTGATATGGGGGAATTTGGTCGAGTCGCGACCATTATAGCTGCAAAAGAGCAAGCTGCTGCTGAGAACGAGGTGACTGAAGCCACGCAAGCTGGAGGGGCTCCAGAAATGAGCCCTGAAGTCCAGAGCACGGCTCCTCCAAGAGATTGATCTTTTTGTTTTCCTCTCTTGTACTCGCGAGCAGAAATTTTGTAAATATTTTATCATCAATGAAAAGATATTTTTTTTTGGAAGTGTTGTTCTTGTTTACTCTTTCCCTTTCATGCAATGGATGCCTTCTCGTTCGTGTTTACTTTCTTTTCGTGCACTGAACGCCTTCTCGTTGCAATTAGTTATGCTCAACCCGGGGGGTCATAGCGACCATGCCCTCGTGGAGATAGACTGATCTATCGATTGAGAGAATGTGCTCAATCCGGGGGGTCGTAGCGACCAAACCCTCATGGAGATAGACTGATCTATCGATTGAAACTTCAAGTTTACCTCCAAATTTACCAAGGGTATGAAGGTCATCCATAAAATGGAAATGCGACCATCCTAGGTGAATTTAACCCTACCAAAGGTAGGCGATTGGCCAAGGGATTGTATGCATCCTCTTCGGGGCTATTCAGATCCAAGTTAATGGAGTAGTGACCAAAAGATGTCTTTCACTTTATTCATAAAAAATTTGTTTATGAATTACATCAAATCTAGGGGTAGTATCGTAGCAAATGCTCCACGTGCCAAGGGCGACGTACGGGCTTCCCTTGCATGTCTTCAAGATAATAAGTACCGGGTCGCACAATCCTAATAACCCAATATGGGCCTTCCCAATTTGGATCCAACGAACGAGCGGGAACTCCAAGTTTTTGCCTCAGGACCAAATCTCCGGGCTGGAAGGATCTAGGCCGAACCCTAGCATTTCGATAACGAGCAATACGTTGTTGATATGCTGCCACTCGTACTTGGGAAGCATTTCTTCGCTCCTCCAAGAGATCGAGATGAAGCCGGAGGTTTTCCTGATTACTCGCGGGGTCATACTGCTCAATCCGATATGAGGGCACTTGAATTTCCACTGGTACCACTGCCTCGACACCAAAAGCTAAGGAGAAAGGGGTTTCTCCTGTTGATGTACAAGCCGTGGTTCTATACACCCATAATACTTTCTGCAGAAGTTCTGGCCACACCCCTTTACATTCCCCTAGCTTGGTCTTTAAATGGTGCTTGATGATCTTATTCACTGCCTCGACCTGCCCATTCGCCTGAGGATGATATGGAGAAGTGCGGAGATTACGTATCTTCCATTTTTCACAAAATTCATCAAAAGCTGCGTTGTCGAACTGTGTTCCGTTATCGGTAATTATAGTGTGAGGAAGTCCGAAACGGCATATAATATTTCTCCATACAAACTTAGTAGTTTGTTTCTCAGTAATCTTGGCTAATGGTTCTGCCTCGGCCCATTTGGTGAAATAATCAACTGCCACGATCGCGAACCTATTTTGTCCCTTTCCCATGGGTAAGGGCCCGATGATATCGACCCCCCACTGAGCAAAAGGCCAAGGGCTATCAACTGGGGTCATCCGCTCGGATGGTACATGAGGTATAGGTAAATATCGTTGACACTTGTCACATTTTTTTAGAAAATTCAATTGCATCTGCTTTCATAGTGGGCCAATAATATCCTTGCCTCATCGCTTTATATGCTAGGGATCGTCCCCTGGGATGGTTACCACATGCCCCCTGGTGTACTTCATCTAGAACATGAAGTGCTTCTTCTGGATGAAGACACCTTAAATAAGGCAAGGAAAAGCTTTTGCGCAACAATATTCCGTCCTGTAAAGTATACCTGGCAGCCCGGAGACGAATTTGCCTTGCAGCTTTCTTGTCCTCTGGTAAATGTCCGTCTCTGAGATAAAGGATGATAGGATCCATCCAGTACGGAGATGATTGTACAGATATTACATGCTCGAGAGTCGCTTGGTCGATACTCAGGTTCTGACGATGCTCGATGGGGATCGAATGTGATAACTCAGATTCTGGTGCAGAAGCGAGCTTTGCCAAGGAATCAGCAAGTTGGTTCTTCTCGCGAGAAATATGAATTATTTCATAAGTCTTCAGTTTTGCGAGTAGGATGAGGACATGAGACTTGTAGAAGGCCATCCTTTCTTCTTTGGTCTCGAATTCACCAAGGACTTGGTTAACAATGAGCTGGGAGTCGCTATGAATTAACAGATTCTGAACTGCAAGGACAATGGCCAGTTCGAGGCCAACGATCAGGGCCTCATATTCTGCTTCATTATTTGAGACGCGAGATTCGAAACGCAGAGCATATTGAAAATGTGACCCGTCGGGAGCCACTAAAATCAGGCCCGCTCCGCTACCAGTGGCCCGCGACGACCCGTCCACGAAAAGTAACCAAGGAGGCTGGTCGCTGATCATGGTATTATCATCAGGAGAGTATGTGAATTCGGCGATGAAATCAGCCACGGCCTGGCCCTTTACCGCGGTCCTAGGGCAGAATGAGATATCGTGCTCGCTGATCTCGACTGCCCATTTAGTTAACCGTCAGGAAGCCTCAGGTTTTTGAAGGACTTGTCGTAGCGGATGATTCGTCGGTACTAAAATAGCGTGGGCCTGAAAGTATGGTCGCAGTTTTCGAGCTGCCGTGACTAAAGCTAGGGCCAGTTTCTCCATATCAGAATACCTAGTTTCTGCATCAACCATTTCTCGACTGATATAATAAACGGGCCTCTGCACCCCGGAATCTTCTCTTATTAAAGCGGCACTAACGGGCGTAGTGGACACAGAGAGATAAAGAATGAGTTGCTCATGTGCTACAGGTTTAGATAAAATGGGGGGTGTGCTCATGTATAGCTTCAATTGTTGAAAGGCTTCCTCACATTGTGGCGTCCATTTCCAATCAGACTTGGCCGTTGCACGAAGGAGTTTGAAGAATGGTAAACACTTGTCAGATGCTCGCGAGATGAACCTGTTTAACGATGCGATGCGACCAGCCAGACGCTGGACGTCCTTCAGAGTGGTGGGGGATTTCATCTCTATCAATGCTTTTATCTTCTCAGGATTAGCCTCAATTCCGCGTTGGCCAACCATGAACCCGAGAAATTTCCCTGCAGACACACCGAACGCACATTTTTCTGGGTTCAATTTCATTTGATACCTCCTCATTAGGTCGAAGGCTTCTCGAAGATCAGAAATATGATCATCTTCTATAGTGCTTTTCACGAGCATGTCATCAACATAGACTTCCATATTCCTACCAATTTGAGCAGCGAATATTTTGTTGGCGAGACGTTGATAAGTGGCCCCTGCATTTTTAAGCCCGAATGGCATTACTTGGTAACAATATAATCCCCAGTCTGTGATAAAAGCGGTATGCTGGCTATCAGGTGGGTGCATCATGATCTGGTTGTAACAAGAATAAGCATCCATAAAACTAAGCAGTGCGTGTCCAGCTATTGAGTCGACCAACTGGTCGATCCGCGGCGTCGGAAAACTGTCTTTGGGACATGCTTTGTTCAAGTCTGAATAGTCGACGCACATTCTCCATTTGCCATTAGCTTTTCGGACAAGAACTACGTTCGCGACCCACTCTGGGTAGTCAACTTCTTTTATGAAATTGACCGTGAGTAGCTTTTCAACTTCAGCTTTGATCGCCATTTGCCTTTCTGCAGTGAAGGCACGTCGGCGTTGGTGTACGGGTTTATGCTTTGGATCGATATTGAGACAATGTACGATGACGTTGGGGTCGATGCCTGGCATATCTTTATGAGACCAAGCAAACACGTCCTGGTATTCAGTGAGGAAACGGACCAAATCTCCACGGTGGACACTGGTTAAAGAGGATCCAATGTACATGATTTTAGACGGGTCGTCTTCGATCAGATGAATCGCCACTGTTTCCTCCCCAGGAGTTCCTGATTGGAGAGCATTCTCTCTCGGATCCAATGAGGTGTTGGTGGAGAAGGTGGGTAAACCTTGTATTATCTCCATAACGAGTGTTGCTTGAGCCTTCTTCCGATCTTGTAGGGCTATCTGATAGCAAGACCGTGCCTCCTGTTGACTTCCTCACACGACCCCTGTTACAGACAAAGTAACGGAGATCAGCTCAGCTATTAAAGATTGTACACGAGCGCCCATTCTACCCACAAGATCATCTGATCCAGAGTCGCAGATCAGGAAAGTATCAGACTCTCGAGATCATCTGATCGAGAGTCGCTGATCGGGTAAGTGTAGGTTTCCCATTCGACTCTTGAGATCATAAGCTCGAGAGTCGTAGGACGGATAAATATAGAGCACCTATTCGCAAGGCTTCGAGCTCCCTTAGTCTATGATCAGATAAAGCGAAGCAAAGATTCCTTCCCTGAATAGCGAGCAGACCTTCTCATAAGTCGTTGAAAGGAGTTACGTCAAAATGAGCGAGCACTTGGACTCGCGACCAGGTTCCAACATGCGAACAGCTTTTCTGCGGTTACATCTCTTATCCTTCAGTACCAGCACCCGATTCCCGTCGAGCAGTATGACTCTGCGAGGCCAAGCAGGGCTACATCCAGTTCGGTGGTTTCCGTCTTGTCGGCGTCTCCTTCCTTTTCGGAAGCTATGACTCCAACTACGGGCATCTCCTTCATTTTCGGAAGCTATGACTCCAACTACCGGCGTCTCCTTCCTTTTCGGGAGCTATGACTCCAACTACGGCTTCCAGTTTATCATAACACATCAGCACTATTACTACGCTTACCGGCAGCCCGTATAGGTCGGTTTTTGGGCTTATCTTCTTTAAATGGTTCCGGATCTCAAGGGATTGCCATCAAGGGGCGTGAGTGTTGAAATAAGTCATTGGGTTGGTTCTCGACTCTAAAGATAGGATCTTATCCCACGAAATCAGTAAGATCTCAGTATCGTATGCGACATCAGCGGGATTTCGATATCTTCCGTAACAAATTGGGTTGCTTCAGATCTATATAAAGGGGTGACTCCATTAAGAGCAGGTACGCACACCACATTCGCTCTCTGTCCCGTTTTGCTTGGCTTCTCTTCTTCTTGCTTTGGCCTGACTTTAGCATCGGAGGGCTAACAGCTGGTCCCCAGCCACCCTTAGTTGCTGTCTGCCTTCTTTCAGGTTTGGCAGAGGGAAATCTCTGGTGAAGAGGTGAACATCTGGAGGATCCAACTACGAAATCTGACGTTAACAGTTTGGCGCCGTCTGTGGGAATGACTTGATCGTCAAAATCAATCGTTCTAACCATCGATCTAAATCCTCAAAATCCTTTGGCGATGCCCCCCGAACCTCAGATACAAGCCTCCGAAGGGTTTTCCACCAGAAAATGCGGGATTGTGTCTACCTTCACAGAAAAGCCTCCTTGAGCTGCGACCTGACCTCCGCGAACTGCTCCTCCAACGAGATCTTGTCTTGTCGGAAGATCTCCCTCTCTCTCTCAGCCTTCTCCTTCAAACCCGTGAGCTTCACGTAGTCTGAGTCCAAGGCCTGATACCTGTCGGTCAGGACTTGGATCTTCTCGATGAGGATCTTTTTCTCCTCATCTCTCTTCGCGATCACCGCCTCACGAGCCTTGAGTAGTTGATCTCTTCCTTGAACTGCCTTTTCCAAGGCAGTCCTCTTTCCCTTAGCCTCATCTATCGTGCGACGGGCGGTAACGATATCACGCCTCGTTCGCAGAATAAGATCTAAGCCCTGTAAAAGAGATGAAAAATATAAGAGAGTATTCTGGAACGTAATAACAGATCGAAGCAGGTCTTGACGAAGTCTTACCTGAACCATCCTCATCCCCGCTTCGAGGAGAAGGTTCTCAGGGCTTGGCTCGGGAAGAGAGCCGAAGGCATGAGGCGGGACGTTCTCAAACAAAAATTTGCATACTAGATGGAGATGGCGGGGAATAGAATATGTCCTGCTTCCCGACGGTTGGGCAACGACCAACCCGGTCGTCTCGCGAGGGGGAGGCATTGACTCGCGAGCAGATCATTGCTCGGCAGCAGGGATCAGTTCGCGAGCAGGAGCCAGCTCTTGAGGCTCCATCTGCTCTCGAGCCTCTCCAGCTGGGGGGCAGCCGGACCCCACCCCATCCGGGGAATTATCAGCAATGTTAATCACTGGTGGTCCAGGTGCGACCACCAGTGAAGGAATAGTGGGCCCAGCTGGGGCCCCCGCCATGCTCGCGGGAAGGGCAGGCTGATCGCTGCCCGTGCGGATGGAAGATTGAGAAGGTTCGGCAGGGGTTCTCTTCTGCCTCTTGGAGCTTGTGCCCTTCAGTCGGGGCAGTAGGCCTCTCTTCTCTCCAGCCTTCGTCATCTCAACTTCTCTTCTGGATATGAGGCCCGCTGCTGCAAGTCGCGAAGGAGACAAGCAAGCCTCGATATGCCTATCTCCGACAGGCACCTTGTACACTTTGACAATCTTCTCGTTGATCCCTCCCTTCAAATTCGGTTTTCTCAAGGCCGGGATACCTGCGAGCACAAACAGGGGTCAAACGAAGAAAAACCCTAAAAACCTATCTGGAGAAAATGCACAATGCGGGATTGTGTCTACCTTCACAGAAAAACTGGGTCACTCCTGGACCCCTGAAGGAGGCAGACTCCCAGCTCCCGGAAGCATAGAACCACCGCTTCCTCCAGCCGGGATAGTTCGAGGAGAGCTTCCCCAACACGAAATTATCCCGGTGCCAATAACACAAATAATACCAGCCTTCGCTGGAGGGAGCTTTCTTCAGACGAAACATACGGAGGAACTCCTCCGCCGTGAGTTCCCCGTTGCCAGCCTGAGCCCAAAGGGCAAAGGAGCCCAAAACTACCCTCCACCCGTTCACGATGAGTTGCCCGGGGGCAATCTTGTAACACCGGAGTACATCGCGAATGAATGGATGGAGGGGAAAGCGTACCCCCAGGATAAGCTGGTACTCATAAAATGCTACGCATCCTGGGGGGGGGGGGTGGGGGGGAGTCTGGTGTTTCTCCACCTCCGGGCAAGCGGAGAGTGACTGAATCGGGGATCAGGTATCTCTCCCGTAGCTCAGCCATCCGATCCTCCGATAAAATGGAAGGATATCCGGTTGCTGTGTATCTCCCTGCCGGAACCCTCGCACTGCTGGAGGCAGAGGATTCCGGAGTGGCATCACCAAGAGGGACAGTGGTCTCTTCAGAGTTCCAGCCATGAGAAGATAAAAATAAAAGAAGGAGAAAAAAGGAAGTATACCAAAAACAGAAAAGAAAATGAACACCGGAGGAAGAAGAAGAATGGAAAGAAAAGACTGCAAGTTCCTTTCGAAAAAGCTTCTGTAGAAAATCAAAGAAATGGCGGACTCCGTATATTTATAGGCAATCATTCCGCCATATCTGATGGCACGTGGCAGTCCCTCCTTTGACACAGCGCTCGAGCAGGCACGCCCATTAACTCCTCAAACACGTGGCGAGCGCCCCTTCATTTTCCATCAGCGAAAAGGCTGCGGAAAGCTGGCGCTCATTAATTCCAGCCCATCATGTGAGGTGCCGTTCTCGATGAAAGCAGCGGGCTGTTACGTGTGATAGTGAGCTAAGTCCTTCCCTTAAAAATTCTTGGCGGCAAGGACTTGGGGGGCATCTGTTATAGACAAAGTAACGGAGATCAGCTCAGCTATTAAAGATTGTACACGAGCGCCCATTCTACCCGCGAGATCATCTGATCCAGAGTCGCAGATCAGGAAAGTATCAGACTCTCGAGATCATCTGATCGAGAGTCGCTGATCGGGTAAGTGTAGGTTGCCCATTCGACTCTTGAGATCATAAGCTCGAGAGTCGTAGGACGGATAAATATAGAGCACCTATTCACAAGGCTTCGAGCTCCCTTAGTCTATGATCAGATAAAGCGAAGCAAAGATTCCTTCCCTGAATAGCAAGCAGACCTTCTCATAAGTCGTTGAAAGGAGTTACGTCAAAATGAGCGAGCACTTGGACTCGCGACCAGGTTCCAACATGCGAACAGCTTTTCTGCAGTTACATCTCTTATCCTTCAGTACCAGCACCCAATTCCCGTCGAGCAGTATGACTCTGCGAGGCCAAGCAGGGCTACATCCAATTCGGTGGTTTTCGTCTTGTCGGCGTCTCCTTCCTTTTCGGAAGATATGACTCCAACTACGGGCGTCTCCTTCCTTTTCGGGAGCTATGACTCAAACTACGGCTTCCAGTTTATCATGACACATCAACACTATTACTACGCTTACCGGCAGCCCATATAGGTCGGTTTTTGGGCTTATCTTCTCTAAATGGTTCCGGATCTCAAGGGATTGCCATCAAGGGGCGTGAGTGTTGAAATAAGTCATTGGGTTGGTTCTCGACTCTAAAGATAGGATCTTATCCCACGAAATCAGCAAGATCTCAGTATCGTATGCGACATCAGCAGGATTTCGATATCTTCCGTAACAAATTGGGTTGCTTCAGATCTATATAAAGGGGTGACTCCATTAAGAGCAGGTATGCACACCACATTCGCTCTCTGTCCCATTTTTCTTGATTTCTCTTCTTCTTGCTTTGGCCTGACTTTAGCATCGGAGGGCTAACGGCTGGGCCCCAGCCACCCTTAGTTGCTGTCTGCCTTCTTTCAGGTTTGGCGGAGGGAAATCTCTGGTGAAGAGGTGAACATCTGGAGGATCCAACTACGAAATCTGACGTTAACAACCCCGATACCATTTGGGGTAGGAAATTTGACACACAGATACGAAGGGTGCAAGGCTGCCCCGACCTTAGTAAGAGACGGCCGTCCTAAAATGGCGTTATACGCTGATTTTCGGTCCACCACGAGGAAATTTACGAAGATGGTGGTCTTCGCTGGACTTTCTCCAAAAGTAAATGGGAGATCAATGCTTCCTTCAGGTGTTACTACCTCACCTCCGAAGCCGACGAGGGGGGTCGAAACTGGTTTGAGCAGGCTTCTGGCAAGTGCCATTTTGTAGAAGGCCTCCAAGTATAGAATATCGGCTGAGCTGCCTATATCCACCATAATTCGATGTGTCAGATAATTTGATACCTTCAAAGTGACTACGATGGAGTCTTCGTGAGGGAAGTGAATTCCCTTTGCATCTTCGAGAGTGAAGGAAATTGGAGGATGACTGGTCTTCGACGAGCTAGACGTCTGTTCTAGCCAGTATATTTGCTGGGGTTCTTTGGATGCCTTTCGGGCGTATGCTTTTCTGGAAGCTTGAGAATCGCCCCCGCAAGCTGGTCCTCCTGACGATGGTGCGAATTTCCCCCGTAGGCTCAGCGTCCTCTTGGTCAGTTTGATGATGAGGTTGTTCCTTTTGGTGAGACGAGGTGTTCGCCCTTTCTGGTGATCGATTTTTACGAGCAACATAATCCTGGAGATGGCCTTTTCGAATGAGAGCTTCGATATGGTCCCGTAGAGAGATGCAGTCCTGGGTTCTATGCCCATGATCTTTTTGGAAGTAACAGAACTTGCTCTTGTCTCTCTTCTCGGGATCGGATTTGATCTTTGCAGGCCACTTCACATATGGCTTGTGTTTAATCTCCATTAGAACCTTTTCATGAGGCCGATTAAGAGGAGTATAGTTATGATATTTATCGGAATAAGGCTTCTTGGGAGAACGTTCGCTTTGATCACGACGATATTTTTTATCTGTAGAAGAGGCTCCTTCTGGCTTGCGTTTCTTACCTTGTACTCCATGGCGTGTCAATGCGACTTCTTCTGCATTGATATATTTCTGAGCTTTGGCTTGGAACTCTGCCATAATTTTTTGAGGGCTCTTGTCTAAAGCGAACCTAAATTTCTCGCTCGTTATTCCGGCTATGAGGGTTGCGAGGCCTTTTTCTTCAGTATAACCTTCAGTTTGAACGGCTTCAGCAGTGAACCGTACTGTGAACTCCTTTATCGTTTCCCCATGCTGCTGTTTTAGATTCATTAGATGGGAGGCTGGCTTCTTAATGCGGATGCTTCCCATGAATTGAGAAAGGAATATCTCCGATAACTGAGAAAAGGAGCTGATGGAACGAGGCTTTAATCCTCGGAACCAAGTACGAGCTGCCTCCTTCAATGTTAGGGAAAAAGCCCTACACATGATTTCTGAACCATGTCCCTCCAACTCCATGAGGGACCTGTATGTTTTCAGGTGTTCAAGAGGGTCGCCAATACCTGTGTACGGGGTGATAACAGGCGTTCGATACTTTCTGGGTAACGGGGCTTCCATAACCTCGCTGGTAAAGGGGGACTCGGATTGATGTATTGCTGCCATGACTGCAGATGGCCGATTTGCCTGGTATCGCTGTTCCATGACATCAAAACGATCATGGATTCTTTTGAGATCTCCTTCCCATGGTAAGGTATAGCTTGATGTTTCGGCGGTGGAGCCCTTCGGTTGAGGTTGTCGAGACGAACTAGAATGTATAGAGTGTGGAGATGGCACAGGGGGATGGCTGCCAAGTGGTGGGACCTGTGGTTCGTCCATAGAATGTCTAGATGCCACTGGTATGGGCTGCGGTGGTAACCCTTCGGAGGCTTCCCTCTGCGGCTCGGGGAAATGTTGATCAAGCCGATTTGACAGTGCCTGAACTCCAGCGTTTAGAGTTAGGAGAGTGTTTCCAAGGAAACGTAGGACATCGTCTTGATTTCCAGAAGCCTCCAATAATGGATTTGTTGATGGCATATTTGGGGCTCCTTGAGGGATATTCGTCGACGTGGGTGGAAGAACAGGTACGGATTCCGTCTCATCGGGCGGAGGTGGTGCCTGCCTTGAAGTCGAAGGATGAACAGCCTTTTTAGGAGGCATCGCGGAAGGATTTTGATCGGTAGAACGATTGATTTTGATGATCAAGTCGTTCCCACAGACGGCGCCAAACTGTTAATGTCAGATTTTGTAATAGGATCCTCCGGACGTTCACCTTCTCTCCAACAGAGATTTCCTCCGCCAAACCTGAAAGAAGACAGACATCAACTAAGGGTGGCCGGGGTCCAGCCATTAGCCCTCCGATGCTTAAGTCAGGTCAAAACAAGCAGAAGAGTAGCCAGGCAAAACGGGACAGAGATCGAATATTGTGTGTACCTTTCCCTTAATGGAGTCGTCCCTTTATATAGATCTGAAGCGGTTCAATCTGTTACGCAAGATATCGAGATCCCGCTGATCTTGTGTACGATACTGAGATCTTGCTGATTTCGTGGGATAAGATCCTCATCTTTGGAGATGAGATCCAACCCAATGACTTATTTCGGCAATCAAGTCCCTTGATGGCAATCCCTTGAGATCCGGAACCACCAGAGAAGATAAGCCCAAAAACCGACCTATACGGGCTGCCGGTAGGCGTAGTAATAGCGCTGATCGCTCATGTAGAGCTGGAAACCATAGTTGGAGTCATAGCCAGCGAAAAGGAAGGAGACACTGACAAGACGGAAACCACCGAACTGGGTGTGGCCCTGCCTGGCATCGCAGAGGGATTGGACAAGCTGCTCGACGGGAATCAGGTGCTGGTACTGAAGGTTAAGAGGTGTAACCGCAGAAAAGCTGTTCGCATGTTGGAACATGGTCGCGAGTCCAAGTGCTCGCTCATTTTGACGTAACACCTTTCAACGACTTGTGAGAAGGTCTGCTCGCTGTTCAAGAAGGGAATCTTTGCTTCGCTTTATCTGACCATCGGCTAGGGGAGCTCGAAGCTTTGCGAATAGGTGCTCCGTATTTATCCATCCTACGACTCTCGAGCATATGATCTCGAGAGTCGGATGGGCATCCCGCACTTACCCGATCTGCGACTCTCGATCAGATGATCTCGAGAGTCTAATGGGTACTTCCGTACTTTCCCGATCTGCGACTCTCGATCAGATGATCTCGAGAGTCTAATGGGTACTTCCGTACTTTCCTGATCTGCGACTCTCGATCAGATGATCTCGCGAGTCGAATGGGCGTCCGTGTACAATCTTTAATAGCTGAGCTGGTCTCCATTATTTTGTCTATAACAACACAATACAAGAGATGGATGCAATGCTAGAGATGATGCCAGTACTTGACAATAAAAGATGGAGGGCCCCAATTGAACCTTTGCCTGTAAATGAGAACAAGGCCCTCCCATCCAACATCAAGGCACCAACACTCGACCTAAAACCATTGCCAAGTGAGCTAAAGTATGCTTATTTAGGTTGAGATGAGACATATCCAGTGGTGATTTCTTCCCACTTGGATGAGGAACAAGAGAGTAGGCTAATAGCCACTCTATTAGAGCACAAGAGTGCCATCGGATGGTCAATTGCGGATCTCAAAGGCATAGATCCACTGATTTGTACTCACCTCATACACCTTGAAGAAAATGCAAAGACATCCCGGCAACCACAAAGACGACTAAATCCAAACATGAAGGATGTGGTTAAGGCCGAAGTGGTGAAACTATTGGATGTAGGTATCATTTACCCAATATCCGATAGCCAATGGGTGAGTCCAACTCAAGTGGTGCCTGTTGAGCTCTTAATTGTGCACATTATAACCCCAATTCATCACTCATTATGCAAGGTTTGTATGGTTTGTAAGCTAATTCAATGCATGTTTTGTAACTACAGGATTGAGGGTGGACTCTACTCAATTGAAGACATAAAGAGCTCATTTGGGACTATTCTAATGGACATTACTTGAGGACCAAAGAAGAAAAGAAGAGAGAAAGCGAAAGAAAGAAGCAAGGAAAGAAAGAAAAGGAAGAAATGAAGAAGCATGAAGACTACTGACCGGTCTTGACCGGTCAGCCATGTACATTGGGGGACTACTGAAGATGTCCGACCGGTCATGACCGGTCGGACACAGTTGCTGGAGGAACATTATATAAGGCCGACCGGTCATGACCGGCCGGCCATGGCTGCTGGTATGAGAAGAAAAACGTCCGACCGGTCATGACCGGCCGGACATCATTGCTGGACTGAAGATAAATAGGCCCGACCGGTCATGACCGGTCGGGCATGCTTGCTGGAGTGATTGTTTATTGAGGCCGACCGGTCGTGACCGGTCGGCTGTGCGTGAAAAATTAGAAATTTCTAATTTCAGCCCGAAATTCTCTGCGCTGCGAAACTCCTACGCAATTCTAGATTCTTCCGAAGTTGTGGAGCCTCCAGACTATAAATAGACACCTAGAGATTATTCTTAGGGTATCCTAGAAGGGTGGAAGCGAGGTTGAAGACTATGGAAGTGGAGATTGGAGTTTCACAACTCCTTTTGGTTTGCTTTGCTGTTTTCATGCTTTTAGTAGTTGTTTCATGTTTCCTTGGATCATGAGCAGCTAAACCTCTTAGCTAGGGCTAAGAGGTGAAGCTTGTAGTGAATCCAAGATGTTTTGATTCGTAGGTCAGTGGTTTTTAGTTTGGAATTCATGATTATGAACTAAGGTTTGAAGTTTATACAAGTTTTTAAGTAATTTTTCTTAGTCTTGTGATGACTCATGGATGTTTGGATGAATTACTTATCTTCTTAATTCGTTTGCAACAGTCTAGACCTGTATGATCCGAGGAATCGGAGTGCGCTCTAGTACTAAGCTCTTCATGAAGGGACTTTCTACCAAAGTTCTATTTTTCTGTTTTTCTGGAATATGTATGGACTGTGCTTGTGATTTGAATCCAGTTCAAATCCTGATCTAGCCTTGTCTTGTGAGAGGACTTGAGGATGGTTATGATTGTGGACTGGACCTATAGGAAAGGGGAATGACCTATGCAATTGAGCATGCTCAGCTCAACCTACATTGAGTGAATCTTATGCATAGAAATTACATATTACAGACTGTTTGGTTTAACAGCTCTATCATCCGACTAGATAGATCTGAATATCAATTCTAGTTGAGAGAATGAGAACCACAGCGGATTGAACATCAAGGATTGCTACAAGTGGATCCTTGAACCCGTAGTGCCTTTTTATAATTAATTACTTTCGATTTAATTCAGCTTTTGTTACTCATATCAATTTCATACAAAAATCTGATTAGTAGATTTCAATAGACACTTGTGGATGAGTTTGTGAAATTCTACATAAGTCCCTGTGGATCGACCTCGGTCTTACCGAGTTTATTACTACATCGCAACCCTACACTTGGGGAAGCGAACAAGTTTTTGGCGCCGCTGCCGGGGACTTTGACGGTTTTCACAAATTTCTGAAATTAGTATCTATTTAGGATTTTTAGGATTTTAGGACTAACTTAGTTTGTTTATTTGATTTTTCTTTTCAGGGATTTCTAGGAAGCTGAAGAAGATACAAGGATTTTAAGTGCGAATCAGGTTCTATCTTTCTAAACCTTACTCTTCTCCTTCTCCTATTCATTCCTATCTTATTCATCTCTTGTAGAGTGGGTGGAGACTCCTTTTGGATCTCTAAAAGGTCGGCCTTTTTGCCACCTGGATTCCTATTGGTCGGCTCTGCCACCTTGGATCACCTTGTGCTCAGAGATTTCTTTTCTTATCTCTACTCCTCTTTCTCCTTTTTCTGCACTTTTTCTCAAACGATTCGAAGAGTGGGTGGGGTGTTCTCTGAACCCCTATTGACCAGGAGAAATCGGTCTCTATCCTTGCTTCTGGCCTAGCCATTGCAAGACACCTTGTGCTTCGGTCTTAGAGAAGAGTAAAGAAAAGGGAGGAAGAATTCTTCCTTCTTTTTGTTTCTTATTTTTGGTTTTGCATGCCACATTGGGCTCGGGATTCCAATAACCGGCTCATAAGTGAAGGGGGGATAGTAGAAGGAATTGATAGAGAGCCACTTGCTAGGAGACATCTAAACTCTCCAATTTTATCTGAAAATATGGCTGCAAATCAACCTAACCCGGCCCAAAATCAAACTGAAACTGGGGAGAATGTGGTTGAGGATGTTCCCCGACTAAGGACTTTACGTGATTTCTTGCAACCTGCAAGAACGAGCACTCCCTCATGCATAGTATTTCCACCAAATGCAGGGAACGTAGACTTGAAACCGGGAGTGATCAATCTCCTCCCTAAATTCCATGGTTTAGACAGTGAAAGTGCCTATCAACACCTTAAGGAGTTTGATGAGGTAATCAGCACCATGCACTTTGCAAATGCCAATAACGAACTTGTGCCAACTAGAGTCACTACCGGTTGGAGAATGTGCATTGACTACAGGAAGCTAAACACTGTCACGAGGAAAGACCACTTCCCCCTACCATTTGTTGATCAGATTTTAGAACGGTTGGCGGGTCATTCCCACTTTTGCTTCCTTGATGGCTATTCAGGGTACAACCAAATAGAAATTGCCCGTGAAGACCAAGAAAAGACTACATTCACATGTCCATTCGGCACTTTCGCCTATCGACGAATGCCGTTCGGACTATGTAATGCCCCCGCCACCTTTCAGCGTTGTATGATGAGCATCTTTTCTGACATGGTGGGGACCATTCTCGAAGTCTTCATGGATGATTTTTCCGTATTTGGTTGTAGCTTTGATGAGTGCCTTGAGCACTTGAAATCTATGCTGAAAAGATGTGAAGAGAAGAACCTTGTGTTGAATTGGGAGAAGTGTCACTTCATGGTTCAAAAGGGAATTGTACTTGGTCACATCGTTTCACAAAATGGAATTGAGGTGGACAAAGCGAAAATTGATCTTATCTCTAACCTTCCACCACCTAAAAGCATACGAGATGTGCGGTCCTTTTTAGGACACACAGGATTCTACAGAAGGTTCATAAAGGACTTCAGTTCACTCTCTCGCCCTTTGTGTAACCTACTTCAAAAGGAAAATTCATTCGAGTGGAATGAAGAATGTCAAAAGGCCTTTACCACCCTTAAAGGTATGTTGACATGTGCCCCAATAACGCAACCACCCGATTGGAGCCTTCCTTTTGAGATTATGTGCGATGCTAGCGACTATGCTATTGGGGCCGTGCTAGGCCAAAGAAAAGATAAAAAGCCATGTGTCATCTACTACGCAAGTAGAACCCTAAACTCAGCCCAAGCAAACTACACCACTACTGAAAAGGAACTTTTAGCCGTAGTTTTTGCCTTGGACAAGTTTAGATCCTACTTGATTGGATCCAAGATCATTATATTCACTGACCATGCTGCTACAATCCGAAGATTGCACACCCAAGTGCAGGTAGCGAAGTAGTAAAATACTCGGTAAGACCGAGGTCGATCCACAGGGATTGGGGTTAAGAACACTTAGAGGAATTAGTTTAGGTGAGAGAGATGAAATCTGGTTTATCCACGAGAGTGGAGCAAGTTGTGTGTGGTGAAAGACAAAAATAGAAAATGGGCTAAGACATCAGGGATCCACCTTTGATTCATTCACAAGATTTGATTTATTGGTCCAACTATAACTCAACTAGAATTGAATAAAGATTCATTCCAATCGGAAGATGAAACAGTTAAACCATTTGCATATTTCATAAAAGATGGTGATCTGAACCGATTGATTTGACCATAAAGCACTCGTTAGTTGATCGCAGGGAATTCCAAGCATCCACTGTGCCCGGAGTCGACAATGGATCAAGGAATTGTACAGATCAACAACTTTGCCAACAAGTCAACCGATAAGATCACAATTCATACGATCAAATGCATACTTACAAGATAGGAGGCTTTGATTGACCGATCCAACCGTTAAGATCTCGTCTATCGATCGCAGGGAATCCAAAGCATCCAATGTGCCCAGAGTCTACAATGGATCAAGAGATTTTACAGATCGATGACTTTACCTGCACTAGCTCGATGACCGTAGGGAATCCAAAGCATCCAACGTGCCCGGAGTCGACGATGGATCAAGGGACTTTATCGATCATGAACTAGCTAATTGGTGTGCAAGGGATCCCAAGCATCCAACGTGCCCGGAGTCGACGATGGATCAAGGGGCTTGCACAACAATAGCGTCTGCCGAGGTGGATAACCAAACCGATCAACCAAAGAGAACTCCAACATTTACACCACACAATGTTGAACCAAAAGAACCATATCTTGCAAATTTCTTCAAAGGCTTCACCCCTAACCTTAGCTAGAGGTTTAGCCAACCATGCTACAATGGAAGACTAAATTCTCTACAAAGGAAAAACTATACTACTCTACACTACAAAAGAAAGAAGAGAAGGGAGGAGTTGTAGAGAATGGGATGATGAGAATGAGAGGGAGAGGAGCTTCTTTTATAGCCTCATGAGAAGCTCCCAAGCCTAGGTGCCAAACCAAAAGTTTCTTTAGGTTTGGGAATGAAGTTAGGCTTGGAGTGCCCAAAGCAAACTTTGCTTTTAGGTTTGGGCTTGGAATTAGGCTTAGAGTGACATGTGGCAAGAAAAGTACTCCAATCCTAGGTGTCACTCCAAGCCTAAAGCAAACTTTTCTTTTAGGTTTGGGCTTGGAGTGAGGCTTGGATGATGAGGTGGCATTCCATGCCTTACACATGTGTGGGGAGAGAGAGAGAGAGAGAGAGAGAGAGAGAGAGAGAGAGAGAGCTCCTCTCTTGCACCCATGGTGGAGAAGAGCTGCTGCCTTTTGATGGGGTCCACCTTGTTGTGTGATGGACGGCTGATGATTGGAGATGTCCATTGCTGGACGTTTGATGAAGCAGATTGGTGGGGTCCACTTGATGACCGTTGGAGCTGGAGCTGAAGGCAGGTGGACCAAGATGTTGCTGACGTGCAAGGTGGCCAGGTGATGGACGGTGCTTTTGGGACGTCCAGATCTGGACGGTGCTGCTGGTCAACATGCTACTGAAGGTGGTCCACCTGATGGACGGACACTGCCTCTGCTGGGTGCACGTGTGGGCTGCAAGGAGTGAAGATGAAGAGGATGGTTGCTGATGATGGACGTCCAGCAGCTGGACGGGTGGAGTTGCAGCACTACGGCTACACGTTGAGCTGCTGCTGGTACGTTGGAGTGGGGCCCATTTTGATGGACGGCTGCTGATGGATGCTGCACGTGTGGAGCATATTCCCTACATGTTTGGACGGATGTCTGGAATGGATGGATGACGCTGGCCTTTGTGGGCCACTTGAGCTGGAGGATATGATCTCTAAATGGTGGACGTTAATTGCAGCTGTTGCGTCTCCTCCTTCTACAACTGGACGTGGACGATGCAGCTGGAGATGGATTTTTTATGAAGGTTGTACGCTGATGCAGATGGACGGCTGCTTCTCATCAGATGGGATCCATGGATGGATGTTGATGGTGGGCCACTTGATGGACGGTTGCTGTCTTGGCAGCTGCTGCTGTTGAGATCTGGATGAACGGCTGGTGAAGTGGCTTCAACTGCTGGACGTGATGTGGGTTCCACCTGACGCTGGAGATTGGAGGATGGACGGCTGGTACGATCAGCTGGTTGGATGGACGGTGAAGCTGCAGCATTACTGCTGCACGTGTGGGGATGCTGATGAACGGCTGTAATGGAGTTGGTGCAGATGGATGGACGGTTTGATGTTGAAGCAGCTGGACGGGTTGGAAGCTGGAGATGTGGATGGTCCTGCTGCAGCATTACTGCTGCACGTGTGGGGATGCTGCACGTGTGGTTGGCAACACACGTGAGGAGTGCTGCTGGTGTGATGTTCAGCTCTGGTGGACGGCTGCAGATGAACGGTGCTGGAGATGTGGTCCACCATCTGGACGGTTGAAGGTTGGACGATCCACTTGACGATGCTGGTGGACGGCTGTTGCTGATCAGCTGCACGTGCAAGGTGGGGCCTACTGAAGTTGATGACGTCCACCGCTGGTGCTTGGATGGACGGCTGAGGTTGGCTGCACGTGTGATGCATGATGACAGTTGTCCATTGGTGGAGACTGGGGTTGCACGTTGATGCAATTGCAGCTGCAGCTGGACTGCTGTGTGGCCCACCTTGCTGAATTGGATGGTGAAATGGACGGTTGAGATGGATGATGGTTGTTGAATTGGATGGATGGTGTCATCTGTCGACGGGTGGCAGACTGCATATGTTGAGATGAAGTGTGGCCCACCTGACTGGATGATGAAGATTGCAATTCCAGCTGTTGTACGGGTTATGTGATGGTGGATGATCAACTGTTGGACAGTTGGACAATTTGGATGAACCCAAGTGTGGTCAGAGGCCATCCAATATTGTTGCTGTATGTGAAGGATGGTTGGTGGAGATTAATGAGGCAGCTTGGACGGTGATGATGAGGAGTTGTTGTCCAGTGACAGTTGCTGGAGGTGTTGAACCTTGCTACACATTTGAGATGGAGATGGCTCCATAATGCTGAACTATCAGGGCCATTGATCTAATGAAAGTGTGGCCTGCATTGAAGTACAGTTGGTCCCTCATGTGGGCATCCAATCATGACCATCTAAGCATGATCATCCATTCTTTAAAACAATCATCATAGCATGGATCTCCAAAATGCATGGCTTTGATAAGGTCCTTTGAGACTTTGGATCCATCATAGAGTAGTGTCCAATCTTCAATCTTTTACGCCCTGATTTCCCTCAGGATTGTCACATACTTGACATTGATTACTTTTGGGCACTAAATCGCCTTGATTGACTCGGATTTTGTCCAACTTCTCCTGATCACCTGAAGACAGAAAATTCACCTAATGAGAGATAATTAACCGAAAAAACAGTGATAATGCCCTTAACAACCAGGGTTAATTATACAATATTAGGTACTTATCACACCCCCCAACCAGCATTTTGCTAGTCTCTAGCAAAACATGCGAAAATCATCGAAGGATTTTTCAAAATACTACAGTCAATCTTTATCCTTGACAGTTTTCACCAATCAAAACCATCTCGAGGCTTAACAAGATAAAGAAAAGAAAAAGGGTTAATGTATTTATGTGATCTTTCAAGTTCCTTAAACAGTAGAATTTCCAAGGCATATAGTTTTAAGAATATATAAACTTAGATTCTAGCTACTTTAGTCAACAACCTAATTGAGTTCAAAGCATTAATAATTCAATAGAAGCATTCTAAACATTGAGTTCCATGGTGCACTGTGAAGTCTAGCCTTGACACAACTAGGGGTTCAGTCTTCTACTTTCATGTTAACACTGATGATTGAAGAGAATGGTCAGATCCCCGGCAACGGCGCCAAAAACTTGCTACAATCCGAAGATTGCACACCCAAGTGCAGGTAGCGAAGTAGTAAAATACTCGGTAAGACCGAGGTCGATCCACAGGGATTGGGGTTAAGAACACTTAGAGGAATTAGTTTAGGTGAGAGAGATGAAATCTGGTTTATCCACGAGAGTGGAGCAAGTTGTGTGTGGTGAAAGACAAAAATAGAAAATGGGCTAAGACATCAGGGATCCACCTTTGATTCATTCACAAGATTTGATTTATTGGTCCAACTATAACTCAACTAGAATTGAATAAAGATTCATTCCAATCGGAAGATGAAACAGTTAAACCATTTGCATATTTCATAAAAGATGGTGATCTGAACCGATTGATTTGACCATAAAGCACTCGTTAGTTGATCGCAGGGAATTCCAAGCATCCACTGTGCCCGGAGTCGACAATGGATCAAGGAATTGTACAGATCAACAACTTTGCCAACAAGTCAACCGATAAGATCACAATTCATACGATCAAATGCATACTTACAAGATAGGAGGCTTTGATTGACCGATCCAACCGTTAAGATCTCGTCTATCGATCGCAGGGAATCCAAAGCATCCAATGTGCCCGGAGTCTACAATGGATCAAGGGATTTTACAGATCGATGACTTTACCTGCACTAGCTCGATGACCGTAGGGAATCCAAAGCATCCAACGTGCCCGGAGTCGACGATGGATCAAGGGACTTTATCGATCATGAACTAGCTAATTGGTGTGCAAGGGATCCCAAGCATCCAACGTGCCCGGAGTCGACGATGGATCAAAGGGGCTTGCACAACAATAGCGTCTGCCGAGGTGGATAACCAAACCGATCAACCAAAGAGAACTCCAACATTTACACCACACAATGTTGAACCAAAAGAACCATATCTTGCAAATTTCTTCAAAGGCTTCACCCCTAGCCTTAGCTAGAGGTTTAGCCAACCATGCTACAATGGAAGACTAAATTCTCTACAAAGGAAAAACTATACTACTCTACACTACAAAAGAAAGAAGAGAAGGGAGGAGTTGTAGAGAATGGGATGATGAGAATGAGAGGGAGAGGAGCTTCTTTTATAGCCTCATGAGAAGCTCCCAAGCCTAGGTGCCAAACCAAAAGTTTCTTTAGGTTTGGGAATGAAGTTAGGCTTGGAGTGCCCAAAGCAAACTTTGCTTTTAGGTTTGGGCTTGGAATTAGGCTTAGAGTGACATGTGGCAAGAAAAGTACTCCAATCCTAGGTGTCACTCCAAGCCTAAAGCAAACTTTTCTTTTAGGTTTGGGCTTGGAGTGAGGCTTGGATGATGAGGTGGCATTCCATGCCTTACACATGTGTGGGGAGAGAGAGAGAGAGAGAGAGAGAGAGAGAGAGCTCCTCTCTTGCACCCATGGTGGAGAAGAGCTGCTGCCTTTTGATGGGGTCCACCTTGTTGTGTGATGGACGGCTGATGATTGGAGATGTCCATTGCTGGACGTTTGATGAAGCAGATTGGTGGGGTCCACTTGATGACCGTTGGAGCTGGAGCTGAAGGCAGGTGGACCGAGATGTTGCTGACGTGCAAGGTGGCCAGGTGATGGACGGTGCTTTTGGGACGTCCAGATCTGGACGGTGCTGCTGGTCAACATGCTACTGAAGGTGGTCCACCTGATGGACGGACACTGCCTCTGCTGGGTGCACGTGTGGGCTGCAAGGAGTGAAGATGAAGAGGAGGGTTGCTGATGATGGACGTCCAGCAGCTGGACGGGTGGAGTTGCAGCACTACGGCTGCACGTTGAGCTGCTGCTGGTACGTTGGAGTGGGGCCCATTTTGATGGACTGGCTGCTGATGGATGCTGCACGTGTGGAGCATATTCCCTACATGTTTGGACGGATGTCTGGAATGGATGGATGACGCTGGCCTTTGTGGGCCACTTGAGCTGGAGGATATGATCTCTAAATGGTGGACGTTAATTGCAGCTGTTGCGTCTCCTCCTTCTACAACTGGACGTGGACGATGCAGCTGGAGATGGATTTTTTATGAAGGTTGTACGCTGATGCAGATGGACGGATGCTTCTCATCAGATGGGATCCATGGATGGATGTTGATGGTGGGCCACTTGATGGACGGTTGCTGTCTTGGCAGCTGCTGCTGTTGAGATCTGGATGAACGGCTGGTGAAGTGGCTTCAACTGCTGGACGTGATGTGGGTTCCACCTGACGCTGGAGATTGGAGGATGGACGGCTGGTACGATCAGCTGGTTGGATGGACGGTGAAGCTGCAGCATTACTGCTGCACGTGTGGGGATGCTGATGAACGGCTGTAATGGAGTTGGTGCAGATGGATGGACGGTTTAATGTTGAAGCAGCTGGACGGGTTGGAAGCTGGAGATGTGGACGGTCCTGCTGCAGCATTACTGCTGCACGTGTGGGGATGCTGCACGTGTGGTTGGCAACACACGTGAGGAGTGCTGCTGGTGTGATGTTCAGCTCTGGTGGACGGCTGCAGATGAACGGTGCTGGAGATGTGGTCCACCATCTGGACGGTTGAAGGTTGGACGATCCACTTGACGATGCTGGTGGACGGCTGTTGCTGATCAGCTGCACGTGCAAGGTGGGGCCTACTGAAGTTGATGACGTCCACCGCTGGTGCTTGGATGGACGGCTGAGGTTGGCTGCACGTGTGATGCATGATGACAGTTGTCCATTGGTGGAGATTGGGGTTGCACGTTGATGCAATTGCAGCTGCAGCTGGACTGCTGTGTGGCCCACCTTGCTGAATTGGATGGTGAAATGGACGGTTGAGATGGATGATGGTTGTTGAATTGGATGGATGGTGTCATCTGTCGACGGGTGGCAGACTGCATATGTTGAGATGAAGTGTGGCCCACCTGACTGGATGATGAAGATTGCAATTCCAGCTGTTGTACGGGTTATGTGATGGTGGATGATCAACTGTTGGACAGTTGGACAATTTGGATGAACCCAAGTGTGGTCAGAGGCCATCCAATATTGTTGCTGTATGTGAAGGATGGTTGGTGGAGATTAATGAGGCAGCTTGGACGGTGATGATGAGGAGTTGTTGTCCAGTGACAGTTGCTGGAGGTGTTGAACCTTGCTACACATTTGAGATGGAGATGGCTCCATAATGCTGAACTATCAGGGCCATTGATCTAATGAAAGTGTGGCCTGCATTGAAGCACAGTTGGTCCCTCATGTGGGCATCCAATCATGACCATCTAAGCATGATCATCCATTCTTTAAAACAATCATCATAGCATGGATCTCCAAAATGCATGGCTTTGATAAGGTCCTTTGAGACTTTGGATCCATCATAGAGTAGTGTCCAATCTTCAATCTTTTACGCCCTGATTTCCCTCAGGATTGTCACATACTTGACATTGATTACTTTTGGGCACTAAATCGCCTTGATTGACTCGGATTTTGTCCAACTTCTCCTGATCACCTGAAGACAGAAAATTCACCTAATGAGAGATAATTAACCGAAAAAACAGTGATAATGCCCTTAACAACCAGGGTTAATTATACAATATTAGGTACTTATCACACCCCCCAACCAGCATTTTGCTAGTCTCTAGCAAAACATGCGAAAATCATCGAAGGATTTTTCAAAATACTACAGTCAATCTTTATCCTTGACAGTTTTCACCAATCAAAACCATCTCGAGGCTTAACAAGATAAAGAAAAGAAAAAGGGTTAATGTATTTATGTGATCTTTCAAGTTCCTTAAACAGTAGAATTTCCAAGGCATATAGTTTTAAGAATATATAAACTTAGATTCTAGCTACTTTAGTCAACAACCTAATTGAGTTCAAAGCATTAATAATTCAATAGAAGCATTCTAAACATTGAGTTCCATGGTGCACTGTGAAGTCTAGCCTTGACACAACTAGGGGTTCAGTCTTCTACTTTCATGTTAACACTGATGATTGAAGAGAATGGTCAGATCCCCGGCAACGGCGCCAAAAACTTGCTACAATCCGAAGATTGCACACCCAAGTGCAGGTAGCGAAGTAGTAAAATACTCGGTAAGACCGAGGTCGATCCACAGGGATTGGGGTTAAGAACACTTAGAGGAATTAGTTTAGGTGAGAGAGATGAAATCTGGTTTATCCACGAGAGTGGAGCAAGTTGTGTGTGGTGAAAGACAAAAATAGAAAATGGGCTAAGACATCAGGGATCCACCTTTGATTCATTCACAAGATTTGATTTATTGGTCCAACTATAACTCAACTAGAATTGAATAAAGATTCATTCCAATCGGAAGATGAAACAGTTAAACCATTTGCATATTTCATAAAAGATGGTGATCTGAACCGATTGATTTGACCATAAAGCACTCGTTAGTTGATCGCAGGGAATTCCAAGCATCCACTGTGCCCGGAGTCGACAATGGATCAAGGAATTGTACAGATCAACAACTTTGCCAACAAGTCAACCGATAAGATCACAATTCATACGATCAAATGCATACTTACAAGATAGGAGGCTTTGATTGACCGATCCAACCGTTAAGATCTCGTCTATCGATCGCAGGGAATCCAAAGCATCCAATGTGCCCGGAGTCTACAATGGATCAAGGGATTTTACAGATCGATGACTTTACCTGCACTAGCTCGATGACCGTAGGGAATCCAAAGCATCCAACGTGCCCGGAGTCGACGATGGATCAAGGGACTTTATCGATCATGAACTAGCTAATTGGTGTGCAAGGGATCCCAAGCATCCAACGTGCCCGGAGTCGACGATGGATCAAAGGGGCTTGCACAACAATAGCGTCTGCCGAGGTGGATAACCAAACCGATCAACCAAAGAGAACTCCAACATTTACACCACACAATGTTGAACCAAAAGAACCATATCTTGCAAATTTCTTCAAAGGCTTCACCCCTAGCCTTAGCTAGAGGTTTAGCCAACCATGCTACAATGGAAGACTAAATTCTCTACAAAGGAAAAACTATACTACTCTACACTACAAAAGAAAGAAGAGAAGGGAGGAGTTGTAGAGAATGGGATGATGAGAATGAGAGGGAGAGGAGCTTCTTTTATAGCCTCATGAGAAGCTCCCAAGCCTAGGTGGCAAACCAAAAGTTTCTTTAGGTTTGGGAATGAAGTTAGGCTTGGAGTGCCCAAAGCAAACTTTGCTTTTAGGTTTGGGCTTGGAATTAGGCTTAGAGTGACATGTGGCAAGAAAAGTACTCCAATCCTAGGTGTCACTCCAAGCCTAAAGCAAACTTTTCTTTTAGGTTTGGGCTTGGAGTGAGGCTTGGATGATGAGGTGGCATTCCATGCCTTACACATGTGTGGGGAGAGAGAGAGAGAGAGAGAGAGAGAGAGCTCCTCTCTTGCACCCATGGTGGAGAAGAGCTGCTGCCTTTTGATGGGGTCCACCTTGTTGTGTGATGGACGGCTGATGATTGGAGATGTCCATTGCTGGACGTTTGATGAAGCAGATTGGTGGGGTCCACTTGATGACCGTTGGAGCTGGAGCTGAAGGCAGGTGGACCGAGATGTTGCTGACGTGCAAGGTGGCCAGGTGATGGACGGTGCTTTTGGGACGTCCAGATCTGGACGGTGCTGCTGGTCAACATGCTACTGAAGGTGGTCCACCTGATGGACGGACACTGCCTCTGCTGGGTGCACGTGTGGGCTGCAAGGAGTGAAGATGAAGAGGAGGGTTGCTGATGATGGACGTCCAGCAGCTGGACGGGTGGAGTTGCAGCACTACGGCTGCACGTTGAGCTGCTGCTGGTACGTTGGAGTGGGGCCCATTTTGATGGACGGCTGCTGATGGATGCTGCACGTGTGGAGCATATTCCCTACATGTTTGGACGGATGTCTGGAATGGATGGATGACGCTGGCCTTTGTGGGCCACTTGAGCTGGAGGATATGATCTCTAAATGGTGGACGTTAATTGCAGCTGTTGCGTCTCCTCCTTCTACAACTGGACGTGGACGATGCAGCTGGAGATGGATTTTTTATGAAGGTTGTACGCTGATGCAGATGGACGGATGCTTCTCATCAGATGGGATCCATGGATGGATGTTGATGGTGGGCCACTTGATGGACGGTTGCTGTCTTGGCAGCTGCTGCTGTTGAGATCTGGATGAACGGCTGGTGAAGTGGCTTCAACTGCTGGACGTGATGTGGGTTCCACCTGACGCTGGAGATTGGAGGATGGACGGCTGGTACGATCAGCTGGTTGGATGGACGGTGAAGCTGCAGCATTACTGCTGCACGTGTGGGGATGCTGATGAACGGCTGTAATGGAGTTGGTGCAGATGGATGGACGGTTTAATGTTGAAGCAGCTGGACGGGTTGGAAGCTGGAGATGTGGACGGTCCTGCTGCAGCATTACTGCTGCACGTGTGGGGATGCTGCACGTGTGGTTGGCAACACACGTGAGGAGTGCTGCTGGTGTGATGTTCAGCTCTGGTGCACGGCTGCAGATGAACGGTGCTGGAGATGTGGTCCACCATCTGGACGGTTGAAGGTTGGACGATCCACTTGACGATGCTGGTGGACGGCTGTTGCTGATCAGCTGCACGTGCAAGGTGGGGCCTACTGAAGTTGATGACGTCCACCGCTGGTGCTTGGATGGACGGCTGAGGTTGGCTGCACGTGTGATGCATGATGACAGTTGTCCATTGGTGGAGATTGGGGTTGCACGTTGATGCAATTGCAGCTGCAGCTGGACTGCTGTGTGGCCCACCTTGCTGAATTGGATGGTGAAATGGACGGTTGAGATGGATGATGGTTGTTGAATTGGATGGATGGTGTCATCTGTCGACGGGTGGCAGACTGCATATGTTGAGATGAAGTGTGGCCCACCTGACTGGATGATGAAGATTGCAATTCCAGCTGTTGTACGGGTTATGTGATGGTGGATGATCAACTGTTGGACAGTTGGACAATTTGGATGAACCCAAGTGTGGTCAGAGGCCATCCAATATTGTTGCTGTATGTGAAGGATGGTTGGTGGAGATTAATGAGGCAGCTTGGACGGTGATGATGAGGAGTTGTTGTCCAGTGACAGTTGCTGGAGGTGTTGAACCTTGCTACACATTTGAGATGGAGATGGCTCCATAATGCTGAACTATCAGGGCCATTGATCTAATGAAAGTGTGGCCTGCATTGAAGCACAGTTGGTCCCTCATGTGGGCATCCAATCATGACCATCTAAGCATGATCATCCATTCTTTAAAACAATCATCATAGCATGGATCTCCAAAATGCATGGCTTTGATAAGGTCATTTGAGACTTTGGATCCATCATAGAGTAGTGTCCAATCTTCAATCTTTTACGCCCTGATTTCCCTCAGGATTGTCACATACTTGACATTGATTACTTTTGGGCACTAAATCGCCTTGATTGACTCGGATTTTGTCCAACTTCTCCTGATCACCTGAAGACAGAAAATTCACCTAATGAGAGATAATTAACCGAAAAAACAGTGATAATGCCCTTAACAACCAGGGTTAATTATACAATATTAGGTACTTATCACATGCCGCGCTTAAGTATCTTCTTTCTAAGAAGGATGCTAAACTACGGTTGTTAAGATGGATCCTTCTACTCCAAGAATTCGACATAGAAATACGTGATAAGAAAGGAGTAGAGAATGTAGTAGCTTGCCACCTCTCTCGACTTGTCCTCACTGATTCCCCTGAAATGACCGCAATCAATGACATGTTCCCCGATGAACAACTTTTTGCTGTTTCCCAATTACCATGGTATGCGGACATTGCTAACTATCTTGCTACAGGTATAATTCCTACATATTGGAAAAAGCAAGATAAGGATAGATTCTTCTCGGAGGTACGGAAATTCCTATGGGACGACCCATACTTATTCAAGTATTGTCCCGATCAAATCATAAGGAGATGTGTCCCAGATGATGAGCAACAAAGTATCATCTCCTTCTGTCATTCTCAAGCTTGTGGTGTCCACTTTTCGGCTAAAAAGACCACAGCGAAAATTTTGCAATGTGGGTTTTATTGGCCCACTATGTTCAAAGACACACATGAGTTTTGCAAAGCATGTGAACCTTGTCAGAAATTAGGGGGAATCTCCCGTATAAATATGATGCCACTCAATCCCATCTTAATTATCGAAATTTTTGATTGTTGGGGCATCGATTTCATGGGCCCATTCCCATCTTCTTTTGGAAACCTATACATCTTGCTTGCCGTCGACTATGTTTCCAAATGGGTCGAGGCTATCCCTTGCCGGAATAATGACCATAAAACGGTCATTCGATTCTTAAAAGAAAACATTCTTTCCCGGTTTGGAACGCCTCGAGTCATCATAAGTGATGGAGGGTCTCACTTTTGCAATCGCCCTTTTGAAGCCTTAATGAAGAAATATGGCGTAACGCACAAAGTGAGCACTCCCTATCACCCACAAACTAGTGGACAAGCTGAGATATCCAATAGGGAGATTAAACACATTTTAGAGAAAACGGTGAATCCCGATCGCAAGGATTGGTCACTTCGGCTTACTGATGCGCTTTGGGCTTACCGTACTGCCTTTAAAACCCCTATTGGAATGTCTCCCTATAGACTTGTCTATGGGAAGGCTTGTCACTTGCCTGTGGAGTTAGAACATAGGGCATATTGGGCTATTAAGAAGATGAATTTCAATTCTGACAAGGCAAGCTCGCTACGCAAACTACAATTGAATGAACTTGCAGAAATCCGGAATGAAGCTTATGAGAATGCGAGAATTTACAAGGACAAGACGAAGATATTCCATGATAAGAATATTCTTCGCAAGACATTCACGATCAACCAAAAAGTCCTCATGTATAATTCTCGCTTACATCTATTTTCGGGAAAATTGAGATCTCGATGGACCGGTCCCTACATTGTGCAAACTGTCTATCCATATGGGACTGTCGAGCTGTTGAATCCGAGGAACGACAACATTTTTAAAGCAAATGGGCAGCGATTAAAGCCGTTCTTTGAGAAATTCCCTTCAGAAGGTATGTCCATACCTCTGAATGATCCTGTGTATCAGGATGATTGATCTCCTAGTCTGATGGAGGTATAGAGTAGTTAGGATTAGGATTTTGCTGCTTCTGTTTTTCCTTTTCATAGGTTTGATAAAAGGAGGAAGATTTCCACTTTTCACTCTCTCAGGTACTATCATTCCTCACTCCCTTTTATTTTCAAATTGCTCTCATGTTTTAATCATTGCACATCTTTTACATTGAGGACAATGCAAGATTTGGTTGGGGGGTGTAGGATCACTTGGATGAATCTAGCGTTTTGCAACATTTCAAGCAATTATGTGAAAAATTTTCGATTTTTCAAAAATTCGAAACTCTTTTGGAAAACACCAGTTCTATGCACTCAAGTGATATGAGCATAAGAGGAGGAGATATGAAGTGTATGGGGCTGGATGTCTGGAATTTCTCATAGCATAATGGTTTTTATATGTGAACTCCCCTATTTTGTGATTGATAGAAAATCTGAACACTTTTACACCTAGTTCACATTACACGATTTTCATGAGTTGAAGGGATTATGTGATTTATGGATTAGCTAGACTTTGAATTAAGGTATTGAGAAATCAGGCCGGGGTACTTTGTCCATCCTTGTCCATGGGAAAATAATGAAAGATATGGATTTTTAAAAATCCTATCTAATTTAAAAAGAAAAAGGAAAAGGAAGGATGAAATTGGGAATGTGGAAAAAACGGTGGAAAATTCCGATTAGGGCTACCTACTACCAACCGGGGGATGGTCTACCCGTAACCAAAGCCGGAAATGGGACGTAGTGTGAAAGTCGTCGGAAGGACGGTAAGGCAAATTCCTGTCATTGGCTTGATGTGGCTCTATGTACCTTGAGTTCTATAGTCTACTTGATCTATGAAGAAGATAATCCTAGAAACTCGTGAGATGAATTTTCACTACCCACACTAGGTTGAATTTGTTCAAGTCCTTCTATTTATCAACCAATCAGTGGGAATTTCATATGAATGCTTATTATGTTTTGAGGGTTTACGGTTTCAACCTCTATCGCCTAATATTTCTGAATCTTATGCTTATGTACCTTGGAATGTATAGAAGGAGGGTTTCTGAAGGAGAGTTGAGTTTTTGAAGAATAGGATTAGTTTCATGCATGTTTTGCTCGGGACTAGCAAAATGCTAGTTGGGGGGTGTGTTGAGCTCTTAATTGTGCATATTATAACCCCAATTCATCACTCATTGTGCAAGGTTTGTATGGTTTGTAAGCTAATTCAATGCATGTTTTGTGACTACAGGATTGAGGGTGGACTCTACTCAATTGAAGACATAAAGAGCTCATTTGGGACTATTCTAATGGACATTACTTGAGGACCAAAGAAGAAAAGAAGAGAGAAAGCGAAAGAAAGAAGCAAGGAAAGAAAGAAAAGGAAGAAATGATGAAGCATGAAGACTGCTGACCGGTCTTGACCGGTCAGCCATGTACATTGGGGGACTACTGAAGATGTCCGACCGGTCATGACCGGTCGGACACAGTTGCTGGAGGAACATTATATAAGGCCGACTGGTCATGACCGGCCGGCCATGGCTGCTGGTATGAGAAGAAAAACGTCCGACCGGTCATGACCGGTCGGACATCATTGCTGGACTGAAGATAAATAGGCCCGACCGGTCATGACCGGTCGGGCATGCTTGCTGGAGTGATTGTTTATTGAGGCCGACCGGTCGTGACCGGACGGCTGTGCGTGAAGACTTAGAAATTTCTAATTTCAGCCCGAAATTCTCTGCGCTGCGAAACTCCTACGCAATTTCTAGATTCTTCCGAAGTTGTGGAGCCTCCAGACTATAAATAGACACCTAGAGATTGTTCCTAGGGTATCCTAGAAGGGTGGAAGCGAGGTTGGAGACTGTGGAAGTGGAGATTGGAGTTTCACAACTCCTTTTGGTTTGCTTTGCTGTTTTCATGCTTTTAGTAGTTGTTTCATGTTTCCTTGGATCATGAGCAGCTAAACCTCTTAGCTAGGGCTAAGAGTTGAAGCTTGTAGTGAATCCAAGATGTTTTGATTCATAGTTCAGTGGTTTTTAGTTTGGAATTCATGATTATGAACTAAGGTTTGAAGTTTATACAAGTTTTTAAGTAATTTTTCTTAGTCTTGTGATGACTCATGGATGTTTGGATGAATTACTTATCTTCTTAATTCATTTGCAACGGTCTAGACCTGTATGATCCGAGGAATCGGAGTGCGCTCTAGTACTAAGCTCTTCATGAAGGGACTTTCTACCAAAGTTCTATTTTTCTGTTTTTCTGGAATATGTATGGACTGTGCTTGTGATTTGAATCCAGTTCAAATCCTGATCTAGCCTTGTCTTGTGAGAGGACTTGAGGATGGTTATGATTGTGAACTGGACCTATAGGAAAGGGGAATGACCTATGCAATTGAGCATGCTCAGCTCAGCCTACATTGAGTGAATCCTATGCATAGAAATTACATATTACAGACTGTTTGGTTTAACAGCTCTATCATCCGAGTAGATAGATCTGAATATCAATTCTAGTTGAGAGAATGAGAACCACAGCGGATTGAACATCAAGGATTGCTACAAGTGGATCCTTGAAACCCTAGTGCCTTTTTATAATTAATTACTTTCAATTTAATTCAGCTTTTGTTACTCATATCAATTTCATACCAAAATCTGATTAGTAGATTTCAATAGACACTTGTGGATGAGTTTGTGAAATTCTACATAAGTCCCTGTGGATCGACCTCGGTCTTACCGAGTTTATTACTACATCGCAACCCTACACTTGGGGAAGCGAACTAGTGCCTAAGAAATCCGGAATAACCATCGTAGCTAATGCCAATAACGAACTCGTGGCAACTAGAGTCACTACCGGTTGGAGAATTGCATTGACTACAGGAAGCTAAACACTGTCACGAGGAAAGATCACTTCCCCCTACCGTTTGTTAATCATATTTTAGAACGGTTGGCCGGTCATTCCCACTTTTGCTTCCTTGATGGCTATTCAGGGTACAACCAAATAGAAATTGCCCGTGAAGACCAAGAAAAGACTACATTCACATGTCCATTTGGCACATTCGCCTATCGACGGATGCCCTTGGGACTATGTAATGCCCCTGCCACCTTTCAGCGTTGGATGATGAGCATCTTTTCTGACATGGTGGGGACCATTCTCGAAGTCTTCATGGACGATTTTTCCGTATTCGGTTGTAGCTTTGATGAGTACCTTGAGCACTTGAAATATGTGCTGAAAAGATGTGAAGAGAAGAACCTTGTGCTCAATTGGGAAAAGTGTCACTTCATGGTTCAAAAGGTAATTGTACTTGGTCACATCGTTTCACAAAATGGAATTGAGGTGGACAAGGCGAAAATTGATCTTATCTCTAACCTCCCACCACCCAAAAGCATACGAGATATACGGTCCTTTTTAGGACACGCAGGATTTTACAGAAGGTTCATAAAGGATTTCAGTTCACTCTCTCGCCCTTTATGTAACCTACTTCAAAAGGAAAATTCATTCGAGTGGAATGAAGAATGTCAAAAGGCCTTTACCACCCTTAAAGGTATGTTGACATGCGCCCCAATAATGCAACCACCTGATTGGAGCCTTCCTTTTGAGATTATGTGTGATGCTAGCGACTATGCTATTGGGGCCATGTTAGGCCAAAGAAAAGATAAAAAGCCATGTGTCATCTACTATGCAAGTAGAACCCTAAACTCAGCCCAAGCAAACTACACCACTACTGAGAAGGAACTTTTAGCTGTAGTTTTTGCCTTGGAAAAGTTTAGGTCCTACTTGATTGGATCCAAGATCATTATATTCACTGACCATGCCGCGCTTAAGTATCTTCTTTCTAAGAAGGATTTTAAACCACGGTTGTTAAGATGGATCCTTCTACTCCAGGAATTCGACATAGAAATACGTGATAAGAAAGGAGTAGAGAATGTAGTAGCTGACCACCTCTCTCGACTTGTCCTCACTGATTCCCCTGAAACGACTGCAATCAATGACATGTTCCCTGTTGAACAACTGTTTGCTATTTCCCAATTACCATGGTATGCGGACATTGCTAACTATCTTGCTACAGGTACAATTCCTACATATTGGAAAAAGCAAGATAAGGATAGATTCTTCTCGGAGTTGCGGAAATTCCTATGGGACGACCCATACTTATTCAAGTATTGTCCCGATCAAATCATAAGGAGATGTGTCCCAGATGATGAGCAACAAAGTATCATCTCCTTCTGTCATTCTCAAGCATGTGGTGGCCACTTTTCGGCTAAAAAGACCATAGTGAAAATTCTGCAATGTGGGTTTTATTGGCCCACTATGTTCAAAGACACACATGAGTTTTGCAAAGCATGTGAACCTTGTCAGAAATTAGGGAGAATCTCCTGTAGAAATATGATGCCACTCAATCCCATCTTAATAATCGAAATTTTTTATTGTTGGGGCATCGATTTCATGGGCCCATTCCCATCTTCTTTTGGAAACCTATACATCTTGCTTGTCGTCGACTATGTTTCCAAATGGGTCGAGGCTATCCCTTGCCGGAATAATGACCATAAAACGGTCATTCAATTTTTAAAAGAAAATATTCTTTCCCAGTTTGGGACGCCTCGAGTCATCATAAGTGATGGAGGGTCTCACTTTTGCAATCGCCCTTTCGAAACCTTAATGAAGAAATATGGCGTAACACACAAAGTGAGCACTCCCTATCACCCACAAACTAGTGGACAAGCTGAGATATCCAATAGGAAAATTAAACACATTTTAGAGAAAACGGTGAACCCCAATCACAAGGATTGGTCACTTCGGCTTACCGATGCGCTTTGGGCTTGCCGTACAGCTTTCAAAACCCCTATTGGAATGTCCCCCTATAGACTTGTCTATGGGAAGGCTTGTCACTTGCCTGTGGAGTTGGAACATAGGACATATTGGGCTATTAAGAAGATGAATTTCAATTCTGACAAGGCAAGCTCGTTACGCAAACTACAATTGAATGAACTTGCAGAAATCCGGAATGAAGCTTATGAGAATGCGAGAATTTACAAGGACAAGACGAAGATATTCCATGATAAGAATATTCTTCGCAAGACATTCACGATCAATCAAAAAGTCGTCATGTATAATTCTCGCTTACATCTTTTTCCGGGAAAATTGAGATCTCGATGGACCGGTCCCTACATTGTACAAACTGTCTATCCATATGGGACTGTCGAGCTATTGAATCCAAGGAACGGCAACATTTTTAAAACAAATGGGCAGCGATTAAAGCCGTTCTTTGAGAAATTCCCTTCAGAAGGTATGTCCATACCTCTGAATGATCCTGTGTATCAAGATGATTGATCTCCTAGTCTGATGGAGGTATAGAGTAGTTAGGATTAGGATTTTGCTGCTTTTGTTTTCTTTTTCATAGGTTTGTTAGATGGAGGAAGATTTCCACTTTTCACTCTCTCAGGTACTATCATTCCTCACTCCCTTTAATTTTCAAATTGCTTTCATGTTTTGCTCATTGCACATCTTTCACATTGAGGACAATGCAAGATTTGGTTGGGGGGTGTAGGATCACTTGGATGAATCCAGCGTTTTGCAACATTTCAAGCAATCATACGAAATTTTTTTTCGATTTTTCAAAAAATCGAAACTCTTTTGGAAAACACCGGTTCTATGCATTCAAGTTGATATGAGCATAAGAGGAGGAGATATGAAGCGTATGGGGCTGGATGTCTAGAATCTCTCATAGCATAATGGTTTTATATGTGAACTCCCCTATTTTTGTGATTGATAGAAAATCTGAACACTTTTACAGCTAGTCCACATTACACGATTTTCATGAGTTGAAGGGATTATGTGATTTATGGATTAGCTAGACTTTGAATTAAGGTATTGAGAAATCAGGCCGGGGTACTTTGTCCATGCTTGTCCATGGGAAAATAATGAAAGATATGGATTTCTAAAAATCCTATCTAATTTAAAAAGAAAAAGGAAAAGGAAGGATGAAATTGGGAATGATGGAAAAACGGTGGAAAATTCCGATTAGGGCTACCTACTACCAACCGGGGGATGGTCTACCCGTAACCAAAGCCGGAAATGGGACGTAGTGTGAAAGTCGTCGGAAGGACGGTAAGGTAAATTCTTGTCATTGGCTTGATGTGGCTCTATGTACCTTGAGTTCTATAGTCCAGTTGACCTATGAAGAAGGTAATCCTAGAAACTCGTGGGATGAATTTTCACCACCCACACTAGGTTGAATTTGTTCAAGTCCTTCTATTTATCAACCAATCAGCAGGACTCTCATATGAATGCTTATTATGTTTTGAGGATTTACAGCTTCAACCTTTGACGCCTAATCTTTCTGAATCTTACACTTATGTACCTTGGAATGTATAGAAGGATGGTTTCTGAAAGAGAGTTGAGTTTTGAAGAATGGGATTAGTTTCACGCATGTTTTGCTCGGGACTAGCAAAATGCTGGTTGGGGGGTGTGTTGAGCTCTTAATTGTGCATATTCCAAACCCAATTCATCACTCATTATGCAAGGTTTGTATGGTCTATAGCCTAATTTAATGCATGTTTTGTGACTACAGGACTGAGAGTGGTTCCACCCAATTGAAGACAAAAAGGGCTCATTTGGCATCATTTTGATGAAGATTATTTGAGGATCAAAGAAGAAAAGAAGAGAGAAAATGAAAGAAAGAAGCAAGGAAAGTAAGGAAAAAGAAGAAAAAGAAGCTTGGAAGATTGCCGACCGGTCATGACCGGTCGGCCAAGAGAGCCAGACCAGTCAAGACTGGCCAGCTATGAAGGCTAGAATATCAATGAATGAGGCCGACCGTCATGACCGGTTGGCCAGGACTGCTGGACCAATGATAAACAGGCCCGACCGGTCTTGACCGGTCGGGCATACTTGCTGGAATGATATTGAAGAAGGCCGACCGGTCTTGACCGGTGTTCGCTTCCCCAAGTGTAGGGTTGCGATGTAGTAATAAACTCGGTAAGACCGAGGTCGATCCACAGGGACTATGTAGGATCTCACAAATTCATCCACAAGTGTCTATTGAAGTCTACTAATCAGATTGTTGTATAAAGTTGATGTGAGTAACAAAAGCTGAATTAAATCGAGAGTAATTAATTATAAGAAGGTAGTAGGGTTTCAAGGATCCACTTGTAGCAATCCTTGATGTTCAATCCGCTGTGGTTTCTTATTCTCTCAACTAGAATTGACATTCATGTATGTCTAGTCGGATGATAGAACTGTTAAACCAAACAGTCTGTAATATGTAAGTTCTATGCATAAGATTCACTCAATCTAGGCTGAGCTGAGCATGCTCAATTGCATAGGTCATTCCCCTTTCCTATAGGTCCAGTTCTCAATCATAACCATCCCCAAGTCCTCTCACAAGACAAGGCTAGATTAGGATTTGAACTAGATTCAAATCACCAGCACAGTCCTTACATATTCCAGAAAATCAACTAAAATAGAACTTTGGCCTGAAGTCCCTTTATGAAGAACTTAGTACTAGAGCGCACTCCGATTCCTCGGATCATACAGGTCTATACCGTTGCAAACAAATTAAGAAGATAAGTAATTCATCCAAACATCCATGAGTCATCACAAGACTAAGAAAAATTACTTAAAAACTTGTATAAACTTCAAACCATAGTTCATAATCATGAATTCCAAACTAAAACCACTTAACTACGAATTAAAACATCTTGGATTCACTACAAGCTTCACCTCTTAGCCCTAGCTAAGAGGTTTAGCTGCTCATGATCCAAGGAAACATGAAACAACTACAAAAAGCATGAAAACAACAAAGCAAACCAAAAGGAGTTGTGAAACTCCAATCTTCACATCCACAGCCTCCAACCTCGCTTGAACCCTTCTAGGATGCCCTAGGAACGATCCCTAGGTGTCCTCTTATAGTCTGGAGGCTCCACCACGTCGGAAGAATCGAAAATTTGCGTAACACTTACGCAGCGCAGAGAATTTCGGGAAGAAATTAGAAAGTTCTAACTCAGTACGCATGGCCGACCGGTCATGACCGGTCGGCCTCAAGTGAAAATACTCCAGCAAGCACATCCGACCGGTCAAGACCGGTCGGACGTGTATATTAACATTCCAGCAACCCTGTCCGACCGGTCATGACCGGTCGGACGTCTTCAGTAGACCTCCAGCAGCTGTAGCCGACCGGTCAAGACCGGTCGGTCACCTTTATTTGTTCTTCAGTACCATGGCTGACCGGTCGCTGACCGGTCTGGCTTCCTTGGCCGACCGGTCATGACCGGTCGGCAGTCTTCATACTTCTTCATTTCTTCCTTTTCTTTCTTTCCTTGTTTCTTTCTTTCGCTTTCTCTCTTCTTTTCTTCTTTGGTCCTCAAGTAATTGTTCCTCAAGTAATCTCCATTAGAATGATCCCAAGTGAGCTCTTTATGTCTTCAATTGAGTAGAGTCCACCCTCAATCCTGCAGTCACAAAACATGCATTGAATTAGCTTACAAAACATATAAACCTTGCACAATGAGTGATGAATTGGGGTTAGAATATGCACAATTAAGAGCTCAACACACCCCCCAACCAGCTTTTTGCTAGTCCCGAGCAAAACATGCGTGAAGCTAATCTCATTCTTCAAAACTCAACTCTCTTTCAGAAACCATCCTTCTATACATTCCAAGGTTCATAAGTGTAAGATTCAGAAAGATTAGGCGTCAAAGGTTGGAACTGTAAATCCTCAAGACATAATAGGCATTCATATGAGATTCCCACTGATTGGTTGATAAATAGAGGGACTTGAACAAATCCAACCTAGTGTGGGTAGTGAAAATTTATTCCACGAGTTTCTAGGATTACCTTCTTCATAGATCAACTAGACTATAGAACTCAAGGTACATAGAGCCACATCAAGCCAATGACAGGAATTTACCTTACCGTCCTTCCGACGACTTTCACACTACGTCCCATTTCCGGCTTTGGTTACGGGTAGACCATCCCCCGGTTGGTAGTAGGTAGCCCTAATCGAAATTTTCCACCATTTTTCCACATTCCCAATTTCATCCTTCCTTTTCCTTTTAAATTAGATAGGATTTTTAAAAATCCATATCTTTCATTATTTTCCCATGGACAAGGATGGACAAAGTACCCCGGCCTGATTTCTCAATACCTTAATTCAAAGTCTAGCTAATCCATAAATCACATAATCCCTTCAACTCATGAAAATCGTGTAATGTGAGCTAGGTGTAAAAGTGTTCAGATTTTCTATCAATCACAAAATAGGGGAGTTCGCATATAAAAACCATTATGCTATGAGGAATTCCAGACATCCAGCCTTATACACTTCATATCTCCTCCTCTTATGCTCATATCAACTCGAATGCATAGAACCGGTGTTTTCCAAAAGAGTTTCAAATTTTTGAAAAATCGAAAAATTTCCACATAATTGCTTGAAATGTTGCAAAACGCTGGATTCATCCAAGCGATCCTACACCCCCTCACTAAATCTTGCATTGTCCTCAATGTAAAAGATGTGCAATGAGCAAAACATGAGAGCAATTTGAAAATAAAGGGAGTGGGGAATGATAATACCTGTGAGAGTGAAAAGTGGAATTCGTCCTCCTTCTAACAAACCTATGAAAAAGAAAACAAAAGCAGCGAAATCCTAATCCTAACTACTCTATACCTCCATCAGACTAGGAGATCAATCATCCTGATACACAGGATCATTCAGAGGTATGGACATACCTTCTGAAGGGAATTTCTCAAAGAACGGCTTTAATCGCTGTCCATTTGCTTTGAAAATGTTACCGTTCGTCGGATTCAACAGCTCGACAGTCCCATACGGATAAACAGTTTGCACAATGTAGGGACCGGTCCATCGAGATTTCAGTTTTCCCGGAAATAGATGTAAGCGAGAATTATACATGAGGACTTTTTGGTTGATCGTGAATGTCTTGCGAAGAATATTCTTATCATGGAATATCTTCGTCTTGTCCTTGTAAATTGTCGCATTCTCATAAGCATCATTCCAGATTTCTGCAAGTTCATTCAATTGTAGTTTGCGTAACGAGCTTGCCTTGTCAGAATTGAAATTCATCTTCTTAATAGCCCAATATGCCTTATGTTCCAACTCCACAGGTAAGTGACAAGCCTTCCCATAGACAAGTCTATAGGGAGACATTCCAATAGGGGTTTTAAAGGCAGTACGGTAAGCCCAAAGCGCATCGGTAAGTCGAAATGACCAATCCTTGCGATCGGGATTCACCGTTTTCTCCAAAATGTGTTTAATCTCCCTATTGGATATCTCAGCTTGTCCACTAGTTTGTGGGTGATAGGGAGTGCTCACTTTGTGTGTAACGCCATATTTCTTCATTAAGGCTGCAAAAGGGCGATTGCAAAAGTGAGACCCTCCATCACTTATGATGACTCGAGGCGTTCCAAACCGGGAAAGAATATTTTCTTTTAAAAATTGAATGACCGTTTTATGGTCATTATTTCGGCAAGGAATGGCCTCGACCCATTTGGAGACATAATCAACGACAAGCAAGATGTATAAATTTCCAAAAGAAGATGGGAATGGGCCCATGAAATCGATGCCCCAACAATAAAAAATTTCAATAATCAAGATGGGATTGAGTGGCATCATATTTCTACGGGAGATTCCTCCTAGTTTCTGACAAGGTTCACATGCTTTGCAAAACTCATGTGTGTCTATGAACATGGTGGGCCAATAAAACCCACATTGCAGAATTTTCGCTGTGGTCTTTTTGGCCGAAAAGTGACCACCACATGCTTGAGAATGACAGAAGGAGATGATACTTTGTTGCTCATCATCTGGGACACATCTCCTTATGATTTGATCGGGACAGTACTTGAATAAGTATGGGTCGTCCCATAGAAATTTCTGCACCTCCGTGAAGAATCTATCCTTATCTTGTTTTTTCCAATATGTAGGAATTTCACCTGTAGCAAGATAGTTAGCAATGTCTGCATACCATGGCAATTGGGAAACAACAAAAAGTTGTTCATCAGGGAACATGTCATTGATTGCAGTCGTTTCAGGGGAATTAGTGAGGACAAGTCGAGAGAGATGGTCGGCTACTACATTTTCTACTCCTTTCTTATCACGTATTTCTATGTCGAATTCTTGGAGTAGGAGGATCCATCTTAATAACCGTGGTTTAGCATCCTTCTTAGAAAGCAGATACTTAAGCGCGGCATGGTCAGTGAATATAATGATCTTGGATCCAATCAAGTAGGATCTAAACTTCTCCAAAGCAAAAACTACGGCTAAAAGTTCCTTTTCAGTGGTAGTGTAGTTTGCCTGGGCTGAGTTTAGGGTTCTACTTGCATAGTAGATGACACATGGCTTTTTATCTTTTCTTTGGCCTAACACGGCCCCAATAGCATAGTCGCTAGCATCGCACATAATCTCAAAAGGAAGGCTCCAATCAGGTGGTTGCATTATTGGGGCACATGTCAACATACCTTTAAGGGTGTTAAAGGCTTTTTGACATTCTTCATTCCACTCGAATGAATTTTCCTTTTGAAGTAGGTTACATAAAGGGAGAGAGAGTGAATTGAAGTCCTTTATGAACCTTCTGTAGAATCCTGCGTGTCCTAAAAAGGACCGCACATCTCGTATGCTTTTGGGTGGTGGAAGGGTAGAGATAAGATCAATTTTCGCTTTGTCCACCTCAATTCCATTTTGTGAAACGATGTGACCAAGTACAATTCCCTTTTGAACCATGAAGTGACACTTTTCCCAATTGAGCACTAGGTTCTTCTCTTCACATCTTTTTAGCACAGATTTCAAGTGCTCAAGGCACTCATCAAAGCTACAACCGAATACGGAAAAATCATCCATGAAAACTTCGAGAATGGTCCCCACCATGTCAGAAAAGATGCTCATCATACAACGCTGAAAGGTGGCAGGGGCATTACATAGTCTAAACGGCATCCGTCGATAGGCGAAAGTGCCGAATGGACATGTAAATGTAGTCTTTTCTTGGTCTTCACGGGCAATTTCTATTTGGTTGTACCCTGAATAGCCATCAAGGAAGCAAAAGTGGGAATGACCCGCCAACTGTTCTAAACTCTTATCAACAAATGGTAGGGGGAAGTGGTCTTTCCTCGTGACAGTGTTTAGCTTCCTGTAGTCAATGCACATTCTCCAACCAGTAGTGACTCTAGTTGGCACGAGTTCGTTATTGGCATTGGCTACGATGGTTATTCCGGATTTCTTAGGCACCACTTGAGTTGGGCTCACCCATTGGCTATCAGATATTGGGTAAATGATACCTACATCCAATAGTTTCACCACTTCGGCCTTAACCACATCCTTCATGTTTGGATTTAGTCGTCTTTGTGGTTGCCGGGATGATTTTGCATTTTCCTCAAGGTGTATGCGGTGAGTACAAATCAGTGGGTCTATGCCTTTGAGATCCGCAATTGACCATCCAATGGCACTCTTGTGCTCTAATAGAGTGGCTATTAGCCTACTCTCTTGTTCGTCATCCAAGTGGGAAGAAATCACCACTGGATATGTCTCATCTCGACCTAAATAAACATACTTTAGCTCACTTGGCAATGGTTTTAGGTCGAGTTTTGGTGCCTTGATGTTGGATGGGAGGGCTTTATTCTCATTTACAGGCAAAGGTTCAATTGGGGCCCTCCATCTTTTATTCTCAAGCACCAGCATCACATCTAGAATGGCATCCATCTCTTGTATTGTGTAATCATTTGTCTCATGAGAGTGGGCCATACATGCCTCCAAAGGGTTGGAAAATACTGATAAGGGGATTGTATACTCCACGAATGATTCGATCATGTTTAATTCGTGGACATCATCATCAACTTCCCGCGGTTGTTTGCATAACTCAAATATGTTAAGCTCAAGGGTCATATTTCCAAAGGACATTTGTACAAGTCCGTTTCTGCAATTGATAATGGCGTTTGAAGTAGCTAGAAACGGTCGTCCAAGTATGACGGGAATTTGAGTACCAGTGCCTATCACGGGATGTGTGTCCAAGACAATAAAATCTACTGGGTAGTAGAATTTATCAACTTGGACTAGAACATCCTCTACCATTCCTCTCGGTATCCGGATGGATCTATCAGCAAGTTGGAGTGTGGTTTTGGTGGGTTTCAATTCACCTAACCCGAGTTGTTCGTAGACCGAGTATGGAATGAGATTCACACTTGCCCCCAAGTCGAGTAGGGCTTGTTTAATCTGGTAGTCTCCTATGATGCATGAGATGGTTGGACTACCTGGATCCTTGTATTTTTGGGGCACCTCTTGTTTGATGATGGCGCTCAAATTCTCAGCCAAAAGCACTTTGTTGTGAACGTTATGTTTCCTTTTGATTGTACATAATTCCTTTAAAAATTTGGCATAAGATGGTATTTGTTTTATTGCATCCAACAGCGGGATGTTGATCTTCACCTGCTTAAAAACTTTCAGAATCTCCAGATTTTTATCTAAAGGTTTTGGTGAAATCAACCTTTGTGGAAATGGGGCAGCCGGCTTGTATTGCCTTTCCGGTTCTTTCTCTTGTGGAATATTGTCTGGGCTATCATCCTCTTTGGGAATTTCCAGATCCTTAGGCTTTGGGGCCTTCACCGGATTAGATTTGTCAATTTCTTTCCCACTTCTCAAAGTGGTGATAGCCTGGACATGTTCCGTATGGTGGGAGGATGAGCTTGCATCTTGTATCTCATACTGGGTCCTTGGATTAGGAAGAGGTTGAGCAGGAAGTGTGCCCTTCTCTCTACCACTAAGGTGAGCTTCAACTCTAGCCAGAGATGTTTTCAATTCATTAATGGCTTGATTTGAATTTTGATTGAATTTCAATTGCTCTTGCATGAACCCATCTATTTTTAGAGAATTTGTCTTGTTATACTCATTCTGGACCGATACGAGTGCACCCAACATCTCTTCTAGTGATACTTTTGGAGTGTTGTTTGCATTTGCAGTGGGTCCATTCCTCCAACTGAAGTTGGGATGGTTCTTCCAATTAGGATTATACGTGTTTGAGTTTGGAGCACCATATTGCTGTTGATAACTGTTTATGGCATTTGTTTGTTCTTGTAAGATGCCTTGGACTGCTGAAATTGTGGGACAATCTGGTGTGGCATGTTGATTTCCAGCACAAATTCCAGAAACAGTTTCAACCTCAGTGGAGTTGATTGTTTCTCCTTTCCTTAATTCCATGGCTTCGACCTTTCTTGTAAGGCTAGCCAACCGTGCACTTATGCTATCTTCTTCTGATAAGACATATATTCCTCCATTTTCTTTTTGTTGGCCAGTCTTGGAATTTGTTGGTTTAGATGTGTCCCAAGATTGTGCACTTTCAGCCAATTCTTCCAGATAATCCCATGCTTCATCAGCTTCCTTATTCATGAACTCCCCATTACACATCATCTCTATAAATTGGCGCATGGATGGAATCAGTCCTTCATAGAAAAAACTTATAATCCGCCAAATTTCATAGCCATGATGTGGGCATGCGTTTAATAGGTCCTTGAACCTCTCCCAACATTGGGAAAAGGTTTCATCTTCCTTTTGGGCAAAGTTCATGATAAGGCGCTTAAGCATGTTTGTTTTGTGAGTAGGGAAGAATTTTTTTTATAAATTCTCTGTGCATATCATTCCATGACCCAATTGATCTTGGCCTCAATGCATAAAGCCAACCCTTGGCTTTATCCTTAAGAGTGAAAGGGAAGAATTTAAGTCTTACTACATCTTCAGTCACATTTGCAAAGTGCATGGTGGTGATTACTTCATCAAACTCCCTAAGGTGTTGATAGGCACTTTCACTATCTAGACCATGGAATTTAGGGAGAAGATTGATCACTCCCGGTTTCAAATCCATGGGCAAGTAAAGCTAATAAAGCTTCCTTCATCTCTCTCATTTCCCTATTTGTGTCCTCTTAGACCTGCACTATTTCATCTATTTGCTCTTGGATTGGAGGCGGCTTAATATCTCAACAACTGGTTGCTCTTCTTCGACGATCTGAATCATGGCAACTTGCACTAGTTGTGGCTTTAGTCCAATCGCAGTTGCCTTGTTAATGGTTACTTCTACTGATTCTGTGGTGATCTTCGGAAGAATGGATTCTGGCAACTCCTTAATTGGCTTGACTGCTTTTAGTAGCACTGGAAATTCTTTAACGAATAGGATGAACCCTTACATTCTCTGTGCTATTATTTTGTCGATACAGCTGATCGGTCGTTGCTTTCAAATACTGGAGTATGATCTTGCGGTGATCACTTCCTTACGAACATATTTACTTTTTGAACTCTCAGTCTTCTTTGGCTGTTTGCGCCTTTGCACAATCTGCCAGCTGGATTCGGTAGTCGTTGACTTTGATGCTGCAAGATGGGGAAAGTAAAATCCCCCTGTTGCCAATAAAATCATAGTTGTTATCATTTCTCCTATTTTGGTGGTTAATTCTTTTGCTAAGGTTCTTTCCCTAGGATTGTCTGCATAGCCACACAAGCATTAGGACATCCTGCGACTTTAAAAGGAAAAGAATAAGTTACCAATCGCGATGCAGTTTGACAAGAAACGAAACGCATATGATAAATCAAATGCATGCTATGAGAAATTCATGTTATGTTTTCTTTTAGAGTATTTTAGAAATACCTTTTGGAAACAGTTTAGGAAAACTTTTAATAAACCAATTTCAAATTCTTTTGCCTTAAAGATGAAGGGAAGAACGTTCCCATTAAGAGTTACCAGTTTGGTGCCTGTGAAGGTGCCGAACATTTCTCCTTGGGTGACTTTCTTATGCATACATTCGTGTCTGCAAATGAATTATCTTAGAGACAACCAGAGATTCTGGTATGTTCGATCCCCAGTGGAGTCGCTAGTTTGTTAAAACTAGAAAATGTGCAAAGGCAGTTTTCTGGTGTTTCCTTGTTCTGGGATTCTGAGTAATAGAGACATTCATAGACAATCACAAGCATTCATAAAGTACACATTAGAAAGCATCGCAAGTCGAATTTTATTCCAAAGATTCTGAGATCTTTTACATTACAGGCTACGAACTGGTCACAAACTCTTAATTACATCAATGGATGATCACCTTTGATTAAAGGGCAAAAGTAAATATATACATGCATCACAGATAAGTTAAATAAAGTATCAAAAGATCATAATGTAAATAAAGCACACCCCGAACAACACAAATATTTTTGCATAGAAACCCTTACGAGAGAAAACCAGGGCACAAAGCGATAAGATTCCACTATAAATATAGTTATATAATAGATGAAATACTCGGGAGGAAGCCCGGATAGATCGAACAGATAATTTAAATCATCAGGGACTATGGTCTTGAGTTCATGGTCGCAGAGACCAAGTTTCGGGTTTCTTATGGCCTGAGCCATTGTTTAGACAAGTTAAATGATTGTCCCATGTTCTTTCAGGGGTTCCTAATTGAGAAGCAACCAGGATTTTAATCGAGTCATGTATCACAGAGCCAATGACCGTCACCGAGGACTGGTGACCACAGGAAGACATGCCACGATTCCCATGTAGTGCAACGAAGTGTCAGTAACCATCACCGCGGACGAGTGACCACTGGAAGACACGCCATGGTTGCCTTGATCAACACAGTGTCATTAACCGCTGCTGCAAATGGGTGACCACTGGAAGGCATATTACGAATGCCATATGATACAACATAGTGCCATTGACCGTCACTGCGGACGGGTGACTTTTAGGATACATCATGGCAGATAAATGGTACAACATAGCATCATTGACTATCTCAGTGGACGGGTGACCACTTGAAGACACATTATGGCTATTGGGTGGTGCAACACAGTATCATTGACCGCTGCTATGGACGGGTGACTTTTAGGAAAACACACCGTGATTACCTTAGCTACTCAACTGATGGACCTCGCTTTGGATGGGAAGTACATCAACTAGTTTCAGCGATAGTAGTTCATAATGAAGTATTTCAGATGTTTTGGGACTATTTGAATACGATTTTCAATGATAACCCTAGTCCCTTTGAGTTAGTTTCATATCTCAATCCGAGATGAATAGAGTTCATGTAATGGATTCAAGGAGCGTAAAGTAAATATACTTGATTGCATGCTCGAGAGAAGATTGCACTTATACTTGATGTTTAGTGCATCGGGTGAATTATGCATTTGATTTGGTTAATCTGCTTTATGCATGTCTTTAATTCAACCATGTCATTGTTAATAATCAATATTTCGAACGATTGGGCCACTCAGATAGGCTGTATCGAGCAATATTTCTTTAAGAAGTTTAAGTTCGCTGAGTTAGATTGCACATTTCTGGTGCTTAAGAATGACTAATTATCGGGGCTGATATATGCCTATTTATGCTAATAACTAATCAACGATAGGGATTTGTGCCCCACAAGTGCTTGATTTAGTTTCTTTACGATAGGAGGATGTTAAATCCGGCTTGACATTAGTGAGATTACGCCTAATTTTAGTTGGCGTCAATTAATCTTCAAGCTGACAGGGGACTTCCTAGGGCTGAAAATGACTAAGTGTTGGGCCTGTTTACTGCTTAATTAGGGTATTCGATGATTAGGATAACATAAAATGTCGATGTAATGTATTATTACGGTATTTCATACCATGGAGAAACTAAGTCTCCTTCTTGATGTCGGTCGAATTCCGCTTACTTTCAGTGAATATCGGTCACTTTGTACTTTTAAAGAGGTGTTTCTGGGATTGTGAAATGACTAAGTGTTGGCCGTTTTGATCGAATTGCTGATTTGATCCACTTAACATCGACCGCTGGAGATTGTTGAGCGTCGATATTGCCCATTACATCACATTATATACATGGTTTGCACGTTTAAAAGGCCCATCTAATGCATGTTTTGTGATTGTAGGAATGAGAGTGACTTCACCCAATTGGAGACCAAAAAGAGCGTATTTAGGGCCCTTTGAATGAAGGCCCAAGGTGGACCAAAGAAGGAAGAAGAAAAGAGAAGAAAGAAAGGAAGAAAATGAAGAGGAAAAGAGCTCCGACCGGTCATGACCAGTCGGCCAAGGGAGCCAAACCGGTCAAGACCGGTCGACCAACCCTACTGTACACGCTGGACAAAGGACCAGGAGGGTCCGACCGGTCAAGACCGGTCGGCCAACAGGTCGCCCCCCTTTTTGCACTCCCTGGACTGTCAAAGAATAGGTCCGACCGGTCACGACCGGTCGGCCAGCCCAGTCCGACCAGCCATGACCGGTCAGCCATGCACTAAAGAGCAAGCTTTCTATTTTGGGATCCAATTTCTTTACGCATTGCGTAACCTTATGCAAAATCTGGATGTTTCCGATGCAAGAGAGCTTCCCCACTATAGGAGCAAGGGGCTCTTCCTAGGGCATCATAGGAGCTAAGGAACGTCGTGGGAGAGGAAGGAAGCCGTCGTGGAGCATTTGCAACCCTCCAAACTCCAGGTTTTTATGTTTTCTAGTTTTCTTTTATGAGTTCTAGTTGTAGTAAGACAATGCTCGGCTAGAATATCTCAGCTAAGGCTAAGAGGTGAAGCTTGTAGCCAATTTTATGTTTGATTCATTTTAATTCAAGTAGCTTTACTCCAAGTTTGAATTTTGAATGTTCTAGTTCTTAAAGTTGATATTTTTTGAAGTTTTATGAGAGTTCATGTGCTTCGGACATAGATTCCTTGCAATTCTTTAAGATTATCATGTTTTGCTTGATTAGATTCGAATTATGGTAACCCTTAAGCATGTCATAGTCCATAAGCATGCCTGTTACTTCGAAGGCTATGATTTCAAATTCTATATGTGGTCGAATGGGACTAGAACTTGGAAGTTCAACTTAAGTGAGATTGAATGTGCTTTAATGCTTTATTTTCCAACTAGATGAGAGATAGGACTTCACATCTAGTTGCTTTTTATGCTTGGATTGATTGGATTGACATGGGATTGTTACAAGTGGATCCTTGAAAACCTTAGTGCCTTTAATTACTGTTTTTCTTAAAGTTACTGTTTTATCATAATTCTCTTAATTGAACCCCTAAAACTGTTGCAATCCTAGTTGCTGGAATAATCTAGATGTTGTTCTCTAATTCCCTATGGATCGACCTTGGTCTTACCGAGATTTATTACTACATCGCAGCCTTACACTTGAGGCGAGCGAACAAGTTTTTGGCACTGTTGCCGGGAAATTTAGATAACGGTTCTAAATTGTTTTAGTGGCTATCGAGTAGTAGTTAGGATATATTATTTTCTTAGGATTAGTTTTTCTGAATTCTAGAACTAACAAAGTTGTTTTGTTTTGTAGGAAGTTCTTCTAATTCAAGCAAATCGGTACTATCCTTCCAATTTGAACTCTTTTAGTTTTTTGTTTTTATTTTCAGATTTTAGGATTGAGGATTAGTTTAGATTTTGGATTTTATGGTTTATGTCCCATTGGGAACGAGACCACAACAATCGTCTCCAATCCAAAGGTGGTCAAGTTGGACCATTATCAGTCCATAGACGAGTCCGAAAATACCAAGAGCATTGTGATAGTTTGGGGAATATGGATCAAACACCTTTAAGGAATCCTCCCCCCTACTCTAACTACAAACGTAAATCAAGAGGGAGTAGGAGAGAATGAGGTACACAACGTTCCTCCAATGAGATCATTACGGGACTACCTACAACCGGCCCATGCAACTACACCCTCATGCGTGGTTTTACCACCAACCGGGGGAAACATTGATATTAAGTCGGGTGTGATTCAACTCATACCAAAGTTCCATGGGCTAGACTCTGACAGCCCATATTTGCACTTAAAGGAATTTGAAGAAGTGGTGGCTACCTTGCAATACACTAATGTTTCAGAAGATACCATTAAACTTAAACTCTTTCCCTTCTCATTGAAAGAAAGAGCGAAGACTTGGCTTCATTCTCTTAGACCACACTTGATAGGGTCATGGAACGAGATGACCCGGGAATTCTTGAAAAAGTTCTTCCCGGCTCATAAAATGAACACCCTTCGAAGAGCCATAATGAATTTTTCGGCTAAAGAGGGTGAATCTTTCTTCCAATGTTGGGAAAGGTTTAAAGACCTCCTACTTTCTTGCCCACATCATGGATACGAAAGTTGGCGAATCATAAACTTCTTCAGCGATGGATTAAGTTCCAATATGCGCCAATTCATAGAGATGTTGTGTTCATGAGCAAAAATCCAGATGAAGCTTGGAGTTATTTGGATATGTTGGCCGAGAATGCCTAATCATGGGATACCTCGGATAAATCTAATAACCCCAAGCCTACTTAAGACAAAAAAAGGAGGGATCTATATCCTCAAGGAGGAAGACGATGTGAATGCAAAGTTAGTCAACCTCACAAGGAAGATCGAGGCCATGGAACTTAGTAAGAATGTAGTTTCAAAGTCCAATGAAGCTATTGAGACCATATGTGGTATTTGTTTCACCAATTTACATGCTACGCAAGATTGTCCTGCAATTCCTGCATTTTAAGAGTTATTACATGAACATGCAAATGCCACATATGGTTATCAACGACCTTTCAATGGACCGGTGGGTAATACGTACAATTTTACTTGGAAGAACCACCCAAATTTTAGTTGGAAGAATGCTCCCACGGGCAATCCTACTAACTCTCAAGGAGGGCCACCCATGCAAAACATGGCCCCACCTCAATTCTCAATGGAGGATACTTTAAAAGCATTTATACAAGGGTAAACGCAAATTAACCAAACGAATTAGCAAATGTTCTAAGAGCTTAAAGTCTCGGTTGATGAGATTAAGGGACACTTGAATGCTAGGGAAGGGACCTTTCCAGCCCAACCTTAGCCTAATCCAAAGCAAGTACATGAAGTAAGCATTCTTGATCCCTTCAACCAACATATGAAGCAAGCCAAATCGTCACCACTCTTAGAAGTGGTAAACAAATTGACAAATCTATTTCGGTGAAGGCCGACAAGCCTAATGATCCGATAAATTTTGAGGATGAGGACGGATCTAACTTAGCCCCACAAGAAATGGAACGCATTTACAAGCCCGTAGCACCATTCCCCTCGAGATTGGTTGCTCCAAAATCTCTCCCAAACTCTCATAATATTCTAGAGATTTTTAGACAAGTCAAGATCAACATTCCCTTGCTTGATGCCATCAAACAAGTCCCCTCCTATGCCAAGTTTTTAAAGGACCTATGCACAACCAAACGTAAATATAATGTGCAACAAAAAGCCTTTTTGAATGAGCAAGTGAGTGTCATTCTCACTCATAAGACCCCCCCAAAATTAAAAAATCCTGGTATTCCCACAATCTCATGTATCATTGGAGACTACCGGATTGAGCGTGCATTGTTAGACTTGGGGGCAAGCGTAAACTTGATCCCGTACTCGGTATACGAGCAATTGGGTCTTGGTGAATTAAAACCCACCAAAACCACGTTGCAACTCGCTGATAGATCCATCCGTGTACCGAGAGGGATAGTTGAGGATGTGCTAGTCCAAGTTGATAAATTCTACTACCCGGTAGATTTCATCGTCTTGGACTCACAACCGGGTATGGATGCTACCACCCTAACACTAGTGATTTTAGGACACTCGTTCCTTGCTACATCAAACGCAATCATAAATTGCCGAAATGGAGTGATGCAAATGTCCTTTGGAAACATGACATTGGAGGTGAATGTGTTTCACTTAGGCAAAAGGCATAGGGACGATGATGATGTCCACGAGGTTGATATTATTGAATCAATTGTAGAAGAGGAGTTCGCTCTAAAGCAGAATTTTGACCCTCTAAATGTTGTTAGCTTTGATCATTTTGAGGATTAGGATGACAATGATGGCCCTCATGAGGTAAACATGATAGAATCTATGGAAGATGGGGAGTTTTCCAACATGATCTACCTAAAGGCTTGGGGACATGTTTTACACATTTTAAGGATAAATTTAATTCTAATTTTAATAAGACCTTGGAAGTGTCAATTTCTGACAATTTATTTGACAAATCATCAATTTTTTATTTACACAAATTCGTTATGCAGAATTTGGAAGATTTGGTGCTTGATTTGCCTACAGAGAGGCCAATTTCTGAAAGTGTAGAGGTTGAGGACCCACTCCAACCTACACAAAATTCTGAGAAGGAGGAAGATATAATGGGTCCGAATCTGAAAACTTCCTCCCTTAAGGTCTCCTACACACTCGAGGAGTGTTTAGCGTATTTTGAAGATTGGGATGATCCCATGATTCAGGACATAGTAAATGCTTTCAGAGAGAGACCTCATGCACCTAAAAAGCTTCCTTCTATAGAGTGCCAAATTAAAGAATCGACTGTGGAAGTACAAGCAACAAATGATTATTTGGAGACCATCCCAATGTTTGAGGGTGAAGCGATTGAAGTCTCCACATCTCTTTGGTTTGTTCAAACCGAAGAACACTTCTGGGATGACCCATACTTAAATGATTTTTGCCCAGACAAGAAGGAACGGAGATCCATACTCAATGATTTCCAACCAATACAATCCTCCTTTCCTAGTACATGTGACAATTTTCTTGAGGAACCCGCTGAAATTTTTCAGCAGGATTTCAATGGGTTAGAATGATCGATGTCACCAATGTACTTTCCAAAGCAGGATGGTGGATAGTTCTTCTGAATAATTTATTACACCACTTGATGATCTTGCTTAACTTTGTCCTTTTGGATGTTATACTGATAATCGATCTCCTAGTCTGATGGAGATCCTCTTTTTAAAAGGACGGGTTAGGTATCTTTATTACTTTCCGTAGATTAGGTTTAGTTTTATTTTAGTTTTACTGTTTTAGTAGGATTTAGTCATCGAAGTTGCAAACTTCCATGATTGACTCTCTCAGGTACTATTGTTCTCACTCCCTTTTATTTTACCATTGCTCTCATGTTCATGCTCATTGCATATCTTTTTACATTTAGGACAATGCAAGATTTGGTTGTGGGGTGAGATGAGATTCATCATCTAGCAAGTTGCAACATTTCGAGCATCATATGTGCAAATTTTTTTGAATTTTCTAAAATTTCAAAACTCTTTTAGAAAACTCTATTTCTATGCATTCGAGATGATACGAGTATAAGAAAAGGAGATACGAAGTAAGTGATGTTGCAAGTTGTGAACTTCTTTGATATAATGGTTTTATATGTGGATTCCCCTATTTATGTGATCGATAGAAAATTTGAACATTCTTACACCTAGTTCACATTACACGATTTTTATAGTTTGAAAGGATTATGTGATTTGTGGATTGGCTAGACTTAGATTGGAGGTGTTGAGAAACCAAGCCGGGGTACTTTGTCCATCCTTGTCCATGGGAAAATAATGAAAGATATGGATTTCTAAAAATCCTATCTAATTTAAAAGAAAACGGAAAAGGAAGGATGAAAATTGGGAATGATAGAAAAATGTTGGAAAATTCCGAAAAGGGCTACTTATTTACCAACCAGGGGATGGTCTACCTATAACCAAAGTAGGAAATGGGACGTATGTGAAAGCCATTGGAAGGACAGTAAGGCAAATTCCTATCATAGGCTTGTTGTTCCTTTGCACACCTTGAGATCCATAGTTTAGTTAATCTATGAAGAAGATAATCCCAGAAACTCATGAGATGAACTTTCACTATGCACACTAGGTTGAATTTGTTCGAGTTCTTCTATTTATCAATCAATCAGTGGGAATTTCATATAGACACTTATTATGCTTTGAAAGTTTCAGGTTTCAACTTCTATCACCTAATTTTTTCGAATTTTATACTTGTATGTCGTGGAATGGATAGAAACATAGCTTCTGAAAGAGAGTTGGTTTTGGAGGTTTGAGCTTGTTTCACATATGTTTTGCTCGGGACTAGCAAAAACCTGGTTGGGGGTGTGTTGAGCCTCCAATTTATGCATGATATAGCCTATTACATCACATTATATGCATGGTTTGCACGTTTAAAAGGCCCATCTAATGCATGTTTTGTGATTGTAGGAATGAGAGCGACTTCACCCAATTGGAGACCTAAAAGAGCGTATTTAGGGCCCTTTGAATGAAGGCCCAAGGTGGACCAAAGAAGGAAGAAGAAAAGAGAAGAAATAAAGGAAGAAAAAGAAGAGGAAAAGAGCTCCGACTGGTCATGACTGGTCGGCCAAGGGAGCCAAACCGGTCAAGACCGGTCGGCCAACAGGTCGCCCCCATTCTTGCACTCCCTAGACTGTCAAAGAATAGGTCCGACCAGTCACGACCGGTCGGCCATGCACTAAACACCAACCTTCCTATTTTGGGATCCGATTTTCTTTGCGCATTGAGTAACCTTATGCAAAATTTGGATGTTTCCGACGCAAGAGAGCTTCCCCACTATAAAAGGACACCTAGGGGCTCTTCCTAGGGCATCATAGAAGCTAAGGAACGTCGTGGGAGAGGAAGGAAGCCGTCGTGGAGCGTTTGCAACCCTCAAAACTTCGGGTTTTTATGTTTTCTAGTTTTCTTTTATGAGTTCTAGTTGTAGTATGACAATGCTCGGCTAGAATCTCTCAGCTAAGGCTGAGAGGTGAAGCTTATACCCAATTTCATGTTTGACTCAATTTAATTCAAGTAGCTTTACTCCAAGTTTGAATTTTGAATGTTCTAGTTCTTAAAGTTGATATTTTTAGAAGTTTTATGAGAGTTCATGTGCTCCGGACATGGATTCCTTGCAATTCTTTGAGATTATCCTGTTTTGCTTGATTAGACTCGAATTATGGTAACCCTTGAGCATGTCATAGTCTATATGCATGTTGTTACTCCGAAGGCTATGATTTCGAATTTTATATGTGGTTAAATGGGACTAGAACTTGGAAGTTCAACTTAAGTGAGATTGAATGTACTTTAATGCTTTATTTTCCAACTAGATGAGAGATAAGACTTCACATCTAGTTGAGTTTTATGCTTGGATTGATTGGATTGACATGGGATTGTTACAAGTGGATCTGTGAAAGCCTTAGTGCCTTTAATTACTGTTTTTCTTAAAGTTACTATTTTAGCATAATTCTCTTAATTGAACCCCTAAAACTGTTGCAATCCTAGTGGCTGGAATAATCTAGAAGTTGTTCTCTAATTCCCTGTGGATTGACCTCGGTCTTACCGAGATTTATTACTACATCGCAGCCTTACACTTGAGGTGAGCGAATAGAGATCCGGTCTGGGGGATGGATAGAGCTCAGCGATGTGTGTCTAGGAGAGATAGTGTGATGGAGAGATGTATCACATCGAATGCGGGCCACATCACAGGGTCCCCAGATCTGCTGTTCGCTCGCCTCAAGTGCAAGGCTGCGATGTAGTAATAAATCTCAGTAAGACCAAGGTCGATCCACGGGGAATTAGAAAACAAATTCTAAACTATTCCAGCAACTAGGATTAAAATAATTAAGAGATTCAATTGAGAGAACTAACTTAAACAGTAATTTAGGAAAATCAATGTTTAAAGGAACTAAGACTTTTAAGGATCCACTTGTAACAATCCCATGTCAAACCAATCAATCCAAGTATAAAACACAACTAGATTTGAAGTTCTATCTCTCATCTAGTTGGAAGATAAAGCATTGAACCATATTCAATCCCACTTAAGTTGAACTTCCAAGTTCTAGTCCTATTCAATCACATAGCATTCGAAATCATAGCCTTCTGAGTAAGAGCCATGCCTATGGACTATGGTATGCTCAAGGGTTACCATAATTCGAATATAATCAAGCAAAACATAATAATCTTAGAGAATTGAAAGGAATCCATGTTTGAAGCACATAAACTCTCATAAAACTTCTAAAAAATATCAACTTTATATGAACTGGAACATTCAAAATTCAAACTTAAAGTGATAGTACTTGAATCAAACTGAATGAAACATGAAATTAGCTACAAGCTTCACCTCTTAGCCTTAGCTGAGAGATTCTAGCCGAGCATTGTCATACTACAACTAGAACTCAATAAAAAAAAAACTAAAAAGCATAAAAACCCAGATTTGGGAGAGTTGCAGATGCTCCACGATGGCTCTCTTCACCTCCCATGAAGTTCCTCAGCTTCTATGATGCCCTAAGAAGAGACCCTAGGTGTCCTTTTATAGTGGGGAGGCTCTACCACCTCAAAAACTTCCAGAAGTGCATAGCCCTTACGCACTTGCACAGAAAAACTCGGAGCTTCAAATAGAAACTGTTGTTTACGCATGGCCGACTGGTAGTGACCGGTCGGACTGGGCTTTAAATGGTCCAGAGAGTGCAGAGAGGTCCTGGGGGCTATGGCCGACCGGTCAAGACCAGTCGTGGCCTCCTTGGCCGACCAGTCAAGATCGGTCGGACCTTGTTTCTCTTCTTTTTCTTCTTCTCTCCTCTCTTTACTTCTTTCCTTGCTTTCTTCTTTGTTCTTTGGCCCTCCTTAGGTCTTCATCCAAAGGCTCTAAATGGATCTTTTTGGTCACCAATTGAGCGAAGTCGCTCTCATTCCTACAATCACAAAACAAGCATTAGATGGGTCTTTTAAACATGCAAACCCTACATATAATGTGATGTAATGAGCTAGATCATGTATAAATCGGAGGCTCAACATCCGGTAAGACCGTCTGGGCGACTGTGGGGGAATGAGTGGGCGCATGTAGCCCCCCCTCAGACGCATGTGGAGAGAGTGTGAGGAGAAAGGAAAGGTGAGAGAGGTGGGCGCATGTGGTAGGGCATATGCGCCTGCCCCAATGGGCACATGTCATTTAGTGTCTTGGAGAAATCCCCCCCCCCCCCCCCCCCCCCCCTCTTCAAGCGCATGTCACTTTGTGACTTAGGGAAATCCCACCCGCTCAGGCGCATGTGATAGATGGAGTGAGGAGAAAGTGAAAAGGAGAGAGAGGTGGGTGCATGTGGCCTGGCACATGCACCTGCCCTCCCCCCATGGGCGCATGTCTCTTTGTGACTTAGGGAGAAATCCCACTCCTTAACCCTTTTTTAAGTTTTTAGGTTCTAAAGAGACGAGCACATATAACCCTTTTTAGCAAGGGATTTCGGTAAGGGTAATGGGCGCATGTCACTCTCTCCGGCGAGGATTCCAGCAAGGGATTTCGGTGAGGATTCTACGTCTTGCGGTACTTTGGTAGTCCTCTCGAATGAAGAAGAAGTCCCTCTCTCAGCAGGTGAGTGCGCTATTTCTAGTAGTTAATCGGGTCTCAGGTCCAAAAAATGAAATTTTATGAGCGCATGTATTTAGGAGAGGGGGATATGCGCATGTTGAGAGGGTGTGGGCGCATGTGCCCATACTTAGCCATTTTTTGAGTTTTGAAAATTTGAAAGAGGGAGAGATGGGCTCCCAAAAGCATGTGGTAGGGGCATGGGCACATGTCTCCTTATGGCATACGCATGTCCTCCTTGTGGTGTACGCATGTATCTATACTTAGAATATTTTGCAAACTTCAGGCTCCAATTGTTAGGCTCCGACTGTCCAAAGGATAGGTACCTTTTCGGAGACCGAAGTCACTGACGCCAAATCACTTTAAGCCTCTTATCGGGCTATGAAATGAATGATTCGGGGTACGAATGATCAACAACTATGAATTTTGGTAGTTCCTTCCCAATTTGGACCCTCCTGGTCAGCTCTAGATAGGGGCAAAACGCACTTCGGTGCGAGCATGTAAAGATATGCACCGTGTGATTTTCAAACTTAATAGTTAAGGGTTTTTGGATATTCCAGATCATTTGGCAGTAATACGCATGTCTAGTTCCACTCTAAAATATCATTTATATGCTTTCAGGTCCTTTCAGTCGGCTCCAAACAGGACAAAATGCATTTCAAGGTGCGCAAGTAATAATACGCGCCGCCCGACATTCAAACTTGGTAGTTATGGGTTTCTGGGAATTTTAGATCATTTGGCAGCAATACACATGTCCAGTTCTACTCCAAAATGATATTTGTAGGTTTTGGTCATGACTGTGCGGGTTAGGGCTGCATTGACGTCTGATCGCATTTTTCAGGTGTTTCTTGACCTCAGAATCGATCTGAATCGTCGTAGATGGACCGTCGTACATTACTCTATCATGGGTGAGAATTTAAGTCCCAACAAGTGCCCCCCCCCCCTCCCCCCCGAGTGTGTTGCGCTGGATGCTTACATCACACCGGTGTGGTGCACCAGTTCCCAGGCTCGAGTATAAATATGGGACTCACTGAGTCATTTGAACATTTCTGAGTTTAGAAAAGTAAAATTCTGCAAGGTGAGAGAACTCTTTCATAGGGAGTGGGCGCATGTTGCCTTCCAACTGTTAGTGGGCGCATGGGACTTTACTCCTAGGCGCATGTGGAATTCCTTCTCAGAGTGGGTGCATGTGGGGAATCACATGCGCCTGGTGTGGGTGCATGTGGTCATACCCTAAGCGCATGTGAGCTTGGGATCTGACTCCTTTTCTTCCAAAGATTGTCGGGTGGGCGCATGTGGAAGAGTACATGTGCCTGGGGCCTTTTAATACTAATTTGCATTTCTCAAATATGTTGGTTGGGTGCATGTGACAAGGCACATGTGCCTAGAGCTTCCCCTTGGGCACATGTTTTCCCACTACTTAGCCAATTTTTCAAGATTTTGATGCCTCTTGTGTCCCTGGTGAAGAACGCATGCAACGGGCTCTATGTTTGATCAAATTGGACACTGTTTGCGGCCATTTAAACTTAGTGCTTGGACATGAATGGAACTCAGCGTTTTAAGTCCATAATATGCTACTCATCTTAGTCTTTTACGGCCTGTAATCGTTCATTTAAATGGCTCTATGATGTGCACTTCTGAGCGGGTTCATATGCATAACTTGGGGTTAGTACGAATTCGCACGCACTCCGAGTGTATATGTGGGATTGTTATTGTATTTGTTGTGCTATGACATGTGTGCGCTTGTTTGTCGGCTGTGCACTCAAATTCCACTGCTCCCATGTGTTTATCGATGTGACTTGTTTTGTGTGTGAAATTCATGATTGGATGATACAATCTCGTTTCTTGTAATGTGTACCTTATTGTGTTGCCTATTGCATGTGCTGGTCTTCTGTCTGATGTTCTTTCGTTTATTTATTGCAGTGAATCATGGCGATAGCAGCAAGATCTTTTGGTGAAGCTTTCGGGTCGCAAGTTTCTGGTCCTTCATCTACACAACGCGGAAGAAGAGGGTGGCTGAAGATATCATCAATCCATCTTCGGCAGAGTGTTGTTCGCACTCCTTTGGGACAATTAAACCTAAAGTGAACGATTTCTCTGATCGTATTAAGAAGCTTTCCCATGAAGAATTGTTACGCGTTTACGTGGATAAGGTCGCATCTGAGCCTCCGACGTAAGGGACTGAACAGGAATGGTCTGCTTGGTATTGTCAGCTTACTAGTGCTTCGAACGTCATTGAGGCAGGTCCTTCTAGTTTGCTTGTCCAACATCCTGAGGGTAGTCAAGAAGGTTAGAAGAAACAAAGGAGATGGAATTGAGGTAAGAAACCGACTGAGGAAGTTGGCCAGGCGATGCAATTGACATAACTCATCGATTAAGAATGACCGGATGAAGATTGGCTATAATAAAAACAAGATCGTCGCGAGATGCTGTTTCTTCATCGTAAACCCCTATAAAGACAGAGTCATCACACATGAAAAATCTCTTATGAGGCACAGGCCCCTCCTGAGCATCGAGCCATCCAACGTTCAAGGCCCTTTTCAGTTCTACGGGGTTAAAAGGTGGACATCTACTCCTAAGCAGTTGTTGACTACCTTACTGGTTGACGATGGGAGAGGGTAGCGGGTAGGTCTCCTAAGAGAAATGGTTTTTCTTGCGCCGACTTGTGATCCTTACGCTCTTTATCCAGTCCATTATTTCGAGACAGTGTAGTAAAGGTTTCGACATATAGACAAGTTGATGATGTGAGAAACGAAGAGCTTCCGTACGCGAGGTCATCTGAATGAGCGAGTTGGCTACGAACCATGGGCGAAAGAGATTTTGGTCCGTCACGAGAAGGTTTTGAAGCAAGTTGGCCTGTATCAGGCTATCGATGCATCCTCTAGCCATTCTTTCGAGATCCAACAATCCTTCGAAGCTTGTTGAACAATTAATCTTCTGTTACTAATTCATTCCACTTTCCATACGAGGAGATGACCATAATGTTAAGCTTTTAAATGTGTATATTCTAACCCCATTTCATCACTAACTATGCTTGAAATTCATGATTAAATACCCAATTAATGCATGGTTTTGTCGTTGTAGGAATAAGAGAGAGAATTCATCAATTGAAGGCTTAGAGACACTGTTTACAAGCATTGAAGATTTAAAGACTAAGTCCAAAGGGTGGAGAGAAAGAAAGCAAAGGAGAGAAGAAGGAAGTGCAGAAAATTGCACTGAAGACCGGTCGTCCGACCGGTCGGCCATAGCCCAGGATCGGTCGTCCGACCGATCCAAACACTCAACAGGAGGACCCTGATGCCAAACACTGCTGGACCAATCACGACCAGTCATCTGACCTTTCGTTGAATTAAAAAGTTGGGTTCGAATTTCCAGAAAACTCTCTAGACTGTTTTTGGCCTTTTGCGACCGATCGTTTGCGTAATAGAGCTTCTTCTACAAGCTCTGAAATTTGTTGCGCAAAGCGCAGTTTTTGTGGATTTTCTCAAAGTTTCTTCGCATCTAGCCTCAAACCTATAAAAGGACTCCTCTAGCTCATTCCTAAGGCATCCTAGAAGAGAATTACCATGATGGGAGGCTGCGGAAGTCGAATCCGGAGTTCTACAACTCCTCCTAGTTTATTTTTCTAGTTTTATGCTTTTCTTAGTTGTTTTCATGTTTCCTTGGATCATGAACAACTAAATCTCTTAGCTAGGGCTAAGAGGTGAAGCTTGTAGTGAATCTAAGATGTGTTAATTCATTTGTTTTGGTTTCAAGTTCGATTATTAGTGAAGAACAATGGTTTGAAGTTTGAATAAAGTTCTAAGTAGTTTTTCTTAACCTTTTGATGGCTAATGGATATTTAGAAGAATTTCTTGAGTTCTCAATTATTTTGAATGGTTCTAGACCTATACGCTCTGAGGAATCGGATTCAATATGCTCTAGACCTTTGATTCTCATGTGGGAACTTCATGCCAAGAGTTCTACTTTTATGAATTTCTGTGATTTTGTAAGTGAATTGAATGAAGTTCAAATCATAATCTAGTTATGCTTTGTTACAAAGTTTAATGATGATTATAATTGTGATCTTAATCTATTGTAACTAGGATTGACCTATGCAATTGAGTGTGCTCAAGTCCTAACTTGAATTGAGGTAATCATGTACTTGAATCACACATATGGTAGATTGTTTGTTATAACCGCTCTATCATCCAACTAGATAGGATTTGATGTCGATTCTAGTTTTACAATTATGAAACCATAGTGAATTAAGCATCAAGGATTGCTATAAGTGGATCCTTGAACCCCTAGTGCTCTTTTACATTGTTTACATTCACTTTTAGTTTAAAATATCTATCTACATTCAATTCCAAAATCCTGTTTAGTTAGTTCTCAATTAGAAACCATTGGAAGTGTTTTGTGGGTTCCTACACAAGTCCCTGTGGATCAACTTTGGTCTTACCGAGATTATTACTACATCGCAAACCTACACTTGGGGAAGCGAACACATAACCTTATGGGATCTCCGAATGATGGCTAGCTTGTTCGTAATAGGAGAATATTACCAGGAATACATCCCAACTAATGAATAATTATCTTCATCTCGGCTTAAAATTCCTCAAGATGCTTATCATTTAAAGGCTTTTCTAGAGCTATTTGCTAAGTTGTCGCAGTTTGACGATATTACAAAGATTCATTATGACGACTGGTTGGTTTACTTTTGCCAGAGGATGAAGTAACATTTCTTCTGACATGGGTGTTGGGGCTCAAATTTGTACCCATTGTAAAACGACATCCCGTGGTCTATTGACAATGATTTGGATCAGTTTTGAGGCTGGGAAAGCCTTGAAAACACCAGCACAACCCTAATCGCTTGGTAGATACTAAAATCCGTAAACAGCATTTTGAAGCATAACTGGACATGCGTTTTACTACCAAATGATCCGTAATGTCCTAAAACCCTTAACCTGTAAGTTTTGAAGTCATCCGGTCCATATCTTTACCTACGCGCCTCGAAACGCGTTTCATCCCTGCCTAGAGCTGACCAAAAAAGGCCCGTAAGCCTACAGCTACTATTTCAAAGCGGAACTGGACATGCGCTTCACCACCAAATGATCTGGAGTGCCCCAAAACCCTTAAATAGTAAGTTTGAAGTCATTACAGTGCATATTTCCATGCGCACGCTCCCCGGAACAATGTTCCTATACGACGAGTCGACTCGGAGGCTCCAGATTAGGAAGGAAGTACCAAAATTTGCAACATCTGGACTTCCACACCCCATCCCGTTCATTCAGGAGGTCAATCCTAGCCTAGAAGTGGCTTGGCGACAGTGAGTGCATGTCTAGAAAAGGTAGCTGTCCTTTGGAGGTCTCTCGTTGGAGCTAAAATCCTGAAATTTTCTAAGTGCTGGAATCCTGAAAATCTGGCTAAGTAGTGGGAAAAGCGCGAGCAAAAGACATGCGCCTGGCCTCCCACCACATGCGCCTACACCCTATTGATGAAAGGAAGTGAATACTTTTCCGAAAAGCACCGGGAAATGCGGCGGAAAAGGACATGCGCTCGGAACCACCACATGCGCTTGACTTTTTTCTGCCACATGCGCCTGACTTGTTTTCTACCACATGCGCTGGGAAATACCCGCCGGGCCAAACCCGAACCTGATTACCTCCCTATAAATAGCGATGTCACTTCATTCCAACAGTAGGAGATCATCCCCTGCCAACCTTAGAGCGATGTAAGCACCACTGTTCGCTTCCCCAAGTGTAGGGTTGCGATGTAGTAATAAATCTCGGTAAGACCGAGGTCGATCCACAAGGACTTGTGTAGGAATTCAAAAACACATCCAATAGTGTCTATTGAGAGCTAACAACCAAATTTTGTATGAGATTGATGTAAGTAACAACTTTAAACTAATTTGAAGGTAAACAATTATAAAAAGGCACTAGGGGTTCAAGGATCCACTTGTAGCAATCCTTGATGCTCAATCCGCTGTGGTTTCTCACTTTCTCAACTAGCATCGATATTAAGATCTATCTAGCCGGATGGTAGAGCTGTTAAACCAAATAATCTGTCATATGTAAGGCCAATGTATATGATTCACTTAAAGCAAGCTAGGATGAGCATGCTCAATTGCATAGGTCATCCCCAATTCCAATAGGATAAGATCACAATCATAACCATCCTCAAGTCCAGTCACAAGAAAAGTCTAGATTATGATTTGAACTTGATTCAAATCACATGCATAGTCCCATATGTAATTCAGAAAACCAGAAAAGTACAACTTTGGTAGGAAGTCCTCACATGAAGATCATAGTACTAGAGCGTACTCCAATTCCTCGGATCATACAGGTCTAGACTAGCACACAACAATTAAGAACTTAAGTAATTCTCCCAAACATCCATGAGTCATCATAAGACTAAGAAAAACTACTTAGAACTTGTATTAACTTTAAACCATTGTTCATAATCATGAAAACCAATCTTAAAACCAACTAAAAACGAATTGAAACATCTTAGATCCACTACAAGCTTCACCTCTTAGCCCTAGCTAAGAGGTTTAGCTGCTCATGATCCAAGGAAACATGAAACAACTAGAAAAATCATAAAAACAGTAAAACAAACTAGAAGGAGTTGTGGAACTCCAAAATCCACTTCCGCCGCCTCCAACCTTGCTCAAACTCTTCTAAGATACCCTATGAACGATCCCTAGGTGTCCTTTTATAGTGGGGAGGCTCCGCAACCTCAGAATATTCGAGAATTTGCATAAAACTTACGCACTGCGCAGAGAAATCTGGCGCCAGAAATAGAAAGTCCGCATCTTACACGTGGCCGACCGGTCGGACGACTGGTCTGAGTAACTGGTCGACTGGTCACGACCGGTCGTGCCTCACTATGAAACAGTCTAGCAGCCTCTGGAGTTTAAAACATCTTCTGGCCGACCGGTCTGGACCGGTCGGACTGGCTTGGCCGACTAGTCGAGACCGGTCGGATTGCATATGTAAACTGTCCAGCGAGCTTTGCTAATTTCCATCCTGCAATTTTTATTCAAAGACCGGTCGCACGACCGGTCTGAGGTGTGAACGACCGGTAGCAGATGGTTAGTGAACTTTTGCAAATACTCCTCTTCTGTTGAGTGGCCAGACCAGTCGGACGACCGGTCCTAAGCTATGGACGACCGGTCACGGGTGTATTTCTCTGTCTTCTTTTCTTCTCTCCTTTGCTTCTTTCTTCCACTCTTTCCTGCTTGGTCTTGTGGTCTTCAATGCTTGTAATTAGCCTCTTTAAGTCTTCAATTGGTAAATCCTCTCTCTTATTCCTACAACCACAAATCTATGCATTAGATTGGTCTTTAAATCATGAAACCATGCATAATGAGTGATGAATTGGGGTTAGAATATGCACAATTAAGAGCTCAACACACCCCCCAACCAGCATTTTGCTAGTCCCGAGCAAAACATGTGTGAAACAAGTTTCATTCTCCAAAACCCAACTCGCTTTCAGAAACTATTCTTCTATGCATCTCAAGACATACAAGTGTAAAATTCAGAAATATTAGGTGATAGAGGTTGAAACTGTAAACCCTCAAAACATGACAAGCATTCATGTGAAATTCCCGCTGATTGGTTGATAAATAGAAGAACTTGAACAAACCCAACCTAGTGTGCATAGTGAAAATTCATTTCATGAGTTTCTAGGATTATCTTCTTCATAGATCAACCAGACTAGAGATCTCAAGGTATATAGAGCAACAACAAGCCAATGATGGGAATTTGCCTTACTGTCCTTCCGACGGCTTTCACAATACGTCCCATTTTCGGCTTTGGTTACGGGTAGACCATCCCCCAGTTGGTAATAGGTAGCCCTAATCGAAATTTCCACCATTTTTCCATCTTTCCCAATGTTAACGTCAGATTTTGTAGTTGGATCCTCCAGATGTTCACCTTCTCTTCACCAGAGATTTCCCTCCGCCAAACCTTAAAGAAGGTAGACAGCAACTAAGGGTGGCTGGGGACCAGCCGTTAGCCCTCCGATGCTTAAGTCAGGCCAAAGCAAGAAGAAGAGTAGCCAAGCAAAATGGGACAGAGATTGAATGTTGTGTGTACCTTTCTCTTAATGGAGTCATCCTTTTATATAGATCCGAAGCAATTCAATCTATATCGAGATCCCGCTGATCTCGAGTACGATATGAGATTCTGCTGATTTTGTGGGATAAGATCCTTATCCTTAATGACGAGATCTAACCAAATTACTTACTTCGGCAATTACGTCTCTTGATAGCAATCCCTTGAGATACGGAATCAGCAGGGAAGATAAGCCCAAAATTGCCCTATACAGGCTGCTGGTAAGCGTAATAGTAGCGCTGATTACTCATGGATACCGTAGTTGGAGTGATAACCGGCGACAAGGAAGGAGACGCTGACGGGACGGAAACTACCGAACTGGGTGTAGCCCTGCTTGGTGTCGCAGAGGGATTGGACAAGCTGCTCGACGGGAATCGGGTGCTGGTACTGAAGGCTAAGAGATGTTGCCGCAGGAAAGCTGCTCGCAGGTTGGAATGTGGTCGCGAGTCCAAGTACTCGCTCATTTAGACGTAACGTCTTTCAATGACTTGTGAGAAGGTCTGCTCGCGGATCGAGCTTTGCCGTATTTTACTATCGGTTATGAGAACTCGAGACTTGCGAATAGCTGCTCCGTATTTTTCAATCTGCGACTCCCGATCAGGTGAGCTCGAGAGTCGAGTGGGTGTCCCACACTTATCCAATCTGCGACTCTCGATCAGATGATCTCGAGAGTCGAATGGACGTCCCGTACTTATCCATTCTACGACTCCCGAGCTTACGATCTCGAGAGTCGAAACGGCACTCCGCATTTACCCGTTCTGCGACTCTTGATCAGATGATCTCGAGAGTCAAATGGGCACTTCTGCGTGAAATCTTATCTCCACCATTTTGCCTATAACAGATGCCCCCCAAGTCCTTGCCGCCAAGAATTCTTAAGGAAAGGACTTAGCTTGCTGTCATGCGCGGCTGCCTCTTGCCTTTACTGAGAAGCCGTACATGATTAGGCTGGAATTAATGAGCGCCAGCCTTTCCGCAGTCAGAAAATGAAGAGGCGCTCACCACGTGTCCAAGTATTTAATGGGCGTGCCTGCTCGAGTGCTGTGCCGAACGAGAGATCGCCACGTGCTACCATATACGGCGGAATGATTGCCTATAAATATACGGAGTCCGCCATATCTTCTGATTTTCACAGACGTTTCAGAATTCTCCTTTGCCTTTCAATCATCTTCCTCCGGAGTTCCTTGGTGTCTTCCTCGATCTCCTTTGGTGCTCTTTCTTTCCTCTCGTACTGTGGTATTTCTTCTTTCTTTTTCTTCTTAAATACCCCATGGCTGGTGATTCTGAGGAGAGTACCGTTCCCTTAGGAGATGCCACCCCGGAATCCTCTGCTTCTAGTAACGCAAGGGTTCCGGCAGGTCAGTATACAGCGGTCGGATATCCCTCCATTCTATCGGAGAACCGGCTGCTGGAGTTGCGGGAGAGATTTTCAATCCCTGACTCAGTCGCTCTCCGGTTACCCAGAGATGGAGAGACGCCAGACTCCCCTCCCCCAGGGTGTGTGGCCTTCTATGAGTATCAACTCATTCTGGGGGTTCGCCTTCCCCTCCATCCCTTCATCCGGGATGTACTTCGATACTATAAGATTGCCCCCGGGCAACTTATCGTGAATGGATGGAGGGTGGTCCTAAGCTCATTCGTCCTTTGGGCTCAAGCCGGGAACGGGGAGCTTACAGCTGATGAGTTCCTCCGCATGTTCCGCTTGAAGAAGGCACCCTCCAGCGAAGGCTGGTATTATCTGTGTTATTGGCACCGGGATAACTTCGTGTTGGGAAAGCCCTCATCGAATTATCCCGGCTGGAGGAAGCGCTGGTTTTATGCATCCGGAAACTGGGAATTTGCTTCTTCCAGGGGCCCAAGAGTAAACCGCTTTTTCTGTGAAGGTAGGCACAATCCCGCATGGTGCAGTTTTTCTTCAATTAGGGTTTTAGGGTTTTACTTCATTTGACCCTTGTTTGTGCTCGCAGGTATCCCGGCCTTGAGAAAACCGAATTTGAAAGGAGGGATCAACGAAAAAAATTGTAAAGGTGTACAAGGTGCCTATTGGTGATAGGCACGTTGAGACTTGCTTGTCTCCCTCACGTCTTGCAGCAGCGGGCTTAATACCCAGAAGAGAAGTCGAGATGACGCAGGTCGGAGAGAAGAGAGGTCTGCTGCACCGGCTGAAGGGCACGAGCTCCAAGAGACAGAAGAAAACATCTGCCGGTCCATCTCACCCATCCATCGAAAAGGGTAACGATCAGCCTGCTCCTCTCGCGAGCAGGGCGGGGGCTCCAGCAGGGCCCGCTATTCCTTCACTGGTGGTCGCACCCGGGCCGCCAGTGATTAATATCGTTGACAATTCCCCAGATGGGGCAGGGTCCAGCTGCCCCCCAGCTGAAGAAGCTCGTGAGCAAACGGAGCCTCGAGAGATGGCTCCTACTCGTGAGTCAGCTCCTGCTCGCGAGCTGATTCCTGCTATCGAGCAGGGACCTGCTCGCGAGACGATGGCCCCTCCTCGCGAGCCGTCTGGGCTGATCGTTGCCCAAACTTTCGGTAGTGGGACATATTCTGTTCCTCGCCACCTCCACCCAATATGTAAATTCTTATTTGAGAACGTCCCGCCCCAATCCTTCGGCTCAAGCCCCGAGAGCCTCTTCCTTGAGGCAGGGATAAGGATGGCTCAGGTAGAACCTCCTAGCCCAAACTTTATTATTTTGGGGTTTCTTAAGTATTTTTTCTCACCCCTCTTTTTTGTTTGCAGGGCTTGGACCTCATCTTGCGGACGAAGCGAGACATCGTCGCCGCTCGCCGCGTAATAGATGAGGCAGATGAGAAGAGGATCGCTTTGGAGAAGGCGGTCCAGGGACGAGATCAACTCCTCAAGTCCCGTGAGGCAGTGATCTCCAAGAGAGATGAGGAGATAAAAATCCTCATAGAGAAAGTCCAAGCGTTGACCGAAAGGTATCAAGCTTTGGACACTAAGTTCGCGAAGACCGCCGACTTGAAGGAGAGGGCGAAGAGAGAGAAGGAGATCTTTCGCCAAGACAAGATCTCATTGGAGGAGCGGCTTGCGGAGACCAGGTCGCAGCTCAAGGAAGCCAACGAGAACTTGGAGAAAGAGCACTCCGCTCTTGCACAGCTTAAGGACGACTCGATCCATTGGGACGAGGAGAAAGTCGCCCTTATAAAAATGCTCTCGGAGGAAGGTCCTCGGGCAATCTCCGAGTTCCGGACTTCGCAGCTATATGACGATGAACGATATGAGTTATATGATGCTGGTCGAGACTTTGCACTAAGAGTAGTGCAACGAATGATCCCATCCTTCGATATGGGGGAATTCGGTCGAGTCGCGACCATCATAGCTGCAGAAGAACAAGCTGCTGCCGAGAACGAGGTGACTGAAGTCACGCAGGCTGGAGGGGCTCCTGAAACGGGCCCTGAAGTCGAGAGCGTGGCTCCTCCTCCAAGAGATTGATTTCCTTTTATTTTCTTCTCTCTTGTACTCACGATCATGTATCTGTAATCGTTTAAACATCAATGAAAAGATATTTTTGGAAGTGTTACTGTTTTGTTGTTGTTCTCTCTTTATCTTTCATTTGTGCTTTGTGTTGGTCTCATGTTGACTATCAGAGGATGCGACCCCTTAATTCGAACACGAACTGCGCTGCTCGCATTTAGGGTGTACGACCCCATAACTTGAGACGAGTTGCGGTGCTCGCATTCTGGAAGTGCGATCCCTTTCATCAATCGCGAGCAACTAACTCATAAAAAAAATGAATTAGACTCAATCCGGGGGTCGTGTGACCGTGTCCACGTTGAGATAGACTGATCTATCGATTGAGATTTTGATTCTACCAAGGGCAGAAGGTTGGTCAAGAGATCACGTATGCTCTCTTCGGGGCTATTTTTAATCCATAGAATGGAGAAGCAACCAACTGGTAATGATTTCAGTCCTACCAAGGGTAGGCAATTGGCCAAGAGGATGTGTATGCATTCTCTTCAGGGCTATTCAGGTCCATGTAAATGGAGTAGCGACCAAAAGATATCCTTCACTTTATTCATAAAATGTTGTAATAAACTACATTGAATCTAGGGGTAGTATCGTAGCAAATGCTCCACGTGCCAAGGGCGACGTACGGGCTTCCCTTGCATGTCTTCAAGATAATAAGTACCGGGTCGCACAACCCTAATAACCCGATACGGGCCTTCCCAATTTGGATCCAATGAACGAGCAGGAACTCCGAGATTTTGCCTTAGTACCAAATCTCCGGGTTGGAAGGATCTAGGCCGAACCCTAGCATTTCGATAACGAGCAATACGTTGTTGATATGCTGCCACTCGTACTTGGGAAGCATTTCTTCGCTCTTCCAAGAGATCGAGATGAAGTCGGAGGTTTTCATGATTACTTGCGGGGTCATACTGCTCGATCCGATACGAGGGCACTTGAATTTCCACTGGTACCACTGCGTCAACACCAAATGCTAAGGAGAAAGGAGTTTCACCTGTTGATGTACAAGCCGTGGTTCTATAGGCCCATAATACCTCTGGCAGAAGTTCTGGCCACACCCCTTTACATTCACCTAGCTTGGTCTTTAAATGATGCTTTATGATCTTATTCACTGCCTCGACCTGCCCATTCACCTGAGGATGATATGGAGAAGTACGGAGATTACGTATCTTCCATTTTTCGTAAAATTCATCAAAGGCTGCGTTGTCGAACTGTGTTCCGTTATCGGTAATTATAGTATGAGGAAGTCCGAAACGGCATATGATATTTCTCCATATGAACTTCGTTGTTTGTTTCTCAGTAATCTTGGCTAATGGTTCTGCCTCAGCCCATTTGGTGAAATAATCAACCCCCACGATCGCGAACCTATTTTGTCCCTTTCCCATGGGTAAAGGCCCGATGATATCGACCCCCCACTGAGCAAAAGGCCAAGGACTATCAACTGGGGTCATCCGCTTAGACGGTACATGAGGTATAGGTAAATATCGTTGGCACTTGTCACATTTTTTAGAAAATGCAATTGCGTCTGCTTTCATAGTAGGCCAATAATATCCTTGCCTCATCGCTTTATATGCTAGGGATCGCCCCCTGGGATGGTTACCACATGCCCCCTGGTGTACTTCATTTAGAACACGAAATGCTTCTTCTGGATGAAGACACCTTAAATAAGGCAAGGAGAAGCTTTTTCGCAACTGTTATGGGTAATGAGCTGAGCAGATGAAAATCGCTTTCTGCCGACCCGATAAGGACGAGCCGATCCATCTCAGGCCCCGGGTACGAATCGGGTCATGTTTACCCGACGGAAGCTGATCAGCTCGGTCCGATGTAATGAAGATTATCTTAAGTGAGCTGAGCTGTAAACTATAGTCTTGGGTTTACACCAAGATATCAGGAGGAAAGATCGACATCCCCAGCTTTTAGGGATAAGGATCTCCGATTATTATACGCAGATCCTAAGATCCCGGGAACCCAAATGGCAGTCTGCTAGAATCACGACTCTCCAAAGGGCAAGCAATCTCACAACCTAAGTCTATAAATAACGGTACTCTCACCAGTGTCAAGGTATGCAAACTAATATTGATTTACAAAAAAAATATCCGATTACTCAAGATCACTGACTTAGGCATCGGAGGGCCTTTGGCTCAACCCCAGCCACCCCCTTATTCTCTGTGCTTTTTTGCAGGATCAAAGGATTCCGTCATCTTATACTGAAGGATTAATTTCGTTCGACCGTCCAGATCGTAGATTTACATCTTTGTCTGTTAGCCATATTTTGGTAACAACAGATTGGCACCGTCTGTGGGAAGCGCCTTCTTCCTTTAGGAAGCCCGTGTTCTCACCCAATCATCTAAGACGATCTTAACATCTTCCTTCTCCTCCGCAATGGCTGGAAAGAGAAAATACAAAGGAAAAGCTCCTGCGATCACTAGACCTGCAGATAATCCAATCTCCGAGAATGAGGATTCATTCTCTGACAACCCCGCCATCCAGTTCGACAGGAATCCTCCTATTTTTGCTCAGCAGGGGGGACAAGAGAGATCTCCCAACCAGGGGGTCAGGTTGTCCCTTCTCGAAGAGCAGGGAGGAGGTGTCAACCACAAACTGGGGGGAGTCGACGAAAGATTGGGCTACGTAGACCAGAGGTTAGATGAAATCAAAGCTCTGCTAACCGGTCTGGTCCATCCAACCATGGTGAATGGCAGAGACCGTGACGAGCCGCGACATACTCACCCTCAGCCTCAACAATCCCAACGCTCTCACCAGACTCGGCCGTCACAACACTCCCGGCAGCCCATTCCGGTCGAAGAAAGCGAGACCGCCAGCAAAACTACCGAGGCAAGGTCTCAGCCAGCAGCAGATTTGCCTGCCGGCAACCTGCGACATCGACTCGAAAAATGAAGAACAGCTCGTCTCGCGCATGAGCGAGCTGATCAAGAAGCCAGCAATCGGGTCGATAACAACTTGGGCCCACTGGAAGCCAAGCTGAGGGAACTGCGGGAGCAAATGGGCGACATTCAGAGAGCGCAGCGAGGTCGAGCTCCAATCGCAGTGGACGCGCTGGTCGACTCATCTGAGTCACCTTTCACCGACGAGATTCGTGAAGAACCCCTTCCCAAAGGGTTCAAGGTCCCCCAGCTGAAGCAATACTCTGGCATAGGAGATCCGGCGGAGCACTTAGAAAACTTCAAAGTCCGCATGGATCTCCTCGGGGCCAACGGACACATCATGTGCAAGGCCTTTCCGTTGTCCTTGACAAGCTCGGCATGGACTTGGTTTCGTAACCTAAAGCCCCGCACAATCAGCTCATTTTCTCAACTGAGCCGAGCCTTCGCCACTCAGTTCATCGGAAGCACCGACCCGAGAAAGCATTCAACACACCTCGCAGCAATCAAGCAAAAGGAAGACGAATCCCTGAAAGATTACTTCGCACGCTTCAATTCCAAAGCAGTGCAAATTGAGAACCTCTCACAAGATGTGTTACTACACACCATGATCGGGGGATTACAAGATCGGAGGTTTCTCTGGTCTATTGGGGAAGAACCGCCCCGGTCAGTAGCAGAATTGTTAGATCGAGCCGCTAAACACATCAATGCCGAAGAACTGGTTAACGCTCACCGACCAACGACCAGGAACAAAGATCGTCAGGATGTCAGCAGCTCGAAGAAACATAGGTCGGAACGGAAGTCGGAACGGAGGTCACTGGCTCGGGGCGGAACCAGCCACGGAGCGAAACCACCTGCTCCACGGTTTGAAAAATATACGCCACTCAATAAAACCATCGAGCAAGTGTATCTGGCAGAAAAAGGCAGATTTAACTTCGAACGACCTGCAAAAATAAAAACCGACCCCAACAGAAGGTCGAAATCAAAGTACTGCCTGTACCACAAAGATCACGGTCACAACACCGTGGATTGCTTCGATTTAAAGCGACAAATAGAGATCCTTATCCAACAAGGGTTTCTGAAAGACTATATCGCTCAGCGTCAGGACGACTGGAGGAACGAAGATCAGTCAACCGACCCAAACGAAGGACCAAACAACAATCCTGTGGAGGAAATTCACATGATCTTCGGTGGTCCGACAACTGGAGATTCTGGAAATTCGCGCAAAAATTACGTGCGGCAAGCAAGAACATCCCAGCCAGAACCAGGACCGTCCGGGTTGTCTGTGAACATTGCTAGCCGACCCTCAAAAGTCGCAAAGGTTACATCTCGGGCTATAACGTTCACTGAAGAAGATGCCCGAGGAATTGTGCATCCTCATGACGACTCTCTGGTCGTCTCGATGGTAGGAGCAAACAAAAGGCTCCACCGTATGATGGTCGATACAGGAAGTTCGTCAGACATTTTGTACACATCAGCTTTCGAAAGAATGAAGATTGATCGTTCCCGATTAAGACCAGTTAAGACAGCATTAACTGGATTCACAGGAGATAGCGTCATGCTAGAAGGAGAAATAACTTTACCGGTCACTGTTGGGGAAGAACCTAATCAAAAAATGACTATGGTTGATTTCCTCGTCGTGAACACCCCTTCTGCCTACAATGCCATTATCGGTCGACCTATCTTGCGGGCCCTGAAAGCTGCGGTTTTGATCTATCACCTGACGATGAAGTTCGAAGCTGATGAAGGGGTCGGCATAGTCAGGGGAGACCAGCAAGAAGCTCGGCGTTGCTACGAACTTTCTCTGAGGGGGAAAAATAAAAGCACCATATCAACTGTCTCTCACACGTCCTCCTTGGACCCAAGAGAAGACGAGCAGCGGCGTGGAACACCAGCAGAGGAGTTAATTGACGTTTGCTTCACGGAGGCCGATCCGACCAGAATCATCCAAATCGGGTCACGCTTGACAGACGAGGTACGCAATGGTTTGGTAAACTTTTTAAAAGAGCATGTAGATGTCTTTGCGTGGTCCCATGAAGACATGCCCGGCATCTCTCCGGAGGTAATGGTCCACCGGCTCAATGTCGATCCGACCGTAAAACCGATCCGACAAAAGAGGCGCACCTTCAACACGGAAAGGTACGCAATAATTGAAGAAGAAGTACGGAAGCTACGCAAGGCGGGATTTGTCCAAGAAATACGTTACCCAGACTGGTTGGTGAACGTGGTCCTCGTCAAAAAGCCGAACAGAAAATGGAGGGTCTGTGTGGACTACACCGACCTGAACAAAGCCTGCCCTAAGGACAGCTTCCCACTACCACGGATAGATCAGCTCGTCGACGCAACCACCGGGCATGGGCTTCTCAGCTTTATGGACGCCTTTTCTGGGTATAACCAAATCCAGATGCATCCTCCTGATCGATAAAAGACCGCATTCATCACGGACCGGGGGCTCTACTGCTACAAAGTTATGCCCTTCGGGCTCAAAAACGCCGGAGCAACCTACCAAAGGCTGGTAAACAAGATGTTTGCAGAGCAACTAGGCAAAACCATGGAGGTATATGTCGATGAAATGCTCGTCAAAAGCAAGCGCATAGAAGATCACATCGGCGATCTACGCGCCACATTCAAAATACTGAGGAAGTATCGTATGAAGCTCAACCCCAGCAAATGCGCTTTTGGAGTAGGCTCGGGAAAGTTCCTCAGCTTCATGGTTAATCAGCGAGGAATTGAAGCCAACCCGGAAAAAATCCGGGCCCTCCTCGATATGAGCTCACCTCGCACCATAAAAGATGTTCAGCGGCTCACAGGAAGGATCGCAGCACTCAATAGGTTAGTCTCAAGGGCTACTGACCGATGTCTTCCCTTCTTCAAACAGTTGCGCAAATGCAAGGAAATGACATGGACTCCCGAATGCGAGCAGGCTTTCGTGGAGCTGAAAGCCTACCTCGGCTCCCCACTGCTGTTGTCCAAACCCGAGCATAAAGAAGAATTACTCCTATACTTAGCAGTTTCAGCAGCGGCGGTCAGCTCAGCTCTAGTCCGGGACGATGAGGGGATACAGAGGCCTGTTTATTACACTAGCAAGGCCTTGGTTGATTCGGAGACACGATACCCTCAAATCGAAAAACTCGCCCTGGCTTTAATCACCTCGGCACGCAAACTGAGGCCATACTTCCAAGCGCATCCAATAGCTGTATTAACCGATCAGCCATTACGGCAAGTATTGCAAAATCCCGAAACATCAGGTCGTCTCGTCAAATGGGCTGTCGAGTTGGGCGAAATCGATATACGGTACCGACCTCGTACAGCAATCAAAGGACAAGCTATAGCAGATTTCATTGTCGAATTAACCGACCCGCACGAGGCTGAGTGCGATCGTGAACTTGTCAAACATCCAGAGGCAACAAATATCACACCTTCTTGGACATTGCATGTCGACGGCTCTTCCAATTCACAGGGTAGTGGAGCTGGTCTCGTTCTATCCTCAGCCGATGGGATCAAGATCCAGTACGCACTTCGGTTCGGATTTCGGGCTTCCAATAATGAAGCAGAATATGAAGCCCTCCTAGCCGGTCTTCGACTCGCCTCGGAAATAGGAATCAGATCGGTACGGGTATTCAGCGACTCGCAACTTGTGGTCGGGCAGATAACCGCTGAATATCAGGCAAAAGGAGGGAGAATGGCCGCATATCTAAACAAAGCCCGAGAGCTACTGTCGCAATTCGACCATTATGAAATTGTTCGAATCCCAAGAGATGGGAACACAAACGCAGACGCTCTCGCGAAGCTTGCGTCATCGGCAGACGACGAGCTTGGTAGAATGATACCCATCGAATTCCTCCCTCAGCGCAGCATAGCATCAATTGAGCCCGTGAGAGTCTTTCCGATATCGGAAATTCCCGATTGAAGAGATCCTTTCATTAGATTTTTACGATCAGGGGAGTTGCCTGATGACTAAAAGGAAGCTCGGCGCGTCCGCTATATATCAGCTCGGTATACACTGATAGAAGGTGTCCTATATAAGAAAGGTATTTCCAGCCCGTGTCTGCGCTGTTTAGGACCTGAGGAGGCTGATTATGTATTACGTGAAATCCACTACGGATGTTGCGGGAACCATTCCGGGGCACGAGCACTTGCACAAAAATCAATCCGACAGGGATATTATTGGCCCACTATTCAGCAAGACGCCCGAGAAACAGTCAAAAGATGCGATAAGTGTCAACGATTCGCCCCAATACCTCATTTACCACCTGAAGAGCTCACGCCCATGGCTGGACCTTGGCCATTTGCTCAATGGGGGGTCGACATCATCGGTCCACTCCTAACAGGAAAAGGACAAGTTAAATATGCAATTGTCGTCGTTGACTATTTTACCAAGTGGGCTGAAGCGGAACCACTGGCCACCATCACAGAAAAGAAAACTACGGACTTCATCTGGAGAGCGATTGTGTGTCGCTTCGGGATCCCGAATACCATAGTTACTGACAACGGGCGACAGTTCGACAATCAAGGGTTTCGTACATTTTGCGCACCGGACTGGGCATTAAAAATGTATACTCATCTCCTCACCACCCTCAAGCCAACGGGCAGGTCGAAGCAGTCAATAAAATTATCAAGAATCATCTCAAAACAAAGCTCGGAGAAAGGAAGGGGGCTTGGGCGGAAGAACGTCCCGAAGTGCTGTGGGCCTACCGAACCACGGCTCGGTCTACTACTGGAGAAACCCCTTTCTTCCTGGCATTTGGAGCCGAAGCTGTGGTGCCTGTGGAAATCGGACTGCCCACGAGCAGGACGAGCCATCATAGACCCGACCAAAATGAAGAGCAACTGCGAATAAGCTTAGACCTACTCGAAGAAGCCAGAGAAGCTTCTCAAGTACGTATAGCAGCATATCAGCAGAGGGTCCGACGGTACTACAACTCAAAGGTGCAGGAAAGACAATTCTGAGCTGGTGGCCTCGTCCTAAAAAAGGTACTTATAAATGACAAGGCCGGTGTTTTCGGCCCTAATTGGGAAGGACCATATAAGGTCATTAGCTCACGTCGTCTCGGCACATATTGGCTCGAAAATATGGAAGGAAAACCACTTCCTCATCCGTGGAATGTCGAACATCTCAAAATCTATTTTCCATGAACGGTGAATTGTGCTTAGCACAAAATATGTTCTTTAGGACGATTATTTGAATAAAATTCTTCCCTACGAGTTGTTCTACAATGATTTGTCAACACAACTTAATGTCAGTATAGTACCTCTAACTTTACTGACAGGCGGGCATATAGGTGGCCGACCTGGCTAGCCAGGTCGGATAGAGTTTCGACCATGCAAATTCATTACATTAACGACAATATGAAATTTGCAACAGAATTATCAAAACTTGCCTCAAGGGCTTGTATTCAAAATTTTGTTGTTGTAAACATCTCATAAAAAAAAGGAGAGGAAAAACAACAAAAGTATAGTTTAATCCTTGCCAGACGGGCCAGCACCGTCAACTCCGACCCGCGCTTCCTCCTCCTCTTCCTCCTCGTCTTCATCCACTGGCGTGAGATCAAGGGTTGGGAAGTGCTTAAGCACGAGGCGTCTATACTCCTGAAGCCCGTTATTGTACAAATCTTCAGAAATAGCAGACAACTTTTCGTACTCAACCTTCGCCCCATTAATCTCCGCCAGGTGCTTTAGCTGGACCTCTTTCAGAAGCTCGGCCAGGTGCACTTTCTCTTCTTCAGCCGTCTTTATAGCATCTTCGAGGGATTCGGCCTTATTTCCGTAGGATACGACCTTGGTCTCAGCCTCCTTCAAAGCTTCTTCTAGAGACTGGACTTGAGCTTGGGATATTTCCAGCTCTGATTGCGCCACCTTTAGCTCGGACTGAGAAGACTCCAGCTCGGCTCGGGTGGACACCAGCTCGGATCGAGAAGACGTCAGCTCGGACTGAGCTTCCTTCAGAAGAAGGACACCTTTGTCCATCTCAGCCTTCATAGCTTCAGTCTTCTTCTTCCAAGAAGCAGCAGCGGCCAGAGCCTTCTGCTTTTGGTGATTTCGCTCAGCCATCACCTTACGGATCATGATAAGTGCAGCCGAATCCTGCGAAAGATAATATGGTTAGCAAGCAACACAGAAAGCATCACAAGTATATGGGAAAGAGAATAAAAAGGCTCAAAAAGTTACCCTGAGGCAGCTCTTTAGCACCACCCCAATCATCTGATCCGGGTCGGAAGAAGCTATAATATTCAAGTCCTGAGGGATGGCATGGTTAACACGCATGTACGCATTGACACCCTCCATCCAGTTTGAATATTGCCCCGTAAGTGGAGGCATCTCGACCCGGTCCTCTCGTGGCATAACTGGGGCAGTGCGAGGTCGAGGAGGTTGAGAAGAGGAGGCACCCGCAGCAGGTCGGTCAGGTCCAGCTGCTGCAGGAGGGGAGATCTGGGAAGGGACAGGCGCGGATATGTGAATGGGTTCAGCCCGAGAACCCGAGCCATCTGGCACATTGATCACCGGCTCATCAGAAGATGTCGCCGGGGTAGCCGTTCGCTCCGTTCTGGGTACGAGTGGCTCGGTTCTGGGCTCTGTTGGCTCCGATGGCTCCGTTCTGAGCGGCGCAGAGTCCAAGCTGGGAAGTTGTCCTGAACCGCAGACGAAAGATTGAGGCAGGCGAGACGATCCCTGCGTTTCGGCGGTAGCCGCCCTCTTCCTAGGGGGCTCAGTAGAATCCGAGCTCTGCCCTCGGTCCAGAAACTTAGCTGGAATCCTCCGCTTGGAGATTGCCTTCGGAGCCATTCCTACATAAAAAAAAGGAGGAGTAAGGACAGTGAAGCGACAAGCAGAAAAGTGAATCATTAGGTTAGCATTACCGACCTGATTCAACAACGGAGTTAAGTGTGATTACTTTCCGGAAGTCCCTCTCTGCAGATGGTACGGCGCGGGCTTTGTGAATCTGTCTCTCTTCAACTACAGATAACGCCACCCGAATGGTCGCCGACACTGAAAAGAAGAAAAAAGAAACCGATACATGAGTAAAAAATATATACATCTATTTTTCGAAAGAGTTTGGAAAAACAGTTAGGTCGGGACTTCATCCGACCTGGCAGAGCGAAGTCGGCTCGGACTCGGAATTTCAGGGGTTGAGGCTCGTCCGGCGCGCACTCCCAACTGCCCGACGCGAAGAACCACTTCCTCTTCCAAGTTTTGGTGGAGGAAGGCATACCGGTGATAATCGAGCCGCCCTGGCCCGGCAACGACGAAAAATAATAAAGTCCTTGGCCACCCAAGGACTTGAGAATATACATAGAGAAAAGTTCATTGGAGGTAAACTCCTTATTTCCTAGTCTCTGCCAGAGTATATAACATCCGACCATGCACCTCCATGCGTTCGGCTGCAATTGGCTCGGAGATAGACCTAAGACGCTAAGGACCTCCCTCACGAAAGGATGTAAGGGTAACCTTAGCCCAGACTCTAGGTGCATCATAGAGATGACCACTTCCCCGGCTCTGGGTCGGCTCGGTCTATCGGCTCGGTCAGGAACCCTAAAATCTATATAGTCAGGGATGTCGTATATCTCCTTCGCAGCGTCCAGTTCTTCCTGGGAAATCTGCGAGATCACAGAATCTAATTCAAAGGGCTCTCTATTAGCCGTGGCACTGCCGACGGCAGACTCAGGGGGCTCAGATTCTCCCTCTCCGGTGGCCCCTTTTACCCTTAAACCTGAATCTGATTCACTGGAACCTGCTTCCTCATGACAGAGGAGAGGTAAATCAGATTCACGGTCATCATACCTCACTTTGAGGATGGCCTCAGAGCATGAAGTCTCTGGTTCTGACATTTCTTAGATAAAAGAAAGAGAGAGAGAGGAGGAGAAAAGTTCTTTGAAGAAAAGAAAAGGAGCGTACCAAAACGCTGGCACAGCCGCTGGGAGGAAGAAAGTTGAAGAAAATGGGGAAGAAGAAGAACCAGGGTACGGATGCAGAAAGCAGAATGAAGAAAGGTTTCCAAAAATCCGGCTAAGTATTGAGTTATATACTTGAGAGAGGGTTTGAGCCCTGCGCAGGTCTCAATACATTCAATGCGAAAGCGACACGTGGCAACTTTCTACTTGACGAATTCGAAAAGCTGCGCCGTTCAGGACACGCAGCAGCATCCCGTTCGACTAAATCATATCGGCAATATCGCTCCATACGGAGAAATGATGACACCTCGATATATCAAGAGACGCATTTAATGCCCTCGATAAATCGAGGGACGCATTTAATACCATTTTCCCGCCCATCGAAATGACGGCGTCACGGATGCGAAACGACAAAAATCATCTAGGTCGGCAACTTCCTCTTGAGTTTTTACCCCCGAGCTGAGCATAACACCCTCGAGGGTAAAAAGGGGGCTTCTGTTATGGGTAATGAGCTGAGCGGATGAAAATCGCTTTCTGCCGACCCGATAAGGACGAGCCGATCCATCTCAGGCCCCGGGTACGAATCGGGTCATGTTTACCCGACGGAAGCTGATCGGCTCGGTCCGATGTAATGAAGATTATCTTAAGTGATCTGAGCTGTAAACTGCAGTCTTGGGTTTACACCAAGATATCAGGAGGAAAGATCGACATCCCCAGCTTTTAGGGATAAGGATCTCCGATTGTTATACGCAGATCCTAAGATCCCGGGAACCCAACTGGCAGTCTGCTAGAATCACGACTCTCCAAAGGGCAAGCAATCTCACAACCTAAGTCTATAAATAACGGTACTCTCACCAGTATCAAGGTATGCAAACTAATATTGATTTACACAAAAAGTATCCGATTACTCAAGATCACTGACTTAGGCATCGGAGGGCCTTTGGCTGGACCCCAGCCACCCCCTTATTCTCTGTGCTTTTTTGCAGGATCAAAGGATTCCGTCATCTTATACTGAAGGATTAATTTCGTTCGACCGTCCAGATCATAGATTTACATCTTTGTCTGTTAGCCATATTTTGGTAACAACAGCAACAATATTCCATCTTGCAAGGTGTACCTGGCAGCTCGAAGCCGAATTTGTCTTGCAGCTTTCTTGTCTTCTGGCAGGCATCCGTCTCTGAGATAAAGGATGATAGGATCCATCCAGCATGGGGATGATTGTACTGATATTACTTGCTCGAGAGTCGCTTGGTCGATACTCAGGTTCTGACGGTGCTCGATGGGGATCGAATGTGATAACTCCGATTCTGGTGCAGAGGCGAGCTTTGCCAAGGAATCCGCGAGTTGGTTCTGCTCGCGAGGAATATGAATTATTTCATAAGTCTTCAGTTTTGCGAGCAGGATGAGGACACGAGACTTGCACAACGCCATCCTTTCTTCTTTGGCTTCGAATTCACTAAGGACTTGGTTAACAATGAGCTGGGAGTCGCTATGAATTAACAGATTCTGAACTGCAAGGACAATGGCCAGTTCGAGACCAACGATTAGGGCCTCATATTCTGCTTCATTATTTGAGACACGAGATTCGAAACGTAGAGCATATTAAAAATGCGACCCGTCGGGGGCCACTAAAATCAGGCCCGCTCCGCTGCCAGTGGCCCGCGACGACCCGTCCACGAAGAGTGACCAAGGAGGCTGGTCGCTGGTCATGGTATTATCTTCGGAAGAGTGTGTGAATTCTGCGATGAAGTCAGCTACGGCCTGGCCCTTGACTGCGGTCCTAGGACAGAATGAGATATCATGCTCGCTGATCTCGACCGCCCATTTAGTTAACCGTCCGGAAGCCTCAGGTTTTTGAAGGACTTGTCGTAGCGGATGATTTGTCGGTACTAAAATAGCGTGGGCTTGAAAGTATGGTTGCAGTTTTCGAGCCGCCATGACTAAGGCTAGGGCCAGTTTTTCCATATTAGAATACCGAGTTTCCGCATCAACCATTGCCCGACTAACATAATAAACGGGCCTTTGCACCCCGGAATCTTCTCTTATTAAAGTGGCGCTAACGGCCGTAGAGGACACAGATAAATAAAGAATGAGCTGCTCATGTGCTACAGGTTTAGATAAAATGGGGGGTGTGCTCATGTATAGCTTCAATTGTTGGAAAGCTTCCTCACACTGTGGCGTCCATTTCCAATCAGACTTGGCCGTTGCACGAAGGAGTTTGAAGAATGGTAAACATTTGTCAGATGCTCGCGAGATGAACCTGTTCAACGATGCGATGCGACCAGCCAGACGCTGGACGTCCTTCAGAGTGGTGGGGGATTTCATCTCTATCAATGCTTTTATTTTTTCAGGATTTGCCTCAATTCCGCGCTGGCCGACCATGAAGCCGAGAAACTTCCCTGCAGACACACCGAACGCACATTTTTCTGGGTTTAATTTCATTTGATACCTCCTCATTAGGTCGAAGGCTTCTCGAAGATCAGAAATATGATCACCCTCTTCAGTGCTTTTCACGAGCATGTCATCAACATAAACTTCCATATTCCCACCAATTTGAGCAGCGAATATTTTGTTGACGAGACGTTGATAAGTGGCCCCTGCATTTTTAAGACCGAACGGCATTACCTGGTAGCAATATAATCCTCGATCTGTGATGAAGGCGGTATGCTGGCTATCAGGTGGATGCATCATGATTTGGTTGTAACCAGAATAAGCATCCATAAAGCTAAGCAGAGCGTGTCCAGCTGTTGAATCGACTAGCTGGTCGATCCGCGGTGTCGGGAAGCTATCTTTGGGACATGCTTTGTTTAAGTCTGAATAGTCGACGCACATTCTCCATTTGCCATTAGCTTTCCGGACGAGAACTACGTTCGCGACCCACTCTGGGTAGTCAACTTCTTTTATGAAATCGGCCGTGAGCAGCTTCTCGACTTCAGTTTTGATCGCCATTTGCCTTTCTGTAGTGGAGGCACATCGACGCTGGTGTACGGGTTTATGCTTCGGGTCGATGTTGAGACGATGTGCGATGACACTGGGATCGATGCCTAGCATATCTTTATGAGACCAAGCAAACACGTCCTGGTATTCAGTGAGGAAACGGATCAAATCTTCGCGGTGGTCACTGGTTAAGGAGGACCCGATGTACACGATCTTAGACGGGTCACCTTCGGTCAGGTGAATTGCCACTGTTTCCTCCCCCAGAGTTCCTGACTTCAGAGTATTTTCTCTCGGATCCAACGAGGTGGTGGGGGGAACCTCGGGTGAATCTTGAGCTATCTCCATGACAGGTGTCGCTTGGGCCTTCTTCGATCTTGGAGGGCTATCTGGTAGCAAGACCGTGCCTCCTGTTGAATTCCTCGCACGACCCCGATACCATTTGGGGTAGGAAATTTAACACACAGATATGAAGGGTGTAAGGCTGCCCCAATCTTAGTTAGAGACGGCCGCCCCAAAATGGCGTTATATGCTGATTTTCGGTCCACCACGAGGAAGTTCACGAAGACGGTGGTCTTCGCTGGACTTTCTCCAAAAGTAACTGGGAGATCGATGCTCCCTTCAGGTGTTACTACCTCTCCTCCAAAGCCGACGAGGGGGGTCGATACTGGCTTGAGGAGGTTTCTGGCGAGAGCCATTTTATTGAAAGCCTCTAAATATAAAATGTCGGCTGAGCTACCTGTATCCACCATAATTCGATGAGTTAGATAATTCGATACCTTTAATGTGACTACGATGGAGTCTTCATGAGGGAAGTGAATTCCCGCTGCATCTTCGAGAGTGAAAGAAATTGGAGGGTGGTTCGGTTTCGATGAGTTGGACATCTGTTCCAGCCAATAGATTTGCTGGGGTTCTTTGGACGCCTTTCGAGCGTATGCCTTTCTTGAAGCTTGAGAGTCGCCCCCGCAAGCTGGTCCCCCGACGATAGTGCGAATTTCTCCCGTGGGCTCAGCGTCCTCTTGGTCGGTTTGATGATGAGGCGGTTCCTTTTGGCGAGATGAGGTCTTCGCCCTTTCTGGTGATCGATTTTTACAAGCAACATAATCCTGGAGATGGCCTTTTCGAATAAGGGCTTCGATATGGTCTCGTAGAGAGATGCAATCCTGGGTCCTATGCCCGTGGTCTTTGTGGAAGTAACAGAACTTGCTCTTATCCCTCTTCTCAGGATCGGATTTGATCTTTGCGGGCCACTTTACATATGGCTTGTGTTTAATCTCCATCAGAACTTTTTCATGAGACTGATTAAGAGGGGTGTAGTTATGGTATTTACCAGAGTAAGGCTTCTTGGGAGAACGATCGCGCTGATCACGACGATATTTTTTATCTGTAGAAGAGGTTCCTTCTGGCTTGCGTTTCTTACTTTGTACTCCATGGCGTGTCAATGCGACTTCTTTTGCATTGATATATTTCTGAGCTTTGGCTTGGAACTCTGCCATAGTTTTCGGAGGGCTTTTATCTAAGGCAAACCTGAATTTCTCGCTCGTTATTCCGGCAATGAGAGCTGTAAGACCCTTTTCTTCAGTGTAACCCTCAGTTTGGACGGCTTCGGCAGTGAACCGTACTGTGAACTCCTTTATTGTCTCCCCATGCTACTGTCTCAGATTCATCAGATGGGAGGCTGGCTTCTTAATGCGAATGCTTCCCATGAACTGAGAAAGGAATATCTCCGATAACTGGGAAAAGGAACTGATGGAACGAGGCTTTAACCCCCGGAACCACGTACGAGCTGCTTCCTTCAATGTTAAGGGAAAAGCCCTACACATGATTTCTGAACCATGTCCCTCCAACTCCATGAGGGATCTGTATGTTTCCAGATGTTCAAGAGGGTCGCCAATACCTGTGTACGGGGTGATAACAGGCGTTCGATACTTTCTAGGCAATGGGGCTTCCATAACCTCGCTGGTGAAGGAGGACTCGGATTGATGTATCGCAGCCATGACGGCAGATGGCCGATTTACCTGGTATCGCTGTTCCATGACATCAAAACGATCATGGATTCTTTTGAGATCTCCTTCCCATGGTAGGGTATAGCTCGATGTTTCGGCGGTGGAGCCCTGCGGTTGAGGTTGTCGAGACGAACTAGAATGTATAGAATGTGAAGACGGTACAGGGGGATGGCTGCCAAGTGGTGGGACCTGTGGTTCGTCCATAGAATGTCTAGATGCCACTGGTATGGGCTGAGGTGGTAACCCTTCGGAGGCTTGTCTCTGAGGTTCGAGGAAATGCTGATCAAGCCGATTTGACAGTACTTGAACTCTGGCATTTAGAGTCAGAAGGGTGTTTCCGAGGAAACGTAAGACATCGCCTTGATTTCCAGAAGCCTCCAGTAATGGGTTTGTTGACGGCATATTTGGGGCTCCTTGAGGGATATTCGTCGGATCAGGTGGATGGGCAGGTACAGATTCCGTCTCATCGGGCGGAGGTGGTGGCTGCCTTGAAGTTGAAGGAGGAACGGCCTTTTTAGGAGGCATCGCCGAAGGATTTTGATCGGTGGAATGATTGATTTTGACGATCAAGCCGTTCCCACAGACGGCGCCAAACTATTAACGTCAGATTTTGTAGTTGGATCCTCCAGATGTTCACCTTCTCTTCACCAGAGATTTCCCTCCGCCAAACCTTAAAGAAGGTAGACAGCAACTAAGGGTGGCTGGGGACCAGCCGTTAGCCCTCCGATGCTTAAGTCAGGCCAAAGCAAGAAGAAGAGTAGCCAAGCAAAACGGGACAGAGATTGAATGTTGTGTGTACCTTTCTCTTAATGGAGTCATCCCTTTATATAGATCCGAAGCGATTCAATCTGTATCGAGATCCCGCTGATCTCGAGTACGATATGAGATTCTGCTGATTTCGTGGGATAAGATCCTTATCCTTAATGACGAGATCTAACCAAATTACTTACTTCGGCAATTACGTCTCTTGATAGCAATCCCTTGAGATCCGTAATCAGCAGGGAAGATAAGCCCAAAATCGCCCTATACAGGCTGCTGGTAAGCGTAATAGTAGCGCTGATTACTCATGGAAACCGTAGTTGGAGTGATAACCGGCGAAAAGGAAGGAGACGCTGACGGGACGAAAACTACCGAACTGGGTGTAGCCCTGCTTGGTGTCGCAGAGGGATTGGACAAGCTGCTCGACGGGAATCGGGTGCTGGTACTGAAGGCTAAGAGATGTTGCCGCAGGAAAGCTGCTCGCAGGTTGGAATGTGGTCGCGAGTCCAAGTACTCGCTCATTTAGACGTAACGTCTTTCAACGACTTGTGAGAAGGTCTGCTCGCGGATCGAGCTTTGCCGTATTTGACTATCGGTTATGAGAACTCGAGACTTGCGAATAGCTGCTCCGTATTTTTCAATCTGCGACTCTCGATCAGGTGAGCTCGAGAGTCGAGTGGGTGTCCCACACTTATCCAATCTGCGACTCTCGATCAGATGATCTCGAGAGTCGAATGGACGTCCCGTACTTATCCATTCTACGACTCCCGAGCTTACGATCTCGAGAGTCGAAACGGCACTCCGCATTTACCCGTTCTGCGACTCTTGATCAGATGATCTCGAGAGTCAAATGGGCACTTCTGCGTGAAATCTTATCTCCACCATTTTGCCTATAACACCCAATTTCATCCTTCCTTTTCCTTTTTCTTTTAAATTAGATAGGATTTTTAGAAATCCATATCTTTCGTTATTTTCCCATAGACAAGGATGGACAAAGTACCCCGGCCTGGTTTTTCAGCACCTTAAATCAAAGTCTAACTAACCCACAAATCACATAATTCTTTCAACTCATGAAAATCGTGTAATGTGAACTAGGTGTAAAAGTGTTCAAATTTTCTATCAATCACATAACTAGGGGAATTCACATATAAAGCCATTATGCGATGAGAAGTTCCAGACATACAACGTCATACACTTCATATCTCCTCCTCTTATGCTCATATCATCTTGAATGCATAGAAACAAAGTTTTCCAAAAGAGTTTTGAATTTTAGGAAAATTGAAAATATTCTACATAATTGCTCGAAATGTTACAAAACGCTGGATTCATCCAAGTGATCGTACACCCCCAAACAAATCTTACATTGTCCTCAATGTAAAAGATGTGCAATAAGCAAATCATGAGAGCAATTTGAAAATAAAAGGGAGTGAGGAAAGATAGTACCTGAGAGAGTGAAAAGTGGAATGCTTCCTCCTTCTAACAAACCTAAGAAAAGTAAAAATCCTAATCCTAACTACTCTATACCTCCATCAGACTAGGAGATCAATTCCAACAATTCGTCCAAAAGCATGAAGTTAAGCAGAATCATTAGATGGATCAAAAGGTTTTGCAATAACGTCATACAATATCCTGCATTACAGTATACATGTGTTTGAGTGATCCAGATAAGCCACTGAAAATTTCAAAAAAGAATTTCAGTGGGTTCATTATTTTTTTCACCACATGTATAAGAGGAGACAATATCATATTTATCAGAAAAAATATGTCTCCATTCAGATTTACCTGGGCATTTATTTTGCAAGTATGGATCATCCTAAGGTTGGTAAAGGTCGGTATGCATGATCGATAGAGGCGTGGAAATATGAATTGATTTCTCAGTACAATAAAGTGTTGTTTCCACAGCCTTCTCTTGGCTAACGTTATGTGCCAATACCGACTCAAAAGGTGCAACTATGTCCCCCTATCACATCAACATTCATATCAAGAGAATAGGCCGCATCTTCTTCTAAGTGATTGAGGTAAGGAGTTGAGAGGGACACATCTTCCACAATAGAATTGATCATGTTTATTTCGTGGACCTCTTCATCTTCATCCTCTTGTTGGTTGTCAACATTGAAAGCATTTAACTCAATCATCATATTACCAAAGGACATTTGTATGACCCCACTCTTACAATTTATGATAGCGTTTGATGTAGCTAGGAATGGGCGGCCAAGTATGACAGGAATTTGAGGGCCACTATTAACCATGGGTTGTGTGTCCAAGACAATGAAGTCCACTGGGTAGTAGACCTTGTCAACTTGGACAAGAACGTCCTCAATCACCCCTCTCGGAATACGAATCGATCGGTCAACGAGTTGTAATGTGGTTTTGGTGAGTTTTAATTCACCTAAACCCAATTGTTCATAGACCGAAAAGGGTATTAAGTTCACACTTGCTCCTAGATCAAGTAAAGCATGTTTCACCCGGTAGTCTCCAATTATGCATGATATTGTCGGACTACCAGGATCTTTGTATTTCTTAGGCATCCCGTGATTTATAATGGCGCTTACATTCTCTGTCAAAAATGCCTTTTTTTGCACATGTATTTTTCTTTTTATCGTGCAAAGATTCTTCAAAAACTTAGCATATGACGGAATTTGTTTAATGGCATCCAACAATGGGATGTTGATCTTCACCTGCTTAAAAACCTCTAAAATTTTCAGATTTTTGTCTAAAGGTTTAGGTGAAATTAACCTTTGTGGAAACGGGGCAACCGGCTTGTATTACCTTTCCGGTTCTTTCTCTTGTGGAGTGTTGTTCAGGTTATCATCCTCTTTAGAAATTTCGGGATCATTGGCTGTGGGGCCTTCACCGGATTAGATTTATCAATTATTTTCCCACTTCGCAAAGTGGTGATAGCTTGAACATGCTCCATATGTTGGGAAGATGAGCTTGCATCTTGTATCTCAAATTGGGTCCTTGGGTTAGGAAGAGGTTGGGCAGGAAGTGTGCCTTTCTCCCTAGCACTGAGGTGAGATTCAACCCTAGCCATTGAGGTTTTCAAGTCATTGATAGCTTGGGTTATATTTTGATTAAATTTCAATTGCTCTTGCATGAACCCATCTATTTTCAGAGAATTAGTCTTGTTATACTCAGCTTGGACCGATACAAATGCACCCAACATCTCCTCTAGCGTAACTTTTGGAGTAATGACTAGAGATGGACCTAGTATAGGTTGAGCTTGAAGGATATTGGTTGCATTCACAGTGGGTCCATTCCTCCAATTGAAGTTGGGATGGTTCTTCCAACTAGAATCATACGTGTTTGAGTTTGGAGCACCAAATTGCCGTTGATAACTGTTTATGGCATTTGCTTGTTCTTGGAATGTTGAGATTGCGGGACGATCTTGTGTTACATGTTGATTTCTGACACAAATACCACAAACAGTTTCAACGTCCTTAGAGTTGTTCGTCTCCCCTTTCCTTAATTCCATGGCCTCAACTTTTCTTGTGAGGCTAGCCACCCGTGCACTTATGCTATCCTCTTCTGATAAGACATAAATTCCTCCTTTTTCTCTTTGTTGGCTAGTCTTGGAATTTGTTGGTTTTGATGTATCCCAAGACTGTGCATTCTCAGCCAATTCTTCCAAATAATCCCATGCTTCATCAGCTTCCTTATTCATGAACTCCCCATTACACATCATCTCTACAAATTGGCGCATGGGTGAAGTCAGTCCTTCATAGAAAAAGCTTATGACCCGCCAAATTTCATAGCCATGATGTGGGCATGCGTTTAATAGGTCCTTAAACCTCTCCCAACATTGGAAGAATGTTTCATCTTCCTTTTGGGCAAAGTTCATGATAAGGTGCTTCAACATTTTTGTTTTGTGAGTAGGGAAGAATTTTTTTATGAATTCCCTATGCATATCAGTCCATGCACCAATGATCTTGGCCTTAATGCATAAAGCTAACCTTTAGCTTTATCTTTAAGAGTAAAAGGGAAGAATTTGAGTCTCACCACATCATCAGTCACATTAGCAAAGTTCATGGTGGTTATTACCTCATCAAACTCCTTAAGGTGTTGATAGGCACTTTCACTATTTAATCCATGGAATTTAGGGAGAAGTTGGATCACTCCCGGTTTCAAATCCACATTCCTTGCATTTTATGAAAAAACTATGCATGAGGGAGTGCTCGCTCTTGCTGGTTGCAAGAAATCACATAAAGTTCTTGGTCGAAGAACATTCTCAACCACATTCTCCCCCGTTTCAGTTTGGTTTTGGCCCAGATTTGGATTGGCCATCGGATTAGGTTGATTTACAGCTGTATTTTCAGACAAAATTGGAGAAGTTAGATGTCTCCTAGCACGTGGTTCTCTTTCAATTCCGTCCACTATTCCCCCTTCACTAATGAGTCGGTTATTGGAATCCCGAGCCCAATGTGGCATGCAAAACCAAAAAGTATGAAACAAAGAGAAAGAAGAATTCTTCCTCCCTTTCTTTACTCTTCTCTAAGACCGAAGCACAAGGTGTCTAGCAATGGCGAGGCCAGAAGCAAGGATAGAGACCGATTTCTCCTGGTCAATAGGGATTCAAAGAACTCCCCACCCACTCTTGAATCCTTTAAGAAAAGTGCAGAAAAAGAAGAAAGAGGAGTAGAGGTGAGAAGAGAAATCTCTGAGCATAAGGTGATCCAAGACGACAGAGCCGACCAATAGGAATCCAGGTGGCACAAGGCCTACCTTTCAGAGATCCAAAAGGAGTCTCCACCCACTTTACAAGAGATGAATATGATAGGAATGAATAGGAGAAGGAGAAGAGTAAGGTTTAGAAAGATAGAACCTGATTCGAGCACTTGAGATCCTTATGTCTTCTTCAACTTCCTAGAAATCCCTGAAAAAGAAAAATAAATTAAAATAAACTAATTTATAACTATTCCTAAAAATCCTAAATAAATTCTATTTTCGGAAATCTGTGAAAAACCGTCAAAGTCCCTGCCAATGGCGCCAAAAACTTGTTCGCTTCCCCAAGTGTAGGGTTGCGATGTAGTAATAAATCTCGGTAAGACCGAGGTCGATCCACAAGGACTTGTGTAGGAATTCACAAACACATCCAATAGTGTTTATTGAGAGCTAACAACCAGATTTTGTATGAGATTGATGTAAGTAACAACTTTAAACTAATTTGAAGGTAAACAATTATAAAAAGGCACTAGGGGTTCAAGGATCCACTTGTAGCAATCCTTGATGCTCAATCCGATGTAGTTTCTCACTTTCTCAACTAGCATCGATATTAAGATCTATCTAGCCGGATGATAGAGCTGTTAAACCAAACAATCTGTCATATGTAAGGCCAATGTATATGATTCACTCATTGCAAGCTAGGATGAGCATGCTCAATTGCATAGGTCATCCCCAATTCCAATAGGATAAGATCACAATCATAACCATCCTCAAGTCCAGTCACAAGACAAGTCTAGATTATGATTTGAACTTGATTCAAATCACATGCACAGTCCCATACGTAATTCAGAAAAGTAGAACTTTGGTAGGAAGTCCCCACATGAAGATCATAGTACTAGAGCGTACTCCAATTCCTCGGATCTAGCACACAACAATTAAGAACTTAAGTAATTCTCCCAAACATCCATGAGTCATCATAAGACTAAGAAAAACTACTTAGAACTTGTATTAACTTCAAACCATTGTTCATAATCATGAAAACCAATCTTAAAACTAACTAAAAATGAATTGAAACATCTTAGATCCACTACAAGCTTCACCTCTTAGCCCTAGCTAAGAGGTTTAGCTACTCCTGATCCAAGGAAACATGAAACAACTAGAAAAATCATAAAAACAGCAAAACAAACTAGAAGGAGTTGTGGAACTCCGAAATCCACTTCCGCCGCCTCCAACCTTGCTCAAACTCTTCTAAGATACCCTAGGTGAAAATGCGGTATAAGTTTGATTACCGCTTTTGTAGAAGCAAGAAACATGTTTCTTTGTCCTAGAGGGGGGTGAATAGGACACTTTTTAAAATTACCAAATTACACACTTGCAAACATGCAAAGTATTCTTAGAGAACTTACTTCAAACATAAGATATGCAGAATATTAATCAATAAAAACGCAAGTGAAGGAAGTAAAGCAGTTCAACCATTCATCACATAACAAGATATTTTTATAGTGGTTCGGTTATGTACCTACTCCACTCCCGGCTGATCCACTCACTCCTTGAGTGGCTGGATTTCACTATCTCTATGGTTTTAAATGAGGTTAACCATAAACCTTAACAGCCTACAAAAGGACTTAGACCTCAACACATGGATTCATCCTTCCATAGGACTAATCCATGAACCACTTTGTCCTACACAAGGGCTTGTCCTACTCAAGGACTTGTCCTACGCAAGGACTCTACCGAGTTTGGGTCTTCAAACTCAGAAATCCAAATCTCAACTTTGAGGAGGTTTCTTAGACTCGAAAGACTAAATATACTTAGCTGATTGAGCCCCTTGATGATGCCTTTGTTGAAGAAGCTTCGGCTTGCTGTTCGTTTCCCCAAGTGTAGGGTTGCGATGTAGTAATAAACTCGGTAATACCGAGGTCGATCCACAGGGACTTATGTAGGATGTCACAAATTCATCCACAAGTTTCTATTGAAGCTAACAATCAAAGTTTGAATAGAATGTGTGCGATTAACAGTTTAAGCTAAATTGAATGTAAACAATTATAAGAGGGCACTAGGGGTTCGAGGATTCACTTGTAGCAATCCTTAATGTTCAATCCGTTGTGGTTTCCCATTCTCTCAACTAGAATCACCAGTCAGGTCTATCTAGTCGGATAATAGAACTGTTAAACCAGAAGTCTGTAACATGTAAGCTCTGTGCATAAAGTTCACTCAACTCTAGGCTGATCTGAGCATGCTCATTGCATAGGTCATTCACCTTTTCTATAGGTCCAATTCCCAATCATAACCATCCTCAAGTCTTCTCACAAGACAAGGCTAGATCATGATTTGAAATGGATTCAAATTATATGCACAGTCCATACATATTCCAGATAATCGACCAAAACTAGAACTTTGGCATGAAGCCCCTTTATGAAGAGCTTGGTACTAGAGCGCACTCCAATTCCTCGGATCATACAGGTCTAGACCGTTGCAAACAAATTAAGAAGATAAGTAATTCATCCAAACATCCATGAGTCATCACGAGACTAAGAGAAATTACTTAAAAACTTGTATAACTTCAAACCTTAGTTCATAATCATGAATTCCAAACTGAAAACCACTTAACTACGAACTAAAACATCTTGGATACACTACAAGCTTCACCTCTTAGCCCTAGCTAAGAGGTTTAGCTGCTCATGATCCAAGGAAACATGAAACAACTACAAAAAGCATGAAAACAGCAAAGCAAACCAAAAGGAGTTGTGAAACTCCAATCTTCACTTCCACAGCCTCCAACCTTGCTTGAGCCCTTCTAGGATACCCTAGGAACAATCCCTAGGTGTCTATTTATAGTCTGGAGGCTCCACGACTTCGGAAGAATCGAGAAAGTGCGTAACACTTACGCAGCGCAGAGAAAATCGGACGTTACTTAGGAGTTTCTAAGTCAGTACACCTGGCCGACCGGTCACGACCGGTCGGCCTCAATACACGTTCATTCCAGCAAGCATGGCCGACCGGTCATGACCGGTCGGCCTTGTAAAGCATTAGTCCAGCAAGCTTGTCCGACCGGTCATGACCGGTCGGACGTTTTCCTTTATACTCCAGCAGCCATGGCCGACCGGTCATGACCGGTCGGATGTCTTCAGCACTTCCCCCATGTACATGGCTGACCGGTCACGACCGGTCAGCTCCCTTTTCTTCTTGTGTTCTTCCTTTCTTTCTTCTGCTTTCTTCTTTCCTTACTTCTTTCTTTGTTCCCTTCTTCCTTCGGCTCTCTTTGGATCTTCATTTCAGGTTCTAAATCAGCCCTTTTTATCTTCAATTATGTGGGGCCACTCTCAGTCCTGTAGTCACAAAACATGCATTGGATTAGCCTACAAACCATATAAACCTTGCACAATGAGTGATGAATTGGGGTTAGAATATGCACAATTAAGGGCTCAACACACCCCCCAACCAGTATTTTGCTAGTCCCGAGCAAAACATGCGTGAAGCTAATCTCATTCTTCAGACTCAACTCTCTTTCAGAAACCATCCTTCTATACATTCCAGGGTTCATAAGTGTAAGATTCAGAAAGATTAGGCGTCAAAGGTTGGCACCATAAATCCTCAAGACATAATAGGCATTCATATGAGATTCCCACTGATTGGTTGATAAATAGAGGGAATTGAACAAATTTATCCTAGTGTGGGTAGTGAAAATTCATTCCACGAGTTTCTAGGATTATCTTCTTCATAGATCAACTAGACTATAGAACTCAAGGTACATAGAGCCACATCAAGCCAATGACAGGAATTTGCCTTACCGTCCTTCCGACGACTTTCACACTACGTCCCATTTCCGGCTTTGGTTACGGGTAGACCATCCCCCGGTTGGTAGTAGGTAGCCCTAATCGGAATTTTCCACCATTTTTCACATTCCCAATTTCATCCTTCCTTTTCCTTTTTAAATTAGATAGGATTTTTAAAAATCCATATCTTTCATTATTTTCCCATGGACAAGGATGGACAAAGTACCCCGGCCTGATTTCTCAATACCTTAATTCAAAGTCTAACTCATCCCTAAATCACATAATCCCTTCAACTCATGAAAATCGTGTAATGTGAACTAGGAGTAAAAGTGTTCAGATTTTCTATCAATCACAAAAATAGGGGTGTTCACATATAAAACCATTATGCAATGAGAGATTCCAGACTTCCAGCCCTATACACTTCATATCTCCTCCTCTTATGCTCATATCAACTCGAATGCCTAGAACCAGTGTTTTCCAAAAGAGTTTCAAATTTGTGAAAAATCGAAAAATTTTCCACATGATTGCTTGAAATGTTGCAAATCGCTGAATTCATCCAAGAGATCCTACACCCCCCAACCAAATCTTGCATTGTCCTCAATGTAAAAGATGTGCAATGAGCAAAACATGAGAGCAATTTGAAAATAAAAGGGAGTGAGGAAAGATAGTACCTGAGGGAGTGAAAAGTGAAGATCTTCCTCCTTCTAACAAACCTATGAAAACAAAAGCAGCAAAATCCTAATACTAACTACTCTATACCTCCATCAGACTAGGAGATCAATCATCCTGATACACAGGATCATTCAGAGGTATGGACATACCTTCTGAAGGGAAGTTCTCAAAGAACGGCTTTAATCGCTGCCCATTTGCTTTAAAAATGTTGCCGTTCCTTGGATTTAATAGCTCAACAGTCCCATATGGATAGACAGTTTGCACAATGTAGGGACCGGTCCACCGAGATCTCAATTTTCCCGGAAATAGATGTAAGCGAGAGTTATACATGAGGACTTTTTGATTTATCTTGAATGTCTTGCGAAGAATATTCTTATCATGGAATATCTTCGTCTTGTCCTTGTAAATTCTTGCATTCTCATAAGCTTCATTACGGATTTCTGCAAGTTCATTCAATTGTAGTTTGCGTAACGAGCTTGCCTTGTCAGGATTGAAATTTATCTTCTTAATAGCCCAATACGCCTTATGTTCCAACTCCACAGGCAAGTGACAAGCCTTCCCATAGACAAGTCTATAGGGAGACATTCCAATAGGAGTTTTAAAGGCAGTACGGTAAGCCCAAAGCGCATCGGTAAGTCGAACTGACCAATCCTTGCGATCAGGATGCACCGTTTTCTCTAAAATGTGTTTAATCTCTCTATTGGATATCTCAGCTTGTCCACTACTTTGTGGGTGATAGGGAGTGCTCACTTTGTGCGTTACGCCATATTTCTTCATTAATGCTTCAAAAGGGCGATTGCAAAAGTGAGACCCTCCATCACTTATGATGACTCGAGGCGTTCCAAACCGGGAAAGAATGTTTTCTTTTAAGAATCGAATGACCGTTTTATGGTCATTATTCCGGCAAGGGATGGCCTCGACCCATTTGGAAACATAATCAACGGCAAGCAAGATGTATAAGTTTCCAAAAGAAGATGGGAATGGGCCCATGAAATCGATGCCCCAACAATCAAAAATTTCGATAATTAAGATGGGATTGAGTGGCATCATATTTCTACGGGAGATTCCTCCTAATTTCTGACAAGGTTCGCAAGCTTTGCAAAACTCATGTGTGTCTTTGAACATGGTGGGCCAATAAAACCCACATTGCAGAATTTTCGCTGTGGTCTTTTTAGCCAAAAAATGGCCACCACATGCTTGAGAATGACAGAAGGAGATGATACTTTGTTGCTCATCATCTGGGACACATCTCCTTATGATTTGGTCGGGACAATACTTGAACAAGTATGGGTCGTCCCATAGAAATTTCCGTACCTCTGAGAAGAATCTATCCTTATCTTGCTTTTTCCAATATGTAGGAATTGTACCTGTAGCAAGATAATTAGCAATGTCCGCATACCATGGCAATTGGGAAACAGCAAAAAGTTGTTCATCAGGGAACATGTCATTGATTGCAGTCGTTTCAGGGGAATCAGTGAGGACAAGTCGAGAGAGGTGGTCAGCTACTACATTCTCTACTCATTTCTTATCACGTATTTCTAAGTCGAATTCTTGGAGTAGGAGAATCAATCTTAATAACCGTGGTTTAGCATCCTTCTTAGAGAGAAGATACTTAAGCGCGGCATGGTCATGAATACAATGATCTTGGATCCAATCAAGTAGGATCTGAACTTCTCCAAGGCAAAAACTACGGATAAAAGTTCCTTTTCAGTAGTGGTGTAGTTTGCCTGGGCTGAGTTTAGGGTTCTACTTGCATAGTAGATAACACATGGCTTTTTATCTTTTCTTTGGCCTAACACGGCCCCAATAGCATAGTCGCTAGCATCGCACATAATCTCAAAAGGAAGGCTCCAATCAGGTGGTTGCATTATTGGGGCGCATGTCAACATGCCTTTAAGGGTGGTAAAGGCCTTTTGACATTCTTCACTCCACTCAAATGAATTTTCCTTTTGAAGTAGGTTGCATAAAGGACGAGAGAGTGAACTGAAATCCTTTATGAACCGTCTATAAAATCCGGCGTGTCCTAAAAAGGACCGTATATCTCGTATGCTTTTGGGTGGTGGAAGGTTAGAGATAAGGTCAATTTTCGCCTTGTCCACCTCAATTCCATTTTGTGAAACGATGTGACCAAGTACAATTCCCTTTTTAACATGAAGTGGCACTTTTCCCAATTGAGCACAAGGTTCTTCTCTTCACATCTTTTTAGCACAGATTTCAAGTGCTCAAGGCACTCATCAAAGTTACAACCGAATACGGAAAAATCATCCATGAAGACTTCGAGAATTGTCCCCACCATGTCAGAAAAGATGCTCATCATACAACGCTGAAAAGTGGCAGGGGCATTACATAGTCCAAACGGCATCCGTCGATAGGCGAAAGTGCCGAATGGACATGTGAATGTAGTCTTTTCTTGGTCTTCACGGGCAATTTCTATTTGGTTGTACCCTAAATAGCCATCAAGGAAGCAAAAGTGGGAATGACCCGCCAACCGTTCTAAAATCTGATCAACAAACGGTAGGGGGAAGTGGTCTTTCCTCGTGACAGTGTTTAGCTTCCTGTAGTCAATGCACATTCTCCAACCGGTAGTGACTCTAGTTGGTACGAGTTCATTATTGGCATTGGTTACAATGGTTATTCCGGATTTCTTAGGCACCACTTGAGTTGGGCTCACCCATTGGCTATCAGATATTGGGTAAATGATACCTACATCCAATAGTTTCACCACTTCGGCCTTAACCACATCCTTCATATTTGGATTTAGTCGTCTTTGTGGTTGCCGGGATGTCTTTGCATTTTCCTCAAGATGTATGCGGTGAGTGCAAATCAGTGGGTCTATGCCTTTGAGATCCGCAATTGTCCATCCGATGGCACTCTTGTGCTCTAATAGAGTGGCTATTAGCCTACTCTCTTGTTCCTCATCCAAGTGGGAAGAAATCACCACTGGATATGTCTCATCTCGACCTAAATAAACATATTTTAGCTCACTTGGCAATGGTTTTAGGTCGAGTTTTGGTGCCTTAATGTTGGATGGGAGGGCCTTGTTCTCATTTATAGGCAAAGGTTCAATTGGGGTCCTCCATCTTTTATTTTCATGCACCATCATCACATCAAGAATGGCATCCATCTCTTGTGCTGTATCATCATTCATATCATGGAGATGGGCCACACATGCCTCCAAAGGGTCGGAAAATAGTGACAAGGGGATTGTACCTTCCACGAATGATTCGATCATGTTTAATTCGTGGATATCATCATCAATTTCCAGCGGTTGTTTGCATAACTCAAATATGTTAAGCTCAAGGGTCATATTTCCAAAGGACATTTGTATAAGTCCGTTTCTACAATTGATAATGACGTTTGAGGTAGCTAGAAATGGTCGTCCAAGTATGACGGGAATTTGAGTACCGGTGCCTATCACAGGATGTGTGTCCAAGACAATAAAATCTACTGGGTAGTAGAATTTATCAACTTGGACTAGAACATCCTCTACCATTCCTCTCGGTATCCGGATGGATCTATCAGCAAGTTGGAGTGTGGTTTTGGTGGGTTTCAATTCACCTAACCCAAGTTGTTCATAAACCGAGTATGGAATGAGATTCACACTTGCCCCCAAGTCGAGTAGGGCTTGTTTAATTTGGTAGTCTCCTATGATGCATGATATGGTTGGACTACCCGGATCTTTGTATTTTTGGGGCACCTCTTGTTTGATGATGGCACTCAAATTCTCAGCCAAAAGCACTTTGTTGTGAACGTTATGTTTCCTTTTGATTGTACACAATTCCTTTAAAAATTTGGCATAAGATGGTATTTGTTTTATTGCATCCAACAACGGAATGTTGATCTTCACCTGCTTGAAAACTTCCAGAATTTCCAGATTTTTATCTAAAGGTTTAGGTGAAATCAACCTTTGTGGAAATGGGGCAACCGGCTTGTATTGTCTTTCCGGTTCTTTCTCTTGTGGAATATTGTTTGGGCTATCATCCTCTTTGGGAGTTTTCGGATCCTTAGGCTTGGGAGCCTTCACCGGATTGGATTTATCAATTTCTTTCCCACTTCTCAAAGTGGTGATAGCTTGGACATGTTCCGTATGGTGGGAGGATGAGCTTGCATCTTGTATCTCATACTGGGTCCTTGGGTTAGGAAGAGTTTGAGCAGGAAGTGTGCCCTTCTCTCTACCACTCAGGTGAGCTTCAACTCTAGCCAGAGATGTTTTCAATTCATTAATGGCTTGGTTTGAATTTTGATTGAATTTCAATTGCTCTTGCATGAACCCATCTATTTTTAGAGAATTTGTCTTGTTATACTCATTCTGGACCGATACGAGTGCACCCAACATCTCTTCTAGTGATACTTTTGGAGTGTTGTTTGCATTTGCAGTGGGTCCATTCCTCCAACTGAAGTTGGGATGGTTCTTCCAATTAGGATTATACGTGTTTGAGTTTGGAGCACCATATTGCTGCTGATAACTGTTTATGGCATTTGTTTGTTCTTGTAAGATGCTTTGGACTGCTGAAATTGTGGGACAATCTGGTGTAGCATGTTGATTTCCAGCACAAATTCCACAAACAGTTTCAACCTCAGTGGAGTTGATTGTTTCTCCTTTCCTTAATTCCATGGCTTCGACCTTTCTTGTAAGGCTAGCCAACCGTGCACTTATGCTATCTTCCTCTGATAAGACATACATTCCTCCCTTTTCCTTTTGTTGGCCAATCTTGGAATTTGTTGGTTTAGATGTGTCCCAAGATTGTGCACTTTCAGCCAATTCTTCCAGATAATCCCATGCTTCATCAGCTTCCTTATTCATGAACTCCCCATTACACATCATCTCTATAAATTGGCGCATGGATGGAATCAGTCCTTCATAGAAAAAACTTATAATCCGCCAATTTTCATAGCCATGATGTGGGCATGCGTTTAATAGGTCCTTGAATCTCTCCCAACATTGGGAAAAGGTTTCATCCTCCTTTTGGGCAAAGTTCATGATAAGGCGCTTAAGCATGTTCGTTTTGTGAGTAGGGAAGATTTTTTTTATAAATTCTCTGTGCATATCATTCCATGACCCAATTGATCTTGGCCTCAATGCATAAAGCCAACCCTTGGCTTTATCCTTAAGAGTGAAAGGGAAGAATTTAAGTCTTACTACATCTTCAGTCACATTTGTAAAGTGCATGGTGGTGATTACCTCATCAAACTCCCTAAGGTGTTGATAGGCACTTTCACTGTCTAAACCATGGAATTTAGGGAGAAGATTGATCACTCCCGGTTTCAAATCCACATTCCCTGCATTTGGTGGAAATACTATGCATGAGGGAGTGCTCGTTCTTGCAGGTTGCAAGAAATCACGTAAAGTCCTAGGTCGGGGAACATTCTCAACCACATTCTCCCCTGTTTCGGTTTGATTTTGAACCGGGTTAGGTTGATTTGTAGCCATACTTTCAGATAAAATTGGAGAATCTAGATGTCTCCTAACACGTGGCTCTCTATCAATGCCTTATACTATCCCCCCTTCACTTATGAGTCGGTTATTGGAATCCCGAGCCCAATGTGGCATGCAAAATCAAAAATAAGAAACAAAAAGGAAAAAGAATTCTTCCTTCTTTTTCTTTACTCTTCTCTAAGACCGAAGCACAAGGTGTCTTGCAATGGCTAGGCCAGAAACAAAGATAGAGACCGATTTCTCCTGGTCAATAGGGGTTCAGAGAACACCCCACCCACTCTTTGAATCTTTTAAGAAAAGGTGCAGAAAAAGGAGAAAGAGGAGTAGAGATGAGAAAAGAAATCCCTGAGCACAAGGTGATCCAAGACGGCAGAGCCGACCAATAGGAATCCAGGTGGCAAAAAGGCCAACCTTTCAGAGATCCAAAAGGAGTCTCCACCCACTCTACAAGAGATGAATAAAATAAGAATGACTAGGAGAAGGAGAAGAGTAAGGTTTTAGAAGGATAGAACCTGATTCGCACTTGAAATCCTTGAATCTTCTTCAGCTTCCTAGAAATCCTTGAAAAAATCAAATAAACAAACTAAGTTAGTTCTAAAAATCTAAAAGAGTCCTAAATAGATACTAATTTCAGAAATTTGTGAAAACCGTCAAGGTCCCCGGCAGCGGCGCCAAAAACTTGTTCGCTTCCCCAAGTGTAGGGTTGCGATGTAGTAATAAACTCGGTAATACCAAGGTCGATCCACAGGGACTTATGTAGGATGTCACAAATTCATCCACAAGTTTCTATTGAAGCTAACAATCAAAGTTTGAATAGAATGTGTGCGATTAACAGTTTAAGCTAAATTGAATGTAAACAATTATAAGAGGGCACTAGGGGTTCGAGGATTCACTTGTAGCAATCCTCAATGTTCAATCCGCTGTGGTTTCCCATTCTCTCAACTAGAATCACCAGTCAGGTCTATCTAGTCGGATAATAGAACTGTTAAACCAGAAGTCTGTAACATGTAAGCTCTGTGCATAAAGTTCACTCAACTCTAGGCTGATCTGAGCATGCTCATTGGATAGGTCATTCACCTTTTCTATAGGTCCAATTCCCAATCATAACCATCCTCAAGTCTTCTCACAAGACAAGGCTAGATCATGATTTGAACTGGATTCAAATTATATGCACAGTCCATACATATTCCAGATAATCGACCAAAACTAGAACTTTGGCATGAAGCCCCTTTATGAAGAGCTTGGTACTAGAGCGCACTCCAATTCCTCGGATCATACAGGTCTAGACCGTTGCAAACAAATTAAGAAGATAAGTAATTCATCCAAACATCCATGAGTCATCACGAGACTAAGAGAAATTACTTAAAAACTTGTATAACTTCAAACCTTAGTTCATAATCATGAATTCCAAACTGAAAACCACTTAACTACGAATTAAAACATCTTGGATACACTACAAGCTTCACCTCTTAGCCCTAGCTAAGAGGTTTAGCTGCTCATGATCCAAGGAAACATGAAACAACTACAAAAAGCATGAAAACAGCAAAGCAAACCAAAAGGAGTTGTGAAACTCCAATCTTCACTTCCACAGCCTCCAACCTTGCTTGAGCCCTTCTAGGATACCCTAGGAACAATCCCTAGGTGTCTATTTATAGTCTGGAGGCTCCACGACTTCGGAAGAATCGAGAAAGTGCGTAACACTTACGCAGCGCAGAGAAAATCGGACGTTACTTAGGAGTTTCTAAGTCAGTACACCTGGCCGACCGTCACGACCGGTCGGCCTCAATACACGTTCATTCCAGCAAGCATGGCTGACCGGTCATGACCGGTCGGCCTTGTAAAGCATTAGTCCAGCAAGCTTGTCCGACCGGTCATGACCGGTCGGACGTTTTCCTTTATACTCCAGCAGCCATGGCCGACCGGTCATGACCGGTCGGCCTTGTAAAACCTTCCTCCAGTGACTGTGTCCGACCGGTCATGACCGGTCGGATGTCTTCAGCACTTCCCCCATGTACATGGCTGACCGGTCACGACCGGTCAGCTCCCTTTTCTTCTTGTGTTCTTCCTTTCTTTCTTCTGCTTTCTTCTTTCCTTACTTCTTTCTTTGTTCCCTTCTTCCTTCGGCTCTCTTTGGATCTTCATTTCAGGTTCTAAATCAGCCCTTTTTATCTTCAATTATGTGGGGCCACTCTCAGTCCTGTAGTCACAAAACATGCATTGGATTAGCCTACAAACCATATAAACCTTGCACAATGAGTGATGAATTGGGGTTAGAATATGCACAATTAAGGGCTCAACACTTGCACGGAAGATACCTTCTTCAGCTCCCTCGATCAGCAACCTTGCTATGGATGACTTCTTGTAGATTCCAAGGTGAGGGATTAGGGTTTGGTTGAGGCTATAGTGGGATATGGCTTTTAGATGAGGAGTAGCTTCTACCTAAACCACCATTAATGGCATTGATGACAAGAATATAACTTTGAGAGGTAGGTCAAGATGCCATTAAAGAGAGGTTGAGTTCATGATTCAATCCAAGCTTTGAATTCTTTTCAATGTTGGTCAAATCAACATGGATTGAAGTATGAACTCAACAAATCAAAGGGAATGAGAGAAAGGGATCTCAAGGAGAAAGCACAAACAAACCCTAGATGATGCTCAAGGTGATTCACTCAAGATCCAACCAAGTTCCATATATAGAGATGACTTTCAACGGTTAGAAAATGGTCACCTCGATAGGATCCGATCGATCGGACATAAGTATCAGCTCATTTTGAATTTTTGCTGAAAAACAGGTTCTCCGATTGATCGGACTTAGTTCCGATTGATCGGAGGACCTTGTCTGATTGATCGGACAGATGGTCCGATTGATCGTAATTTCTTCTAGAGAGTTTGTGATTTTCTGGATTTTCGTCCAATGGATCGGATGTCCTTTCGATTGATCGAAGCACCCTGTCCGATTGATCGGACAGATGGTCCGATTGATCGTAATTTCTTCCAGAGAGTTATGTGATTTTCTGGATTTTCATCCGATGGATCGGATCATTCTCCGATTGATCGGAGCACCCTGTCTGATTGATCGGACAGTCCTCTGAGTGATCGAAAAAACGTCCAGATAGATTTTCAAAGTTGCTGGACAAATCTCTGATTGATCGGACATAACTTCCGATTGATCGGACAGCTATCGGACACAGCTCCGATGGATCGGACACCTATCGGAGACAGCAGATATACTATTTTTCATGTTTTAAGCAACAACTGCGATAATGGACACTTCCATAGCTGATCTTTATGGAAGGTGGACTATTGGTGGGGCTAAGGATGCAATTAGGAACGATTAGGCCATCTATATAGGGGTTTTGGGATCAAAGGTTTGGATGAAGAGGCTTGAAGCTGGACTGGATGAGCGATCTTCTTGAGTAGCTTTTATCTTTAGCCGCAAGCAGACTTGACGACACACTAACCATGGTAATTGACAAATCTTTGCGTTAACACTAGGAACGATCCCTAGGTGTCCTTCTATAGTGGGGAGGGTCCGCAACCTCAGAATATTCAAGAATTTGCGTAAAACTTACACACTGCGCAGAGAAATCCGGCGCCAGAAATAGAAAGTCCGCATCTTACGCGTGGCAGACCGGTCAGACGACCGGTCTGAGTAACTGGCCGACCGGTCACGACCGGTCGTGCCTCACTATGAAACAGTCCAGCATCCTCTGGAGTTTAAAACATCTTCTGGCCGACTGGTCTGGACCGGTCGGACTGGCTTAGCTGACTGGTCGCGACCGGTCGGACTGCATATGTAAACTGTCCAGCGAGTTTTGCTAATTTCCATCCTGCAATTTTTATTCAAAGACCGGTCGCACAACCGGTCTGAGGTGTGGACGACCGTTCGCAGATGGTCCAGTGAACTTTTGCAAATACTCCTCTTCTGTTGAGTGGCCAGACCGGTCGGACGACCGATCCTAAGCTATGGACGACCGGTCGAACGACCGGTCACAGGTGTATTTCTCTGTCTTCTTTTCTTCTCTCCTTTGCTTCTTTCTTCCACTCTTTCCTGCTTGGTCTTGTGGTCTTCAATGCTTGTAATTAGCCTCTTTAAGTCTTCAATTGGTAAATCCTCTCTCTTATTCCTACAAACACAAATCTATGCATTAGATTGGTCTTTAAATCATGAAACCATGCATAATGAGTGATGAATTGGGGTTAGAATATGCACAATTAAGAGCTCAACAACCACATGCGCCCGCTTTGTTTTCCCTCGCCGGATGCCTTGGCCGGAGTGGATTTCCTCGTCGGAATCCTTCATTGGAGAGGGATTTCCTCGCCGAAATCTTAAATTCAGAGAGAAATCCTGAATTTTTTCTAAGTGCTGGGAACATGCGCCGGTTTTTCTCCCACATGTGCCGACTTTTCCTCACATGCGCTGGCTTTTCTGGACGGAAAATTCTGAAATCCACTAAGTCCAAGAGGGACATGCGCCCACTCTTTGGGGCCAGGCGCATGTGCACCACCACATGAGCCGGGATTACTTCCCATACCTCCCTTTTTCATGAAAACAAGGGCCACATGCGCCCGGGAGATGGGACATGAGCCCAACTACCCACCACATGCGCCTGTCAGCTGGTGCAGCACCACATGCGCCTGTTCCATCCCCTCCATGCGCCTGGACGTTGGTTGGAGGGGTTGACCTTCGATCGTGCGGCCCGCCATCGTCCGAGATCGAATTTTGATTAAACCGCCTCTCCTAGATGCATCTCGATGAGATCTATCCATCCCCCCGATCAGATTCTCCAACGATTAATGATAAATGGCCCAAATCAGTGTTTTGGCCCAAAATGACCAACACTTAGCCAATTTGGTAGCTCCGAAAATCTCTCCAAAAGAGCCGAAAACGACCGAAATCGAGAAGAATCGGGTGAAATTGGACCGAGCCCAAGAGGGAAGCTTTTCTTCTACATGACATGATACACCATAATCATGCACTACGATGAGGTTATCCAATCTCAGGACCCTCGAACACCCTAATCAAGCGGTCGGCAGGCCCTCTACTCAGTCATTTTCAGCCTTGGGAAGTGCCCTATTGGCCCGGAAATCGACTTCTGCTAATCAAATCGAAACGCGATCGAACTGCGATCCTCATGGACATAATCCAACCCTGTTCAAAGATGTTCATTGATGATATTCACCGATTTCCCTGATCAGACGCAGACAAGTCCACAACTTAGTCGTTTTTCAGCCTTGGGAAGTGCCCTGTTGGCTCAGAAATCGACTTCTGCTGAGCGAATCGAAACGCGATCGCACCATGATCCTCGTGGACATAATCCACCCCTGTTCAGAGACAGTTATTGGTAATATTCACCGAATACCCTGATTATACCACAAACAGGTCCACTACTTAGTCATTTTCAGCCCTGGGAAGTGCCCTGATTGGTTTGAAAAGTGACTGATGCCAGATGAAATCAACCGTGATCTCAAAGATGCTGAGGCAAGGATAAAGTACTCGGGCTATCCAACAGCCGATTTAAGCATTTACGGGGCATCGATCCCCATTATTCATAAGAAATGGCATATGTGGGTACCCATCGGACCCTATACTTAGCCGTTTACAGGCATCGGGGACAACCGATCTAGCCTATTGAATATTGAATCCTCAAAAGATCTTGGCTCGATAAAGCCTATTTGATCTCGAATAGATCATTGAAAATACTCAGAAGAAAGATGGTTCTCGAAGACGAGTCGCCCGACTCCAGAAGAAATACATTTACTTTACTGTACAAAGCTCCATTCATCCCGGATAAAGGTCCAAGCCTAAACCTAAGGGGTTATGGTTACCACGAGAAACCACAAACAAAGAGTTCTAACTAAGCTTGAAACATCTTGCTATGGATTGCCACTATAAAAAAAAGACAGTCGATGCCCTACCCATCACAACGGGTCCGTCGATTGAGCTGATGAGGTAGTTGTAGATTGCTTTCCTAAGGTCACATGTTCACAGTAACAGGCGCGGGCTTTAGGTTATGCCGACCAACATTTCGATGTTCGTGTATTCCAGTGGTCACCTGTTCATAGTAACAGGCGCGGGCCCAGAGTTGCACCACTCGATTAAAAACCTCGTTCGGGAACGTTGTGCAGTGCTCTCCTAAGGTCACCCGTCATAAAAATACGGGCGCGGGCCTTGGGTTATGCCAACCAACATTCGAGGATTGTGTATTCCAGTGGTCACCTGTTCACAGTAATGGGCGCGGGCCCAGAGTTGCACCACTCAAATCCTGACAGTCTCTCAACCCGGACAATCCGAAAGAAAATGGGACATAGACATCTGACGTGTCTAAGAAATGTGGTTTAGTCCACAACAAGAAAACAAAGGTCTATACGACCATGAACTCAAGACCATAATCCCCAGCAGATTAGTCTTTTGCCTTCCAATCAAGGGTGATCAACCGTTGATGTAATTAAAGGCTCGTGACCAGGTACCATAGCTTGGAATGTAAAAGATCTCAGAATCTCTGGAATAAAATTCGCCTTACGATATCTCTCTCTTGTGTACACTTTGTGATTGCTTATTATTGTCTATGAATGTCTCTAAACTCAGAATTTCCCCATAATAAAGAAACACAGGAAAAAAAGGACTGCTGACGAGCAGTTTTATTTTTCTAAGTTGTAACAAACTGGCGACTCTGCTGGGATCGAACCCAGAATCTCTGGTTCTTTCTGATTAAATAGACATTCTGCGATAAATCATTTGCAAACACTGATGTGTACATGAGAAAGGCTACCGCAAGGAGAAATGTTCGGCGCCTTCACGGGCGTCAAACTGGCGATTCCCAGCGGGAACGTTCTTCCCTTCATCTTTAAGGCAAAAGAATTTCGAAGCTTCGCATAGCATGTGTTCGCTCGCCTCAAGTGTAAGGCTGCGATGTAGTAATAAAACTCAGTAAGACCGAGGTCGATCCATAGGGAAATAGTAACAGCTCCCAAATCACTCCAGCAACTCAGTTTTTGAAGGAAATCATATTCAATTGAGTGTTTACTAAAAAAAAACAGGAACTTAATGAAAAATCAGAGATATAAAGTACTAAGGCTTTCAAGGATTCACTTGTAGCAATCCTATGTCAATTCAGTCAATCCAAGTATAGAACTCAACTAGATTTGAAGTCCTATCTCTCATCTAGTTGGAAAGTAAAGCATTCACACACATTCCATCACATTCAAGTTGAACTTCCAAGTTCTAGTTCCATTCAAACAATACAAACTCAAAATCATAGCCTGTGGAGTAACATCCATGCCTCTGGACTATGGCCTGCTCAAGGATTACTATAATCCGAATTTAGATAAACAAACATGATAATCTCAGAGAATTAAAAGGAATTCATGTCCGGAGCACATAAACTCAGATAAAACATCTCAAACTACCATTATTTGGAACTAAACCATGCAAAAATCCAAACTTGAATGTAAATTACTTGAATTAAACTGAAATCAACATGGAATTAGCTACAAGCTTCACCTCTCAGCCTTAGCTGAGAGGTTTTAGCCGAGCATTGTCATGCTACAACTAAAAACTCCAAATAAAAGCATAAAAACAGAAAAACCCGAAGAGGGGAGTTGTAGACGCTCCACGATCGCTTTCACTCTCCAAACCCACGTTCCTTAGCTTCTCTGATGACTTAGGAAGAACCCCTAGGTGTCCTTTTATAGCAAGCAACCTCCCTTGCGTCGGATTCTGTGAAAGACTACGCATTGCGCAGTGTTTTTTGGAGTCCTGAATTAGAAAGGACTTTCCTTACGCAGAGCCGACCGGTCGTGACCGTTCGGACTGATTTTAAGCATTCCAAGGAGTGCTGCCGACCGGTCATGACCGGTCGGACAGACATGTCCATTGCAATCCAGCGTGTGTGGCCGACCGGTCATGACCGGTCGGACCAATTTGAGTTTTGTTCCAGTGTGCATGGCCGACCGGTCATGACCGGTCGGCCTGTCTTTCAACATGCAAAGCCTTCATGGCCGACCGGTCAAGACCGGTCGGCATGTATTCCACTTGCTCCTTTGATGTGGCTGACCGGTCGGACGACCGGTCTGCCTTGTTTTTCTGCAACCTTTTCTTCTTTTCTTCATCCTCTTTTCTCCCTCTTTCTTCTTCTTTCTTTGGTCCATCCTAGGACTTCATGCAATAGCTCCAAATGCATTCTTTTGGCTCGTAATTGAATAAAGTCCGCTCTCATCCCTATAATCACAAAAACATATGTTAGGTGGGCCTTTAAACCATAAAAATCATGCAAACCTTGTCTTGTAATGGGCAATGCAATGTATAAATTTGGAGGTTCAACAGCATGCATGTAGTTCGTACTTGTATGTTTCTGTCTATCCACTGTCGAGCCGTATCGCGATTGGTAAAGTCACGTCCCCTCTCTTTTCCAAGTGCACGGAATATTCTAATGCGTATATGACTGTGCAGAGAGAGAGAGAGAGAGAGAGAGAGAGAGAGAGAGAGAGAGAGAACCAAACAAATGGCATCTACGATGATCTTCCTAGTGTCTGGAGGATTCTACTTCCCCCATCTGGCAGCAACCTCTGAAGACGGATGGCAGATTGTACAGAAGCACAAGACTGTCAAGAAGACTGAGAACAAGAAGGTTATTCTAGCTGAAACAGGGATGACAGCAAGGGTACAGGGTAGAACAGAGAGACAGTGGAAGCCGGTCTATAGGGGCGACGCCCGCAACGCCAGCAGAACCACCGTGCTAGCCAGGCCAGAGTTCTCCTTTGCTGCTATCGACTTCCCAGCAATACCAAAGACAACACTGTCAACTAAGATATCGAATAGATCTGTTGTCCGACAGTCGGTCAAGACGACGATGAAGACAGCCCCTACTGAAGCCACCGTGACTAAGACGAGGCTGCAGCAGGCGCAAGTAATAATGGTGCAGGTCACCGAAGGAGAGGCGAGTGAGTGATACCCAGAGCTGCTTCCAATCCAAGAACAGATAGATGAGATTATCCAGGTCCAAGAGGACACGGCCAGAGAAATGAGGGAGATGAAAGAAGCACTATTGGCTCTAGTTGCCCAGGGGGCAAATAGAGGCCCGGCCGTACCTACTCGACAGTCTGTGGAGGAATGCCAGGGGGCATCAGGAGAACCAGCTGCCGCCGAACCATAAGCTCGCCCGAGAAACGTTGTGTTCGGACGGGTGCCGCCATTGCCGTCTCAAGCCAAGAGAGAAGAACTGTCTCAGACAGTTGCGGGCCTGATGCGTCAGGAAAGAGAAAAGGACAAGAAAGGAAAGTATGTATACTGGGTGCCGTACTTACCCGAGGTCGACGACCTCCCGTTTCCCAACAATTTCAAGCGTCCGGACTTCCCCAGATTTGATGGCAGAGGATCGCCGGAGGAACACATGGCTCAATTCATGACAATGATGGGCAACCTATCGACAATTCCCCAGTACTGTCTCATATTGTTTGGCTCGACGCTCACGAGCAAAGCATTCCAGTGGACATGTCATTGCCCGCAGGGTCAGTCAAGTCCTGGGAGCAGATGCAGGACCTGTTCATCTCCAAATTCTTCTCTACTGAACGAGAAGTCTCGCTGACAGATTTAGCCTTGGTTCGTCAGAGGCAGGGAGAGTCAGTCGAGAAGTTCATCGAAAGGTGGGGGACTATAGCAGCGCAGTGCCGGGAACTACCCAGCGAATCTGAGTAGGTCAAGATGTGCATGTAGGCCATGGATGCGATGATTTCATTTGGTCTATTTGGACACAACTTCTCGACGTTCCGAGACCTAGCTATGAAAGCCCACCTGGTGGAAGGATCCACATTCAAAGCGCAGTTCAAAGCAGAGAAGCCCAGAAGAGAAGCCAGAAGGATGATAACATCTACCTATGTCGACGAAGGAAAGGGTTTGAATGACAGGAAACGCACGAACACTGAGCGTAGAGTCGAGGCCAGGCCAGTAACCGCGACTCAAGACAAAGGAAAGAGTTTTCAGAGGCCGCGACATCTTACGATAGAAGAGCGTAATCGAGCAAACGGACCTTATACCTTTGACATGGAAGATCTGGTTCCGATCATGGAACAACTGGTCGAAGAAAGGTTGATAAGACTGCCAAAATGCACGCGCCCAGAGGAAGCGAAGATGGTCGATGATCCCAGCTACTGCAAGTATCATCGTGTGACCAGCCATAAGACTGAAGACTACTTTGTCCTAAAAGATAAGATCCAACGGATGATTAACGACGGCACCATCAATATGAAGGTGGAAGAGGCAAGCCGGAACACTGCGACAGTGGTGTCTGCCCTCCCTGTACCAGTCCGAATTCGAACGGTGAATCCGTTCCTAGAACCGGAAGAGCCATGAACACTTGTGAGCAGCAAGAAGAGGCTAGAGAACAAAAGAAGACTCTTGGAGAAAGAGAGGAAGATGAAGAACAGAATGAGAAGAAGAAATGTTGGACAAGAACAGCCACGTACACAACCCGTTCAGTGCGCCATGGTCTCAGTGGTTGCTCGGCCAGGGGCCAGTGACAAGGACCAAGTCCTAGAGAGAGGAGAAGAAAATGTAGTGGCTCTGCGGTCAGGAAAGCAGGTCGTACAAAGAGAATTCCCGAGGCGACCAGACCCTAGAAGAACGAATGTGGTCATAGGTGAGCCGTCAGGGACACCTCAGAACCGACAAAAGCAGTCAACGAGCCAGCAGTTGACCAACGAGATCACGCTCGAGATAAGGCACTTGTGATTTATGATGTGGTGTCTCACTTGAAGAAGGTCTTAGCCCGACTCAGCATTTACGATGCCTTGTGCCTTTTGAAGAAATATCGAGAAATGTTGCTCAATGCATTGCTCGATCAAGAAGCTCGTGAGGTGATGGCAGAGATCGAGTCAGAGATGGAAGAAATGAAGATAACGGGAACTGAGGATCGACCCGTAGAACAGGTCATGCAGATTGACCGATCGGCCATGATCACATTCTCTGAAGAAGACAAAATGATCAGCTTGACAGACCACAAAGCCCGTTGATGGTGACAGCTCTCATCCGAGACAGAGAACCGAAGATGCATGCTAGCCGATGGATCTGCTGTGAATATTATGTCTCTAGAGACACTGTTGTTGGGGCTCAAATTTGTACCCATTGTAAAACAACATCCCGTGGTCTATTGACAATGATTTAGATCAGTTTTGAGGCCGGGAAAGCCCTGTAAACACCAGTACAACCCTAATCGCTCGATAGCGACCAAAATCAGTAAACAACATTTCAGAGAGGAACTGGACATGCGCTTCACCGCCAAATGATCCAAAATGTCCTAAAACCCCTAACCTACAAGTTTCGAAGTCATCCGGTGCATATATTTACCTGCGCACCTCGAAATGCATTTCATCTCTGCCCGGAAATGACCAAAAAGGGTTTGTAAGCCTACAGCTACCATTTCAGAGCGGAACTGGACATGCACTTCACCGCCAAATGATCTAAAATGTCCTAAAACCCTTAACCTGCGAGTTTCGAAGTCATTCGGTGCATATTTTTACCTGCGCACCTCGAAATGCGTTTCGTCCCTGCTTGGAGTTGACCAAAAAGGGTCCGTAAGCCTACAGCTACCATTTCAGAGAAGAACTGGACATGCGCTTCACTGTCAATTGATCCAGAATGCCCCAAAACCCTTAAATAACAAGTTTGAAGTCATTATGATGCGTATTTCCATGTGCGCGCTCCCCGGAACAACATTCCTATACGACAAGCCGACCCAGAGGCTCCAAATTAGGAAGGAAGTACCAAAATTGGCAACATCTGGACTTCCACACCCCATCCCGTTCATTCAGGAGGTCGATCCTAGCCTAGAAGTGGCTTGGCGATAGTGAGTGCATGTCTACAAAAGGTAGCTATCCTTTGGAGGTCCCCCGTCAGAGCTGAAATCCTAAAATTTTCTAAGTGCTGGAATCCTGAAAATCTGGCTAAGTAGTGGGAAAGCGCCGGCAAAGGACATGCGCCTGGCCTCCCACCACATGCACCTGCACCCTATTGATGAGAGGAAGTGATCGAAATACTTTTCCAGAAAGCGCCGCGAAATGCGCCGGTAAAGGACATGCGCCTGGATCCACGACATGCGCCTGATGTGTTTTCTTCACATGCGCTTGACTTGTTTTCTGGCACATGCGCCAGGAAATACCCGCCGGACCTGACCCGAACCCGATTTCCCCCCTATAAATAGTGAAGTCACCTCATTTCATCAGCACGAGATCATCCCCTGCCGACCTCAGAGTGATGTAAGCACCACATGCGCTTGCTTTATTTCCCCTTGCCGGATGCCTTGGCTAGAGTGGATTCCCTCATCGGAATCCCTCGCCGGAAAGGGATTTCCTCGCCTGAATCCCAAGTTCGGAGGAAATCCTGAAATTTTCTAAGTGTTGGGCACATGCGCCGGCTTATCCCCCACATGCGCCGGATTATTCCATCACATGCGCCGGGTTTTACCACCGGAAAATCCTAAATTTTCTCTAAGACTGGGAGGGACATACGCCCACTCTATGGGTCCAGGCGCATGTGCACTACCACATGCGCCCGGATCACCTCTCCTTCATCTATTTTCATGTGAAATGGGCACATGCGCCCGAAAAACGGCCACATGCGCCCACCATCAGCCACATGCGCTTGGAGCCCTATTCAAAATGGCCACATGCACCTGTACTAACCCCTCCATGCACCTGGACGCTGATGAGAGGGGTGGACCTTCCGTTGTGCGGCCCACCTTCGTCCAGGATCGGATTTTGATGAAACCACTTCTCCCGGATGCGTCTCAATGAGATTTATCCATCCACCGGATCAGATTCTCCAACGGTCAATGATAAGTGGTCCAAATCAGTGTTTTGGTCTAAAATGACCAACACTTAGCCAATTTGGCAGCTCCGAAAATCCTTCCGAAAGAGCCGAAAACGGCGGAAAACGAGAAGAATCGGGCGGAATTGGACTGAGCCCGAGAGGGAAACTTTTCTTCTACTTAACATGATACACCAAAATCATGCACCACAACGAGGTTATCCGATCTTAGGACCCTTGAATACCCTAATCAAGCGGTCGGCAGGCCTGCTACTTAGTCATTTCTAGCCCTAGGAAGTGCCATGTTGGCTCGAAAATTGACTTCTGCTAAGCGAATCGAAACGCGATCTCACCGTGATCATCGTGGACATAATCCACCCCTGTTCCAAGACGGTCATCGATAATATTCACCGATTTCCCTGTTAGACCGCAAACAGGTCCACTACTTAGTCATTTTCAGCCCTGGGAAGTGCCCTGTTGGCCCGAAAATCGACTTCTGCTAAGCAAATCGAAACGCGATCGCACCGCGATCTTTGTGGAAGTAATCCACCCCTGTTCAAAGACGGTTATCTATAATAATCACCGATTTCTCTAATCAGACTGCAAACAGGTCCACTACTTAGTCATTTTCAGCCCTGGGAAGTGCCCTGTTGGCTTGAAAATTGACTAATGCCAAATGAAGTCAACCGCAATCTCAAAGATGCCGAGGCAAAGCTGAAGCGCTCAGGCTATCCAACAGCCGAGTTAGGCATTTACAGGGCACCGATCCCCATCATTCATAAGAAATTGGCATGAACAGGAGTCCATCGGACCCTATACTTAGCCACTTGCAGGCATCGGGAATAGCTGATCCAGCCCATTGACTTTGGATCCTCAAAAGATCTTGGCTCGATAAAGCCTATTTGATCCCAAATATATCATTGAAAATACTCAGAAGAAAGAGTGTTCTCAAAGACGAGTCGCCCGACTCCAGAAGAAATACATTTACTTTACTGTACAAAGCTCTATTCATCCCGGATAAAGGTCCGAGGCTAAACCTAAGGGGTTATGGTTACCACGAGAAACCACAAATAAAGATTTCAAACTAAGCTTGAAACATCCTGCTATGGATTGCCACTATGAAAAAGACAGTCGATGCCCTACCCATCGACAACCGGTCCGTCGGTTGAGCTGACGAGGTAGTTGCGGATTGCTTTCCTAAGTTCACCTGTTCACAGTAACAGGCATGGGCTTTAGGTTATGCCGACCAACATTTTAATGTTCTTGTACTCCAGCGGTCACCTGTTCATAGTAACAGGCGCGGGCCCAGAGTTGCACCACTCGATTAAAAACCTCGTTCGGGAACGTTGCGGAGTGCTCTCCTAAGGTCAATCGTAATAAAAATACGGGCGCGGGCCTTGGGTTATGCCGACCAACATTCGAGGATCGTGTATTCCAGCGGTCACCTGTTCACAATAACAGGCGTGGGCCAAGATTTGCACCACTCGAATCCTGACAGTCTCTCAACCCGGACAATCCGAAAGAAAATGGGACATAGACATCCGGCGTGTCTAATAAATGTGGCTCAGTCCATAACAAGAAAACAAAGGTCTATACGACCATGAACTCAAGACCATAATCCCCGGCAGATTAGTCTTTTGCCTTCCAATCATGGGTGATCAACCGTTGATATAATTAAAGGCTCGTGACCAGTATCACAGCCTGGAATGTAAAAGATCTCAGAATCTCCGGAATAAAATTCGCCTTGCGATATCTCTCTCTTGTGTACACTTTGTGATTGATTATGATTGTCTATGAATGTCTCTATACTCAGAATTTCCCCAGAATAAAAGAAACACAGGAAAAAGAGGGACTACTGACGAGCAGTTTTGATCTTTTTCTAAGTTCTAACAAACTGGCAACTCTGCTGGGGATGATTCAATACCAGAATCTCTGGTTATTTATGAGTAAATAGACATAATGCGATAAATCATTTGCAGACACTAATGTGTACATGGGAAAGGTTACCGCAAGGAGAAATGTTCGACACCTTCACGGGCGCCAAACTGGCAACTCTCAACGGGAACGTTCTTCCCTTCATCTTTAAGGCAAAAGAATTTTGAAGCTTTGCATAGCATGCATGTAGTTCGTACTTGTATGTTTCTTTCTATCCACTGTCAAGCCGTATCGCGATTGGTAAGGTCGCGTCCCCTCTCTTTCCCAAGCGCGCGGAATATTCTAATGCGTGTATGACTGTGCAGAGAGAGAGAGAGAGAGAGAGAGAGAGAGAGAGAGAGAGACAGAGAAAAACTGAGAAAGAACCAAACAAATGGCATCTACGATGATCTTCCGAGCGTCTGGAGGATTCTACTTCCCTTATTTGGCAGCAACCTTTAAAGCCGAATGGCAGATTGTGCAAAAGCGCAAGACCGTCAAGAAGATTGAGAACAAGAAGGTTATTATAGCTGAAACAGGGATGACAGCGAGGGTACAGGGCAGAACAGAGAGACGGTGGAAGCCAGTCTATAGGGGCGACGCCCGCAACTCCAGCAGAACTACCGTGTCAGCCAGGCCAGAGTTCTCCTTCGCCGATATCGACTTCCAAGCGATACCGAAGACAGCACCGTCAGCCAAGATACCGAACAGATCCACTGCCCGACAGTGGACTAAGACGACGATGAAGACAACCCCTACTGAAGTCGCTGTGATCGAGACGAGACTGCAGCGAGCGCAAGTAATGATGGTGCAGGTCACTGAAGGAGCGGCAAGTGAGCGATACCCAGAGCTGTCTCCAATCCAAGAACAGATAGATGAGATTATCCAGGTCCAAGAGGACACAGCCAGAGAGATGAGAGAGATAAAAGAAGCACTATTGGCTCTAGTTGCCTAGGGGGCAAACAGAAGCCCCGCTGTACCTACTCTACAGTCTGTAGGAGAATGTCAGGGGGCAGCAAGAGAACCAGCCACCGCCGAACCACAAATTTGCCCGAGAAACGTTGTGTTCGGACGTGCACTGCCACTGCCATCTCAAGCCACGAGAGAAAAACTGTCTCAGACAGTTACGGACCTGATGCGTCAGGAAAGAGAAAAAGAGAAGAGAGGAAAGTATGTATACCGGGTGTCGTACTTACCCGAGGTCGATGACCTCCCATTTCCCAACAATTTCAAGCGTCCGGACTTCCCCAGATTCAATCGCAGAGGATCGCCAGAGGAACACATGGCTCAATTCATGACAATGATGGGCAACCTGTCGATAATTCCCCAGTACTGTCTCAGATTGTTTGGCTCGACGCTCACGAGAAAGGCATTCCAGTGGTACATGTCACTGCCCGCAGGGTCAGTCAAATCCTGGGAGTAGATGTAGGACCTGTTCATCTCCAAATTCTTCTCTACTGAGCGAGAAGTCTCGCCGACAGATTTAGCCTTGGTTCGTCAAAGGCAGGGAGAGTCAGTCGAGAAGTTCATCGACAGGTGGGGGACTATAGCAGCACAGTGTCGGGAACTGCCCAGCGAATCTGAGCAGGTCAAGATGTGCATGCAAGCCATGGATGCGATGATTTCATTTGGCTTATCTGGACACAACTTCTCGACGTTCCGAGACCTAGCTACAAAAACCCACCTGGTGGAAGGAGCCGTGTTCAGAGCGCAGTTCAAGGCAGAGAAGCCCAGGAGAGAAGCCGGAAGGATGATAACCTCTAACTACGTCGACAAAGGAAAGGGTTCGAATGACAAGAAACACCCAAACACAGAGCGTAAAGTCGAGGCTAGGCCAGTAACCACGACTCAAGACAAAGGCAAGAATTTTCAGAGGCCACGACGTCTCACGGTAAAAGAGCGTAATCGAGCAAATGGACCTTATACCTTCGACATGGAAGATCTGGTTCCGATCATGGAACAGCTGGTCGAAGAGAGGTTAATAAGACTGCCAGAATGCACGCGCCCGGAGGAAGCAAAGATGGTCGATCATCCCAGCTACTACAAGTATCATCGTGTGACCAGCCACAAGACTGATAACTGCTTCGTCCTAAAAGGCATTGGCTACGATGGTTATTCCAGATTTCTTAGGTACCACTTGAGTTGGACTCACCCATTGACTATTGGATATTGGGTGGATGATACCCACATCTAATAGTTTCACCACTTCGGCCTTAACAACCTCCTTCATGTTTAGATTGAGGCATCTTTATGGTTGCCTAAATGTCTTGGCATTTGCCTCAAGGTGTATGCGATGAGTACAAATCAGTGGGTTTATGCCTTTGAGATCTGCAATTTACCATCCAATGCAGCTCTTATGCTTTATTAGAGTGGTTATTAACCTACTCTCTTGTTCCTCATCTAAGTGGGAAGAAATCACCACCGGATATGTCTCAGCTCGACCTAAATATACATATTTCAAGTTATTTGGTAATGATTTTAGGTCGAGCATGGTGTTCACTCCCCAAGTGTAGGGTTGCGAAGTAGTAATAATTTGGAAAGACCGAGTATCGTTCCCACAGAGATTTATGTATGGGTATTCTCAGAATTTGTCTAAAACAACTAGTAATTAAGATCCTATTAAGAACTAAAGCTGGAAAACAATGAATTGAGTTTAAACAGTGAATTGTTAAGGTAATTTCAATCTAAAAAGGCACTAGAGCGCCAAGGATCCACTTTTGATAGGTTTCAATGCATCAACACAACTAGGTCTCTCATAACTCAATCGGAATCGAATTCCTTTCTCTATCCGATTGGAATATAGAGCGATTCAATCAATAATTATCCAAAACAAGTGCTTGTTAACTGATTTGATTTCCACAACCATGCTCAGGCCTTGGGCACACTCAATTGTATAGGCCAAGCCTCTTTCCAATCTTAGTTGAGATTCACAACCATAGTTTTCACCAAATCCTGTCACTAGACCTGATTACAACTCATGATTAGAACTCTAATTAAATCAACATCAATCAATAAACAACTATTTCAGATTACTACAAAATATAAGAATTTTAGTTGCATGAGTTCCCACATGAAAAACAGGCCATTGCATACAAGGCAATCAAAGCGTCTACCATGCCCGGAGTCAATGGTAGATCAATGCACTACACAAGCATGAACAATGATCAAAAGCTAAGATACTAAGTTAGGATCACTAAGAATCACATGAGGCCGGAGTCATCAAGAGATCAAAGTAAAAAACCAACATAGTACTTGATTCAAACTCATATAGAACTAAAATTCATCAATTAAAATACAAAAGGAAACCTAGGTTGCATTAATCCATCAAAAACGAATCAAAAGCTTCCCCTCTTAGCCCTAGCTAAGAGGTTTTAGTTCATCTCTAACATCCTTGAACTAGAAGCCTCTAAAAACATAAAAAATAACTAAAACAGGAAGAAAACTAGAAATCTGAAGTAGAATCCGTCTCCTGAGCAATCCCCACGTCTTAGCATCTTTTGGTATGAAGGGAAGACGTCCTTTTATAGCTTGGAGGAGTCCAATACGCAAGAGAATTCCAAATTTCACGTAAAACTATGCACTTGCGCAGAAGATTTCGGAATCCCAAAATAGAAACAGCCGTTTTTACGCATGGTCGACCGGTCATGACCGATCGGACTTCACTTGCATTAGTCCAGCAGCAATGATCGACCGGTCATGACCGGTCGGACCAAGCTGAGCTTGTTCCAGCGTGTATAGCCGACCGGTCATGACCGGTCGGACCAAGCTGTCCATCTTGTAGAGTGCATCCAAGGGGGTGGCCGACCGGTCTTGACCGGTCGGGCGTCATTGGCTGACCGGTCTAGCCCTCTTTCTCCTTTCTTTCTTTCTTTCTTTCCTCTTTTCTCTTCTCTCCTTGCCTTGGCTTTCTTTGGTCCTTCTTCAACCTTCATCCTATGGTCTTCAATGCTTGTAAGGAGCCTCATTTAGCCTTGTATCAGTGAAATCTCCATCTTGTTCCTATAATTATAAATCATGCATTAGAATGGTCCTTTAAATGTGTAAACCGTGCATGATGAGTGATTAATGGGGTTAGAATATGCACAATTAAGAGCTCAACACACCCCCCAACCAGCATTTTGATAGTCCCAGGCAAAACATGCGTGAAACAAGTTTCATTCTCCAAAGCCCAACTCTCCTCTAGAAACTATTCTTCTATACATTCCAAGACACACAAGCGTAAAAATCAGAGAAATTTGGTGATAAAGGTTGAAACCTTAAACTCTCAGATCATAATAAGTGTTTATATGAAATTCCCGCTGATTGATTGACAAATAGAAGAACTTGAACAAATTCAACCTAATGTGCATAGTGAAGGTTCATCTCATGAGTTTCCGGGATTATCTTCTTCATAGATCAACTAAACTATAGATCTCAAGGTGTATAGAGCAACAACAAGCCTATGACAGGAATTTGCCTTACCGTCCTTCCGACGACTTTCACACTACGTCCCATTTCCGGCTTTGGTTACGGGTAGACCATCCCCCGGTTGGTAGTAGGTAGCCCTAATCGAAAATTTCCACCATTTTTTCTTTCCTTCCCGATTTCATCCTTCCTTTCCTTTTTCTTTTATATTAGATAGGATTTTTAGAAATCCATATCGTTCGTTATTTTCCCATGGACAAGGATGGACAAAGTACCCCGGCTTGGTTTCTCAATACCTTCAATCACGGTCTAGTTAATCCACAAATCACATAATCCTTTCAAATCATGAAAATCGTGAAATGTGAACTAGGTGCAAAAGGTGTTCAAATTTTCTATCAATCATAAAAATAGGTGAATTCACATATAAAACCATTATATTAAGAGAAATTCAAAGCTTGCAACATTCATCACTTCATATCTCATCTTCTTATACCCATGCTATCTCAAATGTATAGAATCAAAGTTTTCCAAAAGAGTTTCAAATTTTAGAAAAATCGAAAAATTTCTACATCTTTGCTCGATAGGTCACAAAAGCTAGCAGATTCATCATCTAAGGAATCTCTCACCCCCCAACCAAACTTTACATTGTCCTCAATGTAATAAGATATGCAATATGCATGACATGAGAGCAATAACATAAAACAAAGGAGAGTGAGAAAGAGAGATATCACCTGAAGCATATAGTCCATAGCTTTTGGAGATGGATTACTTCACAACTAAATCAACTATCAAAGCAAATCCTAATGGGAAAGCATTCTAGCAACTTATCCTCCGTTAGACTAAGAGGTCAATCCCAACAACTCATCCAAAAGCATAAAGTCAAGCAGAATCATTAGATGGATCAAAAGGTTTCGCAGTAACGTCATCTAATATCCTGCTTTACAATAAACATGTGTGTAAATAAACCACTGAAAATCCCAAAAATCAATATTAGCGTGTTCTTTAATGTGTGCACCACATGTATAAGAGGAGACATCATCATATTTATCAGAAAAAATATGTCTCCAATCAGATTTTCCTGGGCATTGATATTGCAAGTATGGATCATCCCAGGGTTGGTGGAGTTCGGTATGCATGATCCACAAAGGTGTGGAAATATAAATTGATTTCTCAGCACAAAAAGGTGTTGTTTCCACATCCTTCTCTCGGCTAATGTCATATGCCGATACCGACTCAAAAAGTGTAACCATATCCCTTATCATATTATCGTTCTCATCAAGGGAGTGAGTCACTTCTTCGTCTAAGGGATCGGAGTAAAAAGGTGAGAGGGACTCATCATCCACTATAGAATTGATCATGTTTATTTCGTGGACCTCCTCATCCTCATCCTCTTGTTGGTTGTCAATATTGAAAGCATTCAACTCAATCGTCATATTGCCAAAAGACATTTGGATGACCCCACTCTTACAATTTATGATAGCGTTTGATGTAGCTAGGAATGGGCGGCCAAGTATGACAGGGATTTGAGGGCTAATATTAACCATGGGTCGTGTGTCCAAGACAATAAAGTCCACCAGGTAGTAAACTTTGTCAACTTGGACAAGAACGTCCTCAATCATCCCTCTCGGAATACGAATTGATCGGTCAGCAAGTTGTAATGTGGTTTTGGTGGGTTTTAATTCACCTAAACCCAATTGTTCATAGACCGAAAAGGGGATTAAGTTCACACTTGCCCCTAGATCGAGTAAAGCATGTTTCACCCAGTAGTCTCCAATCACATAAGATATTGTTGGACAACCGGGATCTTTGTATTTCTTGGGCATCCCGTGGTTGATAATGGCACTCACATTCTCTGTCAAAAATGCCTTCTTTTGCACATGTATTTTTCTTTTAACTGTGCAAAGGTCTTTTAAAAATTTTACATATGACGGTATTTGTTTAATGGCATCCAACAATGGGATGTTGATTTTGACTTGCTTGAAAACCTCCAAAAATTCCTGATATTTATCTTGAGGTTTGGCTGGAATCAAGCGTTGGGGGAATGGAGCAACAGGCCTATATTCTTTCAATGGCTCTGTTTCATTCATGGGGGTGTTAGGTCCATCATCCTCTTTGGAAGATACCGGATCATTAGGCGGTGAAACCTTCACCGGATCAGATTTTTCAATAATTTTCCCACTTCTAAGAGTGGTAATGGCCTTAGCATGTTCCATGTGTTGGTTAGAAGAACTAGGCACGCTCATTTCGCATTGTGTTTTTGGATTTGGTATGGGTTGGGCTGGAAGAATCCCTTCCCTTGCGTTTAAGCGAGCCTTGATTTCCTCTACCGAAGTTTTAAGCTCAAGCATTATCGTATGGTTGGATTGATTTATTTAAGCTTGACCTTCCATGAATGCTTTCAAAGTATCCTCTATAGGCATTTGAGGCGAGGCCATTTGCATTGGGGGCCCCCTTTGAGGATTATTTTGATTAGCCGTGTTTCCATTCGCCCAATTGAAGTTTGGGTTGTTCCTCCAACTAGAATTATTCGTGTTTGAATTTGGAGTACTAAAAGGTCGTTGATAACTATTTAAGGCATTCGATTGTTCAAACAAAAGTTCTCGAAACGCATAGATTGTTGGGCAATCCGGCGTTTGATGCACATTGGAAGCACAAATACCACAAATAGTTTCAACAGCCCCCTTTTGTTGGGTTGTGTCCACTTTCTTTAGTTCTATCTCCTCGACCTTTCGTGTGAGTTTAGCCACTCTAGAACCTAGATCATCTTGCCCATCTAAAACATAAATTGCTCCCTTTTCCTTGGCTTGGGGTTGTTTTGAACTTGTTGGCTTAGATGTATCCCATGCTTGTGTATTTTCAGCCAACATGTCAAAATAGTCCCAAGCTTCCTCTGTTTCCTTATTCATGAACTCCCCATTGCACATCATCTCCACAAATTGGCGCATGGTTGAGTTTAATCCATCATAGAAGAAACTAATCAACCTCCACCGTTCATAGCCATGATGTGGGCATGCGTTTAATAGCTCATTATACCTTTCCCAACATTGGAAAAAGGTTTCTTCTTCTTTTTGGGCGAAGTTCATTATGGCCCTTCTTAGTGCATTGGTTCGATGAGTAGGGAAGAATTTTTTAAGAAACTCCCTAGTCATCTCAGCCCATGTCCCAATAGACCTTGGCCTTAAGGAATGTAGCCATGATTTGGCCTTCTCTTTTAAGGAAAAAGGGAACAATTTAAGTTTTATTGTATCCTTGGTTACATTGTCATAGTTTATTGTGGCAATGACCTCTTCAAATTCCTTAATATGTAGATATGCGCTCTCAGAGTCGAGTCCATAGAATCTAGGAAGAAGTTGGATCAACCCCGATTTAAAATCAATATTTCCCACATTGTGAGGGAAAATTATGCAAGAGGGAGTACTCGTCCTAGCTGGTTGTAGATAATCACGTAAAGTTCTAGGTTGAGGTACATCCCCTACTTCTTTCTCATCCAATTCAGTAAGGTTTGGGGCTGGATTTTGATTAACCCCTTGATTTGGTTGATTTTCAGCTATCTCTCTAGTAATTTCAAGAAAATTTTGACGTTTCCTAGCACGAGGCTCTCTATCAATCCCTTCAACAATTACTCCGTCCCTTACAAGTCGGTTATTATAATTCCGAGCCCAATGTGGCATGCAAAACCAAAAAGAATGAACAAAAAGGCAAAAGAATTCTTCCTTCCTTCCTTTACTCCTCTTTAGGACTTAAGCACAAGGTGTCTTGCAATGGCTAAGCCAGAAGCAAGGATAGAGACCGATTTCTCCTGGTTAATAGGGGTTCAAAGAACTCCCCACCCACTCTTTGAGTCTTTTGAGAAAAAGTGCAGAAAAAGAAGAAAGAGGAATAGGTTGAGAAGAGAAATCTATGAGCACAAGGTGATCCAAGGCTGCAAAGCCGACCAATAGGAATCCAGGTGGCACAAGGCCTACCTTTCAGAGATCCAAAAAGAGTCTCCACCCACTCTACAAGAGATGAATATGATAGGAATGAGTAGGAGAAGAAGAAGAGTAAGGTTAGAACAATAAAACCTGATTTGTAACTTAAGATGCCTTCTTCTTCTTCAACTTCCTAAAAATCCCTGGATTAGACCTATGTTAAAATCCTGCAAAAATCAAAACAAAGTAAGTTAGTAATTAGAGGAAAACCTATTCTAGAAAGCAAAACAAATCCTAAACCTATCTTAACACAATTTCAACTAAAAGTTATTTCAGAAAATTCTAAAAATACCGCATAGAAGTCCCCGGCAGCGGCGCTAAAAACTTGTTCACTCTCCAAGTGTAGGGTTGCGAAGTAGTAATAATTTGGAAAGACCAAGAATCGTTCCCATAGAGATTTATGTATGGGTATTCTCAGAATTTGTCTAAAACAACTAGTAATTAAGATCCTATTAAGAACTAAAGCTGGAAAACAATGAATTGAGTTTAAACAGTGAATTGTTAAGGTAATTTCAATCTAAAAAGGCACTAGAGCGCCAAGGATCCACTTTTGATAGGTTTCAATGCATCAACACAACTAGGTCTCTCATAACTCAATCGGAATCGAATTCATTTCTCTATCCGATTGGAATATAGAGCGGTTCAATCAACAATTATCCAAAACAAGTGCTTATTAACTGATTTGATTTCCACAACCACGCTCAGGCCTTGGGCACACTCAATTGTATAGGCCAAGCCTCTTTCCAATCTTAGTTGAGATTCACAACCATAGTTTTCACCAAATCATGTCACTAGACCTGATTACAACTCATGATTAAAAATCTAATTAAATCAACATCAATCAATAAACAACTATTTCAGATTACTACAAAATATAAGAATTTTAGTTGCATGAGTTCCCACATGAAAATCAGGCCATTGCATACAAGGCAATCAAAGCGTCTACCATGCCCGGAGTCAATGGTAGATCAATGCACTACACAAGCATGAACAATGATCAAAAGCTAAGATACTAAGTTAGGATCACTAAGAATCACATGAGCCCGGAGTCATCAAGAGATCAAAGTAAAAACCAACATAGTACTTGATTCAAACTCATATAGAACTAAAATTCATCAATTAAAACACAAAAGGAAACCTAGGTTGCATTAATCCATTAAAAACGAATCAAAAGCTTCCCCTCTTAGCCCTAGCTAAGAGGTTTTAGTTCATCTCTAACATCCTTGAACTAGAAGCCTCTAAAAACATAAGAAACAACTAAAATAGGAAGAAAACTAGAAATCCGAAGTAGAATCCGTCTCCTGAGCAATCCCCACGTCTTAGCATCTTTTGGTATGAAGGGAAGACGTCCTTTTATAGCTTGGAGGAGTCCAATACGCAAGAGAATTCCAAATTTCGCGTAAAACTACGCACTTGCGCAGAAGATTTTGGAATCCCAAAATAGAAACAGCCGTTTTTACGCATGGCCGACCGGTCATGACCGGTCGGACTTCACTTGCATTAGTCCAGCAACAATGGCCGACCGGTCATGACCGGTCAGACCAAGCTGAGCTTGTTCCAGCATGTATCGCCGACTGGTCATGACCGGTCGGACCAAGCTGTCCATCTTGTAGAGTGCATCCAAGGGGGTGGCCGACCGGTCTTGACTGGTCGGGCGTCTTTGGCTGACCGGTCAGCCGACCGGTCTAGCCCTCTTTCTCCTTTATTTCTTTCTTTCTTTCCTCTTTTCTCTTCTCTCCTTGCCTTGGCTTTCTTTGGTCCTTCTTCAACCTTCATCCTATGGTCTTCAATGCTTGTAAGGAGCCTCATTTAGCCTTGAATCAGTGAAATCTCCATCTTGTTCCTATAATTATAAATCATGCATTAGAATGGTCCTTTAAATGTGTAAACCGTGCATGATGAGTGATGAATTGGGGTTAGAATTTGCACAATTAAGAGCTCAACACATGGGCGCCTTGATATTAAATGGAAGAGGCTTGTTCTCGCTTAAGGGTAAAGGTTCAAATAGTGCCTTTCATCTTTTATTATCAAATACCAGCATAACATCCAAAATGGCATCCATCTCTCGTATCGTGTAATCATTCATCTCATGAGAGTGGGCCAAACATGCCTCCAAAGGATCGAAATAAAATGTCAAGGGGGATGTATCTTCCACGAATGATTCATTTAGATTTATTTCGTGGACCTCGTCATCAACTTCCCATGGTTGTTTGCATAAATAAAAAATATTTAGCTCGAGTGTCATATTTCCAAAGGATATTTGTACAAGCCCATTTCTATAATTGATAATTACATTTGAAATAGATAGAATAGGGCGGCCTAGTATGACAAGAATTTGAGCACCGGTACCTATTATGCGATTTGTATCCAAGATAATAAAATCCACTGGATAGTAGAATTTATCGACATGGACCAAGACATCCTCAATCATCCCCCTCAATATACAAATAGATCTATCAGCAAGTTGGAGTGTGGTTTTGGTGGGTTTCAATTCACCTAACCCAAGTTGTTCATAGACCGAGTATGGGATGAGGTTAACACTTGCCCCTAAATCGAGTAAGGCTTGTTTGATCCGGTAGTCACCTATAATGCATGAGATGGTTGGACTACCCAGATCCTTGTATTTTTGGGGCACCTCTTGTTTGATAATAGCGCTCAAATTCTCAATCAAAAGTACTTTGTTGTGAACACTGTGTTTCCTTTTTACTGTACACAATTCTTTCAGAAATTTGCAATAGGATGGTATTTGTTTTATAGCATCGAATAACGGAATGTTAATCTTCTCTTGCTTAAAAACCTCTAAGATTTCCAGATTTTTGTCTAAAGGTTTAGGTGAAATCAACATTTGGGGAAATGGGGCAACCGACTTGTATTGCCTTTTTGGTTCTTTCTCATGTGGAGTGTTGTTCAGTTTATCATCCTCTTTGGAAATTTTCGGATCATTAGGCTTTGGGGCCTTCACCGGATTAGATTTATCGATTGTTTTTCCACTCCTCAAGGTGGTGATAGCTTGAATATGCTCCGTATGTTGGGAGGACGAGCTTGGGTCTTGTATCTCAAATTGGGTTCTTGGGTTAGGGAGAGGTTGGGCAGGAAGTGTGCCTTTCTCCCTAACACTGAGATGAGATTCAACTCTAGCTATTGAGGTTTTGAAGGCGTTAATGGCTTGAGATGAATTTTGATTGAATTTCAGTTGCTCTTGCATGAACCCATCAATTTTTAGAGAATTAGTCTTGTTATATTCAACTTAAACCGATACGAATGCACCCAATATCTCCTCTAGTGTAGCTTTTGGTGTGATTACTAGGGATGGATGTCACGCCCCAAATTCGGTTCTCGACGTCCATTCGCCGTAACCCAAATTAAGAGGTGGCAGCCTCCGTAGTACCCCGATCTCGGATCCTAACCTCACACGCCAAGTTCCGATCCTGGGATACCACAAGGAGGATTTTAGGGTTTGAATTTTTTTTTGAAACATGAGCATCACCATATGAGTACCATAAAAGACAAACATAATATTTCCACTAAGTTATTTCGTTTATATATAGTACTGAAAGTTAAATACACAAAATATAAAAACTGTGCACAATTTGGCACCTCCTGCTACTGCACTCCCAACTCCAACTCAACGTTGCTGATACACTCTGGTATAACCTGCAGTGTAACACATGCGTATAAGCTTCGAACGAAGCTTTGTGAGTGCGTGTGTGCGTGCGCAATGCGTATAACAAGCATGATAAATATCAAAGTAAGCAGTAAAGCATGGTGAGAAATTTAAACCAAAACTTAGCCTAATTAGGCTACACGATCATGTGATGTGGATAACCAGTCTACCACGGCTATGAAAGCATGCAATACATATAACTAGCCTACCATGGCTATACAAGCGTGCAATACAGGTAACCAGCCTACCAAGGCTATATACCCATACTATGCAATGGCCTACAGGGCCTAATGTCACATACAATGATCCAATGCATGTATGCAAATCACCACCTCTCAGTATAGTGGTCCAGATACGAACAGTCATAATGTGATCGCCTAAGCAATGCAGGACTCAGAACTGGTAGCTCGCCCAGTGTGGTAGCTCGCCCAGGCTTATGTTGAGCTCTTAATTGTGCAAATTCTAACCCAAATTCATCACTCATTGTGCAAGGTTTGTATGGTTTGTAGGCTAATCCAATGCATGTTTTGTGACTACAGGACTGAGAGTGGTTCCGCCTAATTGAAGAGAAAAAGGGCTCATTTGGGACTACTTTGATGAAGATCATTTGAGGACCAAAGAAGAAAAGAAGAAAGAAAGTAAAAGAAAGAAGCAAGGAAAGAAAAGAAAAAGAAGAAAAAGAAGAAGGAAGACTGCCGACCGGTCATGACCGGTCGGCCAAGAGGGCCAGACCGGTCAAGGCCGGTCAGCTATGCACGCTGGAGCTTCAACGAAGAGGACCGACCGGTCTTGACCGGTCGGCCATGGCTACTGGAATGATGCTGAAGACGTCCGACCGGTCATGACCGGTCGGACATGGTTGCTAGACCAAGGCTGGACAAGCCCGACCGGTCATGACCGGTCGGCCATACTTGCTGGAGTGGCTGTCCATTGAGGCCGACCGGTCATGACCGGTCGGCTGTGCGTGAGGACTTAGAAACTTCCAAATTCAGTCCGATTTTCTCTGCGCTGCGTAACTCTTACGCAAATTCCCGATCTTTCTGAAGTTGTGGAGCCTCCCTACTATAAAAGGACACCTAGGGATCGTTCCTAGGGTATCCTAGCAGGGTTTAAGCGAGGGTGGAGGCTGTAGAAGTGGATTTCGGAGTTTCACAACTCCTTCTAGTTTGCTTTGCTGTTTTCATGCTTTTTATAGCTGTTTCATGTTTCCTTGGATCATGAGCAGCTAAACCTCTCAGCTAGGGCTAAGAGGTGAAGCTTGTAGTGGATCCAAGATGTTTTAATTCGTAGTTAAGTGGTTTTAAGTGTGAAATTCATGATTATGAACTAAGGTTTGAAGTTTATACAAGTTTTTGAGTAGTTTTTCTTAGTCTTATGATGACTCATGGATGTTCGAGAGAATTACTTAATTGCTTAATTGATTTGTATCCGTCTAGACCTGTATGATCCGAGGAATCGGAGTGCGCTCTAGTACTCTGATCTTCATGAAGGGACTTCCTACCAAAGTTCTAATTTTCTAATTTTCTGTAATATGTATGGACTATGCATGTGATTTGAATCAAGTTCAAATCCTGATCTAGCCTTGTCTTGTGACAGGACTTGAGGATGGTTATGATTGTGAACTAGACCTTTTGGAAAGGGGAGTGACCTATGCAATTGAGCATGCTCAGCTCAGTCTACATGGAGTGAATTATATGCATTGCACTTACATACTACAGATTGTTTGGTTTAACAGCTCTATCATCCGACTAGAAAGATCTTAATATCGACTCTAGTTAAGAGAATGAGAAACCACAGCGGATTGAACATCAAGGATTGCTACAAGTGGATCCTTGAACCCCTAGTGCCTTTTTATAATTATCTACATTCAAATTAGTTTAAAATTATTATTCACATCAATTCTATTCAAAATCTGATTATTAGCTTTCAATAGACGCTTTTGGATGTGTTTGTGAATTCCTACATAAGTCCCTGTGGATCGACCTCGGTCTTACCGAGTTTATTACTACATCGCAACCCTACACTTGGGGAAGCGAACAAGTTTTTGGCGCCGCTGCCGGGGACTTTGACGGTTTTTTTCACAAATTTTTAAAATTAGTATCTATTTAGGATTTTTTAGATTTCAGGACTAACTTAGTTTATTTATTTGATTTTTCTTTTCAGGGATTTCTAGGAAGCTGAAGAAGATACAAGGATTTCAAGTGCTGAATCAGGTTCTATCTTTCTAAACCTTACTCTTCTCCTTCTCCTATTCATTCCTATCTTATTCATCTCTTGTAGAGTGGGTGGAGACTCCTTTTGGATCTCTGAAAGGTCGGCCTTTTTGCCACCTGGATTCCTATTGGTCGACTCTGCCGTCTTGGATCACCTTGTGCTCAGAGATTTATTTTCTCATCTCTACTCCTCTTTCTCCTTTTTCTGCACCTTTTCTCAAAAGATTTAAAGAGTGGGTGGGGAGTTCTCTGAACCCCTATTGACCAGGAGAAATCGATCTCTATCCTTGCTTCTGGCTTAGCCATTGCAAGACACCTTGTGCTTCGGTCTTAGAGAAAAGTAAAGAAAAGGAGGAAGAATTCTTCTTTCTCTTTATTTCTTAATTTTTGGTTTTGCATGCCACATTGGGCTCGGGATTCCAATAACCGACTCATAAGTGAAGGGGGATAGTAGAAGGAATTGATAGAGAACCACGTGCTAGGAGACATCTAAACTCTCCAATTTTGTCTGAAAATATGGCTACAAATCAACCTAATCCGGGCCAAAACCAAACTGAAACAGGGGAGAATGTAGTTGAGAATGTTCCCCGACCTAGGACTTTACGTGATTTCTTGCAACCCACAAGAGCAAGCACCCCATCCTGCATAGTTTTTCCACAAAATGCAGGGAATGTGGATTTGAAACTGGGAGTGATTCAACTTCTCCCTAAATTCCATGGTTTAGACAGTGAAAGTGCCTATCAACACCTTAAGGAGTTTGATGAGGTAATCACCACCATGCACTTTGCAAATGTAACTGAAGATGTAGTAAGACTCAAATTCTTCCCTTTCACTCTTAAGGATAAAGCCAAGGGTTGGCTTTATGCATTGAGGCTAAGATCAATTGGTGCATGGACTGATATGCACAGAGAATTTATAAAAAAATTCTTCCCTACTCACAAAACGAACATGTTGAAGCGCCTTATCATGAACTTTGCCCAAAAGGAAGATGAAACCTTCTTCCAATGTTGGGAGAGGTTTAAGGAGTTATTAAATGCATGCCCACATCATGGCTATGAAATTTGGCAGGTTATAAGCTTTTTCTATGAAGGACTGACTTCACCCATGTGCCAATTTGTAGAGATGATGTGTAACGGGGAGTTCATGAATAAGGTAGCTGATGAAGCATGGGATTATTTGGAAGAATTGGCTGAGAATGCACAGGCTTGGGACACATCGAAACCAACTCATTCCAAGACTGGCCAATAAAAGGAAAAGGGGGGAATGTATGTCTTATCAGAGGAAGATAGCATAAGTGCACGGTTGGCTAGCCTCACAAGAAAGGTCGAAGCCATGGAATTAAGGAAAGGAGAAACAATCAACTCCACTGACGTTGAAACTGTTTGTGGAATTTGTGTTGGAACTCAACATGCAACACAAGATTGCCCCACAATTTCAGCAGTCTAAGGCATCTTACAAGAACAAACAAATGCCATAAACAGTTATCAACAACAATATGGTGCTCCAAATTCAAACACGGTTAATCCTAATTGGAAGAACCATCCCAACTTCAGTTGGAGGAATGGACCCACTGCAAATGCAAGCAACACTTCAAAAGTATCACTAGAGGAGATGTTGGGTGCATTCGTATCGGTCCAAGCTGAGTATAACAAGACAAATTCTCTAAAAATAGATGGGTTCATGCAAGAGCAGTTGAAATTCAACCAAAATTCAACTCAAGCCATCAATGAATTGAAAACATCACTGGCTAGAGTTAAATCTCATCTTAGTGTTAGAGAGAAGGGCACACTTCCTGCCCAACCTCTTCCTAACCCAAGAACCCAGTTCGAGATACAAGATGCTAGCTCATCCTCCCACCATACGGAACATGTCCAAGCTATCACCACTTTGAGAAGTGGGAAAGAAATTGACAAATCTAATCCGGTGAAGACCCCAAAGCCTAAGGATCCAGAAATTCCCAAAGAGGATGATAGCCCAAACAATATTCCACAAGAGAAAGAACCGGAAAGACAATACAAGCCGGTTGCCCCATTTCCACAAAGGTTGATTTCACCCAAACCTTTGGATAAAAATCTGGAAATTTTAGAAGTATTCAAGCAGGTGAAGATCAACATCCCGTTGTTGGATGCAATAAAACAAATACCATCTTATGCCAAATTTCTAAAGGAATTATGTACAGTCAAAAGGAAACACAATGTTCACAACAAAGTCCTTTTGACCGAGAATTTGAGTGCCATTATCAAACAAGAGGTGCCCCAAAAATACAAGGATCCGGGTAGTCCAACCATCTCATGCATCATAGGAGACTACCGGATTAAACAAGCCCTACTCGACTTGGGGGCAAGTGTGAATCTCATTCCATACTCGGTCTACGAACAACTTGGGTTAGGTGAATTGAAACCCACCAAAACCACACTCCAACTTGCTGATAGATCCATCTGTATACCGAGAGGAATCATAGAGGATGTTCTAGTCCAAGTTGATAAATTCTACTACCCAGTAGACTTTATTGTCTTAGATACACATCCCGTAATAGGCACCGGTGCTCAAATTCCCGTCATACTTGGACGACCGTTTCTAGCTACTTCAAATGCCATTATCAATTGTAGAAACGGACTTGTACAAATGTCCTTTGGAAATATGACCCTTGAGCTTAACATATTTGATTTATGCAAACAACCACGGGAGATTGATGATGATGTCCACGAATTAAACATGATTGAATCATTCGTGGAGGATACAGTCCCCCTATCACTATCTTCCGACCCTTTGGAGGCATGTATGGCCTATTCTCATGAGATAAATGATGACACAATACAAGAGATGGATGCCATGCTAGAGATGATGCCAGTGTTGGATAATAAAAGATGGAGGGCCCTATTTGAGCCTTTACCTGTAAACGAGAACAAGGCCCTCCCATCCAACATCAAGGCACCTACACTCGACCTAAAACCATTACCAAGTGAGCTGAAATATGTTTATTTAGGTCGAGATGAGACATATCCAGTGGTGATTTCTTCCCACTTGGATGAGGAACAAGAGAGTAGGCTAATAGCCACTCTATTAGAGCACAAGAGTGCCATTGGATGGTCAATTGCGGATCTCAAAGGCATAGACCCACTGGTTTGTACTCATCGCATACACCTTGAGGAGAATGCGAAGACTTCCCGGCAACCACAAAGACGATTAAATCCAAATATGAAGGATGTGGTTAAGGCCGAAGTGGTAAAGCTATTGGATGTGGGTATTATTTACCCAATATCCGATAGCCAATGGGTGAGCCCAACTCAAGTGGTGCCTAAGAAATCCGGAATAACCATCGTAGCCAATGCCAATAATGAACTCGTGCCAACTAGAGTCACTACCGGCTGGAGAATGTGCATTGACTACAGGAAGCTAAACACTGTCACAAGGAAAGACCACTTCCCCCTACCATTTGTTGATCAAATTTTAGAACGGTTGGTGGGTCATTCCCACTTTTGCTTCCTTGATGGCTACTTAGGGTACAACCAAATAGAAATTGCCCGTGAAGACCAAGAAAAGACTACATTCACATGTCCATTCGGCACTTTCGCCTACCGACGGATGCCGTTTGGACTATGTAATGCCCCTGCCACCTTTCAGCGTTGTATGATGAGTATTTTTTCTGACATGGTGGGGACCATTCTCGAAGTCTTCATGGATGATTTTTCCGTATTTGGTTGCAGCTTTGATGAGTGCCTTGAGCACTTGAAGTCTGTGCTAAAAAGATGTGAAGAGAAGAACCTTGTGCTCAATTGGGAGAAGTGTCACTTCATGGTTCAAAAAGGAATTGTACTTGGTCACATCGTTTCACAAAATGGAATCGAGGTGGACAAGGCGAAAATTGATCTTATCTCTAACCTTCCACCACCCAAAAGCATACGAGATGTACGGTCCTTTTTAGGACACACAGGATTTTACAGAAGGTTCATAAAGGATTTTAGTTCACTTTCTCGCCCTTTATGTAACCTACTTCAAAAGGAAAATTAATTCGAGTGGAATGAAGAATGTCAGAAGGCCTTTACCACCCTTAAAGGTATGTTGACATGTGCTCCCATAATGCAACCACCTGATTGGAACATTCCTTTTGAGATTATGTGCGATGCCAGTGACTATGCTATTGGGGCCGTGTTAGGCCAAAGAAAAGATAAAAAGCCATGTGTCATCTACTATGCAAGTAGAACCCTAAACTCAGCCCAAGCAAACTATACCACTACTGAAAAAGAACTTTTAGCCGTAGTTTTTGCCTTGGACAAGTTTAGGTCCTACTTGATTGGATCCAAGATCATTATATTCACTGACCATGCCGCGCTTAAGTATCTTCTTTCTAAAAAGGATGCTAAACCGCGGTTGTTAAGATGGATCCTTCTACTCCAGGAATTCAACATAGAAATACGTGATAAGAAAGGAGTAGAGAATGTAGTAGCTGACCATCTCTCTCGACTTGTCCTCACTGATTCCCCTGAAACGACTGCAATCAATGACATGTTCCCTGATGAACAACTTTTTGCTATTTCCAAATTGCCATGGTATGCGGACATTGCTAACTATCTTGCTACAGGTACAATTCCTACATATTGGAAAAAGCAAGATAAGGATAAATTCTTCACAGAGGTGCGGAAATTCCTATGGGACGACCCATACTTATTCAAGTATTGTCCCGATTAAATCATAAGGAGATGTGTGCCGGATGAGGAACAACAAAGTATCATCTCCTTCTGTCATTCTCAGGCATGTGGTGGCCACTTTTCGGCTAAAAAGACCACAACGAAAATTCTGCAATGTGGGTTTTATTGGCCCACCACGTTCAAAGATACACATGAGTTTTGCAAAGCATGTGAACCTTGTCAGAAATTAGGAGGAATCTCCCGTAGAAATATAATGCCACTCAATCCCATCTTAATAATCGAAATTTTTTATTGTTGGGGCATCGATTTCATGGGCCCATTCCCATCTTCTTTTGGAAACCTATACATCCTGCTTGCCGTTGATTATGTTTCCAAATGGGTCGAGGCTATCCCTTGCCGGAATAATGACCATAAAATGGTCATTCATTTTTTAAAAGAGAATATTCTTTCCCGGTTTGGAACGCATCGAGTCATTATAAGTGATGGAGGGTCTCACTTTTGCAATCGCCCTTTTGAAACCTTAATGAAGAAATATGGCGTAACACACAAAGTGAGCACTCCCTATCACCCACAAACTAGTGGACGAGCTGAGATATCCAATATGGAGATTAAACACATTTTGGAGAAAACGGTGAACCTCGATCGCAAGGATTGGTCACTCCGGCTTACTGATACGCTTTGGGCTTACCGTACTGCTTTCAAAACCCCTATTGGAATGTCTCCCTATAGACTTGTCTATGGGAAGGCTTGTCACTTGCCTGTGGAATTGGAACATAGGGCATATTGGGCTATTAAGAAGATGAATTTCAATTCTGACAAGGCAAGCTCGTTACGCAAGCTACAATTGAATGAACTTGCAGAAATCCGGAATGAGGCTTATGAGAATGCGAGAATTTACAAGGACAAGACGAAGATATTCCATGATAAGAATATTCTTCGCAAGACATTCACGATCAATAAAAAAGTCCTCATGTATAATTCTCGCTTACATCTATTTCCGGGAAAATTGAGATCTCGATGGACCGGTCCCTACATTGTGCAAACTGTCTATCCATATGGGACTGTCGAGCTGTTGAATCCGAGGAATGGCAACATTTTTAAGGCAAATGGGCAGCGATTAAAGCCGTTCTTTGAGAAATTTCCTTCAGAAGGTATGTCCATACCTCTGAATGATCCTGTGTATCAGGATGATTGATCTCCTAGTCTCACGGAGGTATAGAGTAGTTAGGATTAGGATTTTACTGCTTTTGTTTTCTTTTTCATAGGTTTGTTAGAAGGAGGAAGATTTCCACTTTCACTCTCTCAGGTACTATCATTCCTCACTCCCTTTTATTTTCAAATTGCTCTCATGTTTTGCTCATTGCACATCTTTTACATTGAGGACAATGCAAGATTTGGTTGGGGGGTGTAGGATCACTTGGATGAATCTAGCGTTGCAACATTTCAAGCAATTATGTGGAAATTTTTCGATTTTTCAAAAATTCGAAACTCTTTTGGAAAACACCGGTTCTATGCATTCAAGTTGATATGAGCATAAGAGGAGGAGATATGAAGTGAATGGGGCTGGATGTCTGGAATCTCTCATAGCATAATGGTTTAATATGTGAACTCCCCTATTTTTGTGATTGATAGAAAATCTGAACACTTTTACACCTAGTTCACATTACATGATTTTCATCAGTTGAAGGGATTATGTGATTTATGGATTAGCTAGACTTTAAATTAAGGTGTTGAGAAATCAGGCCGGGGTACTTTTGTAATACCCCAAGTTTTCGAAAATAATTAAATTAACAAATCAGTTAATTAATTAATAAATTATGTGGATTACTATAAATTAATAAATTGTAGGGAATTCATGTAGAATCCTTTATTAAATTTGCTTAACACAAACCCTAGATTAGTGTAGAAGTGGTAGGTTTATCAAAACTCGCCATAAACACGAAAAATACCATTGATTTAACTTAATCTATATAGATGATTTTAAGTGTACCAGTTTTTGACGATCCGTTTCATGTAAAACTTCATATAATAGTTTAGAGACCTAATCTAACCATACACGTCAAATTTCAGCCCTCCGATCATCCTACAGGTACCCTAATCAGAAATCGGGCCATAAGTGGGCCATCTAAACTCGGAATTGCACCAAATTTTGTGTCACATCCTAGAATCATATGGCCTACATGATGGTCGGAGCAGATTTGTCATATACATCACGGTGGAGCACACGTGCACCGCGTGCACGATCTAGCCGCGGTCAACGCGCATTGACCGCGTGCGCGGCCGAAGAAGCCGCGTCTTCTTCTTCGCCCGGACGCTGCAACAGCAGTGTCCGCTGTTCGTTGGCTGGGTCACACCATCCATCGCTGTGGGCCCCATCCATATATCCACTCCGCTCATTGAGTAGCCCTCTCTTGGGTTTACTAAGGGGAGGATTTACCTACGTAAGCAGCAACTTGTGTGGACCGCAAAAGCTGTTGAAACCTATAACTAAACGAGATAGAATGTGCAAGATCGGGGCCGATTCTACACATGGGTCCCTGAAACTTAGAAGGATTGTTTGCGTTGGCCACACCTACGATTTTAACGGTTTACATAGTACCAAACGTTGATGTAGTGGGAGATCCGAAATCTTGATCTTTCCTTCTCCAACTCAAACTCGGCTACACTCGTCCGGGGCTTCCGTCCGCATTACGCCACCTCCAGCGTACTGGTGGGATATATAACTTGTAGTTGTCCCTCCCCTTCCCCAGAAAAACGTAGAAGGTGAGAGAGAGAGAGAGAGTCGTTAGAGAGAGAGAGAGAGCCATTAGAGAGAGAGAGAGGAGAGAAAGAGTTAACGTAGGGGGGGCTTCCTGTTGCTGTTTGCTGCTCCTGTTGCTGGAGCAACATTACAGAAAAGTAAGGAGAAGAAGAAGAAGAAAGAGAAAGAAAAAGAAGAAGGAAAGAAGAAGAAAAAGAAAAAGGAATGTGAGTTAATTCTCGTATCGATTTTCACTTGAATTTTTAGTATTTGGTTCCTTGGTTTACGTTTTTAAACAAATTCAGATTAAGAGAAGGTTGATTTCTTTATTTTTCAAATTTTGTGTTTACCTTACTTTTTAGATCGTGAAAATTGAACTTTATGTTTACCTTATCGTTCAGATTCTGGAATTTGAAAGTTTTTTATTATCTTGTTAGAATTTTAAAAGATTGTGTTTTTATTTGGTTTTCCAAATTGATGGACTGTGTCAGCGACAGTAGATTTGATATAGCAATTGCTCAATTGTTGTGTATTGAGCAAGCTTGTATTCATTGAAGATTTGATTATGTTATTGGTCTTAGAGGGGTTAGAAAGCTGAATACACTATTCTGAATAAATTGGAATGTTATACGCTTGGTTTTGAGTTGCTTTGGAAGGAATGGCATGAATCATGCATTCCATGTGATTGAGAATTCCAGTATGTAGTTCATCACTTGAGTTGATTTGGGTTAAGCACACGTGAGTGTTGCAATAAACCGTTGCTCCATTGATCGAGGCCGGTTGGTGAGTACCCAAGTGTGTGCAACAGACCAGCTAAGCAGGCCAGGTGGAGGCTCCATTGATCGAGGCCGGTTGGGTGAGCACCCAAGTGTGTGCAACAGACCAGCTACGCAGGCCAGGCGGAGGTGTGGAACAGTTCGTGATCCGAGTTGGCTATGCCGCTAGGGACCGATGTTCCAGATGATAGTGATGACCAACTGGAGGTTCTATGGATAACCGTACTGAAATAGTTGATGTATGATGGCTTACATTGCATTACGTGCACATTTTTTTTTGGCTTGGTTGATATATTTGGGATTTAGATACTTGATGCCTCGTGGTTTGAGAAAATTTATTTATGTGATTATATATATCTGACTACATGTGATAAACTGTACGAGATTACTCACCGGCTTTCATAGCTGACGCAGTGTTATGCGATTAACCGTAGTGACAGGTAATGACTTAGAGGACTTCGAGGAAGCGGTTCCAGATGAGGGAATACTCTAGAAGATATTTTCTTTGAATTAGTTATTTTAATTTTTGGTTTGAAAGCATTGATGTAATAAGGCCCATTAGATGGCCATTAGTTTAGACAGTTTGGAACAATTTCATAGACTCGTTGATTATAGTTTAATTTTCAAAATTGGTTTATTTTTATTCCATATATTTGGTACCATGTGAATGGGAAGGATAAAAGTTTCAGTTGTGATTGTGAAGGATTCATTCATAACACCCTTGATTTCGAGATTTGAGTTATATACTCGAGTGTCGAATTTTGGGGGCGTTACAACTTTGTCCATCCTTGTCCATGGGAAAATAATGAAAGATATGGATTTTCAAAAATCCTATCTAAACTAAAAGAAAAAGGAAAAGGAAGGATGAAATTGGGAATGATGGAAAATTGGTGAAAAATTCCGATTAGGGCTACCTACTACCAACTGGGGGATGGTCTACCCGTAACCAAAGCCGGAAATGGGACGTAGTGTGAAAGTCGACGGAGGATGGTAAGGCAAATTCCTGTCATTGGCTTGATGTGACTCTATGTACCTTGAGTTCTATAGTCTACTTGATCTATGAAGAAGATAATCCTAGAAACTCATGAGATGAATTTCCACTACCCACACTAGGTTGAATTTGTTCAAGTCCTTCTATTTATCAACCAATCAGCGGGAATTTCATATGAATGCTTATTATGTCTTGAGAGTTTTTGGTTTCAACCTCTGTCGCCTAATATTTCTGAATCTTGCGCTTATGTACCTTGGAATGTATAGAATAATGGTTTCAGAAGGAGAGTTGAGTTTTTGAAGAATAGAATTGGTTTCACGCATATTTTGCTCGGGACTAGCAAAATGCTGGTTGGGGGGTGTGTTGAGCTCTTAATTGTGCAAATTCTAACCCAAATTCATCACTCATTGTGCAAGGTTTGTATGGTTTGTAGGCTAATCCAATGCATGTTTTGTGACTACAGGACTGAGAGTGGTTCCGCCTAATTGAAGAGAAAAAGGGCTCATTTGGGACTACTTTGATGAAGATCATTTGAGGACCAAAGAAGAAAAGAAGAAAGAAAGTAAAAGAAAGAAGCAAGGAAAGAAAAGAAAAAGAAGAAAAAGAAGAAGGAAGACTGCCGACCGGTCATGACCGGTCGGCCAAGAGGGCCAGACCGATCAAGACCGGTCAGCTATGCACGCTGGAGCTTCAATGAAGAGGACCGACCGGTCTCGACCGGTCGGCCATAGCTACTGGAATGATGCTGAAGACGTCCGACCGGTCATGACCGGTCGACCATACTTGCTAGAGTGGCTATCCATTGAGGCCGACCGGTCATGACCGGTCGGCTGTGCGTGAGGACTTAGAAACTTCCAAATTCAGTCCGATTTTCTCTGCGCTGCGTAACTCTTACGCAAATTCCCGATCTTTCCGAAGTTGTGGAGCCTCCCTACTATAAAAGGACACCTAGGGATCATTCCTAGGGTATCCTAGAAGGGTTTAAGCGAGGGTGGAGGCTGTAGAAGTGGATTTCAGAGTTTCACAACTCCTTCTAGTTTGCTTTGCTGTTTTCATGCTTTTTATAGTTGTTTCATGTTTCCTTGGATCATGAGCAGCTAAACCTCTTAGCTAGGGCTAAGAGGTGAAGCTTGTAGTGGATTCAAGATGTTTTAATTCGTAGTTAAGTGGTTTTAAGTGTGGAATTCATGATTATGAACTAAGGTTTGAAGTTTATACAAGTTTTTGAGTAGTTTTTCTTAGTCTTATGATGACTCATGGATGTTCGAGAGAATTACTTAATTGCTTAATTGGTTTGTATCCGTCTAGACCTGTATGATACGAGGAATCGGAGTGCGCTCTAGTACTATGATCTTCATGAAGGAACTTCCTACCAAAGTTCTAATTTTCTAATTTTCTGTAATATGTATGGACTATGCATGTGATTTGAATCAAGTTCAAATCCTGATCTAGCCTTGTCTTGTGACAGGACTTGAGGATGGTTATGATTGTGAACTAGACCTTTTGGAAAGGGGAGTGACCTATGCAATTGAGCATGCTCAGCTCAGTCTACATGGAGTGAATTATATGCATTGCACTTACATACTACAGATTGTTTGGTTTAACAGCTCTATCATCCGACTAGATAGATCTTAATATCGATTCTAGTTGAGAGAATGAGAAACCACAGCGGATTGAACATCAAGGATTGCTACAAGTGGATCCTTGAACCCCTAGTGCCTTTTTATAATTGTCTACATTCAAATTAGTTTAAAATTATTATTCACATCAATTCTATTCAAAATTTGATTATTAGCTTTCAATAGACGCTTTTGGATGTGTTTGTGAATTCCTACATAAGTCCCTGTGGATCGACCTCGGTCTTACCGAGTTTATTACTACATCGCAACCCTACACTTGGGGAAGCGAACGGCTTACAGCCCCGCCCTCATCACACCTGCCCACGTCAGGACCATCCCACACCATACAGAACATCAGTCACATCACTAATACTAATACCATCTCTGAAACGGAACATCACTGGGGTCTCACAGACCTCACTACTCACCAGTAGAATGCCAAGGCCTATCTGGTGCAATAGCGGACCTACTCACAGCTGGTCAAACTCAACCCACTTTGTCAACACTCTTCCGGCAGGTTAGGTCAGACCTCCTTCCAAACTGACCACGTGCAGTGGAAAACACCGCCGTTTGGTATTCGGCATACTGGTGTATGATTAAACCACCCGGTCCTTGAATGGAGCCCCCACCTTGGTACCAATGGGATCAGGGACTTTCACCCAGGGACATCTTTGGCATCCAGTTTAAAGATCACATATTTCCGGTGTTCTGCAAACCACGATGGAGCTGTGGTTGCGACGTAGTAACCATGCTATATGCGGCACAAGTAGACGGTGCGAAATGCAACCATGCATACAAACGTGGGACGACATACCCGTGTAAGTCTCCAAAGAGCACCGTAAAACTATAGGGTCTCAAATACAATGTCACCGTCAACTGGTAATGAACTGCACGACAATCGCGGCCGATATGGCCAGTTGATACAAGACAATCAGATGAGCCAAGCATTCATGATGCATGAGCCAAGCATATAGTATGAGTGCCAACAAGTAGTCAATCTACCACGATGGCAATAAATCAATCTAGTCTAACCTATTTGAGATATGATTAAGATGAGGGGACACATATGAATGATCGAGTCATAGTGCGGGATGTCGCTAGCCAGGGAATCTCGCACCAAGGGCTACAAGGTATGTTAAGCTATTCCTACCATACAGTGTAAGTCAGGATGATAGACTCTTGTTCTCGAATAGTCCCATACCTATTGGAGAGGTTTGCGATAGAGAGTGTTCGCTTGCCTCAAGTGTAAGGCTGCGATGTAGTAATAAAACTCGGTAAGACTGAGGTCGATCCACAGGGAAATAGAAACAATCTCCCAACTACTCCAGCAACTCAGTTTTTGGAAGAAAATCAGATTAATTGGGTAATTAACTAAAACAGTAACTTTAATAGAAAATCAGTAATTCAAAGTACTAAGGCATTCAAGGATCCACTTGTAGCAATCCCATGTCAATTCAATCAATCCAAGTAGAGAACACAACTAGATTTGAAGTCCTATCTCTCATCGAGTTGGAAAATAAAGCATTCACACACATTCAATCCAAATCAAGTTGAACTTCCAAGTTCAAGTCCCATACAATCAATATAGAATTCAAAACCACAGCCTGCGGAGTAATAGCCATGCCTATGGACTATGGCCTGCTCAAGGATTACTATAATTCGAATCTAGACAAGCATCATATGATAATCTCAGAGAACTGCAAGGAATTCATGTCCGGAGTACATGAACTCTCATAAAACATCTCAAACTACCACTTTTGGAACTGAAATATGCAAGAAAAATCCAAACTTGAATTGAAATTACTTGAATTAAACTGAATCCAACATGGAATTGGCTACAAGCTTCACCTCTCAACATTAGCTGAGAGGTTCTAGCCGAGCATATTCATGCTACAACTAAAAACTCTTAATAAAAGCATAAAACTAGAAAAACCGAAAATAGGAGAGTTGCAGACGCTCCACGACAGCTTCCCTTCCTTAGAACCACGTCCCTTAGCTTCTCTCATGATTTAGGAAGAACCCCTAGGTGTCCTTTTATAGTAAGAAACCTCCCTTGCGTCGGAAACATCCAGAATCTGCGAAAGGTTACGCAGTGCGCAGCAGTTTTCGGAGTCCCGATTTAGAAAGGACTCTGTTTACGCAAGGTCGACCGGTCTAGACCGGTCGGACTGGTCTTTTCAACCATCCAGGGAGTGCAGCGGGCTTGTTTTAAAGAACAGCCAGCGTGCATAGCCGACCGGTCAAGACCGGTCGATCTCTCTTTGCTTTGTCCAGTGTACATGGCCGACCGGTCAAGACCGGTCGGCTGTTCTTCAATGTGATCAGCTTGTGTGACCGACCGGTCAAGACCGGTCGGTCCTGCTTCCTTTTTGCCCAGAGATGTGGCTGACCGGTCGGACGACCGGTCTGGCTTGTTTTTCTTCAACTTTTTCTTCTTTTCTTCATTCTCTTTTCTTTGGTCCATCTTAGAACTTCCTCCAATGTCTTCAAATAACCCTTTTTAATCTCCAATTGGATGAAGTCCGCTCTCATCCCTACAATCACAAAACACACGTTAGATATCCCTTTTAAACACGAAAACCATGCATATAATGTGGTGTAGCAGGCAATGCAATGTATAAATTGGAGGTTCAACACACCCCCCAACCAGCTTTTTGCTAGTCCCAAGCAAAACATGCGTGAATAAGTTCAAACCTCCAAACCCAACTCTCTTCCAGAAACCATGTTTCTATCCATTCCAAGATGTATAAGTCTAAAATTTGGAAAAATTTGGTGATAGAAGCTGAAACCTTGGACTCTCAAAACATAATACGTGTCTACATGAAGTTCCCGCTGATTGATTGATAAATAGAAGAACTCGAACAAATTCAACCTAGCGTGCATAGTGCAAGTTCATCTCATGAGTTTCTGGGATCATCTTCTTCATAAATTAAGTAAATCAAGGATTTTAAGGTGCACAGAGCAACACCAGGCCTATGACAGGAATTTGCCTTACCGTCCTTCCGACAGGCTTTCACACTACGTCCCATTTCCGGCTTTGGTTACGGTTCGACCATCCCCCGGTCGGTAATAGGTAGCCCTTTTCGGAATTTTCCACCATTTTTCTTTCCTTCCCGATTTCATCCTTTCTTTCCTTTTTCTTTTAAAATTAGATAGGATTTTTAGAAATCCATATCTTCTGTTATTTTCTCATGGACAAGGATGGACAAAATACCCTGGCTTGGCTGCTCAACACCTTTAAATCAAAGTCTAGCTAATCCACAAATCACATAAACCTGTCAGCTCATGAAAATCGTGTAATGTGAACTTGGTGTAAAGGTGTTCAAACTTTCTATCAATCACAACAATAGGGGAACTAACATATAAAACCATTATGTTGGGAGAAATTCAAGACCTACAACTCACACACTTCGTATCTCCTCTTCTTATACTCATAGCATCTCAAATATATAGAAAATTCGAAAAAAAAATTGCGCATATGAAGCTCGGAATGTTGCAATATGCTAGATGAGGAATCTCATCTCACCCCCCAACCAAATCTTGCATTGTCCTCAATGTAAAAGATATGCAATTAGCATGAACATGAGAGCAATGGTAAACTATGAGAGAGTGAGAAGCAATAGTACCTGAGAGAGCGATCATGGAAGTCTCCAACCCAACAACTAAAACTTACTAAGACAGTAAAACTAAAGAAAACCTACCTATGCTATACCTCCATCAGACTAGGAGATTAATCATCCTGATAGACAGGATCATTCAGAGTGATGGACATGTCCTCTGAATCAAATTTCTCAACAAATGGTTTAAGGCGTTGTCCATTAACTTTAAAACAGTTACCATTTGCTGCATTTTCGATCTCAACAGCCCCATGAGGAAAAATTTCTTTGATAATATATGGGCCAGTCCATCGAGATCGTAATTTTCCCGAAAAAAGGTGAAGTTGGGAATTATACAAGAGTACTTTCTGTCCTTCATGGAAAGATTTCCTGAAGATGTGCTTGTCATGGAAAGCCTTCATCTTACTCTTGTAAACTCTCGAGTTCTCATATGCATCGTTCCGGATTTCATCAAGCTCATTTAATTGAGGTTTGCGAAGCGAACTAGCCTTGTCCATGTCAAAATTTAGAGCCCGAATTGCCCAATAGGCTTTGTGTTCTATCTCCACAGGCAAGTGGCATGCTTTCCCATAGACAAGTCTATAAGGGGACATTCCAATGGGAGTCTTGTAGGCGGTACGGTGAGCCCAAAGTGCATCATCTAATCTTAGGGACCAATCCTTGCAATCCGGTCTCACCATCTTTTCCAAAATCTGCTTGATTTCCCTATTGGAGATTTCAGCTTGCCCACTTGTTTGTGGGTGGTATGGGGTACTCACTTTGTGCCTAATACCATATTTCTTCATTAAAGTTTTGAAAGGTCTATTGCAAAAGTGAGAACCACCATCACTAATGATGGCCCGAGGTGTCCCAAATCTAGAAAGTATGTTTTCTTTGAGGAACTTGAGAACCGTACGATGATCGTTGGTTCTACATGGGATAGCCTCTATCCATTTAGACACATAGTCTACGGCAAGCAAAATATAGACATGTCCAAAAGATGAGGGGAATGGTCCCATGAAATCGATGCCCCAACAGTCAAAGACTTCAAGATGTTGAATTGGGGTGAGAGGCATCATATTTCGACGGGATACTCCTCCTAACTTCTGGCAGCGCTCGCATGCTTTGCAAAACTCGTGGGTGTCCTTAAATAGTGTGGGCCAATAAAAACCACACTGCAGAATTTTCGCAATTGTTTTCTTGGCTGAAAAATGACCCCCACATGCTTGATCATGACAAAAGGAGATGACTGAATTATGTTCATCATCGGGGACGCATCTCCTTATAATTTGGTCTGGGCAATATTTAAACAATAGAGGTTCATCCCAGAAAAATCTGCGCACTTCCCTTAGAAATTTACGTTTGTCCTGCGCAGTCCAATGAATCGGCTTCGCACCTGTGGAAAGATAATTGGCTATATCAGCGTACCATGGTGGATGCATAGCAACAAAGAGTTGCTCATCAGGGAATGAGTCCTCAATAGGTAACTCGTCAATGGAATTTGGTAGGACTAGGCGGGATAGATGATCCGCCACCACATTTTCTACCCCCTTCTTGTCTTTGATCTCCAAGTCGAATTCTTGAAGGAGTAGGATCCATCTAAGCAAACGGGGCTTAGCATCCTTCTTAGAAAGAAGATATTTCAGTGCCGCATGATCCGTATAAACAATGACTTTGGATCCTATTAAGTATGGCCTGAATTTGTCCAAGGCAAAAATGACAGCTAGGAGCTCTTTCTCCGTAGTCGAATAATTGACTTGGGCGGGATTCAAGGTCCTACTTGCGTAGTAGAAAACATGGGGCTTCTTATCCTTCTTTTGGCCTAACACCTCCCTAATAGCAGAATCGCTCGCATCGCACATCAACTCAAAAGGAATGGACCAATCTGGTGGTTGCATGATAGGAGTGGTTGTCAACATGTCTTTTAGCTTTGAAAAAGCTAATTGACATTCGGCACTCCACTCAAATTGGTTCTCCTTTTGTAGAAGGTTGCATAAAGGCCTTGAGATATGACTAAAATCCTTTATAAACCTTCTATAGAAATCAGCGTGTCCAAGGAAGGACCGCACATCGCGTATGCTTTTGGGTGGTGGTAGATTGGAAATTATGTCAATTTTTGCCCGGTCTACCTCTATTCCATTGGACGAGATGATATGTCCAAGGACTATTCCTCTTTGTACCATGAAATGGCATTTTTCCCAATTTAATACAAGTTGCTTCTCCTCACACCTCATCAAGACCAACTTCAAGTGGTTGAGACACTCATCAAATGTACAACCAAAAACAGAAAAGTCATCCATGAATACCTCAAGAAAATCACCCACCATGTCCGAGAAAATACTCAACATGCATCGTTGGAATGTGGCGAGTGCATTACATAACCCGAATGGCATCCTTCGGTAAGTGAAGGTGCCAAACGGGCATGCAAATGTGGTTTTCTCTTGGTCTTCCGGAGCTATCTCAATTTGGCTGTATCCGGAATAACCATCTAGGAAACAATAATAGGAATGGCCTGCCAACCTCTCCAAAATTTGATCCATAAATGGGAGAGGGAAGTGGTCTTTCCTAGTAACCGTGTTGAGCTTCCTATAATCAATGCACATACGCCAACCAGTGGTCACCCTAGTTGGTATAAGCTCGTTGTTGGCATTTTCAATGATGGTAATACCGGATTTCTTGGGGACAACTTGGGTAGGACTCACCCATTGGCTATCTGAGAGAGGGTAGATAATACCCACATCCAATAGCTTTAACACCTCGGCTTTGACAACCTCCATCATGTTTGGATTTAGCCGTCTTTGAGGTTGTCTAGTCATTTTTGCATTTTCTTCAAGGTGTATTCGGTGAGTGCAAACCGAAGGATCTATCCCTTTGAGATCCGCTATTGTCCAACCTATGGCTTCCCTATGTTCTTTGAGTAACTCAATCAACTTGAGCTCTTGGTCTTTCTTAAGGTGGGAGGCAATGACAACTGGGAATGTTTCCTCTTGACCCAAATATACGTATTTAAGCTCGGATGGCAATGGTTTAAGGTCAAGCTTCGGTGGTTTGATGTTAGACGGTAGAGGCCTTGATGTGGTTGGTGGCAATTTTTCAAAATGGGGCCTCCACCGGCTAGTATCAACTACCGGTCTTTCTATATTTAATGCCTGCACAATCTCACTAATAATGGGGTCTTCAGAATCCATGAAATGTACTAAGCATGTCTCCAAGCTTTCTAGTGGTTCAAGTTGGAGGAGTTCTTCTTCTTCAAAAGTTTCAAGCATGTTTACTTCGAAGAACTCATCATCATCGACATCCCTATGTCTTTTGCCCAAGTGAAACACATTTACCTCTAGTGTCATGTTTCCAAAAGATAGTTGCATCACCCCATTCCAGCAATTGATGATTGCGTTTGATGTGGCAAGGAATGGGCGGCCTAATATTACCGGTATTTGGGTGCTAGCATCCAAAACCGGTTGTGTGTCCAAGACGATAAAATCTACCGGGTAGTAGAATTTGTCAACTTGGACTAGAACATCCTCAACTATCCCCCTCGGTACACGGATAGATCTATCAGCGAGTTGCAACGTGGTTTTGGTGGGTTTTAATTCACCAAGACCCAATTGCTCATATACCGAGTATGGGATCAAGTTCACACTCGCCCCCAAATCTAACAAGGCACGTTCAATCCGGTAGTCTCCAATGATACATGAGATGGTGGGACTACCGGGATCTTTGAATTTTGGGGGGGTCTTTTGAGTGAGGATGACACTCACTTGCTCAGTTAAGAAGGCCTTTTGCTGCACATTATATTTGCGTTTTGTTGTGCATAGGTCTTTTAGAAACTTGGTATAAGAGGGGATTTGTTTGATGGCATCAAGCAAAGGGATATTAATTTTGACTTGTCTGAAAATCTCTAGAATATCATGAGAATTTGGGAGAGATTTTGGGGCAACCAATCTTGAAGGGAATGGTGCTACGGGCTTGTAAATGCGTTCTGGTTGTTGTGGGGCTAAGTTAGATCCATCTTCATCCTTAGAATTTACCGGATCATTAGGCTCATCGGCCTTAACCGGAATAGTTTTGTCAATTTGTTTACCACTTCTAAGGGTGGTGATGGATTTGGCTTGCTCCATGTTTTGGTTGGAAGGATTAGGGGTGCTCACTTCATGTACTTGCTTTGGATTGGGCTGAGGTTGGGCCGGAAAGGTCCCTTCCCTAGCATTCAAGCATCCCTTAATCTCATCAACCGAGGCTTTAAGCTCTTGGAACATTTGCTGATTCGATTGATTGATTTGCGTTTGCCCTTGTATAAACGCCTTCAAGGTATCCTCAATTGAGAATTTAGGTGGGGCCATATTTTGCATGGGTGGCCCTCTTTGAGAGTTAGTAGGATTGCCCGTAGGAGCATTCTTCCAACTAAAATTTGGGTGGTTCTTCCAACTCTCATTATACGTATTACCTACCGGTCCATTGAAAGGCCGTTGATAACCATATGTGGCATTGGCGTGTTCATGTAATACCTCTTGAAATGCAGGAATTGTGGGGCAATCTTGCATAGCGTGTAAATTGGTGAGGCAAATCCCACATATGGTTTCAACAACTTCATTGGACTTGGGAACTCCACTTTTACTAAGTTCCATGGCCTCAACCTTCCTTGTGAGGTTGGCTATTCTTGCATTTACATCGTCTTCCTCCTTAAGGACATAAATCCCTCCTTTCTCTTGAGTGGGTTTGGAGTTATTAGGTTTATCCGATGTATCCCAAGATTGTGCATTTTCAGCCAACATGTCCAAGTAACTCCAAGCCTCATCTGGATTTTTACTAATAAACTCGCCATTGCACATCATCTCCACAAATTGGCGCATATTGGAACTTAATCCATCATTGAAAAAAATTATAATTCGCCAACTCTCATAGCCATGATGTGGGCAAGCAAGCAGGAGATCTTTAAATCTTTCCCAACATTGAAAGAAAGATTCACCTTCTTTAGCCGAGAAATTCATTATGGCCCTTCGAAGGGTGTTCGTTTTATGAGCCGGGGAAGAACTTTTTCAAGAATTCCCGGTTCATCTCAACCCATGACCCAATCGAATGTGGTCTGAGAGAGTGAAGCCGATCTTTGGCTCTTTCTTTCAAAGTGAAAGGAGAAAGTTTAAGTCTGATAGTATCCTCGGAAACATTGGTGTAATGCAAGGTGGCCAACACTTCTTCGAATTCTTTCAAGTGTAAATATGGGCGGTCAGAGTCTAGCCCATGGAACTTTGGTAAGAGTTGAATTACACCCGGTTTTATGTCAAAATTTCCACCGTTTGCTGGTAGAACCACGCAAGAGGGTGTAATTGTTCGGGCAGGTTGTAGGTAGTCCCGTAGTGATCTCATTGGAGGAACATTATGTACCTCATTCTCTCCTACTCCTTCCTGATTTGCGTTTGTAGTTGGAGTAAGGGGGGGGGGGGGGGGGGGGGGGGGGGGGGGGGGGGAGGATTCCTTAAAGGTGTTTGTTCCATACTCCCCAAACTTTCACAATGCTCTTGATAATTTCGGACTCGTCTATGAGCTGACAATGGTGCAACTAAACCACCTTCAGATTGGAGACGATTTGAGTGATTACTTTCCCAACGGGACATAAACCACTCAACCAAAAATCAAAACTAATCCTAAATCTTAGAAAACTGAAATCTGAAATTAATCTGAAAAAAAATTCTGCAAAAAGCTAAGTTAGAAAGGTATCACCTGATGCGCTTGAACTAGAGAGGAATTCCTACAAAATAGAAAAGTTTGTTAGTTCTAAGAAAATCAGAAAAACCTATCTACTTCTACTTCTATAGCCACTGAAATTATTTGAAAACCGTTATCTAAGTTCCCCGGCAGCGGCGGCAAAAACTTGTTCGCTTGCCTCAAGTGTAAGGCTGCGATGTAGTAATAAAACTCGGTAAGACCAAGGTCAATCCACAGGGAAATAGAAACAATCTCCAAACTACTCCAGCAACTCAGTTTTTGGAAGAAAATCAGATTAATTGGGTAATTAACTAAAACAGTAACTTTAATAGAAAATCAGTAATTCAAAGTACTAAGGCATTCAAGGATCCACTTGTAGCAATCCCATGTCAATTCAATCAATCCAAGTAGAGAACACAACTAGATTTGAAGTCCTATCTCTCATCTAGTTGGAAAATAAAGCATTCACACACATTCAATCCAAATCAAGTTGAACTTCCAAGTTCAAGTCCCATACAATCAATATAGAATTCAAAACCATAGCCTGCGGAGTAACAGCCATGCCTATGGACTATGGCCTGCTCAAGGATTACTATAATTCGAATCTAGACAAGCATCATATGATAATCTCAGAGAACTGCAAGGAATTCATATCCGGAGTACATGAACTCTCATAAAACATCTCAAACTACCACTTTTGGAACTGAAATATGCAAGAAAAATCCAAACTTGAATTGAAATTACTTGAATTAAACTGAATCCAACATGGAATTGGCTACAAGCTTCACCTCTTAGCCTTAGCTGAGAGGTTCTAGCCGAGCATATTCATGCTACAACTAAAAACTCTTAATAAAAGCATAAAACTAGAAAAACCGAAAATAGGAGAGTTGCAGACGCTCCACGACAGCTTCCCTTCCTTAGAACCACGTCCCTTAGCTTCTCTCATGATTTAGGAAGAACCCCTAGGTGTCCTTTTATAGTAAGAAACCTCCCTTGCGTCGGAAACATCCAGAATCTGCGAAAGGTTACGCAGTGCGCAGCAGTTTTCGGAGTCCCGATTTAGAAAGGACTCTGTTTACGCAAGGTCGACCGGTCTAGACCGGTCGGACTGGTCTTTTCAACCATCCAGGGAGTGCAGCGGGCTTGTTTTAAAGAACAGCCAGCGTGCATAGCCGACCGGTCAAGACCGGTCGGTCTCTCTTTGCTTTGTCCAGTGTACATGGCCGACCGGTCAAGACCGGTCGGTTGTTCTTCAATGTGATCAGCTTGTGTGGCCGACCGGTCAAGACCGGTCGGTCCTGCTTCCTTTTTTCCCAGAGATGTGGCTGACCGGTCGGACGACCGGTCTGGCTTGTTTTTCTTCAACTTTTTCTTCTTTTCTTCATTCTCTTTTCTTTGGTCCATCTTAGAACTTCCTCCAATGTCTTCAAATAACCCTTTTTAATCTCCAATTGGATGAAGTCCGCTCTCATCCCTACAATCACAAAACACACGTTAGATATCCCTTTTAAACACGAAAACCATGCATATAATGTGGTGTAGCAGGCAATGCAATGTATAAATTGGAGGTTCAACAGAGAGCACGTAATTTCATTTGCGCGACTACATCTCGAATGCTTTATAAATGCGTTTATGCCCTAGTGGTCCCCAACTAACAATGGTGATTCAGGATGCATACTCATTACACATGAATGGTGGTCGTTGAACCATATAGTATATAGATCGCATAAGAGTATTCCAAATAACACTACGTGTGGCAACAGACATACTAAAAATAGCATAAAAAGATAATTCACTTATAACACAAGCAAACACAAAGAGATAGGACCCTAAATGGATGGTATACAAAACACTAATGATCCAACAATTGAACGGTGTGGATTAACCTTCAACATTCAGATAACCCAAATGGAAAGAAAATGATTGAATACACTACCGACACATCAAAGGTAGAACCTATTTGAGCGGCAAGAGTAGAATACCCAAAATCATGCCGAGACCCATAATCCTGTAGTACAGTTGAGATAAATATAATAATGGTCAGTAAAAGGAATGTCATAGAACGGGTTGCAAGATAGACAGGTCATGACAGAGAATCATAAATGGTAGAAAAATCTGAGATAGATGATCAATACGATGAGGTCCAAAAAGGGACGACAGGTCTAACCTCATACTGTAAGATAGGCTCCATATCATGGATGGCCTAGATGACATACTAACGTCGAGGATGAGCCCCACACTCGTCCTAAAGGTAAACAGACGGTGTGGATGGGATATACATGATATGGTGGTCTTTAATAGTTGGGTACAAGGGTAGAAGGGGTGAGTCATATGAGTATACAACAAGCTGAGTTACCAGGATCAATCAACATGGTGAGTCAATAAGGCAGGTTGACAAGGCGGGTCAACATGGTGAGTTAACAAAGTGAATTGACAAGACAGTTCAACAGGGTGAGGTAAGAAGGTAGCCCTATGACTTGGTTCACGCGAACTTTAGAAATTCTCATGCATCCAGATCTATATGACCTTTCAACAAGGGTTTACACAACTAATCATCAAGGTGGATCCACGGGATGGACAACGTGGTCATTCGAACACGTACACTAAGGTGGTCCCAAGGCCATCTTGTACATAACATGCTAGGGTCCATTCATTTGGATGGTTTGGATCAAGCACAAAATTAAGGCGGTCCTAATCGATGGGCAACATACATATCGCACCATAGTGGCCAATGGCTGACATGGATAGAACACATGCAGAACAAGGTGGACCCATGGTTGGGGATAACCCCACAAAGGAGTGGGGAAGCCACATACATCAATGGGCCCCAACAGTTTGGGATCAACCCGATATTTGTGCTTTCCCACTAATCAGGTGAGATGGCAACCAAACACCATGGTGGGGCCCGCACACCACACGTGTGGAACCCCACCCATGGCTGGGTGACTTATGAACAGGAAGAATAGCAAATAAACATAACAGATGGGTCCTGTAAAGTTTCCAATGGTAGGCGTTCAACCACCCTTATTTTCTACGGATGGCCCACCCAAAACTAGGCCCCACGCCCCGGCCAAGGTGAACAACAATGTATACAACACATCTATCAAGGTGGGAACCCAAGATGGGCCCCATGGCCTTTGGTTGGATGGAAAAATAAATAACATAGTAGCCTTAAGAGGAGTTTCAATGGTGAGCATCAATGGCCACTGTTCCTGCGGTGTGGTCCACCTGAGGTTTGTATTTACCTCATAATGCTAGCCCACGGCCCTAAAATAATATGGAAAAATAGATGGTCAGCATAGATAAAACAGATGCATCGTAGTGGGACCCACAAGGTGGGCCACCTGCTGGGCAGCATGCCAAAGCACGCTCCTTGCAGCGTGGCACCCAAATGGGTCCCAAGAGTTTTGAATCAAACTGGTATTTTTCTTTTCCCATTCATCCATATAGGTGTGATCTTATGAATAGGTTGAATGACAAATAAACATCACTGTAGGGTTGGGAAGGTTTCAACGGTGGAGATCATTATTCCCACTGTTTCCCATGGCATGGTCCACTTGACATTTGGATATGCTTAAATTTTGGGCTCAGCCACTAAAATGAGCTGGAAAAACATATGGACGTAATAGATAAGGCACATACATTCTAAGTGGGTCCCATGAGTGGGCCACCTGTTGGGCAGCCCAACCAGCCCAGCAGCGCCCCCTTCTGTTGGATGACAAATAAACATCACTATAGTGGGGCCCACAGAAGCTTTCGATCAAGCTGATATTTTTGTCTTCCCTCTTCCACAAGTGTGTGGAATTATGAACAGGTTGGATCTCAAATAAACATCATGGTGGGCCGTAGGAAGGTTTCAATGTTGGGGTCACTGTCCTCCCTGTTTACTCTCAAGTGGGGTCCACTGTAGATTTGGATCTGTCTCATTCTTGAGATCATGCCTTAAAATGATCTCCCCAATTGGAAGTACGGTGTTGATACAGCACACGCATCATGGTGGGACCCATAGAGTGGGCCACTAGCTGGACCGCCCGCGCGTCTAGTGCTGGGGATGCTGGTCACTCCCAGCGTCAGAGGAGCGTGACTTGGGTGAGTCCCCGGAACCAGCGATGTGGGTGGGATCCTGAACCTAGGGCCCACCTCGTTGTATTAATTGTATATCCATGCCGTTCATTTTATATTTTGGCTTATTTTATGCCATGGTACAAAAAATAAAGCAGATGAAAATTTCGGGTGGAACACACCATAAGAAAAACTGGTTAATAATTATTAAAACCCTTTTGTGGTCCACAAAAGATTTCTATCAACCTGATATTTGTTTTTTCCTTTCATCCCTGCCTACGTGACCTAATCAACATATTGGATCGTCAATAAACATTACGGAGGACTCCAAGAAGTTTTTAATGGTAGTAGTTCAATGAGCACTGCTTCCTGTGGTGTGGTTCACCTAAAATTTACATGTGCTTGAATTTTGGTACTACGTCCTAAAATAATCTGAAGAAACAGATGGACGGAATGGATATACAATGAATACATCGAGGTGGGCCCTAGGTTGAGGATCCCACCCACATCGCTGGTTCCGAGGTCTCACCCAAGTTGCGCCCGCGTCAGAGAGCTGGGAGCCCCTTTTTTATTTTCTTTTCTTTCTCTTTTTTTATTTTTCCTTGATATTTATCGAGTGGGGCCCACAAAGGTTGATCCACTCCGTTCATCAGATTCCTCAGCTCATGGGAGACCCGAAGAGCTCTATATTGGGTATTTGATTCAGTCTAGAAACCTCAAGGTGGGCCAAAGAAGTTTCAGTCGTGCACATCCTTAGTTTCACTGTTTTCATGTGGTGTGGTCCGCTTAAGATTTGGATCTGGTTCATATTCGAGCCCTGGCCCTAAAATGATTTGGGAAAACAAATGGACGGTGTGGATACAACATAAACATCAAGGTGGGTCCCACGAGTGGGGAGCCCATTCACGGCGTCCAGGTGACGCTGGACAGTTCCAGCGTTCTGATGCTGTGAACGTCCAGCGTCCCCAACCATCTTTTTTTCTTTTCTTTTTTTTTCTTTTTCTTTTCTCTAGGTTTATATCAAGTGGGGCCCACTTGGGGAAGATCCACTCTGCTCATCAGGTTCCCCAACTCATGGGGAGCCCATAGAGTCCAATATGGGACTGGTGATTCAGTCTATAAACATCACGGTGGGCCACGAAAGTTTCGACAGTGGGCATCCTTGCCTTCACTGTTTTCTATGGTGTGGTCCACCCGAGATCTGGATCTACTTCATTTCTGGTGTCCAGCCCTAAAATGGGCTGGAAAAACAGATGGACGGCGTGGATCGAATACATGCATCAAGGTGGGTCCCACGAGTGGGGACCCACGGTCAACGCCCAAACGGGCTTTCAGCTCTGGCGCTGCTGGGCAGTAGCGTCCTCTGGATGCTGACTGTCCAGTGGCCCTCTTGTATTCTCTCTCTCTCTCTCTCTCTCTCTCTCTCTCTCTCTGTTTTTTTTTTTGTGTGTGGTGCCTTGACTAGTGGGGTCCGCACGTGTAGGATCCACTCCATTCATCAGCTGGGCCATCTCATGGTGGGCCCAATTAGCTTTGGATCAAGATAATCCTTATATTTATCCTTCATCCAGATCTTTGTGATCTAAAACAAAATGGTGGGGGGTTGGGATGGAAAATAAGCATCATGGTGGGTCCACATAGTGGACAGCGTGGATGAACTACATACATCATGGTGGGCTGTTGGCCACACTAATTATGCCACAAAATAGGTCCCCAAGTGGGATCCACACCATCAAAAGGTGGGACCCATTTGAATCCTAGATTCTACCCAAAACCTAAGAGGAACTGGATGCACTCACGATGATGGTTGGACGGTCGGATGGGGTTGGATTGCCGATCGGACGGTTCGGATGATGATCGGGGTCCTCCAACCTTGACCTCCACCTTCAAATCCTTTAATCTCTCTCCAAACTCACTCAAATCTCTCAAATCTCTTTTTTCTCTCTCTCTCTCAAATCTCTTTCTCTCTCCTTTATCTCCTTCTCTTTCTCTCTCCTTTCTCTCCTGGAATTGTTATGGATGAGTTTGCTTGGGAAAGGGGGGTTTCTTAGGAATGTAGTGATGATGGTTAGCATGGGAGGGGGGTATGGGAGGTATGGGTTGTGTTGACTTTGGAGGTGAGAGAGTGATGGGGTGGGTATGGTGTGTGTAGACTAGGGTGATGAAAGGGGTATGGTGATTGATTTGATTGATTTGACATATTCTTGGGATTTGTGCAAGTGGGGCCCACACCACACGCTCATTGCGCGGCCCACCTCGGATTGCGCAAAAGTACGCATCTTTCACACCGGGTATTGCAATGGGGCGTGCCGTGCTGCGTTGGAATCGTGGCGCCCGCGCGGTCGCAAGGGTATAAGTCTTAGGTTGTTGCGGTACTAAATCAGGGTCGCAATCAAGGCTCTCTAATCTAGTCCATCCGGGACGTACCGGTACCGGAAAGTAAATGTACGGAGGGCAATTCAGGGTACGGGTCTTACAATGGACCTAGTAAAGGTTGAGCTTGGGGGGTGTTGTTTGCATTTATAGTTGGTCAATTCCTCCAATTGAAGTTGGGATGGTTCTTCCAACTAGAGTTATACGTGTTTGAGTTTGGAGCACTAAATGGCCGTTAATAACTGTTTATGGCATTTTATTGTTCTTGTAAGATTTCCTGGAATGTAGAAATTGTGGGACAATCCTGTGTTGCATGTTGATTCTCGGCATAAATTCCACAAACAATTTCAACGTCCTTTGAGTGAATCGTCTCTCCTTTCTTCAATTTCATGGCCTCGACTTTTCTTGTGAGGCTAGCCACACGTGCACTTATGTTATCTTCTTCTGAGAGGACATAAATTCCTCATTTTTCCTTTTGTTGGCTTGTCTTGGGATTTGTTGGTTTAGATGTATCCCAAGACTGTGCATTCTCGGCCAATTCATCAAAATAGTCACATACTTCTTTAGCTTCCTTATTTATGAATTCTCCATTACACATCATTTCTACGAATTAAGGCATGGGTGAAGTTAGTTCTTCATAAAAAAAAACTTCTTACATTACCCGCCAAATTTTGTAGCCATGATGTGGGCATGCATTTAACAAGTCCTTGAACCTCTCCCAACATTGGAAAAATGTCTCATCCTTTTTTTGAGCTAAATTCATGATAAGGCGCTTCAACATGATCGTTTTGTGAGTAGGGAAGAACTTTTTAATGAACTCCCTAGTCATCTCAGTTCATGTGCCATTTGATCTTGACCTTAATACATGAAGCCAAGCCTTAGCTTTCTCTTTAAGGGAAAAATAAAATAATTTAAGTCTTACTACATCATCAGTTACATTTGTAAAGTGCATTGTAGCTATCACCTCATCAAATTTCTTAAGATCTTGATAGGCACTTTCACTGTCTAGTCCATGGAATTTGGGAAGGAGTTGGATTACTCCCGGTTTAAGATCTATGTTCCTTACATTATGTGGAAAAACTATGCATGAGGGAGTGCTCACTCTTGCAGGTTGCAAGTAATCACGTAGTGTTCTAGGTCGGGGAACATTCTCAACCTCATTCTCTCCCATTTTGGTTTGGCCCAGATTTTAATTGGCCATAGGGTTAGGTTGATTTCTAGCCATACTTTCAGACAAAATTGGAGAATCTAAACGTTTCTTAGCACGTGGCTCCCTATCAATCCCTTCAACAATTCCCCCTTCACTAATGAGTCGGTTATTAGAATCCCGAACCCAATGTGGCATGTAAATCTCAGAAAATAAAAGAAAAAGGGTTAGAAAAACCTAATTTGAAGTGACTACTTCGACTCCCAAAATTTCTATAAAAATAAAAGCAAATAATCTAAGTTAGTAAAAGACTCCTAAAAATCTCAAATAGAAACTGTTTTCATAAATTTTGTGAAAAACCGCCAAAGTCCCCGGCAACAGCGCCAAAAACTTGTTCGCCTCCCCAAGTGTAGGGTTGTGATGTAGTAATAATCTCGGTAAGACCGAGGTCGATCCATAGGGACTTGTGTAGGAACTCATAAAACACTTTCAATGGTTTCTAATTGAGAACTAACTAACAAGATTTTGGAAATGAATGTAAATAGATATTTTGAACTAAAACTAAATGTAATCAATAATAAAGAGCACTAGGGGTTCAAGGATCCACTTGTAGCAGTCTTTGATGCTTAATTTGCTCTAGTTTCTTACTTACTCAACTAGAATCAAAATTAAACCCTATCTAGCTGGATGATAGAGCAGTTAAAACAAACAATTTGTCATATGTGTGATTCATGTACATGATTCCCTCAATTCAAGTTAGGACTTGAGCACACTCAATTGCATAGGCAAATCCTAGTTCCAATAGATTAAGATCACAATCATAATCATCATTAAACTCGGTCACAAAGCATAACTAGATCATGATTTGAACTTCATTCAAATCACATACACAATCACACATAAGCATAAATTCCAGAAAGTAGAACTCTTAGCATGAAGTTCCCACATGAGAATCCAAGGTCTAGAGCATATTGAATCTGATTCCTCAGAGTGTACAGGTCTAGAACCATTCAAAATATTTAAGAACTTAAGCAATTCTTCTAAACATCTATAAGCCATCATAAGACTAAGAAAGAATACTTAGAACTTTATTCAAACTTCAAACCATTGTTCTTCACTAATAATCCAACTTGAAACCACAACAAAAAAAATTAAAACACCTTAGATTCACTACAAGCTTCACCTCTTAGCCCTAGCTAAGAGGTTTAGCCGTTCATGATCCAGAGAAACATGAAAGCAATTAAGAAAAACATAAAAACTAGAAGAATAAACTAGGAGGAGTTGTAAAACTCCGGATCCGACTTTCGTCGCCTCCCACTGTGGTAAATCTCTTTTAGGATGGATTATAAATGACCTAGAAGAATCCTTTTATAGGTTTGAGGCCCTAGATGCGAAGAAACTTCGAGAAAATCTACAAAATCTGCACTTTGCGTAGCAAATTTCGGAGCTTGTAGAAGAAGCTCTGTTACGTAGACGACCGGTCGGATGACTAGTTTGAGCTCGTGGACGACCAGTCGCACGACCGGTGGCAAAAGGCCAAAAACAGTCCAGAGAGTTTTTTGAAAATTCGAACCCAAATTTTAATTCAATAACCGGTCTGACGACCGGTTTGAGTAGTGGACGACCGGTCTGAGCTCATGGATGACTGGTCTGACGACTGGTCGTGATTGGTCCAGCAATGTTGGCAGCAGGGTCCTCGTATTGAGTGTTCAGACCGGTTGGACGACCGATCTTGGGCTATGGACGACCCATCTGACGACCGATCTTCAGTGCAATTTTTTACACTTCCTTGTTCTCTCATTTGCTTTCTTTCTTCCACCCTTTGGTGCTTGATCTTTCGATCTTCAATGCTTGTAAACAGCATCTCTAAACCTTTAATTGATGAATTATCTCTCTCATTCCTACAACCACAAAACCATGCATTAGTTGGGTCTTTAATCATGTATTGCAAGCATAGTTAGTGATGAAATGGGGTTAGTATAAACACATTTAAGAGCTTAACAGCCGCCAAGTCCGACGGGTCGGCCAGTGCAATTTCAACAGCTTTCCAGCAAGCTTGCTCAGCAAGCTCCGAAAATTATGCGTTGCGGGAGTCCTTACGCAATTCTAGAAGGTGGTAGAGCCTCTCTACCATAAAAGGATACCTAAGGGTGGATCTAAAGATATCATAGAAGGCTAACGAAGTCGCGGGAGGTGAATGAGATCGATGTAGAGTGTTTGCAACACCTCCAACTTGATTTTTCTATATTTTTATTTAGTTTCTTTTGATTTAGTTTAACCTATTGATGGTTGGCTAAACCTCTTATCGAGGGCTAAGAGGTGAAGCTTTTAGTTGTTTACAATGTTTAATTTGAATTAGTTCAAGTACTTTTTTATTTTCTAAAGAACACTTTTAGTTCAAGTTTGAAATAAAGTTAGTATTTTTAGTTAATCTTCTATCTCTTGTGATTTCTCTTAAATGGAATGTTTTGATTACTGAGATTACTTAATGGGGTGTTGATTAATAGGATTTTGGGTTGTAGAGATCCTAGATTCATCATGATATGTTGGATGTTAGGGGATCGTACAAACTAAGTTTCCTAAGAGCTTATCTAGAACTAAACTAGAAAGGGTTTTAATCTTTTGATTGGATCTGAAATAGGTGTTTATGTATTAATTTTAGTTCAATAAAAGTTCAATTCATGCTTCTAAATCAAGTCTAGTGACAAGGCTTGAGGAAGAATCATGAATGTGATCTTGCTCGTTTTGTGAAGGATTGGGTTGTGTGATTGAATACACCCATTGCCTTAGTTGTTTATGAGAAAACCATATCAGTGGATGATCCATCTATGTTAGATGCATTATGGTGATTTGATTGCTCTATATTTCGATTGGATAGGGATAGAACTCTGATTCCAATTGAGTTATTGGCTTGACTGGTTTGAATTGGCATTGTGAATGATTATTAGTGGATCCTTGGTGCTCTAGTGTTTATTTCCCTGATTTAAGTATAAAATAGATAGTTTTATGTTCTTAATTTTCACCCATCGATACAAATCCGAATTTAGCCCATCCTAGTTATAAAACTTAGAATTATTATGACAATCCCTGAGGATCGACCTCGATCTTACCGAGAATTATTACTACATCGCAACCTTGCACTTAAGGCGAGCGAAAAAGTTTTTGGCACCGTTGCAGGGGATTGGGGTAATGGTTTTGAATTTTATAATTAGGGAATAGTTAGGAGATATGTTAGGTTGGGATTTACTATTTATAGGTTTTTATTAGAATTACTACAAACAGATTTTGTTTATTTTGTAAGATCTTCTTCACTAACCTAGTTCTTTAAATCCAGTAACACCGTTCTAACTTAGACTCTTTTACTTCTTAGTTTTTATTTTTGTTTTTATTTTTAGAATTTTATATTAGTTAGGTTTTGTGTGTTTTATGCCCTAATGGGAGCATGATCATACATCGCAACTTCTGAGTTAGGGAGGTTTAGTTGAAGGCCTAGTCAATCATAGATGAGTTAAAAAACAGTCTAGGAGATCCTGAATCGTATGAAATCATGGCTGAGAATGAACCACATAACGTTGAAGATGTTGAGCATGATGCACCATCATTTAGGACGGAACATAGTGAGAATGAGGAATGCTTTGTTCTGAAATTACGTCGGTAGTCTAACACGACACCTACGTATGTGTAGAAGCTTAAAAAGCAACTAGAATTATGGCTAAACCTATAGGAGGGGGGTGATTAGGACCTTTTTGAAATTCTTTTTACCTACTTACACAATTCAACAATTTAACCAAGTAAGCAAGAACACTTCGACTTCCAAGCCTAAGTGTCACGCCCCAAACTCGGGGACCGGGCTCACTAAATTCCCGGCCGCCGAATCTGGTGCCAACAGCCTCCGTAGTACCCCATTCTCGGCCCCTAGCTCCCATACGCCAGGTTCCGATCCTGGGATCCCACAAGGAGGATTTTCAAGGTAAATTTTTTTTTATAGATGAGCATAAACATAAGTATACCAAACCAAAAAGCATCACATCACATATCCACTAAGATAGTCTTTTGAGTACAATGCTGTAGAAAAGGAAATACAAGGTATAACTGAAAGCTGAAAAATCAAATGCGCGCCCCTGTCTCACTGCTGTCGTGCTATAGTATGACCTGCACGTAAACAACGTGCATAAGCTTACTATGAAGCTTAGAGAGTGCGTGGTGTGTGCGCAATGCATATGACAGGTATACAGATATCGGAGTAAGCGGAAATGATGGCAGGCTACACTACCAAGTCTATGAATGTCGTTAGTCATCTCGAGGCTATGCAATGCAATGGGCCTATGTGGCCGAGTGTCATATGCTAATGATGCCATGTGCGCATGTCAATCCTCAACTGTCATATATCATACGGTTTACAACTGGGACATCACCGGGGTCTAGTACACTCCAGACATTGGTTGCCGCCCATCGCGCGCATAACCAAGCGAGTGGAAGAGACCTCACTATCCGCCTCGTCAATGACATATAAGGAAAATCCCCCCGGCTCGTCGATAGCGAACCCATTCACGAGCAGGTCAAACTCAACCTAGTATATAGCCCTCTGCACCCCAGGCGGGTAAGGTCACACCCCCTTCCAACCGACCCCGACACAGTGGGAGACGCGGCCTACTGGTATTTGGCCCTCATGCGCTCATAAATCCACTCGGTCTAGACATTGGAGCATCCTACTGGTACCACAGGGTTTAGGGACTTTCACCCAAGGACATCTTTAGCGCCCAAGTGCTAGAACATATTTCCGGTGTCCATTCCTACCATCCACGATGTGACTGTGGTGGTCACAACCCCGATGCCGCTGGGGTGAGAATCTGATCATGACATGTATAATGCGAGATGCATGAGTCATACTATCAAAGCCATGCACCAAACCTGCGCATACCGCGCGATCATGTAGGGTGACCCTATCTCATACGGGTCCCCTAAGTATCTCAAGCTGTAAGGCATATGCTATGATCGACATCGTCCACAGTCAGGCATACATATGATGCGTATGTACAAATGAATGGGTATGATATTCATTACACTAAGCATATTATCAGTGTGACCTATCCAGCTAAGTATACTAGCATGTTACCAGACATATCATGTAATGTTGGCCTTGAATGGCCCAATATATATATATATATATATACAGAGAGTGAGACCCGAATTGTGGGCCCCATAGGAAATGTAAAGGTCTTCGTGGCATAGCCCACTTGAGACCACATCGGCCCCATACTTGGGCCTGCACATACAAATAGGCTGACAAAAATAGTATACAGCATGGATAAAACATATAGATCATAGGTGGGCCCAAGAAAGGACGGCCTGGATCAGACACATACATCATGTAGGACCCATAGGGTGGTTCACCCCTGGACGAGCGTCGGGCCTACTTGGGTCATAGAAGTTCTGGATAAAGCTGATATTTATGATTTCCCTTCACCCATATCCAGGTGATCTTATGAACAGGTTGGATGTTAAATAAACATAACTGTAGGGCTTGGGAAGGTTTTAACGGTGGAATTCATATTCCCACTGTTTCCCGTGGCATGGCCCACTTGACATTTGGATATGCTTAACTTTTGGGCTCAGCCACTAAAATGAGCTGGAAAAACTTATGGATGGAAGAGATAAAGCACGTATGTGCTAGGTGGGCCCAACTGAGTTTTGGATCAAGCTGATATTTGTATTTTCCATTCATATAGGTCTACGTGACCTGATAGACGGTTCAGATGGAAAACTGTCATAATGGTGGGCCTTGAAATGATATGAGAAAACAGGTGGATGGCTGGATAAAACAAATACATCAAGGTGGTCCCACGAGGTGGGCCACCGGTGGACGGCCGAGGAGCCCAGCGTCCGTGGACACTGGGTACTCACAGCGTCAGCGTCAGAGGCTAACGCCTCTCCTTCTTCTTCTTCTTCTTTTTTTTTTTTTTTTTTTTTTTATATCTGATCTTGGTCCAATGGGGCCCACATAAGGCTGATCCACTCCATGTATTAGGTTCCCCAGCTCATGAGGGACCCAACGAGCCCAACATTAGATAGCTTATAAGGTCTACAAAATTCCAGATGGGCCAAAGAAAATTTGACCTTAGACGTCATTACCTCTACTGTTTCAGGTAGCACGGTCTGCTTGAGATTTGGGTCTGGTTCATGTTTGGGCCTTGGCCCTAAAATGGTCCAGGGAAATAGATGGACGGTGTGGATCTAACCAAGTCGTCAAGGAGGGTCCCACGAATGGGGACCCACTCCAATCCTCCAGTGTCCCTGACGCAGAGAGAGAGAGGAGAGAGAGAGAGAGAGAGAGAGAGAGAGAGAGAGCAGCGTGACGCTGGTCACTCTTCCTTCTTTTCTTTTCTTTTTTTTTTTTGTTTTCTCTTGATTATTTTAAGTGGGGCCCACATGAGTGTAATCCACTCCATTCATCAGGTTCCGCAGCTCATTGGGGACCTAATGAGCCCAATATTAGGCGGGTGAAAGAGTCTACAAACGTCACGGTGGGCCCAAGAAGTTCCGACATTGGGTTCCATTATCCCTACTGTTTTCTATGGTGTGGTCCACCTGAGATCTGGGTCAGTCTCATTTTTGGTGTCCAGCAATAAAATGGGCTGGAGAGACAGATGGACGGTGTGGATCGGATACATGCATCAAGGTGGGCCCCACGAGTGGGGACCCAGTTCAGCGCTCAAAGGGGCAGCCGCGTACGCTGCTGGGCAGCAGCGTCCTCTGGACGCTGGCTGTCCAGCGGCCTCCCATCTTTTCCTTTTTTTTCTTTTTTTTTTCTTTTTTTTTTGTTTCTTCTTCTTTGGTGTGCCTTGATCAGTGGGGTCCACGCATGTAGGATCCACTCCATTCATCAGCTGGGCCACCTCGTGGTGGGCCCAATTAGCTTTGGATCAAAATAATCCTTGTAGTATACTTCATCAAGATTTTTATGTTTCAAAGAATATAAAAAAATGAAAATAAGGCATCATGGTGGGCCACACAAGGTGGTCCATGTCGTGGCAGCGTGCAGGGCACGCTGTCTCACAACATGGCCCACTTGTGGGCCCAAAAATGAAAGGGAAAAAGGAAGAAAGGGGAGTTTATGCCCCCCCTTAGCACTCACTCAAATTGGACGGTTGGATTGGGTCGGATAGACGATCGGACGGCTCGATGTGGTAGATCTCCTCCTCTAGTCACCTAAGTCCACAAGAACTCTCTTAACCCTCCAATCTCACTCACTAATCTCTTCCTTTTCTTACTCTCTTTTCTCTTTCTCTCTCTTTCTCTCTCTTTCTTTTTCTTTCAAAAATGGCTACGTATGGCACTTGTTTGTAGGGAGCTTGGGATATAAGTGGTATTAGAAATGGGAATGATGATGGATGGGGTAATTATGAGATTGGATTGCTTGGGTATGGCTTAAGTTGACTTGTGAGGAGAGAGAGATGTACTTGATTGATTGATGCTTGATGGATTGATGGGATGTTGATTGATTGATGGGATATTGATTGATTGATGGGACAACCTAGGGATTTGTGCAAGTGGGGCCCACACCATGCATGTGTAGCGTGGCCCGCCTCGATCCACGCACATGAACACATCTTTCAAATTAGGTATCGAATCGGAGCGTGCCGCGCGGCGTTGGAGTCGTGGCGTCCGCGCGGTCGTCGGGGTATAAGTCTCGGGTCGTTGCGGTACCAAAATAGGGTGTCTGATTGGGACTCGCCGGTTTGGACTGTTCCAGGTATGCCGAGTTCGGAAAAAAAAGTGTATGGAGGGCTAATTAAGGTACGGGTGTTACAGCTCTCCCCTCCTAACAAAAAATTTCGTCCTCGAAATTTCTACTATGAAGTCAAACTATCTGAAGCTGTCAAGTAAAAAGGAATCTCGTCACTACATATATACCAAACTGAAAACAAACATACGTATACAATCAGTCATCGAAAATGGGGATAACGTTCGCGAATCTCTGTCTCTCGCTCCCACGATGCCTCATCTATGCTAAGGTGACTCCACTGAACTTTTACTAAAGGGATGACCTTGGTTCGGAGAACCTGCTCCTTCCGGTCAAGGATACGGATCGGCTGCTCGATGTAAGAAGCATCCTCGCGAACCTCCAACGGTTGCCAATCTATTACAGGAACCACATCTGACTCACACTTCCGCAACATAGAAACATGAAAAACATTGTGGATGCCAGACAACTGAAGTGGCAAGGCCAGCTGATAAGCCATGACGCCAACGCGCCCAGTGATCTCGAAGGGTCCAATGAACCTTGGGGCAAGCTTCCCCTTGGCTCCAAAACGAACTACGCCCTTCATAGGCGAGACCTTGAGATACACACGATCCCCAACGTCAAACTCTAGGGGACGACGCCGACGATCTGCAAAACTCTTCTGTCGGCTCTGAGCTGTGCGCATCCGTTGCCTGATGGCATCGATAGCTTCTGATGTCCTCTGCACAAGCTCGGGACCTAGGAGATGACTCTCTCCAACCTCGGTCCAGCAACTGGGAGACCTACAAGGTCTACCATACAGCGCTTCGAAAGGTGCCATACCAATAGTCGCTTGGTAGCTGTTATTGTATGCAAACTCAGCCAAACGCAAATGCTCATCCCAACTCGGAGCATGTCCTCAAGGATCTGGTTGACCCTCTCGGTCTGTCCGTCGGTCTGTGGGTGGTATGCAGTGCTGAACTTCAAGGCAGGCCCCATCGCCTTCTGAAAACTCCTCCAGAATCGCGACGTAAATGTCGGGTCTCGGTCGGAAACGATCGAAACCGGGACTCCATGCAATCTCACAATTTCATCGATGAACAACTTTGCAAGCCGGTGCAATGGCCATGATGCACGTATCGCAAGGAAATGTGCTGACTTTGTCAGACGATCAACGACAACCCAGATGGCGTCATGACCGCGATCAGTCCTCGGCAATCCCATAATAAAATCCGTGGTCACGTGCTCCCATTTCCACAACGGAATACTCAACGGCTGCAAGGGTCCTGGAGGTTTTCGATGATCGGCCTTAACACGCTGACAAGTGTCGCACTCGGACACAAAGCTGGCAATCTGACGCTTCATTCCGGCCCAATAATACTGTCTCCTCATATCACGATACATCTTAGTAGAACCAGGGTGTATAGTGAACCTTGATCGGTGTGCCTCATTCATAAGATCTCTGCGCAACTCTAAAATGTTTGGGACACACAACCGCCCTCGAAAACGAAGTCCACCATCTGACCCAATCTGCCAGTCTGTCCGATCCTCTGACGAGGCCTCTTCCCAATAATCCTTTAACGTCGGATCAGTCTGCTGAGCTTCGATCACCTTAGAAACAAGGGAGGGTTGAATCGACAGGCCCGATAACCGAGCAATGGAAGACTGTAGGCTTAGCTCGAAGTCATACTCAGCAATATCCTTGAGCATCCTCCACTCCTGCACCATCATATGCGCCACTAAGCCCCGTGGCTGGCGGCTAAGGGCATCCGCCACCACGTTAGCCTTGCCGGGGTGGTACTGAAGATCGAAATCATAGTCCTTCAGGAGCTCCATCCAACGCCTCTGCCTCATATTTAATTCTGACTGGGAAAGGAGGTACTTCAGGCTCTTATGATCAGAGAAGAGCTCAAACTTGACCCCATAGAGATAGTGCCTCCATACCTTCAGTGCGAAGACAATAGCTGCCAACTCTAGATCATGCGTGGGGTAGTTCTGCTCATGGATCTTGAGCTGGCGAGACGCATACGCTACTACTTTGTCATGTTGCATCAGAACAGCACCTAAGCCAATACGCGAGGCATCCGTAAAAATCACGAATCCATCACTCCCAGAAGGAAGAGTGAGGACTGGTGCCGACGTAAGACGATCCTTTAGCTCCGCGAATGCCCGCTCACATGCGTCACTCCATACAAACTCAGCACCCTTTCTAGTCAATCTGGTTAACGGGGCAGCAATACGAGAGAAGCCCTCAATGAAACGACGGTAATAACCTGCTAGCCCCAGAAAACTTCGAACCTCAGACGCGTTCGTGGGCTGGCACCACTGACGCACGGCATCAACCTTAGTTGGGTCCACTGCTACTCCTTGCCTCGTCACGACATGACCGAGGAACTTCACCTCCTCCTGCCAAAACTCGCACTTCTCCAACTTCGCATAGAGCTGGTGTGCACGGAGAGTCTGCAGGGTGATTTCTAAATGCTGCTCATGCTCCTCTCGGGTCCTTGAATAGATCAGAATGTCGTCAATGAACACTACAACAAACTGGTCAAGATACGGACGGAAGACCTCATTCATCAACTGCATGAACACTGCGGGCGCATTGGTCAGTCCAAAGGACATGACCTGGAACTCAAAATGACCATAGCGCGTCCTAAATGCTGTCTTCGGGATATCTTCCTCCCGGACACGAACTTGATGATAACCGGACCGCAGATCTATCTTTGAAAAGAACTTCGCCTCCCGCAGCTGATCAAACAAATCGTCAATCCTCGGAAGCGGGTACTTGTTCTTGATCGTGACCTTATTGAGCTCGCGGTAATCTACGCAAAGCCTCAATGAGCCATCCTTCTTCTTCACAAAGAGTACCGGTGCTCCCCACGGTGAACTACTCGGACGGATGAAGCCTAGCTCGCGCAACTCATCCAACTGCTTTTGCAGTTCTCGCAGCTCCAACGGTGCCATACGGTACGGGGCCTTTGAGATAGGCGCGGTACCGGGTACAAGGTCAATCTGGAACTCGGTATGCCGACGAGGCGGCAACCCCGGAATCTCCTGAAACACATCTGAAAAGTCACAAACGACCGGCAAGTGGTCGATGCTCAAAGCAACCGGCTTCTCAATTGCACAAGCCATCAGTGCTGATAATTGCTCTCCTCTGGGTTCAGCAACAAATTGAAATTGCGGCATGCCGGGTATAAGGAAGGTAACCGTTCTCGCGAAACAGTCTATGATGGCATGATACTCGGACAACCAATCCATGCCCAAGATAACATCAAACTCGGACATCGGCAAAACAAACAAGTCGGCAGGCAAAAAGGTCTCTCCTACCAAGACAGGGCAAGACGAACAAATCAAACTTAATACTGCGGTCTTCCCTAAGGGTGTCGACACTGACAAACCCTCGCGCACGGATTCTAACGGCAAACCAATCGATCGATGGAAATCCTCAGATATGAATGAATGTGATGCGCCAGAATCAAATAGAACATGTGCTATGCATGCAGAGACAAGGAGTGTACCCTCTACGACTCCTCCTGGTGCCTGAGGGTCCTGCTAGGCTGCATAGAACCGGCCTTGAGCCTGCTGGGGAGGTGCCTGTCCCCTCTGTGGTCGTTGCTGCTGCTGATGCGTCCTCTGCTGCTGCCTCTGCTGCGGAGGAGCTCTCGGCGGTGGGTACTGCTGTCGCTGATGCTGCTGATGGGGTCTCGGTGGCTGATACTGCTGACGCTGCTGTCGGTGTGAATGGGGGCACTCCCTATGACGATGTCCCATCTCTCCGCACCCATAACAATGGCCTATAATCTGCTGCTGCGGTGGTGCTGGGGGTGCTACGGGTGCCACTGGTGCTGCTGGTGCTCGGAAGGGTGGACGAGCTACATGCCTCTGCGGTGGTCGAAGTCGCTGCTGTCGGAAGTTGCCAGAGGGTGCCTTTCTCTTCCCCTTTCGATCTCCGCCTTGACTGCGGATCCGCTGCGCGTCGGCCCACTCTGCCTCATAAATTTGGGCCCGCTCCACCACCTCCTCAAATGTAGGGAGCTTGTGTCCTGCGACACGGCCCCTAAGGCCAAGGCGCAAACCGCCCTCGAACCGACGGGCCTTTCGCCTCGCATCATCCACAAGATACGTCGCGAATCGAGACAGCTCAACGAATCGGGCCTCGTACTGTGATACAGTCATCTCTCCCTGGACTAGCGTCTCGAACTCTAACGCTCTCTGCTGACGGACATGCTCAGGGAAGAACTTCCGGTCAAACCAGTCTACAAAATCTTCCCAGGTCCACTCGAAATCTGCCTCTACTGTGCGGGTAATCGATGACCACCAATGCTCGGCCTCTCCCTGAAGAAGGAAGACGCGCGAGAGGAACTCGCTGCACAGTCGTGCATCGCATAATGGTAAAGATCTTTTCTACTTCAGACTTCCATCTCTCTGCCGCCTCCGGGTTCGGCTCGCCGGAGAAACGCGGGGGATCCATCTGCCTGAAATCCCTAAGTAAGGAACGGGCGCGATCCTGCTCGGATGTGGCAGGTGAATCGGCTGACCTCCTCTCTTGGCGTTCTACCAAGGAGGTCATGGCACGCAACATCTGCTGGAACTGACCAGCAGTCATGCCTGGAGCTGGGGCAGTCTGGGACGTACCCGCACTAGACGATTGCCTACCAACGGCTCTCTTGGGTGCCATGTCCTACAAAAAGGCAGGATCCTCTTAGCATCGGTTACTCGTGAGTGTCCACACGTCAATCAAAATTTTCCAGGCATACAATAGGGGAGTCCTAGTTTAAACTAAGTTCAAAGCAGGTGAGTAAGACTGGGGTCCTAGCAATCATACACTACAAGGTAGGTAATCAAAGGCTATTAGTAGATATGTAATGTTGTGGACAGGTATTCCCAAGTTATGCTCTGATACCAACTTCTGTCAAGCCCCAAACTCGGGGACCGGGCTCACTAAATTCCCGGCCGCCGAATCTGGTGCCAACAGCCTCCGTAGTACCCCATTCTCGGCCCCTAGCTCCCATACGCCAGGTTCCGATCCTGGGATCCCACAAGGAGGATTTTCAAGGTAAATTTTTTTTTATAGATGAGCATAAACATAAGTATACCAAACCAAAAAGCATCACATCACATATCCACTAAGATAGTCTTTTGAGTACAATGCTGTAGAAAAGGAAATACAAGGTATAACTGAAAGCTGAAAAATCAAATGCGCGCCCCTGTCTCACTGCTGTCGTGCTATAGTATGACCTGCACGTAAACAACGTGCATAAGCTTACTATGAAGCTTAGAGAGTGCGTGGTGTGTGCGCAATGCATATGACAGGTATACAGATATCAGAGTAAGCGGAAATGATGGCAGGCTACACTACCAAGTCTATGAATGTCGTTAGTCATCTCGAGGCTATGCAATGCAATGGGCCTATGTGGCCGAGTGTCATATGCTAATGATGCCATGTGCGCATGTCAATCCTCAACTGTCATATATCATACGGTTTACAACTGGGACATCATCGGGGTCTAGTACACTCCAGACATTGGTTGCCGCCCATCGCGCGCATAACCAAGCGAGTGGAAGAGACCTCACTATCCGCCTCGTCAATGACATATAAGGAAAATCCCCCCGGCTCGTCGATAGCGAACCCATTCACGAGCTGGTCAAACTCAACCTAGTATATAGCCCTCTGCACCCCGGGCGGGTAAGGTCACACCCCCTTCCAACCGACCCCGACACAGTGGGAGACGCGGCCTACTGGTATTTGGCCCTCATGCGCTCATAAATCCACTCGGTCTAGACATTGGAGCATCCTACTGGTACCACAGGGTTTAGGGACTTTCACCCAAGGACATCTTTAGCGCCCAAGTGCTAGAACATATTTTCGGTGTCCATTCCTACCATCCACGATGTGACTGTGGTGGTCACAACCCCGATGCCGCTGGGGTGAGAATCTGATCATGACATGTATAATGCGAGATGCATGAGTCATACTATCAAAGCCATGCACCAAACCTGCGCATACCGCGCGATCATGTAGGGTGACCCTATCTCATACGGGTCCCCTAAGTATCTCAAGCTGTAAGGCATATGCTATGATCGACATCGTCCACAGTCAGGCATACATATGATACGTATGTACAAATGAATGGGTATGATATTCATTACACTAAGCATATTATCAGTGTGACCTATCCAGCTAAGTATACTAGCATGTTACCAGACATATCATGTAATGTTGGCCTTGAATGGCCCAATATATATATATATATACAGAGAGTGAGACCCGAATTGTGGGCCCCATAGGAAATGTAAAGGTCTTCGTGGCATAGCCCACTTGAGACCACATCGGCCCCATACTTGGGCCTGCACATACAAATAGGCTGACAAAAATAGTATACAGCATGGATAAAACATATAGATCATAGGTGGGCCCAAGAAAGGACGGCCTGGATCAGACACATACATCATGTAGGACCCATAGGGTGGTTCACCCCTGGACGAGCGTCGGGCCTACTTGGGTCATAGAAGTTCTGGATAAAGCTGATATTTATGATTTCCCTTCACCCATATCCAGGTGATCTTATGAACAGGTTAGATGTTAAATAAACATAACTGTAGGGCTTGGGAAGGTTTTAACGGTGGAATTCATATTCCCACTGTTTCCCGTGGCATGGCCCACTTGACATTTGGATATGCTTAACTTTTGGGCTCAGCCACTAAAATGAGCTGGAAAAACTTATGGATGGAAGAGATAAAGCACGTATGTGCTAGGTGGGCCCAACTGAGTTTTGGATCAAGCTGATATTTGTATTTTCCATTCATATAGGTCTACGTGACCTGATAGACGGTTCAGATGGAAAACTGTCATAATGGTGGGCCTTGAAATGACATGAGAAAACAGGTGGATGGCTGGATAAAACAAATACATCAAGGTGGTCCCACGAGGTGGGCCACCGGTGGACGGCCGAGGAGCCCAGCGTCCGTGGACACTGGGTACTCACAGCGTCAGCGTCAGAGGCTAACGCCTCTCCTTCTTCTTCTTCTTTTTTTTTTTTTTTTTTATATCTGATCTTGGTCCAATGGGGCCCACATAAGGCTGATCCACTCCATGTATTAGGTTCCCCAGCTCATGAGGGACCCAACGAGCCCAACATTAGATAGCTTATAAGGTCTACAAAATTCCAGATGGGCCAAAGAAAATTTGACCTTAGACGTCATTACCTCTACTGTTTCAGGTAGCACGGTCCGCTTGAGATTTGGGTCTGGTTCATGTTTGGGCCTTGGCCCTAAAATGGTCCAGGGAAATAGATGGACGGTGTGGATCTAACCAAGTCGTCAAGGAGGGTCCCACGAATGGGGACCCACTCCAATCCTCCAGCGTCCCTGACGCAGAGAGAGAGAGAGAGAGAGAGAGAGAGAGAGAGAGAGAGCAGCGTGACGCTGGTCACTCTTCCTTCTTTTCTTTTCTTTTTTTTTTTTCTCTTGATTATTTTAAGTGGGGCCCACATGAGTGTAATCCACTCCATTCATCAGGTTCCGCAGCTCATTGGGGACCTAATGAGCCCAATATTGGGCGGGTGAAAGAGTCTACAAACGTCACGGTGGGCCCAAGAAGTTCCAACATTGGGTTCCATTATCCCTACTGTTTTCTATGGTGTGGTCCACCTGAGATCTGGGTCAGTCTCATTTTTGGTGTCCAGCAATAAAATGGGCTGGAGAGACAGATGGACGGTGTGGATCGGATACATGCATCAAGGTGGGCCCCACGAGTGGGGACCCAGTTCAGCGCTCAAAGGGGCAGCCGCGTACGCTGCTGGGCAGCAGCGTCCTCTGGACGCTGGCTGTCGAGCGGCCTCCCATCTTTTCCTTTTTTTTCTTTTTTTTTTCTTTTTTTTTTGTTTCTTCTTCTTTGGTGTGCCTTGATCAGTGGGGTCCACGCATGTAGGATCCACTCCATTCATCAGCTGGGCCACCTCGTGGTGGGCCCAATTAGCTTTGGATCAAAATAATCCTTGTAGTATACTTCATCAAGATTTTTATGTTTCAAAGAATATAAAAAAATGAAAATAAGGCATCATGGTGGGCCACACAAGGTGGTCCATGTCGTGGCAGCGTGCAGGGCACGCTGTCTCACAACATGGCCCACTTGTGGGCCCAAAAATGAAAGGGAAAAAGGAAGAAAGGGGAGTTTATGCCCCCCCTTAGCACTCACTTAAATTGGACGGTTGGATTGGGTCGGATAGACGATCGGACGGCTCGATGTGGTAGATCTCCTCCTCTAGTCACCTAAGTCCACAAGAACTCTCTTAACCCTCCAATCTCACTCACTAATCTCTTCCTTTTCTTACTCTCTTTTCTCTTTCTCTCTCTTTCTCTCTCTTTCTTTTTCTTTCAAAAATGGCTACGTATGGCACTTGTTTGTAGGGAGCTTGGGATATAAGTGGTATTAGAAATGGGAATGATGATGGATGGGGTAATTATGAGATTGGATTGCTTGGGTATGGCTTAAGTTGACTTGTGAGGAGAGAGAGATGTACTTGATTGATTGATGCTTGATGGATTGATGGGATGTTGATTGATTGATGGGATATTGATTGATTGATGGGACAACCTAGGGATTTGTGCAAGTGGGGCCCACACCATGCATGTGTAGCGTGGCCCGCCTCGATCCACGCACATGAACACATCTTTCAAATTAGGTATCGAATCGGAGCGTGCCGCGCGGCGTTGGAGTCGTGGCGTCCGCGCGGTCGCCGGGGTATAAGTCTCGGGTCGTTGCGGTACCAAAATAGGGTGACTGATTGGGACTCGCCGGTTTGGACTGTTCCAGGTATGCCGAGTTCGAAAAAAAAAGTGTATGGAGGGCTAATTAAGGTATGGGTGTTACAGCTCTCCCCTCCTAACAAAAAATTTCATCCTCGAAATTTATACTATGAAGTCAAACTATCTGAAGCTGTCAAGTAAAAAGGAATCTCGTCACTACATATATACCAAACTGAAAACAAACATACGTATACAATCAGTCATCGAAAATGGGGATAACGTTCGCGAATCTCTGTCTCTCGCTCCCACGATGCCTCATCTATGCTATGGTGACTCCACTGAACTTTTACTAAAGGGATGACCTTGGTTTGGAGAACCTGCTCCTTCCGGTCAAGGATACGGATCGGCTGCTCGATGTAAGAAGCATCCTCGCGAACCTCCAACGGTTGCCAATCTATTACAGGAACCACATCTGACTCACACTTCCGCAACATAGAAACATGAAAAACATTGTGGATGCCAGACAACTGAAGTGGCAAGGCCAGCTGATAAGCCATGACGCCAACGCGCCCAGTGATCTCGAAGGGTCCAATGAACCTTGGGGCAAGCTTCCCCTTGGCTCCAAAACGAACTACGCCCTTCATAGGCGAGACCTTGAGATACACACGATCCCCAACGTCAAACTCTAGGGGACGACGCCGACGATCTGCAAAACTCTTCTGTCGGCTCTGAGCTGTGCGCATCCGTTGCCTGATGGCATCGATAGCTTCTGATGTCCTCTGCACAAGCTCGGGACCTAGGAGATGACTCTCTCCAACCTCGGTCCAACAACTGGGAGACCTACAAGGTCTACCATACAGCGCTTCGAAAGGTGCCATACCAATAGTCGCTTGGTAGCTGTTATTGTATGCAAACTCAGCCAAACGCAAATGCTCATCCCAACTCCCTGAGAAATCCAGCACACAAGCTCGGAGCATGTCCTCAAGGATCTGGTTGACCCTCTCGGTCTGTCCGTCGGTCTGTGGGTGGTATGCAGTGCTGAACTTCAAGGCAGGCCCCATCGCCTTCTGAAAACTCCTCCAGAATCGCGACGTAAATCTCGGGTCTCGGTCGAAAACGATCGAAACCGGGACTCCATGCAATCTCACAATTTCATCGATGAACAACTTTGCAAGCCGGTGCAATGGCCATGATGCACGTATCGCAAGGAAATGTGCTGACTTTGTCAGGCGATCAACGACAACCCAGATGGCGTCATGACCGCGATCAGTCCTCGGCAATCCCATAATAAAATCCGTGGTCACGTGCTCCCATTTCCACAACGGAATACTCAACGGCTGCAAGGGTCCTGGAGGTTTTCGATGATCGGCCTTAACACGCTGACAAGTGTCGCACTCGGACACAAAGCTGGCAATCTGACGCTTCATTCCGGCCCAATAATACTGTCTCCTCATATCACGATACATCTTAGTAGAACCAGGGTGTATAGTGAACCTTGATCGGTGTGCCTCATTCATAAGATCTCTGCGCAACTCTAAAATGTTTGGGACACACAACCGCCCTCGAAAACGAAGTCCACCATCTGACCCAATCTGCCAGTCTGTCCGATCCTCTGACGAGGCCTCTTCCCAATAATCCTTTAACGTCGGATCAGTCTGCTGAGCTTCGATCACCTTAGAAACAAGGGAGGGTTGAATCGACAGGCCCGATAACCGAGCAATGGAAGACTGTAGGCTTAGCTCGAAGTCATACTCAGCAATATCCTTGAGCATCCTCCACTCCTGCACCATCATAGACCGGTCGCCAGACAGGTCGACAGTGTATTTTTTTGGACTGTTTTTCTCATCTTAGACCGGTCGATAGACCGGTCACCAGACAGGTCGAGAGTAGTCCAGAAACACAAAAACTCTCTGGACAGATTCTGCAGTTTTGAGACCGGTCGTGCAACAGGTTATCCACAGTGTCAGACCGGTCGTGAGATCGGTCGTTAGTGCAACAGCATGTGCGTGAAGCTCCGATTTTGTCTGCGCAATTGCGTAATCCCTTGCTAAATCTAGAATCTTCCACTCCAATCTATAAAAGGGACTTCTCCTCTTCATACCAGGGCAAGCTAGGACGTGGGGATTGCTTGGGAGACGGATTCTACTTCAAGTTTTCTTAGTTTTCTTCCTGTTTTAGTAGTTTTTATGTTTTTGAGGCTTCTAGTTCAAGGATGTTAGAGATGAACTAAAACCTCTTAGCTAGGGCTAAGAGGTGAAGCTTTTGATTTTTTTTTTGATGGATTGATGTAACCTAAGTTTCCTTTTTATGATTTAATTGATGAATTTTAGTTAATGTGAGTTTGAATTAAGTACTAGTTGGGTTTTTACTTTGATCTCTTGATGACTCCGGGCTTATGTGATTCTTAGTGATCCTAACTTAGTAATTTAGCTTCTGAGCATTGTTTATGCTTGTGTAGTTCATTGATTTATCATCGACTCCGGGCATGGTAGACCCTTTGATTGCCTTGTGTACAATGGCCTAATTTTCATGTGGGAACTCACTCAACTAAAGTTCTTATCTTTTGTAGTAATCTGAAATAACTGTTTGTTGATTGATTTTGATGTAATTAGAGTTCTAATCATTAGTTGTAATCAAGTCTAGTGGCAGGATTTGATGAAGGCTATGGTTATAAATCTCAACTAGATTGGAAAGAGGCTTGGCCTACACAATTGAGTGTGCCCAAGGCCTGAGCATTGATGTGGGAATTGAATCAATGAATAAGCAATTATTTTGGATAATTGCTGATTTAACCGCTCTATATTCCGATCGGATAGAGATATGAATTCGATTCCGATTGAGTTATGAGAGACCTAGTTGTGTTGATGCATTGAAACTTGTCAAAAGTGGATCCTTGGCGCTCTAGTGCCTTTTTAGATTGATATTACCTTTCATAAATCATTGTTTAAACTCAAATCACTATTTTCCAGCTTTAGTTCTTAATAGGATCTTAATTACTAGTTGTTTTAGACAAATTCTGAGACTACCCATTCATAAATCTCTGTGGGAACGATACTCGGTCTTTCCGAATTATTACTACTTCGCAACCCTACACTTGGGGAGTGAACAGCAGGCTCACGACTCTCGGCTTGAAGACCGATTTCGGGAGCAGGTGCAGCATCTGTAGCCCCTGTGACCTCATTTTCAGCCCAGCTCACTCTCTAGTCGCAACCTCGAAGGCCACCCTCTCAAACTCCTCAAAATTGAAGGAGGGAGCGATCTGTTGCATAACCCTGACCGCAAAATCGCGACCAGCGATATACGCTTCATAGCGTTCCTCGTCGTAGAGTTGAGAGGTTCGGAACACCTGGACTGCGCGAGGGCCCTCGTCAGATACCATCTTGACAAGAGCCACTCGCTCCTCGCTCCTCCTCCCAGTGAATGGAATCATCCTTCAGCTGGTCGAGACTCTTCTTGGCCTCTTCGAGCTTAGTACGAGAATCCTTGACTTGCTCCTCGAGGCGGATCTTGTCCTGGCGGAAAATCTCCTTCTCTTTCTCGCTCTTGGTATAGAGTTCTTGGAGCTTCGCGAGTTGAAGGTCCACTGACTGAAAACGATCAGTCATGGCCTAAATCTTGACAAGGAGGATTTTCTTTTCCTCATCCATCTTAGCGATTTGGGCTTCCAGGGCCTTCATCAGTCGGTCCCTTCCTTGGACTTCGGCCTCCATCGCCTTTTTCTTCTTTTCCGCATCGTCAACGACGCGGCGGGCGGCTTCAATATCACTTCTGACAAGAAGCGTGAGATCCAGACTCTGATATAAATAAAGAAAGAAGAATCATAGTGGCTCGCCACACTTGTAACCCAAAGAAAGAATGAGAGACGGGAAGAAAGTTGTTACCTGAATCAATCTCACCCCAATATCAGTAGAAAGAGCCTCTGGGCTTGGCTTAGGGAGGCCTCCAATGGAGCTGGGGGAGATGTTATCGAACATAAACTCGCATATTGGGTGCAAGTGTGATGGGATAACAAAGACTCCCGACCCAGAGGGTTGTGCTACAACCATCTCACTGGAGCCCGCCTCGCGAGCATTCGCAGCACCCGAGGCGGGTGTCACTGATTCGCAAGCAACAATAGGCTCGCATGCTGTCCCCTTCGGAGGGAGGCCTCCCTCCCTTTGATCTCCTTTCGATGAATTATCAACAACTTCGATTACTGACTGGCTACAGGTGCCAGCCGGAGGGGTCGCAGTAGCCAGAGGGGTCGCGGTCGTGCGAGAGTTAGTGGCAACCCCCCCTTGTGCAGCAACACGTAGCTGTGCGCCGCGAGCAGACCCTTCTGCTGGAGCAGGCGCGGCTGAAGGACAAGCCTCCAACTTCTTTTGGCTCTTCGAGGCCGCACCCTTCAGACGGGGGAGCATCCCCAATGCCCCCCTCTTGTCGCCCACGTTCACCATTTCCTCTCGAGAAATCAAGCCCGCGGTGCAGAGGTGACGTGGGTCTAAGGCAACGTTAACGTTGTGTGCAGCCGCTGGGAGCTTGGAGACCCTTACTAACTTTTCGTTAAGTCCTCCTCGCAAGTTTGGCCTCGCACCAGTCGGAATGCCTACAAGAAAAAAGAGAAGGCACGTTAGTCAAAACAGAGCAAAGTTTTTGTTTCTTTCAGACAAACGGGCAGAAACTTAACCCACCTTCACCAAAGTAGCGGTTAACATTATGGCCTTTGGGGTCGGAGCCCACCTCGGACTCCCAGTTGCCGGAGACGTAAAACCATTTTTTCCTCCATCCAGGGCAATTAGAGGAGGGGTTTCCCAGAATAAAATTGTTTCGGTGCCAGAAACAGAGGTAATACCAACCCTTGTTACCTGGGGTCCTTTTTAGCTGGAATAACCTCAAAAACTCCTCAGCGGTTAACTCATCATTACCCGCTTGATTCCAGAGAACGAAGGCAGTTATAAGCACCCGTCAGCCGTTTACGATAAGTTGGCCGGGGGCAATCTTATAAGTGCGTAGGAAATTTTGGATGAAAGGGTCAAGGGGAAGACGCACGCCGACTCTGAAAAAATACTCGTAAAAGGCTACACAGCATGGTAGCGGTGCGTCAGCCGTCTCCCCTCTCCTCGATAACCTGGAAGTAACGGAGTCCGGGACTCGATATCTCTCCCAAAGGCTAGAGAGCTTTTCTTCCGTCATTATTGGCGAATAACCGACGGCAGAATACCTCCTGGCCGGTACTCTAGCATTGTTAGATTCGGATGAATCGGGGGTATCATCTCCCAGAGGGACGACCTCTTCATCTGAAACCCCCACCATTATAAAAGAAAAAGAAAGATGGGAGGAAAGGAGAATGGGAAGAAAGACTACCTCAGCGAAGAGGTTTGCATCGAAGACAAAGAAGAAAGGAGAACTCTCCTGCAGCAAAAGTTCAAAAATGAAGAAAACCCTGTAGGATTCGATATTTATACACAATCATTTCGTTTGATTTGGTTGACACGCGGTGGCCTCTCATCCGGCACGATAGACGAATGGGCGCAAGCATTAATTATGGAGACACGTGGCAAGCGACGCTTCACCTCTTACGGTTGAAAAGCTGCGTAAAGCTGGCCATCATAAATGCAGAATCACGTCAGATAACTCATGCGAGATTCTTTCCCAGCAGTCGGCTACATAGACAAACAAAACCCTTGGCATAGCTCCTCAAACGCCAAGGGTTTGGGGGGCAGTTGTTATAGATAAATTTGGCCTCCTAAGAGATGCGATCAAAGAATGATAAAGAGGAATCATGGTCGCCTCCCTCCGAAATGCGAGCAGCTCGGCTCGTGCTCGTCGAAGGGGTCGCATCCCAAAATACGAGCAGCTCGACTCGTGCTCGTCGAAATGGGTCGCATCCTAAAATGTGAACAACTCGGCTCGTGCCCATCACAAGGGGTCGCATCCCAAAATGTAAGAAGCTCGGCTCGTGCTCGTCGGAAGGGGTCGCATCTTAAAATGCGAGCAGCTCGGCTCGTGCTCGTCGCAAGGGGTCGCATCCCAAAATGCGAGCAGCTCGGCTCGTGCTCGTCGAAAGGGGTCGCATCCCAAAATGCGAGCACTCCTAATATGAGCAGCCCCCTCATATGAGTAGCTCCCGACATATGAACGGTCCTAGTCTCGGGTCTCTAGCAAGGACGTTCCTCGTCTCATAGTGCCAGTAGCCCATATAGGTCAGTTTTGGCTTGTGTCTATCCATAGCTTTGAACATATCCATCAAGAGACATAATCAGCTATAGGTCTGGAAGGCTTAAGTTATCCCCTTACCTAAGGATTAACAAGATAAGCATTTTATCCCCTAAAATCAGCAGTAATCCTAACAGATTGGGTAACAGACTGGATCACTCAGATTTTTATAAATAGGTGACTCTACAGATGAGAAAGTTATTCAATCTTTAAGCCCCATAATCTTTTTCCTCTCTTTATAGCCCTACCCTATCTAACTTAAGCATCAGAGGGCCAACAGCTGGACGCCGGCCACCCATAGTTTTTCCTCTGTCTCTTTTCAGGTTCAAGAGGAAATCGCTTGGAAGGAAGGTGAATATCTGGAGGACCCTGTTACAAAACGCGACGTAAACAATCATGTTGATGAATAACACATGTGTTGGATTGTTTTCATAATATAACCGCTCTATAATCCGGCTAGATAGGATTTGATTTCGATTCTAGTTGAGTAATTGAGAAACATATGCGAATTATACATCAAGGAGAGCTATAAGTGGATCTTTGATGCTCTAGTTATTCCTTATTATCAAATTTTTCATGTTTGATGTTTAAAACTGATTTCATACACCACTCTTAAGATTTTAGTTATTAGGATAGTTAGAATTGTTTATTTCCTTCCCAGTGGATCGACCTCGGTCTTACCGAGATTATTACTACATTGCAGCCTTGCACTTGAGGCGAGCGAATAAGTTTTTGGCTCCACTGCAGGGGATAAAGGTTAAACGGTTCTAATTGTTTTAGTAGCTATAGAGTAGTCTTAGTTAGGTAGGATTTTCAGTTTTTTCTAGAAGTAGTCTTTTGATTTTTTTTCTAGATTCAAGTTTCTGGTTTTGTGTTTTGTAGGAACTTAGTTACTGACATAGTTCTTACCTTCATGGGTAACATCTTCCTTTCTTCTTTTGTTTTTCTTCCTAGATTAGGGTAATTTTGACTTCTTATAATTTCATTATGAATGATTGGACGGGTGGACTGTCTAAATACATTTTGAAAGATGAGAGATCGGATTAAGGAATTCAAAATCATTATGATTGGAACCATTACAAGCATGAATATTTTTCTATGACTCAATCTACTTCTAATACTCTTCCATGTAAGACATTTCGGGATTATCGGAATGAGAACAAAGTGTATAACTTTTCACCAGGTAAGACAATAGGAGAGAATCAGAAAGAGATGAATAATATTCCACTGGTTAGGACATTGTATGATCACTTGTATGGCTACACATCTCAACAATCCTATAATGGCCCAACATATGACATGCATAATCCTAATAGGTGGGAGCATCAAAATTTCAATTTTGGAGACGAGCCAACCATGGATGTCAACAATTATTCTCAAGAGTTTCTTTCTCATGAGCTGCAACCGACACGAACTCTTAAGGATACGCTGTGAGAGTTTATGGAAATAACTGAGCAATGCATGCAAAACCTCTCGCCATCTCAAAATCCTGAACCTGACATTGGGAACACCGAATCATTCCCCAACAATGTGGAGGATGAGGCTATACAAGCCCAACCCTCTTATGATTTGATGACTAAACTTTTAGGGGATATAGATCTCAGTGATCCCAACATTACCATCGATTATGGTGAATCAACTATCTCTTTTAGTTATTTCGATTTGAATGATGAAGAAATTTCAAGGACGGTTGACGAACCCAAGGAATCTACAAAATCTAAAAGTGATAGCTTGATTAACCACAATGAGGGTTCAATGGATGATTGTGAGTCCATGATTTCTTCTTCCGGAGGGCCAAATGATTATAAGTCGCCGGAAGATATTCTTGCTAGAGAGATGGCCAAAGTGGATCTCTTTGAGTCCTCTCATCAACCTAACATGACCAATTATATTGTGGAAGATCTCCATTTGACTGAAAATTTTGTTTCTTTGGATGATGTGGTGGCATAATCTGAAATTTTAGATCAACCAACGTTAGATGATGTGCTTCCTACTGAATCTAAAAAATTTTCTTTGGAAGACCTCCCCTCTATAGAGAAGGAATTCTTTGCCATTGAAATAGACTTTCCTCAATCACTTGAGAGAACAAGGACCCTTCATTTGACTCTCTCAATTTCCTAGAGGAATGCATGACCCACCCTTGTGATCTGGATGATGAAATGATTATGGAATAAGACGTTTTGTTAGACACGGTGTCAGTGCTTGAAGAATACCATTTCACTTATTTACACTCTTTACCATTATTTGTGAAACTAAAGAATACTTAATGAATGTCTCTCCACCATCATGGTTTCTTTAGCCCATTGAAAATTCTGATTGGGAAGACCCGTTTTTAATCAATCACAACCCAATTCAGAATTTAAGGAGATATTTTTTTGCTGCTCTTATCTCCTCCTTACATGCATATGGTGCACACTATGATTGGACTTTAATGAAGAAAAGCACCCATGTGTGTTGAGCAGGACTTTGGATGGTCCTCATGAGAAACCTATTGAAATTTATGAAGATCCACTCAAATTTGATCATGTAGTCGATCAGACTAATCAAATGTAGGTAGGTAGGTTAGGATTTCCTTTCTGCATTTAGGTTTGAATAAGTCTCATCGAGACAATGGAAGATGCTAGGATTTATCAACTTGCTACCTCAGGTACTCTCGATCTCACTCTTCTTTGTTTTATGTCATTGCTCTCATGTCATGCATATTGCATATCTTGTTACATTGAGGACAATGTAAGATTTTAGTTGGGAGGGTGAGATTCCCTAGATGAATCTACTAGCTTTTGTGACATTTCGAGCAATTATGTAGAAAATTTTCAATTTTTCTGAAAATTCAAAATTATTTTAGAAAATCGTGTTTCTATGCACTTGGGATGTTATAAGTATAAAAGAAAGAGAGATGAAGTGATTGATTTTGAAAACCCGTGAATTACATAGAATATGATAGTTTTCTATTTGAATTCCCCTATTGATTTGATTGATAGAAAGTTTGAACACTTTTACACCTAATTCACTTTACACGATTCTCGTGTTTTGAAAGGATTATGTAAATTTGTGGATTGGCTAGGTTTAAATTTGAGGTATTGAGAAACCAAGCCGGGGTACTTTGTTCATCCTTGTCCATGGGAAAATAACAAAAGATATGAATTTTTAAAAATCCTATCTAATGTGTATAAAAAGGAAAGGAATGATGAAAATATGGGAATGATTGAATATATGGTGGACAATTCCGAAAAGGGCTATTATTACCAATTGGGGGATGGTCTATCCGTAACCAAAGTCGGAAGTGGGAAGTAGTGTGAAAGCTGTTGGAATGACGGTAAGGCAAATTCCTGTCATAGGCTTGTTGTTGATCTGTACACCCTAGATCCTTAATTTAGTTCATCTATGAAGAAGATAATCCCAAAAATTCATGAGATGAATATCCATTATGCACATTAGCTTAAATTTGTTTGGATCCTTCTATTTATCAATTAATCAGTGGGAATTCAATATGAACACTTGTTATGTTTTTTAGAGTTTAAGGTTTCAGCTTCTATCACCCAGTTTCTCTGATTTTTGCACTCGTACGTCTTGGAATGTATAGAAGTATAGTTTTTGAAGGAGAGTTGGGTTTTAGGGATTTGAACTTGTTTCGCGCATGTTTTGCTCGGGACTAGCAAAATGCTGGTTGGGGGGTGTGTTGAGCTCTGAATTGTGCATATTCTAACCCCAATTCATCACTCGTTATGCATGGTTTTTATGATTTAAAGACTAATCTAATGCGTAGTTTGTGATTGTAGGAATGAGAGAGATGCCTCGCCATTCAGATGCATAGAGGCCCTTCTTATATACCATGAAGATCAAAGAAATAAAGGACAAGAGATGGAGGAAAGATGCAATGAAATGGGGGAAGAAAAGATAGAAAAAATCACATTTTTCATGCCAGCCGGTCGGCTGGCCAAACCCTCTAGAAACGCCAAAATCCCTGGAAAAATTTTGTGAAGGCCAGCCCCTTGACCAGCAAGCCGGATGGACTGGCCGGCCGGCCAGCTGTCAGGTCGGCCAAAGTGTTTTCTAAATTCAGATTTCAGAAAGGCAGTCCCATTTTTGGTATTTAGGCCCAGTTTGCGGAGCCCATCTTAATGATATTTTGAAATCCAACCTATTTATGTCGAAGAGTAGCTCGACGCCGAAATAAGCCAAGTGGTTTCGTGTCGATCGGAGCTACGGCTTGACCGTGGTGGCCAAAACAATACGAACTATCCAGAAAGTTTCCAAATTTCGCCTACTCAACTCTGGGCTGGTCCAGGTGGCCCATCATTGATGATATGAAGAATCTACTCTAACCATCTTCTAGACCACATCTATATATGAATAACCACAAAGTTTCAGGTCAAGAGGATGTGTGGTTTGATCGTACCGGTTGAAGAAAAATGGACCATCCAGAGAGATTCCAACTGCGCAGATTTTATAAAAAGCCCTAAGTGTTCTAATTTTTGGACCATATTCTGGAATTTTTTTGGACAATCTAATCCATCTATCATGTAGAGGTACTGTGAACCAGTTCCCTAGCATTATCATGAATTGGGTCATATGCTCTTTGGGTGACCCTTTGCCATTGAATTATGGAAAGTCATAGCGCTTAAAGTTGTTAAGGAACGGGATTTCGTCAACTTTGGATGGATACGGTACCCAATAGATGTATTTTTCCCTCTTCTCCTCTCTCTCCTGACGCATTAGGTTTGAGACTGTTTGGGATAATTCCCCTCTTGTGACATGCATTGGAGGTGCTGGTGTGCGTTCGAATGCAACGTTTCTTGGTCGGACTTGTGGTTCTGTGGCTATTGGCTCTTCTATAGCCCCTTGTGATTCTTCTAGTGACCGTCCAATGAGGATGGCTGTATCTATGGTTGTCCCCTAGGAAACTAAGGCTAATAAAGCTTCCTTCATCTCTCTCATATCCATATTCGTGTCCTCTTGGACCTGCGCTATTTCATCTATCCACTCTTGGATTGGAGGCATCTCAATATCTCGATCAGCTGGTTGCTCTTCTTCGACGACTTGAATCATGGCAACTTGCACCAAATGTGGCTTTAGTCCAATCGTAGTTGCCTTGTTGATGGTCACTTCTACTGATTCTGTGGTGATCTTCGGAAGAATGGATTCTGGCAACTCCTTAGTTGGCTTGACTGCTTTTAGCAGCGCTAGAAATTCTTTGACGGATAGGATGAACCCTTACATTCTTTGTGATGAAATTTTGTTGATACAACTGATCGGTCGTTGCTTTCCAATACAGGAGTATGATCTTGCGGTGCTCACTTCCTTACGAACATATTTACTTTTCGAACTCTTAGTCTTCTTCGGTTGTTTGCTCCTTTGCACAATCTGCTAGCCGAATTCGATAGTCGTTGACTTTGATGTTGCAAGATGGGGAAAGTAAAATCCCCCTGTTGCCAGGAAAATCAGAGTTGTTGCCATTTCTTCTGTTTTGGTGGTTAGCTCTTTTGCTAAGGTTCTTTCCCTAGGATTGTTTGCATAGCCACACAAGCATTAGGACATCCTACGACTTCAAAAGGAAAAGAATAGGCGACCTTACTGATCGCAATACAGCTTGACAAGGAACAGAATGCATATGATAAATCAAATGCATGGTATGAGAAATTCATGTTATGTTTTCTTTTAGAGTATTTTAGAAATACCTTTTGAAAACAGTTTAGGAAAACTTTCGATAAACCGATTTCAAATTCTTTTGCCTTAAAGTTGAAGGGAAGAACGTTCCCATTGAGAGTCGCCAGTTTGGCACCCGTGAAGGCGTCGAACATTTCTCCTTGCGGTGACTTTCTTATGCATACATTCGTGTATGCAACTGATTTATCTTAGAACATTTCTTTACTCAGAGACAACTAGAGATTATGGTATGTTTGATCCCTATTGGAGTCGCCAGTTTGTTAAAACTAGAAAATGCACAAAGGCAGTTTCCTGGTGTTTCCTTGTTCTGAGATTTTGAGTAATAGAGACATTCATAGACAATCACAAGCATTCACAAAGTACACACTAGAAAGCATCGTAAGGAGAATCTTATTCTAGAGATTCCGAGATCTTTTACATTCTAGGCTGCGAACTGGTCACAAACCCTTAATTACATCAATGGATGATCACCCTTGATTAAAAGGCAAAAGTAAATGTATGCATGCATCATAGATAAGTTAAATAAAGTATCAAAAGAGCATAAATGTAAATAAAGCACACCACAAACAACACAAAGATTTTTACGTGGAAACCCTTACGAGAGAAAACCACGGCATAAAGCGACAAGATTCCACCATGAATATAGTTATACAATAGATGGAATACTCGGGAGAAAGCCCGGATAGATCGAGCAAATAATTTAAATCATCAGGGCTATGGTCTTGAGTTCACAGTCGCAGAGACCAAGTTTCAGATTTTTTATGGACTGAGCTATCATTTCGACAAGTTAAATGCTTGTCCCATGTTCTTTCGGGTGTTCTTAGTTGAGAAGCAACCAAGATTTTAACCGAGTCATGTATCACAGAGCCAATGACTGTCACTGAGGACAAGTGACTGTAGGAAGACATGCCACAATTCCCATGTAGTGCAACATAGTATCAGTAACTATCATTGCGGACAGGTGACCACCGAAAGACACGCCATGGTTGTCATGCTCAACACAGTGCCATTAACCGTCACTGCAGACGGGTGACCATTGGAAGGCATATTATGGCTGCCATATGATACAACACAGTGCCATTGACCATCACTGCGGACGGGTGACTTTCAGGATACATCATGGCTGCTAAATGGTACAACACAGCGTCATTAACCATCTCTGTAGATAGGTGAATTTCAAGAAGACACATCATGGCTACCAAATGGTACGACATAATGTCATCGACTGTCTCCATGGATGGGTGACCACTTGAAGACACATTATGGCTATTGGGTGGTGCAACATAGTATCATTGACCGTCACCGTGGACGGGTGACTTTCAGGAATACACACCTCAATTACCTTAGATACTCAACTGACGGACCCGGTTTTGGATGGGAAGTACATCAACTGGTTTTAGCGATAGTAGTTCATAATGAAGTATTTCAAATGTTTTGGGACTCTTTGATTACGATTTTTTATGATAACCATAGTCCCTTTAAGTTAGTTTCATATCTCGATCTGATATTAATAGAGTTCATGTAATGGATTCAAGGAGTGCAAAGTAGATATACTTGATTGCATGCTCAAGAGAAGATTACACTTATGCTTGATGTTTAGTGCACTTGATGAATTATGCATTTATTTGATTTGGTTAATCTGCTTTATGCATGTCTTTAATTCAACCATGTCATTGTTAATAATCGATATTTCGAATGATTAGGTATTCACTTCTCCAAGTGTAGGGTCATGATGTAGTAATAATCTCGGTAAGATCAAGGTCGATCCACAGGGACTTGTGTAGGAATTCACAAAACACTTCTAATGATTTCTAATCGAGAACTAGCTAAACAGAATTCAGGAATTTGGTGTAGATAGATATTTTGAATTAAATTGAATATAATCAATAATAAAAAGCACTAGGGGTTCAAGGATCCACTTGTAGCAATCCTTGATGCTTAATTCGCCGTGGTTTCTCACTTTCTCAACTAGAATCGAAATTAAGTCTTATCTAGCCGGATGATAGAGCAGTTAAAACAAACAATCTGCCATATGTGTGATTCAAGTACATGATTCCCTCAATTCAAGTTAGGACTTGAGCACACTCAATTGCATAAGTCAATCCTAGTTCCAATGGGTTAAGATCACAATTATAATCATCATTAAATTCTGTCATAAAGTATAACTAGATCATGATTTGAACTTGGTTCAAATCACATACACAATCACACATAAGCAGAAATTCCAGAAAAAGTAGAACTTTTGGTATGAAGTTCCCACATGAGGATCAAAGGTCTAGAGCATATTGAATCCGATTCCTCGGAGTGTACAGGTCTAGAATAACTCAAAACAATTAAGAACTCAAGCAATTCTTCTAAACATCCATGAGCCATCATAAGATTAAGAAAAACTACTTAGAACTTTATTCAAACTTCAACCATTGTTCTTCACTAATAATCCAACTTGAAACCAAATCAAACGAATTGAAACATCTTAGATTCACTACAAGTGTCACCTCTTAGCCCTAGCTAAGAGGTTTAGCCGTTCATGATCCAAGAAAATATGAAAACAACTAAGAAAAACATAAAAACTAGAAGTACAAAGTAGGAGTTGTAGAACTCTGGATTTGACTTTCGCCACCTCTCACTGTGATAAATCTCTTCTAGAATGCATAGGAACAAGCTAGGGAAGTCCTTTTATAGCTTTGGAGCCCTAGGTGCAAAGAAACTTTGAGAAATCCCGCAAGATTAGCATTTTGTGCAAAGATTTTCGGAGCCCCAAATGTTCCTGAGTGTTGACCGGCCGGTCGGATCCCCTGTCCGGCCGGTCAGAAAAAGTGCCTGCAATTGCAATTTTCGCTAGAGTCTTCTTTACACAGTCCGACCCATCAGCCGACCAGCCAGTGGAACTGCTTCAAACTGCTGAATCTCGATCGACCGGTTGGTCAGTCTGTCCGGCCGGTTAGTCAGGGAGTCGGCCTTCATAAAATTTGTCCTGAGAGTTTGCTATTTTTGGAGGGTTTGGCCAGTCGGTCGGTGGCTGTGGTCGGCCCGCCGGTGGACATGAAATTGGCTGAATTTCTCAGCTTCTCCTCCTTCATCTTCAATGCACTTTTGCTCCTCCTTTTATCCTTTATTCCTTTGATCTTCAAGGTGTGTAAACAGGATCTCTAAGCCCTCAATTGATGAATTCTCTCTCTCATTCCTACAACCACAAAACCATGCATTAGTTGGCTCTTTAATCACTTATTTCAAGCATAGTTAGTAATGAAATGGGGTTAGAATATGCATATATAAGAGCTCAACACACACCCCAACTAGCATTTTGCTAGTCCCGAGCAAAACATGCGTGTAACAAATTTCATTCTTCAAAACCCAACTCTCCCTTAGAAACCTGTTGAGCTCTTAATTGTGCATATTCTAACCCCAATTCATCACTCATTATGCACGGTTTACACGTTTAAAGGACTACTCTAATACATGATTTGTGATTGTAAGAGCAAGATGGAGATTTCACCAATTGAAGGATAAATAGAGCTCTTTATGAGCATTGAAGACCATTGGATGAAGGTTAAAGGACGATCAAAGAAAGACAAAGTAAGGATAGAAGAGAAAAGAAGAAACAAAGGAAGAAATGTAGAGAGAAAGGGCCTAGACCGGTCGTGTGACCGGTCAGCCAAGGAAGCCCGACCGGTCAAGACCGGTCGGCCAACCCCTATGCTTGCTGGACTGATCAGGAAGGCAGTCCAGACCGGTCGGCCAGAGGATTTTTTCCACTCCAGAGCTGCTGGACTATTTGACAGTGAGGCACGACCGGTCATAACCGGTCGACTAGGCCAGTCCGACCGGTCGTCGACCGATCGGCCATGCAAAACGGGCAACTTTCTATTCTGGGCGCCGAATTTCTCTGCGCAAGTGCGTAAGTTTACGCGCAATCTGGAAGTTTCTTGCGTAATGGACACCTCCAAGCTATAAAAGGACATCTTCCCTTCATACCAAAGCATGCTAGGATGTGGGGATTGCTTAGGAGACAGATTTTACTTTGAGTTTCTAGTTTTCTTCTTGTTTTAGTTATTTTTTATGTTTTTGAGGCTTTTTAGTTCAAGGATGTTAGAGATGAACTTAAACTTCTTAGCTAGGGCTAAGAGGTGAAGCTTTTGATTTGTTTTTTATGGATTAATGCAACCTAGGTTTTCTTTTTATGATTTAATTGATGAATTTTAGTTAATGTGAGTTTGAATCAAGTTCTAGTTGGGTTTTTACTTTGATCTCTTGATGACTCCGGGCTCATGTGATTCTTAGTGATCCTAACTTAGTAATTTACCTTCTGAGCATTGTTTATGCTTGTGTATTTCATTGATCTATCATCGACTCCGGGCATGGTGGATTCTTTGATTGCCTTGTATGCAATGGCCTGATTTCCATGTGGAAACTCATTCAACTAAAGTTCTTATCTTTTTGTTATAATCTGAAATAGTTGTTTGTTGATTGATTTTGATTTAATTAGAGTTCTAGTCATTAGTTGTAATCAAGTCTAGTGACAGGATTTGATGAAAGCTATGGTTGTGAATCTCAACGAGATTGGAAAGAGGCTTGGCCTACACAATTGAGTGTGCCTAAGGCCTGAGTATTATTGTGGGAATCAAATCAATGAATAAGCATTGTTTTGGATAATTGCTGATTTAACCGCTCTATATTCCGATCGGATAGAGATATGAATTCGATTCCGATTGAGTTATGAGAGACCTAGTTGTGTTGATGCATTGAAACTTGTCAAAAGTGGATCCTTGGCGCTCTAGTGCCTTTTTAGATTGATATTACCGTTCATAAATTATTGTTTAAACACAAATCACTATTTTCTATCTTTAGTTCTTAATAGGATCTTAATTACTAATTGTTTTAGACAAATTCTGAGAATACCCATTCATAAATCTCTGTGGGAACGATACTCGGTCTTTCCGAATTATTACTACTTCGCAACCCTACACTTGGGGAGTGAACAAGTTTTTGGCGCCGTTGCCGGGGATTTCTATGAGGTATTCTTAGAATTTTTTGAAATAACTTTTAGTTGAGATTGTGTTAAGATAGGTTTAGGATTTGTTTTGCTTTCTAGGGTAGGCTTTCTTCTAAATACTAACTTTGTTTTGATTTTGCAGGATTCTAACATAGATCTAATTCAGGGATTTTTAGGAAGTTGAAGAAGAAGGAAGCATCTTAAGTCACAAATCAGGTTTTATCATTCTAACCTTACTCTTCTTCTTCTCCTACTCATTCCTTCCATATTCATCTCTTGTAGAGTGGGTGGAGACTCCTTTTGGATCTCTGATAGGTTGGCCTTGTGCCACCTTGATTCCTATTGGTCGGCTCTGCCGTCTTAGATCACCTTGTGCTCAGAGATTTCTCTTCTCAATCTTATTCCTCTTTCTTCTTTTTCTGCACTTTTCTCAAAAGACTCAAAGAGTGGGTGGGGAGTTCTCTGAACCTCTATTGACCAGGAGAAATCGCTCTCTATCCTTGCTTCTGGCTCAGCCATTGCAATACACCTTGTGCTTAAGTCTTAGAGAGGAGTAAAGGAAGGAAGGAAGAATTCCTTTTCCTTTCTGTTTCATTCTTTTAGGTTTTGCATGCCACATTGGGCTCGGGATTTTAATAACCAGCTCAATCGTGACGGAGTAATTGTTGAAGGGATTGATAGAGAACCTCGTGCTAGGAAACGTCAAAATTTTCCTGAAATTACTGGAGAGATGGCTGAAAATCAACCAAATCAAGGGGTTAATCAACATCAAAATCCAGCCCCAAACCTTACTGAATTAGATGAGAATAAAGTGGGGGATGTACCTCAACCTAGAACTTTACGTGACTATTTACAACCAACTAGGACGAGTACTCCCTCTTGCATAATTTTCCCTCACAATGTGGGAAACATTGATTTTAAACCGGGGTTGATCCAACTTCTTCCTAGATTCCATGGACTCGACTCTGCGAGCGTGTATCTACATATTAAGGAATTTGAAGAGGTTATTGCCACAATAAGCTATGACAATGTGACCAAGGATACAATAAAACTCAAATTATTCCCTTTTTCCTTGAAAGAGAAGGCCAAATCATGGCTACATTCCTTAAGGCCAAGGTCTATTGGGACATGGGCTGAGATGACTAGGGAGTTTCTTAAAAAATTCTTCCCTACTCATCGAACCAATGCACTAAGAAGAGCCATAATGAACTTCGCCCCAAAAGAAGAAGAAACCTTTTTCCAATGTTGGGAAAGGTATAATGAGCTATTAAACGCATGCCCACATCATGGCTATGAACGGTGGAGGTTGATTAGTTTCTTCTATGATTGATTAAACTCAACCATGCGCCAATTTGTGGAGATGATGTGCAATGGGGAGTTCATGAACAAGGAAACGGAGGAAGCTTGGGATTATTTTAACATGTTGGCTGAAAACACACAAGCATGGGATACATCTAAGCCAACAAGTTCAAAAAAACCCCAAGCCAAAGAAAAGGGAGAAATTTATGTTTCAGATGAGCAAGATGATCTAAGTTCTAGAGTGGCTAAACTCACACGAAAAGTCGAGGAGATGGAACTGAAGAAAGTGGACACAACCCAACAAAGGGGGGCTGTTGAAACTATTTGTGGTATTTGTGCTTCCAATGTGCATCAAACACCGGATTGTTGTTCACTCCCAAGTGTAGGGTTGCGAAGTAGTAATAATTCGGAAAGACCGAGTATCGTTCCCACAGAGATTTATGTATGGGTATCCTCAGAATTTGTCTAAAACAACTAGTAATTAAGATCTTATTAAGAACTAAAACTGAAAAATAGCGATTTGGGTTTAAACAATGAATGATTAAGGTAATTTCAATCTAAAAAGGCACTAGAGTGCCAAGGATCCACTTTTGATAAGTTTTAATGCATCAACACAACTAGGTCTCTCGTAACTCAATCGGAATCGAATTCATATCTTTATCCGATCGGAATATAGAGCGGTTAAATCAACAATTATCCAAAATAAGTGCTTATTCATTGATTTGATTCCCACAACCATGCTCAGGCCTTGGGCACACTCAATTGTGTAGGCCAAGCCTCTTTCCATTCTAGTTGAGATTCATAACCATAGCTTTCACCAAATCCTGTCACTAGCCCTGATTATAACTCATGATTAGAACTCTAATTAAATCAAAATCAATCAATAAACAACTATTTCAGATTATATAACAAAAGATAAGAACTTCAATTGAATGAGTTCCCACATGAAAATCAGGCCATTGCATACAAGGCAATCAAAGCGTCTACCATGCCCGGAGTCGATGGTAGATCAATGAACTACACAAGCATAACTAATGCTCAAAAGCTAAGATACTAAGTTAGGATCACTAAGAATCACATGAGCCCGGAGTCATCAATAGATCAAAGTAAAAACCAAAATAGTACTTGATTCAAACTCATATTGAACTAAAATTCATCAATTAAAACATGAAAGGAAACCTAGGTTGCATCAATCCATCAAAAACGAATCAAAAGCTTCACCTCTTAGCCCTAGCTAAGAGGTTTTAGTGCATCTCTAACATCCTTGAACTAGAAGCCTCTAAAAACGTAAAAAATAACTAAAACAGGAAGAAAACTAGAAATTCGAAGTAGAATCCGTCTCCCAAGCAATCCCCACGTCCTAGCATGCTTTGGTATGAAGAGAAAACGTCCTTTTATAGCTTGGAGGTGTCCTTTACGCAAGAAAGTTCCAGATTTCGCGTAAAGTTACGCACTTACGCAGAAGATTTCGGAATCCCAAAATAGAAACAGCCTGTTTATGCATGGCCGACCGGTCTGGACCGGTTGGATTGGCCTGGCCAACCGGTCACGACCGGTCTGGCTTCATTGAGAAACATTTCAGCAGCTATGGCCGACCGGTCGGTCTGGTCAGTCCTCTGTCCAGCAAGTCTTCTTGGTAGGTAATGAGGTCGCCGACCGGTCTTGACCGGTCTAGGCCCCTTTTCTCTTTCATTTCTTTTCTTTGTTTCTTCTTTTCTCTTCTCTCCTTGCTTTATCTTCCTTTGACCTTCCTTCAACCTTCATCCAATGGTCTTCAATGCTCGTAAAGAGCTCTATTTAGCCTTTAATTGGTGAAATCTCCATCCTGTTCCTACAAGTACAAATCGTGCATTAGAATAGTTTTTTAAGTCATGAAACCATGAATAATGAGTGATGAATTGGGGTTAAAATATGCACAATTAAGAACTCAACAATTGTCCAACAATCTATGCGTTTCGAGAACTTTTATTTGAACAATCGAATGCTTTGAATAGTTATCAACGACCTTTTAGTACTCCAAATTCAAACATGAACAATTCTAGTTGGAGAAACAACCCTAACTTCAATTGGGCGAATGGGAACATGGCTAATCAAAATAATCCTCAAAGCAGGCCCCCAATGCAAATTTCTATGGCCCCACCTCAAATGCCTGTTCGCTCGCCTCAAGTGTAAGGCTGCGATGTAGTAATAAAACTCGGTAAGACCGAGGTCGATCCACAGGAAATTAGAAACAACTTCCAGACTATTCCAGCAACTCAATTTTGCAAGAAAATCAGATTTAATTGGGTGATTAAACTAAAACAGTAACTTAATGGAAATTCAGTGATTTAAAGTACTAAGGCATTCAAGGATCCACTTGTAGCAATCCCATGTCAATTCAATCAGTCCAAGTAGAGAACACAACTAGATTTGAAGTCCTATCTCTCATCTAGTTGGAAAATAAAGCATTCACACACATTCAATCCAAATCAAGTTGAACTTCCAAGTTTTAGTCCCATTCAATCAATGTAGAATTCAAAACCATAGCCTTCGGAGTAACAGCCATGCCTATGGACTATGGCCTGCTCAAGGATTACTATAATTCGAATCTAGACAAGCATCATATGATAATCTCAGAGAATTGCAAGGAATTCATGTCTGGAGCACATGAACTCTCATAAAACATCTCAAACTACCGCTTTAAGAACTAGAATATGAAAAATCCAAACTTGAATTGAAAATTACTTGAATTAACTTGAATCAAACATGAAATTAGCTACAAGCTTCACCTCTCAGACTTAGCTGAGAGATTCTAGCCGAGCATTGTCATACTACAACTAGAACTCAAATAAGAAAGCATAAAAACTAGAAAAACCAAAAATTGGAGGGTTGCTGACGCTCCACAACGACTTCCGTCCGTTCCCACGACATTACTTGGCTTCTATGATGACCTTGGAAGAGAGTGGAGGTGGCCTTTTATAAGTTGGAGTAGAAGATTCCAGATTGCGCAAGAAATCACGCAATTGCGCAGAGAAAATCGGAGCTTCACGGACAAGCTCTGTTACGCTGACGACCGGTCGCACGACCGGTCTAAGCTCATGAACGACCGGTCGCATGACCGGTCTCAAAACCTCAAAATCAGTCCAGTGAGTTTCATGTTTCTGGACTACCCTCGACCTGTCTGGCGACCGGTCTAGCGACCAGTCTAAGAAGAAAAAAACTACAGCCCAAAAATTACGCTGTAGACCTGTCTTGCGACCTGTCTGGCGACCGGTCTACAGACAGGTCTAAGGCAAAATTTTCAGATTCTCTTCTTTTTCTCTTCTCTTTCTTTCTTGCTTCTTTCTTCCACTTTTTGGCACTTGTTCTATTGATCCTCAATGCATACAAAGTGACTCTTTTAACAATGAATTGATGACATGTCCCTCTCATTCCTACAATCACAAAAACATGTATTAGATTAGTCTTTAAACATGAAAACTATGCATATAATGTGATGTAATGGGTCGGCAAATGTATAAATTGGAGGCTCAACACACCCCCCCAACCAGCTTTTTGCTAGTCCCGAGCAAAACATGCGTGAATAAGTTCAAACCTTCAAAACTAACTCTCCTTCAGAAACCATGTTTCTATCCACTCCAAGACACACAAGTATAAAATTTGGAGAAATTAGGTGATAAAAGTTGAAACCTTAAACTCTCAAAATATAATAATTGTCTACATGAAATTCCCGCTGATTGATTGATAAATAGAAGAACTCGAACAACTTCAACCTAGTGTGCATAGTGAAAGTTCATCTCATGAGTTTCTGGGATTATCTTCTTCATAGATCAACTAAACTATAGATCTCAAGGTGTATAGAGCAACAACAAGCCTATGACAGGAATTTGCCTTACCGTCCTTCCGACGTCTTTCACACTACGTCCCATTTCCAGCTTTGGTTACGGGTAGACCATCCCCCGGTTGGTAATAGGTAACCCTTTTCGGAATTTTCCACCATTTTTCCATCATTCCCGATTTCATCCTTCCTTTTCCTTTTTCTTTTAAATTAGATAGGATTTTTAGAACTCCATATCTTTCGTTATTTTCCCATGGACAAGGATGGACAAAGTACCCCGGCTTGGTTTCTCAACACCTTAAATCAAAGTCTAGCTAATCCACATTTCACATAAACCTTTCAACTCATGAAAATCGTGTAATGTGAACTTGGTGTAAAGGTGTTCAAATTTTCTATCAATCACAACAATAGGGGAACTAACATATAAAACCATTATGTTGGGAGAAATTCAAGACTTAAAACCTCACACACTTCGTATCTCCTCTTCCTATACTCATATCATCTCGAATGCATGGAAATAAGATTTTCTAAAAGAGTTTTGTAATTTAGAAAATTCGAAAAAAATTTGCGCATATAAAGCTCGAAATGTTGCAAACTGCTAGATGAGGAATCTCTTCTCACCCCCCAACCAAATCTTGCATTGTCCTTAATGTAAAAAGATATGCAATGAGCATGAACATGAGAGCAATGGTAAAATATGCGAGAGTGAGAACAATATTACTTGAGAGAGCGATCATGGAAGTCTGTAACTCCAATAACTAAATCTTACTAAAACAGTAAAACTAGATAAACTAAACCTAATCTACGGAAAGCAATAAAAATAACTAACCTGTCCTTTTTTAAAAAGAGGATCTCCACCAGACTAAGAGATCGATTATCAGTATAACATCCAAAAGGACAAAGTTGAGCAGGATCATCAAGTGGTGTAACAAATTTTTCAGTAGAACTATCCACCATCCTGCTTTGGAAAGTGCATTAGTGACATCGATCATTCTGTCCCATTGAAAATCCTGCTGAAAAATTTCAGCGGGTTCTTCAACAAAATTGTCACATGTACTAGGAAAGGAGAATTTCATTGGTTGGAAATCATTGAATATGGATCTCCTTTCCTTCTTGTCTGGGCGGAAATTATTCAAGTACGGATCATCCCAGAAGTGTTCTTTGGTTTGAACAAAACAAAGAGATGCGGAGACTTGTATTTCTTTTTCACAAGTCGATATGATCTCCACAAAATCAGATTTCACCGGTGCTTCCACAATTGATTTTTCAGTTTAGCACTTTGTGGAAGGAAGCTTTTTGGGCACCGGAGGGGTCTCATTCAAAGCATGCACGATATCCTGAATCATGGGATCATCCCAATCTTCAAAATACGCTAAACACTCCTCTAGAGTGTAGGAGACTTCATCGGAGGTAGTTTTCAGATTTGGACCCTTTATGTTTTCCTCCTCAGAATTTTGTGTAGGTTGGAGTGGGTCCTCAACCTCTACACTTTCAGAAATTGGCCTCTCTGTAGGCAAGTCAAGCACCAATTCTTCCAAATCCTGCACAACAAATTTGTGTAAATCAGAAATTGGTGACTTGTCAAATGAATTTTTAGAAATTGACACTTCCAAGGTCTTAATAAAATGAAATTTAGATTCATCCTTAGAATGTGTCAAACATGTCCCCAAACTTTCAGGTAGATTATGTTGGAAAAACCCCCCATCATCCATGGATTCTATCATGTTTACCTCATGGGGACCATCATTGTCGTCCCAATCCTCAAAGGGATCAAAGCTAACAACATCTAGAGGATCAAAATTCTGCCTTAAAGCGAACTCCTCTTCCACGATTGAATCAATCATATCAACCTCGTGGACATCATCATCATCCCTATGCCTCTTGCCCAAGTGAAACACATTCACCTCTAATGTCATATTTCCAAAGGATAGTTGCATCACCCCATTCCAGCAATTGATGATTGCGTTTGATGTGGCAAGGAATGGGCGGCCTAATATCACCGGTATTTGAGTGCTAGTATCCAAAACCGGTTGTGTATCCAAGACGATAAAATCTACCGAGTAGTAGAATTTGTCAACTTGGACTAAAACATCCTCAACTATCCCCCTCGGTACACGGATAGATCTATCAGCGAGTTGCAACGTGGTTTTGGTGGGTTTTAATTCACCAAGACCCAATTGCTCATATACCGAGTATGGGATCAAGTTCACACTCGCCCCCAAATCTAGCAAGGCACGCTCAATCCGGTTGTCTCCAATGATACATGGGACGGTGGGACTACCGGGATCTTTGAATTTTGGGGGGGTCTTTTGAGTGAGAATGGCACTCACTTGCTCAGTTAAGAAGGCCTTTTGCTGCATATTATATTTGCATTTTGTTGTGCATAGGTCCTTTAGAAACTTGGCATAAGAAGGGATTTGTTTGATGGCATCAAGCAAAGGGATATTAATCTTGACTTGTCTGAAAATCTCTAGAATATCATGAGAGTTTGGAAGAGATTTTGGGGCAACCAATCTTGAAGGGAATGGTGCTACGGGCTTATAAATGCGTTCCGGTTCTTGTGGGGCCAAGTTAGATCCATCCTCATCCTCAGAATTTACCGGATCATTAGGCTCATCGGCCTTCACCGGAATAGATTTATCAATTTGTTTACCACTTCTAAGAGTGGTGATGGATTTGGCTTGCTCCATGTTTTGGTTGGAAGGATTAGGGATGCTCACTTCAAGTCTTTGCTTTGGATTGGGCTGAGGTTGGGCCGAAAAGGTCCCTTCCCTAGCATTCAGGCGTCCCTTAATCTCATCAACCGAGACTTTAAGCTCTTGGAACATTTGCTGATTTGTTTGATTGATTTGTGTTTGCCCTTGTATAAATGCTTTCAAGGTATCCTCCATTGAGAACTGAGGTGGGGCCATATTTTGCATGGGTGGCCCTCTTTAAGAGTTGGGAGGGTTGCCTGTAGGAGCATTCTTCCAACTAAAATTTGGGTGGTTCTTCCAACTCTCATTGTACGTATTACCTACCGGTCTATTGAAAGGCCGTTGATACCGATATGTGGCGTTTGCATGTTCATGTAATACCTCTTGAAATGCAGGAATTGTGGGACAATCTTGCGTAGCGTGTAAATTAGTGAGGCAAATACCACATATAGTTTCAACAGCTTCATTAGACTTTGGAACTCCACTTTTACTAAGTTCCATGGCCTCAACCTTCCTTGTGAGGTTGGCTATCCTTGCGTTCACATCGTCTTCCTCCTTAAGGACATAGATCCCTCCTTTCTCTTGAGTGGGCTTGGGGTTATTGGGTTTATCTGAGGTGTCCCAAGATTGGGCATTTTCAGCCAACATGTCCAAATAACTCCAAGCCTCATCTGGATTTTTGCTCATAAACTCGCCATTGCACATCATCTCTACAAATTGGCGCATATTGGAACTTAATCCATCATTGAAAAAATTTATAATTCGCTAACTCTCATAGACATGATGTGGACAAGCAAGTAGGAGGTCCTTAAATCTCTCCCAACATTGAAAAAAAGATTCACCCTCTTTAGCCGAGAAATTCATTATGGCTCTTCGAAGGGTGTTCGTTTTATGAGCTGGGAATAACTTTTTCAAGAATTCCCGGTTCATCTCAACCCATGACCCAATCGAATGTGGTCTAAGAGAGTGAAGCCAATCTTTGGCTCTTTCTTTCAATGAAAAGGGAAAAAGTTTAAGTCTGATGGTATCTTCGGAAATATTGGTGTAATGCAAGGTGGCCACCACTTCTTCGAATTCTTTCAAGTGTAAGTATGGGCGATCAGAGTCTAGCCCATGGAACTTTGGTAAGAGTTGAATTACACTCGGTTTTATGTCAAAGTTTCCACCGTTTGCTGGTAGAACCACGCAAGAGGGTGTAATTGCACTGGCGGGTTGTAGGTAGTCCCGTAATGATCTCATTGGAGGAACATTATGTACCTCATTCTCTCCTACTCCTTCCTGATTTGCGTTTGTAGTTGGAGGAGGGGGGGGGGGGGGGGGGAGAGGATTCCTTAAAGGTGTTTGTTCTATACTCCCCAAACTTTCACAATGCTCTTGGTAATTTTGGACTCATCTATGGACTGACAACGGTTCAACTAGACCACCTTCAAATTGGGGACGATTTGAGTGGTTACGTTCCCAACGGGACATAAACCACTCAACCAAAAACTGACTAAAACTAAATCCTAAAAATCTGAAATCTGAATTTAATCTAAAAAAATCTGCAAAAAGCTAAGTTAGAAAGGTATCACCTGATGCGCTTGAACTAGAGAAGAATTCCTACAAAATAGAACAATTTGTTAGTTCTAAGAAAATAAGAAAACCTATCTACTTCTACTTCTATAGCCACTAAAACAATTTGAAAACCGTTATCTAAGCTCCCCGGCAACGGCGCCAAACAATTGTTCGCTCGCCTCAAGTGTAAGGCTGCGATGTAGTAATAAAACTCGGTAAGACCGAGGTCGATCCACAGGGAATTAGAAACAACTTCCAAACTATTCCAGCAACTCAATTTTGTAAGAAAATCATATTTAATTGGGTGATTAAACTAAAACAGTAACTTAATGGAAATTCAGTGATTTAAAGTACTAACGCATTCAAGGATCCACTTGTAACAATCCCATGTCAATTCAATCAGTCCAAGTAGAGAACACAACTAGATTTGAAGTCCTATCTCTCATCTAGTTGGAAAATAAAGCATTCACACACATTCAATCCAAATCAAGTTGAACTTCCAAGTTCTAGTCCCATTCAATCAATGTAGAATTCAAAACCATAGCCTTCGGAGTAACAGCCATGCCTATGGACTATGGCCTGCTCAAGGATTACTATAATTCGAATCTAGACAAGCATCATATGATAATCTCAGATAATTGCAAGGAATTCATGTCCGGAGCACATGAACTCTCATAAAACATCTCAAACTACCACTTTAAGAACTAGAATATGAAAAATCCAAACTTGAATTGAAAATTACTTGAATTAACTTGAATCAAACATGAAATTAGCTATAAGCTTCACCTCTCAGCCTTAGCTGAGAGATTCTAGCCGAGCATTGTCATACTACAACTAGAACTCAAATAAGAAAGCATAAAAACTAGAAAAACCGGAAATTGGAGGGTTGCTGACGCTCCACGACGACTTTCGTCCGTTCCCACGACCTTCCTTGGCTTCTATGATGACCTTGGAAGAGAGTGGAGGTGGCCTTTTATAAGTTGGAGTAGAAGATTCCAGATTGCGCAAGAAATCACGCAATTGCGCAGAGAAAATCGGAGCTTCACGGACAAGCTCTGTTACACTGACGACCGGTCGCACGACCGGTCTAAGCTCATGACGACTGGTCGCACGACCGGTCTCAAAACCTCAAAATCAGTCCAGTGAGTTTCGTTTTTCTGGACTGCCCTCAACCTGTCTGGCAACTGGTATAGCGACCGGTCTAAGAAGAAAAAACTACAGCCCAAAAATTACGCTGTAGACCTGTCTTGCGACCTGTCTGGCGACCGGTCTACAGACAGGTCTAAGGCAAAAATTTCAGATTCTCTTCTTTTTCTCTTCTCTTTCTTTCTTGCTTCTTTCTTCCACTTTTTGGCACTTGTTCTATTGATCCTCAATGCATACAAAGTGACTGTTTTAACCATGAATTGATGACATCTCCCTCTCATTCCTACAATCACAAAAACATGTATTAGATTAGTCTTTAAACATGAAAACCATGCATAGAATGTGATGTAATGGGTCGGCAAATGTATAAATTGGAGGCTCAACAATGCCTATAGAGGATACTTTGAAAGCATTCATGGAAGGTCAAGCTCGAATAAATCAATCCAACCATACGATAATGCTTGAGCTTAAAAATTCGGTGGAGGAAATCAAGGCTCGCTTAAACGCAAAGGAAGGGATTCTTCCAGCCCAGCCCATACCAAATCCAAAACCACAATGTGAAATAAATGTGCCTAGTTCCTCTAACCAACACATGGAACATGCTAAAGCCATCACCACTCTTAGAAGTGGTAAAATTATTGAAAAATCTGATCCGGTGAAGGTTTCAACGCTTAATGATCTGGTATCTTCCAAAGAGGATGATGGACCTAGCACCGCCATGAATGAAAAAGAGCCATTGAAAGAATATAGGCCCGTTGCTCCATTCCCCCAACGGTTGATTGCAGCCAAACCTCAAGATAAATATCAGGAATTTTTGGAGGTTTTCAAGCAAGTCAAAATCAACATCCCATTGTTGGATGCCATTAAACAAATACCGTCATATGCAAAAATTTTAAAAGACCTTTGCACGGTTAAAAGAAAAATACATGTGCAAAATAAGGCATTTTTTACAGAGAATGTGAGTGCCATTATCAACCATGGGATGCCCAAGAAATACAAAGATCCCGGTTGTCCGACAATATCATGCGTAATTGGAGATCACCAGGTGAAACATGCTTTACTCGACTTGGGGGCAAGTGTGAATCTCATTCCATACTCGGTCTACGAGCAACTTGGGTTAGGTGAATTGAAACCCACCAAAACCACATTACAACTTGCTGACCGATCGATTCATATTCCGAGAGGGGTGATTGAGGACGTCCTTGTCCAAGTTGACAAAGTTTACTACCCGGTGGACTTTATTGTCTTGGACACGCAACCCATGGTTAATATTGGCCCCCAAATTCCTGTCATACTTGGCCGCCCATTCCTAGCCACATCAAACGCTATCATCAATTTTAAGAGTGGGTTCATCCAAATGTCTTTTGGCAATATGACGATTGAGTTGAATTCTTTCAATATTGACAACCAACATGAGGATGAAGATGAAGAGGTCCACGAAATAAACATGATCAATTCCATCGTGGAAGATGAGTCCCTCTCACCTTTTTACACCGGTCACTTAGACGAAGACGTGACTTACTCTCATGATAAGAACGATGATATGATAAGGGATATGGTCACACTTTTGGAGTCGGTATCGGCCTATGACGTTAGTCGAGGGAAGGATGTGGAAACAATACTTTGTTGTGCTGAAAAATCAATTCATATTTCCACACCTTTGTGGATCATCCATACTGAACTCCACCAACCTTGGGATGATCCATATTTGCAATACCAATGCCCAAAAAAATCTGAATGGAGACATATTTTTTCTGACAAATATGATGTTGTCTCCCCTTATACATGTGTTGCACACACTAAGGAACTTGCTGATATTCACTTTTGGGATTTTCAGTGGTTTATCTACACACATGTATATTGTAAAGCAGGATATTGGATGACGTTACTGCGAAACCTTTTGATCCATCTAATGATTCTGCTTGACTTTATGCTTTTGGATGAGTTGTTGGGACTAACCTCCTAGTCTGACGGAGGATGATTTTCTAGAACACTTTCCCATTAGGATTTGCTTTGATCAGTTGATTTAGTTGTGAAGTAACCCATCTCCAAAAGCTAATCTTGCCATGAATTATATGCTTCAGGTGATATCTCTCTTTCTCGCTCTCTTTTTGTTTTGGCATTGCTCTCATGTGTTGCATTCATTGTATACATTCTTACATTGGGGACAATGTAAAGTTTTGGTTGGGGGGTGAGAGAGAGTCCTTAGATGAATCTACTAGCTTTTGTGACATTTCGAGCAATAATAGAAATTTTTCGATTTTTCTAAATTTTAAAACTCTTTTGGAAAACTTTGATTCTATGCATTCGAGATAGCATGAGTATAAGAAGAGGAGATACGAAGTGAGGGATGTTGCAATCTTTGAACTTCTCTTAATATAATGGTTTTATATGTGAATTCACCTATTTTTATGATTGATAGAAAATTTGAACACCTTTTGCACCTAGTTCACATTACACGATTTTCATGAATTGAAAGGATTATGTGATTTATGGATTAACTAGACCTTGATTTAAGGTATTGAGAAACCAAGCCGGGCTACTTTGTCTATCCTTGTCCATGGGAAAATAACGAAAGATATGGATTTCTAAAAATCATATCTAATGTAAAAGAAAAAGGAAAAGGAAGGATGAAATTGGGAATAATGGAAAAATGGAGGAAATTCCGATTAGGGCTACCTACTACCAACCGGGGGATGGTTTACCCGTAACCAAAGCCGGAAATGGGACGTAGTGTGAAAGTCGTCGGAAGGATGGTAAGGCAAATTCCTGTCATAGGCTTGTTGTTGCTCTATACACCTTGAGATCTATAGTTTAGTTGATCTATGAAGAAGATAATCCCGAAAACTCATGAGATGAACCTTCACTATGCACACTAGGTTAAATTTGTTCAAGTTCTTCTATTTATCAATCAATCAGCGGGAATTTCATATAAACACTTATTATGTTCTGAGAGTTTAAGGTTTCAACCTTTATCACCGAATTTCTCTAATTTTTACGCTTGTGTGTCATGGAATGCATAGAAGAATAGTTTCTAGAAGAGAGTTGGGTTTTGGAGAATAAAACTTGTTTCACGCATGGTTTGCTCGGGACTAGCAAAATGCTGGTTGGGGGGTGTGTTGAGCTCTTACTTGTGCATATTTTAACCCCAATTCATCACTCATTATGCACGGTTTACACGTTTAAAGGACTACTCTAATACATGATTTGTGATTGTAGGAGCAAGATGGAGATTTCACCAATTGAAGGATAAATAGAGCTCTTTATGAGCATTGAAGACCATTGGATGAAGGTTGAAGGAGGATCAAAGAAAGACAAAGCAAGGAGAGAAGAGAAAAGAAGAAACAAAGGAAGAAATGTAGAGAGAAAGGGCCTAGACCGGTCGTGTGACCGGTTGGCCAAGGAAGCTCGACCGGTCAAGACCGGTAGGCCAACCCCTATGCTTGCTGGACTGATCAGGAAGGTAGTCTGACCGGTCGTGACCGGTCGGCCAACCCAGTCCGACCGGTCCAGACCGGTCGGCCAGAGGATTTTTTCCACTCCAAAGCTGCTGGACTGTTTCACAGTGAGGCATGACCGGTCGTGACCGGTCGGCCAGGCCAGTCCGACCGGTCGGCCATGCAAAATGGGCAACTTTCTATTCTGGGCGCCGAATTTCTCTGCGCAAGTGCGTAAGTTTACACGCAATCTGGAAGTTTCTTGCATAATGGACACCTCCAAGCTATAAAAGGATTTCTTCCCTTCATACCAAAGCATGCTAGGACGTGGGGATTGCTTAGGAGACGGATTCTACTTTGAGTTTCTAGTTTTCTTCTTGTTTTAGTTATTTTTTATGTTTTTTAGGCTTTTTAGTTCAATGATGTTAGAGATGAACTAAAACCTCTTAGCTAGGGCTAAGAGGTGAAGCTTTTGATTTGCTTTTGATGGATTAATGCAACCTAGGTTTCCTTTTTATGATTTAATTGATGAATTTTAGTTAATGTGAGTTTGAATCAAGTTTTAGTTGGGTTTTTACTTTGATCTCTTGATGACTCCGGGCTCATGTGATTCTTAGTGATCCTAACTTAGTAATTTACCTTCTGAGCATTGTTTATGCTTGTGTATTTCATTGATCTATCATCGACTCCGGGCATGGTGGATTCTTTGATTGCCTTGTATGCAATGGCCTGATTTCCATGTGGAAACTCATTCAACTAAAGTTCTTATCTTTTTGTTATAATCTGAAATAGTTGTTTGTTGATTGATTTTGATTTAATTAGAGTTCTAGTCATTAGTTGTAATCAAGTCTAGTGACAGGATTTGATAAAAGCTATGGTTGTGAATCTCAACGAGATTGGAAAGAGGCTTGGCCTACACAATTGAGTGTGCCCAAGGCCTGAGTATTATTGTGGGAATCAAATCTATGAATAAGCATTGTTTTGGATAATTGCTTATCGAACCGCTTTATATTCCGATCGGATAGAGATATGAATTCGATTCTGATTGAGTTATGAGAGACCTAGTTGTGTTGATGCATTGAAACTTGTCAAAAGTGGATCCTTGGCGCTCTAGTGCCTTTTTAGATTGATATTACCGTTCATAAATTATTGTTTAAACACAAATCACTATTTTCCAACTTTAGTTCTTAATAGGATCTTAATTACTAATTGTTTTAGACAAATTCTGAGAATACCCATTCATAAATCTCTATGGGAACGATACTCGGTCTTTCCGAATTATTACTACTTCGCAACCCTACACTTGGGGAGTGAACAAAACCATGTTTTTATATACTCAATGATATGCAAGTGTAAAGAATTTTGAAATTCCCAGTGATACAAGTTGAAACCTTGAATTTTCCAAAATATGCCAAGTACTCATATGAAATTCCCGCTGATTGATTGATAAATAGAAGAATCCAAACAATTTAACCCAGTGTGCTCAGTGAATGCTCATCTTATAGATTTTCAGGGTTACCTTCTTTATGAATTAACTAAGGTATGGATTCAACGGTGTATAGATCAACAACAAGCTTATGACAGGAATTTGCCTTACCATCCTTCCGACAGCTTTCACACTACGTCCCATTTCTAGCTTTGGTTACGGGTAGACCATCCCTCGGTTGGTAATATGTAGCCCGTTTCGAAATTTTCCACCATATTCTCCATAATTCCCATATTTTCATCCTTCATTTCCGTTTTCTTTTTCATTAGATAGGATTTTTAAAAATCCATATCTTTCGTTATTTTCCCATGGACAAGGATTGACAAAGTACCCCGGCTTGGTTTTTCAACACCTCAAATTCAAACTTAACCAATTCACAATTCTACATAATCCTTTCAAAGCGTGAGAATCGTGTAATGTGAACTAGGTGTAAAAGTGTTTAGAAATTCTATCCATCATAAAAATAGGGGGATTCGCATATAAAACTAGTATCTTAGAGATTGTTCAAGATATTCAACTTTACTCACTTTGCCTCTCCTTTTTCTTATACTCACACCATCCCAAATGCATAGAAACAAAGTTTTCCAATGGAGTTTTGAATTTGTAGAAAAATTGAAAAAGTTCTACATAATTGCTCGAGATGTTACAAAACAGTAGATTCATCCTAGTGATCCCATACCCCCAACCAAATCTTGCATTGTCCTCAATGTAAAAGATATGCAATGAGCAAAACATGAGAGCAAAAATAAAATAAAGGAGACGAGGGATGAGAGTACCTGAGAGAACAAAAACTGGAATTCTACCTCCTTCAATCAAACCTATGAAAAAGTAAACCAAAAGTAACAAAATCCTAATCCTAACTACTCTATACCTCCATCAGACTAGGAAATCAACCATCCTGATACACAGGATCAGTCAGAGGTATGGACATACCTTCTGGAGGAAAATTCTGAAAGAACGCTTTTAATCGCTGACCATTTGCTTTAAAGATATTATCGTTCCTTGGATTCAACAACTCGGCGGTCCCATATAGATAAATAGTTTTTACAATGTAGGGACCAGTCCATCGAGATCTCAATTTTCCCAAAAATAAATGTAGTCGAGAATTATACATAAGGACCTTTTGATTAATCGTGAAGGTTTTACGAAGAATGTTCTTATCGTGGAACACTTTCGTCTTGTCCTTGTAAATTCTCGCATTTTCATATGGCTCGTTCCGGAGTTCTGCAAGTTCATTCAATTGAAGTTGGCACAACGAGCTTGCTTTGTCATAATCAAAATTCATCTTCTTTATCACCCAATATGCCCTATATTCCAACTCCACGGGCAAGTGACAAGCTTTCTCATAGACAAGTCTATAGGGAGACATTCCAATGGGGGTCTTGAAAGCAATACGGTAAGCCCAGAGTGCATCGGTTAGTCGAAGTGACCAATCCTTACAATCGGGGTTCACTGTTTTCTCCAAAATATGTTTAATCTCCCTGCTGGATATCTTAGCTTGTCCACTTGTTTGTGGGTGATAGGGAGTACTCACTTTGTGATTTATGTCATATTTTTTCATTAAAGCTTCAAACGGGCGGTTACAAAAATGAGATCCTCCATCACTTATAATGACTCGAGGTGTTCCAAATTAGGAAAGGATATCTTCTTTTAAAAAACAAATGACTGTTTTATGGTCATCGTTCCGGCATGGAATCGCCTCGACCCATTTTGAAACATAATCGACGACTAGCAATATATATAAATTTTTGAAAGAAGATGGGAATGGACCCATGAAATCGATGCCCCAACAATAAAAAATTTCGATTGGTAGGATGGGATTGAGTGGCATCATATTTCTACAGGATATTTCTCCCAATTTCTGAAAGGGCTCACACGTTTTAGAAAACTCATGGGTATCTTTGAACATAGTGGGCCAATAAAACCCACATTGCAGAATCTTGGCTGTGGTCTTCTTAGCCGAAAAGTGGCCACCACACGCCTGAGAATGACAAAAGGAGATGATACTGTGTTATTCATCATCCGGCACATATCTCCTTATGATTTGATCGGGACAATACTTGAATAAGTATGGGTCATCCCATAGGAATTTTCTCACCTCGTTGAAGAACTTATCATTATCTTACTTTTTCCACTATGTCGGAATTGTACCTGTAGCAAGATAGTTAGCAATGTCCGCATACCATGGCAATTGGGAGACTTTAAAAAGTTGTTCATCAGGGAACATGTCATTGATCACGGTCGTCGTAAGGGAATTGGTGAGGACAAGTCTAGAGAGATGGTTAGCCATGATGCTTTCTTCTCCTTTCTTATCACGTATTTCTATGTCAAATTCTTGGAGTAGGAGGATCCATCTTAACAAGTGTGGCTTAGCATCCTTCTTTGAGAGAAGGTACTTAAGCGTAGCATGGTTAGTAAATATGATAATCTTGGCAAGTAAGACCTAAACTTGTCTAAAGCAAAAACTACGACTAAAAGTTCTTTTTCTGTAGTAGTGTAGTTTTCTTAAGCCGAGTTTAAAGTTTTACTTGCATAGTAGATGATGCACGGCTTTTTCTCTTTTCTCTGGCCTAACACAGCCCCAATAGCATAGTCACTCGCATCGCACATAATTTCAAAAGGAAGGTTCCAATCAGGTGGTTGCATTATGGGGGTACATGTCAACATACTTTTAGTTTGTTAAAAGCATTTTGACAATCTTCAGTCCACTCGAATGAGTTTTCCTTTTGAAGTAGGTTATGTCACGCCCCAAATTCGGTTCTCGACGTCCATTCGCTGTAACCCGAATTCAGAGGTGGCAGCCTCCGTAGTACCCCGATCTCGGATCCTAACCCCACACGCCAGGTTCCGATCCTGGGATACCACAAGGAGGATTTTAGGGTCTGAATTTTTTTTTTAAACATGAGCATCACCATATGAGTACCATCAAAGACAAACACAATATTTCCACTAAATCATTTCGTTTATATACAGTACTGAAAAGTAAATACACAATGCGTAAATATAAAAACTGTGCACAATCCGGCACCTCCTGCTACTGCACTCCAACTCCAACTCAACGCTGCTGATACACTCTGGTATAACCTGCAGCGTAACAAACGCGCATAAGCTTCAAATGAAGCTTTGTGAGTGCGTGTGTGCGTGCGCAATGCGTATGACAAGCATGATAAATATCAGAGTAAGCAGTAAAGCATGATGAGAACTTTAAACCAAGAATTCGCCTAATTAGGCTACTCGATCATGTGATACGAATAATCAGTCTACCACGGCTATACAAGCATGCAATACATATAACTAGCCTACCATGGCTATGCAAGCATGCAATACAGGTAACCAGCCTACCAAGGCTATATACTCATACTATGCAATGGCCTACAGGGCCTAATGTCACATACAATGATCCAATGCATGTATGCAAATCACCACCCCTCAATACAGTGGTCCAGATACGAACAGTCATAACACAATCACGTAAGCAATGCAGGACTCGGAACTGGTAGCTCGCCCAGTGTGGTAGCTCGCCCAGGCTTACAGCCCCGCCCACATCACACCCGCCCACGTCAGGACCGTCCAACACCATACAGTGATACCAATACCATCTCTGAAGCGGAACATCACCGGGGTCTCACAGACCTCACTACTCACTAGTAGAATGCCAAAGCCTATCTGGTGCAATAGCGGACCTACTCACAGCTGGTCAAACTCAACCCACTTTGCCAACACTCTTCCGGCAGGTTAGGTCAGACCTCCTTCCAAACTGACCACGTGCAGTGGAAACACTGCCGTTTGGTATTCGGCATACTGGTGTATGATTCAACCACCCGGTCCTTGAATGGAGCACCCACCTTGGTACCAACGGGATCAGGGACTTTCACCCAGGGACATCTTTAGCATCTAGTTTAAAGATCACATATTTCCGGTGTTCTGTAAACCACGATGGAGCTGTGGTTGCAACGTAGTAACCATGCTATATGCGGCACAAGCAGACGGTGCGAAATGCAACCATGCATACAAACGTGGGACGACATGCCCGTGCAAGTCTCCAAAGAGCACCATAAAACTATAAGGTCTCAAACACAATGTCACCATCAGCTGGTAATGAACTGCACGACAATCACGACTGATATGGCCGGTTGATACAAGACAATCAGATGAGCCAAGCATTCATGATGCATGAGTCAAGTATACAGTATGAGTGCCAACAAGTAGTCCATCTACCACGATGGCTATAAATCAATCTAGTCCAACTTATTTGAGATATGACTAAGATGAGGGGACATATATGAATGATCGAGTCATAGTGCGGGATGTCGCTAGCCAGGGAATCTCGCACCAAGGGCTACAAGGTATGCTAAGTTATGCCTACCATACAGTGTAAGTCAGGATGATAGATTCCTGTCCTCGAATAGTCCCATACCTCTTGGAGAGGTTTGCGATAGAGAGCACGTGAATTACATTTGCGCGACTACATCTCGAATGCTTTATGAATGCGTTTATGCCCTAGTGGTCCCCAACTAACAATGGTGATTCGAGATGCATACTCATTACACATGCATGGTGGTCGTCGAAGCATATAGTATAAAGATCACATATGAGTATTCCAACAACACTACGTGTGGCAACAGACATACTAAAGATAGCATAAAAAGATAATGCACTTATAATACAAGCAAACATAAAGAGATAAGACTCTAAATGGATGGTATACAACAATACAGACGGTCCAACAACTGAACGGTGTGGATTAACCTTCAATATTCAGATAACCCAAATGGAAAGAAAATGATTGAAAACACTACCGACACATCAAAGGTAGAACCTACTTGAGCGGCAAGAGTGGAATACTCAAAATCATGCCGAGACCCATAATCCTGTAGTATAGTTGAGATAAACACAATAATGGTCCGTAAAAGGAATGCCATAGAACGGGTTGCAAGATAGACAGGTCATGACAAAGAATCATACATGGTAGGGTAATCTGAGATAGATGGTCAATACAATGAGGTCCAAAAAGGGACAACAGGTCTAACCTCATACTACAAGATAGGCTCCATATAATGGATGGCCTAGATGACATACGAACGTCGAGGATGAGCCCCATACTCGTCCTATAGGTAAACGGACGGTGTGGATGAGATATACACAATATGGTAGTCTTTAATAGTTGGGTACAAGGGTAGGAGGGGTGAGTCATATGAGTATACAAGCTGAGTTACCAAGATCAATCAATATGGTGAGTCAACAAGGTGAGTCAATAAGGTAGGTTGACAGGGCGGGTCAACATGGTGAGTTAACAAGGTGAATTGACAAGACGGTTCAACAGGGTGAGTTTAAGAAGGTAGCCCTGTGACTTGGATCAAGCAAACTCTAAGGATGACCTTTCAATAAGGGTTTACACAACTAATCATCAAGGTGGATCCACGGGATGGACAACACGGTCATTCGAACACGTACACAGAGGTGGTCCTAAGGCCGTCCTGTACATAACATGCTAGGGTCCATTCATTTGGATGGTTTGGATCAAGCACAAAAATTAAGGCGGTCCTTATGGATGGCCGACATACATATCGCACCATGGTGGCCAATGGCTGACATGGATAGAACACATGCATAACAAGGTGGACCAAAGGAGTGGGGGAGCCACATACATCAATGGGCCCCAACAGTTTAGGATCAACCCGATATATGTGCTTTCCCACTAATCAAGTGAGATGGCAACCAAACACCATGGTGGGGCCCGCACACCACATGTGTGGAACCCTACCCATGGTTGGGTAATTTAAGAACAAGGAGAATGGCAAATCAACATAACAGATGGGTCCTGTAAAGTTTCCAATGGTAGGCATTCAATCACCCTTATTTTCTACGTGTGGCCCACCCAAAACTGGGCCCACACCCCTGCCAAGAAGAAAGACAAGGTATACCCAACATTCGTCAAGGTGGGACCCAAAGTTGGGCCCCATCACCTTTGGTTGGATGGAAAAATAAACATTACAATGGCCCCAAGGAAGGTTTCAAAGGTGGGCATCAATGGCCACGGTTTCTTACAATGTGGTCCACTTGAGGTTTGTATTTACCTCATCTTTTCTTTGAGGGCCCATGGACTAAAATAATATGGAAAAACAGATGGGCGGCATACATAAAACAGATACATCGTGGTGGGACCCACAGAGCGTAGCACCCAAATGGGCCCCAAGAGTTTTGAATCAAACTAATATTTTTATTTTCCCATTCATCCATATAAATGTGATCTTATGAATAGGTTGAATGACAAATAAACATCACTGTAGGGCTGGGAAGATTTCAACGGTGGAGATCATTATTCCCACTGTTTCCGTGGCATGGTCCACTTGACATTTGGGTATGCTTAAATTTTGGGCTCAGCCACTAAATGAGCCGGAAAAACATCTGGACGGAATTGATAAGGCACATACATTCTAGGTGGGCCCAACGAGTGGGGCCCATAGAGTGGCGCCCACAAGGCTGCTGGGCAGCAGCATCCCCTGGACGCTGTCTGTCCAGCGACCCCCTTGTTTTATCTTTTTTTTTCTTATTATTATTTTTATTCTTATAAGAACTCATCAAGTGGGGCCCATAGAAGTTTCGGATCAAGCCGATATCTTTTGTTTTTCCTTCTTCCATGTATGTGTGAACTTATGAACAGGTTGGATCTCAAATAAACATCACGGTGGGCCATAAGAAGGTTTCAACGGTAGGGCCACTGTCCCTATTGTTTTCTGTGGTGGGGCCCCCTCGAGACTTGGATCTGACTCATTCTTGGGGTCATGCCCTAAAATGATCTCCCCAACTGGATGGACAGTGTGGATACAGCACATGCATCATGGTGGGACCCACGAGTGGGCCACCAGCTGGCAGTACGCCCAGCGTCAGAGGCTCTGCCTCCTTTCTTTCCTTTTTCTTCTTCTTTTCTTATTTTTTCTCTTCTGGTACTTATATCAAGTGGGGCCCACATGGGTCTGATCCACTCCGTTCATCAGGTTACCCTTCTCATGGGGGACCCAACAAGCCCAATATTGGGTATGCAAATCGGTCTAGAAACATTAAGGTGGGCTAAATGATTTCTGACAGTAGAAATCATTATTTCTACTGTTTTACGCGGTGCGGTCCACTTAAAATTTGGATCGGCTTCATCTTTTGGCCCTGGCCCTAAAATGATCTGGGAAAACTGATGGACGGCGTGGATGGAACACAAACATCAAGGTGGGTCCCATGAGTGGGGACCCCACTAACCCCTCCAGCATACGCTGGACGTTTCCAGCGTCTCTGACGCTGGGATGTCTATCGTCCATGTCTTTTTCTCTCTTTTTTTTTTCTTTTTCTTTTTCTTTGTTCATATCAAGTGGGGCCCACTTAGTGAGGATCCAATCCGTACATCAGGTTATTCAGCTCCTGGGGAACCCAAAGAACCCTATATTGGGTGTGCTACGGGGCCTACAAACATTAAGGTGGCCCAAAGAAGTTCAGCAGTCCACATCATTATCTCCACTGTTTTCCTATGGTGTGGTCCACCTGCGATCTGGATCTGCTTCATTTTTGGTGTCCAGACATAAAATGGGCTGGAGAAACAGACGGACGACGTGGATCAACTACATGCATCAAAGGGGGTCCCACGAGTGGGCCCCATCGTCAACGCCCAAAAGGGGCTTCGCCACAGCGCTGCTGGGCAGCAGCGTCCTCTGGACGCTGGCTGTCCAGCGGCCATCTCTTCATTCTGTTTTTTTTTTTATAATTATTATTATTATTATTATTATTATTATTATTATTATTACAGGTATGTGGGGCCCATTCATGAACGATCCAGCCCATCCATCTCATTGCCCATCACAAGGTGGGCCCAAGGAAATCAAATGAAAGGTAAACGAGAAAAAAGGGGGAAGTTTGCACTCACAATGATGGTTGGATGGTTGGATTGCCGATCGGACGGTCCGGATGATGATCGGGGTCCTTCAAGCTTGATCTCCTCCTATAATCTCTCTAACTCTCTCTTTCTCTCTCTCTCAAATCTCTTTCTCTCTCCTAGCAAAATTAGAAAATGAGAAGGCCACCCCCCCTACATATGGCTCTTGTATGGGAAGAGGGGGGTGCATGATGTAATGATGATGATGATGGGAGAGGACATGGGAGGAATGGGTTGGAGTTGACTTTGGTGAGAGAGGTATGGGTTGGAGTTGGTGTGTGTAGGCTAGGGTAATGATAGGGATATGGTGAGGGTGATGGTGATTGATTTGACATGTTGTTGGGATTTGTGCAAGTGGGACCCACGCCACACGCCCATTGCGCGGCCCACCTCGAGCTGCGCAAAAGTACGCATCTTACACACCGGGTATCGCAATGGGGCATGCCGCGCGGCGTTGGAATCGTGGCGCCCGCGCGGACACAAGGGTACAAGTCTTAGGTCGATGCAGTACTAAAATAGGGCGCGATCAAGGCTCGCTAATCTGGTCCATCCAGGACATACCGGTACCGAAAACTAAACGTACGGAGGGCAATTCAGGGTACGGGTCTTACAGGTTACATAAAGGATGAGAGCGTGAACTAAAGTCCTTTATGAACCGTCTATAAAATTTGGCATGTCCCAAAAAGGACCGCACATCTCGTACGCTCTTAGGTAGTGGAAGGTTAGAGATAAGATTGATTTAGCTTTGTCCACCTCGATTCCATTTTGTGAGATGATGTGACCAAGTACTATTCCCTTTTGAACCATGAAGTGACATTTCTCCCAATTTAACACAAGGTTCTTTTCTTCACATCTTTTCAACACTAGTCTTTAAGTGCATAAGGCACTCATCAAAGTTACAACCAAATACAAAGAAATCCTCCATGACGACTTCGAGAATCGTTCACACCATATCAGAAAAAATACTCAACATACAAAGCTAAAAAGTGGCAGGGGCATTGCATAGTCCAAACGACATCCTTCGATAGGCGAAATTGTCGAATGGACATGTGAATGTTGTCTTCTCTTGGTCCTCTATGGGCGATCTCTATTTGGTTGTACCCTGAATACCCATCAAGGAAGCAAAAGTGGGAATGACCTGCCAACCTTTCTAAAATTTGATCAACAAAAGGTAAGGGGAAGTGGTCTTGTAACTGTGTTTAGCTTCCTGTAGTCAATGCACATTTTCCAACCGGTAATGACTCTGGTTAGCACGAGTTCATTATTGGCATTGGCTACAATGGTTATTCCGAATTTCTTAGGCACCACTTGAGTTGGACTCACCCATTGACTATCGGATATTGGGTAAATGATACCCACATCCAATAGTTTCACTACTTTCTCCTTAACCACCTCCTTTATGTTTGGATCGAGGCATCTTTGCTGTTGCCTAGAGGTTTTCGCATTCTCCTCAAGGTGTATGCGATGAGTACAAATTAGGGGGTCTATGCCTTTGAGATCCGCAATTGACCATCCAATGCCACTCTTATGCTCTATTAGAGTGGCTATTAACCTACTCTCTTGTTCCTCATCCAAGTGGGAAGAAATCACCACCGAATATGTCTCATCTCGACCTAAATATACATATTTCAAATCACTTGGTAATGGTTTTAGGTCGAGCTTTGGTGCCATGATATTAGATGGAAGAGGCTTATTCTCACTTAAGGGTAAAGGTTCAAATAGTGCCCTCCATCTTTTGTTATCAAGTACCGGCATAACATCTAAAATGGCATCCATCTCTCGTATTATGTCATCATTCATCTCATGAGAGTGGGCTAAACAAGCCTCTAAAGGGTCAGAATAGAATGTTAAGGGGAATGTATCCTCCACGAATGATTCAATTAAATTTATCTCGTGGATCTTGTCATCAACTTCCCGTGGTTGTTTGAATAAATCAAAGTTATTCAGCTCGAGTGTCATATCTCCAAAGGACATTTGTACCAGCCCATTTCTACAATTGATAATTGAATTTGAAGTGGTTAAGAAAGGGCAACCAAGTATGACAGGAATTTGAGCACTGGTTCTCGTCACAGGATGTGTATCCAAGATAATAAAATTTACTGGATAGTAGAATTTATCGACTTGAACAAGGACATCTTCAATCATCCCTCTTGGTATATGAATAGATCTATCAGCAAGTTGGAGTGTGGTTTTGGTGGGTTTCAATTCACCTAACCCAAGTTGTTCATAAACCGAGTATGGGATGAGGTTAACACTTGCCCCTAAATTGAGTAAGGCTTGTTTGATCCGGTAGTCTCCTATGATGCATGAGATGGTTGGACTACCCAGATCCTTGTATTTTTGGGGCACCTCTTGTCTGATAATAGCGCTTAAATTCTCAGTCAAAAGTACTTTGTTGTGAACATTGTGTTTCCTTTTGACTGTACACAATTCCTTTAGAAATTTGGCATAGGATGATATTTGTTTTATAGCATCCAACAACAGGATGTTGATCTTCACTTGCTTAAAAACCTCAAAAATTTTCAGGTTTTTGTCTAAAGGTTTAGGTGAAATCAAGCTTTGGGGAAACGGAGCAACCGGCTTGTATTACCTTTCCGATTCTTTCTCATGTGGAGTGTTGTTTAGGCTATCATCCTCTTTGAAAATTTTTGGATCATTAAGCTTTAGGGCCTTCACTGGATTAGATTTATCGATTATTTTTCCACTTCTCAAAGTGGTGATAGCTTGAACATGCTCTGTATGTTGGGAGGATGAGCTTGCATCTTGTATCTCAAATTGGGTTCTTGAGTTAGGAAGAGGTTGGGCAGGAAGTGTGCCTTTCTCCCTAACACTAAGATGAGATTCAACTCTAGCCATTAAGGTTTTCAAGTCATTAATGGCTTGAGATGAATTTTGATTGAATTTCAGTTGCTCTTGCATGAACCCATCAATTTTCAGAGAATTCGTCTTGTTATATTCAACTTGAACCTATACGAATGCACCTAATATCTCCTCTAACGTAGCTTTTGGTGTAATTACTAGGGATGAACCTAGTAAAGGTTGAGCTTGAGGGGCATTATTTGCATTTGCAGTGGGTCCATTCCTCCAACTGAAGTTGGGATGGTTCTTCCAACTAGAATTATACGTGTTTGAGTTTGGAGCACTAAATGGTTGTTGATAACTGTTTATGGCATTTTATTGTTCTTGGAAGATATCTTGGAATACAAAAATTGTGGGACAATCCTGTGTTGCATGTTGATTTTCCGCACAAATTCTACAAACAGTCTTTTGAGTTGATCGACTCTCCTTTCTTCAATTCCATGGCCCCAACTTTTCTCATGAGGCTAGCCACACGTGCACTTATGTTATCTTCTTCTGAGAGGACATAAATTCCTCCTTTTTCCTTTTGTTAGCTTGTCTTGGAATTTGTTGGTTTAGATGTATCCCAAGACTGTGCAGTCTTGGCCAATTCATCAAAATAGTCCCATGCTTCCTCGGCTTCCTGATTCATGAATTCTCCATTACACATCATCTCTACGAATTGGTGCATGGGTGAAGTCAGTCCTTCATAGAAAAAGCTTATTACCCGCCAAATTTTGTAGCCATGATGTGGGCATGCATTTAACAAGTCCTTGAACCTCTCCCAACATTGGAAGAAGGTCTCATCCTCCTTTTGAGCAAAATTCATGATAAGGCACCTTAACATGATCGTTTTGTGAGTAGGGAAGAACTTTTTAATGAACTCCCTAGTCATCTCAGTCCATGTGCCAATTGATCTTAGCCTTAATGCATGAAGCCAAGCCTTAGCTTTCTCTTTAAAGGAAAAAGGAAACAATTCGAGTCTTACCACATCATCGGTTACATTTGCAAAGTGCATTATGGCTATCACCTCATCAAATTCCTTAAGATGTTGATAAGCACTTTCACTATCTAGTCCATGGAATTTCGGAATGAGTTGGATTACTCCTGGTTTCAAATCTATGTTCCCTGCATTCAATGGAAAAACTATGCATGAGGGAGTGCTTGCTCTTGCAGGTTGCAAGTAATCACGTAATGTTCTAGGTCGGGGAGCATTCTCAACCACATTCTCTCCCGTTTCGGTTTGGTTTTGGCCCAGATTTTGATTGGCCATAGGGTTGGGTTGATTTTCAGCCATACTTTCAGACAAAATTACAGAATCTAAACGTTTCTTAGCACGTGGCTCTCTATCAATCCCTTCGACAATTCCCCCTTCACTAATGAGTCAGTTATTAGAATTCCAAACCCAATGTGGCATGCAAATCTTAAAAAAATAAAAAGAAAAAGGGTAAGAAAAACCTGATTTGAAGTAACTACTTCGACTCCAAGAATTCCTGGAAAAATAAAACAAAGCAAACAAACTAAGTTAGTAAAGGAGTCCTAAAAATCTCAAATAGAAACTATTTTTAGAGATTTTGTAAAAAATCATCAAAGTCCCCGGCAGCGGCGCCAAAAAACTTATTCGCTTCCCCAAGTGTAGGGACTTGTGTAGGAATTCATAAAACACTTCCAATGATTTCTAATCGAGAACTAACTAAACAGAATTCAGCAATTTGGTGTAGATAGATATTTTGAATTAAACTGAATGTAATCAATAATAAAAAGCACTAGGGGTTCAAGGATCCACTTGTAGCAATCCTTGATGCTTAATTCGTTGTGGTTTCTCACTTTCTCAACTAGAATCGAAATTAAGTCCTATCTAGCCGGATGATAGAGCAGTTAAAACAAACAATCTACCATATGTGTGATTCAAGTACATGTGTTTACATCACGTTTTGTAACAGGGTCCTCCAGATATTCACCTTCCTTCAAAGAGATTTCCTTCCTGGACCTGAAAAGAGACAAAGAGAAACTATGGATGGCCGGCGTCCAGCCGTTGGCCCTCCGATGCTTAAGTTAGACTGGGTAGGGCTGAAACGAGAACAAAATAGATGATGGGCTTAGAGATTGAGTATTGTGTACCTTCTTATCGATGAAACCATACATTTATGTAGATCCGAATGTCCCACTCTGTTACGTAAGATATCGAGATCACTACTGATTTCATGGGATAAGGTATTTATCCTGCTTATCCTTAGATAAAGGAATAATCTAATCTAATTACTCATCTGGTCAATTATGTTCCTTGATAGTAATCCCTTGAGATACGGAGCCGTAGGCGAAGATAAGCCCAAAATCGGCCTATACGGGCTGTTGGTACTATAGGCTAAGGGACGTCATCGCTAAAGATTAGTAATCAAAGCTGCTCGCACGTCGGGAGATACTCGCCAGCCAGGCTGCTCGCGTATTGAGGTGTGGCGCCTTTTAACGACCACAAGAAGGACTGCTCGCAGGTCGATAGGGATGTTCCGCGCCTTCTCAATATTCGATTATCGACCGTAAGGGCTCGATGACTCAGTAATTGTGCGCTGTATTTATCTAATATGCGGGACTCGACCAGATGAGCTCGCGACTCGAATATTATTATAAAGATGCTCATAGAATCGGGACCTCGCGAGAACCTTCGATCTCCGCAATTTGACTATAACAGATGCCCCCAAGTCCTTACCGCCGGGAAGTCCAAGGGAAGGACTTACTGTCATGCATAACCGCCTACCACCTTTATCGGAGATGAAATCTACATGATTGAACTGGCATTAATGAGCGCCAGCCTTCCGCAGCTTTTTGGCAAAGAGAAAATGATAAGACGCTTGCCATGTGTCTGGGGAATTAATAGCCGTGCCTGTTCGACTGCTGTTCCAAATGAGTGGTAGCCACGTGTCGCCAAATCCTACGGAATGATTGCTTATAAATATACGGAATCAGCCAATTCTTTGAACTTTCACAGAAGTTTTCGAAATTTTATCTCCTCACTCTCCTGGTGTCTGTGTCCTCCTTCCTCCGGTGCCATTCTCCTTCTCCGAGACCTTCGGTATTCCCTGCTTCTTCCTTCTTCTTTTCTCAAATTTTTCTTAAAAAACTTTATGGCTAGAGATTCCGATGAGACCACTGTTCCCTTGGGGGATGCTACCCCGGAATCCTCTGCCTCCAGTAATGCGAGGGTTCCGGCGGGCAAATACTCATCGTCCGGGTACCCATCTATTTTGTCCGAGGAACGGCTGATCGAGTTACGGGAGAGATACCAAATCCCTGACTCGGTCGTTCTCCGGTTACCCGGAGAGGGAGAAACTCCGGATTCCCCTCCCCCAGGATGCGTTGCCATCTATGAATACCTCCTTATTCTTGGGGTGCGCCTTCCTCTCCATCCCTTCATTCGCAATGTCCTCTGATGTTATAAGATTGCCCCCGGGCAACTTATCGTAAATGGATGGAGGGTGGTCCTGAGCTCCTTTGCCCTCTGGGTGCAGGCCGGTAATGGGGAGCTCACCGTTGAGGAGTTCCTCCGTATGTTTCGACTCAAGAGGGCACCCTCTAGCGAAGGATGGTATTACTTATGCTACTGGCACCGGGATATTTTGTGCTAGGGGAAACCCTCTTTGAATTATCCCAGATGGAGGAAACGCTGGTTCTATGCTTCCGGGAGCTGGGAGTCTTAGCCAAGATCCACCTCTGGGGGCCCTGGCGTGAACCACTTTTTTTCTGAAGGTGGGCACAGTTTCACATTTTACAAATTTTACCAGTTGATTTAGGGTTTTTGGCATTTTTAACTTCTGCCCATATTTACAAGTATCCCGGCTTTGACGAAGCCGAACTTAAAGGGAGGGATTCACCAGAAAATCGTGAAGGTATACAAACTGCCTGCTCGCAATAGGTATATCGAGGCCTGTTTATCTGCCTCGCGACTCGCAGCGGTAGGGTTAATATCCCACGAGGAGGTCGCGATGATGAAGGCTGGAGAGAAGAGGGGTTTGCTGCCTCATCTCAAGGGCACAAACTCGAAAAGGCAGAAGAAGACGTCTGCCGGTCCTTCTCATCCATCTAATCAGAAGAGTGTCGACCAGTCTCCCCATCTTGAGGTCGCGGTAGGTGTGCCAGCGGCACTTGCGCCTGTCATTTCCTCACTGGTGGTTCCACTTGGACCACCAGTTATTAATATTACTGACAACTCCTCGAGGGACGATGGAGCGGGGTCCGGCTACCCCCAAGCTGAGGAATCTAGCGAGCCGACAGGGGCTCGTGAGTCGGCTCCTACTCGCAAGTTAGCTCCTACTCACGAGATGGTTGCTACTTAAGTCGCGAGCACGGCTGGGATGGTCGTCGCCCAGCCCTCTGGTAGTGGGTCGTTTACCGTCCCCGTCATCTCCACCCGATCTGCAAATTTTTGTTCGACAATATCTCCCCCCAGACCTTTGGCACCCTTCCCGAGCCAAGCCCTGAAAACCTCTTCCTCGAGGCAGGAGTGAGGATGGTTCAAGTAACATGCTTTTCGACGTTGTTGTCCTGCTATCTTTATCTGTTCCCGAGTATTTATCTCATAATCTTTCTTCTATTTTGTAGGGCTTGGACCTCATCCTACGAACGAGGCGTGATATCCTCGCCGCCCGTCGTGTGATAGATGAGGCTGACGGGAAGAGGATTACTTTGGAGAAAGCAGTCCTCGGAAGGGATCAGCTCCTCAAGTCCCGCGAGGTGTCGATCTCGAAGATGGAGGAGGAGAAGATCCTCATAGAGAAGATCCAAGTCCTGACCGATAGGTACCAGGCCTTGGATTCCTACTTTGCCAAGCTTGCGGAGTTGAAGGAGAAGGCAGAGAGAAAGAGAGATCTTTCGCCAAGATAAGATCTCGTTGGAGGAGCAGCTCGTAGAGACCAAGTCGCAGCTCAAAGAAGTTAGCGAAAATCTGAAGAAAGAGCGTTCCATTCTTGCGCATCTCAAGGACGACTCAATCCACTGGGACGAGGAGAGAGTCGCCCTTGTTAAAATGCTCTCTGAAGAAGGAACTCGAGCCATCACCGAGTTTCGAACTTCGCAGCTGTATAACGAAGAAAGATATGAGTCGTACGATGCTGGTCGCGACTTCGCACTACGAGTAGTGCAGCGGATGTCCCCATCTTTTAATATGGGGGAATTCGAACGGGTCGCTATCGTCATAGCTGCGGAGGAACGAGCAGCTGCGAGAATGAGGTGACTGAGGTCACTCAAGCTGGAGGGGTTCCCGAAGTGGGCCCTGAAGTCGAGAGTGTGGCTCCTCCTCCAAGAGACTGATTTATCTTTTCTTTTCTTTCTCATGTATCAATTTTGCTTGTAATCAAATCTTTGTAAACAGTTGATATGAATGGAAAGAAACACCTTTTGATGATGATGTTGGTCTTCTTATTTCCTTTCTCTCGTTCTTCCTTTATTATGTAATGAATGTCTTCTATTTAACTCACGTAGTAATGAGTTATGCTCAATTCGGGGGGTCGTGATGACCATGCCCTCGTAGAGATAGACTGATTTATCGATTGAGGTTTTGATTCTACCAAGGGTAGACAATTGGCCAAGAGAATGTGTGTTCTCTTCGGGGCTATTCTGGTCCAATTAAATGAAGTAGCAACCAAAAGACGACTTTAGTTCTACCAAGGGTAGACAATTGGTGAAGAGAATGTGTATTCTCTTCGGGTTGTTCTGGTCCAATTAAATGGGGTAGCGACCAAAAGATGACTTTAGCTCTTATTCATTCGAATGTCTTTAAGAGTTACATCGAATCAAGGGAAATACTGCAGTAAATGTTCCACTTGCCAAGGGCGACGTACGGGTCTTCCCCTGCATGTCTTCAAGATAATAAGTACTGGGTCGCACAATTTTGATGACTCGATACGGGCCTTCCCAATTTAGATCAAGCGAACGAGCAGGAACTCCAAGGTTCTGTCCGAGGACTAAATCGCTGAGCTGGAAAGCTCTAGGCCGAACTTTAGCATTTCGGTAGTGAGCAATACGTTGCTGATATGCGGCTGCTCGCATCTGGGAGGCATTTCTCCGCTCTTCCAAGAAATCGAGATGAAGTCGAAGACCTTCCTGATTACAAGTGGGGTCATTGCTCGATTCGATACGAGGGCTCTTGAATTTCAACTGGTACTGCTGCATCGATACCGAATGCTAGGGAGAAAGGAGTTTCGCCTGTTGATGTACGAGTTGTAGTCCTATATGCCCATAAGACTTCAGGCAGGAGTTCTGGCCACATTCCTTTACACTCGCCAAGCTTGGTCTTTAAATGATGCTTAATGATTTTATTCACTGCCTCAACTTGCCCATTTGCCTGAGGATGATATGGAGAGGTACGGATATTGCGTATCTTCCATTTTTTGCAAAATTCCTCGAAAGCGGCGTTGTCAAACTGCTTTCCATTATCGGTGATTATAGTGTGAGGGAGTCCATAACGGCATATGATATTTCTCCAAACAAACTTAGTAGTCTATTTCTCAGTGATTCGGCTAATGGCTCTGCCTCAGCCCATTTGGTGAAATAATCGACCGCCACGATTGCGAACTGTTGAGTTCTTAATTGTGCATATTCTAACCCCAATTCATCACTCATTATGCTAGTTGTTATGATGTATAGACTAATCTAATGCATGGATTCATGATTGTAGGGGATGAGAGAGAGAAAAGCATCAATTGAAGGCCTAAAGGTGCTAGTTAGAAGCAAAGAAGATCAAAGGAGCTAGCGTCGAAGAATGAAAGAAAGAAGTCAGAAAAGAAGAAAAGAATTCAGAAGAAGGTGCCCACGACCGGTCGTCCGACCGGTCGTCCAAAGCCAAAGACCGGTCGTCCGACCGGTCCGCGCATGCACAGAGGAAGACCCAGAAGCCATTACTCTCTAGACCATTCACGACCGGTCGTGCGACCGGTCGTCCACTTCTGCGACCGGTCGTGCGACTGGTCCTTAAATTAATTTTCCAAGCTGAAACTCGCTGGACTGTTTTTGGTCATTTTAAGACCGGTCGTCCAGCATCCACGATCGGTCGTTCAGCCATTGCGACCGGTATTACGACCGGTCGCCTGCATAAGATTCAAACCTTCTATTTCTGGCGCCGATTTTCTCTGCGCAGTGCGTAAGTGTTACGCAGATTCTCGAATCTTCTGAAGTTGCGGAGCCTCCCGACTATAAAAGGACACCTAGGGATCGTTCCTAGGGTATCTTAGAAGGGTTGAAGCAAGCTTGGAGGCGGCGGAAGTGGATTTCGGAGTTCCACAACTCCTTCTAGTTTGTTTTGCTATTTTTATGAATTTTTTTAGTTGTTTCATGTTTCCTTGGATCATGAGCAGCTAAACCTCTTAGCTAGGGCTAAGAGGTGAAGCTTGTAGTGGATCCAAGATGTTTCAATTCGTATTCAGTTGGTTTTAAGTGTGGAATTCATGTTTATGAACAATGGTTTGAAGTTTATACAAGTTTTTAAGTAGTTTTTCTTAGTCTTATGATGACTCATGGATGTTTGGGAGAATTACTTAACTTCTTAATTGGTTTGTATCAGTCTAGACCTATATGATCCGAGGAATTGGAGTGCGCTCTAGTACTATGATCTTCATGAAGGGACTTGCTACCAAAGTTCTATTTTTCTGATTTTCTGAATTATGTAAGGGACTGTGCATGTGATTTGAATCAAGTTCAAATCATGATCTAGCCTTGTCTTGTGACAGGACTTGAGGATGGTTATGATTGTGAACTGAACCTTTTGGAATGGGGACTGACCTATGCAATTGAGCATGCTCAGCTCAGCCTACATTGAGTGAATCTTATGCATTGAACTTACATATGACAGATTGTTTGGTTTAACAGCTCTATCATCCGACTAGATAGATCTTAATATCGATTCTAGTTGAGAAAGTGAGAAACCATAGCGGATTGAACATCAAGGATTACTACAAGTGGATCCTTGAACCCCTAGTGCCTTTTTTTACAATTGTTTACATTCAAATTAGCTTAAAATTGTTACTCACATCCATCTTATTCAAAATCTGGTTATTAGCTTTCAATAGACACTTTTGGATGTGTTTGTGAAATCCTACATAAGTCCCTATGGATCGACCTCGGTCTTACCGAGATTATTACTACATCGCAACCCTACATTGGGGAAGCGAACAAGTTTTTGGCGCCGTTGCCGGGGATTTTGACGGTTTTCACAAATTTCTGAAATTAGTATCTATTTAGGATTTTTAGGATTTTAGAACTAACTTAGTTTGTTTTATTTGATTTTTCTTTTTGCAGGGATTTCTAGGAAGCTGAAAAAGATATAAGGAATTCGAGTGCCAAATCAGGTTCTATCCTTCTAAACCTTACTCTTCTCCTTCTCCTATTCATTCCTATCATATTAATCTCTTGTAGAGTGGGTGGAGACTCCTTTTGGATCTCTGAAAGGTCGGCCTTGTGCCACCTGGATTCCTATTGGTCGGCTCTGCCGTCTTGGATCACCTTGTGCTCAGAGATTTCTTTTCTCACCTCTACTCCTCTTTCTCCTTTTTCTGCACTTTTTCTCAAAAGATTCAAAGAGTGGGTGGGGAGTTCTTTGAACCCCTATTGACCAGGAGAAATCGGTCTCTATCCTTGCTTTTGGCTTAGCCATTGCAAGACACCTTGTGCTTCGGTCTTAGAGAAGGGTGAAGAAAGGGAGGAAGAATTCTTCTTTCTCTTTGTTTCATATTTTTGGTCTTGTATGCCACATTGGGCTCGAGATTCCAATAACCGACTCATAAGTGAAGGGGGGATAGTAGAAGGAATTGACAGAGAACCACGTGCTAGGAAACATCTAAACTCTCCAATTTGGTCTGAAAATATGGCTGCAAATCAACCTAATCCGGGCCAAAACCAAACTAAAATAGGGGAGAATGTGGTTGAGAATGTTCCCCGACCTAGAACTTTACGTGATTTCTTACAACCCGCAAGAGCGAGCACTCCCTCATGCATAGTTTTTCCACGAAATGCAGGGAATGTGGATTTGAAACCGGGAGTGATTCAACTTCTCCCTAAATTCCATGGATTAGACAGTGAAAGTGCCTATCAACACCTTAAGGAGTTTGATGAAGTAATAACCACCATGCACTTTGTAAATGTGACTGAAGATGTGGTGAGACTCAAATTCTTCCCTTTCACTCTTAAAGATAAAGCTAAGGGTTGGCTTCATGCATTGAGGCCAAGATCAATTGGTGCATGGACTGATATGCACAGAGAATTCATAAAAAAATTCTTCCCTACTCACAAAATGAACATGTTGAAGCGCCTTATTATGAACTTTGCCCAAAAGGAAGATGAAACCTTCTTCCAATGTTAGGAGAGGTTTAAGGATTTATTAAATGCATGCCCACATCATGGCTATGAAATTTGGCGGGTTATAAGCTTTTTCTATGAAGGACTGACTTCACCCATGCGCCAATTTGTAGAGATGATGTGTAATGGGGAGTTCATGAATAAGGACGCAGATGAAGCATGGGATTATTTGGAAGAATTGGCTGAGAATGCACAGTCTTGGGACACATCGAAACCAACAAATTCCAAGACTGGCCAACAAAAGGAAAAGGGGGGAATGTATGTCTTATCAGAAGAGGATAGCATAAGTGCACGGGTGGCTAGCCTCACAACGGACGGATGAAGGTATGGATGATTTTCCTGTACGTTTATCACCCTTCTTGTCCTTCTTGTCACGGCTATTCCCTCTATCAAATTTGAGGAATCTCTTGAATTTTTTGTTTAAATTCTCTTCCTCATCATCCTCATCATCGCTATCTTCCTCCGACTCACTTTTGATTTTCTTGTGTTTGTGAGAGGACTTAAAGGCGATGTTTTTCCTTCTAGAGGGGGCTTTAAAGCCTAACTCAAAGGTTTGTAGGGAACCTATGAGTTCTTCAACTTTCATTGTATTAAGATCCCTACACTCTTCAATGGTGGTGACTTTAGAAGAGAACCGTTCCGGAAGAGATCTCAGAATTTTCCTACAAAGCCTATGTTCCGGAACCGGATCCCCTAAGCCCCACATATCATTTGTGATTTTGTTCAGTTTGGTATAAAATTCAGTAAACGTTTCATCATCCTCCATAGTAATATTTTCAAAGAGAGTGGAGAGGCGCTGGAGTTTAGAATTTTTTACAACATTTGTACCTTCATGGATAACTTCAAGAATATCCCATGCTTGTTTACTGGTAGTGCAGTTTTGGATCCGACCAAATTCTTCTCTCGATACTGAACAAAATATGGCATTCAGGCCTTTGGCATTATTAATACGTTGAGCTTTTTCATGAGCAGTCCACAATGCCTTGTCTTTTGGCCTGAGAACATCCGGCTCACCCTCCTTAGAAATAGAGACCATTGGGGGTTCATATCCAAAATCAACCATGTCCCTCACATCCGAATCAATGGATTCCAAGAAGATGCGCATTCAGGCTTTCCAGTATGGATAATTTGACCCATCAAAGAAAGGAGGCTTAGTGACGGATGAAGAGTCCTCTCTAGACATATTTTCAAGTTTCTCTTTAGGATCTATCTCTAGGCAATTAAGCCCTTAAAGAGAAACCCGCTTTGATACCAATTGAAATTGCGGTTTCACCGCTTGTAGAGATACTCGGAGATATGTCTAAGGACCTAGAGGGGGTGATATGGACCTTTTTCAAATTCTTTTCTCCTACTTATGCAATTCAATAAAATAAGCTTTGTATGCAAGAACACCTCGGCTTCCAAGCCTTGGTGGGTCCAATCAAAAGACTAGCAAGAGGATAAGCAATAAACAAACCTAGTCTAAGCATGCATAGGAAGTAAATTATACAACTAATCAAGCTCCTTAACCTATGCATCTTGTGTAGACTTATGAGAGTGGATCAATGAGCTCAAGTCTACACAAGTAGTGAAGGTACATCTTGTGTGGGGATGCCTATAAAATGCCTAGCATGCATTCCTATCAATCATTCATAATTAAGCAATTAAACAAACAATGCAAAGATAGAATGTGCTCAAGAACAATCACAAACACAAGGATGTATAGTGGTTCGACTACTTGTCTACTTCACTCCCGGTTCAAGTACTCAACCCCTTTGAGCACACCGGCATTCACTATCGGAGGATTTTAAATGAGGTTCACCTCTCAACCTTTACACGGAGGTTTTATCGGTTCACCTCTCAACCGTATCCGGAGTTTTAGACATAGGCTAACTCTCAACCTTATCGCACGTTTACTCCCGTGTCGGAGGCTCCCCCTTGGAGACTTAGTTTAGGCCCGGCTGACGGGCCAAGGAACGGCTAACGTCCTTAAGGCGAGTTGACAAACAAACTCTAAAATGGACTCTCAAATAAGACAACCTACTTGTCGGATGAGCCCCTTGTTTAGCGCCGGATTGGGTAGCTTGATCTCCGCTCTCCCGTGCTTCAATCAGCTTCCCTTTGCTCCCTCGATCGTGCCGCCGTTGCGTTGCCAATGCCTCAGCCACATTCGATCAAACACCTTGCATGCGATGCCTTGAAATGCCCAAGGTGCTAGGAGGATGGGTGAATCTCATACATGGGATGTGTAGGATGTTCCAACTAGGAGATTCACCTAGAGAGTCTTCTAGAGCTTTTGGACAAATGATATACCTATGTGGATTAGTGTCACACCTCTAGATTTGAGAGAGGAATCAAGTCATCTCTGGATAGCATTTGAATGCCCATGCTTGTGTTTGAAACACAAGGGATATGACTTGAAAAACCTCCTCTTTGAGGCCCCAAATGATGTACAAGTTAAGTGTGGAATGGGCTCTCAAAAACTTCTCTCTATGACCCAAGAATGGAGCTCCATATTTATAGAAAAGAGGCTCCAACGGTCATAAAACGGCCATAAAACGGCCATAAAACGGCCTGCCCCGACCGGTCATGACCGGTCGGACCCCTCTGCTGGAGAACATCAGCTGCATAGGCCAAGAATATGGGCCGACCGGTCATGACCGGTCGGACCCCCTCACTGGACAGCCTAAAACATCAGGCCGACCGGTCATGACCGGTCGGCGCACCTTGCTGGATGAGAGAAAGCTCCAGGCCGACCGGTCATGACCGGTCGGCCATACCTGTTGGCCACCATGATTTGTAAACGGCCGACCGGTCATGACCGGTCGGCTGGCCATTGCATAAAGCAACAAGGCTACTGGCCGACCGGTCATGACCGGTCGGACCAGCCTGGTTCTCCCCACATACAAGCTACACTCTACTTTCTTCAGCCTGTACATAAAGTCCTAGGAAAGGTTGATCAAATGGGACACCTAGGGCCTATCAATGATGCCTAAAGGGTTCTAAATATGGTCAAGGTCATCAAGGATACAAAGGGGATAGGTTTTGGTCGAGGTTAAGGCACCAAGGCATCTCATATACCTGAATCTTCTTCCTTGATGCGGCTGGATGTCTTGAGTTTTTGGTCTTCGTCTTCTTTGGGCTCCACCGACACTAGACTCACTGACGTATGTGATTGACAAACAAGGTGCACTAGTATGCCACGGAAAAGTGCACTAACAATCTCCCCCTTTGTCAATTACTTACAAAAACTTAACCTACCAAAACAAATTACATGAACAAGAGATTACATTAATAAAACATAAAATACAGGACTCTTGACATGACAACCTAAGCTGCTCCTCTTCAGTTTGCTCCCCCATAACCTGTCAATCCCTGCATCACAAAACATAGTGAACTAGTTTTGGTGAGATTTGATCTTTCTCACCCTTTTTGTTAGCAATTTACAAACTATTCTCTCCCCCTTATTGATATGCCAATAAGGTTAAGGTAAGAGAAGATAGTGTGTCGCAGTTATAACTATAAGCACATGCTAAAACGGAGAGTATAGGGTGCATGAATCATAAATTCATGGAGCAAGCTAAGAAACATGATTAACAAGAAATGTAACTATACAGGCAAGATTAATCATGCAATTGGTCAAGGATATACATTTGCAATGAAGCACAAAAGGACTTATAGCCCAATCAACCAACCTCCCCTAATGGTATATCAAGACCAATACTAAGCAAAGATTAGCATACATGAAGCATAAAACTCAAGATGGTTAGCTAATCTAAGCAAGATGACAATCTAGCAAGCAAATGTATCAATAAAAGCAAAGCTAAATCATCAAAAATTGGGCGAATGAGGCTTGAATCCTCTGATTTGCCCATATACACAGAAATGAGGCTGAAATCCTCAGATTTTCCAATAAGAGCATAACTAGCTACCCTCTCTTACCATGATGAGATTAAAAAGCCAAAGGGTAGCTAAATTCCACAACACCCTCATAGAATGTAGCATGAGGTGAGGGGTTGGGAACACCTTCACCTAGAAGGGATAGCGGTTGGGATCCCCTCTTAGATAATCTGGTAAAGGGGTCGTGATGGAGGCCGAGAGAGCAAGATCATTATGTTGGCTCTCATCATCAGATTCGGACTCCTCCGTATCATCCCAAGTGGCAGCCATTGCCTTTTTACCTTTTGGTTTAGGCCCTTCCGGACATTCCGGGGCAATATGGCCACGACGACCGCAACCGTAACAACGGACGGATGAAGGTATGGATGATTTTCCTGTACGTTTATCACCCTTCTTGTCCTTCTTGTCACGGCTATTCCCTCTATCAAATTTGAGGAATCTCTTGAATTTTTTGTTTAAATTCTCTTCCTCATCATCCTCATCATCGCTATCTTCCTCCGACTCACTTTTGATTTTCTTGTGTTTGTGAGAGGACTTAAAGCCGATGTTTTTCCTTCTAGAGGGGGCTTTAAAGCCTAACTCAAAGGTTTGTAGGGAACCTATGAGTTCTTCAACTTTCATTGTATTAAGATCCCTACACTCTTCAATGGTGGTGACTTTAGAAGAGAACCGTTCCGGAAGAGATCTCAGAATTTTCCTACAAAGCCTATGTTCCGGAACCGGATCCGCTAAGCCCCACATATCATTTGTGATTTTGTTCAGTTTGGTATAAAATTCAGTAAACGTTTCATCATCCTCCATAGTAATATTTTCAAAGAGAGTGGAGAGGCGCTGGAGTTTAGAATTTTTTACAACATTTGTACCTTCATGGGTAACTTCAAGAATATCCCATGCTTGTTTACTGGTAGTGCAGTTTTGGATCCGACCAAATTCTTCTCTCGATACTGAACAAAATATGGCATTCAGGCCTTTGGCATTATTAATACGTTGAGCTTTTTCATGAGCAGTCCACAATGCCTTGTCTTTTGGCCTGAGAACATCCGGCTCACCCTCCTTAGAAATAGAGACCATTGGGGGTTCATATCCAAAATCAACCATGTCCCTCACATCCGAATCAATGGATTCCAAGAAGATGCGCATTCAGGGCTTTCCAGTATGGATAATTTGACCCATCAAAGAAAGGAGGCTTAGTGACGGATGAAGAGTCCTCTCTAGACATATTTTCAAGTTTCTCTTTAGGATCTATCTCTAGGCAATTAAGCCCTTAAAGAGAAACCCGCTTTGATACCAATTGAAATTGCGGTTTCACCGCTTGTAGAGATACTCGGAGATATGTCTAAGGACCTAGAGGGGGTGATATGGACCTTTTTCAAATTCTTTTCTCCTACTTATGCAATTCAATAAAATAAGCTTTGTATGCAAGAATACCTCGGCTTCCAAGCCTTGGTGGGTCCAATCAAAAGACTAGCAAGAGGATAAGCAATAAACAAACCTAGTCTAAGCATGCATAGGAAGTAAATTATACAACTAATCAAGCTCCTTAACCTATGCATCTTGTGTAGACTTATGAGAGTGGATCAATGAGCTCAAGTCTACACAAGTAGTGAAGGTACATCTTGTGTGGGGATGCCTATAAAATGCCTAGCATGCATTCCTATCAATCATTCATAATTAAGCAATTAAACAAACAATGCAAAGATAGAATGTGCTCAAGAACAATCAGAAACACAAGGATGTATAGTGGTTCGACTACTTGTCTACTCCACTCCCGGTTCAAGTACTCAACCCCTTTGAGCACACCGGCATTCACTATCGGAGGTTTTAAATGAGGTTCACCTCTCAACCTTTACACGGAGGTTTTATCGGTTCACCTCTCAACCGTATCCGGAGTTTTAGACATAGGCTAACTCTCAACCTTATCGCACGTTTACTCCCGTGTCGGAGGCTCCCCCTTGGAGACTTAGTTTAGGCCCGGCTGACGGGCCAAGGAACGGCTAACGTCCTTAAGGCGAGTTGACAAACAAACTCTAAAATGGACTCTCAAATAAGACAACCTACTTGTCGGATGAGCCCCTTGTTTAGCGCCGGATTGGGTAGCTTGATCTCCGCTCTCCCGTGCTTCAATCAGCTTCCCTTTGCTCCCTCGATCGTGCCGCCGTTGCGTTGCCAATGCCTCAGCCACATTCGATCAAACACCTTGCATGCGATGCCTTGAAATGCCCAAGGTGCTAGGAGGATGGGTGAATCTCATACATGGGATGTGTAGGATGTTCTAACTAGGAGATTCACCTAGAGAGTTTTCTAGAGGTTTTGGACAAATGATATACCTATGTGGATTAGTGTCACACCTCTAGATTTGAGAGAGGAATCAAGTCATCTCTGGATAGCATTTGAATGCCCATGCTTGTGTTTGAAACACAAGGGATATGACTTGAAAAACCTCCTCTTTGAGGCCCCAAATGATGTACAAGTTAAGTGTGGAATGGGCTCTCAAAAACTTCTCTCTATGACCCAAGAATGGAGCTCCATATTTATAGAAAAGAGGCTCCAACGGTCATAAAACGGCCATAAAACGGCCATAAAACGGCCTGCCCCGACCGGTCATGACCGGTCGGACCCCTCTGCTGGAGAACATCAGCTGCATAGGCCAAGAATATGGGCCGACCGGTCATGACCGGTCGGACCCCCTCACTGGACAGCCTAAAACATCAGGCCGACCGGTCATGACCGGTTGGCGCACCTTGCTGGATGAGAGAAAGCTCCAGGCCGACCGGTCATGACCGGTCGGCCATACCTGCTGGCCACCATGATTTGTAAACGGCCGACCGGTCATGACCGGTTGGCTGGCCATTGCATAAAGCAGCAAGGCTGCTGGCCGACCGGTCATGACCGGTCGGACCAGCCTGGTTCTCCCCACATACAAGCTGCACTCTACTTTCTTCAGCCTGTACATAAAGTCCTAGGAAAGGTTGATCAAATGGGACACCTAGGGCCTATCAATGATGCCTAAAGGGTTCTAAATATGGCCAAGGTCATCAAGGATACAAAGGGGATAGGTTTTGGTCGAGGTTAAGGCACCAAGGCATCTCATATACCTGAATCTTCTTCCTTGATGCGGCTGGATGTCTTGAGTTTTCGGTCTTCGTCTTCTTTGGGCTCCACCGACACTAGACTCACTGACGTAAGTGATTGACAAACAAGGTGCACTAGTATGCCACAGAAAAGTGCACTAACAGGTTCATGCAAGAGCAATTGAAATTCAATCAAAATTCAACTCAAGCCATCAATGAATTGAAAACATCACTGGATAGAGTTGAATCTCATCTTAGTGTTAGAGAGAAGGGCACACTTCCTGCCCAACCTCTTCCTAACCCAAGAACCCAGTTTGAGATACAAGATGCAAGCTCATCCTCACACCACACGGAACACGTTCAAGCTATCACTACTTTGAGAAGTGGGAAAGAAATTAACAAATCTAATTCGGTGAAGGCCCTAAAGCCTAAGGATCCGGAAATTTCCAAAGAGGATGATAGCTCGAACAACACCCCACAAGAGAAAGAACCGGAAAGGCAATACAAGTCAGTTGCTCCGTTTCCACAAAGGTTGATTTCACCTAAACCTTTAGATAAAAATCTGGAAATTTTAGAATTATTTAAGCAGGCGAAGATCAACATCCCGTTGTTGGATGTAATAAAACAAATACCATCTTATGCCAAATTTCTAAAGGAATTATGTACAGTCAAAAGGAAACACAATGTTCACAACAAAGTTCTTTTGACTGAGAATTTGAGCGCCCCCCAAAAATACAAGGATCCGGGTAGTCCAACCATCTCATGCATCATAGGAGACTACCGGATTAAGCAAACCCTACTCGACTTAGGGGCAAGTGTGAATTTCATTCCATACTCGGTCTAGGAACAAATTGGGTTAGGTGAATTGAAACCCACCAAAACCACACTCCAACTTGCTGATAGATCCATCCGTATACCGACAGGAATGATAGAGGATGTTCTAGTCCAAGTTGATAAATTCTACTACCCAGTAGACTTTATTGTCCTGGATACACATCCCGTGATAGGCACCGGTGCTCAAATTCCTGTCATACTTGGACGACCGTTTTTAGCTACTTCAAATGCCATTATCAATTGTAGAAACGGACTTGTACAAATGTCCTTTGGAAATATGACCCTTGAGCTTAACATATTTGATTTATGCAAACAACCACAGGAGGTTGATGATGATGTCCACGAATTAAACATGATTGAATCATTCGTGGAGGATACAGTCCCCTTGTCACTATCTTCTGACCCTTTGGAGGCATGTGTGGCCCATTCTCATGAGATAAATGATGACACAATACAAGAGATGAATGTCATACTAGAGATGATGCCGGTGCTTGATAATAAAAGATGGAGGGCCCTATTTGAGCCTTTGCCTGTAAACGAGAACAAGGCCCTCCCATCCAACATCAAGGCACCAACACTCGACCTAAAACCATTACCAAGTGAGCTGAAATATGTTTATTTAGGTCGAGACGAGACATATCCAGTGGTGATTTCTTCCCACTTGGATAAGGAACAAGAGAGTAGGCTAATAGCCACTCTATTAGAGCACAAGAGTGCCATTGGATGGTCAATTGCGGATCTCAAAGGCATAGACCCACTGATTTGTACTCATCGCATACACCTTGAGGAGAATGCGAAGACATTTAGGCAACCACAACGACGACTAAATCTAAACATGAAGGATGTGGTTAAAGCCGAAGTGGTGAAACTATTGGATGTGGGTATTATTTACCCAATATCTGATAGTCAATGGGTGAGCCCAACTCAAGTGGTGCCTAAGAAATCCGGAATAACCATCGTAGCCAATGCCAATAATGAACTCATGCCAATTAGAGTCACTACCAGTTGGAGAATGTGCATTGACTACAGGAAGCTAAACACTGTCACGAGGAAAGACCACTTCCCCCTACCGTTTGTTGATCAGATTTTAGAATAGTTGGCGGGTCATTCCCACTTTTGCTTCCTTGATGGCTATTCAGGGTACAACCAAATAGAAATTGCCGGTGAAGACCAAGAAAAGACTACATTCACATGTCCATTCGGCACTTTCGCCTATCGACGGATGCCGTTTGGATATGTAATGCCCCTGCCACCTTTCAGCGTTGTATGATGAGTATCTTTTCTGACATGGTGGGGACCATTCTCGAAGTCTTCATGGATGATTTTTCCGTATTTGGTTGTAGCTTTGGTGAGTGCCTTGAGCACTTGAAATCTGTGCTGAAAAGATGTGAAGAGAAGAACCTTGTGCTGAATTGGGAGAAGTGCCACTTCATGGTTCAAAAGGGAATTATACTTGGTCACATCGTTTCACAAAATGGAATCGAGGTAGACAAAGCGAAAATTGATCTTATCTCTAACCTTCCACCACCCAAGAGCATTCGAGATGTACGGTCCTTTTTAGGACACGCAGGATTTTACAGAAGGTTCATAAAGGACTTTAGTTCACTCTCTCGTCCTTTATGTAACCTACTTCAAAAGGAAAATTCATTCGAGTGGAATGAAGAATGTCAAAAGGCCTTTACCACCCTTAAAGGTATGTTGACATGTGCTCCCATAATGCAACCACCTGATTGGAGCCTTCCTTTTGAAATTATGTGCGATGCTAGCGACTATGCTATTGGGGCCGTGCTAGGTCAAAGAAAAGAGAAAAAGCCATGTGTCATCTACTATGCAAGTAGAACCTTAAATTCAGCCCAAGCAAACTACACCACTACTGAAAAAGAACTTTTAGCCGTAGTTTTTGCCTTGGACAAGTTTAAGTCCTACTTGATTGGATCCAAGATCATTATATTCACTGACCATGCCATGCTTAAGTATCTTCTCTCTAAGAAGGATGCTAAACCACGGTTGTTAAGATGGATCCTTCTACTCCAGGAATTCGACATAGAAATACGTGATAAGAAAGGAGTAGAAAATGTAGTAGCTGACCATCTCTCTCGACTTATCATCACTGATTCCCCTGAAACGACTGCGATCAATGACACGTTCCCTGATGAACAACTTTTTAATGTTTTCCAATTGCCATGGTATGCGGACATTGCTAACTATCTTGCTATAGGTACAATTCCTACACATTGGAAAAAGCAAGATAAAGATAAATTCTTCACAGAGGTGCGGAAATTCCTATGGGACGACCCATACTTATTTAAGTATTGTCCCGATCAAATCACAAGGAGATGTGTCCCAGATGATGAACAACAAAGTATCATCTCCTTTTGTCATTCACAGGCATGTGGTGGCTACTTTTCAGCTAAAAAGACTACAGCGAAAATTCTGCAATGTGGGTTTTATTGGCCCACCATGTTCAAAGACACACATGAGTTTTGCAAAACATGCGAACCTTGTCAGAAATTGGGAGGAATCTCCCGTAGAAATATGATGCCACTCAATCCCATCTTGATAATCGAAATCTTTGATTGTTGGGGCATCGATTTCATGGGTCCATTCCCATCTTCTTTTGGAAACGCATACATCTTGCTTGCTGTTGATTATGTTTCCAAATGGGTTGAGGCCATCCCTTGCCGGAATAATGACCATAAAACGGTCATTTGCTTCTTAAAAGAGAATATTCTTTCCCGGTTTGGAACACCTCGAGTCATCATAAGTGATGGAGGGTCTCACTTTTGCAATCGCCCTTTTGAAACCTTAATGAAGAAATATGGTGTAACACACAAAGTGAGCACTCCCTATCACCCACAAACGAGTGGACAAGCTGAGATATCCAATAGGGAGATTAAACACATTTTAGAGAAAATGGTGAACCCTGATCGCAAGGATTGGTCACTTCGGCTTACCGATGCGCTTTGGGCCTACCGTATTGCTTTCAAAACCCTTATTGGAATGTCTCCCTATAGACTTGTCTATGGGAAGGCTTGTCACTTGCCTGTGGAGTTGGAACATAGGGCATATTAGGCAATTAAGAAGATGAATTTTGATTCTGACAAGGCAAGCTCGTTGCGCAAACTACAATTGAATGAACTTGCAGAAATCCGGAACGAAGCATATGAGAATGCGAGAATTTACAAGGATAAGATGAAGATATTCCATAATAAGAATATTCTTCGCAAGACATTCACGATCAATCAAAAGGTCCTCATGTATAATTCTCGTCTACATCTATTTTCGTGAAAATTGAGATCTCGATGGACCGGTCCCTACATTGTACAAACTGTTTATCCATAGGGGACTGTCGAGCTATTAAATCCGAGGAACGGCAACATTTTTAAGGCAAATGGGCAACGATTAAAATCGTTCTTTGAGAAATTCCCTTCAGAAAGTATGTCCATACCTCTGAATGATCCTGTCTATCAGGAGGATTGATCTCCTAGTCTGACGGAGGTATAGAGTAGTTAAGAGTAGGATTTTGTTGCTTTTGTTTACTTTTGCTTAGGTTTGTTAGAAGGAGGAAGAATTACACTTTTCACTTTTTTCAGGTACTCTCATTCCTCACTCCCTTTTATTTTCAAATTGCTCTCATGTTTTGCTTATTGCACATCTTTTACATTGAGGACAATGCAAGATTTGGTTGGGGGGTGTAGGATCACTTGGATGAATCCAGCGTTTTGTAACATTTCGAGCAATAAGAGCAATAATGTAGAAATTTTTTGATTTTTCTAAAATTCAAAACTCTTTTGAAAATTTTGAGTCTATGCATTCAAGATGATATGAGCGAAAGAAGAGGGGATATGAAGTGTATGAGGTTGAAAATCTTGATCTTCTCTTGGCATAATGGTTTTATATGAGAATTCCCCTAATTCTGTGATTGATAGAAAATTTGAACACTCTTACACCTACTTCACATTACATGATTTTCACAAGTTGAAGGGATTATGTGATTTGTGGATCAGTTAGATTTTGATTCAAGGTGTTGAGACATCAAGCCCGGGTACGTTGTCCATCCTCGTCCATGGGAAAACAATGCAAGATATGGATTTCTAAAAATCCTATCTAAATTAAAAGAAAAAGGAAAAGGAAGGATGAAATTGGGAATGATGGGAAAATGGTGGAAAATTTCGATTAGGGCTACCTACTACCAACCGGGGGATGGTCTACCCGTAACCAAAGCCGGAAATGGGACGTAGTGTGAAAGTCGTCGGAAGGACAGTAAGGCAAATTCCCGTCATTGGCTTATTGTTGCTCCATATACCTTGAGATCTATGGTCTGGTTGATCTATGAGGAAGATAAGCCTAGAAACTCATGAGATGAATTTTTCACTATGCACACTAGGTTGAATTTGTTCAAGTTCGTCTATTTATCAACCAATCAGCAGGAATTTCATATGAATGCTTATCATGTTTTGAGGGTTTACGGTTTCAACCTCTGTCACCTAATATTTCTGAATCTTACACTTGTATGTTTTGGGATGTATAGAATAATGGTTTCTGAAATAGAGTTGAGTTTTGAAGAATGGAATTAGTTTCACACATGTTTTACTCGGGACTAGCAAAATGCGGGTTGGGGGTGTGTTGAGTTCTTAATTGTGCATATTCTAACCCCAATTCATCACTCATTATGCTAGTTGTTATGATTTATAGACTAATCTAATGCATGGATTCATGATTGTAGGGGATGAGAGAGAGAAGCATCAATTGAAGACCTAAAGGTGCTAGTTAGAAGCAAAGAAGATCAAAGGAGCTAGCGTCGAAGAATGAAAGAAAGAAGTCAGAAAAAAGAAGAAAAGAATGCAGAAGAAGGTGCCCACGACCGGTCGTCCGACCGGTCGTCCAAAGCCAAAGACTGGTCGTCCGACCGGTCTGAGCATGCATAGAGGAAGACCCAGAAGCCATTACTCTCTAGACCATTCACGACCGGTCGTGCGACCGGTCGTCCACTTCTGCGACCGGTCGTGCGACCGGTCCTTAAATTAATTTTCCAAGCTGAAACTCTCTGGACTGTTTTTGGTCGTTTTGAGACCGGTCGTCTAGTATCCACGACCGGTCGTCCCGCCACAGCGACTGGTCGTACGACCGGTCGCCTGCGTAAGATTCAAACCTTCTATTTCTGGCGCCGATTTTCTCTACACAGTGCGTAAGTGTTACGCAGATTCTCGAATCTTCTGAAGTTGTGGAGCCTCCCCACTATAAAAGGACACCTAGGGATCGTTCCTAGGGTATCTTAGAAGGGTTGAAGCAAGCTTGGAGGCGGCGGAAGTGGATTTCGGAGTTCCACAACTCCTTCTAGTTTGTTTTGCTATTTTTATGAATTTTTTTAGTTGTTTCATGTTTCCTTGGATCATGAGCAGCTAAACCTCTTAGCTAGGGCTAAGAGGTGAAGCTTGTAGTGGATCCAAGATGTTTCAATTCGTATTCAGTTGGTTTTAAGTGTGGAATTCATGTTTATGAACAATGGTTTGAAGTTTATACAAGTTTTTAAGTAGTTTTTCTTTGTCTTATGATGACTCATGGATGTTTGGGAGAATTACTTAACTTCTTAATTGGTTTGTATCAGTCTAGACCTGTATGATCCGAGGAATTGGAGTGCGCTCTAGTACTATGATCTTCATGAAGGGACTTCCTACCAAAGTTCTATTTTTCTGATTTTCTGAATTATGTAAGGGACTGTGCATGTGATTTGAATCAAGTTCAAATCATGCTCTAGCCTTGTCTTGTGACAGGACTTGAGGATGGTTATGATTGTGAACTGAACCTCTTGGAATGGGGACTGACCTATGCAATTGAGCATGCTCAGCTCAGCCTACATTGAGTGAATCTTATGCATTGAACTTACATATGACAGATTGTTTGGTTTAACAGCTCTATCATTCGACTAGATAGATCTTAATATCGATTCTAGTTGAGAAAGTGAGAAACCACAGTGGATTGAACATCAAGGATTGCTACAAGTGGATCCTTGAACCCCTAGTGCCTTTTTTTACAATTGTTTACATTCAAATTAGCTTAAAATTGTTACTCACATCCATCTTATTCAAAATCTGGTTATTAGCTTTCAATAGACACTTTTGGATGTGTTTGTGAAATCCTACATAAGTCCCTGTGGATCGACCTCGGTCTTACCGAGATTATTACTACATCGCAACCCTACACTTGGGGAAGCGAACACGTACCTATTTTGTCCTTTCTGCAGTGAAGGCACGTCGACGCTGATGAACATGTTTATACTTTGGATCAACGTTCAAACGATGTGCTATGATGCTGGGATCGATGCCAGGCATATCTTTGTGAGACGAAGCAAACACATCTTGGTATTCGGTGAGGAAATTAATGAGATCTTTTCGAAAGACGTTGGTTAAAGAGGATCCAATGTATACGACTTTTGACGAATCGCCTTCGATTAAGGGGATTGCTACTATTTCTTCCCGGGTGTTCCTGATTGGAGAGCATTCTCCCTTGGATCCAATGATGCGGCCGTCGGAAGGCTTGATGAATCTTGTGCCACCATCATAACTGATGTCGCCTGTGCTTTCTTTCGGTCTTGTACAGCTATCTCATAACATGATCGGGCTTCTTTTTTATTCCCTCGAACAACTCCAACGCCATTCGGGGTAGGAAATTTTATACATAAATATAAAGGATGTAAAGCTGCCCCAACCTTATTAAGCGATGGCCGCCTCAAAATGACGTTGTATGCTGATCTTCGATCTACCACGAGGAAATTCACAAAGATAGTCGTTTTTGCTGGGTTCTCACCAAAGGTGACTGGAAGGTCAATGCTTCCTTCTGGTGTGACCACTTCACCCCCGAAGCCAATGAGGGGAGTTGAGACTGGCTTGAGTAGGCTTCTGGCGAGTGCCATTTTATTGAAAGCCTTCAGGTAGAGAATATCAGCAGAGCTACCTGTATCCACCATAATATGATGAGTCAGATAGTTTGATACCTTTAGCATCTTCGAGGAGTCTTCGTGAGGGGAGTGAATTCCCTCTGCATCTTCGAGGGAGAAAGAGATTGAAGGATGGCTAGAGTGATGTATCGGGAGTTCGTTCCAGCTAGTAGATGTGCTGGGGCTTCTTGGATGCCTTACAGGTATATGCTTTTCTTGAAGCTTGAGAATCTCCTTCGCAAGCCTGCCCTCCGGCGATGGTCCGTATCTCCCCGGTAGGTTCAGCGTCTTCTTGTGAAGTATGTCGATGAGGTGATTTCTTCTGATGTAGTGGGGCTTCCCCCCTTTTTGGTGAACGACCTTGTCGGATAACATAATCTTGAAGGTGACCTTTTCGAATAAGAGCTTCAATGTGATCACGCAAAGATATACAGTCTTGGGTGTTGTGCCCATGATCTTTGCGGAAATAACAAAACTTGCTCTTATCTCTTTTTTTTGGGATCAGATTTGATCTTTGCGTGCCATTTCACATATGGCCTGTTCTTGATCTCCATTAGCACCTTTTCCGGAGGCCGGTTGAGGGGAGTGTAGTTATGGTACTTACCAGAGTAGACTTTCTTGGGAGAGCGGTCTCGCCGGTCGCGCCGATATTTTTTATCCGAAGGAGAGGTTTCCTCCGACTTGCACTTCTTGCCCTGTATGTCATGACGTGCTAGAGCAACTTCTTCTGCATTGATATACTTCTGAGCTTTAACTTGGAATTCTGTCATGGTTTTAGGAGGGTTTTTGTCCAAGGAGAATCTAAATTTCTCTCTCGTAATTCTAGCTATGAGGGCGGTGAGGCCTTTTTCTTCGGTATAACCTTCAGTTTGGACGACTTCGGCAGTGAACCGTACTGTAAACTCCTTTATTGTTTCCCCATGCTGCTGTTTCAAATCCATTAGGTGGGACGCCGGCTTTTTGGTGTGGATGCTTCCTATGAATTGGGAGAGGAACAGCTCCGATAGCTGTGAAAAGGAACCGATAGATCGAGGCTTTAGCCCCCGGAACCACATACGAGCTGCCCCCTTTAAGGTTAGGGAAAAAGCCCTACACATGATTTCCGACCCATGTCCCTCCAGCTCCATAAGAGATCTATACGTCTCCAGGTGTTCGAGAGGATCACCAGTACCTGTATATGGAGTGATGACGGGCGTACGATACTTTCTAGGTAAAGGTGCTTCCATGACCTCACAGGTGAAAGGAGACTCGGATCGATGTATTGACGCCACAACGGCAGACGGTCGATTTGCCTAATATCGTTGCTCCATGTCATCAAAACGATCATGGATTCTTTTGAGGTCTCCTTCCCATGGTAAAGTATAACCTGACATTTCGACAAAGGACCCCTGAGGTTGCTATTGGCGGGAAGCACTTGAATGAATGGAATGCGGGGATAGCACAGGGGGTTGGTTGCCGAGTGGCATTCGGTTTGATGGAGGATGGTTTGGTTGGACCTATGGTTCGTCTACAAAGTGTCTAGAAGCCACCGGTATGGGTTGCGCTGGTAACTCTTCGGAAGGTAGTTTCCGAGGCCCCAGGAAATGCTGATCAAGCCTATTCGACAGGGCTTGAAATCCAGCGTTGAGGGTTAGGAGTGTGTTTCCGAGGAAACGCATGGCATCTTCCTGATTTCTGGAAGCCTCAAATAATAGGTTTTGTGATGGCACGTTAGGATCTACTTGAGGGATGCCTGTCGAAGTGGTTTGAGGGATGGGCATTGGTTCCGTATCATCAGGCGGAGGCAGCGCCTGCCTTGAAGTGGAAGGATGAACTATCTTTTTAGGAGGCATGGTGGAAGGATTTTGATCAGTGGTGTGAGCGACTGATTTTGATGATCAAATCGTTCCCACAGACGGCGCCAATCTGTTTACGTCATGTTTTGTAACAGGGTCCTCCAATATTCACCTTCCTTCAAAGAGATTCCCTTCCTAGACCTGAAAAGCGACAAAGAGAAACTATGGGTGGCCGGCGTCCAACCGTTGGCCCTTCGATGCTTAAGTTAGACTGGGTAGGGCTGAAAAGAGAACAAAATAGATGATGGGCTTAGAGATTGAGTATTGTGTACCTTCTTATCGATGAAACCATCCGTTTATGTAGATCCGAATGTCCCACTCTGTTACGTAAGATATCGAGATCACTACTGATTTCATGGGATAAGGTGTTTACCCTGCTTATCCTTAGATAAAGGAATAATCTAATCCAATTACTCATCTGGTCAATTACGTTCCTTGATAGTAATCCCTTGAGATACGGAGCCGTAGGCGAAGATAAGCCCAAAATCGGCCTATACAGGCTGCTGGTACTATAGGCTAAGGACGTCATCGCTAAAGATTAGTAATCAAAGCTGCTCGCACATCTGGAGATGCTCGCGAACCAGGCTGCTCGCGTATTGAGGTGTGGCGCCTTTTAACGACCACGAGAAGGACTGCTCGTAGGTCGATAAGGATGTTCCATGCCTTCTCAATATTCGATTATCGACCGTAAGGGCTCGATGACTTGGTAATTGTGCGCCGTATTTATCTAATATGCGGGACTCGAACAGATGAGCTCGCGACTCGAATATTATTATAAAGATGCTCGTAGAATCGGGACCTCGCTAGAACCTTCGATCTCCGCAATTTGACTATAACAACATGATTACCTCAATTTAAGTTAGGACTTGAGCACACTCAATTGCATAAGTCAATATTAGTTCCAATAGGTTAAGATCACAATCATAATCATCATTAAATTATGTCACAAAGTATAACTAGATCATGATTTGAACTTGATCCAAATCACATACAAAATCACACATAAGCAGAAATTCCAAAAAAAGTAGAACTTTTAGTATGAAGTTCCCACATGAGGATCAAAGGTCTAGAGTGTATTGAAATCGATTCCTCGGAGTGTACAGGTCTAGAATAACTCAAAACAATTAAGAACTCAAGCAATTCTTCTAAACATCCATGAGCCATCATAAGATTAAGAAAAACTACTTAGAACTTTATTCAAACTTCAACCATTGTTCTTCACTAATAATCCAACTTGAAACCAAATCAAACGAATTGAAACATCTTAGATTCACTACAAGCATACCTCTTAGCCCTAGCTAAGACGTTTAGCCGTTCATGATCCAAGGAAACATGAAAACAACTAAGAAAAACATAAAAACTAGAAGAACAAACTAGGAGGAGTTATAGAACTCCGGATCTGACTTCCACCACCTCCCACCATGATAAATCTCTTCTAGAATGCCTAGGAGTGAGCTAGGGAAGTCCTTTTATAGCTTTGGAGCCCTATGTGAGAAGAAACTTCGAGAAATCTTGCAAGATTAGCATTTTGCGCAGAGATTTTCGGAGCTCTAGATGTTCCTGAGTGTGGACCGGCCGGCCAGTCAGACAAAGTGCCTGCAATTACAATTTTCACTAGAGTCTTTTTTACACAGTCCGACCCATCAGCCGACTAGTCAGCCTGCCGGTCGGTGGAACTGCTTCAAATTGCTGAATTTCGCTGGACACTGTAGTGCATAGGCTGACCCTTTAGTCGGTCAGTCTGTCCGCCTAGTCGGTCAGGGGGTTGGCCTTCATAAAATGTGTCCAGAGATTTTGCTATTTCTGGAGGGTTTGGCCGGCCAGTCTATGGACATGAAATTGGCTGAATTTCTCAGCTTCTCCTCCTTCATCTTCAATGCACTTTTGCTTCTCCTTTGGTCCTTTATTCCTTTGATCTTCAAGGTGTGCAAACAGCATCTCTAAGTCCTCAATTGATGAATTCTCTCTCTCATTCCTACAACCACAAAACCATGCATTAGTTGGGTCTTTAATCACTTATTTCAAGCATAGTTAGTAATGAAATGGGGTTAGAATATGCACATTTAAGAGCTCAACATTGGGCCACTCGGATAGGCTGTATCGAGCAATAATTCTTTAAGAAGTTTAAGTTCAATGAGTTGGATTGCACATTTCTAGTGCTTAAGAATGACTAATTATCGAGTTTGGTAAGACCGTCCGGGCGATTGTGGGGGAATGAGTGGGAGCATGTGTCCTGAGGTGGGCGCATGTACAACCCCCCCCCCCCCCCCCCCCCCCCCCCCCTTTTTGGCGCATGTGGAGAGAGAGTGTGAGGAGAAAGGAAAAGTGAGACAGGTGGGTGCATGTGGTAGGGCACATGCGCCTGCCTCCATGGGCGCATGTCACTTAGTGTCTTGAAGAACTCCCCCCCCCCCCCACCCCCCCCCCCCCTCCCTCAGGCGCATGTGACAGATGGAGTGAGGAGAAAGAGGAAAGGAGAGAGAGGTGGGTGCATACGGTAGGGCACATATGCCTGCCCTCCCCCCATGGGCCCATGTCTCTTTGTGACTTACGGAGAAATCCCACTCCTTAGCCATTTTTCAAGTTTTCAGGTTCCGAAGAGACGAGCGCATGTAACCCTTTCTGATGAGGGATTCCGGCAAGGGTAATGGGCTTATGTTGAAAGTACGTCGGTAGTCTAACACGTATGTGCGGAAGCTTAAAGAGCAACTAGAATTATGGCTAAACCTATAAGAGGGGGGGGGGGGGATTAGGACCTTTTTAAAATTCTTTTCGTCTACTTACACAATTCAACAAATTAAACTAAGTAAGCAAGAACACTTCGGCTTCCAAGCCTAAGTGGGTCCAATCATAAGACTAGCATATGGTTAAGCAATAAACAATCCTAGTCTAAGCATGCATAGGTAAATAAATGATTTAACTAATCAAGTTCCTAACCTATGCAACCTATGTAGACTTATGAGAATGGATCAATGAGCTCAAGTCTACACACTTAGTGAAAGTACATCTTGTGTATGGATGTGCCAATCTAGTGCCTAGCATACATTCCTATCAAGCATTCATAATTAAACAATTAAACATCCAATGCTAAGATAACAATGCTCAATAAAATCACAAACACAAGCATGTATAGTGGTTCGACTTTGGGTCTACTCTACTCCCGGTTCAAGTACTCAACTCCTTTGAGCACACCGGCATTCACTATCGGAGATTTTAAATGAGGTTCACCTCTCAACCTTTACACGGAGGTTTTACCGGTTCATCTCTCAACCATAACCGGAGTTTTGAACAAAGGGTTAACTCTCAACCCAAACGGAGTTTTGGACATAGGCTAACTCTTAACCCTACGAACGTTCACGCCCGTGTCCGAGGCTCCCCCTTGGAGACTTTATTTAAGCTCGTCTAACAGGCCAAGGAACGGCTAACGTCCCTAGATTGAGTTTAACAACAAACTCTAAATGGACTCTCAATAAAGAAAACCTTATTTGTCAAATGAGCCCCTTGTTCAGCGATGGTTTGGGTTGCTTGATCGCCGCTCTCCCATGCTTCAATCAGCTTCCCTTGCTCCCACGATCGTGTTGCCGTTGCGTCGCCAATGCCTCAGCCACACTTGATCAAATAACTTGCACGTGATGCGTTTGAGATGCCCAAGGTGATAGGAGGATAGGTTTGAGAACTCTACAACTAATGGAAATGGGTTGGCTAGAGGTTCTCTCCTACAGTGATCTCATCTTAGAGTTTTAGACAAGGATATGCCTATCAAGAAGGTTTCAAACTCTAGAGATCAAGAGGGGATAAAGGTCATTTTCTTCATGAGCTTGGAATGCTCCAATCTTGTGTTAAAGCACAAGGAAGATGCCTTCCATAGGTTGGGAATTAGCTTCAAATGGTCTCCAACAATGGTGGCTTCACTCCTCTCGAAATCCCTCTCTTTTCCCCTCAAAACAAGCCAAGCCCCTTTATAAAAGAAAGTGCAACGGTTTGAAAATGGGCAGAAAACGGCTAGTGCCGACCGGTCGTGACCGGTCAGCCAGGGGTCCACTACCGGTCGTCCAGGGTCCACGACCGGTCGACCATAGGCCAACTGAAGACAAAAAACATTGTTGTCTTAGCGGGGGAGACTACCTGACCAGTCGTGACCGGTCGGACCAGCCCTGCTGACCGGTCTTGACCAGTCGGCCCAATGGCCATCCACTCCAGTAGGCTGTTGTCACGCTGGACTGTCTGTCCGACCGGTCATGACCGGTCGGCCAGGAGTCCACGACCGATCGTGACCGGTTAGACAGGCCTGGGTTCAGCTAGTCTGATTGTTGACCCATCCATTTCACAACCCTCATCAAAGGCCAAGGTTTTGGGTGATCTTTTAGGACACCTAGGGCCAATCTATGATGACTAACGGATTCCTAATATGGTCAAGGTCATCAAGGAGGTTAAACGGTTGGGTTTTGGTAAAGGTTAAGGCATATCAAGGCATCACTTTTACCTGTTTCTTCTTCCTTGATACAGCAGGGCCACTTGAGTCTTCGGTCTTCATTTTCATTAGGCTCAACCGACACTAGACTCACTGACGTAAGTGATTGACAAACAAGGTGCACTAGTATGCCACAGAAAATTGCACTAACATATGTCACTCTCTCAGGAGAGGATTCCGGCAAGGGATTCCAGCGAGGATTCTACCTCTTGCGGCGCTCTGATAGTCCTCTCGAATAAAGAAGAAGTCCCTCTGTCAGCAAGTGAGTGCACTACATGTATGTAGGAGAGGGGGATCATGCGCATGTTGAGAGGGTGTGGGCGCATGTGCCCCCTGTGGTGGGCACATGTGCCCATACTTAGCCATTTTTTTAATTGTAAAAATTTGAAAGAGCGAGAGATGGGCTCCCATGCACATGTGGTAGGGGAATGGGCACATGTCTTCGTATGGCATACGCATGTCCTCCTTATGGTGTACGCATGTATCCATACTTAAATATTTTACAAATTTCAGGCTCTAACTGTCAGGCTTCGACTGTCCAAAGGACAAGTACCTTTTTGGAGACCAAAGTCACTGATGCCAAATCACTTTAAGCCTCTTATCGGGCTATGAAATGAATGAGTCGGGGTACGGATGATCAACTTATGTGAATTTTGGTAGTTCTTTCCCAATTTGGACCCTCTTACTCAGCTCCAATAGGGGCAAAACGTACTTCAGTGCGTGCAGGTAAAGTATGCACCGCGTGACTTTCAAAATTACAAGTTAAGGATTTTTAAGCATTTCGGATCATTTGGAAGCAATACGCATGTCCAGTTCCATTCCAAAATATCATTTATAGGCTTTCGGGTCCTTTCAGTAGGCTCCAAACAAGATAAAACGCATTTCAAGGTGCGCAGGTAATAATACGTGCAGCACGACATTCAAACTTGGTAGTTAAGGTTTCTGGGCATTTTGGATCATTTGGTGGCAATATGCATATCCAGTTCTACTTTGAAATGATATTCGCAGGTTTTGGTCACGACTGTGCGGGTCAAGGCAGCACTGACGTCCGATCGTGTTTTCTGAGTGTTTCTCGACCATGGAATCGATCCAAATCGTCATAGATGGACTGTCGTACATTGCTTTATCATGGGTGTGAATTTGAACCCCAACACTAAGTACTGGTCATTTTGAGAAAAATCACTGATTAGGGGGTCTTTAACATCAACCGTTAGAGAATCTGGCCTAGGGGATTGAAAGAGAATGTCATGGTGTGTCTAGAAAAGAAATTGCATCGGAGAGGCGGATCCCATCTGAAGCGGGCCACACCATGAACCTCCTAGGGTCTTGGAGGACGCCTGGGCACATGTCACCATGGGTGTGGGTGCATGTGCCCACCCCATGGGCACATGTGAAGTGAGAGTAGAGAGTGGGTATAGGGGTTTCACCCCTTAGTTGATTTTAACCCCCTACAGAGAGTGGGCTCATGTTGTAGAGAACTTGCACCTGGAGGGGTCCTGGTGGGCGCATGTCCCTTTGGGACTTAGAGAAATCCACTTATCCTTAAGGGGGTGGGCGAATGTGGCTTTTGCAAGAGGAGAAACTCTCCAACACTTAACTAATTTTCACATTTTTGGGGCTCAAGATCAGTGGGCGTATGTGAGCTCCTTTGCATTTCTGGTGGGCACATGTGAGCTTCGGCCAAGGGAAAAAACGCTAACAGTTAGCCATTTTTCAACCTCTTTCTCCCCTTTGCACTTCTACTCCGGCGGGAAAAATTCCTTTTTGGCGAGGGATTCCGGCAAGGAAATCCCTTTTCGACGAATGATTCTGACGAGGGGATTACAGAGCGGGCACATGTTACCTTACGTCGTGCTCGAGTCGCTCTGCAAGTGGATTGTTCTGAAGTCATCTAGTGCGGTTTGTTGCTTATAGTATGTTAATCGGGTTCGGGTCCAGGCAAGGGGGAAGCTGCGGGCGCATGCATTTGCATGGAGTTTTCTAGGCGCATGTTAATAGTCTATGGGCGCATTTTCCCCTATAGTGGGCGTATGTGCCCCTGCTTAGAGCTTTCTGATGACTTTTTCACTTGAAAGAGGGAGGGAGGATGCCCCGGGCACATGCCCCTCTGTTGTGGGAGGATATCCCTCTTGTGAGATCCCGGACTTAGAATATTTCAGGGTTCTGTTTACCAGACTGAGAAAAAATCAAGTTTCAGGCTCCGACTGTTCACCCCAAAGGACAGGTACCTTTTTGGAGACCAAAGTCACTAACACCAAAGCACTTTTAGCCTCTTATCAGTTACCAAATTAATGAGTCGGGGTGTGGAGGATCAAATTCTATGAACTTTAGTAGTTGATTACTAATTTGGACCCTCCCGATTGACTCTTGGTATATGAAGTTTGCTCCTCGAAGCGCGCACGCAGAAATACGCATATTTCGGCTTCTAAACATGGGGGTTAGGGGTTTTCGGGCCTTTCGAATCATTTGGTGGCAATACGGATGTCTAGATTGGCTCTGAAATAGTAAATATTAGTTTCAATCGTGATTGCGCGGGCCGCTTAGGGTTAGGGCTGCACTAGGGTCAGATCACGTTTTTCGGATGTTTTATGAGTCTCGATCGATCTAAATCGTTGCTATTAAACCACCATATGTCATTTCATCAAAGGTGATATTTTAAGCCCTAACACCCACATCTAATAGTTTTAACACCTCAGCTTTAACCACCTCCTTCATGTTTGGATTTAGGCGTCTTTATGGTTGCTTAGATGTTTTTGCATTTTTCTCAAGGTGTATGCAATGAGTACAAATGAAGGGGTCTATACCTTTGAGATCCACAATTGACCATCCGATAGCATTCTTGTGTTCTCTAAGCGTAGTGATCAATCTACTCTCTTGTTCCTCATCCAAGTGAGAAGAAATCACCACTGGATATGTATCATCTCGACCTAAATAAACATATTTCAGATTCGTAGGTAATGGTTTTAGGTTGAGCTTCGGTGCCTTGATATTAGACAGAAGAGGCCTGTTGTCGATTAAGGGCAATGGTTCAAATACTGCCTTCTACTGGTTAGTATCAAGTACCAGTACAAAGTCTAAAAGGGCATCCATCTCCCGTATCATGTCATCATCTATGTCATGGGAGTGGGCCAAGCATGCTTTCAAGTGATCGGAGAAGAACGTTAAAAAGGACTTGTCCTCCACGAATGAATCAATCAAATTAATTTTGTGGATCTCCTCATCCTCATCCCATGGTTGTTTGCACAAATCGAAAATAATAAACTCAAGTGTCATATTTCCAAAAGACATTTGTACAAGTCCATTCCTACAATTGATTATTGCATTTGATGTGGCTAAGAAGGGAAGGCCAAGTATGACAAAATTTGAGTGTCGGCACTAAGGATGAGTTGCATATCCAAGAAGATAAAATTCACCAAATAGTAGAATTTATCAACTTGGACAAGCACATCTTCTATCACCCCTCTCGGTATACAAATAGATTGATCAGCGAGTTGAAGCGTGGTTTTGGTGGGTTTTAATTCACGTAAACCTAATTGCTCGTAGACTGAGTATGGGATAAGTTTTATGCTTGCCCCCAAATCAAGTAATGTTTGTTCGATCTGGTAGTCGCTTATTATGCATGATATGGTCGGACTATCTGGATCTTTGTATTTTTAGGACACATCTTGATGATGGCACTCGCTTTCTCGGTCAAAGTATGTTATTGCTCATATTATTTTTTCTCTTGACTGTACATAGGTCCTTTACAAATTTGGCATAAGATGGTATTTGTTTTATTTCATCCAACAACGGAATGTTTATTTTCGCTTTCTTAAAAACCTCTAAGATATCCAAATTTTTGTCTAGAGATTTAGATGGTATCAACCTTTGAGAGAAAGGAGCAACCAACTCGTATTGCTTCTCCGGTTCTTTCTCATGTGGGGTAATGCTAGATCCATCATCCTTTTTTATAATTACCGGATCATTAGGCTTTTGGGCCTTCATCAGATTAAAATTTTCAAATATTTTGGCACTCCTCAAGGTGGTGATAGATTTAGCATGCTCTATATATTGGGAGGATGAGCTAGGATCATATATCTCAAATTGGGTTCTTGGGTTAGGGAGAGGTTGAGCAGGAAGTGTGTTGTTCTCCCTAACACAGATGAGATTCAACCATTGTCATAGAATTTTTTAAGTCAATTGATGGCCAAAGATGTAGTTTGGTTTCATCTTAGTTGTTCTTGTATAAACCCATCTAATTTCAAAGAATTGTTCTTGTTATACTCATCTTGAACCAACACAAATACACCTAACATCTCCTCAAGTGTAGCCTTAGGTATGACCACTAAGGATGGCCCTACCATAGGTTGTGCTTGAGGGTTGTAGTTTGAATTTGCGGTTAGTCCATTCCTCCAACTGAAATTGGGATGGTTCCTCCAACTTGGATTGTACGTGTTTGAATTTGGAGCACTAAATGGTCGTTGATAGTTGTTTATGACATTTGATTATTCTTATAAAATTTCTTGAAACGCAAGAATTGTAGGACAATCCTATGTTGCATGTAAATTGGTGGCACAAATACCACAAGCACTATCAATGGTCTCATTAGGTTTAATCTTCTCTCTTTTCTTCAACTCCATGGCCTTAACTTTTCTAGTGAGGCTAGCTACTCTTGCACTCATATCATCTTCCTCTGTAAGGAGATAGATACTTCCCTTTTCTCTTTGTTGGCCTATTTTAGGATTGTTGGTTTAGATGTCCCATGATTGCACATTCTCAGCCAACATGTTAAAGTAATCTCATACCTCATCGGCTTCTTTATTCATGAATTCCCCATTGCACATCATCTTTATGAATTAGCGCATGGGCGAAGTCAGTCCATCATAAAAAAAAACTTATTACCTGCCAACTTTCATAGCCATGATGTGGGCATGCATTCAAAAGATCCTTAAACCTCTCCCAACATTGGAAGAAGGTTTCATCCTCTTTTTTGGGCTAAATTCATGATTGATCGTCTCAACATATTAGTCTTATGAGTCAGGAAGAACTTTTTAAGGAACTCTTGAGTCATTTCGTCCCATGTACCAACCGATTGTGGCCTCAATGCATGAAGCTAAGCCTTTGATTTTTCTTTAAGAGAAAAGGGAATTAGCTTGAGCTTTACGGTATCATCTAACAAGTTTGCAAAGTGTAGTGTGGTTATCACCTCATCAAACTCTTTAAAATGTTGATAGGCACTTTCATTGCCAAGTTCATGAAATTCGGGAAGGAGTTGGATTACCCTTGGTTTGAAGTATACGAGTGCTTGCTCTCGCGGGTTGCAAATAATCATGTAGAGTCCTAGGTTAAGGAACATTCTCTACATCATTCTCTCCTATTTCAGTCTGATTTTGGGTTGGATTTTGCTGTTGGTTAGCCCTTTGGTTGGGTTCATTTTCAGCCATACTTCTAGATAAATCTAGAAAAGTTAGACGTTTCTTTCCTTGTGGCTCTCTTTCAGTCCCTTTCACAATTCCTCAATCACTTCGCAAGCGGTGAGTGTGATCACGGACCCAATGGGGCATGAACCAGTCAACACAATCCTATAAATTACCCAACTCTACTTCTAAAAAAACTAAAAACTAAGATGCTAAAGTAAGAAGGCTAGGAAGATAGAACTTGAGTTGAAGACTTAGATTAGAATCCTGCAAAATCAAAACTAACTAAGTTTGTGCCTTAAATTAAATAAAAATAAAAATAAAAAACTATTCTAAGAATTAAAACAAGTCCTAAACCTATTTTAACATAATCTCAATAAAAGACTATTCGCACAAAATTTTGTAAACATCGTCGAATCCCCTGCAATGGCATCAAAAACTTGTCCGCCAACCCCAAGTACAAGGTTTTAATGTAGTAATAATTCGGTTGAGACCAATATCCTCCTCAAGGATTATATAGGAGTTCACAAAACTTCTTAAAACAACCTAAACTGAGATCAAGCTAAGAGAAACTAAATCTAAAAATCTGATTTGTATGAATAGCTGAAAACAATAAACTAGGAAGATGAACTCAATAATCTAAAAACACTAGAGTGCCAAGGATCCACTTATAACCATCATTAATACGTAATTCAATCAGGTTCTCTCAATTACACATCTGGAATCGAAATCCAATCCTATCTAGCGAGAATATGGAGTACTGGTTTAAATCACATAAACATCTAAAACAGATGTTGTTCATTGACATGATTCCCTCAATCAAGTCTAGGCATTGGGCACACTCAATTGCATAGGCCAATCCTCTTTCCAATAATGTAAGATCACAATCATGGTCATCCTCAAATTCTATCACTAGACTTGATTAATACCACAATAAGAACTAGAACAAATTATAACAATGATCAAACAACTATCTCAGAAATATGAAAAGATAAGAACTTTGGTTTAAATAAGTTCCCACATTAAGATCCAATTTCTAGAACATAGGGAATTTAATTCCTCGAATTATACAGGTCTAGACCTTGCAAAATAAGTAAGATTCTAAGTTTAAATCTTTAAGCATCACATGAAACCAAAGCCATTAAGAGATCAAAGAAAAACTGAACTTAGAACTTCATTCAAACTTGAAATAAACCTTTGTTCAACATTAAATCCAAAGGTAAAACCTAGAATTGAATCAAAGCATTAAGAATAACTACAAGCTTTACCTCTTAGCCCTAGCTAAGAGGTCTAGCCAATCACAGACATGATTGAACTAAAAAAAGAAAAAGAAATAACTAAGAACATGAACTAGAAGCTGTAGAAGCTCCACTTCGATCCACTCTACCTCTAGCATAATTAGGACTCCTCTATGATGATTTGGGATGAGTTTGGAGGTGTCTTTTATAGCAAAAACCTCTCACCACCTTGAAATCTTCTGAAATTCCGTAACTGGTTGCGCAAGAAAGTTCATTCTGATAGGAACTTTGATCAATCGTAATTGTGGCTTTGATATATCGAAACCTCTCTAATGTATCGAAATATATATCCAGAGAGTTAGAAATTTTCCATTTTTCTCCGATTAATTGAATTCTTTTTCGATATATCGAAACTCAAATCTTGATATATCAAAACTCCTTCGATACATCGAGATTTTAGTCTAGAGAGTTTAGCCATTCAGCCTCTGATTTGTGAATTTCTAATCAATTAAATCATCCCTTTCAATATATCGAACACCTATCGAGCACATATCGAACACCTATAAAAAATTCCTATCTTCATATCCTTCTGATTTCGGACTCCCGACTTCTCCTTTCTTGTTTTCTTCCTTTCTCCATCTCTTAGCTCTTCTCCTATAAATCTTCAATGTGCTTCAAAGAATTCCCATTAGCATTGAAATCATGAGGCTTCTCTCTCTTTCCTACGCACATAAATACACATATAAGATGAGTCTTTTAATAATTTAATCAATGTAAATATGTGATGAATTGGTGTTTAAGTATGTACAATTCAGAGCTCAACAACAACTTAGGATTAAGTTAGCCTAACGAATATGAGGGAAGTAATCCCTTTGAATGACATGAATTGTTGGGGCTACTGAAGTGTTGATGCCAGATGGATGCTGCAGTAGGGGTTTTTAAAGTATGTTGTTGTTGTTTGTAGCTACTGAGTCAAGGGTCACCCCCGTGATTTTCTTTTGGTTGATTAAATTTTAGACCACATGTTTTAATGAAAAATAATGCTCTGTGGTATGCCCCCTTAGTGGAACACACAATATTCATTTACATTGTAGTTTAGAGGTAGTGGGTTTGGTGGAGGAGGCCTAGGTTATAATAGTGTCAAAAGTTGTTTTTAAACCAAGGTGGCTAAGATTTCAATATAAGATTGGGCCAAAGGGATGAATTGCCTAGGGGCTTGCACCATACCCATTTTCCTGTTTTGATTGGAATATCGAGGGTTTCACTTGGGCTGTTGTGGCTACAATTATGATTGGTGTGGTTCTGTTGGAGAGGTTGTGGGTCTCCCTTGAATTGAACTGATAAGATTATTAGTTTTTGTTGGACGTGGAGAAACTTTGTCCTTATTTCAAGGGGTGTATCAACTTGTCCTTTCTTCAGTCTTAGTTTTTTTTGTAGGGGAAGATTGGTGTGGCCATGGTGTAATTATGCCAGCTTTGATTCCAACTTCCACCTATTCCCCTGCACGGATTAGTTGAGAGAAGTTAACGTATGGGTAAAAGATTAGGTATCCTAATATGTTTGTATTAGTCAAATAGACGATCATGGAAATCTTTTCTTCTTTGTCGATTAGTGTTTTCATTCGTGCGACTATAGCTCTCCATCGTCCAACGTATACAGATAATGTATCATAGCTCCTTTGCTTGAGAGCGGCCAAATCTGCCCTTCGTGGTGTTGTATTCATATTATACACAAAAATGATCTATGAATGCTTGGGATAAATCTTCCCAAGGTCTGATTTTATGATGATCAAGAGATGTGTACCAATCGAGTGCATCACCTTCAAGGAATTTTGGAACAACCGATCAAGATTTCGTTTTCCCCTGCTATGGCATCAAGCTCACCACAAAATGATTTAAGGGGGGTGGTGGGACATCCGGTCCCATTATATTGTTAGAATTTGGGCACTTCAAAATTAGTAGGTAATCTGGTGTCTAGAAAGGGACAAAGGTCCCTAAATTGAGTGGTAGGAAGTTCCACCCACGTTGTTTTAAAAGGTCATTTCTCATTGCCCTAAGCTAGGCTTTGAAATTTTTCCAGAGTTGATCGATTTCAGATGGTTGTTGAGAGGATAGTTGCACCCTTTGAGGAGCTCGGTTTGATTCTTCTTCGTAATGATCAATTTCTTTAGAGTATCTATGTTCTCTAACGAGGGGATTTTACTAAAGAGGAACGAACAGGTGGGGGATGGAAGGGAATCCCTATTGTGGGGCGAGTTTACATGTTTAGGTATGTAGGCGTAGTGAGTGAAGGTTGAGCTAGAATGGAATTTTGTGGTTATTCAAGATGGAATTGGAGAAAGCTCCTATTAGGGGGATGTGTTGGAATTTGAGATGTTGTGATTGGAGGGTATTGTAAATGAACCCGATTCTCATCAAGGAGAACTATTGAAATTGATTGATGATGGGGTCGGAAAGACCAATGTGAACACTAGGCAGCTGTGCTCTATGGATGGATGGAGTAGCCATTGCTTGGAGGAAATGGGCCATCATTTTTTCTAACCTATTTACACTAAGGGCTAAGTTGGCTATCAAGGAATCAACCGTGGCCTGAATGTTTTCTTGTTTGGGTGGCTCAGGGATGAGGTCAGGCATCTGTCCCTAGACTAACATGTTCGGATGATGCTTTAATATGCGAGCTTTGGCATTTGTTGAGCTCTGAATTGTGCATATTCTAACCCCAAATGATCACACATTATGCATGATTTTCACAGTTTAAAGACTAATCTAATGCATAGTTTTGTGGTTGTAGGAATGAGAGAGAGACTTCATCATTATGATGTTTAGAGGCCCTTCTTACATTCCTTGAAGATCAAAGAAATAAAGGATAAGAGATGGAGAAAAGATGCAATGCAATGGAGGAAGAAAAACTAGAAAAATCACATTTTTCATGCCCACTCTAGAAACAATAAATTCTTTGGACTAATTTTATAAAGGCTGACTAACAGGTCGGCCATGCACTTTCAGAAGTCAGATTTCAAACAGAGGCAGTCCCGCTTTTAGTTTTTTGGCCCACTTTTTAAGGCTCATCTTGATGATATTTGGAAATCTAATACATCCATGTCGAAGAGGAGCTCAACTCCGAAATAACCCAAGTGGTTTCATGTCGATCGGAGTTACGGATTGATCGTGGTGGCCAAAACAATACGAACTATCCAAAAAGTTTCCAGATTCCGCCTACTCAACTCTGGGCTAGTCCAGGTGACCCATCATTGATGATATGAAGAATTTACTTTGACCATCTTCTAAACCACATCTATATAACAATAACCACAAAGTTTCAGGTCAAAAGGAGGTGCGGTTTGATCGTACCTGTTGTAGGCCAATACAGTCTGACAAGAAGTGAAGGGTCGCGACCATATGAATGCGAGGAGTCCAGGTCGTGCTCTTCAGAAGGGGTCACGTCTCCCGGATGCGAGCAGCTCGGCTCGTGCTCTTCAGAAGGGGTCGCGTATCCCTGATGCGAGCAGCTCGGCTCGTGCTCTTCAGAAGAGGTCGCATCTCCCGGATGCGAGCAGCTCTGCTCGGGCTCGTCAGGAGGGGTCGCACCTCACGAAAGCGAGCATCCCTGACACGAGCAGCTCCCGACATCAGAATAGCCCTGAGTCTTCGTTTTTGGTTTGGATGGTCTTCGGCACTAGCACCCGATTCCCGTCGAGCAATTTCCCCAATCCCTCTGCGACACTAAGCAGGGCTACATCCAGTTCGGTGGTTTCCGTCTTGTTGGCGTCTCCTTCCTTTTCGGAGGCTATGACTCCAACTACGGGCGTCTCCTTCCTTTTCGGAGGCTATGACTCCAACTATGGGCGTCTCCTTCCTTTTCGGAGGCTATGACTCCAACTACGGCTTCTAGTTTATCATGACATGTCAGCGCTATTACCACGCTTACTGGCAGCCTGTATAGGTTGGCTTTTGGGTTTATCTTCTTTAAATAGATCCGGATCTCAAGGGATTGCCATCAAGGGGCGTGATTATTGGAGTAAATCATTGGGTTGGATCTGACTCGAAAGATAGGATCTTATCCCATGATTTCAGCAAGATCTCAGTATCGTACGCGACATCAACGGGATTTCGACATCTTACGTAACAATTTGGATTGCTTCAGATCTATATAAAGGGGTGGCTCCATTAAGAGCAAGTACACGCAGAACATTCAATCTTGGTCCCGTTTTTGCTTAGCTTCTCTTCTTACGGTGGCCTAACTTAAGCATCGGAGGGCTAACGGCTGGTCCCCAGCCACCCTTATTTGCTGTCTCGTTTCAGGTCTGGTGGTGGAAGTTCCTGCTGGAGTGAAGGAGGAAAGTCGGAGGATCTCGTTACAAAATCTGACATTAACAGTTTGGCGCCGTCTGTGGGAACGACTTGATCGTCAAAATCAATCGTGTTAACCACCGATCAAAATCCTTCGGTGATGCCTCCTAAAAAGGTTGTTCATCCTTCAACTTCGAGGCAGGCACCACCTCCACCTGATGAGACGGAATCCGCACCTACCCTCCCACTCGTTCCGACGGATATCCCTCAAGGAGCCCCAAATATGCCATCAACGAACCCATTATTGGAGGCCTCTGGAAATCAAGATGATGTCCTACGTTTCCTCGGAAACACTCTCCTAACTCTAAATGCCGGAGTTCAGTCGCTGTCAAATCGGCTAGATCAACACTTCCCTGAACTGCAAAAACAACCCTCCGGAGGGTTACCACCGCAACCCATACCGGTAGCCTCCAGACATTCTATGGACGAACCACAGGTCCCGCCACTCGGCGGCCATCCCCCTGTACCGTCTCCACATTCCATACATTCAGTTCGTCTCGACAACCTCAACCGCAAGGCTCCACCGCCGAAACATCTAGCTATACCCTACCATGGGAAGGAGATCTCAAAAGAATCCAAGATCGTTTTGATGTCATGGAACAGCGATACCAGGCGAATCGGCCATCTGCCGTCATGGCGGCGATACACCAATCTGAATCTCCCTTCGCCAGCGAGGTCATGGAAGCCCCATTACCCAGAAAGTATCGAGCGCCTATTATCGCTCCATACACAGGAATTGGCGACCCTTTGGAACATCTGGAAACATATAGGTCCCTCATGGAGTTGGAGGGACATGGTTCAGAAATCATGTGTAGGGCTTTTCCCCTTACATTGAAGGATGCAGCTCGTACGTGGTTCCGGGGGTTAAAGCCCCGTTCCATCAATTCCTTTTCCCAGTTATCAGAGATATTCCTTTCTCAATTCATGGGGAGTATTCGCATTAAGAAGCCAGCCTCCCATCTGATGAATCTGAAACAACAGCATGGGGAGACGATAAAGGAGTTCATAGTACGATTCACTGCCGAAGCCGTTCAAACTGAGGGTTACACTGAAGAAAAGGGTCTTACAGCCCTCATTGCCGGAATAACAAGCGAGAAATTCAGGTTTGCCTTAGATAAAAGCCCGCCGAAAACTATGGCAGAATTCCAAGCCAAAGCTCAGAAATATATCAATGTAGAAGAAGTCGCATTGATACGCCATGGAGTACAGAGTAAGAAGCGCAAGCCAGAAGGAACCTCTTCTACAGATAAGAAATTCCGTCGTGACCAGCGCGATCGTTCTCCCAAGAAGCCTTACTCTGGTAAATATCATAATTACACTCCTCTTAATCAGTCTCCTGAAAAGGTTCTAATGGAGATTAAACACAAGCCATATGTGAAGTGGCCTGCAAAGATCAAATCCGATCCCGAGAAGAGGGACAAGAGCAAGTTCTGTTACTTTCACAAAGATCACGGGCATAGGACCCAGGACTGCATTTCTTTATGAGACCATATCGAAGCCCTTATTCGAAAAGGCCGTCTCCAGGATTATGTTGCTCGTAAAAATCGATCACCAGAAAGGGCGAAGACCTCATCTCGCTAAAAGGAACCACCTCATCATCAAACCGACCAGGAGGACGCCGAGCCCACGGGAGAAATTCGCACTATCGTCGGGGGACCAGCTTGCGGGGGTGACTCTGAAGCTTCAAGAAAGGCATACGCTCGAAAGGCGTCCAAAGAACCCCAGCAGATCTATTGGCTGGAACAAGCGTCCAACTCATCGAAAGCTAGCCATCCTCCAATTTCTTTTACCCTCGAAGATGCAGAAGGAATTCACTTCCCTCATGAAGATTCCATCGTAGTCACATTGAAGGTATCAAATTATCTAACTCATCGAATTATGGTGGATACAGGTAGCTCAGCCGATATTCTATATTTGGAGGCATTCGACAAGATGGCACTTGCCAGAAACCTCCTCAAGCCAGTATCGACCCCTCTTGTCGGCTTTGGAGGAGAAGTAGTAACACCTGAAGGAAGTATCGATCTCCCAGTCACTTTTGGGGAGAGTCCAGCGAAGACCACCGTCTTCGTTAACTTCCTCGTCGTGGACCGAAAATCAGCATATAACGCCATCTTGGGGCGGCCGTCTCTAACTAAGGTTGGAGCGGCCTTGCACCCTTCATATTTATGTGTTAAATTTCCTACCCCAAATGGCATCGGGGTCGTGCGAGGAAGTCAGCAAGAGGCACGGTCTTGTTACCAGATAGCCCTCCAAGATCGAAAGAAGGCTCAAGCGACGCCCGTCCTGGAAATAGCTCAAGGATCGCTCGGCGTTCCCTCGACCACCTCGTTGGATCCGAGAGAAAATGCTCTGAAGTCGGGAACTCCAGGGGAGGAAACAGTGGCGATCCACCTGACCGAAGACGACCCTTCTAAGATCGTGTGCATCGGGTCCTCCTTGACCACTGTCCATCGTGAAAATTTAATCCGTTTCCTCACCGAATACAAGGATGTGTTTGCTTGGTCTCATAAAGATATGCCAGGCATCGATCCTGATGTCATCGCACATCGTCTCAACATTGACCCAAAGCATAAACCCGTACATCAGCGTCGACGTGCCTTTACTGCAGAAAGACAAATGGCAATCAAAACTGAAGTTGAAAAGCTACTCGCGGCTAATTTCATAAAGGAAGTTGACTACCCAGAGTGGGTCGCAAACGTAGTTCTCGTCCGGAAAGCTAATGGCAAATGGAGGATGTGTGTCGACTATTCAGACTTAAACAAAGCATGCCCCAAAGATAGCTTTTCGACACCGCGGATCGACCAGTTGGTCGACTCAACAGCTAGACATGCTCTCCTCAGCTTTATGGATGCTTATTCTGGTTACAACTAGATTATGATGCATCCACCTGATAGCCAGCATACTGCCTTCATCACAGATCGAGGACTATATTGCTATCAGGTAATGCCGTTTGGTCTTAAAAATGCAGGGGCCACTTATCAACGTCTTGTCAACAAAATGTTCGCTGCTCAAATCGGTAGGAATATGGAATTATATGTCGACGATATGCTCTTGAAAAGCATCGTTGAAGATAACCACATTTCAGATCTTCGAGAAGCCTTTGATCTGATGAGGAAGTATCAAATGAAGTTAAATCCAGAAAAATGCGTGTTTGGAGTGTCTGCAGGGAAATTTCTTGGGTTCATGGTTGGCCAGCGTGGAATTGAGGCAAATCCTGAAAAGATTAAAGCATTGATAGAGATGAAATCCCCTGTTACTCTGAAGGACGTTCAGCGTCTGGCAGGTCGCATCGCATCATTGAACAGGTTCATCTCGCGAGCATCAGACAAGTGCTTGCCCTTCTTCAAACTCCTTCGTGCAACGGCCAAATCTGATTGGAAGTGGACACCTCAGTGTGAAGAAGCTTTCCAATAACTGAAGCAATACATGAGCACTCCTCCCATTTTATCTAAACCTGTAGCACATGAGCAACTCATTCTTTATTTATCTGTGTCTTCCACGGCTGTTAGCGCCGCTTTAATAAGAGAAGATTCCGGGGTGCAAAGGCCCGTTTATTATATTAGTCGAGCAATGGTCGATGCAGAAACTAGGTATTCTGATATGGAGAAACTGGCCCTAGCCTTAGTCACGGCGGCTCGAAAACTGCGACCTTACTTTCAAGCCCATGCTATTTTAGTACCAACAAATCATCCACTACGACAAGTCCTTCAAAAACCTGAGGCTTCCGGGCGCTTAACTAAGTGGGCGGTCGAGATCAGTGAGCACGATATCTCATTCTGTCCTAGGACCGCGGTCAAGGGCCAGGCCGTGGCTGACTTCATAGCCGAATTTACATATTCTTCTGAAGATAATGTCATGACCAGCGACCAGCCTCCATGGTCGCTCTTCGTGGACGGGTCGTCACGGGCCACTAGCAGTGGAGCGGGTCTGATTTTAGCGGCTCCCGACGAGTCGCATTTTCAATACGCTCTGCGTTTCGAATCACGCGTCTCCAATAATGAAGCAGAATATGAGGCCCTAATTGTTGGCCTCGAACTGGCCATTGTCCTCGCAGTCCAGAATTTGATAATTCATAGCGACTCCCAGCTCATTGTCAATCAAGTTCTTGGTGAATTCGAAGCCAAAGAAGAAAGAATGGCCTTATACAAGTCTCGTGTCCTCATCCTGCTCGCTAAATTGAAGACTTATAAAATAATTCATATCCCTCGCGAGCAGAACCAACTTGCTGATTCCTTGGCAAAACTCGCTTCTGCGCCGGATTCGGAGTTATCACATTCGATCCCCATCGAACATCGTCAGAACTTGAGTATCGACCAAGTGACTCTAGAGCAAGTTCTATCGGTACAATCGTCTCCATGCTGGATGGATCCTATCATCCTTTACCTCAGAGATGGATACCTACCAGAAGACAAGAAAGCTGCGAGACAAATTCGACTTCGAGCTGCCAGGTACACCTTACAAGATGGAATATTGTTGCGAAAAAGCTTCTCCTTGCCATATCTAAGGTGTCTTCATCCAGAAGAAGCACATCGTGTTCTAGATGAAATACACCAGGGGGCATGTGGTAATCATCCCAGGGGGCGATCCCTGGCATATAAAGCGATGAGGCAAGGATATTATTGGCCCACGATGAAAGCAGACGCCATCGAATTTTCTAAAAAATGCGACAAGTGTCAACGATATCTACCTATACCTCGTGTACCGTCTGAGCGGATGACCCCAGTTGATAGCCCTTGGCCTTTTGCCCAGTGGGGGATCGATATCATCGGGCCCTTACCTATGGGAAAAGGACAGAATAGGTTCGCGATCGTGGCGGTTGATTATTTCACCAAATGGGCCGAGGCAGAACCATTAGCCAAGATTACTGAAAAACAAACTACTAAGTTTATATGGAGAAATATCATATGTCGTTTCGGACTTCCTCATACTATAATTATCGATAACGGAACGCAATTCGACAACGCAGCCTTTGATGAATTTTGCGACAAATGGAAAATACGTAATCTCCGCACTTCTCCATATCATCCTCAGGCGAATGGGCAGGTCGAGGCAGTGAATAAAATAATAAAGCACCATTTAAAGACCAAGCTAGGTGAATGTAAAGGGGTGTGGCCAGAACTTCTGCCAGAGGTATTATGGGCCTATAGAACCACGGCTTGTACATCAACAGGTGAAACTCCTTTCTCCTTAGCATTTGGTGTTGACGCAGTGGTACCAGTGGAAATTCAAGTCCCCTCATATCGGATCGAGCAGTACGATCCCGCGAGCAATCACGAAAACCTCCGACTTCATCTTGATCTCCTGGAAGAGCGAAGAAATGCTTCTCAAGTGCGAGTGGCAGCGTATCAACAACGTATTGCTCGATATCGAAATGCTAGGGTTCGGCCTAGATCCTTCCAACCCGGAAATTTGGTACTAAGGCAAAATCTCGGAGTTCCTGCTCGTTCATTAGATCCAAATTGGGAAGGCCCGTATCGGGTTATTAGGGTTGTGCGACCCGGTACTTATTATCTTGAAGACATGATGGGGAAGCCCGTACGTCGCCCTTGGCACGTGGAGCATTTGCTACAATACTACCCCTAGATTCGATGTAGTTCATTACAACATTTTATGAATAAAATAGAAGATATCAGTTGGTTGCTTTTCCATTTACATGGACCTGAATAGCCCTGAAGAGAATGCTTACACATCCTCTTGGCCAATTGCCTACCCTTGGTAGGATTAAAGTCGTTACTAGTTGGTTGCTTCTCCATTTACATGGACCTGAATAGCCCTGAAGAGAATGTATACCATCTCTTGACCAACCTTCTGCCCTTGGTAGAATCGAAATCTCAATCGATAGATCAGTCTATCTCACCGTGGACATGGTCACACGACCCCCGGATTGAGTCTGATTCATTTTTTCATGAGTTAGTTGCTCGCAACTGATGAAAGAGATCGCATTTCCAAAATGCGAGCAGCATAGCTCGTGCTCGAATAAGGGTCGCAGTCATGCACCCTAATCGCGAGCACTGCGGCTCGTGATCGAATTCGCAGTCATGCACCCTAATCGCGAGCAGCGAAGCTCGTGCTCGCATTAATGGGTCGCATCCCCTGATGAATCAAATGGGATCAACACAAAGCAACAATGAAGGAAAGAGAAGAATACACAATACTAAAAAAGTAAGTGTTCATTAAAATAATGACCTTACAATTACAGATCTCTTCTCAAAAAAAAAATAAAAAAAATACATGATATGGGAAGCTGCCGAGGTCAGGGTTGGTCATCCTCTGGCGCAGGTTCGCGGCTCTCAGCTTCAGGACCAGCTTCAGGAGCAGGAGCAGCATCTGTTGCCCCGGTGACTTCGTTCTCAGCAGCAGCCCGTTCTTTAGCTGCAACCTCGAATGCCACTCTGTCGAACTCCTCAATGTTAAAAGTTGGAGCAATTAGCTGCATAACCCTGATCGCAAAATCGCGACCAGCGATGTACGCATCATATCGCTCCTCGTCATAAAGTTGAGAAGTACGAAACTCCTGAACTGCGCGAGGACCCTCATCAGATACCATCTGAACGAGAGCCACTCGCTCTTCCTCCCAGTGGATGGAGTCATCCTTCAGCTGATTAAGTCGCTTCTGGGCCTCCTCGAGCTGGGTCCGAGCCTCCTCGAACTTGGTCCGAGCATCCTTGAGCCATTCTTCAAGCTGGACCTTATCCTTGCGAAAAATCTCCTTCTCCTTCTCGCTCTTAGTATGGATTTCTTGAAGCTTTGCGAGCTGGAGGTCCACTGACTGAAAGCGCTCAGTCAGGGATTGGATCTTGACCAGGAGAATCTTCTTCTCTTCGTCCAACTTGGTGATTTGAACCTCCAAGGCCTTCACCAAGCGGTCCCTCCCTTGGACCTCGACTTCCATTATCTTCTTCTTCTTCTCCGCATCCTTCACGCTGCGGTGAGCTGCTTCGATGTCACGTCTGACTCGAAGCGTGAGATCCAAGCTCTATATAAATAAAAAAATACATATGTGTGTGAGAAAGGAAGTAAATTAAAGCAATCCACCATATCAGAGACGAAAAATACGAATCGTGTAGTGCTTGTTACCTGCAACAATCTCACCCCGATGTCGGTGGAGAGGGCTTCGGGGCTTGGTTCGGGGAGACTCCCGAAGGAGTTGGGGGAAATTTTGTCAAACATAAACTCGCATATTGGATGCAAGTGTGGAGGAATGACAAAAGTCCCCGAGCCCGAAGCCTGGGCTACGACCATCTCCTTGGGCCCCGAGTCGCGAGCACTCGCGGCGCCAGGGGCAGGCATCAACAACTCGCGAGCAGTAGTAGGCTCGCTTGGAGGCCCCTTTGGTGGGAGGCCTCCCCCTCTCCGATCACCTTTCGGTGAGTTGTCGGCTACCTCGATGATTGGAGGGCGAGGTAGGTCAGCTGGCGGGGGCACGGTGGAGAGAGGGGTCGCGTTGACCGGAGGGGTCGCGGTCGTACGAGAAGTGGTCGCGACCCCTCCCGAGGCGGTTTGGGGTCCGCGAGCAGGCCCCTCTGCGGGAGTAGGCGCATTTGAAGGACCCCCCGCAGTTTTCTTTTGCCTCTTCGAGGCAGTGCCCTTCAGCCGGGGAAGTACCCCCAGTGCGCCTCTCTTATCGCCAACATTCGTCATCTCTTCTCGGAAGGTGAGACCCGCTGCACAAAGATGACGAAGTTCTAGAGCAGTGTTGACGTGGCGTGCAGCCGCGGGGAGCTTGTAGACTTTGACAAGTTTTTCGTTGAGCCCTCCTCGCAGATTTGGCTTCACACCAATTGGAATTCCTGCGAGCAAAAAAGAAAGTTCATTAAATCGTCAATGCAGCAAGGCTATTGTTTCCTTTCGGACAAGTAAACAGGCACTTAACCCACCTTCGCCAAAATGGCGATTAACATTATGGCCTTTGGGGTCGGATCCCATCTCGGACTCCCAGTTGCCGGAGGCATAGAACCACTTCTTTCTCCATCCCGGGCAGTTGGAAGAAGGGTTCCCCAAAATGAAGTTATTCCGGTGCCAGAAGCAGAGGTAGTACCAACCCTCGCTAGCTGGCGCCTTCTTCAGCTGGAATAACCTCAAAAATTCCTCAGCGGTTAACTCCTCGTTACCCGCCTGCTTCCAAAGGACGAAAGCACTTAGAAGAACCCGCCAGCCGTTAACTATAAGTTGGCCCGGGGCAATCTTGTAGAGACGGAGGAAGTTTCGAATAAAGGGGTGGAGGGGAAGACGTACGCCCACTTTGAAGAAGTATTCATAAACAGCCACACACCCAGGCGGTGGTGCATCGGCTGTCTCCCCTCTCCCAGGCAGTCTGAATAAAACAGAGTCTGGAACCCTATAAACCTCTCTAAGGTTAGAGAGTCTTTCCTCCGTCAAGATGGAAGAGTAACCGGAGGCAGAATACCTCCCAGCCGGTACTCTGGCGTTATTGGATTCAGAGGAGTCAGGGGTTTCATCTCCCAGAGGAACAATCTCTTCGTCAGAGATTTCCGCCATTATAAAAGGGAGATAGAGGAAGAAATGAATGAGGAAAAAGAAAGAAGGGTACCTCCGTAAAGAGGGTTTTCACTCCAGAATAGAGAAGGAAGAAGAAGAAGAAAACTTCGCAGCAATGGAATTCGGAAATGAAGGAATTTCTCTAAGTCCGATATTTATACGCAATCATTCCGCCTGATTTGCTGGACACGCGGCAGCTTCTCATCCGGCACGTCAGACGAACGGACGCTAGCATTAAATACGGAAATACGTGGCACCTGACGCTTCATCTCTGGCGGCAGAGAAATCTGCGCAAAAGCTGGCCATCATAAATGCGGAAGCACGTTAAGTGAATCATGCGCGATTGTCTCCCAGAACCCAGCTGTCAACACTAGCAAACCCTTGGCATAGTTCCTCAATACCAAGGGTTTGGGGGGCATCTGTTGTAGGCCAATACAGTCTGACAAGAAGTGAAGGGTCGCGACCATATGAATGCGAGGAGTCCAGGTCGTGCTCTTCAGAAGGGGTCACGTCTCCCGGATGCGAGCAGCTCGGCTCGTGCTCTTCAGAAGGGGTCGCGTATCCCTGATGCGAGCAGCTCGGCTCGTGCTCTTCAGAAGAGGTCGCATCTCCCGGATGCGAGCAGCTCTGCTCGGGCTCGTCAGGAGGGGTCGCACCTCACGAAAGCGAGCATCCCTGACACGAGCAGCTCCCGACATCAGAATAGCCCTGAGTCTTCGTTTTTGGTTTGGATGGTCTTCGGCACTAGCACCCGATTCCCGTCGAGCAATTTCCCCAATCCCTCTGCGACACTAAGCAGGGCTACATCCAGTTCGGTGGTTTCCGTCTTGTTGGCGTCTCCTTCCTTTTCGGAGGCTATGACTCCAACTACGGGCGTCTCCTTCCTTTTCGGAGGCTATGACTCCAACTATGGGCGTCTCCTTCCTTTTCGGAGGCTATGACTCCAACTACGGCTTCTAGTTTATCATGACATGTCAGCGTTATTACCACGCTTACTGGCAGCCTGTATAAGTTGGCTTTTGGGTTTATCTTCTTTAAATGGATCCGGATCTCAAGGGATTGCCATCAAGGGGCGTGATTGTTGGAGTAAATCATTGGGTTGGATCTGACTCGAAAGATAGGATCTTATCCCATGATTTCAGCAAGATCTCAGTATCGTACGCGACATCAACGGGATTTCGACATCTTACGTAACAAATTGGATTGCTTCAGATCTATATAAAGGGGTGGCTCCATTAAGAGCAGGTACACGCAGAACATTCAATCTTGGTCCCGTTTTTGCTTAGCTTCTCTTCTTACGGTGGCCTAACTTAAGCATCGGAGGGCTAACGGCTGGTCCCCAGCCACCCTTATTTGTTGTCTCATTTCAGGTCTGGTGGTGGAAGTTCCTGCTGGAGTGAAGGAGGAAAGTCGGAGGATCTCATTACAAAATCTTACATTAACAGTACCGGTCGAAGAAAGATGGACCATCCAGAGAGATTCCAACTGCGTAGATTTTATAAAAAGCCATAAGTGTTCTAATTTTTTGACCACATTTTGGAATTGTTTCGGATAATTTAATCCATTTATCATGTAGAAGAGGATGTTTTCTACCAATATTCAAAATTTGAGATCAATCCGACTTCTGTACACTCCGTAGCGTAGAAATCAAGATGACTGGTTCTGAAGCTACCCGAATTGTGCAATTTTGAGAGGCGGTCCCTGATCTGATTGGTGGGCCCATTCAAAAGATAATCTTGAAAATATAAATAAACTATGAGGAAGATTACATTATAAGAAAGTTACAAATTAAATTTGAAGGCAATCCGATCATTAGTTAAGCCACACCAAGCGAAACAAAATCTGCTATGTTGTTGTACTATTGCTGCATTATAAAAGGAGGTGCTCTCTTCTATTCCAAATCAAGCAAGGATGTGGGGAGCAAGGAGTTCGAGTCATAGGAGGTTTCTTAGCCTCCTACAGCTAGTTTTTCTTCATTTTCTTAGTTCTAGTTCTACTTTTAATATACTTTTCATTAGCTAATCTCTTAGCTAGAGCTAAGAGGTGAGCCTTATTGTTTTCTTAGATTGTTTAATTCATTTTTAATGGTTTCAAGTTTGAATTTAATGTTGAACAATGGTTTTGCTTAAGTTTGAATAAAGTTCTAAGTAGTTTTTCTTAATTTTATGATGACTCATGGATGTTTGGAAGAATTACATTAGTTTCTTACTTGTTTTGCAAAGATCTAGACCTATAGGTTTCGAGGAATTGAATTCAAGACGCTTTAGAGCTTGGATTTTCATGTGGGAACTTCAAACCAAAGTTCTATGTTTTTTAGAAGTTCTGAAATATGTGTTAGGTGTTTATGTGATTTAAATCAAGTTCAAACCATGGTATTAATTAAGCATTGTGACAAGGTTTGATGATTATTATGGTTATGATCTTAATCTATTGGAACTAGGATTGACCTATGCAATTGAGTGTGCTTAAGTCCTAACTTGAAGTGAGGGAATCATGTTGATGAACAACACATGTGTTGGATTGCTTTGATAATATAACCACTCTATCTTCTGGCTAGATAGGATTTGATTTCGATTCTAGTTGTGTAATTGAGAAACCTATGAGAATTATACATCAAAGATAGCTATAAGTGGATCCTTTATGCTCTAGATGTTTTCATTATCAGATTTTTCTGTTTCATGTTCAAAACTGATTTCGCAAACCTCTTAAGATTCTAATTATTAGGATAGTTCGAATTGTTTACTTTCTTCCCTGTGGATCAACCTCGGTCTTACCGAGGTTATTTTTATATCGCAACCCTACACTTGGGGAAGCGAACAAGTTTTTTGCGCCGTTGTTGGGGAAAAGGTTAAACGGCTCTAGTTGTTCTATTAGCTATAGAGTAGTCTTATTTAGGTAGGATTTTCAGTTTTTCTAGAAGTAGTTTTCTGATTTTTTCTGGATTACTAACAATTTTTTATTTTTATGTTTTGTAGGAATTTAATTGCTGACATAGTTCTTACTTCCATGGGTAATATATCCCCATCTCCCTTTCTTCTTTTTGTTTTTCTTCCTAGATTGGGATTGTTTCAACTTCTTATAATTTCATTATGAATGATTGGACGGGTGAATTGTCTAAATACGTTTTGGAAGATGAGAGGTCAGACCATGGAATCAAAACTCATTATGATTGGAACCGTTACAAGCATGAGTATTTATCTATGACTCAATCTACTTCTAATACTCCCCCACGTAAGACATTGTGAGATTACCGGAATGAAAACAATGTGTATAACTCTTCACCGGAAAAGACAATAGGAGAGTATCGGAAAGAGATGAATAATGTTCCACTGGTTAGGATATTGTATGATCACTTGTATGGCTACAAATGTCAACAATCCTATAATGGCCTAACATATGACATGCATAATCCTAATAGGTGGGAGCATCAAAATTTCAATTTTGGAGACGAGCTAACCACGGATGCCAACAATTATCCTCAAGAGTTTCTTTCTCACGAGCCACAACCGATACGAACTCTTGAGGATACGCTGCGAGAGCTTATGAAAATAACTGAGCAATGCATACAAAATCTCTCGCCATCTCAAAATCCTGAACCCGACATTGGGAACACCGAATCATCCCCCAGCAATGAGGAGGATGAGGCTATCCAAGCCCAACCCTCTTCTGATTTGATGACTAAACTTTTAAGGGATATAGATCTCAGTTATCCCAACATTACCATTGATTATGGTAAATCAACTATCTCTTTTAGCTATTCCGATTTGAATGATGAAGGGATTTCAAGGATGGTTGATGAACCCGAGGAATCTACAAAATTTGAAAGTGATAGTTTGATTGCCCACAATGAGGGTTCAATGAATGATTGTGAGTCCATGATTTCTTCTTCCAAAGGGCCGAATGATTATGAGTCACCGGAAGATATTCTTACTAGAGAGATGGTCGAAATGGATCTCTTTAAGTCCTCCCACCAACATAACATGACCAATTCTATTGAGGAAGATCTCCCTTTGACTGAAAATTTTGTTTCTTTGGATGATGTAGTGGCACAATCAGAAATTTTAGATCAACCAATGTTAGATGATGTGCTTACCACTGAATCTGAAAATTTTTCTTTGGAACACCTCCCCTCTATAGAGGAGGAATTCCTTACCCTTGAAACAGAATTTCCTCAATCACTTAGGGAGAACGAGTGTTCACTCCCCAAGTGTAGAGTTGCGAAGTAGTAATAATTCGGAAAGACCGAATATCGTTCCCACAGAGATTTATGAATGGGTATTCTTAGAATTTGTCTAAAATAACTAATAATTAAGATCCTATTAAGAACTAAAGCTGGAAAATAGCAATTTAGGTTTAAACAGTGAATGTGTAAGGTAATTTCAATCTAAAAAGGAACTAGAGCACCAAGGATCCACTTTTGACAAGTTTCAATGCATCAACACAACTAGGTCTCTCATAACTCAATCGGAATCAAATTCATATCTCTATCCGATCGGAATATAGAGCGGTTTAATCAACAATTATCCAAAACAAGTGCTTATTCATTGATTTGATTCCCATAATAATACTCAGGCCTTGGGCACACTCAATTGTGTAGGCCAAGCCTCTTTCCAATCTAGTTGAGATTCACAACCATAGCTTTCATCAATTCCTGTCACTAGACTTGATTACAACTAATGATTAGAACTCTAATTAAATCAAAATCAATCAACAAATAGTTATTTCAAATTACTACAAAAGATAAGAACTTTAGTTAAATGAGTTTCCACATGAAAATCAGGCCATTGTACACAAGGCAATCAAAGGGTCTACCATGCCCGGAGTCGATGATAGATCAATGAACTACACAAGCATAAACAATGCTCAGAAGCTAAATTACTAAGTTAGGATCACTAAGAATCACATGAGCCCGGAGTCATCAAGAGATCAAAGTAAAAACCCAACTAGAACTTGATTCAAACTCACATTAACTAAAATTCATCAATTAAATCATAAAAAAGGAAACCTAGGTTGCATTAATCCATCAAAAACAAATCAAAAGCTTCACCTCTTAGCCCTAGCTAAGAGGTTTTAGTTCATCTCTAACATCCTTGAACTAAAAAAACTCAAAAACATAAAAAACTACTAAAACAAGAAGAAAACTAAGAAAACTTGAAGTAGAATCCGTCTCCCAAGCAATCCCCACGTCCTAGCATGCCCTGGTATGAAGAGAAGAAGTCCCTTTTATAGATTGGCGCGGAAGATTCCAGATTTAGCAAGGAATTATGCAGTTGCGCGGAGAAAATCGGAGCTTCACGCACACGCTGTTGCACTGACGACCGGTCTCACGACCGGTCTGAGACTGTGGACGACCGGTAGCACGACCGGTCTCAAAATTGCAGAATCAGTCCAGAGAGTTTTTATGTTTCTGGACTACTCTCGACCTGTCTGGCGATCGGTCTGGCGACTGGTCTAAGAGGAGAAAAAAACAGTCCAAAAAATACACTTAAGACCTGTCTGGCGACCGGTCTACAGACAGGTCTAAGCACAAAATTTCAGATTTTCTTCATCATCTCTTCTCTTTCTTTCTTGCTTCTTTCTTCCACCTTTCGGCACTTGTTCTATTGATCTTCAATGCATACAAAGTGACTCTTTTAACCATGAATTGGTGAAGTCTCCTTCTCATTCCTACAATCACAAATCCATGCATTAGATTAGTCTTTAAATCATGAAACCATGCATAATGAGTGATGAATTGGGGTTAGAATATGCACAATTAAGAGCTCAACACCCCCCCCCCCCCCAACCAGCATTTTGCAAGTCCCGAGCAAAACATGCGTGAAACAAGTTTCATTCTCCAAAACCCAACTCTCCTTTAGAAACTATTCTTTATACATTTCAAGACACACAAGCATAAAAATCAGAGAAATTAGGTGATAGAGGTTGAAACCTTAAACTTTCAGAACATAATCAGTGTTTATATGAAATTCCCGCTGATTGATTGATAAATAGTAGAACTTGAACAAATTCAACCTAATGTGCATAGTGAAAGTTCATCTCATGAGTTTCCGGGATTATCTTCTTCATAAATCAACTAAACTATAGATCTCAAGGTGTATAGAGCAATAACAAGCCTATGACAGGAATTTGCCTTACCGTCCTTCCGACGGCTTTCACACTACGTCCAATTTCCGGCTTTGGTTACGGGTAGACCATCCCCTTGTTGGTAGTAGGTAACCCTAATCGGAATTTTCCACCATATTCTCCATCATTCCCAATTTCTTCCTTCCTTTCCTTTTTCTTTTACATTAGATAGGATTTTTAGAAATCTATATCTTTCGTTATTTTCCCATGGACAAAGATGGACAAAGTACCCCGGCTTGGTTTCTTAATACCTTAAATCAAGGTCTAGTTAATCCACAAATCACATAATCCTTTCAAATCATGAAAATCGTGTAATGTGAACTAGGTGCAAAAGGTGTTCAAATTTTCTATCAATCATAAAATAGGTGAATTCACATATAAAACCATTATATTAAGAAAAATTCAAAACTTGCAACATCCCTCACTTCATATCTCCTCTTCTTATACTTATGCCATCTCGAATGCATAGAATCAAAGTTTTCCAAAAGAGTTTTGAATTTTAGAAAAATCGAAAAATTTCTACATCATTGCTTGAAATGTCACGAAAGCTAGCAAATTCATCATCTAAGGAATCTCTCACCCCCCAACCAAAACTTTACATTGTCCTCAATGTAATAAGATATGCAATATGCATGACATGAGAGCAATGACATAAAACAAAGGAGAGTGAGAACGAGAGTACCTGAGGTAGCAAGTTGATCAATTCTAGCATCTTTCATTGTCTCAATGAGACTTATTCAATCCTAAATGTAGAAAAGAAATCCTAACCTACCTACCTACCTTTGATTAGTCCGATCGACTATATGATCAAATTTGAGCAGGATCTTCATGAATTTCAATAAGTTTCTCGTGAGGACCATCCAAAGTCCTGCTCGAATGTATACATGGGTGCATTTCTTCATTAAGGTCCAATCATAGTGTGCACCACACGCATGTAAGGAGGAGATAAGAACAGCAAAAAGATATCTCCTCAAGTCCTGAATTGGGTTGTAATTGATTAAAAACGGGTCCTCCCAATCAGAATTTTCAATGGGTTGAAGAACCCATAATGGTGGAGAGACATTCATTAAGTATTTTTCAGTTTGGGTTGTCTCCTCCACAAATTCAGAATTGCATGGTGCTTCCACAAACAATGGTAAAGAGTGTAAATCAGTGGAATGATGTTCTTCAGGCACCGACACCATGTCTAACAAACTATCCAACTCCTTAATCATCTCATCATCCAGATCATAGGGGTGGGTCATGTATTCCTCTAGGAAATCGAGAGAGTCGGATGAAGGGTCCTCGTTCTCCCTAAATGATTGAGGAAAGTCTGTTTCAATGGCAATGAATTCCTCCTCTATAGAGGGGAGGTCTTCCAAAGAAAAATTTTCAGATTCAGTGATAAGCACATCATCTAACATTGGTTGATCTAAAATTTTAGATTGTACCACCACATCATCCAAAGAAACAGAATTTTCAACCCAAGGGAGTTCTTCCACAATAGAATTCGGCATGTGTTGTTGGTGGAAGGACTCAAAAATATTGACTTCAGCCATCTCTCTAGCAAGAATATCTTCTGGCGACTCATAAACATTGGGCCCTTTGGAAGAAGAAATCATGGGCTCACAATCATCCACGGAACCCTCATTGTAGGCAATCTCACTATCACTTTTAGATTTTATGGATTCCTCAGGTTCGTTAACCGTCATTGAAATCTCTTCATCATTAAAATCGGGATATCTAAAAGAGATAGTTGATTCACCATAATCGATGGTGATATTGGGGTCACCAAGATCAATATCCTCTAGAAGTTTAGTCATTAAATCTGGAGAAGGTTGGGTTTGGATAGCCTCATCCTCCTCATTATTGGGGATTGATTCGGTATTCCCAATGTTGGGTTCAGGATTTTGAGATGGCGAAAGGTTTTGTATGCATTGCTCAGTTATTTTCATAAACTCTCGCAGTGTATCCTCAAGAGTTGGTGTCGGTTGTGGCTCATGAGAAAGAAACTCTTGAGGATAATTTATTGGCATCCATGGTTGGCTCGTCTCCCAAATTGAAATTTTGATGCCCCCACCTATTAGGATTATGCATGTCATATGTTGTGCTATTAGATAGTTGTTGATATTTGTAGCCAAACAAGTGATCATACATTGTCCTAACCGGTGGAACATTATTCATCTCTTTCCGATACTCTCCCATTGTCTTACCTGGCGAAACGTTATGCCCATTGTTGTCATTCCGGTAATCTCGCAAGGTCTTACGTGGGGGAGTATTAGAAGTAGATTGAGTCATAGAAAGATAATCCACCCGTCCAATAATTCATAATGAAATTGTAAGAAGTTGAAACAGAAAAGAATTCTTCCTTCCTTCATTTACTCCTCTCTAAGATCGAAGCACAAGGTGTCTTGCAATGGCTGAGCCAGAAGCAAGGATAGAGACCGATTTCTCCTGGTCAATAGGAGTTCAGAGAACTCCCCACCCACTCTTTGAGTCTTTTGAGAAAAGTACAGAAAAAAGAAGAAAGAGGAATAAGATTGAGAAGAGAAATCTCAGAGCACAAGGTGATCCAAGACGGTAGTGCCGACCAATAAGAATCAAGGTGGCACAAGGCCAACCTATCAGAGATCCAAAAGGAGTCTCCACCCACTCTACAAGAGATGAATATGGTAGGAATGAGTAGGAGAAGAAGAAGAGTAAGGTTCATGATAAAACCTGATTTGTGACTTAAGATTCCTACTTCTTCTTCAACTTCCTAAAAATCCTTGAAGTAGATCTATGTTAGAATCCTGCAAAATCAAAACAAACTAAGTTAGTATCCTGAAATTAAAAGAAAACTTAGCCTAGAAAGCAAAACAAATCCTAAACCTATCTTAACACAATCTCAACTAAAAGCTATCTCAGCAAATTCTAAAAATACCGCATAGAAATCCCGGGCAACGGCGCCAAAAACTTGTTCACTCCCCAAGTGTAGGGTTGCGAAGTAGTAATAATTCGGAAAGACCGAGTATCGTTCCAACAGAGATTTATGAATGGGTATTCTCAGAATTTGTCTAAAATAACTAATAATTAAGATCCTATTAAGAACTAAAGCTGGAAAATAGTAATTTAGGTTTAAACAGTGAATGTGTAAGGTAATTTCAATCTAAAAAGGCACTAGAGCGCCAAGGATCAACTTTTGACAAGTTTCAATGCATCAATACAACTAGGTCTCTCATAACTCAATCGAAATCGAATTCATATCTCTATCCGATCGGAATATAGAGCGGTTCAATCAGCAATTATCCAAAACAAGTGCTTATTCATTGATTTGATTCCCATAATAATACTCAGGCCTTGGGCACACTCAATTGTGTAGGCCAAGCCTCTTTCCAATCTAGTTGAGATTCACAACCATAGCTTTCATCAATTCCTGTCACTAGACTTGATTACAACTAATGATTAGAACTCTAATTAAATCAAAATCAATTAACAAACAGTTATTTCAGATTACTACAAAAGATAAGAACTTTAGTTGAATGAGTTTCCACATGAAAATCAAGCCATTGTACACAAGGCAATCAAAGGGTCTACCATGCCCGGAGTCAATGATAGATCAATGAACTACACAAGCATAAACAATGCTCAGAAGCTAAATTATTAAGTTAGGATCACTAAGAATCACATGAGCCCGGAGTCATCAAGAGATCAAAGTAAAAACCCAACTAGAACTTGATTCAAACTCACATTAACTAAAATTCATCAATTAAATCATAAAAAAGAAACCTAGGTTGCATTAATCCATCAAAAACAAATCAAAAGCTTCACCTCTTAGCCCTACCTAAGAGGTTTTAGTTCATCTCTAACATCCTTGAACTAAAAAAACTCAAAAACATAAAAAACTACTAAAACAAGAAGAAAACTAAGAAAACTTGAAGTAGAATCCGTCTCCCAAGCAATCCCCACGTCCTAGCATGCCCTGGTATGAAGAGGAGAAGTCCCTTTTATAGATTGGCGCGGAAGATTCCAGATTTAGCAAGGAATTACGCAGTTGCGCAGAGAAAATCGGAGCTTCACGCATACGCTGTTGCACTAACGACCGGTCTCACGACCGGTCTGAGACTGTGGACGACCGGTCGCACGATCGGTCTCAAAACTGCAGAATCTGTCCAGAGAGTTTTTATGTTTCTGGACTACTCTCGACCTGTCTGGCGACCGGTCTAGCGACCGGTCTAAGAGGAGAAAAAAATAGTCCAAAAAATACACTTAAGACCTGTCTGTCTACCTGTCTGACGACCGGTCCAGCGACCGGTCTACAGACAGGTCTAAGCACAAAATTTCAGATTTTCTTCATCATCTCTTCTCTTTCTTTCTTGCTTCTTTCTTCTACCTTTCGGCACTTGTTCTATTGATCTTCAATGCATACAAAGTGACTCTTTTAACCATGAATTGGTGAAGTCTCCTTCTCATTCCTACAATCACAAATCCATACATTAGATTAGTCTTTAAATCATGAAACCATGCATAATGAGTGATGAATTGGGGTTAGAATATGCACAATTAAGAGCTCAGCAACGAGGACCCTTCATCCGACTCTCTCGATTTCCTAGAGGAATGCATGGCCCAACCCTATGATCTTGATGATGAGATGATTAAGGAGTTGGATAGTTTGCTAGACACAGTTCCGGTGCCTGAAGAACAAAATTCCACTGATTTACACTCTTTACCATTGTTTGTGGAATCACCGTGCAATTCTGAAATTGTGGAGGAGACAACCCGAATTGAAGAATATTTGATGAACGTCTCTCCACCATCATGGGTTCTTCAACCCATTGAAAATTTTGATTTGGAGGACCCATTTTTATTCAATTACAACCCAATTCAGAACTTGAGGAGATATCTTTTTGTTACTCTTATATCCTCCTTATATGCGTGTGGTACACACTATGATTGGACCTTAATGAAGAAACGCACCCATGTGTACATTTGAGCAGGACTTTGTATGGTCCTCATGAGAAACCTATTGAAATTCATGAATATCCTGCTCAAATTTGATCACATAGTTAATCAGATTAATCAAAGGTAGGTAGGTAGGTTAGGATTTCTTTTCTACATTTAGGATTGAATAAGTCTTATCAAAATAATGGAATATGCTAGAATTGATTAACTTGCTACCTTAGGTACTCTCGTTCTCACCCTCCGTTGTTTTATGTCATTGCTCTCATGTCATGCATATTGCATATCTTATTACATTGAGGACAATGTAAGATTTTGGTTGGGGGTGAGATTCCTTAGATGAATCTACTAACTTTTGTGACATTTCGAGCAATTATGCAGAAATTTCTCGATTTTCTGAAAATTCAAAACTCTTTTAGAAAACTTTATTTCTATGCACTTGGGATGTCATAAGTATGAAAGGATGAGAAATGAATTGATATGATTTTGAAACTCTTAAAGGACTTATAATAAGGTAGTTTTCTATTTGAACTCTCCTATTGATGTGATCGATAGAATGTTTGAACACTTGTGCACCTAGTTCACATTACATGATTCTCATGATTTGAACGGATTATATAGATTTGTGGATTGGCTCTTAAATTTGAGGTGTTGAGAACCCAAGCTGGGGTAGTTTTTCATCCTTATCCATGGGAAAAGAACGAAAGATATGGATTTCTAAAAATCCTATCTAATGTGTATGAAAAGGAAAGGAAGGATGAAAATATGGGAACGATTGAATATATGGTGGAAATTTCTGAAAAGTGCTACCTATTACCAACTGGGGGATGGTCTACCCGTAACCAAAGCCGGGAATGCGAAGTAGTGTGAAAGTCATCGGAAGGACGGTAAGGCAAATTCCTGTTATAGGCTTGTTGTTGATCTGTACACCTTCATATCCCTAATCTAGCTCATTCATGAGGAAGCTAATTTTAAAAATTCATAAGATGAACATTCATTATGCACACTAGGTTAAATTTGTTTGGATTCTTCTATTTATCAATCAATCAGCGAAAATTCTATATAAACACTTGTTATGTTTTGAGAAGGTTAAGGTCTCAACTTCTATCACTAAGTTTTCCTGATTTTTGGACTTGCACATCTTGGAGTATATAAAAGCATAGTTTCTGAAGGAGAGTTGGGTTTTGGAGAATGGAACTTGTATCACGCATGTTTTACTCGGGACTAGCAAAATGCTGGTTGGGGGATGTGTTGAGCTCTGAATTGTGCATATTCTAACCCTAATTCGTCACACATTATACATGATTTTCATAGTTTTAAGACCAATCTAATGCATAGTTTTGTGGTTGTAGGAATGAGAGAGAGACTTTGTCATTATGATGTTTAGAGGCCCTTCTTACATGCCTTGAAGATCAAAGAAATAAAGGATAAGAAATGGAGGAAAGATACAATGCAATGGAGGAAGAAAAACTAGAAAAATCATATTTTTCATGCCCACCGGCCGGCCGGTCACAGCCACCGGCTGGCAGGCCAAACCCTCCAGAAATAGCAAATTCTCTGGACTAATTTTATGACGGCCGACCTGTGGTCCGGCCGGCCGGCAGGCTGATAGATCGACCATGCACTTTCAGAAGTCAGATTTCAAATAGAGGCAGTCCCCTTTTTAGTTTTTTGGCCCACTTTTTGGGGGTCCATATTGATGATATTTGGAAATCTAATATTCCATGTCGAAGAGGAGCTCAACACCAAAATAACCCAAGTGGTTTCATGTCGATCGGAGCTACGGATTAACCGTGGTGGCCAAAACAATACGAACTGTCTAAAAAGTTTCCAGATTCCGCCTACTCAACTCTGGGCCGGTCCAGGTGACCCATCATTGATGATATGAAGAATATACTTTGACCATATTCTAAACTACATGTATATATGAATAACCATAAATTTTCAGGTCAAAAGGATGTGTGGTTTGATTGTACCAGTCGAAGAAAGATGGACCATCTAGAGACATTCCAACTGCGTAGATTTTATAAAAAGCCCTATGTGTTCTAATTTTAGACCACATTCTGAAATTATTTTGGACAATCTAATCCATTTATCATGTAGAAGAGGAAGTTTTCTACCAATGTTCAAAATTTGAGATCAATCTGACCTCTGTACGCTCCGTAGTATTGAAAGCAAGATGACTAGTTCTAAAGGTACCCGAATTGCGCGAATTTGAGAGGCAGTCACTGATCTGATTGGTGGGCCCATTCAGAAGATAATATTAGAAATCTAAATTATCTATGAGGAATATCACATTATAAGGAAGCTACAAATCAAATTTGATGGCAATCCGATCTTTGGTTAAGTCGCACCAAGCGAAACAAAATCTGCTATGTTGCTGTATTATTGCTGCATTATGAAAGGAGGTGCTCTCTTCTATTCCAAATCAAGCAAGGACGTGGGGAGCAAGGAGTTCAAGTCATAGGAGGCTTCCTAGCCTCCTACAACTAGTTTTTCTTCCTTTTCTTAGTTCTAGTTCTAGTTTTTAATATGCTTTTCATTAGCTAATCTCTTACCTAGAGCTAAGAGGTAAACCTTATAGTTTTCTTAGATTGTTTAATTCATTTTTAATGGTTTCAAGTTTGAATTTAATGTTGAACAATGGTTTTGCTTAAGTTTGAATAAAGTTATAAGTAGTTTTTCTTAATCTTATGATGACTCATGGATGTTTGGAATAATTACATTAGTTTTTTACTTGTTTTGCAAAGATCTAGACCTGTATGCTTCGAGGAATCGGATTCAAGACGCTCTAGAGCTTGGATCTTCATGTGGGAACTTCAAACCAAAGTTCTATCTTTTCTTGAAATTCTGAAATATGTGTTAGGTGTTTATGTGATTTGAATCAAATTCAAACCATGGTATTAATTAAGCTTTGTAACAAGGTTTGATGATTATTATGGTTATGATCTTAATCTATTGGAACTAGGATTGACCTATGCAATTGAGTGTGCTCGAGTCCTAACTTGAATTGAGGGAATCATGTTGATGAACAACACATGTGTTGGATTGCTTCGATAATATAATTACTCTATCTTCCGGCTAGATAGGATTTGATTTCGATTCTAGTTGTGTAATTGAGAAACCTATGGGAATTATACATTAAAGATAGTTATAAGTGGATCCTTGATGCTCTAGTTCTTTTCATTATCAGATTTTTCTGTTTCATGTTCAAAACTGATTTTACAAACCTCTTAAGATTCTGGTTATTAGGATAGTTCGAATTGTTTACTTCCTTCCCTGTGGATCGACCTCGGTCTTACCGAGATTATTACTACATCGCAACCCTACACTTGGGTAAGCGAATAGCATTATAGGGCTACGAATCCCTAACTGATTTTTAGCACAATGATTGCATACTCATTTATTGCCTTCAGAAGGCTAGCTCATTATGTGCCTCTTTTTTCTTATTTTAATTATTTATAGGAAAGTACTCATATTAAATGAAAGCGATGTAGATGAGGACCAGTATGAGACTAGAATGAAGGTAAAGAAATACTGGATGTTAAGAAAAAAATATAAAATGCTAGATTCTCGCAAGAAAGTAAAAAAGGATCAGTACAGAACTAGAATGCTGGATGCTTGCAAGAAAATGAAGATGTTGGATGTTAGCAAGAAAATGAAAAGAGGACAAGTATAGAACTGGAATGTTGGATGCTTGCTGTTAAAACAAGAAAATGTGCAAGGCAGTTTTCTTGTGTATTGCTGCCTGGGGTTCTGAGTATCGGAAACATTCATATACAATCACAAACATCAACAAAGTACACAAGAGCAGGTAGCACACGTCAAATTTTATTCCAAAGATTCTGAGATCTTGTACATTCCAGGCTGTGATTGGCACAAGCCCTTAATTACATCAATGGATAATCACCCTTGATTAAAAGGCAAAAAGCAAATGTATAAACGCGTCATAGATAAATTAAATAAAGCAAATGGGGAAGCATAAATGTAAATCATGCACACCACAAAGAACACAAAGATTTTTACGCAGAAACCCTTACAGGAGAAAACCATGGCACAAAGCGACAAAGCTCCACTATGAATGATAGTTGTATTATAGATGGAGTATTCGAGGAAGGGCCCGGATAGATCGAGCAAGCAACTAAGCTATCTGGGACTATGGTCTTTGAGTTTGTGGTCATAAAGACTAATGTACTTTTGTTATGGACTGAGCCATCATTTTAGACAAGCCGAATTTCTATGTCCTGTGCCCTTTCAGGTCGGTCCGGGTCGAGAAACTGTCAGGGTTTTTAATCGAGTCGTGCATCACTGAGTAACCACCTCCATGGGCATGAATACTGCTGGAATACACCCACTGCAACTGTTAAATGCATAACTCAGAGTCACCACCTGCTTTTTTTCACCGATGACCACAGAAATGCACATCACAACTACCTGATTCACTCAACTTACAGATCCCGATTCGGACAGGTAGGGCATCGGTCAGATTGAGATAGTAGTTCATAACAAATGTTTTGAGTGTTGTTGGAACTCTTTGATCACGGTTTTTAGTGGTAATCATAGTCCCTTTTGGTTAGTCTTGAGCCTCAATCCGGGCTAAACCCTAGTTGTGCAATGAACATACTGAATACAAAGTTCTTGTAATCAGTTGTCGAATGAGGCTGTCTGCTGACTCATCTTCAGAAGCAATCTAGTTCCTGCACCTTTGTTGATAGCTAATTCGTAATGAGAGATAAGTAAAGAACCTGCACATGCATGCATAAATGTGAGGGACTATTTACTTCCCCAAGTGTAGGGTTGCGATGTAGTAATAATTCGGTAAAGACCAAGATTGTTCTCAGGGACTTATTTAGGAATTCACAAAACTACTTCTAATATTCTCTAATTGAGATCAAACTAAACAGATTTTAGAATTTGAATGTAGAGAAGTGTTCTTAAACTAAAAGTGATTGTAATTAATATAAAAGAGCACTAGGGGTTCAAGGATCCACTTGTAGTAATCCTTGATGTATTATTCACTGTGATGTCCCAATTACACAACTAGAATTGAAATCAAATCCTATCTAGCTGGATGATAGAGCGGTTAATTCATCAAAACAGTTCAATTCATGTGTTGTTCATAAACATGATTCCCTCAATTCAAGTTAGGACTTGAGCACACTCACTTGCATAGGTCAATCCTAGTTCCAATAGGTTAAGACCACAATCATAATAATCATCAAACCCTATCACAAAGTTTAACTATATCATAATTTCAACTTCATTCAAATCACATGCATAATCAACACCTAAATCGGACTTTAGAACAAAAGGTAGAACTTTGGTTTGAAGTTCCCACATGAGGATCCAAGTCTAGAGCGTCTTAAATCCGATTCCTCAGAGCATACAGGTTTAGATCTATGCAAAATAACTAAGAACTAAAGCAATTCTTCCAAACAAGAAAAACTACTTAGAACTTTATTCAAACTTCAATAATTCATTGTTCTTCAATAAAAATTCATACTTGAAACCATATAAACGAATTGAAGCATCTTAGATTCACTATAAGCTTCACCTCTTAGCCCTAGCTAAGTGGTTTAGCCGATCATGATTCAAGGAAACATGAAATCAACTAAAAACATGAACTAGAAGCAAACTAGAGAAGGGTGTTGTAGAAAGATGGATCTGTCTTTCTCCGCCTCCCACCTTCGTATATCTCTTCTAGGATACCTTAGGAATGAAACCTAGGTGCCCTTTTATAGATTTGGCGCTCCAATAACCCAGAAAGCTCCAGACATCACAGGTTCTTACACAATTACGCCTAAAAAATCGGGGCTTACTGAGTAACCTGCTGAATTTCAGCATAATACAAGTGGCCAATCGGTCATTACCGGTCGGACTAGGCTAGCCAACCGGTCTTGATTGGTCAGGCCTGTCTGGTGAAGGTCCAGAGAGTGCAAAGAGGGACTGGGGGCTATGGCCGACCGGTCAAGACTGGTCGGACTTGTTGGCCAACGACCTCCAGCAGTTGCTGGAGTGATTCATGAGGTTGGCCAACTGGTCAAGATCAGTCGTGGCCTCCTTGGCCGATTGGTCAAGACCGGTCCAGCCTTTATTTCTACCTTTCATTCTCTTTCTTCTCTTCTTCTTTCTCCCTTACTCTTTGGCCCACCTTGATCTTTATCAACTAGCTTCTAATTATGATCTTTTAGCCACCAATTGAGTGAACTCTCTCTTATTCCTATAATCACAAAACAATGCATTAGGATAGTCTTTAAACATGTGAATCATGCATAGTTAGTGATGTAATGGGGTTAGAATATACAAATTTAAGAGCTCAACACACCCCCAACCAGCATTTTGCTACTCTCGAGCAAAACATGCGTGAAACAAGTTCTATTCTCCAAAACCCAACTCTCCTTCAGAAACTATGCTTCTATACATTCTAGGACATGCAAGTGCAAAAATTGGAAAAACTTAGTGATAGAAGTTGAGACCTTAACCTTCTCGAAACATAACAAGTGTTCCTCTAGAATTCCCATTGATTGATTGATAAATAGAAGAATCTAAACAAATTTAACCTAATGTGTATAGAGAATGTTCATCTCATGAATTTTCGGGATTAGCTTCTTCATGAATTTGCTAGATTAGGGATCTGAAGATATACAGATCAACAACAAGCCTACGACAGGAATTTGCCTTACCGTCCTTCCAACGACTTTCACACTACTTCCCATTCCCGGCTTTGGCTACGGGTAGACCATCCCCAGGGTGGTAATAGGTAGCCCTTTTCGAAAATTTCCACCCTATATTTAATCATTCCCGTATTTTCATCCTTCCTTTCCTTTTCATACACATTAGATAGGATTTTTAGAAATTCATATATTTCGTTCTTTTCCCATGGCCAAGGATGGACAAAGTACCCCGGCTTGGTTCCTCAACACTTTAAATTTAAGCCTAGCCAATCCACAAATCTACATAATCCCTTCAAATCATGAGAATCGTGTAACTTGAACTAGGTGCAACAGTGTTCCAATTTTCTATCAATCATATAAATAGGGGTATTCACATAGAAAACCATTATTATCTATGTGATATTTCATGATGTTCAACATCACTCTCTTCGCATCTCTTTTTCCTATACTCGTATCATCCCAAATACATAAAAACAAAGATTTCCAAAGGAGTTTTGAATTTTTAGAAAAATTAAAAAAAATTCTACATACTATTGCTCGAAATGTTACAAAACACTAATTTCATCTAGAAGTCTCACCCTCAACCAAATCTTGCATTATCCTCAATGTAAATGATATGCAATGAGCAAAATATGAGAGCAATGATAAAAATAAGAGTTAGGACTGAGAGTAATTAAGAGAGTAAGAGTTGGAAGTCTACCTCCTTCTAACAAACCTATGAAAAATAATTAAAATAAAAAACAACAGAATCCTAGTCCTAAACTACTCTATACCTCCATCAGACTAGGAGATTAAATATCCTGATACAAAAGATCAACCAGAGGTATAGACATACCTTCTGAGAGAAAGTTCTCAAAGAACAGCTTTAAACGCTGACCATTTGCTTTAAAGATGTTGTTGTTCCTTGGATTCAACAACTCGACAATCCCATAAGGATAAATAGTTTTCACAATGAAGGGACCAGTCTATCGAGACTTCAATTTCTCTGAAATTAAATGTAGTCGAGAATTATACATAAGGACCTTTTGATTAAACGTGAAGGTCTTACGAAGGATGCTCTTATAATGGAACACCTTCGTCTTATCCTTGAAAATTCTCGCATTTTCATATGCCTCGTTTTGGAGTGCCGCAAGTTCATTCAATTGAACTTTACGCAACGAGCTTGCTTTATCAGAATCAAAATTCATTTTCTTTATCGCCCAGTATGCACTATGTTCCAATTCTACAGTCAAGAGAGAAGCTTTTCCATAGACAAGTCTATAGGGAGACATTCTAATTGGGGTCTTGAAAGCTGCACAGTAAGCCCAGAGCGCATCTGTAAGTTGAAATGACCAATCCTTGCGATCGGGGTTTACTATTTTCTCTAAGATATGTTTAGTTTCCCTATTGGATATCTCAGCTTGTCCACTTATTTGTGGGTGATAAGGAGTACTCACTTTATGATTGACACCATATTTCTTCATTAAAGCTTCAAATGGGCGATTACAGAAATGGGACCCTCCATCACTAATAATGACTCGAGGGGTTCCAAACTGGGAAAGAATGTTTTCTTTTAAGAATCGAATGACTGATTTGAGGTCATTATTCCGGTATTGAATCGCCTCGACCCATTTTGAAACATAATCGACAGCAAGCAAAATATATAAATTTTCAAAAGAAGATGGGAATGGACCCATGAAATCGATGTCCCAACAATAAAAAATTTTGATTGGTAAGATGAGATTGAGTGACATCATATTTCTACAGGATATTCCTCCCAATTTCTGACAAGGCTCACACGTTTTAGAAAACTCATGGGTATCTTTGAACATGGTGGGCCAATAAAACCCACATTGCAGAATTTTGGTTGTGGTCTTCTTAGCCGAAAAGCGGCCACCACACGCCTGAGACTGACAAAAGGTTATGATACTTTGTTGCTCATCATCCGGCACACATCACCTTATAATTTGATCTGGACAATACTTGAATAAGTACGGGTTGTCCCATAGGATTTTTCTCACCTCGTTGAAGAACTTATCCTTATCTTGCTTTTTCCAATGTGTCAGAATTGTCCCTGTAGCAAGATAGTTAGCAATGTCTGCATACCATGGTAATTGGGAGACTTTGAAAAATTGTTCATCAGGGAACATGTCATTAATCGCAATCGTCTTAGGAGAATCGGTGAGGACAAGTCGTGAGAGATGGTCAGCCATTATGTTTTCTACTCCCTTATTATCTCATATTTCTATGTCGAAATCTTGGAGTAAGAGGATCCATCTCAACAAGTGCGGTTTAGTATCCTTCTTAGAGAGAAGGTACTTAAGCGTGGCATGATCGGTAAATATGATGATCTTGAATCCAATCAAGTAGGACCGAAACTTGTCCAAAGTAAATACTATGGCTAAGAGTTCCTTTTCCTTAGTGGTATAATTTGCTTGAGCCGAGTTTAGAGTTTTACTTGCATAGTATATGACGTATGATTTCTTCTCTTTTCTTTGGTCTAATACTGCCCCAATAGCGTAGTCGCTCGCATCGCACATAATCTCAAAAGGAAGGCTCTAATCAGGTGGTTGCATTATGGGAGCACTTGTCAACATTCCTTTAAGTTTTACAAAGGCATTTTGACAATCCTCATTCCATGCGAATGAGGTTTCCTTTTGAAGGAGGTTAAATAAAGGACGGGAGAGTGAACTAAAGTCCTTTATGAACCTTCTATAAAATTTGGCATGTCTTAAAAAGGACCGCATATATTGTATGCTCTTGGGTGGTGGAAGGTTAGAGATAAGATCGATTTTAGCCTTGTCCACCTCGATTCCTTTTTCTGAGATGATGTGACCAAGGATTATTCCCTTTTGAACCATGAAATGACATTTCTCCCAATTCAAAATGAGGTTCTTCTCTTCACATCTTTTTAAAACAGTTTTTAAGTGCATAAGGCACTCATCAAAATTACAACCAAATACTAAGAAATCGTCCATAATGACTTCGAGAATCGATCCCACCATATCAGAAAAAAATGCTTAACATATAACGCTGAAACGTGACAGGGGCATTACACAGTCCAAACGGCATCCTTCTATAGGCAAAAGTGCCGAATGGGCATATGAATGTAGTCTTCTCTTGGTCCTCTAGGGCGATCTCTATTTGGTTATATCCTGAATATCCATCAAGGAAGCAAAAGTGGGAATGACCCGCCAACCTTTCTAAAATTTGATCAACAAATGGTAAGGGGAAGTGGTCTTTTCTTGTAACTGTGTTTAGCTTCCGGTAGTCAATGCACATTCTCCAACCGGTAGTAACTCTGGTTGGCACGAGTTCATTGTTGGCATTGGCTATGATGGTTATTCTGGATTTCTTAGGCACCACTTGAGTTGGATTCACCATTGACTATCGTATATTGGATAAATGATACTCACATCCAATAGTTTCAACACCTCGGCTTTAACCACCTCCTTCATGTTTGGATTGAGGCGTCTTTGTGGTTACCTAGATGTCTTCGCATTCTCATCAAGGTATATGTGATGAGTACAAATCAGGGGGTCAATACCTTTGAGATCCGCAATCGACCACCCAAGGACGCTCTTATGCTCTTTTAGAGTAGCTATCAGCCTACTCTCTTGTTCTTCATCCAAGTGGGAAGAAATCACCACCGGATATGTCTCCTCTCGACCTAAGTATATATATTTCAAATTAGTAGGCAAAGGTTTTAGGTCGAGCTTCGGAGCCTTGATACTAGATGGAAGAGGCTTATTTTCAGTAAGAGGCAAAGGCTCAAATGGTGTCTTCCATCTTTTATTATTAAGTACTGGCATAGAATCCAAAATGGCATCCATCTCTCTTATTATGTTATCATCAATCTCATGAGAGTGGGCCAAACATACCTCCAAGGGATCGGAATAGAGTGTCAAGAGGGATGTGTCTTCCACAAATGATTCAATCAGATTTATTTTGTGGACCTCATCATCAACTTCCCGTGGCTGTTTGCATAAATCGAAAATATTCAGATCGAGTGTCATATTTCTGAAGGACATTTGTACCAGCCCGTTTCTACAATTGATAATCAAATTTGATGTGGCTAAGAAAGGACGGCCAAGTATGACAGGAATTTGATCACCGGTTCCCATCACAGGATGTGTATCCATGACAATGAAATCCACTGGATAGTGGAATTTATTGACTTGGACAAGGACATCTTCAATCATCCCTCTCGGTATATGAATAGATCTATTAGCAAGTTGAAGTGTGGTTTTGGTGTGTTTTAATTCACCAAACCCAAGTTTTTCATAGACCGAGTATGGGATGAGGTTGAAACTTGCCCCAAGATCGAGTAACCTATGATGCATAAGATGGTAGGACTACCCGGATCCTTATATTTTTGAGGCACCTCTTGTTTGATGTTGACGCTCAAATTCTCAGTCAAAAGTACTTTGTTGTGTATATTGTGCTTCCTTTTGATTGTACATAATTCATTCAAAAATTTGACATATGATGGTATTTGTTTTATGGCATCCAAAAAATGGAATGTTGATCTTTACTTTCTTAAAAACCTCTAAGATTTTCAGATTTTTATCTAAAGGTTTGAGTGAAATCAACCTTTTGGGGAAACGGGGCAACCAGCTTATATTGCCTTTTTGGTTCTTTCTCATGTGAAGTGTTGTTTGAGATATCATCCTTATTGGCAATTTTCGGATCATTAGGCTTTGAGGCCTTCACCAAATTGGATTTATCAATTATTTTACCACTCCTCAAAGTGGTGATAGCTTAAACATGCTTCGTATTTTGGGAGGATGGGTTAGGGAGAGGTTAGGCAGGAAGTGTGCCTTTCTCCCTAACACTCAGATGAGATTCAACTCTAACCATTGAAATTTTCAAATCATTAATGGCTTGAGATGAATTTTGGTTGAATTTTAATTGTTCTTGCATGAACCCATCAATTTTCTGAGAATTAATCTTGTTATTGTTGAACCTCCAATTTATACATTTGTCAACCCATTACATCACATTATATGCATGGTTTACATGTTTAAAAGGCCCATCTAATGCATGTTTTGTGATTGTAAGAATGAGAGTGACTTCGCCCAAATAATGACCAAAAAGGGGTCATTTAGAGCTATTGGATGAAGGTTGAAGGAGGACCAAAGAAAGAAGAAAGCAAGGATAGAAGAGAGAAGAAGAAACAAATGAAGAAAAAGAAGAAGAATACAGGTCCGATCGGTCGTGACCGGTCGGTCACGGGAGCTAGAACAGTCAAGACTGGTCGGCCACCCCACTACCCTCCTTGAAGACTTATTGGATGAAGGACCAGTTTGGTCGGACCGGTCTTTAACGGTCGGCCAACCGGTCGGCCACTCCAATCTCACTCCCTGGACTGTCAGAACACAAGTTTGACCGGTCATGACCGGTCGGCCAGCCCAGTCCGACCGGTCAAGACCGGTCGGCCACACACAAACAGCAAGCATCACTTTCTAAATCCGAATTTTGGGTTTCCTAAGTGCGGGAGGACTCCGTAGTTCCGCGTTTCTTCCAAGTCGGTGACGCCTCTAAGCTATAAAAAGACACCTACAGCCTCTTCTTAAGGCATCTAACAACATGGGGAACAAAGAGATCAAGACCTAGGAGGCTTCCTAGCCTCCTACAACTAGTTTTCTTCTTCTTCTAGTTCTAGTGGATAGTTTTTAATGTTTTCTTTTAGCTAACCTCTTAGCTAGAGCTAAGAGGTGAAGTTTGTAGTTTGTTTTAATGCTTTAATTCGTTCTTCAAGTACCCTTTACTTTAATTATGGATTTTCAAGTTCTAGTTTGAATAAAGTTTGGTTTTTTAGAAGTTTTGTGAGAGTTTGTGTACTCCGGACATGAGTTCCTTGCAATTCTCTGAGATCACCATGATTGGGTTGATTGAATTTGAATTGTAATAACCCTTGAGCATGCCATAGTCCAGAGGCATGGCTGTTACTCCGAAGGCTACAAGTTCAACTTCTATGTGCTTCATTAGAACTAGAAATCTGATTTCCAGATTAAGTGGGACTTTTGTGCTTGAATGCTATATCTTCCAATTAGATGAGAGATAGGACTTTGATTCTAATTGTGTTGTACTTGGATGAATGGATTGGCATTGGACTACTACAAGTGGATCCTTGATGCTCTAGTTCTTATTATTTTTAGATTTTCTTATTTCATGTGAAAAACTATCTTCGTAAACTTCTTAGATTCTAGTTATTAGAATAGTTGAAATTGTTTACCTCTTTCCCTGTGGATCGACCTCGGTCTTACCGAGTTTTATTACTGTATCGCAGCCTTACACTTGAGGCGAGCGAACAGTTGTACTCAGCTTGGGCTGAGACAAGTATACCCAATATCTCCTCAAGCGTAGCTTTTGAGTTATTGTTTGCATTCTCTAATGGCCCATTCCTTCAACTGAAGTTGGGATGGTTCTTCCAACTAGAATTATACGTGTTTGAGTTTGGATTACTAAATGGTCGTTGATAATTATTTATGGCATTTGATTGTTCTTGTAGAACTTCTTGAAATGCAAAGATTGTAGGACAATCCTGTGTTGTATGTTGGTTACCGGAACAACTTCCACAAACATTGTCAACTTCCTTAGTCTTTTCTCCCTTCCCTAATTCTATGGCCTAAACATTTCTTGTGAGGCTAGCCGCACGTGCACTTATGTTGTCTTCTTCAAAGAGGACATAGATTCCTCCATTTTCTCTTTGTTGGCTTATCTTGGGATTTGCTGGTTTAGTTGTATCCCAAGATTGTGCATTATCGGCTAAGATATCAAAGTAGTCTCATGCTTCCTCGGCTTCCTTATTCATGAATTCTCCATTGCACATCATCTCACGAATTGGCGCATGGGCGAAGTCAGTCCTTGATAGAAAAAGTTTATTACCCGCCAAATTTCATAGTCATGATGTGGGCATATGTTTAATAAATCCTTGAACCTCTCCCAACATTGGAAGAAGGTCTCATCCTCTTTTTAAGCAAAATTCATGATTAGGTGCCTCAACATGTTTGTTTTATGAATAGGGAAAAACTTTTTAATGAACTCCCTAGTCATCTCGGTCCATGTGCCAATTGATCTTGGCCTTAATGCATGAAGCCAAGCCTTAGCTTTCTCTTTCAGAGAAAAAGAAAATAACCTAAGTCGCACGACATCGTCAGATACATTGGCAAAGTGCAATGTGGCTATCACCTCATCGAATTCCTTAAGGATGTTGATATGCGCTTTCACTGTCTAATCCAAGGAACTTGGGAAGGAGTTGGATTACTCCCGATTTTATATCAATATTCCCTGCATTATATGAAAAAATTATGCATGAGGGAGTACTCGCTCTTGCAGGTTGTAAGTAATCACGTAGAGTTCTAGGTCGATGAACATTCTCAACCTCATTCTCTCCCGTTTCAGTTTGGTTTTGGGCCAGATTTTGATTGGGCCTTGGATCGGGTTGATTTTTAGCCATACTTTCAGAAGAAATTTGGGAATCTAAATGTTTCTTAGCACTGGGTTCCTTATCAATCCCCTCAACAATCCCTCCACTAATTAATCGATTATTTATAACCCGAACCCAATGTGCCATGCAAATCTCAGAAAAATAAAAGATTAAAAAGAGTTAGAAAAACCCGATTGAAGTAACTACTTCGACTCCTAAAATCCCTGTAAAAATAAAACAAAGTAAGCAAGCTAAGTTAGTAAAGACTCCTAAAAATCTCAAATAGAAACCATTTTCAGAAATTTTATGAAAAATCGTAAAAAAATCCCCGGCAGCGGCGCCAAAAACTTGTTAGCTTCCCCAAGTATAGGGTTGCGATGTAGTAATAATTCGGTAGAGACCAAGATCATTCTTAGTGACTTATTTAAGAATTCACAAAACTACTTCTAATATTTTCTAATTGAGATAAACTAAACAGATTTTAGAATTTGAATGTAGAGAAGTATTCTTAAACTAAAAGTGATTGTAATTAATATAAAAGAGCACTAGAGGTTCAAGGATCCACTTGTAACAATCATTGATGCATAATTCGTTATGATGTCCCAATTACACAACTAGAATCAAAATCAAATCCTATCTAGCCAGATGATAGAGCGGTTAATTCATCAAAACAGTCTAATTCATGTGTTGTTCATAAACATGATTCCTTCAATTCAAGTTAGGACTTGAGCACACTCAATTGCATAGGTCAATCCTAGTTCTACTAGGTTATTAAGATCACAATCATAATAATAATCAAACCCTGTCACAAAGTTTAACTATATCATGATTTGAAATTCATTCAAATCACATGCTTAAGCAACAACTAAATCGAACTTTAGAACAAAAGGTAGAACGTTGGTTTGAAGTTCCCACATGAGGATCCAAGTCTGGAGCATCTTGAATCCGATTCCTCGAAGCGTACAGGTCTATATCCATACAAAATAACTAAGAACTAAAGCAATTCTTCCAAACATCCAGGAGTCATTATAAGATTAAGAAAAATTACTTAGAACTTTATTCAAACTTCAATAAACCATTGTTCTTCAATAAAAATTCAAACTTGAAACCATATAAATGAATTAAAGCATCTTAGATTCACTACAAGCTTCACCTCTTAGCCCTAGCTAAGAGGTTTAGCCAATCATGATCCAAGGAAACATGAAATCAACTAAGAACATGACCTAGAAAGCAAACTAGAGAAGGGAGTTGTAGAACTCCGAATCCATCTTTCTCCGCCTCTCACCTTCGTAGATCTCTTCTAGGATACCTTAGGAACGAAACCTAGGTGCCCTTTTGTAGATTTGGAGCTCCAACAACTCAGAAAGTTCAAAATCGGGGCTTGCTGAGCAAGCTGCTGAATTTCAGCAAAATCAGACTGGGTTGGCCGACTGGTCTTGACCGATTAGACCTGTCGGTCCTGTTGGCCAGCGACCTCCAGTAGTTGCTGGAGTGATTCATGAGGTTAGCTGACTGGTCAAGACTGGTCGTGGCCTCCTTGGTTGATCGGTCAAGACCGGTCCTGCCTTTGTTTCTGCCTTTCATTCTCTTTCTTCTCTCCTTCTTTCTCCCTTATTCTTTGGCCCACCTTGATCTTCATCAACTAACTTCTAATAATGATCTTTTAGCCACCAATTGAGTGAACTCTCTCTTATTCCTATAATCATAAAACCATGCATTACGATAGTCTTTAAACATACGAATCATGCATAGTTAGTGATGTAATGGGGTTAGAATATACACATTTAAAAGCTCAATAAGGACATTGTAGCTAGACAAGGGATCTTTGTTGCACGATGAATGCAATATAATATATATCATATGAGATTGATTGCATGTGATGGATACAATAGGAGATATGTCATGTGAGAATGAATGTATGTGAGAATATAATAGTATGTATGCCATGTGAGGTTGAATACATGTCGAGTTAAGTAAGGTAAATGCTTGATTAAGCAGAGATGAGTGTTGGATTAAGGAGGATCAGTATTAGATTAAACATAAATGAACGTTAAATTAAGCAAGATGAATATTGATGCATGAAGTAAGTAATATTATCTAATCACATCTCCATTTCTATACAGATTTGCACTAAAACGATATTCTGGTCATATCGCTACTTGAAAATTCTAAGTAAAAATCTGAACTTTTTATCTATTCACAGATCAATCATAATATATCATGAATATTTTACCGCTCTTTGGTGTTTTACCATAATTAGGGTATTTCAAATTTTTTGAACGGTTTAGATTTGAAGAAAACTCCTCTATTCAAAAGATGACCTTTTTGGGGAGTGCCAAAAATCATGATTTATACTTCGGATGAAAAATCAAAATCTCTATTGTTGAAAATTTAATTTTTTAGTATTTTTTATTGAATCTAAATGGAGGGTACTTACTTGTTTACATAAATAACTTAAAGTAAATGGAGTGTAGTGCAGGTGTAAACATTTTTATGTAAATAAGGTGTATAATGTAGTGTAGGTGTGCATGTGTGCAGTGTAGTGCAGTGTAGAAAGATGTGCAGTGCAGTTTTAAGAGTTTCAAAAATGACTAAGTGTTGGACATTTTGGAGAAAATCATAGATTAGAGGGTTTTAATCTTGTCCGTTCATCAATCGGGTCCAGGGGATTGACAGAGCATGTTAATGTGTGTCTAGAAGACATTGCACTGAAGAGGCGGGACCCACCCAAAGAGGGCCATCCCACGGAGTCACTGGCCTGGCCAAGGATGCCTGGGCGCATGTGGCCTGGTGGTGGGCGCATGTGGCATCCAATGGGCCCATGTTGGGCGCATGTGCTTTTGCAGAAAGGGGCTCCGGGTGCATGTAGCCTCCGACTATGCCCTAAGCGCATGTAGCTGCCGACTGTTTCCTGGGCGCATGTGCCCTCCGACTATCCTCGAGCGCATGTGCCTTCCGACTGTATCTCAACTTAGCTTATTATTTAAATTTTCTCCTTTCTCTTTGTACTTCCACTCCAGCAAAAAAAAAAAAAACTCTTTTCGGCAATGGATTCCGGTGACGAAATCCTTTTCCGGCGAAGGATTTCACTCCTCCAGTCGAAAGAATTTCAGAGCAGGCACATGTTACCTTGCGTCGTGCTCTCGAGTTCTGTACATGAAGTGCCCCTTTGATCATCAGGTCGATTGCTATTTATAGTAAGTTAATCAGGTCCGGGTCTGAGAGGAACTATAGGCGCATGTATTTATGGGAGACTTTTCAAGAGGATGCACTCTCCGACTGTGTCCGAGCTCATGTGGTCTCCGACTGTACTGGGCGGATGTACCCTCTGACTATTGCTTGGCAGACATACCCTCTGACTATTGCTGGGCAAATGTACCCTTTGACTGTTGCCAGACTTAGAAAAATTATCAGATTTCAGGCTCCAACTGTTCGCTCCAAAGGACATATACCTTTTTGGGGACCGAAGTCACTGACACCAAAGCACTTTAAGCCTCTCATTGGGCTGTTAAATGAACGATTTAGGATGCGGATGATTAACTACTGTAAATTTTGGTAGTTGCTTCCTAATTTGGACCCTCCCGATTAGCTCCTAACAAGAGCAAAATGCACTTTAGGGTGTGCAGGTAAAAGTATGCATCGAACGGTACCTGAATTCGAAGGTAAGGGTTTTCGAGCACTCCGAATCATTTGGGGGCAATAAGACTGTCCATATCGGTTCAAAAATAGTAGTTTTTGGTTTTGATTGCAATTATGCGGTCCACTTAGGGTTAGGGCCACACTAGAATCTAATCGAGTTTTCCAAGTGTTTCCCAGATCTCGAGTCGATCCGGATCGTTGCTGATGGACCTCCATATGTTATTTCATCATGAGTAATATTTTGAGCCCCAACACTTGCAAGAAAGTAAATAGGACTAGTACAGAACTAGAATGCTTAATTGTTGAGCTCTGAATTGTACATATTTAATCCCTAATTCCATATACATTTACATATATTCTACTATTAAATTGATTAACTTATATATGTTTCCATGTTTGTAGGTAAATGAGAGAGATTGAAGAAATAAAGCCAGCTTGGATGATTTAAGGTGTTTGAGAGAACAATCCATAAGTGAGTTAAAGAATAGATGCTTGGCAGAATAAAATGAAGATTTGAAGTGCCAATTATCCAAGAAAACAAAGTTTAAAAGATGGAGACAAGATCGAAAAATCATGAACTCAATTAACAAAAAAAATAGATAGTTCGGTGCGACCGAAATGGTGACAATTGTCCAGCAAGGACCAATAAGAAACAAAGCTAATTCAGTGCAACTGAATGAGAACTCCGATGCGACTAAATAAGATGAAAAGTGGACAGTGAGTTTCAGATTTTTTTTGGGGGAACGACTACAACCAAAGGATACTTCGGTTGGCTTCGGTGGGACTGAAGGCGTTTGTTAGTGAAACTGAAGTGTAACAAAAGTGTGTAATTGTAAAGTCGGTATAAAGTCGGTGCTCGATTTTACTATAAAAGGATGTGTTCTCTACACGTCTATAGCATCTCAAGGAGATCCTAGAAGCTAATGAGCAAGAGAAGCTTAAGGGTGGAGAGTTCTACCTCGATTTTTCTTTTGTTTTTTTTAGTTTTCTACTTCCATTTTTTTATTTTTTAAGAGATTATAGTTCAACCATGTCTATAGTTGGCTAAACCATTTAACTAGGGCCAATAGGTGAATCTTGTAGTAGTTTATAATGCTTTAACTTATTCGATTCAAGTATTATGAGGATTTAATCTTGAATTTTCATTGATTGGTTTGAATAAAGTTGATAGTTTTAAAGAATTCTAATGATCTCTTATAATTATGGTTATATGAGATGCTTATGAGTTTTTGAGATTGATCAAAATGGTTTCATGAGAATTGATTGATGGAAACCCTAGATTCATCATAATTTCTAGATACAGTGAACGTTTCGAGATCTCTATTTGTTCAAATTCTCTGATTTGAAGTAGAACTAATCTAATGAGGTTCAAAATCTTATTTTGGTTTGTGAATGATGTTAGTACAAATATTTGTCAAATTGTGTGAACTATGTTTTGTCAAGTCTGTAAGATCAGCTGAAGTCTCTTCTTGAAGAACTAAAGATTGACGCCGTCACCAACATTAGAGAAATCAAGTACGTTAGCCGTGCCAGGGTGATACTTGCAACCTATAACCCCGTCCTTCTTGCTCTAGTTTGGCCCAACCAAATAGGAAGATCTTTTACCCCAGATTTCTAGAGTTGTGTCCAGGTGATCAGCCTTGGACTTTGACCATGAGTTGCACAAAGAAACTAATCACAAAGAAGCAAAACTTCTGTGCACCTTCGGACCCTATGTCGGGCGCCCGAACTGGCCGTCGGGCTCCATGGTCGGGCGCCCTAACGTGGTCTAAAACGTCCAGTGAACTCTCTGGACAAATTCAAGGGAGTTCGGGCTCTATTATCGGGCGCCCGAACCAGTGGTCGGGCGCTTTGTCGGGCGCCCGAACTTGTGGTCGGGCGCTTGGTCGGGCGCCCGAACTAAGTAATTTTTGTCCAGCAACATTTTCTTATAAAACTTGATTTTTTTAGGGGCCCCAAATCTTTTATAGGGGGCCCGACAATGACCGTTTTCTGACCGTTTTTAAACCGTTTTTCAGCCCTCTATTTAAGTAATGATATTCATTTATGAGGCACCAACCAAGAAAACAAAGAGAGCTTTGAGAGAGTGTCTTCCCAAGCTATTTTCTTTTCTTCTCAAACCTATGTCTTGAGTTCATTGTTCAATCCTAGTTGTTAGAGAACATTGATGAGCATTCAAAGCTCGGATTGAAACATGAACTCAAGTCTTCATTGATGGCCCTTGACCTAATCCGAAATAGGCATATCCATTAGTCATTTAAGCCATTCAATGCAACCTTTTGGGAAACCTTTTGTCACCATCAATTGCCTCATCCTATAGAAGCTTCTCCCAACCTATTATCCCTCACCTTGGCACTACAAATCTCATTCAAAGCAAGGTTGCTGATCATGGAACTTGGAGAGGAGCTAAAGCATTCGTGGAAGCTGAAGCTACTCATCAAAGGCGCTGAATTGGGGCTCATCTCTTGTAAGTGTTTAAGCTTATAGAGTCCATTGTTTGATTCCCCCTTCTTGTTGAGATTGGGGTCTAGAGATTGTGACCCAATCTCGGAGTTGTCCTTGAGTAGGACGTGTAAGTCCTTGCGTAGGCCTCCGACACGGGAGAATACGTGTGTAGGAGTTGAGAAGTCCTTGTGTAGGCATTTACCTTGTGTAGGTTGTAAAGGTTGGGAGGTGAACTTCATTTAAAACCTCCGATAGTGAATGCCGGTGTACTCAAAGGAGTTGGGTACTTGAACCGGGAGTGGAGTAGACTTATCGTCGAACCACTATACATCGTGTGCAATGTGGTGAATGCATTTTGTCCATTATTGTTCTTTATTGATCAATCTTATAAGTGTTTAACTGTATGCCCATCTTGTGTTCGACAAAATGCTCATATGCCATCTTTGAATGATTGATACAAGCATGCATATGAACTGTTTGACTAAATGCTTCTTTTAGAAGAGTTGTCAAATTGAGTTGGATCTTGGGTGATCAATTGCTATCATTTACATGTGCTTAATTGGTATATTATAGTATAAATGCAATTGAGTTTTTTGAATTTAAAAGAATTTGTTAAAAGTCCTATTCACCCCCCCTCTAGGACATAAGCATACCTTCAAGCTTATCTCGCTAGCGGTAAAACTGCAATTTCAAATGATACTTTAACTGAATTTATCTTCTGATTGGATATAATAGGACTCTGATTCCAATTGAGTTATCAACTTAAATTGATAAGTTGGCATTAAGAATGATTATAATCCCTACTGTTTTTATTTACTGAATTCTTTGTTTAATCCTTGTTTTATGTTTATGACATAACCCAATTTCGATTAAATATGAATTTAGTTAGTCTAGCTTGAGTTTGGAATTGTTACTTACATATAGATCCCTATGGAACAATCTCAGTCGCACCGAGTTATTACTACATCACAACCCTGCACTTGGGGTCGTGAACATTGATGCTTGCAAGAAAGTAAAAATGTTGGATGCTCGAAAGAAAGTAAAGAGGACTGATATGGAATTGGAATGAGGGATGCTTGTAACAAAGTAAAAATGCTGGATACTTGTAAGAAATAAATAGGACCAATACATAACTGGAATGCTGTTGAACCATGAATTGTGCATATCTGAACCCCAATTCGTAGCATAATTGTATAGTTTAAGTTGTTAAAGTTAAGGACTTATACTTGCTTTTGTGTTTGTAGACGAGAGAGATGTCATGGATTTAATGTTAATTTGGAGGATTTGGAGTGATTAGAAGACCAAGCTTTAATGAGTCAAAGAAGTGAAGAAAGTGACTTGGAGAAATCAAGTTAAAGACCTGGAATGGCCAGAAAAAGCAAATTGCAGAGTTACAGGGCCATAAAAGTAAAACGCAAAAAGTTCAGAAAATAGCCCCAAATTGCTGCTGGACAGAATTTCGATCCATCGAAGTCTTATCGAAAATAAGTTCGATCCATCAGAGTCCTATCGGAGTCCCATCAGAGAAAAACAGATTTTTGAACAAGTCTCTAGACAGATTTTCGATCCATCGGAAAGGGGTGCTCCGATCCATCGGAACTGTCTGCGCAAGTACGAAATAATTACGCGGATTCTCGAAGTTTCCAAGTCGGTGCGGGATTTCTCTTATAAAAGGCCACCTCCACTCTCTTCTTAAAGCATCTAGCAACGTGGGGAGCAAAGGATCTAAGACCTAGGAGGCTTCCTAGCCTCTTAGAACTTCTTCTTCTTCTTCTTCTTCTTCTAGTTCTAGTTCTAGTTCTTTTATGTTTTATTTTAGTTATCTCTCAGCTAGAGTTGAGAGGTGAATCTTCTTAGTTCTTAATCATGATTTAGTCCTTTAATTTCGGATTATGTTTTTAATGTTGAACAATGGTTTGTTTAAAGTTTGAATGAAGTTCTAAATTAGTTTTTCTTAATCTTATGATGACTCATGAATATTTGAAAGAATTATACTTAAAATCTTAATTGTTTTGTAAGATTTAGATCTGTACGCTTCTAAGAATCGAATTCAATATGCTCTAGAACTTGGATCTTCATGTGGGAACTTCAATCCAAAGTTCTAATCTTTTGTGGAATCTGAGATAGTTGTTGTTGTTTATTGAATGGGTTTAATTGAAGTTAAAATCATTAATTGAAGTCAAGTCTAGTGACAGGATTTGATGAAAGCTATGGTTGTGATCTCAACCAAATTGGAAAGAGGCTTGACCTATACAATTGACTATGTCCAAGGCCTGAGCTTTATTGAGGGAACCAAATCAATGAACACCCATCTATTACAGATTGTTTATGGGCTTTGATTGCTATATCTTCCGGCTGGATAGATGAAGAAATTCAATTCCAGTTGAGATAAGAATCTAATAATTGGATTAAGCATGGTTAGGATTAGAAGATGATCCTTGATGCTCTAGTCTTTTTTATTTGTCAGATTTTCTATTTAAAGTTCTTAAAAATTATTTTCCTAAACTTCCTAAATTCTAGTTATTATAATACTTTGAATTGTTTACCTCTTCCCTATGGATCGACCTTTGTCTCACCAAGAATTTATTACTACTTCGCAACCCTATACTTGGGGAGTGCACAAATGCTTGATGCTTAAAAATGAAGAAAAAAAAATGTTGGATGCTTACAAGAAAGTAAATAGGACTAGTATAGAACTAAAATGCTAGATGTTAATAGGTGTAAAAAATGTTGGATGCTCACAAGAAAGTAAATAGGACCAGTACAAAACTAGAATGTCGAATGCTAGAAAAGTAAAAAAGGACTAGTATAAGACTGAAATGTTAGTCAGTTAGTGGATTAATGGGTTAACGTAAGACCAATAAAGCCTAGTAAGGTGGAAGTAGAATCCCTGAAGAAAACATATAATCCAGTGTTTCAAGTTGGACTCAAGCTAGTGGTTAACTATCCCCAATGGAGTCACCATTCTGTGAACACCTCCTTAGGCGTGTTGGTTCATATATTGTTGCACTCAACTCCTGATGATGGGAGATATGGATTAGTTTGAAACCGCTCGGTTTCCTTGGATGTGTAATACCTTTCTTAAGGTTCATGGAATGGTATGTTCGAGTGTTTTAGAGTTGCGACTAGCCAAAATAAAGCTTCAAAATCCATGGTCGGTTAGAACCTGTAGAATCGCCTAAAGAGCCAGAAATCTAAAAACTTTTCAACTTAAATAACTAATGGGTTAATGTATGCAGTGGATTCTGGGCAAGGGGTCTGGTTATGAGAAAAGAAGGGGTTAGACACCCTTTTTCTGCCCATGTTTGGACGTTGACTCACAACTTCCACCAGTTTGCCTCTCTCTTTGGTTTTTCCGATGTGGAATGGGGTTAAATAATGTAATATTCAACTGGAGACGCCACTAGCTAGTTACACCTTCTCTATAGCTAGCTAGACCCTATAGAAACATTAGGAGAGAGTATCCGATGATTTTCATTCCTAAAATGACTCCTTGATCTGTGACTAAAGATTCGAGATAAGGGACCACACTTATAGAGAGGAAAAGTGTTAGGCACCCCCTCTACCCATACAAGAGTACGGTCTCTACTTCATAGGATTAGACTAATTCTTGAAGGTTATGATTAGCTCTCGCAAATTATTAATGGATATAATATATGTATGTATGGTGTAATGATAAGAAAGTGGAGCCGATCAGTCAAAGTTTCTGTTGGGCAGGATCCAATTATATCGGTAAGCCACAGAAAATACGCTTGAACTGATCAGGTCCTAAGTGATACATATGATACAATGATTATGAAAATATATGGACTAACTGACTGAATTTCTGATGGGTAGGATTCAATTATGTCAGCAAGCCACAGAGCATACAGTAATTGAGCCATGAATATTACATATTCTAACCCCTTTTCATCATCATATTATGCATGGTTTTCATGTTTAAAGACTAATCTAATATATCTTTTTGTGATTTTAGGAATGAGATGGAGACTTCATCAATTCATGGTTAAAAGATTCACTTTGTATGCATTGAAGATCAATAGAACAAGTGTCAAAAGGTGGAGGAAAGAAGAAGAAAGAAAGAGAAGAGAAAAAGAAGAAAATATGGAAAAATATCTCCAAGACCTACCCAAGACTGGTCGCCAGACAGGTCTACACTAGTCCAGAAATACAAATCTTGCTGGATTGTTTTTTCGTTTCTCAAAACGGTCGCCAGACAGGTCTAAGGTGTTCTAGAAACTCCAATTTTTAATTCCAAATTTTGAAATTGCAGAAGGACTCCACGTTTTATCGAAGTTTTCAAGTCGGTGCGGGATTTCTCTTATAAAAGGTCACCTCCACTCTTTTCCTAAGGCATCTAGCAACGTGGGGAGCAAAGAGATCAAGACCCAGGAGGCTTCCTAGCCTCCTACAACTAGTTTTCTTCTTCTTCTAGTTCTAGTTTCTAGTTTTTAATGCTTTCTTTTAGCTAACCTCTTAACTAGAGCTAAGAGGTGAAGTTTGTAATTTGTTTCAATGCTTTAATTCATTTCTTCAAGTACCCTTTACTTATTTATGAATTTTTAAGTTCTAGTTTGAATAAAGTTTGGATTTTTAGAAGTTTTGTGAGAGTTTGTGTTCTCCGGACATGAGTTCCTTGCAATTCTTTGAGATTACCATGATTGGGTTATTTGAATTCAAATTGTAGTAACCCTTGAGCATGCCATAATCTCTTGGCATGGCTGTTACTTCGAAGGCTACAAGTTCAAGTTCTATGTGCTTCATTAGAACTAGAAATCTGATTTCCAGATTTAAGTGAGACTGTTTGTGCTTGGATGTTATATCCTCCAATTAGATGAGAGAAGAGACTTTGATTCTAATTGCATTGTGCTTGGATGAATGGATTGGTATTGAACTACTACAAGTGGATCCTTGATGCTCTAGTTCTTCTTAATCTCAAATTTTCCTGTTTTATGTTAAAAACTGTTTTCCTAAACTTTTTAGAATCTAGTTATTAGAGTAGTTGGAATTGTTTACCTCTTTCCCTATGGATCGATCTCGGTCTTACTAAGATTATTACTACATCGCAGCCTTGTACTTGAGGTGAGCGAACAAGTTTTTGGCACCGTTGCCGAGAAAAAGGTTAAACGGTTCTAGTTGTTCTAGTAGGTATAGAGTAGTCTTAGTTAGGTAGGATTTCTAGTTTTTTTAGAAGCAGGATTTTTTTTTTTTAGACTACTATCAATTTTTTGTTTGATTTTGTAGGATATTTTTGCTGACATAGATCTCACTCTATTGGGTAACATCTCCCTATCTCCCTTTTTTTTTTCCTAGATTAGGGTAGTTTCCAATTCTTTAAAATTTCATCATGTACGATTGGACGAATCATACATAAAAGTACCTTTTGGAGGATGAGACGTCGGATTGATGTTGAGCTCTTAATTGTGCATATTCTAACCCCAATTCATCACTCATTATGCAGGGTTTTCATGATTTATAAACTAATCTAATGCATGAATTTGTGATTGTAGGATGAGAGAGAGGATGCATCAATTGGAGACTTAAAGAAGTCATTTACAAGCATAGAAGAACAAAGGACTAAGTGGTAAAGGATGAAAGAAAGAAGCAAATGAGAGAAGAAAGGATGCAGCAGAAAACACTGAAGACCGGTCGTTCGACCGGTCGTCCATACCCCAAGACCAGTCGTCCGACCGGTCCGATCACTCAACAGAGGGAACCTAGAGGCCAGAACTCTCTGGACTATTTACGACCGATCGTGCGACCGGTCGTCCGCTACTGCGACCGGTCTTACGACCGGTCCTTGAATTTATTTTCTGGGTGGAAAAATCCCAAAACTCTCTGGACAGATTTTTCACTTTTGAGACCGGTCGTCCGGTAGCTCAGACCGGTCGTGCGACCGGTCGTCTGCGTAATGAGCCGTGTTCTACGAGTCCCAAAATTCTCTTCGCACTGCGTACTCTTACGCAATTTCTAGAAGATTCTGATACTGCGGAGCCTCCCCACTATAAAAGGACACCTAGGGATCGTTCCTAGGGTATCTTAGAAGGGTTTGAGTAAGGTGGGAGGCGGAGAAAGTGGATTTTGGAGTTCCACAACTCTTTCTAGTTTGTTTCTCATTTTTATGCTTTTCTTAGTTGTTTCATGTTTCCTTAGATCATGAGCGGCTAAACCTCTTAGCTAGGGCTAAGAGGTGAAGCTTGTAGTGAATCTAAGATGTTTTCAATTCGTTTAAGTTGGTATTAAAGTTGGATTTCATGTTTATGAACAATGGTTTGAAGTTAATACAAGTTTCAAGTAGTTTTTCTTAGTCTTATGATGACTCATGGATGTTTAGGAGAATTGCTTGAGTTTTAAATGGTTGTATGCTAGTCTAGACCCGTATGATCCGAGGAATTGGAGTACGCTCTAGTATTATGATCTTCATGTGGGAACTTCCTACCAAAGTTCTACTTTTCTGGATTTCTGTAGTATGTATGGGACTGTGTATGTGATTTGAATCAAGTTCAAATCATGATCTAGCTTTGTCTTGTGACAGGACCTAATGATGGTTATGATTATGAACTTAGTCTATTGGAATTGGGACTAACCAATGCAATTGAGTATGCTCGTCCTAGCTTGCATTGAGTGAATCATGTACATTGGTTTTACATATGGCAGATTGTTGGTTTAACTGCTCTATCATCCGACTAGATAGATCTTAATTTCGATTATAGTTGAGAAAGTGAGAAACCACAGCGAATTGAGCATCAAGGATTGCTACAAGTGGATCCTTGAACCCCTAGTGCCTTTTTATAATTGTTTACTTCAGTTTAAGTTCAAAGTTGTTACTTACATCAATCTCCTACAAATCTGGTTGTTAGCTTCTTAATAGAAACTATTGGATGTATTTGTGAATTCCTACATAAGTCCCTGTGGATCGGCCTCGGTCTTACCAAGTTTATTACTACATCGCAACCCTACACTTGGGGAAGCGAACAAGTTTTTGGCACAGTTGCCAAGGACTTTGACGGTTTTTCACAAATTTCTAAAAATAGTATCTATTTAGGATTTTTAGGATTCTAGTACTAACTTAGTTTGTTTTGTTTGATTTTTCTTTTGCAGGGATTTCTAGGAAGCTGAAGAAGATATAAGGATCTCAAGTGCCAAATCAAGTTCTATCTTTCTAAACCTTACTCTTCTCCTTCTCCTATTCATTCTTATCATATTCATCTCTTGTTGAGTGGGTGGAGACTCTTTTTAAATCTCTGAAAGGTTGGCCTTGTGCCACCTGGATTCCTATTGGTCGGCTCTGCCGTCTTGGATCACCTTGTGCTCAGAGATTTCTCTTCTCATCTCTACTCCTCTTTCTTCTTTTTCTGCACTTTTCTCAAAAGATTCAAAGAGTGGGTAGGGAGTTCTCTGAACCCCTATTGACTAGGAGAAATTGGTCTCTATCTTTACTTCTGGGCTAGCCATTGTAAGACACCTTGTGCTTCGGTCTTAGAGAAGAGTAAAGAAAGGAAGGAAGAATTCTTTTTCCTTTTTTGTTTCAGCCTTTTAGGATTTTGCATGCCACATTGGGCTTGGGATTCCAATAATCGACTCATAAGTGAAGGGGGAATAGTAGAAGGAATTGACAGAGAACCACGTGCTAGGAGACATCTAACTTCTCCAATTTTGTCTGAAAATATGGCTGTAAATCAACCTAATCCGATGGCCAATCCTAATCTGGGCCAAAACCAAACCGAAACAGGAGAGAATGTGGTTGAGAATGTTCCCCGACCAAGAACATTACGTGATTACTTGCAACCTGTAAGAGCGATCACTCCCTCATGCATAATCTTTCCACAAAATATAGGGAATGTAGCTTTGAAACCGGGAGTGATCCAACTCCTCCCAAAATTTCATGGATTAGACAGCGAAAGTGCCTATCAACACCTTAAGGAGTTTGATGAGGTAATAACCACCATGCACTTTGCGAATGTTACTGATGATGTGGTAAGACTTAAATTATTTCCTTTTACCCTTAAAGATAAAGTTAAAGGTTGGCTTCATGCATTAAGGCCAAGATCAATTGGTGCATGGACTGATATGCATAGGGAATTCATTAAAAAATTCTTCCCTACTCACAAAACGAACATGTTGAGGCGCCTTATCATGAACTTTGCCCAAAAGAAAGATGAAACCTTCTTCCAATGTTGGGAGAGGTTTAAGGACTTGTTAAATGTATGCCCACATCATGGCTATGAAATTTGGCGGGTTATAAGCTTTTTCTATGAAGGACTGACTTCACCCATGCACCAATTTGTAGAGATCATGTGGAATGGGGAGTTCATGAATAAGGAAGCCGATGAAGCATGGGACTATTTGGAGGAATTGGCAGAGAATGCATAGTCTTAAGATACATCTAAACCAACAAATTCCAAGACTGGCCAACAAAAGGAAAAAGGAGGAATTTATGTCCTATCAGAAGAGGATAGCTTAAGTGCACGTGTGGCTAGCCTCACAAGAAAAGTCGAGGCCATGGAATTAAGGAAAGGATAGACGATCAACTCTAAGGACGTTGAAACTGTTTATGGAATTTTTACCGGAAATCAACATGTAACACAAGATTGTTCCACAATTTCAGCATTTCAAGACATCTTACAAGAACAATCTAATACCATAAATAGTTATCAATAGCAATTTGGTGATCCAAACTCAAACACGTTTAATTCTAGTTGGAAGAACCATCCCAACTTCAGTTGGAGGAATGGACCCACTGCGAATGCAAGTAATACCCCTCAAGCTCAACCTTTACTAGATCCATCCTTAGTCATTACACCGAAAGCTACACTAGAGGAGATGTTAGGTGCATTTGTATCAGTTCAAGATAAGTATAACAAGACTAATTCTCTGAAAATAGATGGGTTCATACAAGAGCAACTGAAATTTAATCAAAATACAACCCAAGCCATCAATGATTTGAAAACCTTAATGGCTAGGGTTGAATCTCACCTCAGTGCTAGGGAGAAAGGCACACTTCCTGCCCAAACCCTTCCTAACCCAAGGACCCAATTTGAGATACAAGATTCAAGCTCATCCTCCTAACATATGGAGCATGTTCGAGCTATCATCACTTTGCGAAGTTGGAAAATAGTTGATAAATCTAATCCGGTGAAGGCCCCAAAGCCTAAGGATCCGAAAAATTCCAAAAAGGATGATAGCCCGAACACTCCACAAGAGAATAACCGGAAAGGCAATACAAGCCGGTTGCCCCGTTTCCCCAAAGGTTGATTTCACCCAAACCTTTAGACAAAAACCTGGAGATTTTAGAGGTTTTCAAGCAGGTGAAGATCAACATCCCATTGTTGGATGCCATTAAACAAATACCGTCATATGCTAAGTTTTTTAAGAATCTTTGCACGATAAAAAGAAAAATACATGTGCAAAAGAAGGCATTTTTGACAAAAAATGTAAGCGCCATTATAAATCACGGGATGCCCAAGAAATACAAAGATCCTGGTAGTCCTACAATATCATGCATAATTAGAGACTATCGGGTGAAGCATGCTTTACTTGATCTAGGAGCAAGTGTGAACCTAATACCCTTTTCGGTCTATGAACAATTGGGTTTAGGTGAACTAAAACCCACCAAAACCACATTACAACTCGCTAACCGATCGATTTGTATTCCGAGAGGGGTGATTGAGGACGTTCTTGTCCAAGTTGATAAGGTCTACTACCCAGTGGACTTCATTGTCTAGAACACACAACCCATGGTTAATATTGGCCCTCAAATTCCTGTCATACTTGGTCGCCCATTCCTAGCTACATCAAACGCTATCATAAATTGTAGGAGTGGGGTCATACAAATGTCCTTTGGTAATATGACGATTGAGTTAAATGCTTTCAATGTTGACAACCAACAAGAGGATGAAGATGAAGAGGTCCACGACATAAACATGATCAATTCTATTGTGGAAGATGTGTCCCTCTCAACTCTTTACTCTAATCACTTAAAAAAAGATGTGGCCTATTCTCTTAATAAGAATGTTGATGTGATAGGGGACATAGTCGCACCTTTCGAGTCGGTATCAGCATATAACGTTAGCCAAGAGAAGGATGTGGAAACAATACTTTATTGTACTGAGAAATCATTTCATATTTCCACACCTCTATGGATCATGCATACCGACCTTTACCAACCCTGGGATGATCCATACTTGCAAAATCAATGCCCAGGAAAATCTGAATGGAGACATATTTTTTCTGACAAATATGATACTGTCTCCTCTTATACATGTGGTGAAAACATTAATGAACCCACTGAAATTCTTTTTTGGAATTTTCAGTGGCTTATTTGGATTACTCACACAGATGTATCCTGTAATGCAGGATATTGGATGACATTATTGCAAAACCTTTTGATCCATCTAATGATTCTGCTTGACTTTATGCTTTTGGATGAGTTGTTGGAATTGATCTCCTAGTCTGACGGAGGTATAGAGTAGTTAGGATTAAGATTTTGCTGCTTTTGTTTTCTTTTTCATAGGTTTGTTAGAAGGAGGAAGAATTCCACTTCCCACTTTCTCAGGTACTATCATTCCTCACTCCCTTTTATTTTCAAATTGCTCTCATGTTTTGCTCATTGCACATCTTTTACATTGAGGACAATGCAAGATTTGGTTGGGGGTGTAGGATCACTTGGATAAATCCAGCGTTTTGTAACATTTCGAGCAATTATGTAGAAATTTTTTGATTTTTCTAAAATTCAAAACTCTTTTGAAAAACTTTGTTTCTAGGCATTCGAGATGATATGAGCATAAGAGGAGGAGATATGAAGTGTATGATGTTGCAAGCTTTGAACTTCTCTTAACGTAATGGTTTTATATGTGAATTCCCCTATTTATGTGATTGATAGAAAATTTGAACACTCTTACACTTAGTTCACATTACATGATTTTCATGGTTTGAAGGGATTATGTGATTTGTGGATTAGCTAGATTTTGATTTAAGGTGTTAAGAAACCAAGCCGGGGTACTTTGTCCATCCTTGTCTATGGGAAAATAATGAAAGATATGGATTTCTAAAAATCCTATCTAATTTAAAAGAAAAAGGAAAAGGAAGGATGAAATTGGGAATGATGGAAAAATGGTGGAAATTTCCGATTAGGGCTACCTATTACCAACTGGGGGATGGTCTACCCGTAACTAAAGCCGGAAATGGGACATAGTGTGAAAGTCGTCGGAAGGACAGTAAGGCAAATTCCTGTCATTGGCTTGTTGTTGCTCTATATACCTTGAGATCTATGGTCTAGTTGATCTATAAAGAAAATAATCCTGGAAACTCATGAGATGAATTTTTCACTATGCACACTAGGTTGAAATTGTTCAAGTTCTTCTATTTGTCAACCAATCAGTGGGAATCTCATATGGATACTTATTATGTTTTGAGAATTTACAGTTTCAACCCCTATCATCTAATTTCTCTAACTATTACACTTGTGTAGCTTGGGATGTACAGAAGAATGGTTTCTAAAGGAAAGTTGGGTTTGGAGAATGAAAATGGTTTCACGCATGTTTTGCTCGGGACTAGCAAAATGCTGGTTGGGGGGTGTGTTGAGCTCTTAATTGTGCATATTCTAACCCCAATTCATCACACATTATGTAAGGTTTCACGATTTATAGACTAATCTAATGCATGAATTTGTGATTGTAGGATGAGAGAGAGGATGCATCAATTGGAGACTTAAAGAAGTCATTTACAAGCATAGAAGATCAAAGGACTAAGTGGGAAAGGATGAAAGAAAGAAGCAAAGGAGAGAAGAAAGGATGCAGCAGAAAACACTGAAGACCGGTCGTGCGACCGGTCGTCCATACCCCAGGACCGGTCGTCAGACTGGTTCGATCACTCAACAGAGGAAACCCAGAGGCAAGAACTCTCTAGACTATTCACGACCGATCGTGAGACCGGTCGTCAGCTGCTGCGACCGGTCGCCTTGAATTTATTTTATGGGTGGAAAAATCCCAAAACTCTCTGGACAGATTTTTCACTTTTGAGACCGGTCATACGACCGGTCGTCCAGTAGCTCAGACCGGTCGTGCAACCGGTCGTCTGCGTAATGAGGCGTGTTCTACAAGTTCCGAAATTCTCTGCGCACTGCATACTCTTACGCAATTTCTAGAAGATTCTGATACTGCAGAGCCTCCCCACTGTAAAAGGACACCTAGGGATTGTTCCTAGGGTATCTTAGAAGGGTTTGAGCAAGGTGGGAGGTGGCGGAAGTGGATTTTGGAGTTCCACAACTCTTTCTAGTTTGTTTCTCGTTTTTATGCTTTTCTTAGTTGTTTCATGTTTCCTTGGATCATGAGCGGCTAAACCTCTTAGCTAGGGCTAAGAGGTGAAGCTTGTAGTGAATCTAAGATGTTTTCAATTCGTTTAAGTTGGTATTAAAGTTGGATTTCATGTTTATAAACAATGGTTTAAAGTTAATACAAGTTCCAAGTAGTTTTTCTTAGTCTTATGATGACTCATGGATGTTTAGGAGAATTGCTTGAGTTCTTAACGGTTGTATGCTAGTTTAGATCTGTATGATCCGAGGAATTGGAGTACGCTCTAGTACTATGATCTTCATGTGGGAACTTCCTACCAAAGTTCTACTTTTTTGGATTTCTGTAGTATGTATGGGACTGTGTATGTGATTTGAATTAAGTTCAAATCATGAACTAGCTTTGTCTTGTGACAGGACTTAATGATGGTTATGATTATGAACTTAGTCTATTGGAATTGGGACTAACCTATGTAATTGAGTATGCTCGTCCTAGCTTGCATTGAGTGAATCATGTGCATTGGTTTTACATATGGCAGATTGTTGGTTTAACTGCTCTATCATCCGACTAGATAGATCTTAATTTCGATTCTAGTTGAGAAAGTGAGAAACCATAGCGAATTGAGCATCAAGGATTGTTACAAGTGAATCCTTGAACCCCTAGTGCCTTTTTATAATTGTTTACTTCAGTTTAAGTTCAAAGTTGTTACTTACATCAATCTCCTACAAATCTGGTTGTGAGCTTCTCAATAGAAACTATTAGATGTGTTTGTGAATTCCTACATAAGTCCCTGTGGATCAACCTCGGTCTTACCGAGTTTATTACTACATCGCAACCCTACACTTGGGGAAGCGAACAATTGAGGGACCCAAACTCATTGTGATCGAGATCCCTCTAAGCATGAATATTTTCTAAGATTAAAAAAACCTTCACTTCCCCCTACGTAAGGCGATGCATGATTGCATTAATGAAAGCAATACACATATTGAGACACGACATAAGACGATGTGGGAATACCGGAACGAAGCAAAATCGAATAATGATCATCCGAGGAAAACGTTACGTGATTACTGGATTGAAAATAACATGAGTGTTCTGCTAGTTATGGTAGGAGGTGTGCAACAACAAAAGGAACGGGTGAATAGTGGCCAATCGGTTAAGACAATGCGTGATCACTTGTATGGATATGCCTATCCACCATCATATAACTCTTCATCTTATAATGCGTACGATCTTAATTGGGGAAACCACCATTCTCCTTGTTCAAGGGAAGAACCAACCATGGTTATTAACAATCACCCTAAAACGTCTTCCTCTTGTGATGACATGTATACACAAATACTTGAGGAAATATGGAAAGAGTATGTAGATGAACAATCAAATCAAGCTTACTCGCTATCTTGTGAAGACGTTGAGCCTGAATTTGGGGGCATCAAATCAATCTCTTCTAATAAGGAAGACGGGGCTATCCAAATCCCACCTTCTTTGGATATACTTTTAGAGGAGATTGATTTTGATGATCCTAATGTCATCATCAATTATAGTGAGTCCACTATCTCTTTTGGATGCTTTGAACTTAATGATGAAGAGATTTCAATGACGGTTGATAAACCCGAGGAATTCATAAAATCTAAAAGCAATAGTGAGGTTACTTACAATGAGGGTTCAGTGGATGCTTATGAACCTATGGTTTCTTTTTCCCAAGAGCATAATGATTATGACTCTCTAGAAGATATGCATGCTAAATAGATGGTCGAAGTCAATCTTTTTTAGTCCTTCCACCAACAACACATGACAAATTCTATTGTGGAAGACCTCCCTTTGACTGAAAATCCTGTTTCTTTGGATGATGGGGTGGCATAATCTGAAATTTCAAAAGATCAACCAATGCTAGATGATGTACTTACCACTAAATATGAAAAATTTTCCTTGGAAGACCTTCTCTTATAGAGGAGGAATTCCTTGCCATTGAAATAAAATTTCTTCAATCATTAAGGGAGGATAAAGAACCCTCATTCGACTATCTCAACTTCCTAGAGGAATACTTGGCCCACTTTGATGATCTTGAGGATGAGATGATTAAGGAGTTGGACATTTTGTTAGACACGATGTCGGTGCCTGAAGAACACCATTCCACTGATTTGCACTCTTTACCATTGTTTGTGGAAGTACCGTATAATTCTGAAATTGTAGAGGAGACAACCTTAATTGAAGAATTCATGATGAATGTCTCTCCACCATCATGGGTTCTTCAGCCCATTGAGAATTCTGATTGGGAGGACACATTTTTAGTCAACCAAACCCAGTCAGAATTTGAGGAGATATCTTTTCGCTGCTCTTATCTCCTCCTATCATGCATGTGGTGCACATAAATATTGAACTTCAATGAAGAAAAGCACCCATGTTTACTGTCGAGCAGGACTATGGATGGTCCTCATGAGAAATTTATTGAACTTTATGAAGATCCTACTTAAATTTGATCATGTAGTCCATCGGACTAATCAAAGGTAGTAGGTAGGTTAGGATCTATTTTTCTGCAATTAGGATTGAGTAAGTCTCATCGAGACAATGGAAGATGCTAGAATTATCAACTTGCTACCCCAGGTACTCTCATTCTCACTCTCCTTTATCTTATGCCATTACTCTCATGTTATGCTTATTGCATGTCTTATTACATTGAGGACAATGTAAGATTTTGGTTGGGGGTGAGATTCCTTAGATGAATCTACTTGCTTTTGTGACATTTCGAGCAATTATGTATTGAAATTTTTTCAATTTTTTTGAAAATTCAAAAGTCTTTTAGAGAACCTTGTTTTTATGCATTCGGGATAAGAAAGGGAGATGTGAAGTGAGTAATGTTGCAAGTCTTGAACTACTTTTAATATAATGGTTTTATATGTGAATTCCCCTATATATATGATTGATAAAAAATTTGAACACTTTTACACCTATTTCACATTACACGATTTTTATGATTTGAAAGGATTATGTAGATTTATGGATTGGCTAGACTTAGATTCGAGGTGTTGAAGAACCAAGCCGGGGTACTTTGCCCATCCTTGTTCATGGGAAAAGAACAAAAGATATGGATTTCTAAAAATCTTATCTAATGTGTATGAAAAGGAAAGAAAGAAAGAAAATATGGGTATAATGAAAAATATGGTGGAAAATTCTGAAAAGGGCTGCCTATTACTAACCGAGGGACGGTCTACCCGTAACCAAAGCCGAAAATGCGACGTAGTGTGAAAGTTGTTAGAAGGACGATAAGGTAAATTCCTATCATAGGCTTGTGGTTTATCTGTACACTGTTAGATCTATAGTTTAGTTGATCTATGAAGAAGATAATCTTGAAAATTCATGAGATGAACATTCACTATGCGCACTAGGTTAAACATGTTCAGATTCTTCTATCTATCAATCAATCAGCGGGGATCCTATATGAATACTTGTTATGTTTTGAGAGTTTAAGGTTTCAGTTTCTATCACCTAGTTTCTCTGATTTTTGCACTTGTATGTCTTAGAAGGAATAAAAGGATAGTTTCTGAAGGAGAGTTGGATTTTGGAGAATTGAATCTTGTGACATGCATATTTTGCTCGGGACTAGCAAAAAGCTAGTTGGGGGGGTATGTTGAGCCATGAATATTACATATTCTAACCCATTTTCATCATCACATTATGCATGATTTTCATGTTTAAAGACTAATCTAATACATATTTTCGTGATTGTAGGAATGAGAAGGAGACTTCACCAATCCATGGTTAAAATAGTCACTTTGTATGCATTGAAGATCAATAGAACAAGTGCCAAAAGGTGGAGGAAAGAAGAAGAAAGAAATAGAAGAGAAAAAGAAGAAAATATGGAAAAATATCTCTAAGACCTGTCCCAAGACCGGTCGCCAGACAGGTCTATGCTAGTCCAAAAATACAAATCTTGCTGGACTGTTTTTATGCTTCTCAGACCAGTCGCAAGACAGGTCTAAGGTGTTCCAAAAACTCCGATTTTTAATTCCAAGATTCTAAATTGCAGAAGGACTCCGCGTTTTCTCAAAGTGTCCAAGTCGGTGTGAGATTTCTCTTATAAAAGGCCAACTCCACTCTCTTCCTAAGCAATCTAGCAACGTGGGGAGCAAAGAGATCAAGACCTAGGAGGCTTTCTAGCCTCCTACAACTTGTTTTCTTCTTCTTCTAGTTCTAATTTCTAATTTTTAATGCTTTCTTTTAGCTAACCTCTTAGCTAGAGCTAAGAGATGAAGTTTGTAGTTTGTTTCAATACTTTAATTCGTTTCTTCAAGTACTCTTTACTTATTTATGGATTTTCTAGTTCTACTTTAAATAAAGTTTGGATTTTTAGAAGTTTGTGAGAGTTTGTGTACTCCGGACATGAGTTCCTTGCAATTCTTTGAGATTGCTATGATTGGGTTGTTTAAATTCGAGTTGTAGTAACCTTTGAGCATGTCATAATCTCTTGGCATGACTGTTACTCCGAAGGCTACAAGTTCAAGTTCTATGTGCTATATTAGAACTAGAAATCTGATTTTCCGATTTAAGTGGAACTGTTTGTGCTTAAATGTTATATCCTCCAATTAGATGAGAGATAGAACTTTGATTTTAATTGTGTTGTGCTTGGATGAATGGATTGGTATTGAACTACTACAAGTGGATCCCTTGATGCTCTAGTTCTTCTTAATCTCAGATTTTCCTGTTTTATGTTAAAAATGTTTTCCTAAACTTCTTAGATTCTAGTTATTAGAGTAGTTGGAATTGTTTACCTCTTCCCTGTGGATCGACCTCAGTCTTACCGAGATTATTACTACGTCGCAGCCTTGCACTTGAGGCGAGCGAACAACGCCCAAGCCAACTAGATGATTATTGCAATGCGATGAGCTAAGCAAGGGGGTTGAGAAGGGAATAAATGTTGCACAATGCTAATGTTAGGATTAAACGAAGCCGACTCAGGAATTAGACGGTTGGATGGATGGTTGTGTCGCAAGGATTGGATAGAGTGGCTTTGATTGGGACTTAGATTGCCAAGAGGCTAGGGATCGGTCTAGCCTTGGCTCGAACTATGGTCTCTTCTTACTCTTTCCTCTCCTTGGTAGAGGGATGGAGGCAATGCTAAGGGCAGTGGGATGATTGGATGTGTCGGAAATGAGAAGGGATGATGGAAATGGGAAGGGGAGAGGCTATTTATAGCCCTCAACTCAGTTTTCTGGTAATTCCCTGGGAATTCAGGGTTGAAATAGGGTGCAATGGTTGAGAATTTAGATCGCAACATGGTGCAATCTAAATGGTCGGATGGGAGGTAAAATGATAATTTAGAACTAGAAGAGGGGCATAGGGGACTTTTTGCGACCCCATATGCTTCTAGGGTGCCCTGCCGAGCAGGGGGTTTGCCACGTGGTAGGCGACGGGCCACCTCACACTCCCTGCTTTGGAAGGGCTCCTCCCTCGAGCGTGTGGGAGCTCCGACTATTGCATGGTTCATTTTTTTGTTCCCCTACAGACCTTTGGTGGGCCTTTGGGTTGGGCTTTGGACTTGGTTTTGGGTAGGCTTGGGCATTAACTTGACTAGGTGGGTTGGCAATGTTTTGACTAGCGAGTCGACTCATCATGACTTAGCAGGTTGACTTGATGAGTTGGGTTTTGGGACTCTTACGGTTTTGGGTTCTACGGTTTCAGGGTTTCGGATTAGGGTTCGGGTGATGACTCGGTTCAAGGCTTTGACTCGGATTAGGGTTTAGGCTAGGTTTAGGGTTTGAAACAAGATTAGGGTTTGTGCTAGGTTTAGGGTTTGGAACATGATTAGGGCTTGGATCATCCATCTAAACCGTCCAACTTTGATTAACTTGTCAGCCTACAGTGTGGTGTCTACACAATGCAACTCACGGTCTTTACTTTACTGGGCTATACGTTTCTTAAGGGGATTCAGATAACTTCCGATGGCTTATATAATGAAATACCACTATATTGGCTTACAGGTCCTAAATAGACAAGAAATTTAACTAACTGAAATTTAAAGAATTAAAACCAAATAAATGTGCAAGAAAACATGAACTAAAGACAAGTACAATATTTGATTTTCGTTATTCCTTTAGATTATGTTTTTTAATACGGAAGATTTCAAAAAGAACTACAATTGAGCATACTAGCCACAACATCAGAACAGAACTTACTCATAGAGGTGTACGTAGAATAAAAAGAAATAAATACAAGGAGGTGAGTGGGTGCAAGTGTGTATGGGATATGTGGAGTGAGATGAGATTTTGCCCGAGATATGAGAGGGAATGGGGGAAATCAAACATCCTTTTATTAAGGGAGGGATGGTTAGACGTCCTGAGTTTTGACCCTACTCGCTGACTTGGCTAGACTTTAGCTTTTGACATCTTGAATGAATGATGCATAGATAAAAAAGAGATAAAAGAGTAGGCTCTGAAAGTAGCAAAATGAGCGGTTGAAATCTAGATGTTATGAAGTCTGCAAAGAATTTTTAAGAACTTTCTGGCGTCTTCTGTTGTTGCCTCTCTCTTTGACCTCTCTCTTTTATCTCTTCTTTTTCCTTTTTTGCTTTGCGTTGCGGGGGGAGCCTTTAAATAGGCATGGTGAGGGAACACGTAAGGGCTTGGAGTTTGCTTTGGTTTTGTTGAACCTCAAATCAAGTACTGCCAGCTTGGCAAGGAGTCAGGCTAAAAAACATTGAAGTAAAGTGGGCAGGCAATAGAGCAATGATTGGTCCAGCCCATCAAATGACGAAACCGGCCATGCAATGGATGGTTTTGATCAAAACTGGCCATGGGACGGGTGGTTTTGATTAAAACCGGTTATCATGTGGCAGGTTTTGGGTTTTCACCAAAGTCGGTCATGGACTGGTTGGTTTTGATCTAATTTCGAGTGTTGGCCCAATCTGATCCATTAGTAATCTTCATGGGTTGTTTTTAGCCATTTATGTGCTTTCGACTGGGGCCAAATTGAAGTCAATAGCTAGGATTTAGCTTTGTTTTAACAGTGTGTCTACACCATCATGTGAGGTCCAACCTCAATGTTCACAGTCCATCATGTGGAGCCCACCTTTGATGTGGACCACCTGTCATATGGTCGCCACCTTCACTGTGGGTCATCCATTATGTGCGGCTCCCATTGGATATGGGTCATTCATCATTAGGGCCCAACCAATTATGTGGAACGCCCATTATGTGGGGCCCACCTTGATGCAGGTCAACCATCATGTGAGGCAACATTAATGTTAATTGGCCATCATGTGGAGCCCACCTTTGATGTGAACCTTAATTCCATCATATTGGCCCTACCTTTGAAGTGGGTAGTCCATGTACCCACTTTGAATGTAGGCCGATCATCATTAGGGCCCGGCCTTTGATGCAGACCATCTTTTATGTGGGTCCATGTTAATACAGGCCATCCATCATATGAGGCCTGCCTTTGATATGGAGCATCCATTGTGTGGGCCCCACCTTTGATGTGGACTGTCCATCTTGTGGGGCTCCTTTGATATGAACCATCCATGATGTTATAGTAAAAAATAGCAGAGATCATCTGCTCGAGGCTTCTTATTATACCCTGATCTCGTGAGCACCTTTATTCGACTATCGAGAACGTCTGTTCGCGACTCGCATATTCTGAAGATACTCCGATCTTGCGAGCACCTTTATTCGACTATCGAGAATGTCTGTTCGCAGCTCGCATATTAGGAAAAACGATGCTCGACTACCGAAGCTTCGAAAAAGTTGTGTTTTTCCTGCGAGCAGACCTTCTCACAAGTCGTTGAAAGGTGTTACATCTGAATGAGCGAGCACTTGGACTCGCGACCATCTTCCAACATGCGAACCGCTTTTTCTGTGGTGACATCTCTTAGCCCTCAGTACCAGCAGCCCGTATAGGCCGAGATTGGGCTTATCTTCTTCAGTGGTTCCGAGTCTCAAGGGATCGCTATCAAGGAACGAAACTATCGGATGAGTCATTGGATTAGATTCCCCTTTTATCTGAGGATAAGAATCTTATCCCACGAAATCAGCGGGATCTCGATATCTTACGTAACAGATTAGATCATTTCAGATCTATATAAGGAGAAGAATCTATTAAGATACAGGTACACAATATTCAATCTCTAATCTCGTTTTGCCTGGTTATTCTTCTTCTTGCTTTGCCTGACTTAAGCATCGGAGGTCTAACAGCTGGACACCAGCCACCCTTAGTTGCTTTCTGTCTTCTTTCAGGTCCGGCGGAGGAAGTCTCTGTTGGAGAGAAGGTGAGCGACCGGAGGACCCTGTTACGAAATCTGACGTTAACAGTTTGGCGCCGTCTGTGGGAAAGACTTGATCGTCAAAGTCAATCGTCCTAACCACTGATCAAAATCCTTCTGATATGCCTCCTAAAAAGGTTGTTCATCCTTCGACTTCAAGGCAGGCACCACCTTCGCCCGATGAGACGGAATCTGTACCTGTCCCTCTCCCCACTTCGACGAATATCCCTCAAGGAGCCCCAAATACGCCGTCAGCGAATCCATTATTGGAGGCCTCTGGAAATCAAAACGACGTTCTACGTTTCCTCGGAACTATTCTTATAACTCTAAATGTCGGATTTCAGGCCCTGTCAAATCGGCTTGATCAGCATTTCCCCGAACCACAGAGACAACCCTCCGAGGGGTTACCACCACAACCCATTCCGGTGGCTTCCAGACATTCTGTGGATGAACCACGGGTTCAACCAAATCATCCTCCGTCAAACCGAACACCACTCGGCAACCACCCCCCTGTGCTGCCTCCACATTCCGTACATTCTAGTGCTTCTCGCCAACCTCAACCTTAGGACTCCACCGTCGAAACATCAGGCTATACCTTACCATGGGAAGTAGATCTCAAAAGAATCCATGATCGTTTTGACGTTATAGAGCAGCGATACCAGGCAAATCGACCATCTGCCGTCATGGCGGCGATACATCAATCCGAGTCCCCCTTCACCAGCGAGGTTATGGAGGCACCGTTACCTAGAAAATATTGAACACCTGTCATCACCCCGTACACAGGTATTGGCGACCCCCTTGAACACCTGGAAACATATAGGTCTCTTATGGAGTTGGAGGGACATGGCTCAGAAATCATGTGTAGGGCTTTTTCCCTAACATTGAAGGAAGCAGCTCGTACGTGGTTCCGGGGACTAAAACCTCGTTCCATCAGCTCCTTTTCACAGTTATCGGAGTTATTCCTTTCTCAATTCATGGGAAGCATTCGCGTTAAGAAGCCAGCCTCCCATCTAATGGATCTGAAACAGTAGCATGGGGAGACAATAAAGGAGTTCACAGTAAGGTTCACTGCCGAAGCCGTTCAAACTGAGGGTTATACTGAAGAAAAAGGTCTTACAGCCCTCATAGCCGGAATAACGAGCGAGAAATTCAGGTTTTCCTTAGATAAGAGCCCTCCGAAAACTATGGCAGAATTCCAAACCAAAGCTCAGAAATATATCAATGCAGAAGAAGTCGCATTGACACGCCATGGAGTACAGGGTAAGAAACGCAAGCCAGAGGGAACCTCTTCTGCAGATAAAAAATATCGTCGTGATTAGCGCGATCGTTCTCCCAAGAAGCCTTATTCTGGTAAATATCATAACTACACTCCTCTCAATTGGTCTCATGAAAAGGTTCTAATGGAAATTAAACACAAGCCATATGTAAAGTGGCCTGCAAAGATCAAATCCGATCCCGAGAAGAGAGACAAGAGCAAGTTCTGTTACTTCCATAAAGATCACGGGCATAGAACCCAGGACTGCATCTCTCTACGAGATCATATTGAAGCCCTTATTCGAAAGGGCCATCTCCAGGATTATGTCGCTCGTAAAAATCGATCACCAGAAAGGGCGAAAGCCTCACCACGCCAAAAGGAACCATCTCATCATCATACTGCCCAAGAGGACGCTGAGCCAACTGGAGAAATCCGCACCATCGTCGGAGGACCAGCTTGCGGGGGCGACTCTCAAGCTTCAAGGAAAGCATACACTCAGAAGGCGTCTAAAGAACCCCAGCATATTTATTGGCTGGAACAGGCATCCAGCGCGTCAAAAGCCAGCCATCTTCCAATTTCCTTCTCCCTCGAAGATGCAGCAGGAATTCACTTCCCTCACGAAGACTCCATCGTAGTCGCATTAAAGGTATCGAATTATCTGACTCATCGAATTATGGTGGATACAGGTAGTTCAGCGAATATTCTGTATCTGGAGGCTTTCAACAAAATGGCACTTGCCAGAAGCCTACTCAAACCAGTTTCGACTCCTCTCGTCGGCTTCGGAGGTGAGGTGGTAACACCTGAAGGAAGCATTGATCTCCCAGTTACTTTTGGAGAAAGTCCAACGAAGACTACCGTCTTCGTAAACTTCCTCGTGGTGGATCGTAAATTAGCATATAACGCCATTTTGGGGCGGCCATCGCTTAATAAAGTTGGGGCAGCCTTACACCCATCCTATTTATGCGTCAAGTTCCCTACCCCAAATGGTGTTGGGGTTGTGCGAGGAAATCAAGAGGAGGCTCGGTCTTGCTACGAGATAGCCCTACAAGATCGAAAGAAAGCTCAAGCGACACCCGTTATGGTGATAGCACAAGATTGACCCAACTCTTCAACAAACACATCGTTAGATCCAAGAGAAAACGCCCTTCAATCAGGAACTCCTGGGGAAGAGACAGTAGCGATTCACTTAACCAAAGACGACCCGTCCAAGGTCGTATACATTGGATCCTCTTTAACTGGTGTCTATCGTGAAGATCTGGTCCGTTTTCTCACCGAATACCAAGACGTGTTTGCTTGGTCTCATAAAGATATGCCAGGCATCGACCCCAATGTCATCGCACATCGTCTGAATATCGACCTGAAGCATAAACCCATACACCAGCGTCAACGTGCCTTCACTGCAGAAAGGAAAATGGCGATCAAAGCTGAAGTCAAGAAGCTGCTTACGGTTAATTTCATAAAAGAAGTTGACTACCCAGAGTGGGTCGCTAACGTAGTTCTCTTCCGCAAAGCTAATGGTAAATGGAGAATGTGCGTCGACTATTCAGATTTGAACAAAGCCTGTCCCAAAGATAGCTTCCCGATGCCGCGGATCGACCAGCTGGTCGATTCAACAGCAGGACACGCTCTGCTTAGTTTTATGGATGCTTATTCTGGTTACAACCAGATCATGATGTGTCCACTTGATAACTAGCATACCGCCTTTATCACAGATCGGGGATTATATTACTACCAGGTAATGCCGTTTGGTCTTAGAAATGCAGGGGCCACCTATCAGCGCCTCGTCAACAAAAATTCGCTGCCCAAATCGACAGAAATATGGAAGTTTACGTCGATGACATGCTCGTGAAGAGCATCGTAGAAGATGACCATCTTTCTGACCTTCAAGAAGTCTTCGATCTGATGAGGAAATATCAGATGAAGTTGAATCCAAAAAAGTGTGCATTCAGGGTATCTGCTGGAAAGTTCCTCGGATTCATGATCGGTCAGCGAGGAATTGAGGCAAATCTCAAAAAAATAAAAGCATTGATGGAGATGAAATCCCCGACCACTCTTAAGGACGTCCAGCGTTTGGTTGGTCGCATCGCATCGTTGAACAGGTTCATCTAGCGAGCGTCTGACAAATGCTTACCATTCTTCAAACTCCTTCGTGCAACGGCCAAGTCTGATTGGAAATGGACACCACGGTGTGAAGAAGCCTTTCAACAACTGAAGCAATACCTGAGCACACCCCCCATTTTATCTAAACCTGTAGCACATGAGCAACTCAATTCTTTATTTATCTGTGTCCTCTACGGCCGTTAGCGCCGCTTTAATAAGAGAAGATTCCGGGGTGCAAAGGCCCGTTTATTATAGTATTCTGATATGGAAAAGCTGGCCCTGGCCTTAGTCACGGCAGCTCGAAAACTGCGACCATACTTTCAAGCCCACGCTATTCTAGTACCAACAAATCATCCGCTACGACAAGTCCTTCAAAAACCTGAGGCTTCTGGATGCTTAACTAAATGGGCGGTCAAGATCAGCGAGCACGATATCTCATTCTGCCCCAGGACTGCAGTCAAGGGTCAGGCCGTGGCTGACTTTATCGCCGAATTCACATACTCTTCCGATGATAATGCCGCGATCAACGACCAGCCTTCTTGGTCACTCTTCGTGGACGGGTCGTCGCGGGCCACTGGTAGCAGAGCGGGCCTAATTTTAGTGGCTCCCGACGGGTCGCATTTCCAATATGCTCTACATTTCGATTCTCGCATCTCAAATAATGAAGCAGAATATGAGGCCCTGATCGTTGGCCTCGAACTAGCAATTGTCCTTTCAATTCAGAATCTGCTAATTCATAGCGACTCCCAGCTCATTGTCAACCAAGTACTCGGTGAATTCGATGCCAAAGAAGAAAGGATGGCCTTATACAAGTCTCGTGTCCTCATCCTGCTCGCGAAACTGAAGACTTATGAAATAATTCATATTCCTCGCGAGAAGAACCAACTCGCAGATTCCCTGGCAAAGCTCGCCTCTGCACCAGAATCTGAGTTATCACATTCAATCCCCATTGAGCATCTTCAGAACCCGAGTATCGACCAAGCAACTCTTGAGCAAGTAATATTGGTACAATCATCTCCATGTTGGATGGACCCCATTATCCTTTATCTCAGAGACGGATACCACCCAGACGACAAGAAAGTTGCAAGACAAATTCGTCATCGAGCCGCTAGGTATACCTTACAAGACGGAATATTGTTACGCAAAAGTTTTTCCTTGCCTTATTTAAGGTGTCTTCATCCAGAAGAAGCACTTCGTGTTCTCGATGAAATACACCAGGGGGCATGCGGTAACCACCCCAGGGGGCGATCCCTAGCATATAAGGCGATGAGGCAAGGATATTATTGGCCCACTATGAAAGCAGATGCAATTGCATTCTCTAAAAAATGTGACAAGTGCCAGCGATATTCTCCTATACCTCATGTACCATCCGAGCGAATGACTCCAGTAGATAGTCCTTGGCCTTTCGCGCAATGGAGGGTTGATATCATCTGTCCCTTACCTACTGGAAAAGGACAAAATAGATTCGCGATAGTGGGGGTCGATTACTTCACCAAATGGGCCGAAGCAGAACCATTAGCCAAGATTACTGAGAAACAAACTACTAAGTTCATATGGAGAAATATCATATGCCGTTTCGGACTCCCTCACACTATAATTACCGACAACGGAACGCAGTTCGACAACGCAGCCTTTGATGAATTTTGTGAAAAATGGAAGATACGTAACCTCCGCACCTCTCCATATCATCCTCAGGAAAATAGGCAAGTTGAGGCAGTGAATAAGATCATCAAGCACCACTTAAAGACCAAGCTAGGTGAATGTAAAGGTATATGGCCGGAACTTCTGCCAGAAGTACTATGGGCATATAGAACCACGACTTGTACATCAACAGGTGAAACCCCTTTCTCCTTAGCATTTGGTGTCGACGTAGTAGTACCAGTGGAAATTCAAGTGCCCTCGTATCGGATCGAGCAGTATGACCCCGTGGTAATCAGGAAGATCTTCGACTTCATCTCAATCTCTTGGAAGAACGAAAAAATACCTCCCAAGTACGAGCGGCCGCATATCAACAACGTATTGCTCGTTATCGGAATGATAAGGTTCGGCCTAGATCCTTCAAGCTCGGAGATTTGGTCCTGAAGCAAAAACTCAGAGTTCCCGCTCGTTCGCTCGATCCAAATTAGGAAGGCCCGTATCGGGTTATTAAGATTGTGCGACCCGGTACTTATTACCTCGAAGACATGCAGGGAAAACCCGTACGTCGTCCTTGGCACGTGGAGCATTTGCTGCAATACTTCTCCTAGATTCGATGTAGTTCACAACGAGTTTTTTGAATAAAAAGTCAAAGATATCTTTTGGTCGCTATTCCATTCACTTGGACCTGAATAGCCCTGAAGAGGATGCATACAATCTCTTGGCCAATTGCCTACCTTTGGTAGGGTTAAATTCACCTAGGATGGTCACATTTCCATTTTATGGATAAAAAACAACACTGCAGAAGAGCCTGTTTGTACTCTCGACCATCCTTCTACCCTTGGTAAACTTGGAGTCTCAATCGATAGATCAGTCTATCTCCACGAGGGTATGGTCATCACGACCCCCCGGATTGAGCACAATTCATTTCTCAATCGATAGATCAGTCTATCTCCACGAGGGTATGGTCATCACGACCCCCCGGATGGAGCACAATACATTTCTCAATCGATAGATCAGTCTATCTCCACGAGGGTATGGTCATCACGACCCCCCGGATTGAGCACAATTCATTTCTCAATCGATGGATCAGTCTATCTCCACGAAGGTATGGTCACTACGACCCCCTGGGTTGAGCATAAACTCATTGAAACGAGAAGGCATTCACTGCATGAAGGGGAAAGAGAAAGTAAACAAGAAGAACAAGAACACTTCCAAAAATATCTTTTCATTAATGTCAAATGTTTACAAATATCTGCTCGCAAGTACAGGAGAAAGGAAAACAAAAAGGAAAATCAATCCCTTGGAGGAGGAGCCGTGCTCTCGACTTCAGGGCCCATTTCTGGATCCCCTCCAGCCTGCGTGGCTTTAGTCACCTCGTTCTCAGCAGCAGCTTGCTCCTCTGCAGCTATGATGGTCGCGACTCGTCCAAATTCCCCCATATCAAAGGATGGGGACATTCGTTGCACTACTCTTAGCGCAAAGTCGCGACCAGCATCATATGACTCATATCTTTCATCGTCATATAGCTGCGAATTCCGGAACTCGAAAATTACCCGAGGCCCTTCCTCCGAGAGCATTTTTACCAAGGCGACTTTCTCCTCGTCCCAGTGGATCGAGTCGTCCTTGAGCTGTGCGATATCGGAACGCTCCTTCTCCAAGTTCTCGTTGACTTCTTTAAGCTGCAACTTGGCCTCCGCAAGCCGCTCCTCCAACGAGATCTTGTCTTGACGAAAGATCTCCCTCTCTCTCTCCGCTTTCTCCTTCAATCCTGCGAGCTTCACGAAATTAGAATCCAAAGCCTGATACCTATCGGTGAGGACTTGGACTTTCTCGATGAGGATCTTCTTCTCCTCATCTCTCTTCGAGATCACTGCCTTGCAGACCTTGAGGAGTTAATCTCGTCCCTGAACCGCCTTCTCCAAGGCGATCCTCTTCCCTTCTGCCTCATCGATCACGCGACGAGCGGCGACGATATCTCGCTTCGTCCGTAAGATGAGATCTAAGCCCTGCAAAATGAAAAAGAAAAACGTGAGAAAAAATACTTGAGAGCCCAAAAATAATGAAGTTAAACAAAATCTCCACGGTCTTACTTGAACCATCCTTACCCCCGCCTCAAGGAAGAGGTTCTCAGGGCTTGGCTCGGGAAGAGAGCCAAAAGTTTGGGGGGTAACGTTGTCGAACAAAAATTTACAAATCGGATGGAGGCGGCGAGGAATAGAGAATGTTCCACCTCCAGATGGCTGGGCGACGACCAACCCAGTCGTGCTCGCGACAGGTGGGGCCACCGACTCGCGAGCAGGTCCCGGCTCGCCAGCAGGGGTCAACTCATGAGCAGGACCCGGCTCGCGAGGTTCTGTTTGCTCGCGAGCCTCATCAGCTGGGGGGCAGCTGGCCCCTGCCCCATCAGGGGAGTTGTCAGTAATGTTAATCACTGGCGGTCCAGGTGCAACCACCAGTGAGGGGATGTTGGGCACTGTTGGTGCCCCCACCGTGCTCTCGAGAAGGGCAGGTTGGTCGCTACCCTTGCGGGCGGATGGTTGAGAAGGTCCGGCAGACTTCTTCTGCCTTTTCGAGTTTGTGCCTTTTAATCGAGGCAATAGACCCCTCTTTTCTCCAGCTTTGGTCATCGTGACTTCTTCGCCGGATATCAATCCCGCTGCCGCGAGTCGCGAGTAGGACAAGCAGGCTTCGATGTGCCTATCACCAACAGGCACCTTGTATACTTTTACTATCTTCTCGTTAATCCCTCCCTTCAAGTTTGGCTTGTTCAGGGCCGGGATACCTGCGAGCACATGTAGCGGTCAAAATATATATAAACCCTAGAATTTTAACTGGAGAAACAGCACAATGTGGAATTCTGCCTACCTTCACAGAAAAAATGGGTCACTCCTGGACCCCTGGAGGAGGCAGATTCCCAGTTCCCGGAAGCATAAAACCACCGTTTCCTCCAGCCGGGATAGTTCGAGGAGGGCTTCCCCAGCACGAAGTTATCCCGGTGCCAGTAACACAGGTAGTACCAGCCTTCGCTGGAGGGCGCCTTCTTCAAGCGAAACATACGGAGGAATTCTTCAGCTGTGAGCTCCCCGTTGCCGGCCTGAGCCCAAAGGGCGAAGGAGCCCAGGACCACCCTCCATCCATTCACAATAAGTTGCCCGAGGGCAATCTTATAGCTTCGCAGCACATCCCGAACGAAAGGATGGAGATGAAGGCGTACCCCCAGGATGAGCTGGTACTCATAGAAGGCCACACACCCTGGGGGAGGAGAGTCCGGTGTTTCTCCATCTCCGGGCAACCGCAAAGTGACGGAGTCAGAGATCCGATATCTCTCCCGTAATTTAACCAACCGATCCTCCGATAAAATGGAGGGATATCCGGCCGCCGTATATCTGCCTACCGGAACCCTCGCATTACTAAAAGCAGAGGATTCATGTGTAGCATCTCCCAGCGAGACGGTGGTCTCATCAGAGTCCCCAGCCATAAGGAGGTTAAAAAAGATAAAAAAGAAAAAAGAAAAGGACTGTACCCAGATAAGAAAGAAAGGAGGAAAGGGAGCACCGGAGGAAGGAGTATGAAAGAAGGATGATTGGAAATTCCTTTCGTTCGAAAAGCTCCTGTAGAAAATCAGAGAAATGGCGGACTCCGTATATTTATAGGCAATCATTCCGCCGCATCTGGTGATACGTGGCAGCCCTTCCTTCGGCGCGGCAGTCGAGCAGGCACGCCCATTAACTCTCCGGACACGTGGCGAGCGTCTCTTCACTTCCTGACTGCGGAAAGGCTGCGGAAAGCTGGCGCTTATTAATTCCAGCCCAATCATGTACGGTTTCATTCTCGATGAAGGCAGCAGGCGGTTACGTGTGATAGTGAATAAGTCCTTCCCTTAGAATTCTTGGCGGAAAGGACTTGGGGGGCATCTGTTATAGTAAAAAATAGCGGAGATCATCTGCTCGAGGCTTCTTATTATACCCCGATCTCGCGAGCACCTTTATTCGACTATCGAGAACGTCTGTTCGCGACTCGCATATTCTGAAGATACTCTGATCTCGCGAGCACCTTTATTCGACTATCGAGAACGTCTGTTCGCAGCTCGCATATTAGGAAAAACGATGCTCGACTACCGAAGCTTCGAAAAAGTTGTGTTTTTCCTGCGAGCAGACCTTTTCACAAGTCGTTGAAAGGTGTTACATCTGAATGAGCGAGCACTTGGACTCGCGACCATCTTCCAACATGCGAACAGATTTTTCTGTGGTGACATCTCTTAGCCCTCAGTACCAGCAGCCCATATAGGCCGAGATTGGGCTTATCTTCTTCAGTGGTTCCGAGTCTCAAGGGATCGCTATCAAGGAACGAAACTATCGGATGAGTCATTGGATTAGATTCCCCTTTTATCTGAGGATAAGAATCTTATCCCATGAAATCAGCGGGATCTCGATATCTTACGTAACAGATTAGATCATTTCAGATCTATATAAGGAGAAGACTCTATTAAGATACAGGTACACAATATTCAATCTCTAATCTCGTTTTGCCTAGTTATTCTTCTTCTTGCTTTGCCTGACTTAAGCATCGGAGGGCTAACGGCTGGACACCAGCCACCCTTAGTTGCTTTCTGTCTTCTTTCAGGTCCGGTGGAGGAAGTCTCTGTTGGAGAGAAGGTGAGCGACCGGAGGACCCTGCTACGAAATCTGACGTTAACACATGACATGGAGGGATGAGAGAGAGAAGTACAAAAGTTAAAGAGCTAAATAATAATAAATAAATAAAACTTCGGGGACAAGTAGCTTGTTAAAAACAGTACCTATATAAAGTTAGCTATTGTGTATCCAAATCACCCCTAAATGATTTTCAAAATCTTGATTGAGTTTAAACTATCATGCCTGTTATGAAATTTGTTATATAAATATATGTATCTAAATTTTAAATGTTTAAATTTATTGAATAATTTATAATAAATATTTTTATATTGGTGAGATTTTCCCGATAATATGCTTAGGAAAAGCCCAGATTTTCAAAATATCCACAGAAATTTCTGGGCAGAGAAATTGAGGAGAGCGAGAATTGTGGAAATGGAGTAAAAATGATATTTTTCATCATCCATAGGGCGTCTGGGTATCACATGTCATGCTTTGAATCATTGGCTATCGGAAACGATGCAGGTGACTGTTTGGTTGAGATAACCTTTCTCCAAGTCAATTGACAACTTGCAAGACCAGATTGACAGTGACAACCTGCCAAATATGCGCACCATGGCGCACTGTCGCCTGGCCTACCCTCCACTCACTACAGCCTGGGGCGCGAATTAGGTGTTACCCCGGGAACAGTTTAGTGGGTGTTACCCTAACCGTGTGGGGCCCATCTTGATGTATTTTTTTTTTATATATCTACGCAGTCTATCTATTTTTCCATATCATTTTAGAATTTGATCCAAAACCCTAAGAAGATCCAAATCTCAGGTGGACCATACCACTAGAAACAGTGATGAAAAGTCATTAAAAACGTTTTGCGGGCCACAAAAGTTTTGGATCAGTCTCATCTTTATATTTTCCCTTCATCAAGACCTTATTGAAATTATCAAGAGCTTGGATTGAAAATAAACATTACCAGAATCTTACAATGGGCTCTTTGGAATTTTTAATGGTGAGGCACTCAATCACACTTTTTCTAGTGGTATGGTCTGCTTGAGATTTGGATATGCATAATTTTTGGAACCTATACTAAAATTGGCCGTAGAAACGGATGGACGGAGTGGATATACAAAATATCATCCATGTGGGCCATACGGTAGGGGTAACACCCACTAAGCTGTTTCGGGGCGTAACAACTAATTCGCGCCCTACAACCTGAGGGACGCAGATTGGGCGCACCATGATGTTTATGATAAATCTACGCCGTCCAACCGTTTTTTGAGATCATTTTAGGCGTTGCGATGATAAAAAATGAACGGGATCTAAGACTCAAGTGGGCCGAAAACGTGACAATTGAACTTTCAAAGTTGAAATATTCGTGGGGCCACAGAATTTTCGAATCAGGATAATATTTGTGTTTTCAGTTCATGTCAGTAGGAATGACATTATGAACGGTATGGAAGGCATATAAACATCACTGTGGACCCCATAGAGGTTTCAACGGTAGGAATTTACCAACCCGTGGTCCACTTGATTCTTGGAGACCATTCATTTTTGGTCACAACGCCTAAAATGATCTCAAAAAACAGTTGGACAGCGTAGATTTATCACAAACATCACGGTAAATTCCGAGCACAGGAGATGCCTGCGAAATCCGCGTCCCAACCTGAGTGTTTACCAATAACAATGATAAAAATAATAATAACTGCTCAGTTTTTTTTTATTTATTATTATTATTATCGGAGCAGCAAAGGGATACAGTCAAATAGCAAAGAGAATTAGAGAAATGATCACATATCAGCTGTATGTGAAACTTTCATGTACATCCATTTCTTTAACCCCTTTGTGTTACTTTCCTAGAAAATCCCATTCATGCCTAATCTGGGCCAAACCATGATCATAACCTGGTAAAACGAAGAAGTTCGATCCAGTCACAATGGGACACAAAATAAAAATAAAAAAATCATAGTTAGCACCATGGTATGATTCAATGTACTTGTGTTGCTTGAAAATGACTCGTTTGGCCTGGTTTTCTTTGTATGTTATTGTCATGGCATAGCCTCATTTATCACGGATAAGATATTATACACGTGTTACGTGCTGGTGGGAACAAAATGCTCACATGTAGCTGTTGGATGTGATCATTCTGCGCCACAAAAAGTCTGAGTTGGACCAATCTGAGAGGTGACGAGCAGGACTTCCCTGCTCGGTTCTAACAGAGGATCCGGACTCCGAAAAATATTGCTCGCCTCTCTAGCAACTTGCGTTGAATAGATAAGATAATGTAGGGACCATGTGGCCTGTGTGTATGACATGTAGATGACTGAATTATGCAAAAAAATCAGATCAATCCTATTATCAAGTGGGCCACACTATAGAAAACAAGATATAACTCCCAATGACGTTCACACATGTGGCCCACCTAATGATTTGATCATCTTGATTTGCATGGCATACGATCATCATGGTCAGTTGCACCTGCTCGACGGGTTTGGGTGTCACACATGCACCATAGCCAAACATTACTCGACTCCACTATTTGCAAATTGAGAAAGGATGGACCTTCAGTATGTGTGTGATGTGCTGGACAATTGACAGGTTCGCACTTTCACGTTAAGCCTTGGTTGATCAGTCACCCATACTCTGTCATCTGGATTTGAATGATTTTTTTATCTAGTTAGTTATTTATTTTACACACTCATCCATAGCATACCACACACCCCCATACGACACAGAGCGCGATCTCATGATCTTAGTGTTGAAACAGAGTTTATCTACCACTAAGCCATAATAGAGTATTCTGCAAGGTTCTACTTTGAGTTCCTTGGTTCGCCAATGAGAGCCTGGGTTCTCGTAAACCAAATTAGGGGCGTGCATTTCCTGCTACAGAAGTTCCTGCGCTAGGAATTTAGTTGGGCCCACCGTGATGTTTGTGAACAATCCACTCCGTCCATCTATTTTGTGAGCTCATTTTAGAACAGGAGACCAAAAATAAATCGGATCCAAGACTCAAGTGGGCTGAAAACGTGAGGATTAAATGCCCATAGTTGAAATATTCGTGGGGGCCATAGAAGTTTCGAATCAGCCTAAGATTTGTGTTTTCAGCTCATCCCAGTAAGGATGACATTATGAACAGAATGGATGGCATATAAACATCACTGCCGACCCTGGGAGGCTTCGACAATAGGAATTTCCCAACCCACTTTTCCTTTGGTGCGGTCCTCTTCGATTCTGCTCCTTTTTTTTTTTCCTCCGTATCTCCTAGAATGAGCTCAAAAAAATGAATGAAAAGGGTGGATTTCTCACAAACATCACGGTAGGCCCCACCTAGGTTTCCATCGCAGGAACATTCTAGAAAAGGGTTTCGCAAGAAATTTGCATCCCCTAATTAGTATGGAGTTACATCTGGTACAATTTTTCACAGGAAATACGCCTCCCCTGATTAGTATGGAATTACATTTGTACCTTTTTTAAAAACAGATTTAAAAGGACTCCCTCGCTAGTGTAATTATCATTCCCATACTACTCTCATGACTGTTATGCAAGAAAGTAGGGTGGATGACTTGGTGGGCCCCACTATGATGTTGATGTAAAATCTACCCTAAGCACCAAGTGTGTCACCTCATTTTAAGCGAAGGTCCCAAAAAAACAGCTTCATCTGTGATTCAGGTGGACCATATGATTGGAAATAATATATAAGGCAACGTTCACTCTCCAAACGTTTTTTCATTAGCTAGCCCATGTTAATCAGGATGGGTATGAGTTTTGGGCCAATGACCTAACTTTTATGTCAAATCTAATGGTTGGGGTGGATTCTTTTTATAATTATCATAGTGAACACTATAAAAATCAAGGATGAACATCTCTTCCTCAACTGTTTCCTTAGTGTGGTCTACTAGAATCATGAATCAACCTTTTTTTTTTTTTTTGCCTAACATGGGGTATTTTATTCACACCGTCCATTTATTTTCTTTAAGCATGCCCCCCACAAGATGTATATGTTTTATCCTTGTGATATAAATGGATCGGGCAAAGGGTGGTGACCTAATCGATCCAAAAGGATGACAACCCCAAGTGTAGGGCTGCAATGTCATTTTAACTCGAAAAGACCGAGATCGTTCCACAAGAAAGTGTGGTTGAGAATACAAGAGAACTAAACTAAAACTATAAGTTCAAAGGCTTGGATTGCTCCAACAATTTAAAAGAATTTAAACAATATTATTAAAAGACTAAGGATCCAGGGATCCACTTATAACAATCACAATGTCTAGTTCATTGCTTCATCTTTTATAATTCAATTGGAAGTGAATTTCGTTTCTATTTAATCGGATGATAATTCTTTATACCAATCACACACATCCAACAAGGTATGAATTCAATTGAACAATTCTCTCATGAAGCATTCAGACATCAATCGTAGGAGTTCAAGCATAGCTAGTGTTAGTGCACTTGTTAGTGCACCTAGTTTGTCAATCACGTATGTCCATGTCTCTAAGTGTCAATTGAGCCTTAACAAGCTGAAGACTGAAGATTCAACTGGACAAGCTACATCAAGGAAGAAGAAATAGGTAAATAAGGTGCCTTGGTGTCCCTAACCTTAGAACCAAAACAACCCTTAATCTTTAGATGACTTAGACTTGTTAAGTAAACTTTTAGTCATCATACATTGACCTTAGGAGTCCCAAAAGATCACCCATTGTAAGGACTAAGAGATTAGTGAGTTATTGTAAATAAACTACCCAAAATAACAGAACTCACTGTGTTGTCGACTGGTTAAGCATAGGTTCGGTCAACCAACAGATCGAGTCGACCGGCCGAAACGGCTATAAATAGGATAGCAATAACCTATCTGTTCCTGTATGTTGTTGACCAACCAACGACCCATTTCGATTGACCGAAAGTTCGGTTAGGCAGGCTAAAAATGGCTGAAAATGGACATCAAGAATACCTTGAGCCAAGAAATAATTCGGCCAGTCAACGCCCCTTTTGGACTAGCCGAAGGTCAAGATCAACCGGTCGACAACTCGGGTCGACAGGCCAACAGTTAACCGTTATGCCCGTTTTCTATCCATTTGAGCTTTAACTCTATATATATGGAGCTCGGATTTTGGGCATATGTTCGCTCGCCTCAAGTGCAAGGCTGCGATGTAGTAATAAACTCTGTAAGACCGAGGTCGATCCACAGGAAATTAGAAACAACTTTCAAACTATTCCAGCAACTCAGTTTGCAATAGATATGAGGATTCAATTGAGCAATTAAACTAAAACAGTAACTTAATGAAAACCAGTAATTTAAGGTACTAAGGCATTCAAGGATCCACTTGTAGCAATCCCATGTCAATCCAATCAATCCAAGTATAGAGCACAACTAGATTTGAAGTCCTATCTCTCATCTAGTTGGAAAGTAAAGCATTCAAACACATTCAATTCCATTCAAGTTGAACTTCCAAGTTCTAGTCCCATTCAACACATGTAGATTTCAAAATCACAGCCTTCGGAGTAACAGCCATGCCTGTTGTTCGCTCGCCTCAAGTGTAAGGCTGCGATGTAGTAATAAATCTCGGTAAGACCGAGGTCGATCCACAGGGAAATAGTAACAGCTACCAAATCACTCCAGCAACTCGGTTTTTTTAAAAGAAATCAGATTTAATTGAATGCTTACTTAAAACAGGAACTCAATGAAAAATCAGAGATAATAAGTACTAAGGCTTTCAAGGATCCACTTGTAGCAATCCTATGTCAATTCAGTCAATCCAAGTAGAAAACACAACTAGAATCGAAGTCCTGTCTCTCATCTAGTTGGAAAATAAAGCATTTACACACATTCCATCACATTCAAGTTGAACTTCCAAGTTCTAGTTCCATTCAATCAATACTAAACTCAAACCATAGCCTACGGAGTAACAGCCATGCCTCTGGACTATGGCCTGCTCAAGGATTACTATAATCCGAATTTAGATAAACAAACATGATAATCTCAGAGAATTAAAAGGAATTCATGTCCGGAGCACATAAACTCAGATAAAACATTTCAAACTACCATTATTTGGAACTAAACCATGCAAAAATCCAAACTTGAATGTAAATTACTTGAATTAAAGTTAAACCAACATAGAATTAGCTACAAGCTTCACCTCTTAGCCTTAGCTGAGAGGTTTTAGCCGAGCATAGTCATGCTACAACTAAAAACTCTAAAATAAAGCATAAAAATAGAAAAACCCGAATAGGAGAGTTGCAGCCGCTCCACAATCGCCTTCACTCTCCAAACCAACGTTCCCTCGCCTCTTTGATACCCTAGGAAGAGCCCCTAGGTGTCCTTTTATAGCAAGCAACCTCCCTTGCGTCGGATTCTGCGAAAGACTACGCATTGCGCAGCAATTTTTGGAGTCCTGAATTAGAAAGGACTTTCCTTACGCAGAGCCGACCGGTCGTGACCGGTCGGACTAGCTTCTAAAACAGTTCAGGGAGTGCTGCCGACCGGCCAAGACCGGTCGGACAGACCTATCCACAGTCCAGCAAGTGTGGCCGACCGGTCATGACCGGTTGGACCAATTTGAGTGTTGTTCCAGCGTTTATAGCCGACCGGTCATGACCGGTCGGGCTCCTCTATCCATCCTCCAGTGCTCTTTGATCAGCCTTCATGGCCGACCGGTCATGACCATGACCGGTCGGCCTTCTTCCATTTGCTTCTTTTTCTCTTCTTTTTCTCCTTTTTCTTCTTCTCTCTCTTCTCTTTGCTTTCTTCTTTCTTTGGTCTTCTTTCATCCTTCATCCAAAAGCTACAAATGTATTCTTTTGACTCGTAATTGAATGAAGTCTACTCTCATCCCTATAATTACAAAACACGTGTTAGGTGGGCCTTTAAACCATGAAAATCATGCAAACCTTGTTGTGTAATGGGCAATGCAATGTATAAATTGGAGGTTCAACACACCCCCCAACCAGCTCTTTGCTAGTCCCGAGCAAAATATGCGTAAAACAATTTCAAACCTCCAAACCCAACTCTCTTCCAGAATCCATGTTTCTATCCATCCCAAGATGCAGAAGTATAAAATTTGGAGAAATTAGGTGATAGAAGCTGAACCTTGGACTCTCAAAACATAAGAAGTGCTTACATGAAATTTTCGCTGATTGATTGATAAATAGAAGAACTCGAACAAATTCAACCTAGTGTGTGTAGTGAAAATTCATCTCATGAGTTCCTGGGATCATCTTCTTCATAGATTATGTAAACCAATGATTTTAAAGTGCACAGAGCAACAGCAAGCCTATGACAGGAATTTGCCTTACCGTCCTTCCGACGGCTTTCACACTACGTCCCATTTCCGGCTTTGGTTACGGTTCGACCATCCCCCGGTTGGTAATAGGTAGCCCTTTTCGAAAATTTCCACCATTTTTCTTTCCGTCCCGATTTCATCCTTTCTTTCCTTTTTCTTTTAAATTAGATAGGATTTTTAGAAATCCATATCTTCCGTTATTTTCCCATGGACAAGGATGGACAAAATACCCCGGCTTGGCTACTCAACACCTTTAAATCACAGTCTAGCTAGTCCACAAATCACATAAACCTGTCACTCATGAAAATCATGTAATGTGAACTAGGTGTAAAAAGTGTTCAAATTTTTCTATCAATCACAATAATAGGGGAACTATCATATAGCACCATTATGTTGGAAGGAATTCAAGACTACAACATCACACACTTCGTTTCTCCTCCTCTTCTACTCATAGCCTCTCGAATGCATGGAAATAAGGTTTTCTAAAAGAGTTTTGAAATTTTAGAAAATTCGAAAAAATTTGCCGCATGTGAAGCTCGAAATGTTACAATATGCTAGATGAGGGATCTCATCTCCTCGAAATGTTACAATATGCTAGATGAGGGATCTCATCTCACCCCCCAACCAAATCTTGCATTGTCCTCAACGTAAAAAGATATGCAACTAGCACGAACATGAGAGCAATGGTAAACAATGAGAGAGTGAGAACAATAGTACCTGAGAGAGCGATCATGGAAGTCTGCAACTACAACAACTAAAACCTATTAAAACAGAAGAACAAAACTAAACCTACCTATGCTATACCTCCATCAGACTAGGAGATCAATCATCCTGATAGACAGGATCATTCAGGGAGATGGACATGTCCTCTGAATCAAATTTCTCAACAAATGGTTTAAGGCGTTGTCCATTAACTTTGAAACAGTCACCATTCGCTGCATTCTCAATCTCAACAGCCCCATGAGGAAAAAACTTCTTTGACAATATATGTGCTGGTCCATCGAGATCGTAATTTTCTCGAAAAAAGATGAAGTCGGGCATTATAAAAGAGCACTTTCTGTCCTTCATGGAAAGATTTCCTTAAGATGTGCTTGTCATGAAAGGCCTTCATCTTGCTCTTGTAAATTCTCGAATTCTCATATGCATCGTTCCGGATCTCATCAAGCTCATTTAATTGAAGTTTGCGAAGCGAGCTAGCCTTGTCAATGTCAAAATTTAGAGCCCGAATTGCCCAATAGGCTTTGTGTTCTATCTCCACAGGCAAGTGGCAAGCTTTCCCATAGACAAGTCTATAAGGGGACATTCCAATGGGTGTCTTGTAGGCAGTACGGTGAGCCCAAAGTGCATCATCTAATCTTAGGGACCAATCCTTGCAATCTGGTCTCACCGTCTTTTCCAAAATCTGTTTGATTTCCCTGTTGGAGATTTCAGCTTGCCCACTTGTTTGTGGGTGGTATGGGGTACTCACTTTGTGCCTAATACCATATTTCTTCATCAAAGTTTCAAAAGGTCTATTGCAAAAGTGAGAACCACCATCACTAATAATGGCTCGAGGCGTCCCAAATCTAGAGAGTATGTTTTCCTTGAGGAACTTGAGAACCGTACGATGATCGTTGGTTCTACATGGGATAGCCTCTATCCATTTAGACACATAGTCTACGGCAAGCAGAATATAGACATGCCCAAAAGATGAGGGGAATGGTCCCATGAAATCGATGCCTCAACAGTCAAAGACTTCAAGATGTTGAATTGGGGTGAGAGGCATCATATTTCGACGGGATAATCCTCCTAACTTCTGGCAGCGCTCGCACGCTTTGCAAAACTCGTGGGTGTCCTTAAATAACGTGGGCCAATAAAAACCACATTGCAAAATTTTTGTAGTTGTTTTCTTGGCAGAAAAATGACCCCCACATGCTTGATCATGACAAAAGGAGATGACTGAATTGTGTTCATCATCGGGGATGCATCTCCTTATAATTTGGTCTGGGCAATATTTAAACAATAGAGGTTCATCCCAGAAAAATCTGCGCACTTCCCTTAGAAATTTACGTTTGTCTTGCGCAGTCCAATGAGTCGGCATCGCACCTGTGGAAAGATAATTGGCTATATCAGCATACCATGGTGGATGCATAGCAACAAAGAGTTGCTCATCAGGGAATGAGTCCTCAATAGGTGACTCGTCAATGGAATTTGGTAGGACTAGGAGGGATAGATTATCCGCCACCACATTTTCTACCCCCTTCTTATCTTTGATCTCCAAGTCGAATTCTTGAAGGAGTAGGATCCATCTAAGCAAGCGGGGTTTAGCATCCTTCTTAGAAAGAAGGTATTTCAGTGCCGTATGATCCGTGTACACAATAACTTTGGATCCTATTAAGTATGGCCTGAATTTGTCCAAGGCAAAAATGACAGCTAGGAGCTCTTTCTCCGTAGTCGAATAATTAACTTGGGCAGGATTCAAGGTCCTACTGGCGTAGTAGATGACATGGGGCTTTTTATCTTTCTTTTGGCCTAACACCGCCCCAATAGAAAAATCGCTCGCATCGCACATCAACTCAAAAGGCATGGACCAATCTGGTGGTTGCATGATAGGAGCGGTAGTCAACATGTCTTTTAGCTTTGAAAAAGCTAATTGACATTCGGCACTCCACTCAAATTGGTTCTCCTTTTGTAGAAGGTTGCATAAAGGCCTTGAGATGTGACTAAAGTCCTTTATAAACCTTCGATAGAACCCGGCGTGTCCAAGGAAGGACCGCACATCGCGTATGCTTTTGGGTGGTGGTAGATTGGAAATTATGTCAATTTTCGCCCGGTCTACCTCTATTCCATTGGACGAGATGATATGTCCAAGGACTATTCCTCTTTGTACCATGAAATGGCACTTTTCCCATTTTAATCCAAGTTGCTTTTCCTCACACCTCATCAAGACCAACTTCAAGTGCTCGAGACACTCATCAAATGTACAATCAAAAACAGAAAAGTCATCCATGAACACCTCAAGAAACTCACCCACCATGTCTGAGAAAATACTCAATATGCATCGTTGGAATGTGGCGGGTGCATTGCATAACCCGAATGGCATCCTTCGGTAAGCGAAGGTACCAAAAGGCCATGTAAATGTGGTTTTCTCTTGGTCTTCTGGAGCTATCTCAATTTGGTTGTATCCGGAATAGCCATCTAGGAAGCAATAATAGGGATGGCCTGCCAACCTCTCCAAAATTTGGTCCATAAATGGGAGAGGGAAGTGATCTTTTCTAGTGACCGTGTTGAGCTTCCTATAGTCAATGCACATACGCCAACCGGTGGTCACCCTAGTCGGTATAAGCTCGTTGTTGGCGTTTTCAATGATGGTAATACCGGATTTCTTGGGGACAACTTGGGTAGGACTCACCCATTGGCTATCTGAGATGGGGTAGATGATACCCACATCCAATAGCTTTAACACCTCGGCTTTGACAACCTCCATCATGTTTGGATTTAGCCGTCTTTGAGGTTGTCTAGTCGTTTTTGCATTTTCTTCAAGGTGTATTCGGTGAGTGCAAACCGAAGGATCTATCCCTTTGAGATCCGCTATTGTCCAACCTATGGCTTCCCTATGTTCTTTGAGTAACTCAATCAACTTAAGCTCTTGGTCTTTCTCTAGGTGGGAGGCAATGACAACTGGGAACGTTTCCTCTTGACCCAAATATACGTATTTAAGCTCGGATGGTAATGGTTTAAGGTCAAGCTTCGGTGGTTTGATGTTAGACGGTAGAGGCCTTGATGTGGTTAGTGGCAATTTTTCAAAATGGGGCCTCCACCGGCTAATATCTACCACCGGTCTTTCTATATTTAATGCCTACACAATCTCACTAATGATGGGATCTTCAGAATCCATGAAATGTGCTAAGCATGTCTCCAAGCTTTCTAGTGGTTCAAGTTGGAGGAGTTCTTCTTCTTCAAAGGTTTCAAGCATGTTTACATCGAAGAACTCATCATCATCGACATCCCTATGTCTTTTGCCCAAGTGAAACACATTCACCTCTAGTGTCATGTTTCCAAAAGATAGTTGCATCACCCCATTCCGGCAATTGATGATTGCATTTGATGTGGCAAGGAATGGGCGGCCTGATATTACCAGTATTTGGGTGATAGCATCCAAAACCGGTTGTGTGTCCAAGACTATAAAATCTACCGGGTAGTAGAATTTGTCAACTTGGACTAGAACATCCTCAACTATTCCCCTCGGTACATGGATAGATCTATCAGCGAGTTGCAATGTGGTTTTGGTGGGTTTTAATTCACCAAGGCCCAATTGCTCATATACCGAGTATGGGATCAAGTTCACACTCGCCCCCAAGTCTAACAAGGCACGTTCAATCCAGTAGTCTCCAATGATACATGAGACGGTGGGACTACCGGGATCTTTGAATTTTGGGGGAGTCTTTTGAGTGAGGATGGCACTAACTTGCTCAGTTAAGAAGGCCCTTTGCTACACATTATATTTGCGTTTTGTTGTGCATAGGTCTTTTAGAAACTTGGCATAAGAGGGAATTTGTTTGATGGCATCAAGCAAAGGGATATTGATCTTGACTTGTCTGAAAATCTCTAGAATATCTTGAGAATTTGGGAGAGATTTTGGGGCAACCAATCTCGAAGGGAATGGTGCTACGGGCTTGTAAATGCGTTCTGGTTGTTGTGGGGCTAAGTTAGATCCATTTTCATCCTCAGAATTTACCGGATCATTAGGCTCATCGGCCTTCACCGAAATAGTCTTGTCAATTTGTTTACCACTTCTAAGGGTGGTAATGGATTTAGCTTGCTCCATGTTTTGGTTGGAAGGATTAGGGATGCTCACTTCATGTACTTGCTTTGGATTGGGCTGAGGTTGGGCCGGAAAGGTCCCTTCCCTAGCATTCAAACGTCCCTTAATCTCATCAACCTAGACTTTCAGCTCTTGGAACATTTGCTGATTCGATTCATTTATTTACGCTTGCCCTTGCATAAACATTTTCAAGGTATCCTCCAATGAGAATTGAGGTGGGGCCATATTTTGCATGGGTGGCCCTCTTTGGGAGTTGGTAGGATTGCCCGTAGGAGCATTCTTCCAACTGAAATTTGGGTGGTTCTTCCAACTCTCATTGTACGTATTACCTACCGGTCCATTGAAGGGCCGTTGATAACCATATGTGGCATTGGCTGTCTCTTGTAGCACTTCCTTAAATGCAGGAATTGTGGGACAATCTTGCGTAGCGTGTAAGTCGGTGAGGCAAATCCCACATGTAGTTTCAACAGCTTCCTTGGACTTGGGAACTCCACTTTTGCTAAGTTCCATGGCTTCAACCTTCCTTGTGAGGTTGGCTATCCTTGCATTCACGTCGTCTTCCTCTTTAAGGACATAGATCCCTTCTTTCTCTTGAGTGGGCTTGGGGTTCTTGGGTTTATCCGAGGTATCCCAAGATTGGGCGTTTTCAGCCAACATGTCCAAGTAACTCCAAGCATCATCTGGATTTTTACTCATAAACTCGCCATTGCACATCATTTCCACAAATTGGCGCATATTGGAACTTAATCCATCATTGAAAAAATTTATAACTCGCCAACTCTCGTAGCCATGATGTGGGCAAGCAAGCAGGAGTTCCTTAAATCTTTCCCAACACTGAAAGAAAGATTCACCTTCTTTAGCCGAAAATTCATTATGGCTCTTCGAAGGGTGTTCGTTTTATGAGCCGGGAAGAACTTTTTCAAGAATTCCCGGTTCATCTCAACCCATGACCCAATCGAGCGTGGTCTAAGAGAGTGAAGCCAATCTTTGGCTCTTTCTTTCAACGTGAAGGGAAAAAGTTTAAGTCTGATTGTATCCTCAAAAACATTGGGATAATGCAAGGTGGCCAACACTTCTTCGAATTCTTGCAAGTGTAAGTATGGGCGGTCAGAGTCTAGCCCATGGAATTTAGGTAAAAGTTGGATTACACCCGGTTTTATGTCAAGGGTCCCACCGTTAGCTGGTAGAACTATGCAAGAAGGTGTAATTGTACGAGCAGGTTGTAGGTAATCCCGTAGTGATCGCATTGGAGGAACATCATGTACCTCATTCTCTCCTACTCCTTCCTGATTTGCATTTGTTGTTGGAGTAGGGGGGGAGGATTCCTTAAAGGTGTTTGATCCATACTCCCCAAACTTTCACAATGCTCTTGATAATTCCGGACTCGTCTATGGACTGACAATGGTCCAACTAAACCACCTTCAGATTGGAGACGATTTGAGTGATTACGTTCCCAACGGGACATAAACCACTCAACCAGAAACTGAAACTAATCCTATTCTAGAAAACTAAAATCTGAAACTGAAAGAAAATTCTGCAGAAGCTAAGTTAGAAGGGTATCACCCGATGCGCTTGAACTAGAGAAAAATTCCTACAAAACAGAAAAACTTGTTAGTTCTAAAAAAAAATCAAAAAGCCTATCTATTTCTACTTCTACGGCCACTGAAATTATTTGGAAACCGTTATCTAATTCCCCGGCAACGGCACCAAAAACTTGTTCGCTCGCCTCAAGTGTAAGGCTGCGATGTAGTAATAAATCTCGGTAAGACCGAGGTCGATCCACAGGGAAATAGTAACAGCTACCAAATCACTCCAGCAACTCGATTTTTTTAAAAGAAATCAGATTTAATTGAATGCTTACTTAAAACAGGAACTCAATGAAAAATCAGAGATAATAAGTACTAAGGCTTTCAAGGATCCACTTGTAGCAATCCTATGTCAATTCAGTCAATCCAAGTAGAAAACACAACTAGAATCGAAGTCCTGTCTCTCATCTAGTTGGAAAATAAAGCATTCACACACATTCCATCACATTCAAGTTGAACTTACAAGTTCTAGTTCCATTCAATCAATACTAAACTCAAACCATAGCCTGCGGAGTAACAGCCATGCCTCTGGACTATGGCCTGCTCAAGGATTACTATAATCTGAATTTAGATAAACAAACATGATAATCTCAGAGAATTAAAAGGAATTCATGTCCGGAGCACATAAACTCAGATAAAACATCTCAAACTACCATTATTTGGAACTAAACCATGCAAAAATCCAACCTTGAATGTAAATTACTTGAATTAAACTTAAACCAACATAGAATTAGCTACAAGCTTCACCTCTCAGCCTTAGCTGAGAGGTTTTAGCCGAGCATAGTCATGCTACAACTAAAAACTCTAAAATAAAGCATAAAAATAGAAAAACCCGAATAGGAGAGTTGCAGCCGCTCCACAATCGCCTTCACTCTCCAAACCAACGTTCCCTCGCCTCTCTGATACCCTAGGAAGAGCCCCTAGGTGTCCTTTTATAGCAAGCAACCTCCCTTGCGTCGGATTCTGCGAAAGACTACGCATTGCGCAGCAATTTTCGGAGTCCTGAATTAGAAAAGACTTTCCTTACGCAGAGCCGACCAGTCGTGACCGGTCGGACTAGCTTCTAAAACAGTTCAGGGAGTGCTGCCGACCGGTCAAGACCGGTCGGACAGACCTGTCCACAGTCCAGCAAGTGTGGCCGACCGGTCGGACCAATTTGAGTGTTGTTCCAGCGTTTATAGCCGACCGGTCATGACCGGTCGAGCTCCTCTATCCATCCTCCAGTGTGCATGGCCGACCGGTCAAGACCGTTCGGCCTGTCTTCTCTTTGATCAGCCTTCATGGCCGACCGGTCATGACCGGTCGGCCTTCTTCCATTTGCTTCTTTTTCTCTTCTTTTTCTCCTTTTTCTTCTTCTCTCTCTTCTCTTTGCTTTCTTCTTTCTTTGGTCTTCTTTCATCCTTCATCCAAAAGCTACAAATGTATTCTTTTGACTCGTAATTGAATGAAGTCTACTCTCATCCCTATAATTACAAAACACGTGTTAGGTGGGCCTTTAAACCATGAAAATCATGCAAACCTTGTTGTGTAATGGGCAATGCAATGTATAAATTGGAGGTTCAACACCTGTGGACTATGGCTTGCTCAAGGATTACTATAATTCGAATCTAAACACCACAACATATGATAATCTCAGAGAATTGCAAGGAATTCATGTCCGGAGCACATGAACTCTCATAAAACATCTCAAACTATCAACTTAAGGGACTAAAAGATTAAAAACCCAAACTTGAATTGAAATTACTTGAATTAAACTGAATCAAACATAAAAATTAGCTACAAGCTTCACCTCTCAGCCTTAGCTGAGAGATTCTAGCCAAGCATTGTCATACTACAACGAGAATTCATAATAGAAAGCATAAAAACTAGAAAAATCAGAAATTGGAGGGTTGCTGACGCTCCGCGACGACTTCCGTCCTCTCCCACGACCTTCCTTCGCTTCTATGATGACCTAGGAAGAGCCCCTAGGTGTCCTTTTATAGTGTGGAAGCCCCTTGCGTCGGAAACATCCAGAAATTGCGTAAGGTTACGCACTGCACAGAAAATCTCGGAGCTTCACGGAGAAGCTTTGTTACGTGCGACCGGTCTGAGCTCCCTGACAACCGGTCGCACGACCGGTCGCAAAACGTCAATTTTAGTCCCGAGAGTTTTGCCAAAATTTCAATTTAAACTTTTCATTCAAGGACCGGTCGCACGACCGGTCTAGGCATCGGACGACCGGTCGCACGACTGGTCGTGAATGGTCCAGTGACCTTCTGTGAAAATTCCTCTTCTGTGCATAATCGGACCGGTCGGACGATCGGTCCTGGCGATGGACGACCAGTTGCACGACCGGTCTTGGCCTCTGTTTCCTGCTTTCTCCTTGGACTTCTTTCTTCCTTTCTTCCCCTCTCTTTCTACTTTCTTTAGTCCTTCTTCCATCTTCATCCAATGGCTTCAATTGACTCTTTTTAGTCCCCAATTTGGTGAAGTCCGCTCTCATCCCTGAAATCACAAAACATGCATTAGATAGGCCTTTTAAGCATGAAAACCATACATATAATGTGATGTAATGGGCAATGCAATGTATAAATTGGAGGTTCAACACACACCCTAACCAGCTTTTTGTTAGTCCCGAGCAAAACATGCGCAAAACAATTTCAAACCTCCAAACCAAACCTCCAACAGAAACCATGTTTCTATCCATCCCAAGAGATACAAGTATAAAATTTGGAGAAATTAGGTGCTAGAAGCTGAAACCTTAAACTCTTAAAACATAATAAGTGTCTACATGAAATTCCCGCTGATTGATTGATAAATAGAAGAACTAGAACAAATTCGACCTAGTGTGCAGAGTGAAAGTTCATCTCATGAGTTTCTGGGATTATCTTCTTTATAGATTAAGTAAACCAAGGATTTTAAGGTGCACAGAGCAACAACAAGCCTATGACAGGAATTTGCCTTACTGTCCTTCTGACGGCTTTCACACTACGTCGCATTTTCGGCTTTGGTTACGGTTCGACCATCCCCCGGTTGGTAATAGGTAGCCCTTTTCAGAATTTTCCACCATTTTTCCTTCATTCCCTATTTCATCCTTTCTTTTCCTTTTTCTTTTGATTTAGATAGGATTTTTAAAAATTCATATCTTTCGTTATTTTTCCATGGACAAGGATGGACAAAATACCCCGGCTTGGTTTCTCAACACCTCTAAATCAAAGTCTAGCTAATCCACAAATCACATAATCCTTTCAACCCATGAAAATCGTGTAATGTGAACTAGGTGTAAAAAGTGTTCAAATTTTCTACTGATCACAATAATAGGGGAACTAACATATAAAACCATTATGTTGGAAAAAATTCAAGACTTACAACATCACACACTTCGTATCTCCTCTTCGTATACTCCTATCATCTCGAATGCATGGAAATAAGGTTTTCTAAAAGAGTTTTGAATTTTTAGAAAATTCGAAAAAATTTATGCGCATATGAGGCTCGAAATGTTGCATCATGCTAGATGAAGGATCTCATCTCACCCCCCAACCAAATTTTGCATTGTCCTCAATGTAAAAAAAATATATGCAATGAGCATGAACATGAGAGCAATGGTAAAATATGAGAGAGTGAGAGCAATAGTACCTGAGAGAGCGATCATGAAAGTCTACAACCCAACAACTAAAGCTACTAAAACAGTAAAACTAACTAAAACTAAACCTACCTATGCTTCACCTCCATCAGACTAGGAGATCAATCATCCTGATACACAGGATCATTCAGAGTGATGGACATGTCCTCTGAATCAAATTTCTCAATAAATGGTTTAAGGCGTTGTCCATTAACTTTAAAACAGTTACCATTCGTTGCATTCTCAATCTCCACAGCCCCATGAGGAAAAACTTCTTTGACAATATATGCGCCGGTCCATCGAGATCATAATTTTTCCAGAAAAAGATGAAGTCTGGAATTATACAAGAGCACTTTCTGTCCTTCCTGGAAAGATTTAATGAAGATGTGCTTGTCATGAAAGGCCTTTATCTTACTCTTATAAATTCTCGAGTTCTCATATGCATCGTTCCGGATCTCATCAAGCTCATTTAATTGAAGTTTGCGAAGCGAGCTAGCCTTGTCATCGTCAAAATTTAAAGCCCGAATTGCCCAATAGGCTTTGTGTTCTATCTCCACAGGCAAGTGGCAAGCTTTCCCATAGACCAGTCTATATGGGGACATTCCAATGGGTGTCTTGTAGGCGGTACGGTGAGCCCAAAGTGCATCATCTAATCTTAGGGACCAATCCTTGCGATCTGGTCTCACCGTCTTTTCCAAAATCTGTTTGATTTCCCTATTGGAGATTTCAGCTTGCCCACTTGTCTGTGGGTGGTATGGGGTACTCACTTTATGCCTAATACCGTATTTCTTCATTAAAGCTTCAAAAGGTTTGTTGCAAAAGTGAGAACCACCATCACTAATGATGGCTTGAGGCGTCCCAAATCTAAAGAGTATGTTTTCTTTAAGGAACTTGAGAACCGTACGATGATCGTTGGTTCTACATGGGATAGCCTCTATCCATTTAGACACATAGTCTACGGCAAGCAATATATGGACATGTCCAAATGATGAGGGGAATGGTCCCATGAAATCGATGCCCCAACAGTCAAAGACTTCAAGATATTGAATTGGGGTGAGAGGCATCATATTTCGACGGGATAGTCCTCCTAACTTTTGGCAGCGCTCGTATGCTTTGCAAAACTCGTGGGTGTCCTTGAATAGCGTGGGCCAATAAAAACCACACTGCAGAATTTTTACAGTAGTTTTCTTGGCGGAAAAATGACCCCCACATGCTTAATCATGACAAAAGGAGATGACAGAATTATGTTCATCATCAGGGACACATCTCCTTATAATTTGGTCTGGGCAATATTTAAACAATAAAGGTTCATCCCAGAAAAATCTGCGCACTTCCCTTAGAAATTTACGTTTGTCCTGTGCAGTCCAATGAATCGGCATCGCACCTGTGGAAAGATAATTGGCTATATCAGCGTACCATGGTGGATGCATAGCAACAAAGAGTTACTCATCAGGGAATGAGTCCTCAATAGGTGACTCGTCAATGGAATTAGGTAGGACTACGCGGGATAGATGATCCGCCACCACATTTTCTACCCCCTTCTTGTCTTTGATCTCCAAGTCGAATTCTTGAAGGAGTAGGATCCATCTAAGCAAACGGGGCTTAGCATCCTTCTTAGAAAGAAGGTGTTTCAGCGCCGCATGATCCGTGTAAACAATAACCTTGGATCCTATTAAGTAAGGCCTGAATTTGTCCAAGGCAAAAATGACAGCTAGGAGCTCTTTCCTCGTAATCGAATAATTAACTTGGGCGGGATTCAAGGTCCTACTTGCGTAGTAGATAACATGGGGCTTCTTATCCTTCTTTTGGCCTAACACAGCCCCAATAGCATAATCGCTCGCATCGCACATCAACTTAAAAGGAATGGACCAATCTGGTGGTTGCATGATATGAGCGGTTGTCAACATGTCTTTTAGCTTTGAAAAAGCTAATTGACATTCGGCACTCCAGTCAAATTGGTTCTCCTTTTGTAGGAGGTTACATAAAGGCCTTGAGATATGACTAAAATCTTTTATGAATCTTCTATAGAAACCGGCGTGTTCAAGGAAGGACCGCACATCGCGTATGCTTTTGGGTGGTGGTAGATTGAAAATTATGTCAATTTTTGCCCGGTCTACCTCTATTCCATTGGACGAGATGATATGTCCAAGGACTATTCCTCTATGTACCATGAAATGGCACTTTTCCCAGTTTAAAACGATGTTCTTCTCCTCACACCTCATAAAGACCAACTTCAAGTGCTTGAGGCACTCATCAAACGTACAACCAAAAACAGAAAATTCGTCCATAAATACCTCAAGAAACTCAACCACCATGTCCGAGAAAATACTTAACATGCATCGTTGGAATGTGACGGGTGCATTACATAGCCCGAATGGCATTCTTCGGTAAGCGAAGGTACCAAACGGGCATGTAAATATGGTTTTCTCTTGGTCCTCAGGAGCTATCTCAATTTGGTTGTATCCGGAATAGCCATCTAGGAAGCAATAATAGGAATGGCCTGCTAACCTCTCCAAAATTTGATCCATAAATGGGAGAGGGAAGTGGTCTTTCCTAGTAACCGTGTTGAGCTTCCGATAATCAATGCACATATGCCAACCGGTGGTCACCCTAGTCGGTATAAGCTCGTTGTTGGCATTTTCTATGATGGTAATACCGGATTTCTTGGGGACAACTTAGGTAGGACTCACCCATTGGCTATCTGAGATAGGGTAGATGATACCCATATCTAATAGCTTTAACACCTCGGCTTTGACAACCTCCATCATGTTTGGATTTAGCTATCTTTGAGGTTGTCTAGTCATTTTTGCATTTTCTTCAAGGTGTATACGGTGAGTGCAAACCGAAGAATCTATCCCTTTGAGATCCGCTATTGTCCAACCTATGGCTTCCCTATGTTCTTTGAGTAGCTCAATTAACTTGAGCTCTTGGTCTTTCTCTAGGTGAGAGGCAATGACAACTGGGAAAGTTTCTTCTTGACCCAAATATACATATTTAAGCTCGAATGGCAATGGTTTAAGGTCAAGCTTCGGTGGTTTGATGTTAGACGGTAGAGGTCTTGATATGGTTGGTGGTAACTTTTCAAAATGGGGCCTCCACTGGCTAGTACCAACTACCGGTCTTTCTATATTCAATGCTTGCACAATTCCACTAATGATGGGGTCTTTGGAATCCATGAAATGTGGCAAGCATGTCTCCAAGCTTTCTAGTGGTTCAAGTTGGAGGAGTTCTTCTTCTTCAAAAGATTCAAGCATGTTTACCTCGAAGAACTCATCATCATCGACATCCCTATGTCTTTTGCCCAAGTGAAACACATTCACCTCTAATGTCATGTTTCCAAAGGATAGTTGCATCACCCCATTTCGGCAATTGATGATTGCGTTTGATGTGGCAAGGAATGGGCGGCCTAATATCATCGGTATTTGAGTGCTAGCATCCAAAACCGGTTGTGTGTCCAAGACGATAAAATCTACCGGGTAGTAGAATTTGTCAACTTGGACTAGAACATCCTCAACTATCCCCCTCGGTACACGGATAGATCTATCAGCGAGTTACAACGTGGTTTTGGTGGGTTTTAATTCACCAAGACCCAATTGCTCATATACCGAGTATGGGATCAAGTTCACACTCGCCCCCAAATCTAGTAAGGCACGCTCAATCTGGTAGTCTCCAATGATACATGAGACGGTGAGACTACCAGGATCTTTGAATTTTTTTTTTTTTGGGGGGGGGGGGGGGGGGGGGGGGGGGGGGTCTTTTGAGTGAGAATGGCACTCACTTGCTCATTTAAGAAGGCCTTTTGTTGCACATTATATTTGCGTTTTGTTGTGCATAGGTCCTTTAGAAACTTGGCATAAGAGGGGATTTGTTTGATGGCATCAAGCAAAGGGATGTTAATCTTGACTTTTCTGAATCTCTAGAATATCATGAGAGTTTGGAAGAGATTTTGGGGTAACTAATCTCGAAGGGAATGGTGCTACGGGCTTGTAAACGCGTTCTGTTTCTTGTGAGGCTAAGTTAGATCCATCCTCATCTTCAGAATTATCGGATCATTAGGCTTGTCGGCCTTCACCGGAATAGATTTGTCAATTTGTTTACCATTTCTAAGAGTGGTGATGGATTTGGCTTGCTCCATGTGTTGGTTGGAAGGATTAGGAATGCTCACTTCATGTACTTGCTTTAGATTGGGCTGAGGTTGGGCCGGAAAGGTCCTTTCCCTAAGATTCAAGCGTCCCTTAATCATCAACCGAGACTTTAAGCTCTTGGAACATTTGCTTATTTGTTTGATTGATTTGCGTTTGCCCTTGTATAAACGCTTTCAAGGTATTCTCCATTGAGAATTGAGGTGGGGCCATATTTTGCATGGGTGGCCCTCCTTGAGAATTGGTAGGATTGCCCGTGGGAGCATTCTTCCAACTGAAATTTGGGTGGTTCTTCCAACTAGTATTGTACGTATTACCCACCGGCCCATTGAAAGGCCGTTGATACCCATATGTGGCATTTGCATGTTCATGTAATACCTCTTGAAATGCAGGAATTGTGGGACAATCTTGCGTAGCGTGTAAATCGGTGAGACAAATCCCACATATGGTTTCAATAGCTTCATTGGACTTTGGAACTCCACTTTTACTAAGTTCCATGGCCTCAACCTTCCTTGTGAGGTTGGTTATCCTTTCATTCACATCGTCTTCCTCCTTAAGGATATAGATCTCTCCTTTCTCTTGAATAGGCTTGGGGTTATTGGGTGTATCCGAGGTATCCCAAGATTGGGCATTTTCAGCCAACATGTCCAAGTAACTCCAAGCCTCATCTGGATTTTTGCTCATAAACTCGCCATTGCACATCATCTCTACAAATTGGCGCATATTTAATCCATCATTGAAAAAAATTATAATTTGCCAACTCTCATAGCCATGATGTGGGCAAGCAAGTAGGAGGTCCTTAAATCTCTCCCAACACTGGAAGAAAGATTCACCCTCTTTAGCCGAGAAATTCATTATGGCTCTTCGAAGGGTGTTCGTTTTATGAGCCGGGAAGAACTTTTTCAAGAATTCCCGGGTCATCTCATTCCATGACCCAATCGAATGTGGTCTAAGAGAGTGAAGCCAATCTTTGGCTCTTTCTTTCAATGAAAAGGGAAAAAGTTTACGTCTAATGGTATCTTCTGAAACATTAGTGTATTGCAAGGTAGCCACCACTTCTTCGAATTCTTTCAAGTGCAGATATGGGCGGTCAGAGTCTAGCCCATGGAACTTTGGTATAAGTTGAATTACACCCGGCTTTATGTCAATGTTTCCCTCGTTTGGTGGTAGAACCACAAAAGAGGGTGTAATTGCACGGGCTGGTTGTAGGTAATCCCACAGTGATCTCATTAGAGGAACGTTATGTACCTCATTCTCTCCTACTCCTTCTTGATTTGCGTTTGTAGTTGGAGTAGGGGGGGGGGGGGGGGGGGGGAGGATTCCGTAAGGTGTTTGATCCATACTCCCCAAACTTTCACAATGCTCTTGGTAATTTCGGACTCGTCTATGGATTGACAATGGTCCAACTAAACCACCTTCAGATTGGAGACGATTTGAGTGGTTACGTTCCCAACGGGACATAAACCACTCAACCAAAAACTAAACTAGTCCTAAATCCTAGAAATCTGAAATTAATCTGAAAATAGAGAATCTGTAAAAAGCTAAGTTAGAAAGGTATCACCTGATGCGCTTTTAACTAGAGAAGAAATCCTACAAAGTAAAACAATTTGTTAGTTCTAAAAAAATCAGAAAACCTATCTACTTCTACTTCTACAGCCACTAAAAAAATTCGAAAACCGTTATCTAAATTCCCCGGCAGCGGCGCCAAAAACTTGTTCGCTCACCTCAAGTGTAAGGCTGCGATGTAGTAATAAACTTGGTAAGACCGAGGTCGATCCACAGGGAATTAGAAACAACTTTCAAACTGTAACACCCGTACCTTAATTAGCCCTCCATACACCTCTTTTCCGAACTCGGCATACCTGGAATAGTCCAACCGGCGAGTTTCGATCAGACACCTTATTTTGGTACCGCAACGACCCGAGACTTGTACCCCGGCGACCGCGCGGACGCCACGACTCCAACGCCGCGCGACACGCTCCGTTTCGATACCTAGTTTGAAAGATGTGTACATGTGCGCAAATCAAGGCGGGCCACGCTACACATGCATGGTGTGGGCCCCACTTGCACAAATCCCTAGGTTGTCCCACCAATCAATCAATATCCCATCAATCAATCAAGCATCAATCAATCAAGGGTCTCATCAAGTACATCCCTCTCTCTCCTCACAAGTCAACTAAAGCCCATACCTCCCATACCTCCCATGCCATCCTACCCCCCTCCCATGCTAGCCATCATCATTACATCACCTAAGAAACCCCCCCCCCCCCCCCCCAACACCCCATGCAACCTCACGTCCATAATTTGCAAGAAAGGAGAGAGAAAGAGAAAGAGAGAGAGAGAGAAGAGGCTAAGAAAGGAGAGAGAAAGAGAAAGAGAGAGAGAGAGAGAGAAAAGACTAAGAAGAGAGAAAGAAAGATTAGAGGGAGGAACCAAGCTTGGAGGGCCCCAACCATTATCCGGGCCATCCGATCAACTACACGACTCGATCCAACCGTCCATTTTCGAGTGAGTGCTAAAGGGGACATAAACTCCCCTTTCTTCCTTCTTTCCCTTTCATTTTTGGGCCCACAAGTGGGCCATGTTGTGAGACAGCGTGCCCCGCACACTACCACGACATGGACCACCTTGTGTGGCCCACCATGATGCTTTATTTTCACTTTTCCCCATTCTTTGAAACACAAAGATTTAGATGAAGGATAAGACAAGGATTATCTTGATCCAAATATAATTGGGCCCACCCTGAGATGGCCCAGCTGATGAATGGAGTGGATCCTGCATGTGTGGACCCCACTGATCAAGGCACAATAAAAAAAAAGGGAAAAAAAAATAGATGGCAAGGCCGCTGGACAGCCAGCGTCCAGAGGACGTGCTGCCCAGCAGCACATGGGCGTAGTCCCTTTTGGGCGTTGACCATGGGTCCCCACTCGTGGGACCCACCTTGATGCATGTATTCGATCCACGCCATCCATCTGTTTCTCCAGACCCTTTTAGGGCTGGACACCAAACACGAAGCCTATCCAGATCTCAGGTGGACCACACCATAGAAGACAGTGGAGACAATGGAACCCACTGTCGGAACTTCTTGGGCCCACCGTGACGTTTGTAGACTATTTCACCTGTCCAATATTGGGCTCATTAGGTCCCCAATGAGCTGGGGAACCTGATGAATGGAGTGGATTACACTCATGTGGGCCCCACTTAAAATAACCAAAAGAAAACAAAAAAAAGGAAAAGAAAAGAAGAAGAATGACCAGCGTACAAGCTGGTCTCTCTCTCTGCGTCAGGGACGCTGGACGATTGGAGTGGGTCCCCATTCGTGGGACCCACCTTGATGATTTTGTTAGATCCACACCGTCCATCTGTTTCCCCAGATCATTTTAGGGCCAGGGCCCAAACTTGAAATAGATCCAAATCTCAAGTGGACCATATTACCTGAAATAGTGGAGATGATGACGTCTATGGTAGAACTTTCTCTGGCCCATCTTGCAGTTTGTAGACCTCATAACCTGTCCAATATTGGACTCGTTGTGTCCCCCATGAGCTGGTGAACATGATAGAAGAGTGGTATGTCCTCATGTGGACCCCACTTGGTAATATCAAGAAGAAAAAGAAAAAAAAAGAAGAAGAAAAAAGGACCAGCACTGACCGCTGGCCTCTCACCACGCCAGGGGCGCTGGGAGTAGCCAGCGTCCATAGACGCTGGGCTGCTCGGCCACCTAGTCAATGGCCCACCTCGTGGGACCCACCATGATGTATTGGTTTTATCCAAGCCATCCATCTGTTTTCCCAGATCATTTCAAGGCCCAAGCCCGAAGACCAAGAAGATCAAGATCTAGATCTCGGGTGGGCCTCACCACATAAAATAATGAGGATGAATGCCAACGGTTGAAACCTTTTCAGGGCCCACCATTATGATGGTGTTAATGTCAGATTTTGTAACGAGATCCTCCGGCTTTTCTCCTTCACTCCAACAGGGATTTTCACCACCAGACCTGAAGCAAGACAACAAATAAGGGTGGCTGGGGACCAGTCGTTAGCCCTCCGATGCTTAAGTTAGGCCACAGTAAGAAGAGAAGCCAAGCAAAACGGGACCAAGATTGAATGATGTGTGCGTACCTGCTCTTAATGGAGCCACCCCTTTATATAGATCTGGAGACAATCCAATTTGTTACGTAAGATGTCGAAATCCCGTTGATATCGCGTACGATACTGAGATCTCGCTGATTTCGTGGGATAAAATCTTATCTTTTGAGTCAGATCCAACCCGATGATTTACTCCAACAATCACGCCCCTTGATGGCAATCCCTTGAAATCCGGATCCATTTAGAGCAGATAAACCCAAAAGCCGACCTATACGGACTACCAATAAGCGTGGTAATAACGCTGATATATCATGATAAGCTGGAAGCCGTAGTTGGAATCATAACCTCCGAAAAGGAAGGAGACGCCCGTAGTTGGAGTCATAGCCTCCGAAAAGGAAGGAGACGCCCGTAGTTGGAGTCATAGCCTCCGAAAAGGAAGGAGATGCCCGTAGTTGGAGTCATAGCCTCCGAAAAGGAAGGAGACGCCGACGAGTCGGGGACCACCGAACTGGATGTGGCCCTGCTTGGTGTCGCAGAGGGATTGGACAAACTGTTCGACGGGAATCGGGTGCTAGTGCTGAAAGCTAAGAGATTTCCGCAGGAAAGCTGCTCGCATATTAAAATGTGGTCGCGAGTCCAAGTACACACTTAGATGTAACGTCTTTCAACGACTTGTGAGAAGGTCTGCTCGCGAATCTAGTTTTCCATATTTGACTATCCATGACTCCTGATCAGGTGAGCTCGATAGTCAAATGGACGTTCCACACTTATCCAATATTCGACTCTCGATCAGATGATCTCGAGAGTCGAATGGACGTCCCGCACTTATCCAATATTCGACTCTCGATCAGATGATCTCGAGAGTCGAATGGTCGTCCCGCACTTATCCAATATTCGACTCTCGATCAGATGATCTCGAGAGTCGAATGGTCGTCCCGCACTTATCCAATATTCGACTCCCGAACTTACGATCTCGAGAGTCGAACCCGCACTCCTCTTTTACCCGTTCTGCGACTCTTGATCAGATGATCTCGAGGGCCAAATGAGCATTTCCACGTGAAATCTTATCTCCACCATTTTGCCTATAACAGATGCCCCCCAAGTCCTTGCCGCGAAGAATCCTTAAGGAAAGGACTTAGCTTGCTGTCATGCGCGGCTGCCTCTTGCTTTTACTGAGAAGCCGTACATGATTAGGCTAGAATTAATGAGCGCCAGCCTTTCTGCAGTCAGGAAATGAAGAGGCGCTCACCACGTGTCCAAGTATTTAATGGGCGTGCCTGCTCGAGTGCTGTGCCGAACGAGAGATCGCCACGTGCTACCATATACGGCGGAATGATTGCCTATAAATATACGGAGTCCACCATATCTTCTGATTTTCACAGAAGTTTCAGAATCCTCCTTTGCTTTTTCAATCATCTTCCTCCGGAGCTCCTTGGTGTCTTCCTCGATCCCCTTTGGTGCTCTTTCTTTCCTTTTGCACTGTACTATTTCTTCTTTCTTTTTTAAATATCCCATGGCTTCCGAGGAGAGTACCGTTCCTTTAGGAGATGCCACCCCGGAATCCTCTGCTTCTAGTAACACAAGGGTTCCGGCAGGTCAGTATACAGCGGCCGGATATCCTTCCATTCTATCGGAGAACCGGCTGCTGGAGTTAAGGGAGAGATTTTCGATCCCTGACTCAGTCGATCTCCGGTTACCCAGAGATGGAGAGACGCCAGACTCCCCTCCCCCAGGGTGTGTGGCATTCTATGAGTATCAACTCATTCTGGGGGTTCGCCTTCCCCTCCATCCCTTCATCCGGGATGTACTTCGGTATTATAAAATTGCCCCAGGGCAACTTATCGTGAATGGATGGAGGGTGGTCCTAAGCTCATTCGTCCTTTGGGCTCAAGCCGGGAACGGGGAGCTTACAGCTGATGAGTTCCTCCGCATGTTCCGCTTGAAGAAGGCACCCTCCAGCGAAGGCTGGTACTATCTATGTTATTGGCACCGGGATAACTTCGTGCTGGGGAAGCCCTCATCGAATTATCCCGGCTGGAGGAAGCGTTGGTTTTATGCATCTGGTAATTGGGAATTTGCTTCTTCCAGGGGCCCAAGAGTAAATCGTTTTTTCTATGAAGGTAGGCAGTCCCGCATTGTGCACTTTTTCTTCAATTAAGGTTTTTAGGGTTTCTCCATTTGACCCTTGTTTGTGCTCGCAGGTATCCCGGCCTTGAGAAAACCGAACTTGAAAGGGGGGATCAACGAAAAAATCGTAAAAGTGTACAAGGTGCCTATTGGTGATAGGCACATCGAGACTTGCTTGTCTCCATCTCGTCTTGCAGCAACGGGCTTAATACCCGTAAGAGAAGTCGAGATGACGCAGGTTGGAGAAAAAAGAGGTCTGCTACCCCGGTTGAAGGGCACGAGCTCCAAGAGACAGAAGAAAACATCTGCTGGTCCATCTCACCCATCCACTGAAAAGGGTAGTGATCAGCCTGCTCCCCTCGCGAGCAAAGCGGGGGCTCCAGCAGGGCCCGCTATTCCTTCACTGGTGGTCATACCCGGGCCGCCAGTGATTAATATCGCTGACAATTCCCCAGATGGGGTAGGGTCCAGCTGCCCCCCAGCTGAAGAGGCTCGTGAGCACACGGAGCCTCGAGAGATGGCTCCTGCCCGCGAGCTGGTTCCCGCTACCGAGCAGGGACCTGCTCGCGAGACGATGGGCGATGACATCAGGATCGATGCCTGACATATCTTTATGAGACCAAGCAAACACATCCTTGTATTCGGTGAGGAAACGGATCAAATTTTGACGATGGACAGCGGTCAAGGAGGACCCGATGCGCACGATCTTAGATGGGTCGTCTTCGGTCAGGTGGATCGCCACTGTTTCCTCCCCTGGAGTTCCTGATTTCAGAACATTTTCTCTTGGATCCAACGCGGTGGCGAGAACGTCGGATGAACCTTGAACTATTTCCATGACAGGTGTCGCTTGAGCCTTCTTTCGATCTTGGAGGGCTATCTGGTAACAGGACCGTGCCTCCTGCTGACTTCCTCGCACGACCCCGATGCCATTCAGGGTCGGAAATTTAACACATAAATATGAAGGGTGCAAGGCCGCTCCAACCTTAGTTAGAGACGGTGTTCGCTCGCCTCAAGTGCAAGGCTGCGATGTAGTAATAATCTCGGTAAGACCGAGGTCGATCCACAGGGAAGGAAGTAAACAATTCTAACTATCCTAATAACTAGAATCAAAGAGGTTTGTGAAATTGATTTTTAACATAAAATAGAAAATCTAATAATGAAAAGATAACTAGAGCATCAAGGATCCACTTATAGCTCTTCTTAGATGCATAATTCGCTATGGTTTCTTACTTTCAACTAGAATCGACATTCCTGTCTATCTAGTCGGATGATAGAGCTGTTAAACCAAACAGTCTGTCATATGTAAGTTCTATGCATAGGATTCACTCAATGAAGGCTGAGCTGAGCATGCTCAATTGCATAGGTCATTCCCCTTTCCAAAAGGTCCAGTTCACAATCATAACCATCCTCAAGTCCTCTCACAAGACAAGGCTAGATCATGATTTGAACTAGATTCAAATCACATGCACAATCCATACATATTCAGAAAAACAGAAAAATAGAACTTTGGTAGGAAGTCCCTTCATGAAGAGCTTAGTACTAGAGCGCACTCCGATTCCTCGGATCATACAGGTCTAGACTGTTGCAAACGAATTAAGAAGATAAGTAATTCATCCAAACATCCATGAGTCATCACAAGACTAAGAAAAATTACTTAAAAACTTGTATAAACTTCAAACCTTAGTTCATAATCATGAATTCCAAACTAAAAACCAATAAAACGAATTAAACAATCTAAGAAAACTATAAGGTTCACCTCTTAGCTCTAGCTAAGAGATTAGCTAATAAAAAGCATATTAAAAACTAGAACTAGAACTAAGAAAAGGAAGAAAAACTAGCTGGAGGAGGCTAGGAAGCCTCCTATGACTTGAACTCCTTGCTCCCCACGTCCTTGGTTGCCCTGGAATAGAAGAGAGCACCTCCTTTTATAGTGCAGCACTAGTACAGCAACATAGCAGAATTTGTTTCGCTTGGTACGGCTTATCCAATGGTCGGATTGCCTTCAAATTTGATTTGTAGCTTCCTTGTAATGTGATCTTCCTCATAGATGATTTAGATTTCCAAGATTGTCCTCTGAATGGGCCCACCAATCACATCACCGACCGCCTCTCAAAATCGCGCACTTCGGGTACCTTCAGAACCAGTCATCTTGCTTTCAACGCTCCGGAGTGTACAGAGGTCGGATTGATCTCAAATTTTGAACATGAGTAGAAAACTTCCTCCTCTACATGATAGACGGATTAGATTGTCCAAAAAGATCTCAGAATGTGGTCCGAAAATTAGAACAATTAGGGCTTTTATAAACTCTGCGCAGTTGGAGCTTTCTGGATGGTCCATCTTTCTTCAACCGGTACGATCAAACCACACACCCTTTTGATCTGAAACTTTTGTGGTTATTCATATATGGATGTGGTCTAAAAGATGGTCAAAGTAGATTCTTCATATCATCAATGATGGGCCACCTGGACCGGCCCAGAGTGGAACAGCGAAATCTGGAACTTTCTGGACAGTTCGTATTGTTTTGGCCACCACGATCAATCCGTAGCTCCGATCGACACGAAACCACTTGGGTTAGTTCGGCGTCGAGCTTCTCTTCGACATGGATGTGTTGGATTTCCAAATATCATCAAGATCGGCCTAGAAAACTGGTCCGAAAAACCAGGTGCGGGAATACATTGCTGTTTTAGAAACTATAATCTGAAACTTGCATGGCCAACCGGTCACGACCGGTCGGACAGGGCTGGCCGACCGGTCACGACCGGTCAGGCCCTCTTTGGCATTACTCCAGCAAGCATGGCCGACCGGTCAAGACCGGTCGGGCTTCCTTGGCCGACCGGTCAAGACCGGTCGGTCTCTTTTTCTTCTTGTTTTCTTCCTTTCTTTCTTCTATTTTCTTCTTTCTTTGCTTCCTTCTTCCTTCAGCCCTCCTTGGGTCTTCATCCAAGGTTCTAAATCAGCTCTTTTGGTCATCAATTGGGCAAAGTAACTCTCATTACTACAACCACAAAACATGTATTTGATTAGTCTTTAAATTATGAAAACCATGCATAATGAGTGATGAATTGGGGTTAAAATATGCACAATTAAGAGCTCAACACACCCCCCAACCAGCATTTTGCTAGTCCCGAGCAAAACATGCGTGAAACAAGTTTCATTCTCCAAATCCAACTCTCCTCTAGAAACTATTCTTCTATACATTCCAAGACACACAAGCATAAAAATCAAAGAAATTAGGTGGTAGAAGTTGAAACCTTAAACTCTTAGAACATAATAAGTATTTATATGAAATTCCCACTAATTGATTGATAAATAGAAGAACTTGAACAAATTCACCCTAGTGTGCATAGTGAAAGTTCATCTCATGAGTTTCTGGGCTCATCTTCATCATAGATCAACTAAACTATGGATTCCAAGGTGCACAGAGCAACAACAAGCCTATGACAGGAATTTGTCTTACCGTCCTTCCGACGACTTTCACACTACGTCCCATTTCCGGCTTTGGTTATGGGTAGACCATCCCCCGGTTGGTAGTAGGTAGCCCTAATCGGAATTTTCCACCATTTTTCCATCATTCCCAATTTCATCCTTCCTTTTCCTTTTTCTTTTTAAATTAGATAGGATTTTTAGAAATCCATATCTTTTGTTATTTTCCCATGGACAAGGATGGACAAAGTACCTCGGCTTGGTTTCTCAACACCTTAAATCAAAGTATAGTTAATCCACAAATCACATAATCCTTTCAACCCATGAAAATCGTGTAATGTGAACTAGGTGTAAAAGTGTTCAAATTTTCTATCACTCACATAAATAGGGGAATTCACATATAAAACCATTATATTAAAAGAAATTCAAAGCTTGCAACATCACTCACTTCGTATCTCCTCTTCTTATACTCGTATCATCTTGAATGCATAGAAACAACGTTTTCCAAAAGAGTTTTGAATTTTAGAAAAATCGAAAATTTTCTACATAATTGCTCAAAATGTCACAAAAGCTAGTAGATTCATCTAAGGAATCTCACCCCCCAACCAAAATCTTACATTGTCCTCAATGTAATAAGATATGCAATATGCATGACATGAGAGCAATGACACAAAACAAAGGAGAGTGAGAACGAGAGTACCTGAGGTAGCAAGTTGATCAATTCTAGCATCTTCCATTGTCTCAATGAGACTTTTATTCAATCCTAAATGCAGAAAGAAATCCTAACCTACCTACCTACCTTTGATTAGTCTGATCGACTACATGATCAAATTTGAGCAGGATCTTCATGAATTTCAATAGGTTTCTCATGAGGTCCATCCAAAGTCCTGCTCGAATGTATACATGTGTGCGTTTCTTCATGAAAGTCCAATCATAGTATGCACCACACGCATGTAAGGAGGAGATAAGAGCAGCAAAAAGATATCTCCTCAAGTTCTGAATTGGGTTGTAATTGATTAAAAACGGGTCCTCCCAATCAGAATTTTCAATGGGTTGAAGAACCCATGATGGTGGAGAGACATTCATTAAGTATTTTTCAGTTTGGATGGTCTCCTCCACAAATTCAGATTTGCATGGTGCTTCCACAAACCATGGTAAAGAGTGTAAATCAGTGGAATGGTGTTCTTCAGGCACCGACACCATGTCTAACAAACTATCCAACTCCTTAATCATCTCATCATCCAGATCATAGGGGTGGGTCATGCATTCCTTTAGAAAATCGAGAGAGTCGAATGAAGGGTCCTCATTCTCCCTAAGTGATTGAGGAAATTCTGTTTCAAGGGTAAGGAATTCCTCCTCTATAGAGGGGAGGTCTTCCAAAGAAAAAATTTCAGATTTAGTGGTAAGCACATCATCTAGCATTGGTTGATCTTTTGAAATTTCAGATTGTGCCACCCCATCATCCAAAGAAGCAGAATTTTCAACCCAAGGGAGTTCTTCCACAATAGAATCCAGCATGTGTTGTTGGTGGAAGGACTTAAAAATATCGACTTCGGCCATCTCTCTAGCAAGAATATCTTTCGGTGATTCAAAAACATTCGGCCCTTTGGAAGAACAAATCATGGACTCACAATCATCCTTTAAACCCTCATTGTAGGCAATCAAACTATCACTTTCAGATTTTGTAGATTCCTCGGGTTCGTCAACCGTCCTTGAAATCTCTTCATCATTCAAATCGAAATAGCTAAAAGAGATAGTTGATTTACCATAATCAATGGTAATGGTGGGATCACTGAGATCAATATCCTCTAGAAGTTTAGTCATTAAATCTAGAGAAGGTTGGGTTTGGATAACCTCATCCTCCTCATTGTTGGGGATTGATTCGGTGTTCCCAATGTTGGGTTCAATATTTTGAGATGGCGAGAGGTTTTGTATGCATTGCTTAGTTGTTTCCATAAACTCTTGCAGCACATCCTCAAGAGTTCGTGTCGGTTGCGGCTCATGAGAAAGAAACTCATGAGGATAGTTGTTGGCATCCATGGTTGGCTCATCTTCCAAGTTGAAATTTTGATGCTCCCACCAATTTGGATTATGCATGTCATATGTTGGGCTTTTAGATGGTTGTTGATATGTGTAGCCATACAAGTGATCATACATTGTCCTAACCGGTGGAACATTATTCATCTCTTTCCGATACTCTCCCATTGCCTTACGTTGTGCCTTAATATGTGTATTGTTTTCATTAATGTAATCACGCATCGTCTTACGTGGGGAAGTATTAGAAGTAGATTGAGTCTTAGAAAAATACTTATGCTTATAATGGTTCCAATCATAAAGAGTTTCAATTTCATGGTCTGTTATCTCATCTTCCAAAAGGTATGCATAAGCACCACACTTCCAATTAGCCATAATGAGATTTTAAAGAGTTGGAACTACCCTAATCTAGAAAAAAGAACAAAAAGAAGGGAGATGGAGAGATGTTACCCAATAGAGCGAGATATATGTCAGTAACAATGTCCTACAAAATCCAACAAAAAAAAAATTATTAGTAATCTAGAAAAAAAAAATCAGAAAATCTTCTTCTATAAAAACTGAAAATCCTACCTAACTAAGACTACTCTATAGTTACTAGAACAATTAGAACCGTTTAACTGTTCCCCGGCAGCGGCGCCAAAAACTTGTTCGCTCGCCTCAAGTGCAAGGCTGCGATGTAGTAATAATCTCGGTAAGACCGAGGTCGATCCACAGGGAAGGAAGTAAACAATTCTAACTATCCTAATAACTAGAATCAAAGAGGTTTGTGAAATTGATTTTTAACATAAAATAGAAAATCTAATAATGAAAAGATAACTAGAGCATCAAGGATCCACTTATAGCTCTTCTTAGATGCATAATTCGCTATGGTTTCTTACTTTCAACTAGAATCGACATTCCTGTCTATCTAGTCGGATGATAGAGCTGTTAAACCAAACAGTCTGTCATATGTAAGTTCTATGCATAGGATTCACTCAATGAAGGCTGAGCTGAGCATGCTCAATTGCATAGGTCATTCCCCTTTCCAAAAGGTCCAGTTCACAATCATAACCATCCTCAAGTCCTCTCACAAGACAAGGCTAGATCATGATTTGAACTAGATTCCAATCACATGCACAATCCATACATATTCAGAAAAACAGAAAAATAGAACTTTGGTAGGAAGTCCCTTCATGAAGAGCTTAGTACTAGAGCGCACTCCGATTCCTCGGATCATACAGGTCTAGACTGTTGCAAACGAATTAAGAAGATAAGTAATTCATCCAAACATCCATGAGTCATCACAAGACTAAGAAAAATTACTTAAAAACTTGTATAAACTTCAAACCTTAGTTCATAATCATGAATTCCAAACTAAAAACCAATAAAACGAATTAAACAATCTAAGAAAACTATAAGGTTCACCTCTTAGCTCTAGCTAAGAGATTAACTAATAAAAAGCATATTAAAAACTAGAACTAGAACTAAGAAAAGGAAGAAAAACTAGCTGGAGGAGGCTAGGAAGCCTCCTATGACTTGAACTCCTTGCTCCCCATGTCCTTGGTTGCTCTGGAATAGAAGAGAGCACCTCCTTTTATAGTGCAGCACTAGTACAGCAACATAGCAGAATTTGTTTCGCTTGGTACGGCTTATCCAATGGTCGGATTGCCTTCAAATTTGATTTGTAGCTTCCTTGTAATGTGATCTTCCTCATAGATGATTTAGATTTCCAAGATTGTCCTCTGAATGGGCCCACCAATCACATCACCGACCGCCTCTCAAAATCGCGCACTTCGGGTACCTTCAGAACCAGTCATCTTGCTTTCAACGCTCCGGAGTGTACAGAGGTCGGATTGATCTCAAATTTTGAACATGAGTAGAAAAATTCCTCCTCTACATGATAGACGGATTAGATTGTCCAAAAAGATCTCAGAATGTGGTCCGAAAATTAGAACAATTAGGGCTTTTATAAACTCTGCGCAGTTGGAGCTTTCTGGATGGTCCATCTTTCTTCAACCGGTACGATCAAACCACACACCCTTTTGATCTGAAACTTTTGTGGTTATTCATATATGGATGTGGTCTAAAAGATGGTCAAAGTAGATTCTTCATATCATCAATGATGGGCCACCTGGACCGGCCCAGAGTGGAACAGCGAAATCTGGAACTTTCTGGACAGTTCGTATTGTTTTGGCCACCACGATCAATCCGTAGCTCCGATCGACACGAAACCACTTGGGTTAGTTCGGCGTCGAGCTCCTCTTCGACATGGATGTGTTGGATTTCCAAATATCATCAAGATCGGCCCAGAAAACTGGTCCGAAAAACCAGGTGCGGGAATACATTGCTGTTTTAGAAACTATAATCTGAAACTTGCATGGCCGACCGGTCACGACCGGTCGGACAGGGCTGGCCGACCGGTCACGACCGGTCAGGCCCTCTTTGGCATTACTCCAGCAAGCATGGCCGACCGGTCAAGACCGGTCGGGCTTCCTTGGCCGACCGGTCAAGACCGGTCGGTCTCTTTTTCTTCTTGTTTTCTTCCTTTCTTTCTTCTATTTTCTTCTTTCTTTGCTTCTTTCTTTGCTTCCTTCTTCCTTCAGCCCTCCTTGGGTCTTCATCCAAGGTTCTAAATCAGCTCTTTTGGTCATCAATTGGGCAAAGTAACTCTCATTCCTACAACCACAAAACATGTATTTGATTAGTCTTTAAATTATGAAAACCATGCATAATGAGTGATGAATTGGGGTTAAAATATGCACAATTAAGAGCTCAACAGACGGCCGCCCCAAGATGGCGTTATATGCCAATTTTCGATCCATGACAAGGAAGTTTACGAAGACGGTGGTCTTCGCTGGACTCTCCCCAAAAGTGACTGGGAGATCGATACTTCCTTCAGGTGTTACTACCTCTCCTCCAAAGCTGACAAGAGGGGTCGATACTGGCTTGAGGAGGTTTCTGGCAAGTGCCATCTTGTCGAAAGCCTCCAAATACAGAATATCGGCCGAGCTACCTGTATCCACCATAATTCGATGAGTCAGATAGTTTGATACCTTCAGTGTGACTACGATGGAATCTTCATGAGGGAAGTGAATTCCCACTGCATCTTCGAGGGTGAAAGAAATTGGAGGATGACTAGCCTTCGATGAGTTGGGCGCTTGTTCCAGCCAATAGATCTGCTGGGGTTCTTTGGACGCCTTTCAAGCGTATGCCTTTCTTGAAGCTTGAGAGTCACCCCCGCAAGATGGTCCCCCGACGATAGTGCGAATTTCTCCCGTGGGCTCGGCGTCCTCCTGGTCGGTTTGATGATGAGGTGGTTCCTTTTGGCGAGATGAGGTCTTCGCCCTTTCTGGTGATTGATTTTTACGAGCAACATAATCCTGGAGATGGCCTTTTCGAATAAGGGCTTCGATATGGTCTCGTAAAGAGATGCAGTCCTGGGTCCTATGCCCGTGATCTTTGTGAAAGTAACAGAACTTGCTCTTGTCCCTCTTCTCGGGATCGGATTTGATCTTTGCAGGCCACTTCACATATGGCTTGTGTTTAATCTCCATTAGAACCTTTTCAGGAGACTGATTGAGAGGAGTGTAATTATGATATTTACCAGAGTAAGGCCTCTTGGGAGAACGATCGCGTTGGTCACGACAGTATTTCTTATCCGTAGAAGAGGCTCCTTCTGGCTTGCGCTTCTTGCTTTGTACTCCATGGCGTGTCAATGCGACTTCTTCTGCATTGATATATTTCTGAGCTTTAGCTTGAAATTCTGCCATAGTTTTCGGTGGGCTTTTATCTAAGGCAAACCTGAATTTCTCGCTCGTTATCCCGGCAATGAGGGCTGTAAGACCCTTTTCTTCGGTGTATCCCTCAGTTTGAACGGCTTCGGCAGTGAATCGTACTGTGAACTCCTTTATTGTCTCCCCATGCTGCTGTTTCAAATTCATCAGATGGGAGGCTGGCTTCTTAATGCGAATACTCCCCATGAATTGAGAAAGGAATATCTTTGATAATTGGGAAAAGGAACTGATGGAACGGGGCTTTAACCCCCGGAACCACGTACGAGCTGCATCCTTCAATGTTAGGGGAAAGGCCCTACACATGATTTCTGAACCATGTCCCTCCAACTCCATGAGGGACCTATATGTTTCCAGATGTTCCAAAGGGTCGCCAATTCCTGTGTATGGAGCGATAACAGGCGCTCGATACTTTCTGGGTAATGGGGCTTCCATGACCTTGCTGGTGAAGGGAGATTCAGATTGGTGTATTGCCGCCATGACGGCAGATGGCCGATTTGCCTGGTATCGCTGTTCCATAACATCAAAACGATCTTGGATTCTTTTGAGATTTCCTTCCCATGGTAGGGTATAGCTAGATGTTTCGGCGGTGGAGCCTTGCGGTTGAGGTTGTCGAGACGAACTGGAATGTAGAGATGGTACAGGGGGATGGCCGCCGAGTGGCGGGACCTGTGGTTCGTCCATAGAATGTCTGGAAGCTACCGGTATGGGTTGCGGTGGTAACCCTCCGGAGGGTTGTTTTTGCGGTTCAGGGAAGTGTTGATCTAGCCGATTTGACAGCGCCTGAACCCCGGCATTTAGAGTTAGGAGAGTGTTTCCGAGGAAACGTAGGACATCATCTTGATTTCCAGAAGCCTCCAACAATGGGTTTGTTGTTGGTATATTCGGGGCTCCTTGAGGGATATTCATTGGAGCAGGTGGGAGGACAGGTACGGATTCCGTCTCATCAGGTGGAGGTGGTGCCTGCCTTGAAGTTGAAGGATGAACAGCCTTTTTAGGAGGCATCGCTGAAGGATTTTGATCGGTGGTTAGCACGATTGATTTCGATGATCAAGTCGTTCCCACAGACGGCGCCAAATTGTTAATGTCAGATTTTGTAACGAGATCCTCCGGCTTTTCTCCTTCACTCCAACAGGGATTTTCACCACCAGACCTGAAGCAAGACAACAAATAAGGGTGGCTGGGGACCAGCCGTTAGCCCTCCGATGCTTAAGTTAGGCCACAGTAAGAAGAGAAGCTAAGCAAAACGGGACCAAGATTGAATGATGTGTGCGTACCTGCTCTTAATGGAGCCACCCCTTTATATAGATCTGGAGACAATCCAATTTGTTACGTAAGATGTCGAAATCCCGTTGATATCGCGTACGATACTGAGATCTCGCTGATTTCGTGGGATAAAATCTTATCTTTTGAGTCAGATCCAACCCGATGATTTACTCCAACAATCACGCCCCTTGATGGCAATCCCTTGAAATCCGGATCCATTTAGAGCAGATAAACCCAAAAGCCGACCTATGCGGACTACCAATAAGCGTGGTAATAACACTGATATATCATGATAAGCTGGAAGCCGTAGTTGGAATCATAACCTCCGAAAAGGAAGGAGACGCCCGTAGTTGGAGTCATAGCCTCCGAAAAGGAAGGAGACGCCCGTAGTTGGAGTCATAGCCTCCGAAAAGGAAGGAGACGCCCGTAGTTGGAGTCATAGCCTCCGAAAAGGAAGGAGACGCCGACGAGTCGAGGACCACCGAACTGGATGTGGCCCTTCTTGGTGTCGCAGAGGGATTGGACAAACTGTTCGACGGGAATCGGGTGCTAGTGCTGAAAGCTAAGAGATTTCCGCAGGAAAGCTGCTCGCATATTAAAATGTGGTCGCGAGTCCAAGTACACACTTAGATGTAACGTCTTTCAACGACTTGTGAGAAGGTCTGCTCGCGAATCTAGTTTTCCATATTTGACTATCCATGACTCCTGATCAGGTGAGCTCGATAGTCAAATGGACGTTCCACACTTATCCAATATTCGACTCTCGATCAGATGATCTCGAGAGTCGAATGGACGTCCCGCACTTATCCAATATTCGACTCTCGATCAGATGATCTCGAGAGTCGAATGGTCATCCCGCACTTATCCAATATTCGACTCTCGATCAGATGATCTCGAGAGTCGAATGGTTGTCCCGCACTTATCCAATATTCGACTCCCGAACTTACGATCTCGAGAGTCGAACCCGCACTCCTCTTTTACCCGTTCTGCGACTCTTGATCAGATGATCTCGAGGGCCAAATGAGCATTTCCACGTGAAATCTTATCTCCACCATTTTGCCTATAACAGATGGTCTTCCATCTAAACTTGTCCATCAGGTCACGCAGGCTTGTTTGAATGGAAAACACAAGTATCAGCTGGATCCAATTCTACAGTGGACCACACTATGGAAACGGTGGGGATGATCAGCCACTGTTGAAACCATTGGAGCCCACGGTTGCACGTGTGGGACCCACTATGAGGTTTATTTACCATCTAACCTGTTGCTAAGGTCACACAGACCTGGATGGATGGGAAACACATATATCAGCTCGGTCCAAAATTTTTGGGGCCATGAGTGTGGTCCACGCTGAAGCAGTGTGCTGGACACGCTACCCAGCAGTGGCCCACCTCGTGGGACCCACCATGCCTAGCCGTCCATCCATTTTTGCTATATCATTTCAGGGCATGGGCCCACAAATGAACCAGATACAATCTCATGTGGGCCACACCATCTGAAACAGTGGGAATGGTGTCCACCGTTGAAACCTTCCTAAGGCAACCTGACCTTTAATTGCCACCCAGACCTGTGGCACAGGTCCAGGTGAAGGGAATACCACAAATATTAGCCTCATCCAAAACTTTCATGACCCATGTGGGTCCACGCTGCAGGCAGCATGCATGCGCACGCTGTTCAACAGGTGGCCAACCCTGTGGGTCCCATCGTGATGTATCTGTTTGATCCACGCTGTTCATCTGTCTTTCCATGTCATTTTAGCCTGTGGACCCCACCTAATGAGACAAATCCAAATTTTAGGTAGACCACGCCGTTGTAAATAGTAGTTATTGATGCCCACCATTGAAACCTCTTTTGGAGCCACTGTAATGTTTTTTTTTATCTAACCAATTGTTGTGGGGCCATCTTGCAGGGCCCACCTTGATGGGTGTATTGTATACCCTACCATCCCTCTTGGCAGGGCATGGGACTCAGTTTTGGGATCAGCCACACTCAGAAATAGTGACAGTTCAGTGCTTACGGTTGAAAATTTCCCCAGGCATAAGGAAATGTCATTTGATATTCAACCTATACGAGGGACTAGCCTTAGATACACGTATTTCATCCATGCTATAAAGTCTCAAGTGGGCTATGCCAAGTAGAATTTTATTGGGCTCTCCATCCAGGTCCCACCCCCTATATATATATATATATATTCGACCATTTGAGGCCGATTGTCACATGATACATTTGAAACATGCTAGCGTACTTAGCTCGATAGGTCACACTGATAATATGCTTAGTGTAATGAATATCATGCCATTCATTTGTGCATACGCATCATATGTGTGCCTGACTGTGGATGATGTTGATCATAGCATATGCCTTACAGTTTAACATACTTAGGGGACCCGTATGAGATAGGGTCACCCCACATGATCGCGTGGTATGCGCAGGTTTGGTGCATGGCTTTGATGGTATGACTCATGCATCTCGCATTATGCATGTCACGATTAGATTCTCACCCCAGTGGCATCGGGGTTGTGACCACTACAGTCGCATTGTGGATGGTAGAAATGGACACCGGAAATATGTTCTAGCACTTGGGCGCCAAAGATGTCCTTGGGTGAAAGTCCCTAAACCCTGTGGTACCAGTAGGATGCTCCAATGTCTAGATCGAGTGGATTTTGAAAATGCTGTATAAGTTTGATTACCGCTAATGTAGAAGCAAGAAACAAGTTGTCTTGTCCTAGAGGGGGGTGAATAGGACACTTTTTAAATTTTCCAATCACACACTTGTAATCATGCAATGTATTCTCAGAGTACTTTCATCAAACACAAGATATGCAGAATATAAATCAATAAAAGCACATGTGCAAGAAGTAAATCAAGTCATCCATTCACCACACAACAGGAGATTTTTATAGTGGTTCGGTTATGTACCTACTCCACTCCCGGCTGATCCACTCACTCCTTGAGTGGCCGGATTTCACTATCACTATGGTTTTAAATGAGGTTAACCATAAACCTTAACAGCCTACAAAAGGACTTAAGACTCAACACATGGATTCACCCTTCCATAGGACTAATCCATGACCACTTTGTCCTACACAAGGGCTTGTCCTACTCAAGGACTTGTCCTACGCAAGGACTCTTACGAGTTTGGGTCTTCAAACTCTGAAACCCAAATCTCAACTTGAGGAGGTTTCTTGGACTCGAAAGACTAAATATACTTAGCTGATTGAGTCCCTTGATGATGCATTTGTTGAAGAAGCTTTGGCTTGTACGGAAGATGGCTTCTTCAGCTCCCTCGATCAGCAACCTTGCTCCGGATGACTCATTGTAGATTCCAAGGTGAGGGATTAGGGTTAGGTAGAGGCTAAATGGGGATATGGCTTTTATATGAGGAAGGCTTCTACCTAAACCACCATTAATGGCATTGATGACAAGAGTATATCTATGAGAGGTAGGTCAAGATGCCATTAAAGAGGGGTTGAGTTCATGATTCAATCCAAGCTTTGAATGCTTCATCAATGTTGGTCAGATCAACATGGATTGAAGTATGAACTCAACAAATCTTAGGGTATGAGAGAAGGAGATCTCAAGGAGAAGGCTCACACAAATCCTAGATAATGCTCAAGGTGTCTCTCACAAGATCCAACCGAGTCCCATATATAGAAATGACATTCAATGGTCAGAAAACGGTCAGCTCGATAGGATCCGATCGATCGGACATAAGATTTAGCTAGATTTGAATTTTTCTCAAAAACAGGTTCTCCGATTGATCGGACTTAGTTCCGATTGATCGGAAGACCCTTTACGATTGATCGGACAGATAGTCCGATTGATCGGAATTCCTTCCAGAGAGTTGATGTAATTTTTCTGGAAATTCCTCCGATGGATCGTATGTGTGTCCGATGGATCGGAGCACCCCTGTCCGATGGATCGGACAGACCTCCGAGGGATCGTAAAAGTGTCCAGAGAGATTTTTAATGTTTGCTGGATAATTATACGATTGATCGGACATACTGTCCGATGGATCGGAACACCCTGTCCGATGGATCGGACAGGCCTTCGATGGCTCAGAAAAGTGTCCAGAGATGTTTTCAATGTAACTGGACTATTCTCCAATGGATCGGACACATTGTCCGATTGATCGGACACCTATCGGACTAATCTCCGATGGATCGGGTATGTATCGGAGAGAGCAGACATATTGTTTTTCAATTTTTAAGCAACTTCTGCTAACATTAACCCTTCCAAAGCTGATCTAAATGGAAGGTGGTCTATAGATGGTGCTAAGGGTGTGCCTAGGAAGGATTTGGGCCATCTATAGAAGGTTTTGGGATCAAAGGTTTGGATGGAGAGGCTTGAAGCTGTCTTGATGAGCGATCTTCTTTGAGAAGCTTCTGTCTTCAGCCGCAATGAAACTGTCTTCAGCCGCAAGGAGACTCGACGACACACTAACCATGGTAATTGACAAATCTTTGCATTAACAATCTCCCCCTTTGTCAATTACCAGACAAAACCAAACCTATTCAAGTCTTGGTCCATACCACAGACTTATCCTAGACACCAAAACCAAAATACATCATGTCGAGGAAAATAAAAACTTTATACATAGACATGACTCATTACATACAAAATGTACAGACTCAATGTACAGACTAGGCTTCACTTGAACTCCCCCTTGGTCCCTGCACACAAAAGATCAACGAAAAAGATAACCTGGACCTTTTGGTGGGATAAATTCTCCCCCTTTTTGTCAGTGATTGACAAAGGTTAGTGAAATGAGAATGCAACGCATATGTCATAGACTAAAGGAGGAAATAGACATTATCATGCCGAGAGAGGAAGCCAACACACACATGGTCATGCAAGGATATAAAAGTATATGACAGTAAGCACAGTGGGCGTATAGCCCAAGCAACCAACCTCCCCTCCTGAAATGTATATCATGACCAACATACCATATATACAAAATCCAAAAGAGGGCAAGAAGCCCAATAAGGATAAAGCAATTTCGCACAATTATATGTATATATGCACAAGATAGCCAAAGAGAATGATCATCAGACTATTCAATATAAGATCATAGAAAAATATCATAACCAAAAAATATAATGATCATCAGAATATCCAGATCCAACACAAATCATAGCAAAATATCCAAAAGGAAGGACCATCAGACTATCCAAAACAAAATATGTTAAAGAAAAGATGTATCAATCAATACAACTAACAACGTCGCTCCAAAAAGATATCTGCGACGACTAGACACTAGGGACCCTGACTAAAAAGATAGGCAGCTATGGAGCAGGGCCAGCGACGTCATCTCGACGACATGAGAGGGCTGATGTGAGGCGCTGGACAGCATCATGAATGGTCTGCATCAGGCCCTCAAGACGCGACAGCCGCTCACCATGCTGTGCAAGGGCACCCTCCACTCGGTCTAGTTGAGCAGTGATCTGCTCCGTGCTGGGAGGAGGAGGTGCCGAAGAGGCGTCGGACTGAAGTCGCCGCTTGACTGAGCGACGAGCTGGGGCCGGCGTCGGTGATGGAGCTGAAGACCCGCTGTGGGTGTCAGCCGACACCTGTGTGGGAGTGTGAGAGAAATCCTGGTCTTCTACGTTATCCTCTTTTAGGAGGGTCATCTTCTTGATATTGAGGTCCCTGAAGGTGTGGCGAGGAATAGGGTGGACCACAATATCTGTGAACCCGCAATCGTGTCCCAATCTGGTAATGATCCAGCCGAACGGAATGGTGTTGCGGTTGTGTGGCAGAGCGTCCAGAATATGATGCAAAATGATGGATGGGAGACACAGGCGCGTCCCATGACCAACGTGATAGAGCAGATTGACCATATTTGCAGTAAGGTCGGATTTGTTGGTACTGCGTGGGTAAACATTTGTGCTGAAGATCTGGTGGAGCACTCGAAACCTATTGGACATTTCAGACGCCCGAAGTGCACTACCGTCTATCCACTCCGGATTGGGACCCCGACATAAGTATCTAGTCCAATCAGCCCTAAGAGTAGTATCAAGAAGATTGTCATTTGGTTGTGGGGCTGTGGACACCGGAACACCAATCAGGTCGGCTATGGTTTGGGCTGTGACCTTGACTACCCGGCCTCCGACAATAACCTCACATGAGGGAGGGTTTCCAACGGGGTTGATGATTTTACATAAAAATGTATACACAACCTCAGGATGGGCTACGCCTCCAAATCGTAGCAAACCATCCCACCCAATCTGTGCAAGAAGAGCGGGAATGCCAAAGGGCTCCACACATGACACAGTGACTTCCCGCTCATATATAATGGTGCGGGATTGAAATTGGGAGATTGAAGTTGGACTCTCAGGCTGGGCAGGAGGAGCAGCAGGAGGTGGAGAGCTCTGAGAAGGTCGAGAAGTTTGCAGCTTCTTGGTCCTGGCAGTGGTGGATGGCCCCGCAGCCATCTTGGACTTGCCTTTAGGATCTTTAGGCATGGTGTATCAAGATTGGAGAATGGATTTGAACAATGCAGACACCAAGATGGACAGGAAGAACCTCAAATCCCTACAAATGATAAGCTAATAGAGGAAAGGGATAGAAGAAACCGATCGGACAGCAAGAAACCGAACTGACAGCTTGTGAGATCTTACCTAGGAGACACGAAGAGCTATTGTTGCTGCAAATGAGGACCGATGGAAAGCTATCTGAGCTACAGTCCGACCGCACAGGGATGCCCTACCAGAAGAGGCTGAGAGAAAACAGAAACTAGGGCAGAAATGAACAGGGCTGCGTATATAACTATCGGACTCCCGATATTTTCGATTGATCGGAGAAGTGTCCGATCAATCGAAAATGCCCCCAGTGACATTTAAGCAGTTAAACCCTTCCTCCCTTCAGCAAATGATTCCCCAGCTTATTTTATGAGAATGTAAGCTTTGGGATATCAATGATCACTCAATAAAATGAGGCTAATTCCTCAGATATACCTATATGCACATGATTTTCCAATTTGCTAGAGTGAGCATACACCGATAGACTTCCGAAGGTGTTCAAACCTAGTGGAGTCTAACGGCTTAGTAAGAATGTCGGCCAATTGCCGCTCGGTTTGGATGTATTCAAGATTGATCAGTTTTTCCTCACCTAGTTCTCTTATAAAATGGTGCCGGATGTCGATATGCTTGGTTCGAGAATGTTGAACCGGATTTTTTGAGATATTAATGGCGCTTGTGTTGTCACAAAAAAGCGTCATTTCGTCCTGATTAAGACCATAATCCTTCAACATCTGCTTCATCCAAAGTAGTTGAGCACAGCAACTACCGGCAGCAATATATTCAGCTTCAGCAGTGGACAATGAGATGGAGTTTTGCTTTTTGCTATGCCAAGCAACTAAGCAGTTTCCGACGTAAAAACAGCCACCGCTTGTGGATTTTCTATCATCCATATTTCCGGCCCAATCGGCATCGGAGTACCCCGCAATGATGGTTGAGGTGTCAAAGGGGTACCACAAGCCATGTTCAGTTGTGCAGGCCACATATCTAATCACTCTTTTTACAGCAATGAGGTGTGATTCCTTAGGATCGGCTTGAAATCTAGCACATGCCCCTACACTAAAGGCAATATCGGGTCTACTTGCTGTGAGGTAGAGAAGACTCCCAATCATACTTCTATATAAATGTTGATCAACACTTTTGCCAGATAAGTCTTTAGAAAGTTTAATGGTGGTGGCCATAGGCATGGTGTGTGATCGACCCGAGTCTAGCCCAAATTTCTTGACTAAATCTTTTGCATACTTAGTTTGGTTGATAAAGATTCCATTTTTCAGCTGTTCAACTTGTAATCCTAGGAAAAAATTCAGTTCGCCAACCAAACTCATCTCAAATTTAGATTTCATTAGTTCAGCAAATAAGCCAGAAAATTCTTCACAGTTAGACCCAAATACAATATCATCCACATAAATCTTAGCAATGAGAAAGGAATCAGTCGTCCTCTTAACAAATAGGGTTTTATCAACACTCCCCCTAACAAACTGGTGAGCAATAAGAAATTGAGTAAGGCGTTCATACCATGCTCGGGGGGCTTGTTTTAACCCATAGAGAGCTTTTTCAATCGGTAGACTCTTTGAGGATAACTAGGGTCCACAAACCCTTTTGGTTGTTCAACATACACCTCCTCATCAAGTATACCATTTAGAAAGACACTTTTCACATCCATTTGAAATAATTTGAATTTGAGAGCACATGCTATGGACATGAGAATTCGAATGGATTCGAGTCTAGCAACCGGGGCAAAGGTTTCATCAAAATCAATTCCCTCGATTTGAGAGTACCCTTGAGCTACAAGACGTGCTTTGTTTCGAATCACATTGCCAGATTCATCTGTTTTGTTTTTGAAGATCCATTTAGTTCCAATGACATTTTTCTCATATGGTCTTTCAACCAGAAGCCAAACTTCATTTCTGGTAAACTGTTGAAGTTCCTCTTGCATTGCAAGTATCCAAAACTCATCATTGAGAGCCTCATTTATATTTTTCGGTTCAATTTTTGAAGTGAAGCACACATGACTGTTGATGGCCTCAAGTTGTCTTCTCGTCTTGACTCCAACATCCGGATCTCCAATGATTTCATTGAGGGGATGATCCTTGATGTGTGGAACATTTCCAGAAGCTATTGAGGCATTGGGAGTGGGAGATTTTTCAACAGGTTTACCTATGTGGCACGGTTCTCCCACTTCATCATCATCCAGTCTTGTGTCTTCTTTGGATTGGTCATCAATGACAACATTTATAGATTCTTGAGTTGTTTTAGTCCTTGTGTTGTACACTCTATAGGCCCGACTATCAGAAGCATATCCTAGAAATATTCCCTCATCGCTCTTAGAGTCAAATTTTCCTAGATTTTCTCTGTCTCGAAGGATGTGGCATTTGCTACCAAAGACCCTAAAGTACTTAATGTTTGGGACTTTTCCATTCCACAGCTCATATGGGGTCTTATCTAGGCCGGCTCTCAAATAAACTCGATTAATGATGTGACACGCTGTATTCACTGCTTTGGCCCACAGATTTTTTGCTATATTTTTGCTGTTCATCATAACTGTGGCCATGTCGAGTAGCACTCTGTTTTTCCTCTCTGCTACTCCATTTTGTTGTGGAGTCTTTGGGGCTGAGAATTCATGTTTGATGCCTAAATTTTCACAGAATAGTTCAAAGCGCACATCCTCAAATTCCCCCCCATGATCACTCCTAATACGTTTTACTGTGCATTCTTTTTCATTGTGGAGTCGTTTCATGAGTTTCTCAAATTCTTCAAATGTATCCGACTTTTCTTTCAAAAATACAACCCATGTATATCGAGAATAGTCGTCAACAATAACGAAGAAGTACCTCTTACCACCTTGACTCATTACTCTTGTGGGGCCTACAAGATCCATGTGGAGTAGATCAAGGGGTTTTGATGTAGCGATGATGGATGTCTTCTTATGCGCAACTTTAATTTGTTTACCTTTCAAGCATTCAGCACATACTTCTTTTGGTTTCTTTCCAATCTTTAGTAATCCTCTTACCAATTTCTTTTACTCAACCTAGCAAGGTTCCTGTAATGGACATGACCAAGCTTTTAATGCCATAACTCAGTTTCATCATTAATAGCCATGTGGCATACGGCAGATGGTCCCTCATCACCTTTGTTTTCAATCACATAGCAGTTATCACCCGTGCGAAACCCTTTTAATATTAATTTTCCAGATTGATCCATAGTTTCGCATATTTCTTTGGAGAATTTCACCGAATGTTGTTCATCACATATTTGAGAGATGCTTAATAGATTATGTTTTAAACCGTCAACATATTTTACATCCTCAATTTTGGGCAATCCTGGCCCGGTGATGGTTCCCTTTCCAACAATCTTGGCAACACTCCCATCTCCAAAGGTAACAGACCCACCATCAAATTCAGCATAATCACAAAACTGAGTCTTGTCACCTGTCATGTGTCGGGAGCATCCACTATCAAGGTACCACCTAGTGTTTCTTCCGGCTCTAAGGGCTGTATGGATAACTAAGCATTTGTTCTTTACTACCCATTTAGAGACTACCCTTTTTGGAGAACTAGGCTTCTTGGTTGATTCTAGGGATGTCATCGTTTGAGCATAAGGTGTTGAGGTTTTCTCTTTACTTGATTTCTCTTTCATCAGTTCCATGGTTCTTTTGTTCAACTGTTTTACCATTTCTAGGAGCTCTTCCATTCTTTTGTCTTTCTTCGGTGGAGTGGGATAATTTTTCCTCACGTTTGGTGTTTGTTTAGGAGGACTCCACATCTGATTCATCCTTTTTTCGGTAGGTACAAATTTACCTTTCAAGTTCCGAACCGGATTCTTAAGGATCAAGCATTCAAATTTCAAATGTCCAACATCTCCGCATGCATGGCATATAGGTGAATTTCTCTTAGTGCTTCCTGATGCATTCCTAATCTTTTTAGGTTCTGGGTTACTAACCTTAGTTTGCTCACCATAGCCTAGCCCTCTTGTATTCCTACAAGGCTTACCTGATTTAAGGATATCATCTAGTTTTTCTCGACTTTGGGCAAACCTTTCATTTAGTTGACTTTCTTGATTAAGTTGCAAGACTAGACACTGATTTGTAGATTTGGCCTTTTTCAGCTCATCTTCTAAGGTATTAATTTTGTCTTGAGCTGCTTTGTTTTTCTTTTCTAATTCACAGATCTGATGGTAAAATCCATTGTTTTCTCTCTTTACTTCTTGCATTTCATCAACCAATTTGTTGTTGTCAATATTTGCTTGGCTCAACTTCTTGGTAAGAAGGATGCTTTGACGAAATAGCTCATCATAGGCAACTTGCAAACCATCATTATCATCCTCGTCATCATCGGAGGATGTTTGACTGTTTTCTGACAGCTCATGATCATCCTTGTCTCTTTCACCTTGTATGTCTGGGACAATCTCCGAGATAGAGGCCATCAGAATTTTAACTGATCCTCTTTCATCACTTTGATATTCTTCTGTTTCTGAATCTGTACTCTCGAGGTTGTCCCATATGGCTGCCATTGCTTTCTTTTTGAATTTTTCTTTGGCAGGAGCTTGGCAGTCAGAGGCAATATGACCATAGCGTCCACAGTTGTAGCACTTAGGATCTTTTGGCGTGTTGTAAGATTTTCCTGTATAGCGCTTTTTGTCAAAAGATTTGCTATTTTTGTCAACCCTCTTTCCTTTGTTTTTGAAGAATTTTCTAAACTTCTTGGCCATAAGAGCCATTTCATTCATATCCATTTCTTCATCACTATCAACTACAGATTCTTGTGTAGTGTGTGAAGTTTCAGCACTGTGTTTCTACTTTTTGGGGATTTCTTGAAATGAAGTTCATGGGTCTGTAGAGATCCAAGTAAGTCTTCTATTTTCATAGTATCAATATCTCTACATTCCTCAATAGTTATGACCTTGGAGGAGAATCGTTCGGGTAAGGATCTTAGAATTTTCCTACAAATGCGCGGATCCGATATCCTCTCTCCCAATCCCCACATAGCATTGGTGACATCACTCAGTCGGGTGTAAAAGTCCATGAAGTTCTCATGTTCCTCCATTTTCATATTCTCAAATTGAGTGGTCAAGAGCTGAAGTTTTGACCTCTTAACTGTACTAGTTCCTTCATGAGTGGTTTCAAAGATGTCCCATACTTCCTTAGCAGTTGTGCAATTACAAATTCTTTTAAACTCATCAGCTGAAACGGCACAAAAGATACCATTGAGTGCCTTGGCATTGCTAATGTATCTCAGTTGTTCAAGATCAGTCCATAAATCATCAGGCTTGACTGTGGTAGTGGTGACCCCATCTATGATAGTGCTCAAGAGGGCTATTTCATATTTGATTTCCACAAATCTCCATGTTGCATGATCCAATGATTGCAAGAAGACTCTCATTCTTGCTTTCCAATAAGCATAGTTTGATCCATCAAAATATGGAGGTTTGGAAACCATACTAGAATCCCCTTTTGACATGATTTCAAGCTTCTTGAGACGGATCACACTCCGAGCGGTTACGCCTTTAAGGAGGAACCCTCTCTGATACCAATTGAAAATGCGGTATAAGTTTGATTACCGCTAATGTAGAAGCAAGAAACAAGTTGTCTTGTCCTAGAGGAGGGTGAATAGGACACTTTTTAAATTTTCCAATCACACACTTGTAATCATGCAATGTATTCTCAGAGTACTTTCATCAAACACAAGATATGCAGAATATAAATCAATAAAAGCACATGTGAAAGAAGTAAATCAAGTCATCCATTCACCACACAACAGGAGATTTTTATAGTGGTTCGGTTATGTACCTACTCCACTCCCGGCTGATCCACTCACTCCTTGAGTGGCCGGATTTCACTATCACCATGGTTTTAAATGAGGTTAACCATAAACCTTAACAGCCTACAAAAGGACTTAAGACTCAACACATGGATTCACCCTTCCATAGGACTAATCCATGACCACTTTGTCCTACACAAGGGCTTGTCCTACTCAAGGACTTGTCCTACGCAAGGACTCTTACGAGTTTGGGTCTTCAAACTCTGAAACCCAAATCTCAACTTGAGGAGGTTTCTTGGACTCGAAAGACTAAATATACTTAGCTGATTGAGTCCCTTGATGATGCCTTTGTTGAAGAAGCTTCGGCTTGTACGGAAGATGGCTTCTTCAGCTCCCTCGATCAACAACCTTGCTCCAGATGACTCATTGTAGATTTCAAGGTGAGGGATTAGGGTTAGGTAGAGGCTAAATGAGGATATGGCTTTTATATGAGGAAGGCTTCTACCTAAACCACCATTAATGGCATTGATGACAAGAGTATATCTATGAGAGGTAGGTCAAGATGCCATTAAAGAGGGGTTGAGTTCATGATTCAATCCAAGCTTTGAATGCTTCATCAATGTTGGTCAGATCAACATGGATTGAAGTATGAACTCAACAAATCTTAGGGTATGAGAGAAGGAGATCTCAAGGAGAAGGCTCACACAAACCCTAGATGATGCTCAAGGTGTCTCTCACAAGATCCAACCGAGTCCCATATATAGAAATGACATTCAACGGTAAAAAAATGGTCAGCTCGATAGGATCCGATCGATCGGACATAAGATTTAGCTAGATTTGAATTTTGCTCAAAAACAGGTTCTCTGATTGATCGGACTTAGTTCCGATTGATCGGAAGACCCTTTATGATTGATCGGACAGATAGTCCGATTGATCAGAATTCCTTCCAGAGAGTTGATGTAATTTTTCTGGAAATTCCTCCGATGGATCGTATGTGTGTCCGATGGATCGGAGCACCCTTGTCCGATGGATCGGACAGACCTCCGAGAGATCGTAAAAGTGTCCAGAGAGATTTTCAATGTTTGCTGGATAATTATACGATTGATCGGACATACTGTCTGATTGATCGGAACACCCTGTCCGATGGATCGGAACACCCTGTCCGATGGATCGGACAGGCCTACGATGGCTCGGAAAAGTGTCCAGAGAAGTTTTCAATGTAACTGGACTATTCTCCGATGGATCGGACACATTGTCCGATTGATCGGACACCTATCGGACTAATCTCCGATGGATCGGGTATGTATCGGAGAGAGCAGACATATTGTTTTTCAATTTTTAAGCAACTTCTGCTAACATTAACCCTTCCAAAGCTGATCTAAATGGAAGGTGGTCTATAGATGGTGCTAAGGGTGTGCCTAGGAAGGATTTGGGCTATCTATAGAAGGTTTTGGGATCAAAGGTTTGGATGGAGAGGCTTGAAGCTGTCTTGATGAGAGATCTTCTTTGAGAAGCTTCTGTCTTCAGCCGCAATGAAACTGTCTTCAGCCGCAAGGAGACTCGACGACACACTAACCATGGTAATTGACAAATCTTTGCATTAACAGATTTATGAGCGCATGAGGGCCAAATACCAATACGCCGCGTCTCCCACTGTGTCGGGGTCGGTTGGAAGGGAGTGTGACCTTACCCGCCCGGGTGCAGAGGGCTATATAATAGGTTGAGTTTGACCAGCTCGTGAATGGGTTCGCTATCGATGAGCCGGGTGGATTTTCTTGTATGTCATTGACGAGGCGGATAGTGAGGTCTCTTCCACTCGCTTGGTTATGCGTGCGATGGGCGGCAACCAATGTTTGGAGTGTACTAGACCCCGGTGATGTCCCAGTTGTAAACCGTATGATATATGACAGTTGAGGATTGACATGCGCACATTGCATCATTAGCATATGACACTCGGCCATATAGGCCCATTGCATTGCATAACCTCGAGATGGCTAATGACATTCATAGACTTGGTAGTGTAGCCTGCCATCATTTCCGCTTACTCTGATATCTGTATACCTGTCATATGCATTGCGCACACACCACGCACTCTCTAAGCTTCATAGTAAGCTTATGCACGTTGTTTATGTGCAGGTCATACTATAGCGCGACAGCAGTGAGACAGGGGCGCGCATTTGATCTTTCAGTTTCCAGTTATACATTGTATTTCCTTTTTCCGCAGCATTGTACTCAAAAGATTATCTTAGTGGATATGTGATGTGATGCTTTTAGTTTGGTATACTTGTGTTTATGCTCATCTATAAAAAAAAGATTACCCTGAAAATCCTCCTTGTGGGATCCCAGGATCGGAACCTGGCGTATGGGAGCTAGGGGCCAAGAATGGGGTACTACGGAGGCTGTCGGCACCGGATTCGGTGGCTGGGAATTTAGTGAGCCCGGTCCCCAAGTTTGGGGCGTGACACAAACTATTCCAGCATATGTTCGGATTTTGGGCATATGTTCGCTCGCCTCAAGTGCAAGGCTGTGATGTAGTAATAAACTCTGTAAGACCGAGGTCGATCCACAGGAAATTAGAAACAACTTTCAAACTATTCCAGCAACTCAGTTTGCAATAGATATGAGGATTCAATTGAGCAATTAAACTAAAACAGTAACTTAATGAAAACCAGTAATTTAAGGTACTAAGGCATTCAAGGATCCACTTGTAGCAATCCCATGTCAATCCAATCAATCCAAGTATAGAGCACAACTAGATTTGAAGTCCTATCTCTCATCTAGTTGGAAAGTAAAGCATTCAAACACATTCAATTCCATTCAAGTTGAACTTCCAAGTTCTAGTCCCATTCAACACATGTAGATTTCAAAATCATAGCCTTCGGAGTAACAGCCATGCTTATGGACTATGGCTTGCTCAAGGATTACTATAATTCGAATCTAAACACCACAACATATGATAATCTCAGAGAATTGCAAGGAATTCCTGTCCGGAGCACATGAACTCTCATAAAACATCTCAAACTATCAACTTAAGGGACTAAAAGATTAAAAACCCAAACTTGGATTGAAATTACTTGAATTAAACTGAATCAAACATGGAAATTAGCTACAAGCTTCACCTCTCAGCCTTAGCTGAGAGATTCTAGCCGAGCATTGTCATACTACAACTAGAACTCATAATAGAAAGCATAAAAACTAGAAAAATCAGAAATTGGAGGGTTGCTGACGCTCCACGACGACTTCCGTCCTCTCCCACGACCTTCCTTCGCTTCTATGATGACCTAGGAAGAACCCCTAGGTGTCCTTTTATAGTGTGGAAGCCCCTTGCGTCGGAAACATCCAGAAATTGCGTAACGTTACGCACTGCGCAGAAAATCTCGGAGCTTCACGGAGAAGCTTTGTTACGCAGACGACCGGTCGCACGACCGGTTTGAGCTCCCTGACGACCGGTCGCACAGCCGGTCGTAAAACGTCAATTTTAGTCCAGAGAGTTTTGCCAAAATTCCGATTTAAACTTTTAATTCAAGGATCGGTCGCACGACCGGTCTGGGCATCGGACGACCTGTCGCACGACCGATCGTGAATGGTCCAATGACCTTCTGTGAAAATTCCTCTTCTGTGCATAATCGGACCAGTCGGACGATCGGTCCTGGCGATGGACGACCGGTCACACGACCGGTCTTGGCCTCTGTTTCCTGCTTTCTCCTTGGACTTCTTTCTTCCTTTCTTCCCCTCTCTTTCTACTTTCTTTAGTCCTTCTTCCATCTTCATCCAATGGCTTCAATTGACTCTTTTTAGTCTCCAATTTGGTGAAGTCCGCTCTCATCCCTGAAATCACAAAATATGCATTAGATAGGCCTTTTAAGCATGAAAACCATGATTATAATGCGATGTAATGGGCAATGCAATGTATAAATTGGAGGTTCAACAGCATAAAAAGAGTAATTTTAGTACATTAGAGGCCACCATTATTGTAAACACCATTAGACTCTAATCTTAAGCTAAGCAAGTCATCTTCCTTGTGATTCATCAGATGTTAGAGCATTTAAAGCTCGATTTAACATGAACTTATTCCCTCTTGATCTCTAGAGGTTTAGACACCAAAATTATAGGAAAATCATTGTTTAAACAACTCGTAGAGATCCTCTTGGGTGAATCCTTTTAAGAAAATAACCCTTCATTAATTGTAAAAGATTCCACCACACTCTCATTACCTTGGACACCTTAAAGGAGCATTAAATGTAAGGTAGTTGATCAATGGAGCTGAAGTATTCAGCTTCAAAAATCGAGGGAGCATGAGGAGTCAATTGAAGCACGGGAGATCTAGAAGAAGCGATTCAAGAACGACGCTACAAAAGGAGCTCAATTCGACAAGTAAGTTGTCAAGTGTAGGAGTCGGTACATGCTCTTTCCTTGATAGGTTCTTGGATTAGGACCTAAGCTCCTCTATGGTTCCCAAATCAAGCCTCTAAGGGGAGACTCTGGCAGGAGTGTACGTGGGTCCTTGGATTGGGATTAAGGTTATTGGTTGGCCTTGAAACCATTATAGGTTCTTGGATTAGAACCGAAGGGTCGGGTGGATCCTGTTAAACATCTAGGTTGAGAGGTTAACTTGTTTAAAACCTTCTTTAAGGTTGAGAGGTGAAATATTGTTAAACCCCCATTATAGGTTGAGTGGTGAACCTAATTTAAAACCCTCTGTTATAGTGAAATCTGATGCACTTAAGGGAAGAGTGGATGCCGGGACTGGAGTAGAAAAATCGAATCACTATACATTCTTATGTTTGTGATTATCATTTGCGCACATTATTATTCATACATTGCTAGTTTAATTGTTAATTATATGAATGCTTGAATAAAATGTATGTTCTACACTTGAAACGTAAAGTCACACACAAGTTGTAATTTCACTAATAAACTAGATTCATAATTGATAGATCTTTTGTAGTCTATATGATTGGACCCACTTAGCTTGGAAGCCTAAGTGTTAATGCTTAATTAAAGATAATTGGATAATTAGTTTTAATTAGGCATGTATTTTAAAAGTAGTCCTATTCACCCCCCTCCTCTAAGACTTAGTCATGATTCTTGTAGCTCCGCTCTAAGCTTCGGCAAAGCGCACGCACCCGAAGTGTGAGTTTAGGTGTAATTTCAATTGGTGTCATAATGGGTTACTCTGATAAAGCAAGTGTGAGTTCCTCTTGAATGGACTTAACCTTCCGGAGTAGATCCATTTGGGGCTTTAGGATCTTGTCTACTGTTGAACCTCCAATTTATACATAAGATTGCCCATTACATCACATTATGTGCATGGTTTACATGTTTAAAAGACCCATCTAACGCATGTTTTGTGATTGCAGGAATGAGAGTTGACTTCACCTAATTGGAGACCAAAAGACCATGTTTAGGAGCCTTTGAATGAAGGCCCAAGGTGGACCAAAGAAGGAAGAAGAAAGAGGGAGAAAAGAGAAGAAAGAAAAGAAGAAAATGATCAAGGGCCGACCTGCCGGCTACCCTCAGGACACTACTGGACAAAGGACCAGTTGGTCCGACCAGTCAAGACCGGTCGGCCAACAGGTCGTCCCCTCTGCTGAACTCCCTGGACTAGTGGCCCGACCTGTCAGGCCCCAAATTTGGTTCTCGACATCCATTCGCTGAAAACCCGAATTCAGAGGTGGCAGCCTCCTTAGTACCCCGATCTCGGATCCTAACCCCACACGCTAGGTTCTGATCCTGGGATACCAGAAGGAGGATTTTAGCGTCTGAATTTTTTTTTTAAAACATGAGCATTACCATATGAGTACCATCAAAGACAAATACAATATTTCCACTAAGTCATTTCGTTTACATACAGTACTGAAAGGTAAATACACAAAATATAAAAACTGTGCACAATTTGGCACCTCCTGCTACTGTACTCCCAACTCCAACTTAACGTTGCTGATACACTCTGGAATAACCTGCAGCGTAACAAACGCTCATATGCTTCGAACGAAGCTTTGTGAGTGCGTGTGTGCGTGCACAATGCGTATGACAAGCATGATAAATATCAGAGTAAGTAGTAAAGCATGATGAGAACTTTAAACCAAGACTTCGCCTAATTAGGCTACATGATCATGTGATATGAATAACCAGTCTACCACGGCTATGCAAGCATGCAATACATATAACTAGCCTACCATGGCTATGCAAGCGTGCAATATAGGTAACCAGCCTACCAAGGCTATATACTCATACTATACGATGGCCTACAGGGCCTAATGTCACATACAATGATCCAATGCATGTACGCAAATCACCACCTCTTAGTACAGTGGTCCAGATACGAACAGTCATAATGCGATCGCCTAAGCAATGCAGGACTCGAAACTAGTAGCTCGCCCAGGCTTACAGTCCCGCCCACATCACACCCGCCCACGTCAGGACCGTCCCACACCATACAGAACATCAGTCACATCACTGATACCAATACCATCTCTGAAACGGAACATCACCGGGGTCTCACAGACCTCACTACTCACCAGTAGAATGCCAAAGCCTATCTGGTGCAATAGCGGACCTACTCACAGCTGGTCAAACTCAACCCACTTTGCCAACACTCTTCCGGCAGGTTAGGTCAGACCTCCTTCCAAATTGACCACGTGTAGTGGAAAACACCGTCGTTTGATATTCGGCATACTGGTGTATGATTAAACCACCCGGTCCTTGAATGGAGCACCCACCTTGGTACCAACGGGATCAGGGACTTTCACCCAGGGACATCTTTGGCATCCAGTTTAAAGATCACATATTTTCGGTGTTCTGCAAACCACGATAGAGCTGTGGTTGCAACGTAGTAACCATGCTATATGCGGCACAATCAGACTGTGCGAAATGCAACCATGCATACAAACGTGGGACGACATGCCCGTGCAAGTCTCCAAAGAGCACCATAAAACTATAAGGTCTCAAATACAATGTCACCGTCAACTGGTAATGAACTGCACGTCAATCGCGACTGCTATGGCTAGTTGATACAAGACAATCAGATGAGCCAAGCATTCATGATGCATGAGCCAAGCATACAGTATGAGTGTCAACAAGTAGTCAATCTACCACGATGGCTATAAATCAATCTAGTCCAACTTATTTGAGATATGATTAAGATGAGGGGACACATATGAATGATCGAGTCATAGTGTGGGATGTCGCTAGCCAGGGAATCTCGCACCAAGGGCTACAAGGTATGCTAAGTTATTCCTACCATACAGTGTAAGTCAGGATGATAGATTCCTGTCCTCAAATAGTCCCATACCTATTGGAGAGGTTTGCGATAGAGAGCACATGAATTACATTTGTGCGACTACATCTCGAATGCTTTATGAATGCGTTTATGCTCTAGTGGTCCCCAACTAACAATGGTGATTCATGATGCATACTCATTACACATGCATGGTGGTCGTTGAAGCATATAGTATATAGATCGCATAGGAGCATTCCAAACAACACTACGTGTGGCAACAGACATACTAAAAACATCATAAAAAGACAATTCAGTTATAACACAAGCAAACACAAAGAGATAGGACCCTAAATGGGTGGTATACAACAACACAGATGGTCCAACAATTGAACGGTGCGGATTAACCTTCAACATTCAGATAACCCAAATGGAAAGGGAATGGTTGAATATAATACCAACATATCAAAGGTAGAACCTATCTGAACGGAAAGAGTGGAATACCCAAAATCATGCCGAGACCCATAATCCTGTAGTACAGTTGAGAAAAACACAATAATGGTCCGTAAAAGGAATGTCATAGAACGGGCTGCAAAATAGACAGGTCATGACAGGGAATCATGAATGGTAGGGTAATCTAAGATAGATGGTCAATACGATGAGGTCCCAAAAGGGACGACAGGTCTAACCTCATATTGCAAGATAGGCTCCATATAATGGATGGCCTAGATGACATACTAACGTCAAGGATGAGCCCCACACTCGTCCTAAAGGTAAACGGACGGTGTGGATGGGATATACACGATATGGTGGTCTTTAATAGTTGGGTACAAGGGTAGAAGGGGTGAGTCATATGAGTATACAACAAGCTGAGTTACCAGGATCAATCAACATGGAGAGTCAATAAGGTGGGTTAAGAAGGCAGGTTGACAAGGTGGGTCAACATGGTGAGTTAACAAGGTGAATTGACAAGACAGTTCAACAGGGTGAGTTTAAGAAAGTAGCCCTATGACTTGGATCGAGCGAACTTTAGGGATGACCTTTCAATAAGGGTTTACACAACTAATCATCAAGGTGGATCTACGGGATGGATAACGCGGTCTCTCGAACACGCACACTAAGGTGGTCCTAAGGCCATCATGTACATAACATGCTAGGGTCCATTCATTCGGATGGTTTTCATCAAGCCCAACGATAAGTCTGTCTGACTTGGGACATTTGGATAAAATATAAACACTAAGGTGGGCCCTGCCTATAGGTTAGATAACAAATAAACATTATCGTAGGATCTAGGAAGTTTCAGTGGTAGGCATTCAATCCCACCATTTCCTACGTGTGGCCCACCCAATCTTGGATTAGTCTGGTTTTCAGGACCTTGTACTAAAATGAACAGTGAAAGTGGATGGGAGGCTTGGATCTAACATGGTCATCATGGTGGGACCTAATGAGGGTTAAAAGGCATGGAATTCCAACCACCATTTCAATATAAAAATTATTATTGCTAATTATTATTATTATTATTATTATTATTATTATGTTTATGATAGTGGGTCCTCAGCCTCCAAGAGCCACCAGTCAGGGACGACCAGGGTTTAGCACCCTGGACAGTCCAGCGCTGGACTGGGCTGGGCCTGGACGGCTGGGACAAGTCACGTATATCATGGTGGAACCCACATGGGATGGAGTGGATGTAAAATACGTATATTAAAGTGGGTCCCATGTGCGGTGGCTACTCTCAAATGGCTGGAAAGCGAATGGACAGCATGGTTGAAACACATGCATCACAGTGGGCCCACGATGGGTCCCACACTACCGGGATTGTCCTCATTTTTACGTGGCCATGTCATCCAGATCTCTGTGACCCTACAACAGGTTGGATGACTATAATAGTCACAGCCTGTCCCATGGTCAATGTGTTCAACAGATGGTTCGGTTCAAGCCAACCCTTGCACTTCCTTTCCTTTCAAAGGGTGGGGTCTCCTTGGACGGTCCTAATGGCACATTATTTCACAGCGAGGCCCACATCAGTGGGTTCCACACCTAAATCATAAGGAGAAGGAAAATCAAGGAATCAAAAGAGGAAGAGTGGGGCAGTGCACTCACAATGATGGTTGGACGGTTGGATGGGGTCAGGTTGACGATCGGACGGTCCGGATGATGATCGGGGTCCTCCAAGCTTGGATCTCCTCCCTCAATCTCTCTCTACTTCTCTCTCTTCCTTGCAAATGAGGATGAGAAGCCAAACATATGGAGCCTTATTGTAGAGAAATTAGGACATGAAGGGAATTTTTAAGAAATGAGGGGGTGGGATGGTATGGGAGGTATGACTTGAGTTGACTTTGGAGGTGAGAGAATGATGGGGTGGGTATGGTGTGTGTAGGCTAGGGTGATAAGAGGGGTATGGGTGAGGGTGATGGTGATTGATTTGACATATTGTTGGGATTTGTGCAAGTGGGGCCTACGCTACACGAGCGTTGCGAGGCCCACCTCGGATTACGCAAAAGTACACATCTTTCACACCGGGTATCGCAATGGGGCGTGCCGCGCGGTGTTAGACTAGTGGCGCCCGTTTGGTCGCAAGGTGTTGAGCCTCCAATTTATACATTTGCCAACCCATTACATCACATTAGATGCATGGTTTTCATGTTTAAAAGACTCATCTAATACATATTTTTGTGATTGTAGGAATGAGAGGGAAACTTCACCAATTCATGGTTAAAAGAATCACTTTGGACACCTTGAGGATCAAAGAAAGAAAGCCCAAGAATGAAAGAAAGAAGTTATGGAAGATGGAGTTGAAAGACAAAGAAAAACACAAAAGAAATCATGTTAAAAGACCTGGCAGGGCCAGAAAAACCAAAGTGCAGAGCTGCAAGGCCATAAAAATAAAATGCAGAAAGTTGCAGTTTCTGAAGATTGATCCAAAGATTGATCCGTCGATTGATCGCTCAGCCTGAGCGATCGATCGACAGACTTGAGCGATTGATCGCTCACAGCAGAAATTTGACAGAATTGTTGCTGAAGAGAAGTGAATAATTGCGATTGGTCGCCCAGACTGAGCGATTGATCGCACAGCCTGAGCGATTGATCGCCCATCCCATAGATCAATCGCCAAAATACAGATTTTTAAGAAATTTGGAGAAAACTCTCTGGACACTTTTTGCACCCTCCGATTGATCGCTGGACACTGATTGATTGATCACCAGAAGTGACCGATTGATCTCTCAGCCAGCCGATTAATCGCCAGATCCGTAAAAGGCAGTTTTTACAATTATTTGAACTAGAGATTGATCGCCTGGTCTAAGCAATCAATCGACAATGCGCCCAGTTTAGAAATTTCCAAGTCTGGCTCCGATTTTCTCTGCGCAGTGCATAAATTCTACGCAAATTCTTGAAGATTCTTCGTTTGTGGGGTATGAAAGTTATAAAAGGAGACCTCCACATCATTCCTAGGGCATCTAGCAATGTGGGGAGCAAAGAGATCAAGACCTAGGAGGCTTCCTAGCCTCCTACAACTAGTTTTCTTCTTCTTCTAGTTCTAGTTTCTAGTTTTTAATGTTTTCTTCTAGTTAACCTCTTAGCTAGAGCTAAGAGGTGAAGTTTGTAATTTGTTTCAATGCTTTAATTCGTTCTTCAAGTACCCTTTACTTCAATTATGGATTTTCAAGTTCTAGTTTGAATAAAGTTTGGTTTTTTAGAAGTTTTGTGAGAGTTTGTGTACTTCGGACATGAGTTCCTTGCAATTCTCTAAGATTACCATGATTGGGTTGTTTGAATTCGAATTGTAGTAACCCTTGAGCATGCCATAGTCCATAGGCATGGCTGTTACTCCGAAGGCTACAAGTTCAAGTTCTATGTGCTTCATTAGAACTAGAAATCTGATTTCCAGATTTAAGTAGGACTGTTTGTGCTTGAATGTTATATCTTCCAATTAGATGAGAGATAGGACTTTGATTCTAATTGTGTTGTACTTGGATGAATGGATTGGCATTGGACTACTACAAGTGGATCCTTGATGCTCTGGTTCTTCTTATTTTCAGATTTTCCTATTTCATATGAAAAAGTATTTTCCTAAACTTCTTAGATTCTAGTTATTAGATTAGTTAGAATTGTTTGCTTCTTTCCCTGTGGATCGACCTCGGTCTTACCGAGATTTATTACTACATCGCAGCCTTACACTTGAGGCGAGTAAACACAAGGGTACAAGTCTTAGGTCGTTGTGGTACTAAATCAGGGTTGCGATCAAGGCTCTCTAATCCGGTCCATCCGGGACGTACCGGTATCAGAAACTAAACGTACGGAAGGCAATTCAAGGTACGGGTCTTACACGACCAGTCAAGACCGGTCGGCCAACAGGTCGGATCCACCCTTGTGCTCTCTGGATGCTTTTACAGACAGATCCGACCGGTCAGCCATCCCAGTCCGACCAGTCCAGACCGGTCGGCCATGCATTAAAACAACAACTTTCCAAACTGGGCTCCGATTTTTTCTATGCATTGGGTATCCTTACACAATTTCTAGATGATTCTGACGCAACAGAGCTTCCCTACTATAAAAGGACACATAGGGTCTCTTCCTAGGGCATCATAGAAGCTAAGGAACGTTGTGGGAGAGGAAGGAAGCCGTCGTGGAGCGTCTGCAACCCTCCATACTCTGGTTTTTCTATGTTTTCTAGTTTTCTTTTATGAGTTCTAGTTGTAGTATGACAATGATCGACTAGAATCTCTCAGCTAAGGCTGAGAGGTGAAGCTTGTAGCCAATTTAATGTTTGATTCAGTTTAGTTCAAGTAGTTCTATTTCAAGTTTGGATTTTGAATGTTCTAGTTCTTAAAGTTGGTAGTTTTAAATGTTTTATGAGAGTTCATGTGCTCCGGACATGGATTCCTTGTAATTCTCTGAGATTATCATGTTTTGCTTGTTTAGATTCGAATTATAGTAAACCTTGAGCAGGCCATAGTCCATAGGCATGGCCATTACTCCGAAGGCTATGATTTCGAATTCTACATGCATTGAATGGGACTAGAACTTGGAAGTTCAACTTGAATGGGATTGAATGTGCTTCAAAGCTTTATTTTCCAACTAGATGAGAGATAGGACTTCAAATTTAGTTGTGCTCTATGCTTGGATTGATTGGATTGACATGAGATTGCTACAAGTGGATCCTTGAATGCCTTAGTACCTTAATTACTGAATTTTCCTAAGTTACTGTTTTAGCATACTTATCTCAATTGAACATTTAAATCACTGCAAACTTGATTTGCTGGAATAGTTTGGAACTTGTTTTCCAATTCCCTGTGGATCGACCTCTATCTTACTGAGATTTATTACTACATCGCAGCCTTACACTTGAGGTGAGCGAACATCTATCCATGAGGAGAATACTACTACTTGACCGTCATACTTTAATGGGTCAAATTATGCCTATTACAAGGCCCAGATGAGTATATTTCTTATGTCCCTTTATCCAATGGTATGGGACTTAGTTGGGCAAGGTTGGATCGCTCAGGTGGAAACAGTGGTTCAAGATGGGGTTAATGTCACTCAACTTAAGGGAAGATTGAGTTGGAGTGATAAAGAACGGTCTCTTTGTGGCTACAATGTCAGGGGTCTCAACGTTATCTTTTGCGTGGTGTCATCTGATCAATTTAAACATATTAGTAATTGTGAAACCAGCAAAGAAGCGTGGGAGATCTTAGAGACAACTCATGAAGGAACAAGTACCATCAAACTTTCCAAATTACACTCCTCACAACCCAATTTAAAAACATTAAGATGGAGGAGGATGAAACATTTATGGAGTTCTACAATAAATTGAATGATATTTGTAATTCCACATGGGGCTTAGGAGAACGGGTTCCGGATGGTCGGATTAGTAGAAAAATACTTAGGTCACTCCCAAAGATATTTGACTCTAAAGTCACCACTCTAGAAGAGTGTAGAGACATAGATACGTTGAAACTAAAATTATTAGGTTCCCTACAAACACATGAACTATACTTTAAGGCCCCATCTAGTAAGAAGAAACTCACTATCTTAAAGACTTCACACAAGCACTCACATAAGAAAAGGGAGAGTGAATCTGAAGAGGATATTAATGTAGAAGAAGATAAGGAAGATAAATTTAATAGACAATTTAAGAAATTCCTCAAGATGAATAGAGGGAAGAGTTGTGATAAGCAGGACCTGAAGGTGTAAAAGCATAAGGGAAAACCTTTAAAATCCAAATCTGTCTAATGTTACATATGTAGAGAATATGGTAATATTGCAACTGATTACCCAAACAAGCCTAAAGTCAAAGGGAAAAAGGTTATGACAACAACATGGGATAATAAGAAGGAGTCTAAATCTGAATTTAGCGACTGTTAAAACTAAAAAACGCAACAACCCGGTTAAGGGTGACATTTTCCTATGTATTGTTGTTCTGAGGTTCTAAGTATTAGAAACATTCATAAACAATCACAAGCATTCATAAAAGTACACACAAGAGAAGGTATCACAAGGTAAATTTTATTCTAGTAATTCTGAGATCTTGTACGTTCCAGTTCGTGATATGGCACAAGCCCTTAATTACATTGATGTATGATCACCCTTGATTAAAAGGCAAAAGGAAATGTATGTGCGCGTCATAGATAAATTAAATAAAGCAAATAATGAAGCATAAATATAAATCATGCACACCATAGAAAATACAGAGATTTTACGTAAAACCTTTGCGGGAGAAAACCACGGCATAAAGCGACAAATCTCCACTATGAATGATAGTTGTACAATAGATGAAGTATTCAAGAAAAGGCCTGGATAGATCGAGCAGGTAACTTAGTCATCAGGGACTATGGTCTTTGAGTTCACGGTCGTAGAGACCCGTGTAGTTTTGTTATAGACTGAGCCGTCATTTGGACCAGTCGGATGCCTATGTCCCATGCCCTTTCGGGTTGTCCAAGTTGAGAGATAGTCAGGGTTTTCTATCGACTCGTGCAATCTAGAGTCAACGACCGTCAGTGTGGATGGGAGATTGCAGGAAGACACACTAAGAATATTTTTACCTAAATAGCTCAACGAGTGGATCCTATCCGGATGGGTAGTACATCGACCAATTTTGGGATAGCAGTCCATAACAAGCGTTTGTAGTAATTTGGAACTCTTTGGTCATAGTTTCTAGTGGTAACCATAGTCTCTTTTAGTTAGTCTAGAGCCTCAATCTGAGCTAAACTCTAGTTGTGTAATGAACATAATCGATACATGTAATCAATTGTCAAATTATGCTGAAGTCTGTTGACTCGTCTTCTAAAGCAATCCTGATGCTGTATATTTGCTGATAGCTGATATGTGATAAAAATCAAGTAAAGGACCTTGTGTCGTGCTCACGTGCTCTGTGATTGCGTCGTCTTAATGTCATACGTGGCTTGGGCTATTTATAGTTGGATTTTCAGGTATGGAACCAACCAGGGTTAGGTGCATGTAAGAGGGGATCTGCATCAGGCGCATGTAAGAGGGAGAATGCTTTCGGACTTAGCCAAATTTCCAGGGTCAGGCGTATAGAAGAGGGGAAATGCCTCCAACACTTAGAAAATTTTAGGATCAAAAGGATGCACTCCTAAGTGTACAACTATACTTTTCGGGACCGCCCACACATGCATTTCGATTCTTTTTACCTCTATTCATGTTTTTCAATACACAGGTCAGTGGACGGATGCTCAACTGCTGCTAATTTCAGTAGATCTTTCCTAATTTGGACCCCTCTATTCGGCTCCGGTAGGGGAATATCTACTTCGAGGTGCGTAGGCAAAAATATGTATCGCTTGATGTCCAGATCAGGGGTTAAGGGTTTTTGGGCCTTCCGGTTCATTTGGTGGTGAAGTGTAAGGGACCACTATGTTGATGAATGACACAATCGTGTTTGTGGCCTCTAGTGCTTCTAGTGTTGAGAATATGGTGGAATCACCGGTGGCAATTGAAGTGATCAATATTGATAGTGATACTACTGAACTTCTGGATGTGACTTCGACGTCATTGACTGAGATCACTAAGCCATTCGTTGATGCGACACTATATTATGCAGAATTGGTGCTTGATTTGCCTACGGAGAGGCCAAAATTTGAAAGCATAAAGGTTAAGGACCCAATCCAACCTACACAAAAGGAGGAAGACATAAAAAATCTAAATCTGAAAACTTCTCCCTATAAAGTCTCCTGTACTCTAGAGGACTGTTTGACTTACTTTGAAGATTGGGATGATCCCATGATTCAAGACATCGTACACGCCTTGAGGGAGACCCATCTAGTGTATAAAAAGCTTCCCTCCACAGAGTGCCAAATTGAAAAATCAATTGTGGAAGCACCGGTGAATTCTGATTTTGTGGAGACCATAACAACTTGTGAAGAAGAAATATAAGTCTCCACATCTCTTTGGTTTGTTCAAACCGATGAACACCACCTTTGGAATGACCCGTACTTGAATGATTTTTTCCTAGACAAGAAGGAAAGGAGATCCATCTTCAATAATTTCCAACCAATGTAATTCTCCTTTCCTAATAGATGTGACAATTTTATTGAGGAACCTGCTGAAACCTTTCAGCAGGATTTTCAATGGGTTAGAATGATTAATGTCACCAATGTACTTTCCAAAGTAGGATGGTGGATAATTCTACTGAAAAATTTGTTACGCCACTTGATGATCCTGCTCAACTTTGTCCTTTTGGATGATATAATGCTGATTAATCTCCTAGTCTGATGGAGATTCTCTTTCTAAAAGGATAACTTAGGTTTTGTTTATTGCTTTAAGTAGGATTAGGTCTACTTTGTTTTTTGTTTTAGTTCTATTTGCTTTCGTAGATTTAGTTGTCGGAGTTGTAGACTTCCATGATCAACTCTCTCAGGTGATCTCGTTCTCACTCTCCTTTATTTTTATCATTGCTCTCATGTTATTGCTCATTGCACATCTTTAACATTGAAGACAATGCAAGATTTGGTTGGGGGGTGTGAGATTCCTACATGAATCTAGTGTTTTGTAACATTTCGAGCATTATATGTTGAAATTTTTTAAATTTTTCTGAAAATTCAAAACTCTTTGGGTAAACCTTGTTTCTATGCATTTAGGAGATACAATTATGAAAAAAATATAGATGAAGTGATTGATTTTGAAACCCTTGAATTATCTTAAATATAATAGTTTTCTATATGAATTCCCTTATTGAATTGATCGGTAGAAAGCTTTGAACACTTTTGAGTCTAGTTCACATTACACAATTCTCATTGTTTGAAGAGATTATGTAGATTTGTAGCTTGGCTAAGCTTAGATTTAAGGTGTTGAGGAACCAAGCCGATGTAATTTGTCCATCCTTACCCATGGGAAAAGAACGAAAGATATGGATTTCTAAAAATCCTATCTAATGTGTATGTAAAGGAAATAACGAAATAAAATATGGGTATGATTGAGAATATGATGGAAAACTTTGAAAAAGGGCTACCTATTACCAACCGGGGGATAGTCTACCCATAACCAAAGCTGGAAATAGGACATAGTGTGAAAGCCGTTGGAAGGACGGTAAGGCAAATTCCTGTCATAGGCTTGTTGTTGATCTGTACACCTTTAGATCCATAGTTTAGTTGATCTATAAAGAAGATAATCCTGAAAACTCATGAGATGAACTTTCACTATGCACACTAGGTTGAATTTGTTCAAATTCTTCTATTTATCAATCAATCAGAGGGAATTCTGTATGAACACTTATTATGTTTTGAGAGTTTAAGATTTCAACTTCTATCACCTAGTTTCTCTAATTTTTGCACTTATATTTCTTAAAATAAATAGAAATATAGTTTCTGAAGGAGAGTTGGATTTTAGAGAATTGAACTTGTTTAACGCATGTTTTGCTTGGGACTAGCAAAATGCTGATTGGGGTGTATGTTGAGCTTCCAATTTATACATTTTCTAACCCATTACATCACATCTTATGTATGGTTTGCATGCTTAAAAGACCCATCTAATGCATGTTTTGTGGATGTAGGAATGAGAGTAAGACTTCACTGAATTGATCCCCAAAAGAATGCTTTTAAACCTACTTGATGATGACGGAAGATGAACAAAAGGAATGGAAGAAAGAAGCAAGGAGAAGAGAGAGATGGCATGGATTTAATGCCAATTTGAAGGATTTGGAATGACTAGAAGACCAAGCTTTGATGATCCAAAGAAGGGGAGAAAAAGCCTTGAAGGAATCAAGTTGAGGACCTGGAATGGCCAGAAAAGTCAAGTTGCAGAACTGCAGGGTTAGAAAAGTGAAATGCAAAAAATTTAACAAACAGCCCTGCAAACAGAAAAACTATAAAATTTGGCCTTCGGGTGCCGACCACCACTTTATTGAGCGCCCGAAATTGACAAAAAAATCCAGTTTATTGTTGGAACTTTTCTAGACATGGCCGAGCGCCCGATGACCCACCGGGCGCCCGAAATTCAAAGAAAACTTATCAAAACTTGCTGGATTGTTTTGAGTATGGGCAAGCACCAGACCCACACCTGACCGGGCGCCCGATAACCGATGTAAGTGCTTAAAATCTTACGCAATCTGAGGCGGTGGGTGAATTTTGCTATAAAAGGACACATTGGCATCCTTGTTAAGGTATCCTAGAAGAGTTCTAAGTTCGTGGGGAGCAAGGGAGATCATTGTGGAGCGACCACAACTCCAACTAGGGTTTTTTTTCTAGTTTTTCATGTTTTTGTTTAGTTTTTCTTTGAATTCTAGTTGAAGCATGATAATGCTCAGCTAGAACCTCTTAGCTAAGGCTTTGAGGTGAAGCTTGTGAGTAGTTATCATGTTGAATTCGTTCTAATTCAAGTACTTTACTTAAAGTTTGGATTTTTAAAGTTCTAGTTTGAATAAAAGTCGATATTTTTGGATGTTTTATGAGAGTTCATGTGCTTCGGACATGAGTTCCTTGCAATTCTCTGAGATTATCATGTTTGGATTGATTAAATTCGAATTGTAGTAACCCTAGAGCGTACCATAGTCCATTGGCATGGTCGTTACTTCGAAGGCTACATATCCGACTTCTATATGCTTCATTAGAACTGAAATCTTATTCTTCCACTTGAGTGGGGATTGTTTGTGTTTGAATGTTATATCTTCCAACTAGAAGAGATATAGAATTTCAATTATAGTTGTGTTATGCTTGGATGAATGAATTTGCATGAGGGCTATCGCAAGTGGATCCTCGAAAGCCTTAGTTCCGTTAATTATAAATTTTTACAACTTTACTATTTTAAATTAGTTTATGGACTTGAACTCCTTATTTAATTGATTTTGAAGTTGTTAGAATAACTTGAATTGGTTTATCTAATTCCTTGTGGATCGACCTTGGTCTTATCGAGAATTATTATTGCATCGTATCCTTGCACTTAAGGCGAGCGAACATCTAACCCCAATTCATCACACATTATGCATGGTTTGCATGTTTAAAGACTAATCTAATACATGTTTTTGTGAATGTAGGAATGAGAGAGAGACTTCACCAATATGATGCTAAAAGGACTACCTTTGATGTGTTGAAGACTAATGAAAACAAAGCCAAGAGGTGGAGGAAAGAAGTAAGAAATAAAGAAAAGAGAAAAAGAAGAAAATATGAAAAAACTATCAAAGACCTGTTCATAGACCTGTCGCAAGACCGGTCTCCAAACGGCTCTTTAGTATTCTAGAAACTCAAATCTTACTAGATTATTTTTGAGCTTCATAGACCGGTCACCAGACCGGTCTCCAGACAAGTCTTCAGTGTTCTAGAAACTTCGCTTTTCAGTTTCTAAATTAGAATTTCCAAAGTGCGAAAGGACTCAGCATTTTCTCAAATCTTCTAAGTTAGTGGTGGATCAAAGCTATAAAAGGATACCTAGGGGTAGATCTAAACTCATCATAGAAGGCTGAAAAGTTCGTGGGAGGTGGAAAGGATCGTTGTAGAGCATTCACAACTCCTCCAACTAGGGTTTTTATGGTTTTCTATACTTTAACAGTAGTTTTCTTTTGAGTTTTAGTTTAACCTGTTAATGGTTGGCTAAACCTCTTAGCTAGGGCTAAGAGGTGAAGCTTATAGTTGTTTGCAATGTTCAATTCAAATTAGTTCAAGTACTTTTTGTATAAAGAAGAACACTTCTAGTTTAAGTTTGAAATAAAGTTAGTATTTTTAGTTAATCTTTTATCTCTCGTGATTTCTCTTACATGAGATGTTTTGATTACTAAGAATGCTTAATAGGGTGTTGATTGATAGAATTTTGGGTTGTAGAGTTCTTAGATCCATCATAATATGTTGGATGCTAGGAGATCTTACAAACCAAGTTTCCTAAATGCTTATCTAGAACTAAACTAGAAGTTGTTATCTTTGGGATTGATTTGAGATAAATGTTTATGTATTGATATTGGTTTAATAGAAATTCAATTCATACTTCTAAATCAAGTCTAGTGACAAGACTTGAGGAAGAATCATGAATGTGATCTCAATTGTTTTGTGAATGATTGGGCTATGTGATTGGATACAGTCCAATGCCTTACTTGATTATGAGAGAACCATATCAATGGATGATCCATCTATATTAGATATGTTATGATGATTTGATTGCTCCATATTCCGATTGGATAGGGATAGAACTCTGATTCCAATTGAGTTATTGGCTTGAATGATTTGAATTGGCATTGTGAATTATTATAAGTAGATCATTGGCGCTCTAGTGTTTCATTTCTCTGATTTAGTTCTAAAATAGATAGTTTCATGTTCTTAAATTCCATCCATCAATATAAATCCGAATTTAATTCATCCTAGTTACGTAGTTTAGAATTGTTACGACAATCCCTGAGGATCAACCTCGGTCTTACCGAGAATTATTACTACATCGCAGCCTTGCACTTGAGGCGAGCGAATAGTAGTTAGAGAGGGTTGGGCGAAATCCAATTGGGGTGCTTGCTGAACCTATTCCTCTGCGGTGGGGTTCCACTGGGAGGTCCTGATGCTGGGCAACGCACCCACCCTATTTGCTAGGCAACGCACCCACTTGGTTAGTCACACGATGCACCCACCCACTAGTGGGGTTAGTGTGTCTCCTTAGCACTCGAACTTGAGACCTGCTATTGAAACGCCTAGGCATCTTCCAGCTGGGCTAGCAGGCGGGACACAGAGTCCCTGTTTTAGTAAGATTCTCTCTCCGATCATGTTAGAGAGATCCAGTTTAGGAATAGAGGCAAATCCCGAAATATCCAGGCCTCTACAGACATCTTGGACTGCCTTTCGGTAGTCGGCTTCGTGGACCACCTTTAGGTAGTCGGCTATTCAGATTGGGGAGCTCAGTGTGCTCGGGCTCTTCTTATTGTCTAATTTGGTGGATTAGTTCCCGAAGAAATGCTTCTAAATATGGTGGAAAAGAAGAGTTTTTCTTTAAAAAAAAAAAAAAAAACTTTTACTGAGCCCACATGCATGTACAATTCGGCTTATGCACAGGCCACCAGATGTGGTAGGACGTGAAATATCCAAGCCATCATCAGGTCGACCTCACCGCGTAGGTACTTCTGCCCAAAGATAAGGGTGGTCCACTCGGTGGGTGTACTTTGATAATGGAAATAGGCGGATGGGTTAGAAAACTGCGGCCAATCTTTTCACAAACGTTAATTTTCGCGGTTAAATGAGGCCCACCAGACTAGTGGATGGACCTGATTCTTGGATAGGATATCTTCATAGTCGTACACTTCTGATTAAGTTTCACGCTGGCATATTAGTGGCCTGTGCATTAGCTATCATTTTACACGCATGTGGACTTGCAAAGCTTAGAAAAGAAGGGCAAGAAGGAAAAGTGTAAACATTTGCCCAAATGGGCAAAAATCAATTTTGCCCTACTTTTTTACCTCACCAAATAATATGGAGTCAATGTAGTAATAACTCTTAAAAAACTAAAAGAGTATTAGGTTAATCTCTTTCCTCTAATGATTATGTTTAGACCTTTCTCTCAACTTTTCATATAATATTGCTCTCTTGATTTTCTATAGAAATAGAATACCAGATTCTAGGCCTTCAGGCAGTGAAAATAATAATAAGAAAAATGGGACCAATCATTCGGGAAATTGATTTGTTTTTTTCTGAGCAAAGAAAGCAATAATTGTAATTCGTGATTATCCATTTCATATTTCAACTATTTTTTTTTCAATCTACTGTAGAAGGGCACAGATCACATGTTCGGATTCGTAGAAATGGTATGAACGTCAGAATTCGGCTCCGGCTCCGGCTCCCACCAACACGTAGAGGATCGATCCGTTTCACGTGTTGCTACACCATCGACATAAGCTGGGGCAAAGATTGGATCAATCCACTACAATGTCTGGTTCACATCCGTGCATTGAATCTGATAACAGGCTTTCCAATGATTTCAAAATTTTGTAGCCCACAATGATGAGTCGACCATCATGTTTATTATTATTATTATTATTATTTACGCAGGGAATCGTTATGATGAGGCGCACGTTTTGCGAGGTTCAGACTTCTACAAAAGTAATATTGGGTGCAAGAGAAAGCATTATATGTCAGAGTTCCCATGCAACTTGGTGCCCGGGTAAATCTTTACAGAAAAGTGTAACACCCCCACCATAAATGGGATTAAAACTAGTTTTTGACTTACAGACAAGCTTTAATTAAAAGTATCTATACAGCTCAGCACTCACTACACAGCCATACAAGTTGGATAAGATAGGGTTCAGGGTAAGTTTTGGAAGCAACCAACAGGCTGGATCGGCTAATCGAGCAGCTCACCGGCCCACTTCTATTCAAAATTGTTAGGGCCTTTTAAATGGTCAAACATACATAATTTTAATAAAGTTGCTCCCATCTATCCAAAAAAGTCACAAAAATCCCAAGAGGATAGTTCGGGAAGGTATTGGGCGCAACTCAGAAACGATCAATGGAACAGATTGACAAGACCATAACCTACCAAATCCAAACCAAGCCACCTGTCCAAAAGTACCAGTTGAGTGGTAAGTCAATCCAACGTAGTTCCTCGGCTCCAATGCTACCAACAACTCACAAAAGGCTAGTTGAAATGATCCCTGATATCTTCCAAAGATAACCAGTTGATCAAATCAACTAGCACCTAGGTAGGTAGATAGTAGATTAGGCGAGTGTTAAGCTCTTAAATGTGTATATTCTAACCCCATTTTATCACTAACGATGCTTGAAATACATTATAAAAACCCAACTAATGCACGGTTTTGTGGTTGTAGGAATGAGAGAGAGAATTCATCAATTGAAGGCTTAGAGACGCTGCTTACAAGCATTGAAGATCAAAAGACCAAGCGCCAAAAGGTGGAAGAAAGAAAGCAAATGATAGAAGAAAGAGGGCAGAAAAATGCACAGAGGACCGGTCATCCATAGCCTAGGACTGGTCATCCGACCGGTCCGAACAGTCGACAGAAGGACCCTTGCTGACAACATTGCTGGACCAATCACGACCGGTCGTCCGACCGGTCGTTGAATTAAAATCTAGGTTCGAATTTTCAGAAAACTCACTGGACGATTTTTGGCCTTTTGCGACCGGTCGTCCACGAGCTCAGACCGATTGTCCGACTGGTCGTCTGCGTAACAGAGCTTCTTGTACAAGCTCCGAATTCTGTGCACAAAGCGTTATTTTTGTGGGATTTCTCGAAGTTTCTTTGCATCAAGGGCTCCAAACCTATAAAAAGGACTCCTCTAACTCGTTCCTAAGGCATCCTATAAGAGAATTACCATGGTGGGAGGCGGCGGAAGTCGGATCCGGAGTTCTACAACTCCTTCTAGTTTGTTCTTCTAGTTTTTATGTTTTTCTTAGTTGCTTTCATGTTTCCCTGGATCATGAACGGCTAAACCTCTTAGCTAGGGCTAAAAGGTGAAGCTTGTAGTGAATCTAAAATGCTTTAGTTCGTTTGTTTTGGTTTCCAGTTGGATTATTAGTGAAGAACAATGGTTTGAAGTTTAAATAAAGTTCTAAGTAGTTTTTCTTAATCTTATGATGGCTCATGGATGTTGAGAAGAATTGCTTGAGTTCTTAATTATTTTGAATGGTTCTAGACCTGTACGCTTCGAGGAATCGAATTAAATACGCTCTAGACCTTTGATTCTCATGTGGAAACTTCATGCCAAGAGTTCTATTTTCTAGAATTTTTGCTTATGTGTGATTGTATATGTGATTTAAATGAAGTTCAAATCATGATCTAGTTATGCTTTGTGACAGAGTTTAATGATGATTATGATTGTGATCTTAATCTATTGGAACTAGGATTGACCTATGCAATTGAGTGTGCTCAAGTCCTAACTTGAATTGAGGGAATCATGTACTTGAATCACACATATAGCAGATTGTTTGTTATAACCGCTCTATCATCCGGCTGGATAGGATTTGATTTCGATTCTAGTTGAGTAAGTGAGAAACCACAGTGAATTAAGCATCAAGGATTGCTACAAGTGGATCCTTGAACCCCTAGTGGTCTTTTACATTGTGTATATTCACTTTTAGTTCAAAATATTTATTTATATTCAATTCCAAAATCCTGTTTAGTTAGTTCTCAATTAGAAACCATTGGAAGTGTTTTGTGAGTTCCTACATAAGTCCCTGTTGATCGACTTCGGTCTTACTGAGATTATTACTACATAGCAACCCTACACTTGGGGAAGCAAACAAGTTTTTGGCGCCGCTGCTGAGGACTTTGACGGTTTTTCACAAAATTTCTGAAAACAGTTTCTATTTGAGATTTTTAGGAGTCATTTACTAACTTAGTTTGTTTGCTTTGTTTTGTTTTTACAGGAATTCCAGGAGTCGAAGTAGTCACTTCAAATCAGATTTTTCCAACTCTTTTATTTTTATTTTTCTGAGATTTGCATGCCATATTGGGTTCGGGATTCTAATAACCGACTCATTAGTGAAGGGGGGAATTGTTGAAGGGATTGATAGGGAGCCACGTGCTAAGAAACGTTTAGATTCTCCAATTTTGTCTGAAAGTATGGCTGGAAATCAATCCAACCTTATGAGCAATCAAAATTTGGCCCAAACCAAAACGGGAGAGAATGAGGTTGAAAATGTTCCCCGACCTAGAACACTACGTGATTACTTGCAACCTGTGTTCACTCCCCAAGTGTAGGGTTGCGAAATAGTAATAATTCGGAAAGACCGAGTATCGTTCCCACAGAGATTTATGAATGGGTATTCTCAGAATTTGTCTAAAATAACTAGTAATTAAGATCCTATTAAGAACTAAAACTGAAAAATAGCAATTTGGGTTTAAACAGTGAATGTGTAAGATAATTTCATTCTAAAAAGGCACTAGAGCGCCAAGGATCCACTTTTGACAAGTTTCAATGCATCAACACAACTAGGTCTCTCATAACTCAATCAGAATCGAATTCATATCTCTATCCGATTGGAATATAGAGCGGTTCAATCAACAATTATCTAAAACAGTTGCTCATTCATTGATTCGATTCCCACAACAATGCTTAAGTTTTGGCCATACTCAATTGTGTAGGCCAAGCCTCTTTCCAATCTAGTTGAGATTCACAACCATAGCTTTCATCAAATCCTGTCACTAGACTTGATTACAACTAATGATTAGAACTCTAATTAAATCAAAATCAATCAACAAACAGCTATTCCAGATTATAACAAAAGATAAGAACTTTAGTTGAATGAGTTCCCACATGAAGATCGGGCCATTGTACACAAGGCAATCAAAGGATCTACCATGCCCGGAGTCGATGATAGATCAATGAACTACACAAGCATAAACAATGCTCAGAAGGTAAGCTACCAAGCTTAGAATCACTAAGAATCACATGAGCCCGAAGTCATCAAGAGATCAAAGTAAAACCAAACTAGTACTTGATTCAAACTCATATTGAACTAAAATTCTTCAATTAAAACATAAAAGGAAACCTAGGTTGCATCAATCCATAAAAAATGAATCAAAAGCTTCACCTCTTAGCCCTAGCTAAGAGGTTTTAGTTCATCTCTAACATCCTTGAACTAGAAGCCTCAAAAACATAAAAACTACTAAAACAGGAAGAAAACTAAGAAAGCTCGAAGTAGAATCCGTCTCCTAAGCAATCCCCACGTCCTAACATGACTTGGTATGAAGAGGAGAAGTCCCTTTTATAGATTGGCGCGAAAGATTCCAGATTTAGCAAGGAATTACGCAATTGTGCAGAGAAAATCGGAGCTTTGCGTGCAATCTGTTACGTTGACGACCGGTCTAAGCTCATGAACGACCGGTCGCACGACCGGTCTCAAAACCTTAAAAACAGTCCAGTGAGTTTGGTGTTTCTGGACACCTCTCGACCTGTCTGGCGACCGGTCGGGCGCCAGCTGTGTAGACCTGTTTGGCGACAGGTCTTGAGACAGGTCTTGAGACAGGTCTTGCATATTTTCTTCTCTTTCTTTCTTCTTCTTTCCTCCACCTTTTGTCACTTGTTATGTTAATCTCTAATGCATACAAAGTGACTCTATTTAACCTTGAATTAGTGAAATCTACGTCTTGTTCCTACAATCACAAATCATGCATTAGAGTAGTCCTTTAAACATGTAAACCATGCATAATGAGTGATGAATTGGGGTTAGAATATGCACAATTAAGAGCTCAACACACCCCCCAACCAGCATTTTACTAGTCCCGAACAAAACATGTGTGAAACAAGTTTCATTCTCCAAAACCCAACTCTCTTTCAGAAACTATTCTTCTATGCATTTTAAGACACACAAGCGTAAAAATAAGAGAAATTAGGTGATAGAGGTTGAAACCTTAAACTCTCAGAACATAATAAGTGTTTATATGAAATTCCCGCTGATTGATTGATAAATAGAAGAACTTGAACAAATTCAACCTAGTGTGCATAGTGAAGGTTCATCTCATGAGTTTCCGGGATTATCTTCTTCATAGATTAACTAAAGTATAGATCTCAAGGTGTATAGAGCAACAACAAGCCTATGACAGGAATTTGCCTTACCGTCCTTCCGACGGCTTTCACACTACGTCCGATTTCTGGCTTTGGTTACGGGTAGACCATCCCCCGGTTGGTAATAGGTAGCCCTTTTCAGAATTTTCCACCATTTTTTCATCATTCCCAATTTCATCCTTCCTTTCCTTTTTCTTTTACATTAGATAGGATTTTTAGAAATCCATATCTTTCGTTATTTTCCCATGGACAAGGATGGACAAAGTACCCTGGCTTGGTTTCTCAACACCTCAAATCAAAGTCTAGCTAATCCATAAATCGCATAATCCCTTCAACCCATGAAAATCGTGTAATGTGAACTAAGTGAAAAAGTGTTCAAATTTTCTATCAATCATAAAAATAGGGGAATTCACATATAAAACCATTATATTAAGAGAAATTCAAAGCTTGCAACATCCCTCACTTCATATCTCCTTTTGTTACACTCATGCTATCTCGAATGCATAGAGCCAAAGTTTTCTAAAAGAGTTTTGATTTTTAGAAAAATCGAAAAAAAAATTCTACATAATTGCTCGAAATGTCACAAAAGCTAATAGATTTATCTAAGGAATCTCACCCCCCAACCAAAATCTTACATTGTCCTCAATGTAATAAGATATGCAATATGCATGACATGAGAGCAATGACATAAAACAAAGGAGAGTGAGAACGAGAGTACCTGAGGTAGCAAGTAGATCAATTCTAGCATCTTCCATTGTCTCGATAAGACTTATTCAATCCGAAATGTAGAAAAATAAATCCTAACCTACCTACCTACCTTTGGTTAGTCCGATCGACTACATGATCAAATTTGAGTAGGATCTTCATGAATTTCAATAAGTTTCTCATGAGGACCATCCAAAGTCCTGCTCGAATGTATACATGGGTGCGTTTCTTCATTAAGGTCCAATCATAGTGTGCACCACACGCATGTAAGGAAGAGATAAGAATAGCAAAAAGATATCTCCTCAAGTTCTGAATTGGGTTGTAATTGATTAAAAAGGTGTCCTCCCAATCAGAATTTTCAATGGGCTAAAGAACCCATGATGGTGTAGAGACATTTATTAAATATTTTTCAGTTTGGGTTGTCTCCTCCACAATTTCAGAATTGCATGGTGCTTCCACAAACAATGGTAAAGAGTGTAAATCAGTGGGATGGTGTTCTTCAGGCACCGACACCATGTCTAACAAACTATCCAACTCCTTAATCATCTTATCATCCAGATCATAAGGGTGGGTCATGCATTCCTCTAGGAAATAGAGAGAGTCGGATGAAGGGTCCTCGTTCTCCCTAAGTGATTGAGGAAAGTCTGTTTCAATGGCAATGAATTCCTCCTCTATAGAGGGGAGGTCTTCTAAAGAATTTTTTCAGATTTAGTGATAAGCACATCATCTAACATTAGTTGATCTAAAATTTCAGATTGTGCCACTACATCATCCAAAGAAACAGAATTCTCAACCCAAGGGAGTTTTTCAACAATAGAATCCGACATGTGTTGTTAGTGGAAGGGCTCAAAAATATCGACTTCAGCCATTTCTCTAGCAAGAATATCTTCTGGCGACTCATAAACATTCGGCCCTTTGGAAGAAGAAATCATGGGCTCACAATCATCCATGGAACCCTCATTATAGGCAATCTCACTATCAATTTCAGATTTTATGGATTCCTCAGGTTCGTCAACCGTCATTGAAATCTCTTCATCATTAAAACCGGGATATCTAAAAGAGATAGTTGATTCACCATAATCGATGGTGATATTGGGGTCACCAAGATCAATATTCTCTAGAAGTTTAGTCATTAAATCTGGAGAAGGTTGGGTTTGGATAGCCTCATCCTCCTCATTATTGGGGATTAATTCGGTGTTTCCAATGTTGGGTTCAGGATTTTGAGATGGCGAGAGGTTTTGTATGCATTGCTCAGTTATTTTCATAAACTCTCGCAGTGTATGCTCAAGAGTTTGTGTCGGTTGTGGCTCGTGAGAAAGAAACTCTTGAGGATAATTGTTGGCATCCATGGTTGGCTCGTCTCCCAAATTGAAATTTTGATGCTCCCACCTATTAGGATTATGCATGTCATATGTTGTGCTATTAGATAGTTGTTGATATTTGTATCCAAACAAGTGATCATACATTGTCCTAACCGGTAGAACATTATTCATCTCTTTCTGATACTCTCCCATTGTCTTACCTGGCGAAAAGTTATGCCCATTGTTGTCATTCCGGTAATCTCGCAAGGTCTTACGTAGGGGAGTATTAGAAGTAAATTGAGTCATAGAAAGATATTCATGCTTGTAATGGTTCCAATCATAATGATTTTTGATTTAGTTCGACCTCTCATCTTCCAAAAGGTATTTAGACAATCCACCCGTCCAATCATTCATAATGAAATTATAAGAGGTTGAAACAGAAGAGAATTGTTCCTTCCATCCTTTACTCCTCTCTAAGACCGAAGCACAAGGTGTCTTGCAATGGTTGAGCCAGAAGCAAGGATAAAGACCGATTTCTCCTGGTCAATAGGGGTTCAGAGAACTCCCCACCCACTCTTTGAGTCTTTTGAGAAAAGTGCAAAAAAAGAAGAAAGAGGAATAAAATTGAGAAGAGAAATCTCTGAGCACAAGGTGATCCAAGACGGTAGTGCCAACCAATAGGAATCAAGGTGGCACAAGGCCAACCTATCAGAGATCCAAGAGGAGTCCCCACCCACTCTACAAGAGATGAATATGGTAGGAATGAGTAGGAGAAGAAGAAGAGTAAGGTTAGAAAGATAGAACCTGATTTGGCACTTGAGATTCCTACTTCTTCTTCAACTTCCTAAAAATCCCTGAAGTAGATCTATGTTAGAATCCTGCAAAATTAAAACAAACTAAGTTAGTATCCTGAAATTAAAAGAAAACTTAGCCTAGAAAGCAAAACAAATCCTAAACCTATCTTAACACAATCTCAACTAAAAGCTATCTCAGAAAATTCTAAAAATACCGCATAGAAATCCCCGGCAGCTGTGCCAAAAACTTGTTCACTCCCCAAGTGTAGGGTTGCGAAATAGTAATAATTCGGAAAGACCGAGTATCGTTCCCACAAAGATTTATGAATGGGTATTCTCAGAATTTGTCTAAAATAACTAGTAATTAAGATCCTATTAAGAACTAAAACTGAAAAATAACAATTTGGGTTTAAACAGTGAATGTGTAAGATAATTTCAATCTAAAAAGGCACTAGAGTGCCAAGGATCCACTTTACAAGTTTCAATGCATCAACACAACTAGGTCTCTCATAACTCAATCGGAATCGAATTCATATCTCTATCCGATCGAAATATAGAGCGGTTCAATCAACGATTATCTAAAACAGTTGCTCATTCATTGATTCGATTCCCACAACAATGCTTAAGTTTTGGCCACACTCAATTGTGTAGGCCAAGCCTCTTTCCAATCTAGTTGAGATTCACAACCATAGCTTCCATCAAATCCTGTCACTAGACTTGATTACAACTAATGATTAGAACTCTAATTAAATCAAAATCAATCAACAAACAGCTGTTCACGTCGAATTTTGTAACAGGGTCCTCCAGACGTTCACCTTCTCTCCAAGCGATTTCCTCCTTGGGCCTGAAAGGAGACAGAAAATAACTAAGGGTGGCCGACGTCCAGCCGTTGGCCCTCCGATGCTTAAGTTAGATAGGGTGAGGTTGAAAAGAGAACAAATAAACGACGGGGGTTAGAGATTGAGTATTGTGTACCTTTATCATCAATAGAGTCATCTATTTATACAGATTTAAATGATCCAACCTGCTATGCAAGCTGTTAAGATTAGTACTAATTTCATGGGATAAGAAGCTTATCTTGTTAATCCTTGGATAAGGAAGTAGTCAAAACATTCTAGACGTCTAGCTGATTACGTCTCTAGATATTCGGAACTATGAAAAGATATAAACCAAAATCAGCCTATACGGGCTGCTGGTACTATGAGATGAGGGCCATCCATGCCAGAGACCAGAAACCACGATCGCTCATATGTCGGGAGCTGCTCATATCAAGAGTGCTCGCATTTTGGAGATGCGACCCCTTTCGTCGAGCACGAGCCGAGCTGGTCGCATTTTGGAGATGCGACCGCTTTCGTCGAGCACGAGCCGGGCTGGTCTCATTTTAGAGATGCGACCCCTTTCGTCGAGCACGAGCCGGGTTGGTCGCATTTTGGAGATGCGACTCCTTTCGTCGAGCACGAGCCGGGCTGGTCGCATTTTGGAGATGCGGCCGCGATTCCTCACTTCTCTTTAAAGCCAAATTTGTCTACAACAAGTGCCCCCCAAACCCTTGGCGTTGAGGAACTATGCCAAGGGTTTTGTTTGTATGCGTAACTGACTGCTGGGAGAGAATCGCGCATGATTCATTTAACATGATTCTGCATTTATGATGGCCAGCTTTACGCAGCTTTTCCTGCCGCAAGAAATGAGGCGTCGGTCGCCACGTGTCTTCGTATTTAATGCTTGTGCCCGTTCGTCTGTCGTGCCGGATGAGAGGCTGCCGTGTGTCAAACAAATCAAACGAAATGATTGCGTATAAATATCAGATCCTGCAGAATTTTCTTCATTTTCGAATTTTCGGCTGCGGGGTATTCTTCTTTCTTCTCCTTTGTTTTCGGTGCAAACCTCTTCGCAGAGGTAGTCCTCCTTCATCTTTTTCTTTTTCTACCTTGTTTTTTCTTTTGCAATGGCGGAGTTTTCCGATGAAGAGATCATTCCCTTGGGAGATCACACCCCCGATTCATCTGAATCTAACACTGCCAGGGTACCGGTAGGAAGGTATTCTGCCGCCGGTTACTCCTCAATACTAATAGAAGAATGGCTCTCTAGCCTTCGGGAGAGATATCGGGTTGCAGATTCCGTTACTTTTAGATTACCTGGGAGAGGGGAGACAGCCGATGCACCACCACCAGGCTATGTGGCCTTTTATGAATATTTTTTCAAAGTTGGCATGCGTCTTCCCCTTCATCCATTCATCCAAAATTTTCTACGTATTTATAAGATTGCCCCTGGCCAGCTTATCATAAACGGCTGGCGGGTGCTTATAAGTACCTTCGTCCTCTGGCAACAAGCGGGTAATGATGAGTTAACCGTTGGGGAATTTTTGAGGTTATTCCAGTTAAAACGGGCCCCATCTACCAAGGGTTGGTATTTCCTCTGCTTCTGGCACCGGAATAACTTCATTCTGGGGAACCCTTCTTCCAATTGCCTTGGATGGAGGAAAAAATGGTTTTACGTCTCCGACAATTGGGAGTCCGAAGCGGGCTCCGACCCCAAAGGCCATAACGTTAGTCGTTATTTTGGCGAAGGTGGGTTGAGTTACTGCCCGTCTGTCTGAAAGGGAACAATAATTTCGCTTATGGTGATTGATGTACCTTTCCTATATTTCTTGCAGGCATTCCGACTGGTGTAAAACCGAACCTCCGGGGAGGACTTCACGAAAATCTAGTAAAGGTTTACAAGCTCTCAGCGGCCGCGCGCCACGTTAACGCCGCCTTAGAGCCACGTTGCCTCTGTGCCGCGGGCCTAATTTCGCAGGAAGAGATGACGAACGTAGGAGATAAGAGGGGTGCACTAGGGGTGCTCCCTCGTTTGAAGGGTACAGCCTCGAAGAGGTAAAAGAAAACTATGGCCGGTCCTTCAGCTGCGCCCGATCCGGCAGAAGGATCTGCTCGCGGCAAACAGCCGCATGCTGCTGAAAAAGGGGGGGCCGCCCCGACTCCTCATGCGACTACGACCCCTCCGATTGTTGCGACTCCTCCATCTGGCGCTCATGGCCAGCCAGTAATCGAAGTCGCTGATAATTCGCCGAAAAGCGATCGAAGGGAGAGAGGCCTCCCTCTGAAGGAGACAATATGCAAGCCTTTTGCTGCTCGCAAGTCCGTGACACCTTCCTTGGGTGCTACGAATGCTCGCAAGACGGGCTCCAACGAGATGGTTGTAGCCCAACCCTCTGGGTCGGGAGTCTTTGTTATCCCATCGTACTTGCACCCAATATGCAAGTTTATGTTCGATAACATCTCCCCCAACTCCTTCGTGAGCCTCCCTGAGCCAAGCCCAAAGGCTCTCTCTACTGATATAGGGGTGAGATTGATTTAGGTAACAGCTCCTTTCCCCTCTATCGTTCTGTCTATGGATTAATAATGTAGCGAGCCAATCTAATCCTTCTTTCTTTGTTTATATCAAAGTCTGGATCTCACGCTTCATGTCAGACATGACATTGAAGCTGCCCGCCGCACTGTTGAAGATGCGGAAAAGAAGAAAAAGACGATGGAGGCCGAAGTCCAGGGAAGGGACTGCCTGGTGAAGGCACTAGAAGCCCAAATTGCCAAACTGGATGAGGAAAAACAAATCCTCCTTGTCAAGATTCAGGCCCTGACTGACCGTTTTCAGTCAGTGGACCTTCAACTTGCGAAGCTCCAAGAACTCCATACCAAGAGAGAGAGGGAGAAGGAGATTTTCCGCGAAGACAAGATCTGCCTCGAGGAGCAGTTCAAGGATTCTCGGACTAAGCTCGAGGAGGCCATGAAGAGACTCGACCAGCTGAAGGATGACTCCATTCACTGGGAGGAGGAGCGAGTGGCTCTTGTTCAGATGGTATCTGACGAAGGCCCTCGTGCAGTTCGAGAGTTCCGAACCTCTCAACTCTACGATGAGGAGCGTTATGAAGCGTATATCGCTGGTCGCGATTTTGAGGTCAGGGTTATGCAACAGATTGCTCCGTCTTCCAACTTAGAGGAGTTTGAGAGGGTGGCTTTCGTGGTCGCGGCTAGGGAGCGAGCTGCGGCTGAGAATGAGGTCACCGAAGCCACAGATGCCGCGCCTGCTCCTGAGATCGCCCTGAAGCCGAGAGCCGCGAGCCTGCTCCAGATGGGGATGACCAATCTTAAAGTGTTGTCCGTCTTCCTCTATTTTGTATTTTTTACACCTTTGAGAAGAATTTGTGTATGTAACTGACTTGACTTTTTGGTTAATTATAATGAAACATCCATTTCTTCAATGTTGTGCACTTTCCCTAGCTTTTTTCCCCTGTGTTGATCGTATACTGACTGCTCGCATAACTAACTCATGAAAAAGTGAATTAGACTCAATCCGGGGGTCGTATGACCATGTCCACATTGAGATAGACTGGTCTATCGATTGAGGTTTTGATTCCACCAAGGGTAGAAGATTGGTCAAGAGAACACGTATGTTCTCTTCAGGGCTATTTTTGATCCATAAAATGGAGAAGCAACCAACAAGAATGATCTTAACCCTACCAAGGGTAACCAATTGGCCAAGAGAATGTATGTATTCTTTTCGGGGCTATTCGAGTCCAATTAAATGGAGTAGCGACCAAAAGGAATGGTTTTAATTCTTATTCATTAGGAATGTCGTTCGGAATTACATCGAATTAAGGGAAATACCGTAATAAGTGTTCCACGTGCCAAGGGCGACGTACGGGTCTTCCCTGCATGTCTTCAAGATAATAAGTACCGGGTCACACAATTTTGATGACTCGATACGGACCTTCCCAATTCGGATCAAACGAACGAGTAGGAGCTCCGAGGTTCTGTCTGAGGACTAAATCGCCGAGCTGAAAAGCTCTAGGCCGAACTTAGCATTACAGGTAGCGAGCAATGCGCTGCTGATACGCTGCTGCTCGCATCTGGGAGGAAATTCTCCGTTCTTCCAAGAGATCGAGGTGAAGTCGAAGACTTTCCTGATTACAAGTGGGATCGTACTGCTCGATCCGATACGAGGGTACTTGAATTTCAACTGGTACTACCGCGTCGGTACTGAATGCCAAGGAGAAGGGAGTTTCGCCTGTAGACGTGCGAGTCGTAGTCCTATACGCCCATAAGACTTCTGGCAGGAGTTCTGGCCACATGCCTTTACACTCACCGAGCTTGGTCTTTAAATGATGCTTGATGATTTTATTCACTGCTTCAACTTGCCCATTTACCTGAGGATGATAGGGAGAAGTGCGGATATTGCGTATCTTCCATGTTTCGCAAAATTCATCGAAAGCGGCATTGTCGAATTACTTTCCATTGTCGGTGATTATAGTATGGGGGAGTCCATAACGGCATATGATGTTTCTCCATATGAACTTAGTAGTCTGTTTCTCAGTAATTTTGGCTAGTGGCTCCGCCTCGGCCCATTTGGTGAAGTAATCGACCCCCATTATCGCGAACCTATTTTGTCCTTTTCCAGTAGGCAAGGGCCCGATGATATCAACCCCCCATTGAGCGAAGGGCCAAGGGCTATCAATTGGAGTCATTTTCTCGGACGGTACATGAGGTATAAGAGAGTATCGCTGGCACTTGTCACATTTTTTAGAGAATTCAATTGCGTCTGCCTTCATAGTGGGCCAATAGTATCCTTGCCTCATCGCCTTATACGCTAGGGATCGCCCCCTTGGGTGGTTACCACATGCCCCCTGGTGTATTTCATCTAGAACACGATGTGCTTCTTCTGGGTGAAGACACCTTAAATAGGGCGAGGAAAAACTCTTACGTAACAATATTCCATCTTGCAAGGTATACCTGGCGGCTCGATGACGAATTTGTCGGGTGGCTTTTTTATCATCTGGGAGGTATCCATCTCTGAGATAAAGGAGTATGGGGTCCATCCAACATGGAGACGGATGTACCGCAATCAGCTGCTCGAGAGTTGCTTGGTCGATACTTGAGTTCTGAAGGTGCTCGATGGGAATTGAATATGATAACTCAGATTCTGGTGCAGAGGCGAGTTTTGCCAAAGAATCAGCGAATTTATTCTTCTCACGAGGGATGTGGATTACTTCATAATTCTTTAGCTTTGCGAGCAGGATGAGCACTTGAGATTTGTATAAGGCCATCCTTTCTTCTTTTGCTTCGAATTCACCGAGTACCTGATTAACTATGAGCTGAGAATCACTGTGAATGAGTAAATTCTGAATTGAGAGGACGTTTGCTAGTTCGAGACCAACGATCAAGGCCTCATATTCTACTTCATTATTCGAGATGCGAGAATCAAAACGTAAAGCGTATTGGAAATGCGACCCGTCTGGGGCGACTAAAATTAGGCCCGCTCCACTGCCGGTGGCCCTTGAAGACCCGTCCACGAAGAGTGACCAGGAGGGCTGGTCGCTAATCGCGGCATTATCATCGGAAAAGAGTATGTGAATTCGGCGATGAAGTCAGCTACGGCCTGGCCCTTGATTGCGGTCCTGGGGCAGAACGATATGTCATGCTCACTGATCTCGACCGCCCTTTTAGCTAATCGTCCGGAAGCCTCAGGTTTTTGAAGGACTTGTCGTATCGGATGATTTGTTGGTACCAAAATAGCGTGGGCTTGAAAGTATGGTCGCAGTTTTCGGGCTGCCGTGACTAAAGCAAGGGCTAGTTTCTCCATATCAGAATATCGAGTTTCAGCGTCCACCATTGCTCGACTGATATAATAAACGGGCCTTTGTATCCCGGAATCTTCTCTTATTAAAGCGGCGCTAACGGCCGTGGAGGACATAGATAAATAAAGGATGAGTTGCTCGTGCGCCGCAGGTTTAGATAAAACAGGGGGTGTGCTCATATATTGCTTCAGTTGTTGAAAAGCTTCTTCGCACTGTGGTGTCCACTCCCAATCAGATTTAGCTGTGGCACGGAGGAGCTTAAAGAAGGGTAAGCACTTGTCAGATGCCCATGAAATGAACCTATTTAGCGATGCAATGCGACCAGCCAGACGTTGGACGTCTTTAAGAGTGGTTGGGGATTTCATCTCTATCGATGCTTTTATTTTTTCAGGATTTGCCTCAATTCCTCGCTGGCCGACCATAAATCCAAGAAATTTTCCAGCAGACACTCCGAACGCACATTTTTCTGGGTTTAGCTTCATCTAATGTTTTCTCATCCGGTCGAAGGCTTCTCGAAGATCTGAAAGGTGATCGTCTTCTACGACACTTTTCACGAGCATGTCATCAACGTAGACTTCCATATTCCTGCCAATTTGCGCGGCGAATATATTATTGACGAGACGCTGATAGGTGGCCCCTGCATTTTTAAGACCAAACAACATTACCTGGTAGCAATATAGACCTCGGTCAGTGATGAAGGCAGTATGTTGGCTATCGGGTGGATGCATCATGATCTGGTTATAACCAGAAAAGCGTCTATAAAACTGAGCAGAGCATGCCCAGCTGTTGAATCGACCAACTGGTCGATTCGCGGGGTCGGGAAGCTCTCTTTGGGGCACGCTTTGTTCAAATTCGAATAGTGGACACACATTCTCCATTTACCATTAGATTTTCGAACGAGAACTACATTCGCAACCCATTCTGGGTAGTCAACTTCTTTTATGAAATTGACCGTAAGCAGCTTCTCGACTTCAGCCTTGATCGCCATTTGCCTTTCTGCAGTGAAGGCACGACGGCGCTGGTGGACGGGTTTATACTTTGGGTCGATGTTCAGACGGTGTACGATGACACTAGGGTCAATGCCAGGCATGTCTTGGTGAGACCAGGCAAACACATCTTGATATTTAGTGAGGAGGCAGATCAAATTTGCTCGAAAGACGTTCCTCAAAGAGGATCCCACACAAACAACTTTGGATGGGTCATCTTTCATTTAAATGAATTGCTACTGTCTCTTCCTCGGGAGTTCCTGATCGGAGAGCATCCTCTCTTGGGTCCAACTAGGTATCCGCTGGGGAGTTGGATGAACCTTGTGCTACCATCATAACTGGTGTCGCTTGTGCTTTCTTTCGATCTTGTAGGGCTATCTCATAACAAGACCGAGCCTCTTTTTGGTTTCCTCATACAACCCCAACACCATTCGGGGTAGGAAATTTGATGCACAAATACAAAGGATGTAAGGCTGCCCCAACCTTATTAAGAGATGGCCGCCCCCAAAATGGCGTTGTATGCTGATCTTCGGTCCACCACGAGGAAATTTATGAAGATAATCGTCTTCGCTGGACTCTCCCCAAAGGTGACTGGAAGGTCAATGCTTCCTTCAGGTGTCACCACTTCGCCCCCGAAGCCGATGAGGGGAGTTGAGACTGGCTTGAGTAGCTTCTGGCGAGAGCCATTTTGTTGAAAGCCTCCAGGTATAGAATATCAGCAGAGCTACCTGTATCCACCATAATACGATGAGTCAAATAGTTTGATACCTTTAGTGCGACTACGATGGAGTCTTCGTGAGGGGAGTGAATTCCCTCTACATCTTCAAGGGAGAAGGAAATTGGAGGATGACTGGTTTTTTATGCGTTGGGCGTCTGTTCCAGTCAGTAGATATGCTGGGGCTTCTTGGACACCTTACGAGTGTATGCTTTTCTTGAAGCTTGAGAATCGCCACCGCAAGCTAGTCCCCCGGCGATGGTACGAATTTCGCCAGTAGGTTCAACGTCTTCTTGTGAAGTATGATGGTGAGGTGACTTCTTCTAGTGGGGTGAGGCTTTTACCCTTTCTGGTGATCGACCTCGACGAGCAACATAATCTTGGAGATGGCCCTTTCGAATGAGAGCTTCGATGTGATCTCGCAGAGATATGCAGTCTTGGGTTCTATGCCCATGATCTTTGTGGAAGTAACAAAACTTGCCCTTATCTCTCTTTTCAGGATCAGATTTGATCTTGGCCGGCCATTTTACATATGGTTTATGTTTAATCTCCATTAACACCTTTTCATGGGATCGGTTGAGAGGAGTGTAGTTATGATATTTACCAGAATAAGGCTTCTTGGGAGAGCGGTCTCTTCGATCACGTCGATATTTTTTATCTGGGGGCGAGATTTCCTCCGGCTTGCTCTTCTTACCCTGTATACCATGACGTGCTAGAGCAACTTCTTCTGCATTGATATACTTCTGAGCTTTTGCTTGGAATTCTGCTATGGTTTTTGGAGGGTTTTTATCTAAGGCAAATCTGAATTTTTCGCTCGTAATTCCGGCTATGAGGGCGGTGAGGCCTTTTTCTTCGGTATATCCTTCAGTTTAGACGACTTCGACAGTGAACCGTACTGTGAACTCCTTTATCATCTCCCCATGCTGTTGTTTCAAATCCATTAGGTGGGACGCTGGCTTCTTGGTGCGGATGCTTCCCATGAATTGAGAAAGGAAAAGCTCCGATAACTATGAAAAGGAGCCGATAGATCGTGGCTTCAACCCCCGGAACCACGTACGAGCTGCTTCCTTTAAGGTTAGGGAAAAAGCTCTACACATGATTTCCGACCCATGTCCCTCCAGCTCCATAAGAGACCTATAAGTTTCCAAGTGTTTGAGAGGATCGCCTATACCTGTATATGGAGTGATGACAGGTGTACGATATTTTTTAGGTAAAGGTGCTCCTATGACCTCGCTGGTGAAAGGAGACTCGGATCAATGTATCGACGCCACCGCAGTTGATGGTCGATTTGCCTGATATCGCTGCTCCATGACATCAAAACGATCATGGATTCTTTTGAGGTCTCCTTCCCATGGTAAAGTATAACTTGACGTTTCAACGGTGGACCCCTGAGATTGATGTTGACGAGAAGCACTAGAATGTATGGAATGTGGAGGTAGCATAGGGGGTTGGTTGCAAAGCGGCATTCGATTTGATGGAGGATGATTTGGTTGGACCTGTGGCTCGTCCACAGAATGTCTGGAAGCCACCGGTATGGGTTGCGCTGGCAACCCTTCGGAAGGTTGTCTCTGCGGCTCCAAGAAAATGCTGATCAAGCCGATTAGACAGGGCTTGAACTCCGGCATTAGGGGTTAGAAGGGTATTTTCGAGGAAACGCATGACGTCCTCTTGACTTCCGAAAACCTCAAATAACGGGTTCGTTAATGGCACGTTTGGAGCTCCTTGAGGGATGTTTATTGAAGTGGTTTGAGGAACAGACACTGATTCCGTAACGTCAGGCGGAGGTAATGTCTGCCTTGATGTGGAAGGATGAACAGTCTTTTTAGGAGGCATGGTGGAAGGATTTTGATCAGTGGTAAGAACGACTGACTTTGATGATCAAATCGATTCCCACAGACGGTGCCAAACTGTTTACGTCGAATTTTGTAACAGGGTCCTCCGGACGTTCAGCTTCTCTCCAAGCAATTTCCTCCTTGGGCCTGAAAGGAGACAGAAAATAACTAAGGGTGGCCGGCGTCCAGCCGTTGGCCCTCCGATGCTTAAGTTAGATAGGGTGAGGTTGAAAAGAGAACAAATAAACGACGGGGGTTAGAGATTGAGTATTGTGTACCTTTATCATCAATAGAGTCATCTATTTATACAGATCTAAATGATCCAACCTGCTACGCAAGCTGTTAAGATTAGTACTGATTTCATGGGATAAGAAGCTTATCTTGTTAATCCTTGGATAAGGAAGTAGTCAAAACATTCTAGATGTCTAGCTGATTACGTCTCTAGATATTCGGAACTATGAATAGATATAAACCAAAATCAGCCTATACGGGCTATTGGTACTATGAGATGAGGGCCATCCATGCCAGAGACTAGAAACCACAATCGCTCATATGTCGGGAGCTGCTCATATCAAGAGTGCTCGCATTTTGGAGATGCGACTCCTTTCGTCGAGCACGAGCCGAGATGGTCGCATTTTAGAGATGCGACCCCTTTCGTCGAGCACGAGCTGGGCTGGTCGCATTTTGGAGATGCGACCCCTTTCGTCGAGCACGAGCCGGGCTGGTCGCATTTTAGAGATGCGACCGCGATTCCTCACTTCTCTTTAAAGCCAAATTTATCTACAACAACAGCTATTCCAGATTATAACAAAAGATAAGAACTTTAGTTGAATGAGTTCCCACATGAAGATCGGGCCATTGTACACAAGGCAATCAAAGGATCTACCATGCCCGGAGTTGATGATAGATCAATGAACTACACAAGCATAAACAATGCTCAGAAGGTAAGCTACAAAGCTTAGAATCACTAAGAATCACATGAGCCCGGAGTCATCAATAGATCAAAGTAAAACCAAACTAGTACTTGATTCAAACTCATATTGAACTAAAATTCTTCAATTAAAACATAAAAGGAAACCTAGGTTACATCAATCCATCAAAAATGAATCAAAAGCTTCACCTCTTAGCCCTAGCTAAGAGGTTTTAGTTCATCTCTAACATCCTTGAACTAGAAGCCTCAAGAACATAAAAACTACTAAAACATGAAGAAAACTAAGAAAGCTCGAAGTAGAATCCATCTCCTAAGCAATCCCCACGTCCTAACATACCTTGGTATGAAGAGGAGAAGTCCCTTTTATAGATTGGCGCGGAAGATTCCAGATTTAGCAAGAAATTACGCAATTGCGCAGAGAAAATTGGAGCTTTGCGTGCAATCTGTTACGCTGACGATCGGTCGCACGACCGGTCTAAGCTCATGAACGACCGGTCCACGACCGGTCTCAAAACCTTAAAAACAGTCCAGTGAATTTGGTGTTTCTGGACACCTCTCGACCTGTCTGGCGACCGGTCGAGCGACTGGTTTGGCGACCGGTCTAGCTGTGTAGACTTGTCTGGCGACCGGTCTTGGGACAGGTCTTGGGACAGGTCTTGAGACAGGTCTTGAGACAGGTCTTGGGACAGGTCTTGAGACAGGTCTTGCATATTTTCTTCTCTTTCTTTCTTCTTCTTTCCTCCACCTTTTGTCACTTGTTATGTTAATCTCCAATGCATACAAAGTGACTCTATTTAGCCTTGAATTAGTGAAATCTCCGTCTTGTTCCTACAATCACAAATCATGCATTAGAGTAGTCCTTTAAACATGTAAACCATGCATAATGAGTGATGAATTGGGGTTAGAATATGCACAATTAAGAGCTCAACAACCTGCAAGAGTGAGCACTCCCTCATACATAGTTTTTCCACATAATTTAGGGAACATAGATCTTAAACCGGGGGTAATTCAACTCCTTCCCAAATTCCATGGACTAGACAGTGAAAGTGTCTATCAACATCTTAAGGAATTTGATGAGGTGATAGCCACAATGCATTTTGCAAATGTAACTGATGATTTGGTGAGACTCGATGTGGTGAGACTCAAATTATTTCCTTTTTCCCTTAAAGAGAAAGCTAAGGCTTGGCTTCATGCATTAAGGCCAAGATCAATTGGCATATGGACTGAGATGACTAGGGACTTTATTAAAAAGTTCTTCCCTACTCACAAAACGATCATGTTGAAGCGCCTTATAATGAATTTTGCTGAAAAAGAGGATGAGACCTTGTTTCAATGTTGGGAGAGGTTCAAGGACTTGTTAAATGCATGCCTACATCATGGCTATGAAATTTGGCGGGTAATAAACTTTTTCTATGAAGAACTGACTTCACTCATGCATCAATTCGTAGAGATGATGTGCAATGGAGAATTCATGAATAAGGAAGCCAAGGAAGCATGGGATTATTTTGATGAATTGGCCGAGAATGTACAGTCTTGGGATACATCTAGACCAACAAATTCCAAGACAAGCCAACAAAAGGAAAAATCAGGAATTTAGTCCTCTCAGAAGAAGATAACATAAGTGCACGTGTGGCTAGCCTCACAAGAAAAGTCAAGGCCATGGAGTTGAATAAAGGAGAGATGATTAACTCAAAGGACGTTGAAATTGTTTGTGGAATTTGTGCCGGAAACCAACATGCAACACAGGATTGCCCCATAATTTCTGCATTCCAAGATATCTTACAAGAACAATCAAATGCCATAAACAGTTATCAACGGCCATTTAGTGCTCCAAACTCAAACACATATAACCGTAGTTGGAAGAACCATCCCAACTTTAGTTAGAGGAATGGACCAACTATGAATGCAAACAACACTCCGAAGCTCAACCCTTACTAGGTCAATCCCTAATAATCACACCAAAAGATATGCTAGAGGAGATGTTGGGTGTATTCGTATCGGTTCAAGCTGAATATAACAAGACTAATTCTTTAAAAAATGATGGGTTCATGCAAGAGCAACTGAAATTCAATCAAAATTCATCTCAAGCCATTAATGACTTGAAAACCTCAATGGCTAGAGTTGAATCTCATCTCAGTGTTAGGGAGAAAGGCACACTTCCTACCTAACCTCTTCCTAACCTAAGAACCCAATTTGACATACAAGACCCAAGCTCGTCCTCCCAACATATAGAGCATGTTTAAGCTACCACCACCTTGAGGACTGGAAAAATAATCGATAAATCTAATCAAGTGAAGGCCCCAAAGCCTAATGATTCGGAAAGTTCCAAAGAGGATGATAGCCTGAACAACATTCCACATGAGAAAGAACCGGAAAGGCAATATAAGCCAGTTGCCTCGTTTCCCCAAAGGTTGATTTCACCCAAACCTTTAGACAAAAACCTGGAAATTTTAGAGGTTTTTAAGCAAGTGAAGATCAACATTCCGTTATTGGATGTTATAAAACAAATACCATCTTATGCCAAATTTCTGAAGGAATTGTGTACAGTAAAAAGGAAATACAATGCTCACAACAAAGTACTTTTGACTGAGAATTTGAGCACTATTATCAAACAAGAGGTGCCCCAAAAATACAAAGATTCGGGTAGTCCAACCATCTCATGCATCATAGGTGACTACCAGATCAAACAAGCCTTACTCGATTTAGGAGCAAATATTAACCTCATCCCATACTCGGTCTATGAACAACTTGGGTTAGGTGAATTAAAACCCACCAAAGCTACACTCCAACTTGCTGATAGATCTATTCGTAGATCGAGAGGAGTGGTTGAGGATGTCTTGGTCCAAGTTAATAAATTCTACTACCCAGTGGACTTTATTGTCTTGGATACACATCTCGTGATAGGTACCAGTGCTCAAATTCCCGTCATACTTGGCCGCCCTTTTCTAGATACTTCAAATGCGATTATCAATTGTAGAAACGGGCTTGTACAAATGTCCTTTGGAAATATGACACTTGAGCTGAATATATTTGATTTATGCAAACAACCACGGGAAGTTGATGACGAAGTCCACGAAATAAACCTAATTTAATAATTCGTGGAGAGTACATCCCCCTTAGCATTCTATACCGATCCTTTGGAGGCATGTTTGGCCCACTCTTATGAGATTGATGATGACACGATATGAGAGATGGATGCCATTTTGGATGTTATGCCGGTTCTTGATAATAAAAGATGGAAGGCATCATTTGAGCTTTTGCCCTTAAGCGAGAACAAGCCCCTTCCATCTAATATCAAGGCATCGAAGCTCGACCTAAAATCATTACCCACTGATTTGAAATATGTTTATTTAGGTCGAGATGAGACGTATCTGGTGGTGATTTCTTCCCACTTGGATGAGGAATAAGAGAGTAGGCTAATAGCTACTCTAATAGAGCATAAGAGCGCCATCGGATGGTCAATTGTAGATCTCAAAGGCAAAGACCCACTGATTTGTACTCATCGCATACACCTTGAGGAAAATGCCAAAACATCTAGATAACCACAAAAACACCTCAATACAAACATGAAGGAGGTGGTTAAGGCCGAAGTGCTGAAACTATTGGATGTGGATATCATCTACCCAATATTAGATAGTCAATGGGTGAGTCCAACTCAAGTGGTGCCTAAGAAATTCGAAATAACCATAGTAGCCAATGCCAATAATGAACTCGTACCAACTAGAGTCATTACCGGTTGGAGAATGTGCATTGACTACAGGAAGCTAAACATAGTCACAAGGAAAGACCGCTTCTCCTTACCATTTGTCGATCAAATTTTAGAAAGGTTAGCGGGTCATTCCCATTTTTGCTTCCTTGATGGGTATTCAGGGTATAACCAAATAGAGATCGCCCTAGAGGACCAATAGAAGACAACATTCACTTGTCCATTCGGTATTTTTACCCATCGAAGGATGCCGTTTAGACTATGCAATGCCCCTGCCACTTTTCAGCATTGTATGTTGAGTATTTTTCTGATATGGTGGGGACGATTCTCGAAGTCTTCATGGACGATTTCTCAGTATTTGGTTGTAACTTTGATGAGTGCCTTATGCAATTAAAAATTATTTTGAAAAGATGTGAAGAAAAGAACCTCGTGTTGAATTGGGAGAAATGCCACTTCATGGTTCAAAAGGGAATAGTCCTCGGTCACATCATCTCACAAAATGGAATTGAGGTGGACAAAGCAAAAATCGATCTTATCTCTAACCTTCCACCACCCAAGAGCGTACGAGATGTGCGGTCCTTTTTGGGACATGCCGGATTCTATAGACGGATCATAAAGGACTTTAGTTCACTCTCTCGTCCTTTATGTAACCTCCTTTAAAAGGAAAACTCATTCGAGTGGAATGAAGATTGTCAAAATGTTTTTAACAAGCTTAAAGGTATATTGACATGTGCTCCCATAATGTAACCACCTAATTGGAGTCTTCCTTTTGAAATTATGTGTGATGCGATCGACTATGCTATTGGGGTTGTGTTAGGCCAAAGAAAAGAGAAGAAGCCATGCGTCATCAACTATGCAAGTAGAACCTTAAACTCAGTTCAAGCTAACTACACTACTACAGAAAAAGAACTTTTGGCTGTAGTTTTTGCTTTAGACAAGTTTAGGTCCTACTTGATCGGATCCAAGATTATCATATTCAATGACCATGCCACGCTTAAGTACCTTCACTCTAAGAAGGATGCTAAGCCATGTTTGTTAATATGGATCCTCCTACTCCAAGAATTTGACATAGAAATACGTGATAAGAAAGGAGTAAAAAACATAGTGGCTGACCATCTCTCTAGACTTGTTCTCACCGATTCTCCTGAGATGACCGTGATCAATGACATGTTCCCTGATGAACAACTCTTTAAAGTCTCATAATTTCCATGGTATGCGGACATTGCTAACTATCTTGTTACAGGTACAATTTCAACACACTGGAATAAGCAAGATAAGGATAAGTTTTTCAACGAGGTGAGAAAATTCTTGTGGGACGACCCATACTTATTCAAATATTCTCCCGATCAAATTATAAGAAGATGTGTGCCCGATGATGAGCAACACAATATCATATCCTTTTGTCATTCTCAGGTGTGTGGTGGCCACTTCTCGGCTAAGAAGACCATAGCTAAAATTCTGCAATGTGGGTTTTATTGGCCCGCCATGTTCAAAGATACCCTTGAGTTTTGTAAAACGTGTGAGCCTTGTCAGAAATTGGGAGGAATATCCCATAGAAATATGATGCCACTCAATCCCATCTTACCAATCGAAATTTTTTATTACTGGGGCATCGATTTCATGGGTCCATTCCTATCTTCTTTTGAAATTTATATATTTGGTTTGCCGTCGATTATGTTTCAAAATGGGTCGAGGTAATTCTATGCCAGAACAATGACCATAAAACAATCATTCATTTCTTAAAAGAAAATATCCTTTCCCAGTTTGGAACATCTCAAGTCATTATAAGCGATGGAGGATCTCATTTTTGTAACCACCCGTTTAAAGCTTTAATGAAGAAATATGGCATAAATCATAAGGTGAGCACTCCTTATCACCCACAAACAAGTGGACAAGCTGAGATATCCAACAGGGAAATGAAGCACATTTTGGAGAAAACAGTAAACCCTGATCGCAAAGATTGGTCGCTTCGACTTATCGATGCACTCTGGGCTTACCGTACCACGTTCAAGACCCCCATTGGAATGTCTTCCTATAGACTTGTCTATGGGAAAGCTTGTCACTTGCCCGTGGAGTTGGAACATAGGGCATATTGGGCGATAAAGAAGATGAATTTTGATTCTGACAAAGCAAGCTCGTTGCACAAACTTCAATTGAAAGAACTTGCGGAACTTCGGAACGAGGCATATGAAAATGTGAGAATTTACAAGGACAAGACGAAGGTGTTCCATGATAAGAACATCCTTCGCAAGACCTTCACGATTAATCAAAAGGTCCTTATGTATAATTCTCGGCTACATTTATTTATGGGGAAATTGAAGTCTTAATGGACCGGTCCTTTCATTGTGAAAACTGTTTATCCATATGGGACTGTCGAGTTGTTGAATCCAAGGAACAGTAATATCTTTAAAGCGAATGGTTAGCGATAAAGCCGTTCTTTGAGAATTTTCCTTCAGAAGGTATGTCTATACCTCTGACCGATCTTGTGTATCAGGATGTTTAATCTCCTAGTCTGATGAAGGTATAGAGTAGTTAGGATTAGGATTTTGTTGCTTTTGGTTTGTTTTTTCATAGGTTTATTAGAAGGAGTAGAATTTCAGTTTTTGTTCTCTCAGGTACTCTCATTCCTCACTCCCTTTATTTTATAATTGCTCTCACGTTTTGCTCATTACATATCTTTTACATTGAGAATAATGCAATATTTGGTTCGGGGTGTGGGATCACTAGGATGAATATAGTGTTTTGTAACATCTCGAGCAATATGAAGAATATTTTTCAGATTTTTCTACAAATTCAAAACTCCATTGGAAAACTTGTTTCTATGCATTTGGGATGGTGTAAGTATAAAAAAAAGGAGAGGCGAAGTGAGTGAAGTTGAATATCTTGAACAATCTCTAAGATACTAGTTTTATATGAGAATTCTCCTATTTTTATGATTGATAGAATTTCTAAACACTTTTACACCCAGTTCACATTACACGATTCTCATGCTTTGAAAGGATTATGTAGAGTTGTGGATTGGTTAAGTTTGGATTTGAGGTGTTGAGAAACCAAGCCGGGGTACTTTGTCCATCCTTGTCTGTGGGAAAATAACGAAAGATATGGATTTATAAAAATCCTATCTAATATGCATAAAAAGGAAAGAAATGATGAAAATATGGGAATGATTGAAAATATGGTGGAAAATTCCAAAAAGGGCTACCTATTACCAACCGGGGGATGGTCTACCCGTAACCAAAGTCGGAAATGAGACATAGTGTGAAAGCTGTCGGAAGGACGGTAAGACAAATTCCTATCAAAGGCTTGTTGTTGATCTATACGCCATTGAATCCATACCTTAGCTAATTCATGAAGAAGGTAACCCCGGAAATCCATGAGATGAGCATTCACTGAGCACACTAGGTTAAATTGTTTGGATTCTTCTATTTATCAATCAATTAGCGGGAATTTCATATGAGTACTTGGTATATTTTGGAAAGTTCAGGGTTTCAACTTCTAGCACACTAAGTTAAATTGTTTGGATTCTTCTATTTATCAATCAATTAGCGGGAATTTCATATGAGTACTTGGTATATTTTGGAAAGTTCAGGGTTTCAACTTCTATCACTGGGCATTTCAGAATTTTTACACTTGCATATCATTGAGTGTATAGAAGCATAGTTTCTAAACGAGAGTTGGGTTTTGAAGAACGCAATTTGTTTCACGCATGTTTTGCACGGGACTAGCAAAATGCTGGTTGGGGGTGTGTTAAGCTCTTAAATGTGTATATTCTAACCCCATTTCATCACTAACTATGCTTGAAATACATGATTATAGACCCAACTAATGCATGGTTTTTTGGTTGTAGGAATGAGAGAGAGAATTCATCAATTGAAGGCTTAGAGACGCTACTTACAATCATTGAAGATCAAAAGACCAAGCGCCAAAACGTGGAAGAAGGAAAGTAAAGGAGAGAAGAAAGAGGGCAGAAAAATGCACAGAGGACCTATCGTCTGACTGGTCCAAACACTTAACAGAAGGACCCTTGTTAACAACATTGCTGGACCAATCACGACCGGTCGTCCAACCAGTCGTCCACTACTTAGACTGGTCGTCCGACTGGTCGTTGAATTAAAATTTGGGTTCGAATTTCTAGAAAACTCACTGGATGATTTTTAGCCTTTTGCGACCGGTCATGCGACCGGTCATCCACGAGCTCAGACCGATCATCCGACCGGTCGTCTGCGTAACAGAGCTTCTTCTACAAGTTCCGAATTCTGCTGCACAAAGCACTATTTTGTGGGATTTCTTGAAGTTTCTTCTCACCAAGGACTCCAAACCTATAAAAGGACTCCTCTAGCTCGTTCCTAAGGCATCCTAGAAGAGAATTACCATGGTGGGAGGCGATGGAAGTCGGATTCGGAGTTCTACAACTCCTAGTTTGTTCTTCTAGTTTTTATTTTTTTCTTAGTTGCTTTCATGTTTCCTTCAATCATGAACGGTTAAACCTCTTAGCTAGGGCTAAGAGGTGAAGCTTGTAGTGAATCTAAGATACTTTAGTTCGTTTGTTTTGGTTTCAAGTTTGATTATTAGTTAAGAACAATGGTTTGAAGTTTGAATAAAGTTCTAAGTAGCTTTTGTTAATCTTATGATGGCTTATGGATGTTTAGAAGAATTGCTTGAGTTCTTAATGATTTTGGATGGTTCTAGACCTGTACGCTCCGAAAAATCGGATTCAATACGCTCTAGACCTTTGATTCTTATGTGGGAACTTCATGTCCAGAGTTCTATTTTTCTGGAATTTCTGCTTATGTGTGATTATATATGTGATTTGAATGAAGTTCAAATTATGATCTAGTTATGCTTTGTGACAGAGTTTACTGATGATTATGATTGTGATCTTAATCTATTGGTACTAGGATTGACCTATGCCACTGAGTGTGCTTAAGTCCTAGCTTGAATTGAGGGAATCATGTACTTGAATCACACATATGGCAGATTGTTTGTGATATCTGCTCTATCATCCGGCTGGATAGGATTTGATTTCGATTCTAGTTGAGTAAGTGAGAAACCACAGCGAATTAAGCATCATGGATTGCTACAAGTGGATCCTTGAACCCCTAGTGCTCTTTTACATTGTTTATATTCACTTTTAGTTCAAAATATTTATCTACATTTAATTCCAAAATCCTGTTTAGTTAGTTCTCAATTAGAAACCATTAGAAGTGTTTTGTAAGTTCCTACATAAGTCCTTGTGGATCGACCTCGGTCTTACAGAGATTATTACTACATCGCAACCCTACACTTGGGGAAGCGAACAACGAGAGCGTTGTAACTCTTAAAAATTAAAAAAGCATTGGATCAAACCCTGATTTTGCGTCTGTACCTGACAAATTCCTTCACAGATATGGCACTGAGCATCCTAAGTTTATAGAGCCTTTTTCAAGAGGAAAATTCCCAAAAAGGCCCTTAAAGGGTCGGCATTTTACTTGACTTGCTTGAGGTGCTTGACGTACAGCATGGTAAAGTAGAGACCGTACACTACACGGGTGGAAAATGGTACCTAACCCCTTCCTTTTTCGTTACCTAGACCCTTACCTAGAATCCATGTCGTAGATAAGCTAAGAATCACTCTAGTTGGGAACTCTTCAGATTTCTCGCTCTCTAAGCGATTCTACATATTCTAGCCAACTGTTAATTCTAGAGCCTTTTTTTGGCTAGTGGTGATTCCTTAAGTGTTCAGGCGAGCAATTTTGTTAACCTTAGGAAAGGTATTCCACCAGCAAGGAAAACAAGTCAAGTGAATCTTTTACACTGTGAACGCTCAAGGGCAGATTTCTCCCCCTCCAAGATGCTTATGGGGCGTTCAATCGGTATTAGACCGTCTAATGGTTGCACCGAGTCAAACGATGGATATTTATGATAGAATAATAGATATAAGACAAGAATTGCTTGGATTTTCTGATGTCACATGATCCAGAGACCCAGCAAGTCACAGAGCATATGTCCTTGATGAATCTACAATGCGTATGCATGGGTGTTAGTGCACAAATCAGTGCATCATTTTGTCAATTCCGTGACTATGTAAGTCAGTTGAGTTTTGTGAGCCTCGATGAAGTTTGAAGACTCAAGACTTGAAAACCAAAGCAGCTTTCCGCACTCAATTTCAAGCCAAATCAAGCTCGAAAGGTAAGTTGCATATAGATAGCCTATAGGATCCCAAAACACCCGTATTTATGGCATTTTAATCATTCCAATCTTAGCCATTTAATCCACGGTCTTAAAGTCAAAATGATCAGTCTTGGACCTTCATTAAGTAGGTGCCCAACTATGAAAATCAATAGGAAAATCTCCGTAGTGGGGCACACATATTCAGCTGGAAAATAGCTTAGATCTGGGCTAGATTAGGCCTGCCGACCGGCCGGTCACTGGTCCTGGACCAGCATTGAAAGAACAATCTCATCAGCTGACCGGTCTAATGACCAGCCGGCTAATAGGTCGGATGGATCATCCGATCGGCTGGACGCTGCATTTTCCAGAAGCACAGCCGATCGGTCTTGACCGGTCGGCCTACATGTTTAAATCATTCCAGCGAGTACTGGGCAGGTCTGCCGACCAGCCGGCCGACCGGCCGGACAGCAGGTCGGTTAAGCCAAAATCTATCCAGCGAGTTTTTCGTTTCTGGAACATTTACCCGACCCATCTGAGGGCAGGTCGGCTGACAGGTCGGAGCTCAAATCCGACCAGCCAGAGGGAGTCCCAGGCAGGTCGGAATATGACTATTTTATGTCCGTTTGAGCTCATTTTTGGGCCTCTATAAAAGCATATCTTGAGGTATTTTATGAGACGACTTGCACACCCATTGAGAGCACTGAAGGGGGCAATTAAGAACATCATCTATACTTCTTTTGCTCATCATTGCTTAGAGTTCATCATTCAGTCCAAGTGATTCATGGCACTTCAATGAGCATTCAAAGCTCGGTTTGAAGAATGAACTCAAGCAAGGTATTCATGGCTGACCTAACCCATCTTGTTGAATCTCTTGGTCATCAATAGCCATTGAATACTCAAGTTGGTAGTTCCTATCATCACCATTGTATTGAATAGGCAAAAGGAACCCCAACAATTCCTCCCGCCTACCCGGCACTAGTCTAGGAACATATATGCGTTGGTAGCTGATCGTGGAAGCTTGGAGAGAAGCTAAGGCATTCGTGGAAGCTGAAGCTACTCATCAACGGCGCTGAATCGGGGCTCAATCGTCTAGGTATGTCTAGTTTTTGAGAGTCCATTTATTGAATCTCTATTCCCTGGATTGGGAAACTCCGGCGGGAGTGTACGTGACCGTCCTTGGATTAGGATTGGTGAGAGTTTGAGATCCAAATCGTCAAGTCCCTGGATTGGGCCATCGGCGGATGGTAAACGCGGTCCTAGATCAAAGGATGTCAAGGTTGATGGTTAACCTGATTTAAAACCACGACTATAGTGAAATCTGGTGGTCTCATAGGTTGAGATTGTGAACCGGGAGTGGAGTAGGGAAACCGAACCACTATACATCGTGTGTAATGTAGTGAATGCATTTTGTCTATTTTGTTCCTTATTGATCAATCTTATAAGTGCTTAACTGTATGCCCATCTTATGTTTGACAAAATGCTCATATGCCATCCTTGAATGATTAATACAAAATGCATATAAACTGTTTGATGAAATACTTCTCTTAGTAAAGTTGACAATCGAGTTAGATCTTGGGTGATTAATTGCTATCATTTACATGCACTTAATTGGTAAATTATGGTATAAATGCAATTGAGCTTTTGAATTTGTAAGAAAAATTAAAAAGTCCTATTCACCCCCCACCCCCCCCCCCCCCCCCCCCCCCCAAGGACATAAGCATACCTTCAAGCTTATCTCACTAACAGTAAAACCGCAATTTCAATTAGTATCAAAGCGGGTTCCTCTTTAAGGGCTTAATTGCCTAGAGGTAGATCCTAAGTAAGCTTGTAAATATGTCCAACTCCGAGGTAAGTTTGATTTCTAGTCCTCCACACTTTGATGGATCCGATTATACATATTGGAAGGCTAGAATGAGCATATTTTTAATGTTACTAGATCCAGCTATATGTGACATAATTGAGAAAGGTTGGTCGGTCCCTATTATTCAAACTAAAAGTTAAGGGTACGGCCACTTCCACTCCAAAAGATGAATCAAAATGGAGTAAAGAAGAAAGGGCCAATTCTATGAGCAATATTAACGCCCTTGATGTAATCCGTTGTGCCCTTTCCCAAGAGGAACAAAATAGAATATCTACTTGCAAATCCGCTGAGCAAGCTTGGGAGAAGTTGGAATCTATTTATGAACATTCTTGCACAACTGATTCATCCATGCCCATCCCTTCTACTGAAAGAGTTATAAGTATCAATTTAAGGGGGAATATGAGCAATGATGAGACATCCTCTAGTAGTGAAGAGGAAGATAATGATGAGGATGACGAATTACAAGATGTTTATAATGAGCTCTATTGTGAAAATTTAAAAGTTATGAAAGAGCTCAATAAAGAAAAGATTGAAAAGCAAAAGTTGGAAATTGACCATGTCTCTCTAACTAAAGAAAAGAAAAATATTCAAAATGAATTGAGAGAGGCATTAAAAAGAATTGAAGAGCTTGAGCTTGAACTTAAAACAGTTAAACATGAAAATCAAGCTCTAAAACTTGAGGTCAACCAACTTAAGACCTACACCAATGAGAACAAAGACCAAGAGACCCAAAATGCGCAAATAAGTAAATCTTGTATTGTGAGTAAAGATTTGGGAGAAAAATGGGGTTACAAATATGTCAAGAAAACCCCTTCTCTGGTATTTGTGGAGGTTGAGTCTTCTTCACTTGAGAGCAAACCCAAGTCGGCTCTCTCATGCCACTTTTGTGGAGAGGCGGGACACTTTAAATTTGAATGCCCAATTGCAAAATGACCGCCATGCACCTCAGTCCGACCTCAAATAGTTAAATCAATTGTGACTCAAGAAAAGAAGAGCCAACATGGGAAGGCTCCAAAAATTGTGAAGAACTCAACCAAAGTTGAGAATAAGGAAAAATCTCGCAAGGTTGGCAAGAAAAGGAAAGTTTCATCCCCTTCTAAAAGATATGATTATGTGGGGGAGATGCTAAAGCAGGCTGCCCATTTGAACCAGAAAATTCAGAATATGATTAAGGGCAAACAACAAAGGGTTTTTGGGAATCATATTGGCAATTCATATACCCAAAATAATATTGTGCGCCAACCAAGACGAGACGGCTAGTTGACATCTTTAGACCTTTGGATTTTAGGAAATCCAAAGGTGTGCTAGTCGGGTAGTTAGCTATATGTGCATATTGGTAAATTTGAGGACTAAGCCTCATTCTCTTTTGATTAGTCCAACTCTTGTGTATCATGCTCAGATCATTTTGATTGTTGAACTAATTACTTTTGGATTAGTGCTACAACCCGAAGATTGTACACCCAAGTGCAGGTAGCGAAGTAGTAAAATACTCGGTAAGACCGAGGTCGATCCACAGGGATTGGGGTTAAGAACACTTAGAGGAATTAGTTTAGGTGAGTGCGAAGAAATCTGGTTTATCCATGAGAGTGGAGCAAGTTGTGTGTGGTGAAAGACAAAAATAGAAAAGGGGCTAAGGCATCAGGGATCCACCTTTGATTCATTCACAAGATTTGATTCATTGGTCCAACTATAACTCGACTGGAATCAAATAAAGATTCATTCCAATCGGAAGATGAAACAGTTAAACCACTGCATATTTCATAAAAGATGGTGATCTGAACCGATTGATTTGACCATGAAGCACTCGTTAGTTGATCGCAGGGAATTCCAAGCATCCACTGTGCCCGAGTCGACAATGGATCAAGGAATTGTACAGATCAACAACTTTGCCAACAAGTCAACTGATAAGATCACAATTCATACGATCAAATGCATACTTACAAGATAGGAGGCTTTGATTGACCGATCCAACCATTAAGATCTCGTCTATCGATTGCAGGGAATCCAAAGCATCCAATGTGCCCGGAGTCTACAATGGATCAAGGGATTTTACAGATCGATGACTTTACCTGCACTAGCTCGATGACCGTAGGGAATCCAAAGCATCCAACATGCTCGGAGTCGACGATGGATCAAGGGACTTTATCGATCATGAACTAGCTAATTGGTGTGCAAGGGATCCCAAGCATCCAACGTGCCCGGAGTCGACGATGGATCAAGGGGCTTGCATAACAATAGCGTCTACCGAGGTGGATACCCAAACCAATCAACCAAAGAAAACTCCAACATTTACACCACACAATGTTGAACCAAAAGAACCAAAGCTTGCAAATTTCTTCAAAGGCTTCACCCCTAGCCTTAGCTAGAGGTTTAGCCAACCATGCTACAATGGAAGACTAAAACTCACTAAGAAAGATAATTCTACACTACTCTACACTACAAATGACAGAAAGAAAGAAAACTAAAGAAGAGAAGAGAGGAGCTGTAGAGAATGGGATTTGAGGAGTGGGATGAGATGATGAGAATGAGAAGGGATTGCCTCCTTTTATAGACTTTTGAGAGGCTCCCAAGCCTCCTCCCAATCCTAGGTGGCACTCCAAACCCAAAGTAGATTTTTATTTAGGTTCGGGAATGGAGTTAGGCTTAGAGTGCCCAAAATAAACTTTTCTTTTAGGTTCGGGCTTGGAGTTAGGCTTGGATGGACATGTGGCAAGAAAAGTACTCCAAGCCTAGGTGGCACTCCAAACCCAAAGCAGATTTTTTTGGAGGTTTGGGAATGGAGTGAGGTTTGGATGATGAGGTGGCATTCCAAGGCTCACACATGTGTTGGGAAGAGAGAGAGAGAGGGAGAGAGAGAGAGAGAGAGAGAGAGATTCTCTCTTGCAGCCATGTGATGGTGAGAAGGATCAAGGGCCAGCACGTGTGCTGGAGAAGGTGGGGTCCACTGCTGCAGCTAGGACGTGCTTGCAGCACGTGTGAGGAGTGGACGGCTGAGGTTTGGACGTGCTGCTGTTCTTGGATGGACGCCCACTGCTGGAGATGGTGGGCCTGCTGGTGCTGCGGACGGCTGCAATGATCCAGCCATTGATGATTGCTGGATGTTGTGGACGGTGGAGATTGAAGCTGGTTGATGACAACCTGCCATCATTTGATGCAGCCCAGTGAAGAGTGGGATGTTCTTCAACAGCAGTTGCTGCGGACGGTGATTGAAGATGAAGGGGACGGTGATGGAGGCATGAGCTCAGCTATGGGGTCCACCTAATGAATGGCTGGAAACAGTCCAGCATCTTGGACAATGGATGAGGTCGGGTCTACTGGACGTTGGAACTGTGGACTGCTACATGTATGCAAGCATGGAGAAAGAGCAGGGACGTTAAGTGCTTGTTGATGAGAGAACTGGGGCTCAACCTTCCTTTCTGTACGTTGGAGTGGGGCCCAACTTGATGGACGGCTGAGATGAAGCTGGCTGATGATGGAGATGAAGAAAGGCTGGATGTGGACGGTGGCCACTTGCTGGACAGCTGCTGATGAGTGGCACGTGCTGCACGTGTGGGATTGCTGGATCGTCTAGACTGATGTTGTTGCTGTCGTCCATCCCTGCACGTGTGAAGAAAGATGATCCACCTAATCACTACAAGAAAATGGTGTTTTGCCGATGAAAGTATTGCCGACGAAATTATTTTCGTCGGTAAAAAGCCATTTCCCCGACGAAATAAAATAATCGTCGGTAAAATACATTCAGTACACACTTTTACCGACGAAATCATGATTTCGTCGGTAAAAAGTTTATTACCGACGAAACTACCCGTCGCTAAAAAATAATTTGGCTTTTACCGACGAATATTTTCGTCGGTAAAAGTCTTTTTTGGCGACGATTATTGTCTGTTGGTAATAATGTGTGGTATCTGCGTAAGTTAATGAAGAGGACTTTTACCGACGAAAACTTTCGTCGGTAAAAGTATTTTTCCCGACGATTATTGCCTGTCGGTAATAATGTGTGGTATCTGCGTAAGTTGAGGACTTTTACCGACGAAAGTTTTCATCAGGTAAAAGTCATTTTTCCCGACGATTATTGCCTATCGGTAATAATATTTGATTCCTGCCTAAGTGAAAAAGAGGACTTTTACCGACGAAAAATGTTGCTTTTACCAACGAATATTTTCGTCGGTAAAAGTCTTTTATTTCACTTACCCGATCGGCCTCCCTCATTTCTCTCCATCTCTCTCACTCTCGCTCTGTTCTCTCTCCTCTCTCTCTCTCGCCCGCGTGCTGCCGGCCCACCCCTCTCTCTCATCTCATCTCCGACCGCCGGCCGTCAACGTCACCGGCGGCCCACCGTCTCAGCCGACCACCCCCCCCCCCCAGCCGACCAGTGTCGCAGGTCGCCACTCGCCTCCACCGACCTCCGTACGCCGCCGCCTCCTCCGGTAACCCTCTCCCCCTTTCTTCTTGCTCCATTTCCCCTCTCTCCCTCTCTCCTCGTTGTTGATTGTGGGGCCCACTCCCAAAATCCAATGCATGTGGGTCCCACCATCGCTGTCCGATGCATGTTGGTGGGTCCCACCGTCGCTTTCTATCGTCCATTGCATGTGGGTCCCACCGTCGCTTTCCATAGTCCATTGCATGTGGGGTCCACCTTAGCTGTCTACAATTTGGTGGGGCCCACTAATTTATTAAATCCCTAATTAGGGATTTCGAAATTAAAATCCCCTAATTAGGGATTTCAATATTAAAATCCCTAATTAGGGATTTAAAATTTTAAAATTCAAAATTTTGTTTTACAAATTTAAAAAAAATGAAATACGTAATTGTGGGGCCCACCATTGCTGTCCACTGGCTGTGGGGCCCATGTCGCTGTCCACTGGCTGTGGGGCCCACGTCGCTGTCCACTGCCTGTGCGGCCCACGTCGCTGTCCACTGGCTGTGGGGCCCACCGTCGCTGTCCACTGGCTGTGGGGCCCACGTCGCTGTCCACTGCCTGTGGGGCCCACCGTCGCTGTCCACTGGCTGTGGGGCTCCCGAAGATGGGAACCTCTAGTGCCCAAAAATGAAGCATATCAAAATCTAAAGTGGACCACAGCACAAGTGTGAACTGAATGTCTATCATTGAAAAATTCTTAGAGGACACAGAAGTTTTGGATCAAGCTGATATTTGTGTTTTCCCTTCATTCATATCCATGTGATCTTATGAACAGGTTGGATGACAAATAATGATCACTGTAGGTCCTGGGAATGGTGGAAATCATTATTCCCACGGTTTCCCATGGCATGGTCCACTTGAGATTTGGATATGCTTAAATTTTGGGCTCAACCACTAAAATGAGCTGAAAAAACATAAGGACGGAATAGATAAATCACATACATTCTAGGTGGGCCCAACTGAATTTACTCTACATGATAAGAGCGTGCAGAGTTACTCTGCACGCAATCCGATTCCCATGGTGGGCCCCATACATACTTATTTGTTGAGAAAGTAGCAGTCATTAGGTATTTGATTAGATTTGATTCATGGTGTTGATGATTCTGTCATTTTATGTGCTTGTGTATCTGGAATTGATGGAGCAAACCCGGGATGTGCGTCGGAGCTACCCGTGGTTGATTTATGTGGATGTATGTTGTGGATGTATTTGGCTTATTATTAATAGTTATTTTTTGTCCACAAATGGTAGTATAATAGAATTAGTTAGCCCATTTGGAGATTTCTATATTGCCGAGCATAGATAAAGTTTGTTTTGGAGGTATAGAAATCTGCCAAATTGTTCTGTTGGACAGTTCAAGGTTGGATAGATTGGAATGTTATCGTTGTTTGTCATTTACATGCTCTGTCATTAGTTTCGTGCGGTAACTCTCCTATTCTCTCTGGATATGTTTCTTATGTTTAATTCCATTGTCAATTTAATCCACACAATGTGTGGATAGTTGACGTGGAAATTAAATGTAAGATAAATATATCTGGAGAGATAGGGGGAGATGCTGTCGAAATTTAGGCTTGGGCATTTAAATGGAAATAATGATAGCATTTCAATCTATCCATCCTTGGATGGGCGACTGATTTTATTATATTATCATTTAGTGGCAAATTAGATGACGAACATGATACTTGTGATTAAGAGTAGTTGATTGATGTTGATGTTGAGCGGGGGTCCCTGGAAGGTGGGAACAACGGTTTAGACCATGATGATGAAGCTGTCATGTTCCTACAGACAGTAATATGGGTGGCCTGGCCATTTGGACAGGCCCGTGTTTATGTATTAGCTCGAAATTAATGGAGTAGACCCGGATGTGCGTCGGAGCTATCCGGGTGTTGAGCGGCATTGACAGGCCCGTGTTTATGTATTAGCTCAAAATTAATGGAGTAGACCCGGATGTGCGTCGGAGCTATCCGGTGTTGAGCGGGGGTCCCTGGAAGGTGGGAAACCACTGTTATGACCATGATGATGAAGCTGTCCATTTCCTATGGACAGCAATATGGGTGGCCTGGCCATTTGGACAGGCTCGTGTTTATGTATTAGCTCGAATTAATGGAGCAGACCCGGATGTGCGTCGGAGCTATCGGTTGTTGAGCGGGGGTCCCTGGAAGGTGGGAACCGCTGTTATGACCATGATGATGAAGCTGTCCATTTCCTATGGACAGCAATATGGGTGGCCTGGCCATTTAGACAGGCCCGTGTTATGTATTAGCTCGAAATTAATGGAGCAGACCCGGATGTGCGTCGGAGCTATCCGGGTGTTGAGCGGGGGTCCCTGGAAGGTGGGAACCGCTGTTATGACCATGATGATGAAGTTGTCCATTTCCTATGGACAGCAATATGGGTGGCCTGGCCATTTGGACAGGCCCGTGTTTATGTATTAGCTCGAAATTAATGGAGCAGACCCGGATGTGCGTCGGAGCTATCCGGGTGTTGAGCGGGGGTCCCTAGAAGGTGGGAACCGCTGTTATGACTATGATGATGAAGCTTTTCATTTCCTATGGACAGCAATATGGGTGGCCTGGCCATTTGGACATGCCCGCTTTGTGTGGAGCAGACCCGGATGTGCGTCGGAGCTATCCTTTAGTTGCTTGAGCCTCCAAGACCTACACCCTAAACTCGAAACCATAAACCTAAAACTAAAACCTATAAGTTATGGCTAAACCGAAACCTAAACTCAATTCATCTAACTCTAAACCTAAACCCTATAAGCTACGAAAATGCGACCCTAAACCCGATCCCGAACCCGCAAATCCAAACCTATGCCCTAAACCTAATCTCATGTCACCTAACCTAAACCTACACCTATTCCTAAATCCATTCACCTAACCTAAACCTAGACCCAAACACGAGAACCAAACCCGAAACCCGATCCTGAACCCGCAAATCCAAACCTATGCCCTAAACCTAATCCTAAACTCATGTCACCTAAACTAAACCTACACCTATTCCTAAATACATTCACCTAACCTAAACTTTAACCCAAACACGAAAACGTAACCCGAAACCCAATCCCAAACCCGAAAATCTCAACCTATACCTAAGCCTAATCCTAAATTCAAATCACTTAAACTAAACCTACACCTATTCCTGAATCCATTCACCTAACATAAACCTAGACCCAAATATGAAAACCTAACCCGAAATCCAATCCCGAACCCGAAAATCCAAACCTATGCCTAAACCTAATCCTAAACTCAAATTACCTAAACTAAACCTACACCTATTCCTAAATCCATTCACCTAACCTAAACTTTAACCCAAACACGAAAACGTAACCCGAAACCCGATCCCGAACCCGAAAATCTCAACCTATACCTAAGCCTAATCCTAAATTCAAATCACTTAAACTAAACCTACACCTATTCATGAATCCATTCACCTAACATAAACCTAGACCCAAATATGAAAACCTAACCCGAAATCCAATCCCGAACCCGAAAATCCAAATCTATGCCTAAACCTAATCCTAAACTCAAATTACCTAAACTAAACCTACACCTATTCCTAAATCCATTCATCTAACCTAAACTTTAACCCAAACACAAAAATGTAACCCGAAACCCGATCTCGAACCCAAGAATCTCAACCTATACCTAAGCCTAATCCTAAATTCAAATCACTTAAACTAAACCTAAACCTATTCCTGAATCCATTCACCTAACATAAACCTAGACCCAAATATGAAAACCTAACCCGAAATCCAATCCCGAACCCGAAAATCCAAACCTATGCCTAAACCTAATCCTAAACTCAAACTACCTAAACTAAACCTACACCTATTCCTAAATCCATTCACCTAACCTAAACTTTAACCCAAACACGAAAACCTAACCCGAAACCCGATCCCGAACCCGAAAATCTCAACCTATACCTAAGCCTAATCCTAAATTCAAATCACTTAAACTAAACCTACACCTATACCTGAATCCATTCACCTAACATAAACCTAGACCCAAATATGAAAACCTAACCCGAAACGCTATCCCGAACCCGAAAATCTCAACCTATGCCTAAACCTAATCTTAAACTCAAAGTACCTAAACTAAACCTACACCTATTCCTAAATCCATTCACCTAACCTAAACTTTAACCCAAACACGAAAACCTAACCCGAAACCCGATCCCGAACCCGAAAATCTCAACCTATACCTAAGCCTAATCTTAAATTCAAATCACTTAAACTAAACCTACACCTATACCTGAATCCATTCACCTAACATAAACCTAGACCCAAATATGAAAACCTAACCCGAAACGCTATCCCGAACCCGAAAATCTCAACCTATGACTAAACCTAATCCTAAACTCATGTCACCTAAACTAAACCTGTCTCTAATCTTTGCATTGTAGATATGGATAAGAGTTGGATGCAAGCTAAGAATCGGTTTGGCCCAGAGTATAAAGAAGGTGTTAAGGAGTTCATGGAATTTGCTAGAGATCGGGCAGATTCAGGTAATAGAATTAGGTGTCCATGCCGAAAATGCAAGAACATGATTCACAAGACATTGGACAAAGTGGAAGATGATTTGTTCATAGTTGGGATTGACCAGGGTTACACTTGGTGGATTCATCATGGTGAAGACTTCCACCAAAGAGTTGAGGCCACTGAAGTCCTTGCTGACCCAATTGTGCGTAATGACGAGGATGAAGATGTTGACGATATGCAAGATATCATTGGTGATGTGTTAAGGGGAACCATTGCGGATACTGATTTTGCAACGACAAGTACTAGCCAGGATATTCCTCTTGTGGGTGATGCCGAATCACAAAAGTTTAGTAGGTTGTTGAGGGATGCGCAACGTCCACTCTATCCGGGGTGTCGGAACTTCTCCAAGTTGAATTTTCTTACAAGGTTACTTCATTTAAAGACAATAAATCGTTGGAGTAACAAATCGTTCGACATGTTACTTGGCTTGTTGAAAGAAGTATTACCTGAAGGTGAGACATTGCCTAAGTCTCATTATGAGGCAAAATCCTTAATGCGAGACTTGGGCCTTGGTTACATCCTCATACATGCATGTATAAATGATTGTGTATTGTATTGGAAAGAACATGAAAATGTTGAGGAGTGTCCACAATGTGGAGAGTCTAGGTGGAAATATGACGAAGCTAAGCGTAAGAAAATTCCACAAAAGGTGTTAAGGTACTTTCCATTGAAACCCAGATTACAAAGATTGTTTACGTCGAGCAAGACGGCTGAAGATATGAGGTGGCATAAGGAGAAACGCCTTCATGATGATAATACATTGAGGCATCCCGCTGACTCTGAAGCCTGGCAACATTTTGATAAGCAATATGACTGGTTTGCAGAGGATTCTCGCAATGTTCGGCTAGGTCTTGCAAGTGATGGTTTTAATCCATTTGGTAATATGAGTAGCTCGTACAGTATGTGGCCAATGATACTTATGCCCTACAATTTACCTCCTTGGTTGTGTATGAAGGAATCATTTTTTATGATGTCGTTGCTTATTCCTGGACCCAAGTCACCGGGGAATGACATTGATGTGTATCTCCGACCGTTAGTAGATGAGTTAAACGAGTTGTGGAGTCAAGGTGTCCAGACGTATGACACTTTTGCAGAACAGACGTTTCGATTGCATGCAGCGGTCTTGTGGACAATAAATGACTTCCCTGCATATGGAAATTTGTCTGGGTGGAGCACGAAGGAAAAGTTGGCTTGTCCTACATGTAGTACTGAGACTTGTTCATTGTCATTGAAGCATGGTAAGAAAACGTGTTATATGGGCCATCGTCGCTTCCTTCCGAGGGATCATAGTTGGCGCAGGAAGATGGTAATCTTTGATGGCAAACAAGATCATAGGCCACCACCGAAAGAACTATCTGCAGAAGATGTGTTACAGCAGCTGAGTAACATTGAAGAAGTTAGATTTGGTAAGGCACCGTACTTGAAGAAGAGAAAACGTACAGTATTGGAGTACAACTGGAGGAAGAAGAGCATTTTTTTTTAGTTGCCTTATTGGAGTCATCTGAAATTACGACACAACTTGGATGTCATGCATATTGAGAAGAATATATGTGACAATGTCTTTGGAACATTGATGAACATAGAGAAGAAAACAAAAGACAGTTTTAAGGCTCGATTGGATCTACAAGCAATGGGTTTAAGGAAAGAGTTGCACTTGCAACCACATGAAAATTCATATACTATACCAGCAGCCTGCTATACATTGACAAAACTAGAGAAAAAACGTGTATGTGAATGGTTGAACAAGGTGAAATTTTCCGACGGGTATGCATCGAATATCTCTCGGCGCGTAAACATTACGGACTGTAAGGTAACAGGAATGAAAAGTCATGACTGTCACGTCCTTCTGCAACGCTTACTACCGGTTGCGATTCGTGGATTCCTTAACAAGGATGTCAGTGCTATGCTGATTGAGTTGGGGATATTCTTTAAGGATTTGTGTTCGAAATCTTTGAATGTAGAGGTTATTAAACGACTGGAGAAGGATATTGTCGTAATCCTTTGCAAACTTGAAAAAAAATTTCCACCTGCGTTTTTTGATGTCATGGTACACCTAGCGATTCACTTACCGCACGAAGCGAAGCTTGCAGGCCCAGTACAATATCGTTGGATGTATCCGATCGAAAGGTGATAGAACAATGATCGTAATTTTTTTTTTCATTCCATAAACTACGTATATCCATGTTTTCATGTCCTAAACATATTGATTTTGTGTACAGATACCTTCACACATTAAAACAATATGTGAGGAATAAGGCACGTCCAGAGGGATCCATTGCTGAGGCGTACATTGATAATGAGTGCCTGACATTTTGCTCCATGTATCTTCGTGGCATAGAGACTAGATTCAACCGAGAAGATCGTAATGCCGATGCAGGGCAGGAGCATGAACAAGGACTCATATCTGTATTCGCACATAACGTCCGTCCTTTAGGATCGCCGACGTTTCAGGATATGGACCCTCGGGATCTTGCGAAGGCGCGGTGGTATGTGTTGCATAACTGTGAAGAAATAGAGTCGTACTTGGAGTAAGTCTTCGCACATAATTATTGTATATCTACAGACAGTTTTAATCTCAAAATTTCTTGCTTACAACGTACCAATTATGTATAGCGAACACGTCGAGGAGATGAAGTCCTAATACCCTACAAATTATGATCGAATGCATCAGGATTTGTTTCCAGAATGGTTTGCAAAACGTGTAAGATTAATTTACCTTCTATCTCACCACACTTACAATATTGTTGTATTGCACAATATTTACACGTAATTTTAAATGCCTAAACGTACATTTATATTCTGTACGTGATGATAGATGAAGATGTTGCACGCTAGCAACTCTGCGGATGCGTCTGATGCGCTCTACTCACTGGCGTGTGGCCCTGATAGACGTGTATCTAGATATACAGGTTGTATTGTAAACGGGATTCGGTTCCACACTGAGGAGCGTGAGAAATATAGGACCACACAAAATAGTGGTGTGGTTGTGAAGGGAACACATGAGGAGGTCGAAATTGATTTTTATGGCATTTTGACGGATATTATTGAGCTGAGTTATTGTATGAGAAAGCGGGTGTACTTATTTAAATGCGATTGGTGGGACATTGGAAATAAAAAGTTGGGAATACAGACTGATAATTACTTCACGAGCGTAAATTTATCTCGGAAGTGGTTTAAAGATGACCCATTTATCATAGCCGGCCAAGCCGAACAAGTATTCTACCTCGCTGACACCAAGTTAGGCGGCTCTTGGCACGTGGTGCAGGAAATAAAGCCCAGGAACATATTTGACGTTCCCGAAGTAGACGTTGAAGATAACGATGAAGGGAGTAATAGAACGTCGTCAGTTGAACAAGCATACCAAGAAGACATGCCATCTTGGGATAGAGGGAATGATCCAAATGTTGATATTGATGTGGTGCAATTGAATAGAGATGATGTGCCACCTGATCATGTTGATGCCTCAATCATAAATGACATTGTTAGAGATGATAACGCTTTCATCGATGACAACGTTGCAGACGATGAAGAGGAAATTCTGATCAGCGATAGTGATGGTGAAGAAGAAAGAGTCCTAAGCGATAATGATTCAGACGACGATTATTAAATGTATACAAGATTTACATGTAATTTTTCAATTCGATTAATTTGATTATTACATGTATATATGTTTTACAAGTCATGATTTTTTTCCTGAATTGACTTGTTGATAATCTACATTTACAGTTAAGTCATTTTCTAATCATGTCCTCCACAAACTGGAGCGGAGCGGAAGCACGCAGCATACTTCATCAGCTGTTGCGGATGGACTTTCCGGCCCTATATTCTTCTGGTAGGGCCAGAGAGATACCCGGTCTGGTCGAGAAATGTAGGGAGGAAGACGATGACTCAGATGAAAGATTATACAATCTCAAAGAAATTCCGGACCTGATTGAGGAATATAACCGCGGAAAACTTCATATGGAAGATGCGACATTATCACTTGCACATCTGAATGGAGTCCCGAGAGATCAGATTTCTCCTATTGTGACTGGCATATTGGCTGTAACAATGTCGAGTGCTTCATACAGCTTGACATATACATCTGCAGCGTACGATAACTTACGCAGGGAGTATTTCGAATAGTTGATCCGAAGTTGATTTGTATTACAATGAGATATATGTATTTAATATAGAATGACAATGTGTAATGGATTTTTCAACTTTTATATTCTGTTTACGGTTTTATTATATTCTGTTTACGGTTTTATTACATTCTGCTTACATTATAGTGTAATGGTCTAATAATATTTTTATCATTTCTCTAAGCATAAGCACAAATTCACTCTGCAATGATGTTCATAAACTTGCATTGACATTGTTTAAATTTATAAGTTTGTATTTCAGATATATTCAGTCATGGCACCAGGTGGGAGATCAGGTCGTTCGCGCACTGGATCTACCCCTTCCACCCGTGATGCGACACAGACAGCATCGACGTCGCACGGTGCATCACAGTCATCTGATCCTTCGGTTCAGCATACACCGGGCACTGCATGTAAGTCTAGACATTTATTTAGTGATTTCTGTTTATATTGTTACTTACATATATCTTTTCGCAGCAGCATCTTCTACCAGCCGACGAGGACGTGGACCCACGCGTAGGTAAGTTTTAGAGCGACTTACGCGTGAGGGTAGGGTGGCAGTAGAGTTCCCACAGGACTGCCTTCGACCTGTTGGGGACAGTGCCAGATTGTTTACGTCTGAGGTCGGTGTCCTATGCCGATCTCTGATCCCCGCCACCACCCCCCGTTGGACTGACGTGACAGATGATGTGCGACAGCTCATCCGTCAGCGCCTTCAGGTAAAGTTTAGTAAATTGAAATTTTCTTTTGTGAAAGTTCATTTATGGTTAAGTCCTATTGTTAATAAGTTTATTGCCTTAATTTATTATTTACGAAACTGCAGGATAAATTTGAATTCGATTTGAATGTTCCCTACATTTCTCATGCCGTTGACGACATGATTAGGGAGCGGTTCAAGGAGTACCGCGGAGAGTTGCACCAGCGGTACAAGCGGTGCAGGACACACGATGAGGCCGTACTGTCCACACCGCCACACGTTAGTACAGACGACTGGCGGATACTCTGCAAGAGATTTTCGTCAGAGGCTTTTCAGGTAATATTTACATGTACGATATCTTACGGTAACAATTAAATTCGCAATTAATTTCACAATTAATAGAAATGTATTTTGTATAATGTGTTCAGAAAAGGAGTAGAATAAATTCTGCGAACAGGGAAAAGTTACAAGTGAACCACATAGCTGGTTCAAAGTCATTTGTACGACATCGTTACGACATGGTAAGAAATTATTGATGATTATTAAGTTAATATATTATTTTGATTAGCATTTATTATAAGTCTTTTTCCCTTTCGATTGCGCAGCGGGATTCCGTCACCGGCCAGGAGCCTGGACCAGTAGACCTCTACAGAGGGACTCACTGTCGGCAGGCGACGGGATCTTGGGTTCATCCTAGAGCCAGTGAGCATTGGGTATAAATCTTTACTTTGTAAAATTTAATTGCGCATTGATTGATAATAATGTCATTCATGTCATTTTTTATGAAATTTCATATCTTTTCATTACAGGCGGCGATGGACACCATACGCAGTCAGCCCACTCCCGATGGTAGTCAGCGGAGTGAGCCAGAAATCCTGAGCGAGGTGCTTGGCACCCGTTCTGGATATGTGCGTGGGCTTGGCCATGGTGCTAAGCTCATGGCACAAACTAGAGCTGGCTCCAGCCGATCCGTAGCTGGTGAGAGCGCTCAACGCCGAGCTGACATCGCAGAGAGAGAGAGGTTCAGCAGCTACGGGTCGTCGTCGATGGGATTCGGGAGCAGCTGGAGAGGCAGAGGGAGGAGGAGGAGAGGCGACGGGAGGAGCAGGAGAGGAGGATCGAGGAGTTGCGGCAGGAGCATGAGCGACGGATGCAGGAGATGTTTCAGGCTATTGCTGCACGCCTTGGCGCCGATGCCCCGCCACCTCCACCACCTCCGCCTTCATCTTCCTGATTATTTTTTTTAATATACGACTTTTAACTTGTATGTATTTGTGTGTGGATGAATATTGTTTGTTTGTGGATGTGGAATAGATTATTTGTGTATGGATGATGTAGTTTTTGTTTATTTGTATGTTTGTGGATGTGAATAGGATTCAAAATGTATAGGTTTTTTTACAGGTGTATATCAGAAATTTTCCTGAATTTTGAAAACAAATGAAACCGAGACAGGGAAAACTTTTACCGACGAAATATTTCGTAGGTAAAAGTATGTAAAATCTTTTTACCGACGAAATATTTCGTCGGTAAAACATTTTTCATACTTTTACCGACGGAATAATTCATCGGTAAAAGTTTCAACAAGTTTTTACCTACAAAATATTTCGTCGGTAAAACGATTTCACACATTTTTACCTACGAAATATTTCGTCGGTAAAAGTTTTAACATGTTTTTACCTACGAATTATTTCGTCGGTAAAAGTTTTTTCACCGACGTTTCATTTTCATTCCCGACAAACTTTCACATATTTTCCCGACGAATATTTTCGTCGGTAATGGTGTAATTATTACCTACGAAAAATTATTTCGTCGGTAAAAACCTTTACCGATGGCCTTTCTGCGACGATGTTAGCCGCGAATTATTTTGTCGGGAAAAAGATTTCCCGACGAAATTTTACTGATTACCGACGAAATAATTCGTCGGTAAAAATGGAATTTCTTGTAGTGAATGGACGGCTGGATGTGGACGTCCAACAATTGGAAATGGACGGTCCACTTGATGCTGGCTGTTCATGGCCTTCATCAGCTAGACGTTGAAGCCGGAGTTGCTGCATGTGTGAAGGGTAACACACGTGTGGAGGTTGGAGGATGGACGGCTGGAATGAAGATGCGGCGTGTGGCCCACCTCGCAGCTTGGATGTCCACTGGATGGACGGTTGAATCAGCACGTTGGTGGGGGAGAGCAGCTGTTGCTGTTGGACGGTGGACAATGGTGAGCTGCACGTGTGAATGTGGGAACTACCTTAATGAACGGTGGAATCTGATGGAGTGGTCCACTTGATATGGACGGTTATTGGATGAAGGCTGGGATGTTGGTGATGCTTGCACGTGTAAGGCACTTGGACACCAACCAGATGCACACGTATGGATGGCTGTGGGACATCCTCTGTTGCTGAGCGTTGGATGGACGAATATCCTCCAATGCTTGATTGGAGATGGCCCATGATCATCTTGGAGATGACCATGGATCTGGCGGATGTGATGGCGTCTTCTTCCATGTTGCTTCTTGATGCTTGGATAGCCAGGATTGGATGACCAGATGGTCCCCCTTCCTTGGCTGATTGCAAGAGTGGTGTGGACGGTCCACATGATCCAGCTGAACACACATGAGAGGGTGAAGCTGACTCGAGTTGTAGTTCTTTGGATAGTGGAGATGATCTCCACTTGGCGTTTGATGCAGGCTTACCCCTCATGTGGACATCCAATCTTTACAGTCCAAACTTGTGGGATCGGTCAGTCACAATCAAGAACAACCTGAATTTCTAAATGAGTGGTTGTGGTGTGGTCCACCGTAGAATATGATCAATCCTTTTATCTTTACGATTTGATTTCCTGCAGGACTGTCTCACACTTGATCTTGATCACTTTTAGGCCCTAAAACGTCCTGATTGGCTCATATCTCCTTCAGCCTCCATTAATCACCGTGTGATGATCCTGGCCATTGATGCGGTGGATGTCTTGGTGGATGATGAAGTTCATCCTGCTTGCTGTGGGGTCCATCATAGATGGATAGTTGATATGTTTGCCATGTGCGAAGGATTGAAGATGTCTCCACTTGTTGCTAGATGCACGGTTGGCCCTACATGCGGACATCTAATCTTGACTGTCCAAATTGTAGAAATGATGGTCCTTCAATCTTTACGGTTCAACTTCCTTCAGGATCGCCACATACTTTATCTTGATCACTTTAGGGCCTTTAATCGCCTTGATTGGCTCAGATCTTGTCCAACTTCTCCTGATCACTTGAAGACAGAAAATTCACCTAATGAGGGATAATTAACCAGAAAAACAATGATAATGCCCTTAACAACCAGGGTTAATTATACAATATTAGGTAGTCATCACACCCCCCCCCCCCCCCCCCCCCCCCCCCCCAACCAGCATTTTGCTAGTCTCGAGCAAAACACGCGAAAATCATCTAAGGATTTTTCAAAATACTGCAATCAATCTTATCCTCGACAGTTTTCATCAATCGAAATCATCTCAAGACTTCTCTTATTTCCTAAGATAAAGAGAAGAAAAGGTTCAATATGTGATCCTTCAAGTTATCTAAACAGTAGAGTTTCCAAGGCATATAGTTTTGAGAATATATAAACCCAGATTTAGCTGCTTAGTAAACAACTTAATCAAGTTCAAAGCATTAATGATTCATTAGAATCATTCTAAACATTGAGTTCCATGGTGCACGGTGAACTATAGCCTTGACACAAGTAGGGGTTCAGTCTTCTACTTTCATGTTGACACTGATGATTGTAGAGAATGGTCAAATCAACCAAGTCACTGATTCCGAACCTTGTTACTGTTCTTTTCAATATTTTTCCAGCTTTTGATTGATTTTTTTTTTGAACCAAAAACCGATAGCCGAAGACTCCAAAAGGCTCACTTCGTACTATGGTAATGTTTTGTAATGGTAACGACAATGGATGAAAATCCTTGCCCCAAATTACTATGAATATTCCCTTTTTTTCACTTTTTTTATTTTTATTTTTTTATATGTGAACCAAGTAAGCAAGGATCTTTTGACTTGGTTCTTATCACTCTCAACAATCATCAAGTCAACATTATAGTATCAAACTCAAATCCTGGCAGTGAAAGCTAGATGTGAACTGTGAAAATTCATGACTCAATCAATGTTTATCATTTTCTAATAGAAAATTAATGGAAAGAACTCAATTTTGAAATTTACTGAAGCAACGAAACTCTAAAATTTAAAATTGTCATCACTAAATGCCTTTTTATTCTACTATTCAAATTATTTCAAAATCACATAAATCACATAAATCCCTAGATTTTTTTTTATAAGATAAAACTAAAAAAATTTCAACAATATTTTCAATAAAATTCCGCAGGAATTCCCACCCCCCAACCTAAATTCGACATTGTCCTCAATGTTGAAAAATATGTAATGTAACATATTATGAGAGCAACAACAAAAAGAGGAGTGAGTGAGAGAGTACCTGAGAGAATTATTAAAGAGCGAGTTTATTCATACCTAATCATAAGCAAAGAAATCCTAATCTAAACTAATCTATCCTAGGAAAGCAGGGAAATGGATCTCCATCAGACTAGGAGATCAATCAAGGGAATAAACTGGAGCAGGATTGTTAGAACTAGAGAATGGACCGCGGGGAACATTCTCTGGAATGTGGTGTTTAGTTGCTCTGGGGTTCTGAGTAATAGAAACATTCATAGACAATCACAAGCATTCACAAAAGATACACACGAAGAGATATCGCAAGGCGAATTTTATTCCAGAGATTCTGAGATCTTGTACATTCCAGGCCGTGGCCTGGCACGGACCCTTAATTACATCGAATGATCGATGACCCTTGATTAGAAGGCAAAAGACTAGCCAGCAGGGACTAGGGTTTTTTTTTTAGAGTTTATGGCCATGGGGCCTATATTTGTTCTGCTGTATACTGAACCACTTCTGTGTTAGTCAGATGTTTGTGTCCCATATTTTGGCCAGAGACCCGGGTTAGGACTATCAGGGTTTATTACTGAGATGGACGACTCTGGGTCCGCGCCTGTCAATGTAGGGACAGGTGACCTCAGGAAGTCCGTTCTACAGTTATGTGTACCTGTGCAGTCTAACCGACGGATACCGTTTAAATGGGTAGGGCATCGACTGTTGTGTTGTGGCAGTTGAGCAATTGGTTTGTAGAGGATTGAAACTCTTTAGCACGTTTCATTGTGGTAATCAAGGCCCTGCTGGTCTAGCTTTAGCACAAATCGGATCATGCCTTTGCAGTGAACGTAAATATCAGCATATTTGTATAGCTCTGGATGTTGGTGACTCCTTTCTGGAAAGTTATCCCGTTCATTACGTTGGATAAGGTTAAGTCTTGAAGATGCTCGATTTTGCTCATTTAGAGTTCTCGAGACGTTCGTTTGGCCATTCCATTGCGTCCGGAATGCTCAAAATACCCAAGACCGGCTCCAGTAGTCCTTGAAAATACTCAAAATTGAGCCCGGTGCACCTGCTAACATGATCTACAATTGGCTGATTTCTGGGTGCGTGTGACCTGATTTACGGGTGCGTGGGGGCTGCACGCACCTGTCAATTCAATGTCGCTTATGAGACGAATTTAAGGGTGCGTTGGTGCATATTCAGGGTGCGTTGGGTTCTTTTCACCAAATTTAGTTTTGCTGGGATTATACTTGGGGATTGAATTGACGGATGCGTGGTGTCCTTTTGGATGCGTGAGATCTTTGGATGCGTGAGGTCCTTTTACAGGTGCGTTTTAAATATATGAAATCCAGACCTTAATAACGGTTCCGCGCCCGAAAATAGGATTCCGATGGACGTAGAGGTGTTCCGGCAAGGATTCCGGCGGGATCTTTGGGTTTCCGGCGGCAGCAGCTCCCTTTCTTTTCTCTCTCTGGTCTGGTAAATGAGCGGGTCGAGGGGTATTTATAGGTGAAGTCGGCTAATAGGAAGCTGCCACGTATCACGCATCTGTCAAATGTCCTCAACGCACCTGTTTATTTGATTGCAGGTGTCCGAAAATCATACGGGTGCGTGGGGTTTAATTGTCGGGTGCGTGAGGCTCTACGCATCTGGAACCTATCTCTTAACCGTCCATTGATTATGGGGTGCGTTGATCAGCTTTCAAGGTGCGTTGGATGCATGGGCCTTCACGAAATGGCGGGCCGACGTGCTGTTTTTAAGGGTGCGTTGGATGCGTGGGTTGCTCGGATTTCAAGGTGCGTCGGACACGTAAATGTGGGCTCCATCGATTGGGTTTTGATTTTTGGAAGGTTTGTGGGGCCCATTCCGTTGCGCAACCACTTCCACTGTTCATCATAAATCACAAAGGAGTTACGGGTCTGATTCCGGACAGTTCTGATCACGGTGATCAGCGGGGTCCACTAAGGAATCTTGGCTAAGTCTAGGGAAGTCACGTACACCCTCATTTTGTGTGCGCCGGAGGGTGTTGCTCGCGTGATTTCTTCAGAGGTATATGGTTACTCGACTTATTTTAAGAATGTCCACTATTTGGGACCCCAACAGATGCCCCTCCAGTGGGTCGCGACAGGCGCATGATCGGCTGGTGCAACGCACCGGACTTCCCGGGTCCCACTATAAATAGATGAGTCGGCTCATTCTTTTCATTTCACTGTTCTTTACCAGACGTCTCACGTCAAGCCCACGCACCTTTTTATTCTCCAAGGCATCCAACTATTGTCTCCAACACGTCCATTTAATCCGTACGCACCCACTTATCAGAGGTAGAAGTGATTTTAGGGGTGCGTTGGGTGCATACGCACCCTATAGTTTGAACTTGGGACTTTTGAGTATTCCTTTTGGATGCGTAGTGTTACGCACCTGTAAATCTTTGAATTGTGGACATCTCGAGTTTTTTGGGTGCGTGGGGGGTATACGCACACTTCGTCAAACTGGGCAGGCCTTGGTGCCTCACGCGCCATACAATTGGGTTGTGGACTTTTTAAGGGTGCGTTGGAAGCGTACGCACCCAGCTAATGAACTTGGCCGAAAGGGTGTATTTATTGGGTGCGTGAGGCCTCACGCATCCTTCGTCGATTTTTGTTTGAGACATTGCCCTTCACGCACCCGAAAAATCGGGGTCTGCATATGTTTAAGGGTGCGTGGGGTCTTACGCACCTGAAAATGTGGTTGTCATCCTCTCGAATTTCGGGGTGCGTGGAGACTCACGCATCCATTTTACAGGACTTGTAAAATTTTGTCTTAGGTAATTTTCTGAGAAGCTGGACGTTTGAAGTGCATGAGCCCCTTAGCCTCTGCCTCGTATTTGGGCATACATATTCATATTTTTTGAAGAGGCGTAGGGTCTCATGGACTTTCGAGCTTTCTAGATCGCATCGGTCTTGAAGGCAATTCCTATGGTGGCTTTAAGTAACGTTTCGAGTGTACCTGAGCACGTCTTCTTGCCTTTTCGTCTTTACTCGATTTAGCTTTTCCTGCTTCCTGTTCTTTCTCTCTTTTGTTGGACTGCTGTATTGGTTCATTGGCCTTGTTTCTTAGCAGACGATGGTCGTAACTCGCGCTTCCCTCCGTGAGGCCCGCGATTGTCTGAGGCGACTCCTAGATGCTTTAGACCGCCCCGAGGCTTGGTCATCTCTTGCCGGTCAATGCGACGAGGTGGCTGAAGCCTTGACTCATCTTGGCGCTGAATCCCGCCCCTTCCTCTGAGCTATCCAGAATATCTCGGCGATGGCCTCCATCTCAGACGAACGCAAGGAGGCCGTCTCTAGCTTTATCGGTGATTCTTCCCTTTTGGATGAATTGGCGGTCCTGGAGGCGGCGGAGCCTTCTCTAGCTGCTTCCTTCCTATCTCTGTCGAAGCGTCTCAGCTTCCTAAAGGAGGAGAAGAGGGAGAGCAGGAGATTCCTGGCTTGGCTTATCCCTTTGGCGGAGGCCGAGTACCCGGATCGTCGTGCCGGCATTTGGAGAATGGTCAGAGCGGCTATTTGGGAGCACGACGACCTGGCGATTGACGTGTCTGCAATAAGGAACTATGCCAATGCTGAGCACCTGAACTTCGATCTCGTGCAACAGTGTATTTCCATTTTGGTGGACTTGGTTTTCAAGGAGGCCCAGATTCAAGCGAAGGTCGATGAGTTGAGGGCTCAGGTTCTTCCGCTGACGCAGGACTGAGGCCCCTGCTCTCTGGCTTCGGGGAGGAGTCCCCACAATTTTGTAGTTGTCTTACATTGACTGTTATTGTTTGGTCATTTAAATAATTGTTATTAACAATTTAGCCGTGTGGAACGACCCTTATGGTTGATGAATATTAGTTTATACTTCTTCGCTTCAGTTCTGTCTTTTCCTGCCTGTATGTTCTGTGACGATGAATGTCGTTCGTTTCATTTCTTCCATTGATTTTGAGTGTGTTCCGCGGTGGCTCATGTCGACGCTTGTGCTTTGTTCATTTGCTGCTTTTGTGTCTCTGTCTTTTATGCGTGGTTTGATCAACCTTGTGCGAGCATTTCTCCTTTACTTTGTACCTGAATTTTGCATGTCGTTCGCAGGTTTGCAATGGCCAGCGATCCTTCACAGGCCGGTCCTTCGGGTCCTCCCCAGACTCCTTCCAAGCGCAAACGTGCTGCTGCAAAGCAGGTCGTCAGACCGTCCGCTGAAAATCCACAATGGTTTCTCCCTCTAGAGACGTTCAATTTTTATGAACGCATCCTCACCTTGTCGAAGGATATACAGAAGAAGATCCTTTGCGATAGGATCATGCCGCCTCCTCCAGACAGGGGCACACAGGAGCAATGGAATGCATGGTACGCTCCTCTCCGGGGCTTCCGGAGCGATGAGGCAACAGGTTCTGAAGAGGGCGAGGCAAGCCCTTCTCTCCCTACCTAGTCCACCAGGCGTGGTCGCCCTAGGAGGGCTGGCAAAGGTGCCAAGCAAGTGTACTTAGAGAACCAAACCAAGTCTAGATCGGACAAGATGAAGGTGGCCTGGTCTAGCGCCAAGCTTATCATTGCGCCACTCGTGGTGAGGAATCCCTATACTCGGGAGTATATCCGTTATGCGAAGAGTTATCAACGGCAGCGGTCTCTCCCGAGCATTGAACCATCTGACATCTGCAGGAGCAACTCCTTCTACGGCGTCGATGTTTGGACATCCGGCCCGGGGTCATTCCTCAGCTGTTCTCTCTCCAAGAACGGGAAGCAGCAGTCGGTCCTGGGTGTGAAGGATATGATTTTCCTAGAGCCGAATCACAATCCCCATCAGCCCTTTCCCAGACATTATTTCGAGACTCTCCGTCAGAGGTTTCACCATCTGGGGGATGCCGAAGTCTGGTTGTCCGGGGCGTTCCGGACTCGCGGCCATCTGGTCCTTCATCCGAGCTACTAGGCGTGGGCGAACCGGATCTTGGATCAACACAGGGCGACCCTACGGGTAGTGGGTCTGTACAAGGCGATCGAAGCGACATCGAGCTACTTTTGCCGAGAGCCCTGGGTATACAAGGGCTTCCTCAACCACTGGTGCTCCATCACCAATTCTTTCCACATGCCATGCGGCGAGATGAGCATCTCGCTCTGGGATCTCAACAGGATCGCGGGGCTCCCCATTCGCGAGAGGATCTATGATGAACGGGTCCCGAGCGACGATGAGCTGTCGCGGAAGAAGAAAGGCATCAACGAAGGTTTCTTCTCCGAGGCCTGCTACGAGCTGTTTGCCGAACTACCCCAATTTTGGGGTCTCAAAGATAAGCTCCTGTTCGAGGACTGGCTGGTCTATTTCAGCCACGGCTTGAAGTAAGTTTTCTGTAATGAATTATGCCTTACTGTTCTGTCACGCATCTTTCTTTCTGCTAACGCTTCATCCTTTCCCTTATTCAGCTTGGACTACGTGGACTTCGACGAGGGTCGTGGTGATAAGGCGCTGTTGGAGAAACGAATGAGGGAGAACTTCCCGCGCCCCAACAAACTCTCCCCCTCCTGCGAGCTAGCCGGCTTCCTGGCATATTGGCTCAGTTGCGTGGCGCTCCCGAGCTCCAAGCAGGCAGATAATGTCAGAGTGTCTTGCTTTGCCGTCGCAGGGGCCCTGGCGAACGGTCACCGGTACGCGCTGGCTCCGGCGGTCTTATGTTCTATATACCGAGCATTTGGTTACGTCATCAGCAACAAGGAGCGCGCTGCTTACAGGATGAACTCTGCTTACTGCGGATGGCACTTTTTCTCTGGTTGGCTCGGGGTGTACTTTCCCTGGGTCTATGGCATAAGGCGCGGGGATTATATCAGAGAGGGGAAGCTCCCGCTACACTTTTTCCAGAAGAAGAGGATGATCAGCCATAACTTAAACACTATCGAGGACAGAATCGCGGGGCTTGATGACATGTACTTCTATCACTTCTCTGGTACCCGTAGCGAAGAGCCGGTCCTGTGCACGGACGACGATAGTATTGATTATTACGAGCGTTCCTTCCTGATCGCGATTCGCCCTTCGTCACTGCCGCTCCGCGAAGGGCTGGAGTTCTGGAGGGAGCCTTATTATCCAAATCGTTTCGCCTGCCAATTTGGGTATGACCAGGGAGTGCCAGCGACCTTAGAACCAGTGACGCGCGAGCAGCGGGCGTACGGTGTTGGGCCTATTCACTGGAAATGGATGTGGCGGCAACTTCTGCTGACCGGAACCTGCTGTTCCTTCGTGATCCCGGGGACGTAGTGTTTTGCCGGGGCCACCTTTGGGTGGATGAGGTGGTGGGCCCACCAATACGCGCTGGTGCGGAATAAAATGCTCATTACTGAGTGCCAGCCGATCTTCTTTGACAATTATTGCCGGAGCACAAAACCATAATCGGGTTTGAGCAATACAAATTGTGAGAGGAAATGAGAGTAATGATGAGAGAAAAGAAAATGATGCGACATAGACACAAAAAGAGAAGGCAAGAGCTATGGAAATAGGGGCCGGGCTATATACAAAAAGATAGAAAGACTATGTTATAAAGAGAAAAAGAAGGTGGATCCTTGACTATGGGACTACCTTGATGTATGTGACTTATATTCACATGGTTCATCCCTTTCTAAAACTCATCTTAGCTCATGATCCAAAAAATGAAGTAGATCCAAAATCCCAGGTGGACCATAGTATAGGAAACAATGGTAATTGACTGTTAAAAACTTCTTGTGGGCCAAAAAAGTTTTGGATCAAGCTTATATTCGCGTTGTCTCTTCATCCAGGTATTTGTGACCTTAACAACAGGTTGGATGGAAAGTAAACATTCCGGTAGCCAGTGTGGCCTTAACAACAGGTTGGATGATTTAGATTTTCAAGATTATCTTCTGAATGGGCCCACCAATCAGATCAGCGACCGCCTCTCAAAATCACGTAATTCGGGTACCTTCAGAACCAGTCATCTTGCTTTCAACGCCCCGGAGTGTACAGAGGTCGAATTGATCTCAAATTTTGAACATTGGTAGAAAACTTCCTCCTCTACATGATAGATGGAGTAGATTGTCTAAAAAAAATTCCAGAATTAGGTGCGAAAGTTAGAACACTCAGGCCTTTGATAAAGTCTGCGCAGTTGGATCTTTCTGGATGGTCCATCTTTCTTCAACTGGTACGATCAAACCACACATCCTTTTGATCTGAAACTTTGTGGTTATTCATATATGGATGTGGTCTAAAAGATGGTCAAATTAGATTCTTCATATCATCAATGATGGCTCACCTGGACCGTTCCAGAGTGGAGTAGGCGGAATCTAGAACTTTCTGGACAGTTCGTATTGTTTTGGCCACCACGGTCAATCCGTAGCTCCGATCAACACGAAACCACTTGGGTTATTTCAGCGTCGAAATCCTCTTCGACATGGATGTGTTGGATTTCTAAATATCATCAAGATGGGATAAAAAAACTGGTCTGAAAAACTAGAAAAGGGATTAGCCTGCTGTTTGAAATCTGCAAACCTGAAATTGCATGGCCCACCAGAATAGATTTGTCAATTTGTTTACCACTTCTAAGAGTGGTGACAGATTTGACTTACTCCATATGTTGGTTGAAGGAATCAGGAATGCTTACTTCATGTACTTTCTTTGGATTGGGCTGAGGTTGGGCTAGAAAGGTCCCTTCCCTAACATTCAAGCCTCCTTTAATCTCATCAACCGAGACTTTAAGCTCTTGGAACATTTGCTGATTCGTTTGATTAATTTGCATTTGCCCTTGTATAAACGCTTTTAAAGTATCCTCCATTGAGAATTGAGGTGGGGCCATATTTTGCATGGGTGGCCCTGCTTGAGAGTTGGTAGGATTGCCCGTGGGCGCATTCTTCCAACTGAAATTTGGGTGGTTCTTCCAAGTAGAATTGTACGTGTTACCCACCGGTCGATTGAAGGGCCCTTGATAACCATATGTGGCATTTGCGTGTTCATGTAACACCTCTTGAAATGTAAGAATTGTAGGACAATCTTGCGTAGCATGTAGATTGGTAAAACAAATCCCACATATGGTCTCAATAGCTTCATTGGACTTTGAAACTCCACTTTTTACTAAGTTCCATGGCCTCGATCTTCCTTGTGAGGTTGGCTAACCTTGCATTCACATCGTCTTCCTCCTTGAGGATATAGATCCCTCCTTTCTCTTTTTCTTGAGTAGGCATGGGGTTATTAAAGTTATCTGAGGTATCCCATGATTGGGCATTCTCGGCCAACATATCCAAATAATTCCAAGCTTCATCTGGATTTTTGCTCATGAACTCACTGTTGCACATCATCTCTACGAATTGGCGCATATTGGAACTTAATCCATCGTTGAAAAAGTTTATGATTCGCCAACTTTTGTAACCATGATGTGGGCAAGTGAGTAGGAGTTCCTTAAACCTTTCCCAACATTGGAAGAAAGATTCACCCTATTTAGCCGAAAAATTTATTATGGCTCGTTAAAGGGTGTTCATTTTATGAGCCAGGAAAAACTTTTTTCAAGAATTCCCGGGTCATCTCGTTCCATGACCCTATCGAGTGTGGTCGAAGAGAGTGAAGCCAAGTCTTGGCCCTTTCTTTCAATGAAAAGGGAAAGAGTTTAAGTTTAATGGTTTTGTTAGAACTAGAAAAATCGTGCTCAAGGCAGTTTTTTCCGTGTTTCATTATTCTGGGGGAATTCTGAGCAGGTATTTGTGACCTTAACAACAGGTTGGATGATTTAGATTTTCAAGATTATCTTCTGAATGGGCCCACCAATCAGATCAGCGACCGCCTCTCAAAATCACGTAATTCGGGTACCTTCAGAACCAGTCATCTTGCTTTCAACGCCCCGGAGTGTACAGAGGTCGGATTGATCTCAAATTTTGAACATTGGTAGAAAACTTCCTCCTCTACATGATAGATGGAGTAGATTGTCCAAAAAAATTCCAGAATTAGGTGCGAAAATTAGAACACTCAGGACTTTGAGAAAGTCTGCGCAGTTGGATCTTTCTGGATGGTCCATCTTTCTTCAACTGGTACGATCAAACCACACATCCTTTTGATCTGAAACTTTGTGGTTATTCATATATGGATGTGGTCTAAAAGATGATCAAATTAGATTCTTCATATCATCAATGATGGCTCACCTGGACCGTTCCAGAGTGGAGTAGGCGGAATCTAGAACTTTCTGGACAGTTCGTATTGTTTTGGCCACCACGGTCAATCCGTAGCTCCGATCAACACGAAACCACTTGGGTTATTTCAGCGTCGAAATCCTCTTCGACATGGATGTGTTGGATTTCTAAATATCATCAAGATGGGATAAAAAAACTGGTCTGAAAAACTAGAAAAGGGATTAGCCTGCTGTTTGAAATCTGCAAACCTGAAATTGCATGGCCCACCAGAATAGATTTGTCAATTTGTTTACCACTTCTAAGAGTGGTGACAGATTTGACTTACTCCATATGTTGGTTGAAGGAATCAGGAATGCTTACTTCATGTACTTTCTTTGGATTGGGCTGAGGTTGGGCTAGAAAGGTCCCTTCCCTAACATTCAAGCCTCCTTTAATCTCATCAACCGAGACTTTAAGCTCTTGGAACATTTGCTGATTCGTTTGATTAATTTGCATTTGCCCTTGTATAAACGCTTTTAAAGTATCCTCCATTGAGAATTGAGGTGGGGCCATATTTTGCATGGGTGGCCCTGCTTGAGAGTTGGTAGGATTGCCCGTGGGCGCATTCTTCCAACTGAAATTTGGGTGGTTCTTCCAAGTAGAATTGTACGTGTTACCCACCGGTCGATTGAAGGGCCCTTGATAACCATATGTGGCATTTGCGTGTTCATGTAACACCTCTTGAAATGCAAGAATTGTAGGACAATCTTGCGTAGCATGTAGATTGGTAAAACAAATCCCACATATGGTCTCAATAGCTTCATTGGACTTTGAAACTCCACTTTTTACTAAGTTCCATGGCCTCGATCTTCCTTGTGAGGTTGGCTAACCTTGCATTCACATCGTCTTCCTCCTTAAGGATATAGATCCCTCCTTTCTCTTTTTCTTGAGTAGGCTTGGGGTTATTAAATTTATCTGAGGTATCCCATGATTGGGCATTCTCGGCCAACATATCCAAATAATTCCAAGCTTCATCTGGATTTTTGCTCATGAACTCACTGTTGCACATCATCTCTACGAATTGGCGCATATTGGAACTTAATCCATCGTTGAAAAAGTTTATGATTCGCCAACTTTTGTAACCATGATGTGGGCAAGCGAGTAGGAGTTCCTTAAACCTTTCCCAACATTGGAAGAAAGATTCACCCTATTTAGCCGAAAAATTTATTATGGCTCGTTAAAGGGTGTTCATTTTATGAGCCAGGAAAAACTTTTTTCAAGAATTCCCGGGTCATCTCGTTCCATGACCCTATCGAGTGTGTTCGAAGAGAGTGAAGCCAAGTCTTGGCCCTTTCTTTCAATGAAAAGGGAAAGAGTTTAAGTTTAATGGTTTTGTTAGAACTAGAAAAATCGTGCTCAAGGCAGTTTTTTCCGTGTTTCATTATTCTGGGGGAATTCTGAGCAGGTATTTGTGACCTTAACAACAGGTTGGATGATTTAGATTTTCAAGATTATCTTCTGAATGGGCCCACCAATCAGATCAGCGACCGCCTCTCAAAATCACGTAATTCGGGTACCTTCAGAACCAGTCATCTTGCTTTCAACGCCCCGGAGTGTACAGAGGTCGGATTGATCTCAAATTTTGAACATTGGTAGAAAACTTCCTCCTCTACATGATAGATGGAGTAGATTGTCCAAAAAAATTCCAGAATTAGGTGCGAAAATTAGAACACTCAGGACTTTGAGAAAGTCTGCGCAGTTGGATCTTTCTGGATGGTCCATCTTTCTTCAACTGGTACGATCAAACCACACATCCTTTTGATCTGAAACTTTGTGGTTATTCATATATGGATGTGGTCTAAAAGATGGTCAAATTAGATTCTTCATATCATCAATGATGGCTCACCTGGACCGTTCCAGAGTGGAGTAGGCGGAATCTAGAACTTTCTGGACAGTTCGTATTATTTTGGCCACCACGGTCAATCCGTAGCTCCGATCAACACGAAACCACTTGGGTTATTTCAGCATCGAAATCCTCTTCGACATGGATGTGTTGGATTTCTAAATATCATCAAGATGGGATAAAAAAACTGGTCTGAAAAACTAGAAAAGGGATTAGCCTGCTGTTTGAAATCTGCAAACCTGAAATTGCATGGCCCACCAGAATAGATTTGTCAATTTGTTTACCACTTCTAAGAGTGGTGACAGATTTGACTTACTCCATATGTTGGTTGAAGGAATCAGGAATGCTTACTTCATGTACTTTCTTTGGATTGAGCTGAGGTTGGGCTAGAAAGGTCCCTTCCCTAACATTCAAGCCTCCTTTAATCTCATCAACCGAGACTTTAAGCTCTTGGAACATTTGCTGATTCGTTTGATTAATTTGCATTTGCCCTTGTATAAACGCTTTTAAAGTATCCTCCATTGAGAATTGAGGTGGGGCCATATTTTGCATGGGTGGCCCTGCTTGAGAGTTGGTAGGATTGCCCGTGGGCGCATTCTTCCAACTGAAATTTGGGTGGTTCTTCCAAGTAGAATTGTACGTGTTACCCACCGGTCGATTGAAGGGCCCTTGATAACCATATGTGGCATTTGCGTGTTCATGTAACACCTCTTGAAATGCAAGAATTGTAGGACAATCTTGCGTAGCATGTAGATTGGTAAAACAAATCCCACATATGGTCTCAATAGCTTCATTGGACTTTGAAACTCCACTTTTTACTAAGTTCCATGGCCTCGATCTTCCTTGTGAGGTTGGCTAACCTTGCATTCACATCGTCTTCCTCCTTGAGGATATAGATCCCTCCTTTCTCTTTTTCTTGAGTAGGCTTGGGGTTATTAAATTTATCTGAGGTATCCCATGATTGGGCATTCTCGGCCAACATATCCAAATAATTCCAAGCTTCAACTGGATTTTTGCTCATGAACTCACTGTTGCACATCATCTCTACGAATTGGCGCATATTGGAACTTAATCCATTGTTGAAAAAGTTTATGATTTGCCAACTTTTGTAAGCATGATGTGGGCAAGCGAGCAGGAGTTCCATTTTATGAGCCAGGAAAAACTTTTTTCAAGAATTCCCGGGTCATCTCGTTCCATGACCCTATCGAGTGTGGTCGAAGAGAGTGAAGCCAAGTCTTGGCCCTTTCTTTCAATGAAAAGGGAAAGAGTTTAAGTTTAATGGTTTTGTTAGAACTAGAAAAATCGTGCTCAAGGCAGTTTTTTCCGTGTTTCATTATTCTGGGGGAATTCTAAGTATAGAGACATTCATAGACAATCATAAGCAATCACAAAGTGTACGCAAAAGAGATATCGTAAGGCGAATTTTATTCCAGAGATTCTGAGGTCTTTTACATTCCAGGACTGTGATATTTGTCACGAGCCCTTAATTACATCAATGGTTGATCACCCTTGATTAAAAGGTAAAAGTAAATGAATGCATACATTATAAATAGATTAAACAAAGAAAATGAGAAAATATCAATGTAAATCATGCACGCCATAGATAACACAAAGATTTTTTTACGTCGAAACCCTTGCGGGAGAAAACTACGGCACAAAGCGACAAAGCTCCACTATGAATAATGTTTGTACAATAGATGGAGTATTCGAGACAAGGCCTGGATAGATCGAGCAGGTGACTAAGTCATCGGGGACTATCGTCTTTGAGTTCATGGTCGTAGAGACCTATTTATTTTCTTGTTATAGACTGAGCCATGTTTCTTAGACAAGCCGGATGTCTATGTCCCATTTTCTTTCGGATTGTCTGGGTTGAGAGACTGTCAGGATTCGAGTGGTGAAACTCTGGGCACGCGCCTGTTACTGTGAACAGGTGACCGCTGGAATACACGAACATCTAAATGTTGGTCGGCATAACCTAAAGCCCGCGCCTGTTACTGTGAACAGGTAACATTAGGAAAGCAGTCCACAAATGCCTCATCAGCTCAACCGACGGACCCGTTGTCGATGGGTAGGGCATCGACTGTCTTTTTCATAATGGTAATCCATAGCAGGATGTTTCAAGCTTAGTTAGAACTCTTTTGTTTGTGGTTTCTTGTGATAACCATAGTCCCTTTTGGTTAGTCTTGAGCCTCAATCCGAGCTGAATCCTAATTGTTCAATGAACATAATCGATACAAAGTTCCTATAATCAGTTGTCGAGTAAGGTTGGAGTCTGTCGACTTGTCTTCAGAAGTGATCTCGACCTCGCACCTTCGTTGATAGCTAATACGCAACGAGAGATAAGAAGAGAACCTGCTCACACGTGCATAAATGTGTAGGGCATTGTAACGAGATAAGGGATTTTTAATGTACAATGAATGTAATTGAATGTATATCATATGAGATTGATTGTATTTGATGAATACAACAGAAGGTATGTCATATAAGAATGAATGTATATGAGAACACAATAGTATATATGCCATGTGAAGTTGAGTACATGTCGAGTTAGATGAATGCTAGATTAAGCAAAGATGAGTGCTAGATTAAGCAGAGACGAGTGCTGGATTAAGCAACTAGATTAAGCTTGAATGAATGCTAGATTACGGAAGATAGGTGTTAATGCACGAAGCAATCAATATTGTCTAGTCATAACTCCATTTCTGTACAAATTTGCATTAAAACGATATTCTGGTCATTTTGCTGCCTGAAAATTCTAAGTAAAAATCTGAATTTTTGATATATCCACAGATCGACCATAAAATATCATGAATATTTCACCGGACTTTGGTGTTTTAGCATAATTAGGGTATTTCAGATTTTTTGGACGATTTAGATTCGAAGAAAACCCCTCCAATCAAAAGGCGAACTTTTTGGGGAGTGCCAAAAAGTTGCGATTTGTACTTCGGATGGAAAATCAAAATCTTCATTGTTGGGAATTTATTTTTTTAGTATTTTTTATTGAATCCAAATGGGGGGTACTTCCTTATTTACATAAATAACTTAAAGTAAGCCATTTACTTAAACGTTTTTATGTAAATAAGGTGTGCAGTGTGTAGTGCAAGTGCAGGCAGTGCAGAGAGATGTGCAGTGCAGTGCAGAGAGATGTACAGTGCAGTGCAGAGAGATGTACAGTGCAGTTCCGGTGTGATCAGTTCAGGCGCATGTTGGAAGAGGGCTGGCGCATGTCTATAAGAGTGAGTGCATGTAATAGGGTGGTGGGCACATGTGACATGGAGTGGGTGCACGTGACCAACATACAAGACAAGAGAGAGAGACGATTTCTTCCAGGCGCATGTGGCTTTGCACATGCGCCTGGTGGGTAGAGATGGGCGCATTTGGCTTCACCACTTTGGCTAACAAAGGTTGGGCGCATGCCCCCCTTGCACTTAGTGCATTCTTCCAATTTTTTGGTAGTTGGATAGTGGGCGCATGTGTCCCTCCTTAAAAGGACGGGCGCATGTATCCCTCCATTGGGGAATGCATCCAAGCGCATGTCTCCCACCTTGGAATGATGGGTGCATGCATTTAGGGGCATATATTTCACCTCAAAAGGGTGGGCGCATGTCCAAAACCCTCAATCTCATCCTCCCCTCCTCTCTCCTCTTCTCTCTCCTTCTCTCTTCTTCTTTAATGCCACTCACCCAACCCCTTTATATAGTTGTTGGTTTGGGAGTTGTAACGGTTCATATATATCCTCTTATGGTGTGGTCCACTTAAAACTTGGATCAGGTTAATCTTGTGTACTCTGGCACGTGTGGACCACACTGATCCTGTGAACAGGTCAGATTCTCCAAATCACTCAGATGGTGGGCTCTTGGAGGTGCTGGACGCTAGTTAATGTTGACAATACGTATGTACCATGAGTTTTCATGGTTAGTACATCTTTTGAAAAACTGTTAGTGGGTCTCCTTGGTAGTTCGTGGGCCCCAAATCTGAGTGGTTCATTAGTTTAGAGTCGTCATTCTAGGAGGTGGCCTTAAGTTTCACCTAAATAGGAGTTCCAGGTGGGCCATACGAGAGGAAACAGTTCTACCGTTCAATCACCGTTGAAGACTCATGTGGAGCCATAGAAGTATCAGATCAAGCTAGTTTTCATGCATATGGCACATGTGGGCATTTGTGATTCTCTGAATGTTTAGATGTTTTAAAGGGCATCATGGTGGCTCCACACATGTTTTCAATCAATAACCAATTTTCAACAACGCTTGGGCGCATGTCTTTACGAAAGTGACTTTTTCCATGTTTGCATGCTTCCACGTGTTTGGCAAACTTTTAGGTGGGTCCCATTTATAGTCTATGGGTCTAGGATCAAAGCGGTCCATTGGGTCGGGAGTGTTATTCTAGGGGGTGGGTCCAAATTTGAGGCAAATCAGATGTTCATGTGGGTCATACCACAGGAAATAGTGTCACCGTTGTTTTGCCGTTGAATGATATTTAGGGGCCACACAGATATTGGGTCGAGCAACCATTTAAATGTTCCATTTGTGTGAACCCCCTAGGATACTCTGGTTGGTCTAGATCTTGGAAAACAATATTGTGGTGGGCCACTAGAGAGGTTTAACTAGTGATCACTCATTTTGGGAGTTATAATGGTGAGCGTTGATCTTCCTGTGGTGTGTCCCACCTGAGCTTCAGATATGCCTCATACTTAGTCCCAATGGTTAAAATAAGCTATCAAGATGTCTGAGAGGTTTGGATTTCCCTTATGCATCACGATGGGGGCCCCACAGCAATAAGCTCATAAAGTTGTGTTTTTCACAAATTCAGAAGTTTAAAGTATGAGTTTTACATAATTTATGTATGTTACCAACTTCCAACCGTGGACAATTCTTCCTCCAATGTTTCTCCTAGTGTAGACTCTCTAGGACTCAGATCTTCTTCATTTTTTGTCTCAAGGGGTAAAATGGGTTGGTGAAACAGATGATCGGCTTAGATCAAGTATATACTCCATGGTGGGTATAGAGAACAACGTCTGGTGGGAACGTTACCATGGGCAATGTGAACGTACGTACATATTATGGTTTTATGTGTGCACATGATATGTTGGTGGTGTTTAGGCCGTGCATGCATTGCATATGTATGTGAACATGTAGTTTGTGGCGTGTATGTATTTGTTGCATGGATGACACGTGTGTTTCATACATGAGTCTTAGGCATGGTCCATGGTTTATATGTGTTATGCATGCATGTATGAATGGGTTACATGAGAATAGTGTTCTTGCATGGTGTGAATGTATGTATGCCTGAGATATATGCATGGGCATAGATGAGAGTTACATTTATACTCAGTGCCTTCATGGGTTTCATACATGGGTAGCACGCATGGGCTGTATGGGTTGCATTCATGGCATGCAAAACAAGGTACATGTGTGTGGCATGTGTGGTTATGCATAGTATGCATGAGTTGGTTGCATGCACGTGATGGCTTTGCTTACGATTGCATGTGCTCATGCGGGCTTTAGGTATGCATAGCCATACGCACCATTCTCTTGCATGAGTTCTATGTGTATTACATGTATGGAAGGTGTTCTATCGCTTTTATGGCTATTTTTCGGGTCTTGAACCGATCCAAACCATTCATTTTGAGCCATCATTCACCCTTCTATCATGGGTGAAATTTTGAGCCCCAATAGGTATCTTCCGAAACATTAGTGTATTGCAAGATAGCCACCACTTCTTCAAATTCGTTTAAGTGCAAATATGGGCTGTCAGAGTCTAGCCCATGGAACTTTTGTATTAGTTGAATTACACCTGGCTTTATATCAATAGTTTCCCCGGTTGGTGGTATAACCATGCAAGAGGGTGTAGTTGCACGGGCCGGTTGTAGGTAGTCCCGTAGTGATCTCATTGGAGGAACGTTATGTACCTCATTCTCTCCTACTCCCTCTTGATTTGCGTTCGTAGTTGGAGTAGGGGGAAGGATTCCTTAAAGGTGTTTGATCCATACTCCCCAAACTATCACAATGTGCTACAAATTTTCGGACTCGTCTATGAACGGAGAGTGGTCCAACTAAACCACTTTCGGATTGGAGACGATTGTTGTGGTCTAGTTCCCAACGAGACATAAACCACAAAATCCAAAATTTAAACTAATCCTAAATCCTAAAATCTGAAAATAAAAATAAAAAACTAAAAGAGTTCAAGTTGGAAGTATATTACCAATTTGATTGAATTAGAAGAACTTCCTACAAAACAAAACAAACTTTGTTAGTTCTAGAATTCAGAAAAACTTATCCTAAGAAAACAATAACTCCTAACTACTTCTACTCTATAGCCACTAAAACAATTTAGAACTGTTATCTAAATTCCTCGGCAACGACGCCAAAAACTTGTTCGCTCGCCTCAAGTGCAAGGCTGCGATGTAGTAATAAATCTCAGTAAGACCGAGGTCGATCCATAGGGAATTAGAGAACAACTTCTAGATTATTCCAGCAACTAGGATTGCAACAATTTTAAAGGTTCAATTAAGAGAATTATGCTAAAACAGTAACTTAAGAAAAACAGTAATTAAAGGCACTAAGGCTTTCAAGGATCCACTTGTAGTAATCCCATGTCAATCCAATCAATCCAAGCATAAAACTCAACTAGATGTGAAGTCCTATCTCTCATCTAGTTGGAAAATAAAGCATTAAAGAACATTCAAGCTCACTTAAGTTGAACTTCCAAGTTCTAGTCCCATTCAACCACATATAGAATTCGAAATCATAGCCTTCGGAGTAACAGCCATGCCTATTGACTATGGCATGCTCAAGGGTTATCATAATTCGAATCTAATCAAGCAAAACATGATAATCTCGGAGAATTGCAAGGAATCCATGTCCGGAGCACATGAACTCTTATAAAACTTCTAAAAATACCAATTTTAAGAATTAGAACATTTAAAATTCGAACTTGAAGTAAAGCTACTTGAATTAAACTGAATCAAACAAAAAATTGGCTACAAGCTTCACCTCTCAGCCTTAGCTAAGAGATTCTAGCCGAGCATTGTCATACTACAACTAGAACTCATAAAAGAAAACTAGAAAACATAAAAAAACCCGGAGTTTGGAGGGTTGTAAACGCTCCACGACAGGTTCCTTCCTCTCCCACGAAGTTCCTTAGCTTCTATGATGCCCTAGAAAGAGCCCCTAGGTGTCCTTTTAAAGTAGGGAAGCTCTCTTGCTTTGAAAACATCCAGCATTTGCGTAAGGTTACGCAATGCGCAGAGAAAATTAAATCCCAAAATAGAAAGCTTGTTGTTTAATGCATGGCCGATCGGAGTGGGTTGGGCGACCGGTCTTGACTGGTCGGACCTATTCTTTGACAGTCCAGGGAGTGCAAGAAGGGGGGCGACCTGTTGGCCAACCGGTCTTGACTAGTCGGACTGGGTTGGCCGACCGGTCTTGACCGGTCGGACCCTCCTGGTCCTTTGTCCAACGTGTACAGTAGGGTTGGCCGACCGGTCTTCACTGGTCTGGCTCCCTTGGCCGACCGGTCAGAGCTCTTTTCCTCTTCATTTTCTTCCTTCCTTTCTTCTCTTTTTTTCTTCCTTCTTTGGTCCACCTTGGCCTTCATTCAAAGGGCCCTAAATACGCTCTTTTTGGTCTCCAATTGGGTGAAGTCGCTCTCATTCCTACAATCACAAAACAAGCATTAAATGGGCTTTTCAAACATGAAAACCATGCATATAATGTGATGTAACGGGTTGGCAAATGTATAAATTGGAGGTTCAACACTTGGCATCCTTCTTAGAACGGGGGTGTTTCAGCGCCACATGATTTGTGTCACACCCCAAATTCGGTTCTCGACGTCCATTCGCTGTAACCCGAATTCAGAGGTGGTAGCCTCCGTAGTACCCCGATCTCGGATCCTAACCCCACACGCCAGGTTCCGATCCTGAGATACCACAAGGAGGATTTTAGGGTCTGAATTTTTTTTTTTGAAACATGAGCATCACCATATGAGTACCATCAAAGACAAACACAATATTTCCACTAAATCATTTCATTTACATACAGTACTGAAAGGTAAATACACAATCTGTAAATATAAAAACTGTGCACAATCCGGCACCTCCTGCTACTGCACTCCTAACTCCAACTCAACGTTGCTGATATACTCTGGTAAAACCTGCAGCGTAACAAACGCGCATAAGCTTCGAACGAAGCTTTGTGAGTGCGTGTGTGCGTGCACAATGCGTATGACAAGCATGATAAATATCAGAGTAAGCAGTAAAGCATGATGAGAACTTTAAACCAAGACTTCGCCCAATTAGGCTACACGATCATGTGATATGAATAACCAGTCTACCACGGCTATGCAAGCATGCAATACATATGACTAGCCTACCATGGCTATGCAAGCGTGCAATACAGAGAACCAGCCCACCAAGGCTATATACTCATACTATGCAATGGCCTACAGGGCCTAATGTCACATACAATGATCCAATGCATGTATGCAAATCACCACCTCTCAGTACAGTGGTCCAGATACGAACAGTCATAACGCAATCACGTAAGCAATGCAGGACTCGGAACTGGTAGCTCGCCCAGTGTGGTAGCTCGCCCAGGCTTATAGCCCCGCCCACATCACACCCGCCCACATCAGGACCGTCCAACACCATACAGTGATACCAATTCCATCTCTGAAACAGAACATCACCGGGGTCTCACAGACCTCACTACTCACCAGTAGAATGCCAAAGCCTATCTGGTGCAATAGCGGACCTACTCACAGCTGGTCAAACTCAACCCACTTTGCCAACACTCTTCCGGCAGGTTAGGTCAGACCTCCTTCCAAACTGACCACGTGCAGTGGAAAACACCGCCGTTTGGTATTCGGCATACTGGTGTATGATTAAACCACCCAGTCCTTGAATGGAGCACCCACCTTGGTACCAACGGGATCAGGGACTTTCACCCAGGGACATCTTTGGCATCCTGTTTAAAGATCGCATATTTCCGGTGTTCCTGCAACCATGATGGAGCTGTGGTTGCAACGTAGTAACCATGCTATATGCAGCACAAGCAGACGGTGCGAAATGCAACCATGCATACAAACGCGGGACGACATGCCCGTGCAAGTCTCCAAAGAGCACCATAAAACTATAAGGTCTCAAACACAATGTCACCGTCAGCTGGTAATGAACTGCACGACAATCACGACCGATATGGCCGGTTGATACAAGACAATCAGATGAGCCAAGCATCATGATGCATGAGTCAAGTATATAGTATGAGTGCCAACAAGTAGTCCATCTACCACGATGGCAATAAATCAATCTAGTCCAACCTATTTGAGATATGATTAAGATGAGGGGACACATATGAATGGTCAAGTCATAGTGCGGGATGTCGCTAGCCAAGGAATCTCGCACCAAGGGCTACAAGGTATGCTAAGCTATTCCTACCATACAGTGTAAGTCAGGATGATAGATTTCTGTCCTCGAATAGTCCCATACCTATTGGAGAGGTTTGCGATAGAGAGCACATGAATTACATTTGCGCGACTACATCTCGAATGCTTTATGAATGCGTTTATGCCCTAGTAGTCCCCAACTAACAATGGTGATTCGGGATGCATACTCATTACACATGCATGGTGGTCGTCGAAGCATATAGTATAAAGATCACATATGAGTATTCCAACAACACTACGTGTGGCAACAGACATATCAAAAATAGCATAAAAAGATAATTCACTTATAATACAAGCAAACATAAAGAGATAAGACTCTAAATGGATGGTATACAACAACACAGACGGTCCAACAACTGAACGGTGTGGATTAACCTTCAATATTCAGATAACCCAAATGGAAAGAAAATGATTGAAAACACTACCGACACATCAAAGGTAGAACCCACTTGAGCGTCAAGAGTGGAATACCCAAAATCATGCCGAGACCCATAATCCTGTAGTACAGTTGAAATAAACACAATAATGGTCCGTAAAAGGAATGTCATAGAACGGGTTGCAAGATAGACAGGTCATGACAGAGAATTATAAATGGTAGGGAAATCTGAGACAGATGATCAATACGATGAGGTCCAAAAAGAGACGATAGGTCTAACCTCATACTACAATATAGACTCCATATAATGGATGGCCTAGAGGACATACGAACGTCGAGGATGAGCCCCACACTCGCCCTAAAGGTAAACGGACGGTGTGGATGGGATATACACGATATGGTGGTCTTTAATAGTTGGGTACAAGGGTAGAAGGGGTGAGTCATATGAGTATACAAGCTGAGTTACCAAGATCAATCAACATGGTGAGTCAACAAGGTGAGTCAATAAGGCAGGTTGACAAGGCGGGTCAACATGGTGAGTTAACAAGGTGAATTGACAAGACGGTTCAACAAGGTGAGTTTAAGAAGGTAGCCCTGTGACTTGGATCAAGCAAACTCTAAGGATGACCTTTCAATAAGGGTTTACACAACTAATCATCAAGGTGGATCCACGGGATGGACAATGCGGTCATTCGAACACGTACACTGAGGTGGTCCTAAGGCCATCCTGTACATAACATGCTAGGGTCCATTCATCTAGATGGTTTGGATCAAGCACAAAATTAAGGCGGTCCTTATGGATGGCTGACATACATATCGCACCATGGTAGCCAATGGCTGACGTGGATAGAACACATGCATAACAAGGTGGACCCGTGGTTGGGTATAACCGTACAAAAGAGTGGGGGAGCCACATACATCAATGAGCCCCAACAGTTTGGGATCAACCCGATATTTGTGCTTTCCCACTAATCAAGTGAGATGGCAACCAAACACCATGGTGGGGCCCGCACACCATATGTGTGGAACCCTACCCATGGTTGAGTGATTTAAAAACAAGGAGAATGGCAAATAAACATAACAGATGGGTCCTGTAAAGTTTCCAATGATAGGCATTCAATCACCCTTATTTTCTACGTGTGGCCCACCCAAAACTAGGCCCACACCCCTGCTAAGAAGAAAGACAAGGTATACCCAACATTCATCAAGGTGGGACCCAAAGTTGGGCCCCATCACCTTTGGTTGGATGGAAAAAATAAACATTACAATGGCCTCAAGGAAGGTTTCAAGGGTGGGCATCAATGGCCACGGTTTCTTACAATGTGGTCCACTTGAGGTTTGTATTTACCTCATCTTTTCTTGGAGGGCCCATGGACTAAAATAATATGGAAAAACAGATGGGCGGCATACATAAAACAAATACATCGTTGTGGGACCCACAGGGTAGGCCACCTGCTGGGCAGCGTGCCAAAGCATACTACTTGGAGCGTGGCACCCAGATGGGCCCCAAGAGTTTTAAATCAAACTGATATTTTTGTTTCCTCCTTCATCCATATCCATGTGATCTTATGAGCTGGTTAAATGACAAATAAACATCACTATAGAGCCTGGGAAGGTTTTCAACGTTGGAATCCATTATCCCCCACTGTTTCCCGTGGCAGGGTCCACTTGACATTTGGGTATGCTTAAATTCTGGGCTCAGCCACTAAAATGAGCTGGAAAAAAAAATCTGGACAGAATAGATAAAGCAAATACATTCTAGGTGGGTCCCACGATTGGGCCAGCCACTGGACAGCCCAACCAGCCCACGGCCAGTGCCATTTTTTTTCTTTTTGTTTTATTTTGTTTTATATATATTTTTTTTTCATCAAGTGGGGCCCACAGAAGTTTTCGATCAAGCTGATATTTTGTTTTCTCTTCCTGCACATGTGTGTGGAGTTATGAACAGGTTGGATCTCAAATAAACATCATGGTGGGCCATAGGAAGGTTGCAACGGTAGGGTCGCTGTCCCTACTGTTTTCTATGGTGGGGCCCCCTTGAGACTTGGATCTGACTCATTCTTGGGTTCATGCCCTAAAATGATCTCCCCAAATGGATGGACGGTGCGGATACAGCACATGTATCATGGTGGGACCCAAGAGTGGGCCTCAGCTGGCAGCACGAGCCAGCGTCCGTGGACGCTGGTACGCCCAGCGCCCGGACGCTGGCTCGTGCTGGTACGCCCAGCGCCCGGACGCTGCCTCTTCTCGTTTTCTTTCTTTCTTTCTTTCTTTTTTTGTTTATTGCACTCATATCATGTGGGGCCCACATGGGACTGATCCACTCCGTTCATCAGGTTCCCCATCTCATGGGGGACCCAACAAGCCCAATATTGGATATATGATTCCAGCTAGAAACTTAAAAGCGGGCTGAAGGATTTCTGACAGTAGAAATCATAATTTCTACTGTTTTACGCGGTGTGGTCCACTAAAATTTCGGATCGGCTTCATCTTTGGGGCGTAGCCCTAAAATGATATCGGAAAATAGATAGATGGTGTGATACAACAAAAACATCAAGGTGGGTCCCACGAGTGGGGACCCATTCAACCGTCCAGGTGACGCTGGACTGTTCCAGCGTTCTGGCGCTGTGAACGTCCAGCGTCCCAACCATTTTTTTTATTTTTCTTTCGTTTTTTTTCTTAGTTTATATCAAGTGGGGCCCACTTGGAGACGATCCACTCCGCTCATCGGATTATTCAGCTCCTTGGGGACCTAATGAGCCCAATATTGGGCAGGTGGAACAGTCTACAAATGTCACGGTGGGCCCAAGAAGTTTCGATAGTGGACATTGTTTTCCCCACTGTTTTCTATGGTATGGTCCACGTGAGATCTGGATTTACTTCATTTTTGGTGTCTAGCCCTAAAATGGGCTGGAGAAACAAATGGACGGCGTGGATCAATTACATGCATCAAAGGGGGTCCCACGAGTGGGCCCCAACGTCAACGCCCAAAAGGGGCTTCATCCCAGCGCTGCTGGGCAGCAGCGTCCTCTGGACGCTGGCTGTCCAGCGGCCATCTCTTTACTCTTTTTTTTTTATAATAATTTCAAGTGGGGCCCACATGTGTAAGATCCACTCCATCTATCAGCTGGGCCATCACATGGTGGGCCCACATGGTGGACAGCGTCGATGAACTACATACATCATGGTGGCTGTTGGCCACACTAATTATGCCACAAATGGGTCCCCAAGTGGGATCCACACCATCAAAAGGTGGGACCCATTCATGGACGATCCAGCCCATCCATCTCATTACCCATCACAAGGTGGGCCTAAGGGAAGAAAATGAAAAGTAAACGAGAAGAAGGGGGGAAAGTTTGCACTCACAATGATGGTTGGACGGTCGGATGGGGTTGGATTGCCAATCGGACGGTCTGGATGATAATCGGGGTCCTCCAAGCTTGATCTACTCCTTCAATCTCTCTCTTTCTCTCTCTTGATCTCCCTCTAAATCTCTCTCTACTTCTCTCTCTTCTCTCTCTCCTTCCTCTTTCTCTCTCCTTTCTCTCTTTCTTGCAAAAAAAATGGGAATGAGAAGGCCACCCCCCCTACGTATGGCTCTTGTATGGGAGAGGGGGGTACTTTAGGTGATGATGATGATGATGGGATGGGAGGAATGAGTTGGAGTTGACTTTGGTGAGAGAGGTATGGGTTGGAGTTGGTGTGTGTAGGTTAGGGTAATGATAGGGGTATGGGTAAGGGTGATGGTGATTGATTTGACATGTTGTTGGAATTTGTGCAAGTGGGGCCCACACCACACGCGCGTTGCGCGGCCCACCTAGGATTGCACAAAGGTACGCATCTTTCACACCGGGTATCGCAATGGGGCGTGCCGCGCGGCATTGGAATCGTGGCGCCCGCGCGGTCGCAAGGGTACAAGTCTTAGGTCGTTGCGGTACTAAATCAGGATCGCGATCAAGGCTCACTAATCTGGTCTGTCCGGGACGTACCGGTATCGGAAACTAAACGTACGGAGGGCACTTCAGGGTACGGGTCTTACAATTTGTGTAAACAATGACCTTGAATCCTATTAAGTAAGGCCTGAATTTATCCAACGCAAAGATGACGGCTAGGAGCTCCTTCTCCATAGTCAAGTAATTGACTTGGGAGGGATTTAAGGTCCTACTCGCATAGTAGATAACGTGGGGCTTCTTATCTTTCTTTTTGGCCTAACACTGCCCCAATAGCATAATCGCTCACACCGCACATCAACTCAAAAGGTACGGACCAATCCAGTGGTTGCATGATAAGAGCGGATGTCAACATGTCTTTTAGATTTGAAAAAGCTAATTGACATTTGGCACTCCACTCAAATTGGTTCTCCTTTTGGAGGAGGTTATATAAGGGCCTTGAGATATAACTAAAATCTTTTATGAACCTTCTATAAAAATCGACGTGTCCAAGAAAGGACCACTGTTCGCTCGCCTCAAGTGCAAGGCTGCGATGTAGTAATAATCTCGGTAAGACCGAGGTCGATCCACAGGGAAGGAAGTAAACAATTCCAACTATCCTAATAACTAGAATCAAAGAGGTTTGTGAAATTGATTTTTAACATAAAATAGAAAATCTAATAATGAAAAGATAACTAGAGCATCAAGGATTCACTTATAGCTCTTCTTAGATGCATAATTCGCTATGGTTTCTTACTTTCTCAACTAGAATCGACATTCCTGTCTATCTAGTCGGATGATAGAGCTGTTAAACCAAACAGTCTGTCATATGTAAGTTCTATGCATAGGATTCACTCAATGTAGGCTGAGCTGAGCATGCTCAATTGCATAGGTCATTCCCCTTTCCTATAAGTCCAGTTCACAATCATAATCATCCTCAAGTCCTCTCACAAGACAAGGCTAGATCAGGATTTGAACTGGATTTAAATCACAAGCACAGTCCGTACATATTTCAGAAAAACAGAAAAATAGAACTTTGGTAGGAAGTCCCTTCATGAAGAGCTTAGTACTAGAGCGCACTCCGATTCCTCAGATCATACAGGTCTAGACCGTTGCAAACGAATTAAGAGGCTAAGTAATTCATCCAAACATCCACGAGTCATCACAAGACTAAGAAAAATTACTTAAAAACTTGTATAAACTTCAAACCTTAGTTCATAATCATGAAAACCAATCTTAAAACCAATAAAATGAATTAAACATTCTAAGAAAACTATAAGGTTCACCTCTTAGCTCTAGCTAAGAGATTAGCTAATAAAAAGCATATTAAAAACTAGAACTAGAACTAAGAAAAGGAAGAAAAACTAGCTGGAGGAGGCTAGGAAGCCTCCTATGACTTGAACTCCTTGCTCCCCACGTCCTTGGTTGCCCCGGAATAGAAGAGAGCACCTCCTTTTATAGTGCAGCAATAGTACAGCAACATAGCAGAATTTGTTTCGCTTGGTACGGCTTAACCAATGGTCGGATTGCCTTCAAATTTGATTCGTAGCTTCCTTGTAATGTGATCTTCATCATAGATGATTTAGATTTCCAAGATTGTCCTCTGAATGGGCCCACCAATCACATCACCGACCGCCTCTCAAAATCACGCACTTCGGGTACCTTCAGAACCAGTCATCTTGCTTTCAACGCTCCGGAGTGTACAGAGGTCGGATTGATCTCAAATTTTGAACATGAGTAGAAAACTTCCTCCTCTACATGATAGACGGATTAGATTGTCCAAAAAGATCTCAGAATGTGGTCCGAAAATTAGAACAATTAGGGCTTTTATAAACTCAGTGCAGTTGGAGCTTTCTGGATGGTCCATCTTTCTTCAACCGGTACGATCAAACCACACACCCTTTTGATCTGAAACTTTTGTGGTTATTCATATATGGATGTGGTCTAAAAGATGGTCAAAGTAGATTCTTCATATCATCAATGATGGGCCACCTGGACCGGCCGAGAGTGGAACAGCTAAATCTGGAACTTTCTGGACAGTTCGTATTGTTTTGGCCACCACGATCAATCCGTAGCTCCGATCGACACGAAACCACTTGGGTTAGTTCGGCGTCGAGCTCCTCTTCGACATGGATCTATTGGATTTCCAAATATCATCAAGATCGGCCCAGAAAACTGGTCCGAAAAACCAGGTGCGGGAATACATTGCTGTTTTAGAAACTGGAATCTGAAACTTGCATGACCGACCGGTCACGACCGGTCGGACAGGGCTGGCCGACCGGTCACGACCGGTCAGGCCCTCTTTGGCATTACTCCAGCAAGCATGGCCGACCGGTCAAGACCGGTCGGGCTTCCTTGGCCGACCGGTCTTGACCGGTCGGTCTCTGTTTCTTCTTGTTTTCTTCCTTTCTTTCTTCTATTTTCTTCTTTCTTTGCTTCTTTCTTTGCTTCCTTCTTCCTTCAGCCCTCCTTGGGTCTTCATCCAAGGTTCTAAATCAGCTCTTTTGGTCATCAATTGGGCAAAGTAACTCTCATTCCTACAACCACAAAACATGTATTTGATTAGTCTTTAAATTATGAAAACCATGCATAATGAGTGATGAATTGGGGTTAAAATATGCACAATTAAGAGCTCAACACACCCCCCAACCAACATTTTGCTAGTCCCGAGTAAAGCATGCGTGAAACAAGTTTCATTCTCCAAGTCCAACTCTCCTCTAGAAACTATTCTTCTATACATTCCAAGACACACAAGCATAAAAATCAGAGAAATTAGGTGATAGAAGTTGAAACCTTAAACTCTTAGAACATAATAAGTATTTATATGAAATTCCCACTGATTGATTGAAGAATCTTGAACAAATTCACCCTAGTGTGCATAGTGAAAGTTCATCTCATGAGTTTCTGGGCTCATCTTCATCATAGATCAACTAAACTATGGATTTCAAGGTGCACAGAGCAACAACAAGCCTATGACAGGAATTTGTCTTACCGTCCTTCCGACGACTTTCACACTACGTCCCATTTTCGGCTTTGGTTACGGGTAGACCATCCCCCGGTTGGTAGTAGGTAGCCCTAATCGGAATTTTCCACCATTTTTCCATCATTCCCAATTTCATCCTTCCTTTTCCTTTTTCTTTTTAAATTAGATAGGATTTTTAGAAATCCATATCTTTCGTTATTTTCCCATGGACAAGGATGGACAAAGTACCCCGGCTTGGTTTCTCAACACCTTAAATCAAAGTATAGTTAATCCACAAATCACATAATCCTTTCAACCCATGAAAATCGTGTAATGTGAGCTAGGTGTAAAAGTGTTCAAATTTTCTATCACTCACATAAATAGGGGAATTCACATATAAAACCATTATATTAAAAGAAATTCAAAGCTTGCAACATCACTCACTTCGTATCTCCTCTTCTTATACTCGTATCATCTTGAATGCATAGAAACAACGTTTTCCAAAAGAGTTTTGAATTTTAGAAAAATCGAAAATTTTCTACATAATTGCTCGAAATGTCACAAAAGCTAGTAGATTCATCTAAGGAATCTCACCCCCCAACCAAAATCTTACATTGTCCTCAATGTAATAAGATATGCAATATGCATGACATGAGAGCAATGACACAAAACAAAGGAGAGTGAGAACGAGAGTACCTGAGGTAGCAAGTTGATCAATTCTAGCATCTTCCATTGTCTCAATGAGACTTATTCAATCCTAAATGCAGAAAGAAATCCTAACCTACCTACCTACCTTTGATTAGTCTGATCGACTACATGATCAAATTTGAGCAGGATCTTCATGAATTTCAATAGGTTTCTCATGAGGACCATCCAAAGTCCTGCTCGAATGTATACATGTGTGCGTTTCTTCATGAAAGTCCAATCATAGTATGCACCACACGCATGTAAGGAGGAGATAAGAGCAGCAAAAAGATATCTCCTCAAGTTCTGAATTGGGTTGTAATTGATTAAAAATGGGTCCTCCCAATCAGAATTTTCAATGGGTTGAAGAACCCATGATGGTGGAGAGACATTCATTAAGTATTTTTCAGTTTGGATTGTCTCCTCCACAAATTCAGATTTGCATGGTGCTTCCACAAACCATGGTAAAGAGTGTAAATCAGTGGAATGGTGTTCTTCAGGCACCGACACCATGTCTAACAAACTATCCAACTCCTTAATCATCTCATCATCCAGATCATAGGGGTGGGTCATGCATTCCTTTAGAAAATCAAGAGAGTCGAATGAAGGGTCCTCGTTCTCCCTAAGTGATTGAGGAAATTCTGTTTCAAGGGTAAGGAATTCCTCCTCTATAGAGGGGAGGTCTTCCAAAGAAAAATTTTCAGATTCAGTGGTAAGCACATCATCTAGCATTGGTTGATCTTTTGAAATTTCAGGTTGTGCCACCCCATCATCCAAAGAAACAGAATTTTCAACCCAAGGGAGTTCTTCCACAATATAATCCGGCATGTGTTGTTGGTGGAAAGACTTAAAAATATCGACTTCGGCCATCTCTCTAGCAAGAATATCTTTCGGTGATTCAAAAACATTCGGCCCTTTGGAAGAACAAATCATGGACTCACAATCATCCTTCAAACCCTCATTGTAGGCAATCAAACTATCACTTTCAGATTTTGTAGATTCCTCGGGTTCGTCAACCGTCCTTGAAATCTCTTCATCATTCAAATCGGAATAGCTAAAAGAGATAGTTGATTTACCATAATCGATGGTAATGGTGGGATCACTGAGAACAATATCCTCTAGAAGTTTAGTCATTAAATCTAGAGAAGGTTGGGTTTGGATAACCTCATCCTCCTCATTGTTGGGGATTGATTCGGTGTTCCCAATGTTGGGTTCAATATTTTGAGATGGCGAGAGGTTTTGTATGCATTGCTTAGTTGTTTCCATACACTCTTGCAGCACATCCTCAAGAGTTCGCGTCGGTTGCGGCTTATGAGAAAGAAACTCTTGAGGATAGTTGTTGGCATCCATGGTTGGCTCATCTTCCAAGTTGAAATTTTGATGCTCCCACCAATTTGGATTTTGCATGTCATATGTTGGGCTTTTAGATGGTTGTTGATATGTGTAGCCATACAAGTGATCATACATTGTCCTAACCGGTGGAACATTATTCATCTCTTTCCGATACTCTCCCATTGCCTTACGTTGTGCCTTAATATGTGTATTGTTTTCATTAATGTAATCACGCATCGTCTTACGTGGGGAAGTATTAGAAGTAGATTGAGTCTTAGAAAAATACTTATGCTTATAATGGTTCCAATCATAAAGAGTTTCAATTTCATGGTCTGTTATCTCATCTTCCAAAAGGTATGCATAAGCACCACACTTCCAATTAGCCATAATGAGATTTTAAAGAGTTGGAACTACCCTAATCTAGAAAAAAGAACAAAAAGAAGGGAGATGGAGAGATGTTACCCAATAGAGCGAGATATATGTCAGTAACAATGTCCTACAAAATCCAACAAAAAAAAAATTATTAGTAATCTAGAAAAAAAAAATCAGAAAATCTTCTTCTATAAAAACTGAAAATCCTACCTAACTAAGACTACTCTATAGTTACTAGAACAATTAGAACCGTTTAACCTTTTCCCCGGCAGCGGCGCCAAAAACTTGTTCGCTCGCCTCAAGTGCAAGGCTGCGATGTAGTAATAATCTCGGTAAGACCGAGGTCGATCCACAGGGAAGGAAGTAAACAATTCCAACTATCCTAATAACTAGAATCAAAGAGGTTTGTGAAATTGATTTTTAACATAAAATAGAAAATCTAATAATGAAAAGATAACTAAAGCATCAAGGATTCACTTATAGCTCTTCTTAGATGCATAATTCGCTATGGTTTCTTACTTTCTCAACTAGAATCGACAATCCTGTCTATCTAGTCGGATGATAGAGCTGTTAAACCAAACAGTCTGTCATATGTAAGTTCTATGCATAGGATTCACTCAATGTAGGCTGAGCTGAGCATGCTCAATTGCATAGGTCATTCCCCTTTCCTATAAGTCCAGTTCACAATCATAATCATCCTCAAGTCCTCTCACAAGACAAGGCTAGATCAGGATTTGAACTGGATTTAAATCACAAGCACAGTCCATACATATTCCAGAAAAACAGAAAAATAGAACTTTGGTAGGAAGTCCCTTCATGAAGAGCTTAGTACTAGAGCGCACTCCGATTCCTCAGATCATACAGGTCTAGACCGTTGCAAACGAATTAAGAGGCTAAGTAATTCATCCAAACATCCGTGAGTCATCACAAGACTAAGAAAAATTACTTAAAAACTTGTATAAACTTCAAACCTTAGTTCATAATCATGAAAACCAATCTTAAAACCAATAAAACGAATTAAACATTCTAAGAAAACTATAAGGTTCACCTCTTAGCTCTAGCTAAGAGATTAGCTAATAAAAAGCATATTAAAAACTAGAACTAGAACTAAGAAAAGGAAGAAAAACTAGCTGGAGGAGGCTAGGAAGCCTCCTATGACTTGAACTCCTTGCTCCCCACGTCCTTGGTTGCCCCGGAATAGAAGAGAGCACCTCCTTTTATAGTGCAGCAATAGTACAGCAACATAGCAGAATTTGTTTCGCTTGGTACGGCTTAACCAATGGTCGGATTGCCTTCAAATTTGATTCGTAGCTTCCTTGTAATGTGATCTTCATCATAGATGATTTAGATTTCCAAGATTGTCCTCTGAATGGGCCCACAAATCACATCACCGACCGCCTCTCAAAATCGCGCACTTCGGGTACCTTCAGAACCAGTCATCTTGCTTTCAACGCTCCGGAGTGTACAGAGGTCGGATTGATCTCAAATTTTGAACATGAGTAGAAAACTTCATCCTCTACATGATAGACGGATTAGATTGTCCAAAAAGATCTCAGAATGTGGTCCGAAAATTAGAACAATTAGGGCTTTTATAAACTCTGCGCAGTTGGAGCTTTCTGGATGGTCCATCTTTCTTCAACCGGTACGATCAAACCACACACCCTTTTGATCTGAAACTTTTGTGGTTATTCATATATGGATGTGGTCTAAAAGATGGTCAAAGTAGATTCTTCATATCATCAATGATGGGCCACCTGGACCGGCCCAGAGTGGAACAGCGAAATCTGGAACTTTCTGGACAGTTCGTATTGTTTTGGCCACCACGATCAATCCGTAGCTCCGATCGACACGAAACCACTTGGGTTAGTTCGGCGTCGAGCTCCTCTTCGACATGGATGTGTTGGATTTTCAAATATCATCAAGATCGGCCCAGAAAACTGGTCCGAAAAACCAGGTGCGGGAATACATTGCTGTTTTAGAAACTGGAATCTGAAACTTGCATGGCCGACCGGTCACGACCGGTCGGACAGGGCTGGCCGACCGGTCACGACCGGTCAGGCCCTCTTTGGCATTACTCCAGCAAGCATGGCCGACCGGTCAAGACCGGTCGGGCTTCCTTGGCCGACCGGTCTTGACCGGTCGGTCTCTGTTTCTTCTTGTTTTCTTCCTTTCTTTCTTCTATTTTCTTCTTTCTTTGCTTCCTTCTTCCTTCAGCCCTCCTTGGGTCTTCATCCAAGGTTCTAAATCAGCTCTTTTGGTCATCAATTGGGCAAAGTAACTCTCATTCCTACAACCACAAAACATGTATTTGATTAGTCTTTAAATTATGAAAACCATGCATAATGAGTGATGAATTGGGGTTAAAATATGCACAATTAAGAGCTCAACAACCACACATCGCGTACGCTTTTGGGTGGTGATAGATTGGAAATTATACCGATTTTGTCCCGGTCTACCTCTATTCCATTAAACGAGATGATATGTCCAAGGACTATTCCTCTTTGCACCATGAAATGACACCTTTTCCAGTTTAAAACGAGGTTCTTCTCCTCGCACCGCGTCAAGACCAACTTCAAGTGATTGTGGCACTCATCGAAAGTACAACCAAAAATAGAAAAATTTTCCATTAATACCTCGAGAAATTCACCCACCATGTCCGAGAAAATACTCAACATGCATCGTTGGAATGTGGCGGGTGCATTACATAGCCCGAATGGCATTCTTCAGTATGCGAAGGTGCCAAACGGGCATGTAAAAGTGGTCTTCTCTTAGTCTTCTAGGGCTATCTCAATTTAATTGTAATCGAAATAGCCATCTAAGAAGCAATAATAGGAATGACCCGCTAACCTCTCCAAAATTTAATCCATGAATGGGAGAGGAAAGTCGTCCTTCCTAGTGACCGTGTTTAGCTTCCGATAATCAATGCACATACGCCAACCGGTGGTTACTCTAGTCGATATAAGCTCATTGTTGGCGTTTTCTATGATGGTAATATCAGATTTCTTAGGGACAACTTGGGTAGGACTCACCCATTGGTTATCCGAGATGGGTTAGATGGTACCCACATCTACTAGCTTTAACACCTCGACTTTGACACCACAATCATATTTGGATTTAGCCTTCGTTGAGGTTGTGTAGTAATTTTTGCATTTTCTTCGAGGTGTATACGGTGAGTAGAAACCGAAGAGTCTATCCCCTTCAGATCCGCTATTGTCCAACCTATGGCTCCCCTATGTTCTTTGAGTAGCTCAATCAACTTGAGCTCTTGGTCTTTCCCAAGGTGAGAGGTAATGACAACTGGGAATGTTTCTTCTTGACCCAAGTATACATATTTAAGCTCGAATGACAATGGTTTAAGGTCAAGCTTTGGTGGTTTGATGTTAGACGGTAAATGCCTTGATGTGGTTCGTGGCAATATTTCAAAATGGGGCCTCCATCGGCTAGTACCAACTACCGATCTCTCAATATTCAATGCTTGCACAATTTCACTAATGATGGGATCTTTGGAATCCTTGAAATGTGCCAAGCATATCTCTAAGCTTTCTAGTGGTTCAAGTAGGAGGAGCTCTTCTTCTTCAAAAGATTCGAGCATGTTTACCTCGAAGAGCTCGTCGTCATCAACATCCCTATGCCTTTTGCCCAATTGGAACACATTCACCTCTAATGGCACGTTCCCAAAGGATAATTGCATCACCCCATTTCAGCAATTTATGATTGCTTTTGATGTAGCAAGGAACGGGCGGCCAAAAATTATCGGTATTTGAGTGCTAGCATCTATAACCGGTTGTGTGTCCAAGACAATAAAATCTACCGGGTAGTAAAATTTATCAACTTGGACTAGAACATCCTCAACTATCCCTCTCGTTACACGGATGAATCTATCAGCGAGTTGCAACATGGTTTTGGTGGGTTTTAATTCACCAAGAACCAATTACTCATATACTGAGTATGGGATCAAGTTTGCGCTTTCCCCTAAGTCTAGCAATGCACGCTCAATCCGCTGGTCTCCAATGATACATGAGATTGTGGGACTACCGGGATCTTTGAATTTTGGGGTGGTCTTTTGAGTGATAATGGCACTCTCTTGCTCATTTAAGAAGGCCTTTTGCTGCACATTATATTTGCGTTTAGTATTGCATAGATCCTTTAGAAACTTGGCATAAGAGGGGTTTGTTTGATGGCATCAAGCAATGGAATGTTTATCTTGACTTGTCTAAAAATCTCTAAAATATCATGAGAGTTTGGAAGAGATTTTGGAGCAACCAATCTCGAAGTGAATGGTGCTATGGGCTTGTAAATGCATTCTGTTTCTTGTGGGGCTAAGTTAGATCCGTCCTCATCCTCAGAATTTATCGGATCATTAGGCTTGTCGGCCTTCACCAGAATAGTTTTGTCAATTTGTTTACCACTTCTAAGAGTGGTGACGGATTTGGCTTGCTCTATATGTTGGTTGGAGAGATTAGGAATGCTTACTTCATGTACTTGCTTTGGATTGGGCTGAGGTTGTGCCGGAAAGGTCCCTTCCCTAGCATTCAAGCGTCCCTTAATCTCTTTAACCGAACTTTAAGCTCTTGGAACATTTGCTGATGTGTTTCATTGATTTGTGTTTGCGCTTGCAAAAACGCTTCTAAGGTCTCGTCCATTAAGAATTGAGGTGGGGCCATATTTTGCATGAGTGGCCATCCTTGAGAGTTAGTAGGATTGCCCATGGGAGAATTCTTCCAACTGAAATTTAGGTGGTTCTTCCAAGTAGAATTGTACATATTACCCACCGGTCCATGAAAAGGCCGTTGATAACCATATGTGGCATTTGCATGTTCATGTAACACCTCTTGAAATGCAGGAATTGTAGGACAATCTTGCCTGTCGTGTATATTGGTGAAACAAATCCCACACGTGTTTTCAATAGCTTCATTGGACTTTGAAATTCCACTCTTACTAAGTTCCATGGCCTCGATCTTCCTTGTAAGGCTGGTTAACCTTGCATTTACATCGTCTTCCTCCTTGAGGATATAAATCCCTCCTTTCTCTTTTTCTTGAGTAGGCTTGGGGTTATTAGACTTATCTGAGGTATCCCATGACTAGGCCTTCTCGTCCAACATATCCAAATAACTCCAAGCTCCATCTGGATTTTTGCTCATAAACTCGCCGTTGCACATCATCTCTACAAATTGACACATATTGGAACTTAATCCATTGTTGAAGAAGTTTATGATTTGTAACTTTTGTAGCCGTGATGTGGGTAAGCAAGTAGGAGGTCCTTATACCTTTCTTAACATTGGAAGAATGATTCACTCTCTTTAACGGAAAAATTCATTATAGTTCTTTGAAGGGTGTTCATTTTATGAGCTGGGAAGAACTTTTTCAAGAATTCTCGGGTCATCTCATTCCATGACCCTATCAAGTGTGGTCTAAGAGAGTGAAGCCAAGTCTTGGCTCTTTCTTTCAATGAGAAGGAAAAAAGCTTAAGTTTAATTACATCTTTAGAGACATTAGTGTATTGCAGGGTAGCTACCAGTTCTTCGAATTCCTTTAAGTGCAAATATGGGCTTTCAGAGTCTAGCCCATGGAACTTTGATATAAGTTGAATCACACCCAGCTTTATATCGATGTTTCCCCCGGTTGGTGGTAAGACCACGCACAAGGGTGTAGTTGCACAGGCCGGTTGTAGGTAATCCCGTAATGATCTCATTGGAGGAACGTTATGTACCTCATTCTCTCCTACTCCCTCTTGATTTGCGTTTGTAGTTGGAGTAGGGGGAGAGGGTTCCTTAAAGGTATTTAATCCATACTCCCCAAACTATCACAATGCTCTTGGTATTTTTGGACTCGTCTATGGACTGATAATGGTCTAACTAGACCACCTTCGAATTGGAGACGATTGGAGTGGTCACGTTCCCAACGGGACATAAACCACTCAACTAAAAACTAAACTAATCCTAAGTCTTAAAATCTGAAATTAATGTAGAAATTGAAAATCTGCAAAAGCCACTAAGTTAGAAGGATATTACCTGATTCAGTTGAACTAGAGAAGAAATCCTACAAAGCAAAACAATGTGTTAGTTCTAGGAAATCAGAAAACCTATGTACTTCTACTTCTACAGCCACTAAAACAATCTAGAACTATTATCTAAAATCCCCGGCAACGACGCCAAAAACTTGTTCGCTCGCCTCAAGTGCAAGGCTGCGATGTAGTAATAAATCTCGGTAAGACCGATGTCGATCCACAGGGAATTAGAAAACTTCTAAGCTATTCCAGCAACTAGGATTGCAATAATTAAGAGATTTAATTAAGAGAATTGTGTTAAAATAGTAACTTAAGAAAAATAGTAATTAAGGAACTAAGGCTTTCAAGGATCCTCTTGTAACAATCCCATGTCAATCCAATCAATCCAAGCATAATACACAACTAGATTTGAAGTTCTATCTCTCATCTAATTGGAAGATAAAGCATTAAACACATTCAATCCCACTTAAGTTGAACTTCCAAGTCCTAGTCCCATTCAACCACATATAACATTCGAAATCATAGCCTTCCGAGTAATAGCCATGCCTATGGACTATGGCATGCTCAAGGGTTACCATAATTCGAATCTAATAAAGCAAGACATGATAATCTCAGAGAATTGCAAGGAATCCATGTCCGAAGCACATGAACTCTCATAAAACTTCTAAAAATATCAACTTTATAAGAACTAGAACATTCAAAATTCAAACTTCAAGTAAAACTACTTGAATCAAACTGAATTAAACATGAAATTGGCTACAAGCTTCACCTCTCAGCCTTAGCTGAGAGATTCTAGCTGAGCATTGTCTTACTACAACTAGAACTCAATGAAAAAGACATAAAAAGCATAAAACCCCGGAGTTGGGAGGGTTGCAAACGCTCCATGACGACTTCCTTCACTTCCACGAAGTTCCTCGGCTTCTATGATGCCCTAGGAAGAGATCCTAGGTGTCCTTTTAAATGAGGAGACTTTACTCCGTCGAAATCTTTCAGAATTACGTAGCATCACGCACTTGTGTAGTGTCACGCCCCAAACTCGGGGACCGGGCTTACTAAATTCTCGGCTGCCGAATCCGGTGCCAACAGCCTCCGTAGTACCCCATTCTCGGCCCCTAGCTCCCATACGTCAGGTTCCGATCCTGGGATCCCACAAGGAGGATTTTCAAGGTAAATTTTTTTTTTATAGATGAGCATAAACATAAGTATACCAAACCAAAAAGCATCACATCACATATCCACTAAGATAATCTTTTGAGTACAATGCTGTAGAAAAGGAAATACAAGGTATAACTGAAAGCTGAAAAATCAAATGCGCGCCCCTGTCTCACTGCTGTCGTGCTATAGTATGACCTGCACGTAAACAACGTGCATAAGCTTACTATGAAGCTTAGAAGTGCGTGGTGTGTGCGCAATGCATATGACATGTATACAGATATCAGAGTAAGCGGAAATGATGGCAGGCTACACTACCAAGTCTATGAATGTCATTAGCCATCTCGAGGCTATGCAATGCAATGGGCCTATATGGCCGAGTGTCATATGCTAATGATGCCATGTGCGCATGTCAATCCTCAACTGTCATATATCATACGGTTTACAACTGGGACATCACCGGGGTCTAGTACACTCCAGACATTGGTTGCCGCCCATCGCGCGCATAACCAAGCGAGTGGAAGAGACCTCACTATCCGCCTCGTCAATGACATATAAGATAATTCACCCGGCTCGTCGATAGCGAACCCATTCACGAGCTGGTCAAACTCAACCTAGTATATAGCCCTCTGCACCCGGGCGGGTAAGGTCACACCCCCTTCCAACCGACCCCGACACAGTGGGAGACGCGGCCTACTGGTATTTGGCCCTCATGCGCTCATAAATCCACTCGGTCTAGACATTGGAGCATCCTACTGGTACCACAGGGTTTAGGGACTTTCACCCAAGGACATCTTTGGCGCCCAAGTGCTAGAACATATTTCCGGTGTCCATTCCTACCATCCACGATGTGACTGTGGTGGTCAAAACCCCGATGCCGCTGGGGTGAGAATCTGATCATGACATGTATAATGCGAGATGCATGAGTCACACTATTAAAGCCATGCACCAAACCTGCGCATACCGCGCGATCATGTAGGGTGACCCTATCTCATACGGATCCCCTAAGTATCTCAAGCTGTAAGGCATATGCTATGATCGACATCGCCCACAGTCAGGCATACATATGATGCGTATGTACAAATGAATGGGTATGATATTCATTACACTAAGCATATTATCAGTGTGACCTATCCAGCTAAGTATACTAGCATATTACCAGACATATCATGTATTGTTGGCCTTGAATGGCCCAATATATATACAGAGAGTGGGACCCGAACTGTGGGCCCCATTGGAAATGTAAAGGTCTTCGTGGTATAGCCCACTTGAGACTACATCGGCCCCATACTTGGGCCTGCACATACAAGATAGGCAGCATGAATAAAACAGATACATCATGGTGGAGCTAATAGATACATCACGTTGGGACCCAAAGGTGGGCCACCTGCTGGGCAGCGTGGTACCCAACTGATCCCAATAAGTTTGAATCAAGCAGATATTTGTGTTTTCTCCTTCATACATATCCATGTGATCTTATGAACCGATTGGATGACAATTAAACATCACTGTAGGGCTGGGAAGGTTTCAACGGTAGAGATCATTATTCCCACCGTTGACCCGTGGCATAGCCCACTAAAATGAGCTGGAAAAACATATAGACGGGATAGGTACAGCACATACATTCTAGGTGGGCCCAACGAGTGGGGCCCATTGCCAATGCCCATACAGACAGGCTGCTGGGCAGCAGCGTCCCCTGGACGCTGTCTGTCCAGCAGCAGCATTATTTTATTTTTTTATTTTTATTTTATTTTTATTTTTTTACATATATATATATATATATTTTTATTTATTTAATAAGTGGGGCCCACAGGAGTTCCTGATCAAGCTGATATTTTTGATGTCCCTTCCTCCATGTATGTGTGAACTTACGAACAGGTTGGATCTCAAATAAACATCACGGTGGCCCATAAGAAGGTTTCAACGGTGGGGCACTGTCCCTACTGTTTTCTGTGGTGGGGCCCCCTCGAGACTTGGATCTGGCTCATTCTTGGGGTCGTGCCCTAAAATGATCTCCCCAACTGGATGGACGGTGTGGATACAACACATACATCATGGTGGGACCCACAAGTGGGCCACTGCTGGCCGAGCCAGCGTGCCAGGACGCTGGTACGCCCAGCGTCAGCGTCAGCGACGCTGACTCCTTATTTTCTTTCTTTCTCTTTTTTTTTTCTTTTTTGTATTCATATCAAGTGGGGTCCACATGGCACTGATCCACTCCGTTCATCAGATTCTCCATCTCATGGGGGACCCAACAAGCCCAATATTGGGTATTTGATTCGGCCTAGAAACTAAAAACTGGGCCAAAGGATTTCTGACAATAGAAGTTATTATTTCCATTGTTTTACACGGTGCGGTCCACTGCAGATTTGGATCGGCGTCATATTTGGGCCCTGGCCCTAAAATGATCTGAGAAAACAGATGGACGGCGCGGATGGAACACAAACATCAAGGCGGGTCCCACGAGTGGGGACCCATTCACTGCCGAGTGACGCTGGACGTTCCAGCGTCAGAACGTCCAGACGTTGGACGTCCAGCGTTCTCATATAAATTTTTTTTTTGTTTTGTTTTTTTTTTTTTTGCAATCATTTCATGTGGGGCCCACTTAGTGAAGATCCGATCCGTCTATTAGATTCCCCATATCATTAGGGACCCAACAAGCCCAATATTGGGCAGGTGATGTGGTCCACAAACATCACGGTGGGTCCAAGAAACCTCGATAGTAAGCTTCACCATCTCCACTGTTTCCAATGGTGTGGTCCACCTGAGATCTGGATCTTCTTCATTTTTGGCGCCCAGACATACAATAGGGTGGAGAAGCAGCTGGACGGCGTGGATCTAATACATACATCAAGGTGGGTCCCACGTGTGGGGACCCTGTTCCACGTCCAACCGGCTGCCCCTGCTGGGCAGCAGCGTCCAGAGGACGCTGGCTGTCCAGTGGGTTGTCTCTCTCTCCCTTTTTATTTATTTATTTATTTATTATTATTATTATTATTATTATTATTACAAAGTGGGGCCCATTCATGGATGATCCAATCCATCCATCAGGTTGTCCACCATCAGGTGGGCCCAAAAGAAAAGGAAAAAAGAAGGGAAAGAAGAAAATGGGGGATTTATGTACCCCTTGCACTCACCTCAAATAATGGACGGTTGGATTGAATCGAGTTGATGATCGGACGATCCGGACAGTCCGGATGATGGTTGGGGCCCTCCAAGCAAGGATCTACACCCTCAATCTCTCTAACCTCTCTCTACTTCTCTTAAATCTCTCAAATCTCTCTCTTTCTCTCTCCTTTCTCAAATCTCTTTCTCTCTTTCTCTCTCCTCTCTCTCTCAAATCTCTTTTGCAAAATGAACTCTTCTCTCCCCCTACGTATGGACTTGTATGGGGGGGGCGGGGGGGGGGAGAGGAATCATGAGGTGATGGTGTGGTGATGATGGTGCATGGGAGAGAGGGATGGGGGGTATGGGCTATAGTTGACTTTGGGAGGAGAGAGAGGGATGGGGGTATGGGGTGTGTAGGGTAGGGGTATGGGATAGGTGTAGGTGAGAATGATGGTGATGGATTTGATTGATGTGACATGGTCTTGGAGTTTGTGCAAGTGGGGCCCACCACACACGCACGTTGCGCGGCCCACCTCAGATTACGCGATAGATCATAACTTTCACACCGGGTATCGCAATGGGGCGTGCCGCGCGGCGTTGGAATCGCAGCGCCTACGCGGTCGCCGGGGTATAGGTCTCGGGTTGATGCAGTACTAAAATAGGGTCGCAGTCAAGGCTCGCTAATCTGATCCGTCCGGGACGTACCGGCACCGGAAATTAAGCGTACGGAGGGCAAATAAGGGTACGGGTCTTACAACTCTTCCCTCCTAACAAGAAATTTCGTCCTCGAAATTTGCAATACAAACCCAAACTAGCCGAAGATCATAATAAAAATCACATCACTATATATGCATATCGACTCGAAAAGCAATCATACAGATACAATCAATCATAAAAAAGATGAGGATAAGACTCGCGAATCTCTGCCTCTCGCTCCCACGACGCCTCATCTGCGCTATGATGACTCCACTGGACCTTCACTAAAGGAATGACCTTGGTCCGGAGGACCTGCTCCTTCCGGTCAAGGATACGAACCGGCTGCTCAATGTAAGAAGCATCCTCACGAACCTCCAACGGCTGCCAATCTATCACAGGAACCACGTCTGACTCACACTTCCGCAACATGGAAACATGAAAAACATTGTGGACGCCAGACAACTGAAGTGGCAAGGCAAGCTGATAGGCCACGGCGCCAATGCGCCCAATGATCTCGAAGGGTCCAATGAATCTCGGGGCAAGCTTCCCCTTAGCTCCAAAACGAACCACGCCCTTCATGGGCGAGACCCTGAGATACACACGATCCCCAATGGAAAACTCTAGGGGACGACGTCGACGATCTGCAAAACTCTTCTGTCGACTATGAGCTGTGCGCATCCTCTGCCTGATGATATCGATAGCCTCTGATGTCCTCTGCACAAGCTCGGGACCTAGGAGACGATGCTCTCCAACCTCGGCCCAACAACTAGGAGACCTACAAGGTCTACCATACAATGCCTCAAAAGGAGCCATACCGATAGTCGCCTGGTAGCTGTTATTATATGCAAACTCAGCCAAACGCAGGTGTTTATCCCAACTACCTGAGAAATCCAACACGCAAGCTCGAAGCATGTCCTCAAGGATCTGGTTGACCCTCTCGGTCTGACCATCAGTCTGAGGATGATATGCGGTGCTGAACTTCAAGGTAGGCCCCATCGCCTTCTGAAAACTCCTCCAGAACCGCGACGTAAATCTCGGATCTCGATCAGAAACGATCGAGACTGGGACTCCGTGCAGCCTCACAATCTCCTCGATAAACAATTCTGCAAGTCTGTCCAATGACCAGGTCGCACGTATCGCAAGAAAATGTGCCGACTTCGTCAAACGATCAATGACAACCCAGATGGCATCGTGACCGCGATCAGTCCTCGGCAAGCCCATAATGAAGTCTGTGGTCACGTGCTCCCATTTCCACAACGGAACACTCAACGGCTGCAGGGGACCTGGAGGTTTGCGATGATCGGCCTTGACACGCTGGCAAGTGTCACACTCAGCCACAAAACTGGCAATCTGACGCTTCATACCGGCCCAAAAATACTGCCTCCTCATATCACGATACATCTTGGTAGAACCTGGGTGAATCGTGAACCTCGATCGGTGTGCCTCATCCATAAGGTCTCTGCGCAACTGAGGAATATCTGGAACACACAACCGACCCCTGAAACGAAGTCCACCATCTGACCCAATCTGCCAATCAGTCTGACCCTCTGACGCGGCCTCTTCCCAATAATCCTTCAACGTCTGATCTGACTGTTGAGCCTCGATCACCCTAGAAACAAGAGAGGGTTGAATCGACAAGCTCGATAACTGCACGATAGAAGACTGCAGGCTCAGCTCAAAATCATACTCGGCAACCTCCTCGAGCATCCTCCACTCCTGGACCATCATATATGCCACCAGGCCTCGTGGCTGACGGCTAAGGGCATCAGCCACCACATTGGCCTTGCCAGGGTGGTACTGAAGATCAAAATCATAATCCTTCAGGAGCTCCATCCAACGTCTCTGCCTCATGTTCAACTCGGACTGCGAGAAGAGGTACTTCAGGCTCTTATGGTCAGAAAAGAGCTCGAACCTGACCCCATAAAGATAGTGCCTCCACACCTTCAGTGCGAAGACTACTGCTGCTAGCTCCAGATCATGCGTGGGGTAGTTCTGCTCATGGACCTTGAGCTGGCGAGACGCATACGCTACTACTTTGCCATGTTGCATCAGGACAGCACCTAAGCCAATCCGTGAGGCATCTGTAAAAACCACGAATCCTTCACTCCCGGAGGGAAGAGTGAGGACTGGTGTAGAAGTAAGACGGTCCTTCAGTTCTGCAAATGCTCGCTCACAGGCATCACTCCAAACGAACTCAACGCCCTTTCGGGTCAACCTGGTCAGCGGGGCTGCAATACGAGAGAAGCCCTCTATGAAACGGCGATAATAACCTGCTAACCCCAGGAAACTCCGGATTTCGGACGCATTCGTGGGTTGCCTCCACTGACGCACGGCATCAATCTTCATCGGATCTACTGCTACTCCTTGCCTCGTCACCACGTGACCGAGGAACTTCACCTCCTCCTGCCAAAACTCACACTTCTCCAACTTCGCATAAAGCTGGTGTGTGCGGAGGGTCTGCAAGGTGATCTCCAGATGCCGCGCATGCTCCTCCCGAGTCCTCGAATAGATCAGAATGTCATCGATAAACACCACAACGAACTGATCGAGGTAGGGACGAAAGACCTCGTTCATCAATTGCATGAACACAGCGGGCGCATTGGTCAGTCCGAAGGACATGACCTGAAACTCAAAATGACCGTAACGCGTCCTGAATGCCGTCTTCGGGATATCCTCCTCCCGGACACGGACCTGATGATAACCGAACCGTAGGTCAATCTTCGAAAAGAACTGGGCCTCCCGCAACTGATCAAATAAATCGTCGATCCTCGGAAGCGGGTACCTATTCTTAATCGTGACCTTGTTGAGCTCGCGGTAATCCACGCAGAGCCTCAACGAGCCATCCTTCTTCTTCACAAAGAGTACCGGCGCTCCCCATGGTGAACTACTCGCACGAATGAAGCCTAGTTCACGCAACTCGTCCAACTGCTTCCGCAGCTCCCGCAACTCCAAAGGTGCCATACGGTACGGGGCCTTTGAGATAGGCGCAGTACCGGGCACGAGGTCAATCTGGAACTCAGTATGCCGATGAGGCGGCAACCCCGGAATCTCCTGAAACACATCCGAAAAATCGCAAACTACCGGCAGCTGGTCGATACACACGGCAACCGGTTCCTCTATGGCACACGACATCAAAGATGACAACTGCTCACCTCTAGGCTCGGCAACGAACTGAAACTGCAGCATGCCGGGTATAAGGAAAGTGACTGTTCTTGCGAAGCAGTCCAATACAGCGTGATACTCGGCCAGCCAATCCATGCCCAGGATAACATCAAACTCGGTCATCGGTAAAACAAACAAATCGGCGGGCAAAAAGGTCTCTCCTACCAAGACGGGGCAAGACGAACAGATCAAACTCAATACTGCGGTCTTCCCTAAGGGTGTCGACACTGACAAACCCTCGCGCACGGATTCTAACGGCAAACCAATCGATCGACAGAAATCCTCGGATATGAATGAATGTGATGCGCCAGAATCAAATAGAACATGTGCTATGCATGCAGAGACAAGGAGTGTACCCTCTACGACTCCTCCTGGTGCCTGAGGGTCCTGCTGGGCTGCATAGAACCGGCCTTGAGCCTGCTGGGGAGGTGCCTGTCCCCTCTGTGGTCGTTGCTGCTGCTGATGCGTCCTCTGCTGCTGCCTCTGCTGCGGAGGAGCTTTCGGCGGTGGGTACTGCTGTCGCTGATGCTGCTGATGGGGTCTTGGCGGCTGATACTGCTGACGCTGCTGTCGGTGTGAATGGGGGCACTCCCTATGACGATGTCCCATCTCTCCGCACCCATAACAATGGCCTATAATCTGCTGCTGCGGTGGTGCTGGGGGTGCTACGGGTGCCACTGGTGCTGCTGGCGCTCGGAAGGGTGGACGAGCTACATGCCTCTGCGGTGGTCGAAGTCACTGCTGTCGGAAGTTGCCAGAGGGTGCCTTTCTCTTACCCTTTCGATCTCCGCCTTGACTGCGGATCCGCTGCGCGTCGGCCCACTCTGCCTCATAAATTTGGGCCCGCTCCACCACCTCCTCAAATGTAGGGAGCTTGTGTCCTGCGACACGGCCCCTAAGGCCAAGGCGCAAACCGCCCTCGAACCGACGGGCCTTTCGCCTCGCATCATCCACAAGATACGTCGCGAATCGAGACAGCTCAACGAATCGGGCCTCGTACTGTGATACGGTCATCTCTCCCTGGACTAGCGTCTCGAACTCTAACGCTCTCTGCTGACGGACATGCTCAGGGAAGAACTTCCGGTCAAACCGGTCTACAAAATCCTCCCAGGTCCACTCGAAATCTGCCTCTACTGTGCGGGTAATCGATGACCACCAATGCTCGGCCTCTCCCTGAAGAAGGAAGACAGCGAGAGGAACTCGCTGCACAGTCGTGCATCGCATAATGGTAAAGATCTTTTCTACTTCAGACTTCCATCTCTCTGCCGCCTCCGGGTTCGGCTCGCCCGAGAAACGCGGGGGATCCATCTGCCTGAAATCCCTAAGTAAGGAGCGGGCGCGATCCTGCTCGGATGTGGCAGGTGAATCGGCTGACCTCCTCTCTTGGCGCTCTACCAAGGAGGTCATGGCACGCAACATCTGCTGGAACTGACCAGCAGTCATGCCTGGAGCTGGGGCAGTCTGGGACGTACCCGCACTAGACGATTGCCTACCAACGGCTCTCTTGGGTGCCATGTCCTACAAAAAGGCAGGATCCACTTAGCATCGGGTTACTCATGAGTGCCCACACGTCAATCAAAATTTTCTAGGCATACAATAGGGGAGTCCTAGTTTAAACTAAGTTCAAAGCAGGTGAGTAAGATTGGGGTCCTAGCAATCATATAGTACAAGGCAGGTAATTAAAGGTTATTAGTAGATATGTAATGTTGTGGACAGGTATTCCCAAGTTATGCTCTGATACCAACTTCTGTCACGCCCCAAACTCGGGGACCGGGCTTACTAAATTCCCGGCCGCCGAATCCGGTGCCAACAGCCTCCGTAGTACCCCATTCTCGGCCCCTAGCTCCCATACGCCAGGTTCCGATCCTGGGATCCCGCAAGGAGGATTTTCAAGGTAAATTTTTTTTTTATAGATGAGCATAAACATAAGTATACCAAACCAAAAAGCATCACATCACATATCCACTAAGATAATCTTTTGAGTACAATGCTGTAGAAAAGGAAATACAAGGTATAACTGAAAGCTGAAAAATCAAATGCGCGCCCCTGTCTCACTGCTGTCGTGCTATAGTATGACCTGCACGTAAACAACGTGCATAAGCTTACTATGAAGCTTAGAGAGTGCGTGGTGTGTGCGCAATGCATATGACATGTATACAGATATCAGAGTAAGCGGAAATGATGGCAGGCTACACTACCAAGTCTATGAATGTCATTAGCCATCTCGAGGCTATGCAATGCAATGGGCCTATATGGCCGAGTGTCATATGCTAATGATGCCATGTGCGCATGTCAATCCTCAACTGTCATATATCATACGGTTTACAACTGGGACATCACCGGGGTCTAGTACACTCCAGACATTGGTTGCCGCCCATCGCGCGCATAACCAAGCGAGTGGAAGAGACCTCACTATCCGCCTCGTCAATGACATATAAGATAATTCACCCGGCTCGTCGATAGCGAACCCATTCACGAGCTGGTCAAACTCAACCTAGTATATAGCCCTCTGCACCCGGGCGGGTAAGGTCACACCCCCTTCCAACCGACCCCGACACAGTGGGAGACGCGGCCTACTGGTATTTGGCCCTCATGCGCTCATAAATCCACTCGGTCTAGACATTGGAGCATCCTACTGGTACCACAGGGTTTAGGGACTTTCACCCAAGGACATCTTTGGCGCCCAAGTGCTAGAACATATTTCCGATGTCCATTCCTACCATCCACGATGTGACTGTGGTGGTCAAAACCCCGATGCCGCTGGGGTGAGAATCTGATCATGACATGTATAATGCGAGATGCATGAGTCACACTATTAAAGCCATGCACCAAACCTGCGCATACCGCGCGATCATGTAGGGTGACCCTATCTCATACGGGTCCCCTAAGTATCTCAAGCTGTAAGGCATATGCTATGATCGACATCGCCCACAGTCAGGCATACATATGATGCGTATGTACAAATGAATGGGTATGATATTCATTACACTAAGCATATTATCAGTGTGACCTATCCAGCTAAGTATACTAGCATATTACCAGACATATCATGTACTGTTGGCCTTGAATGGCCCAATATATACAGAGAGTGGGACCCGAACTGTGGGCCCCATTGGAAATGTAAAGGTCTTCGTGGTATAGCCCACTTGAGACTACATCGGCCCCATACTTGGGCCTGCACATATAAGATAGGCAGCATGAATAAAACAGATACATCATGGTGGAGCTAATAGATACATCACGTTGGGACCCATAGGGTGGGCCACCTGCTGGGCAGCGTGGTACCCAACTGATCCCAATAAGTTTGAATCAAGCAGATATTTGTGTTTTCTCCTTCATACATATCCATGTGATCTTATGAACCGATTGGATGACAATTAAACATCACTGTAGGGCTGGGAAGGTTTCAACGGTAGAGATCATTATTCCCACCGTTGACCCGTGGCATAGCCCACTAAAATGAGCTGGAAAAACATATAGACGGGATAGGTACAGCACATACATTCTAGGTGGGCCCAACGAGTGGGGCCCATTGCCAATGCCCATACAGACAGGCTGCTGGGCAGCAGCGTCCCCTGGACGCTGTCTGTCCAGCAGCAGCATTATTTTATTTTTTTATTTTTATTTTATTTTTATTTTTTTACATATATATATATATATATTTTTATTTATTTAATAAGTGGGGCCCACAGGAGTTCCTGATCAAGCTGATATTTTTGATGTCCCTTCCTCCATGTATGTGTGAACTTACGAACAGGTTGGATCTCAAATAAACATCACGGTGGCCCATAAGAAGGTTTCAACGGTGGGGCACTGTCCCTACTGTTTTCTGTGGTGGGGCCCCCTCGAGACTTGGATCTGGCTCATTCTTGGGGTCGTGCCCTAAAATGATCTCCCCAACTGGATGGACGGTGTGGATACAACACATACATCATGGTGGGACCCACAAGTGGGCCACTGCTGGCCGAGCCAGCGTGCCAGGACGCTGGTACGCCCAGCGTCAGCGTCAGCGACGCTGACTCCTTATTTTCTTTCTTTCTCTTTTTTTTTCTTTTTTGTATTCATATCAAGTGGGGTCCACATGGCACTGATCCGCTCCGTTCATCAGATTCTCCATCTCATGGGGGACCCAACAAGCCCAATATTGGGTATTTGATTCGGCCTAGAAACTAAAAAGTGGGCCAAAGGATTTCTGACAATAGAAGTTATTATTTCCACTGTTTTACACGGTGCGGTCCACTGCAGATTTGGATCGGCGTCATATTTGAGCCCTGGCCCTAAAATGATCTGAGAAAACAGATGGACGGCGCGGATGGAACACAAACATCAAGGTGGGTCCCACGAGTGGGGACCCATTCACTGCCGAGTGACGCTGGACGTTCCAGCGTCAGAACGTCCAGACGCTGGACGTCCAGCGTTCTCATATAAAATTTTTTTTTGTTTTGTTTTTTTTTTTTTTGCAATCATTTCATGTGGGGCCCACTTAGTGAAGATCCGATCCGTCTATTAGATTCCCCATATCATTAGGGACCCAACAAGCCCAATATTGGGCAGGTGATGTGGTCCACAAACATCACGGTGGGTCCAAGAAACCTCGATAGTAAGCTTCACCATCTCCACTGTTTCCAATGGTGTGGTCCACCTGAGATCTGGATCTTCTTCATTTTTGGCGCCCAGACATACAATAGGGTGGAGAAGCAGCTGGACGGCGTGGATCTAATACATACATCAAGGTGGGTCCCACGTGTGGGGACCCTGTTCCACGTCCAACCGGCTGCCCCTGCTGGGCAGCAGCGTCCAGAGGACGCTGGCTGTCCAGTGGGTTGTCTCTCTCTCCCTTTTTATTTATTTATTTATTTATTATTATTATTATTATTATTATTATTACAAAGTGGGGCCCATTCATGGATGATCCAATCCATCCATCAGGTTGTCCACCATCAGGTGGGCCCAAAAGAAAAGGAAAAAAGAAGGGAAAGAAGAAAATGGGGGATTTATGTACCCCTTGCACTCACCTCAAATAATGGACGGTTGGATTGAATCGAGTTGATGATCGGACGATCCGGACAGTCCGGATGATGGTTGGGGCCCTCCAAGCAAGGATCTACACCCTCAATCTCTCTAACCTCTCTCTACTTCTCTTAAATCTCTCAAATCTCTCTCTTTCTCTCTCCTTTCTCAAATCTCTTTCTCTCTTTCTCTCTCCTCTCTCTCTCAAATCTCTTTTGCAAAATGAACTCTTCTCTCCCCCTACGTATGGACTTGTATGGGGGGGCGGGGGGGGGGGGGGGGGGGGGGGAGAGAGGAATCATGAGGTGATGGTGTGGTGATGATGGTGCATGGGAGAGAGGGATGGGGGGTATGGGCTATAGTTGACTTTGGGAGGAGAGAGAGGGATGGGGGTATGGGGTGTGTAGGGTAGGGGTATGGGATAGGTGTAGGTGAGAATGATGGTGATGGATTTGATTGATGTGACATGGTCTTGGAGTTTGTGCAAGTGGGGCCCACCACACACGCACGTTGCGCGGCCCACCTCAGATTACGCGATAGATCATAACTTTCACACCGGGTATCGCAATGGGGCGTGCCGCGCGGCGTTGGAATCGCAGCGCCTACGCGGTCGCCGGGGTATAGGTCTCGGGTTGATGCGGTACTAAAATAGGGTCGCGGTCAAGGCTCGCTAATCTGATCCGTCCGGGACGTACCGGCACCGGAAATTAAGCGTATGGAGGGCAAATAAGGATACGGGTCTTACATGTAGAAAATCTCAGAGTTTGAATTAGAAACTGCTATTTTACACATGGCTGACCTGTCGTGACCGGTCGGACTGGGCTGGCCGACCAGTCTTGACCTGTCAGACTGATTAGTTTTGAGTCCAGCGTGCACAGAGAGGTGTCTGACCCATTGGCCGACCGGTCTTGACTGGTCGGACCAACCTGGTCCTTAGTCCAGTGACTTCCAAAGGGGGATAGCAGGGTGGCCGACCGATCATGACCAGTCGCACCTCTTCTTTTCACATTTTCTTTTTTTTCTTTCTTCTTCTATCTCCTCTTCTTACTTTATTCTTTCTTTGATCCACCTTGGGCCTTCATCTAAAGCTCCTAAATATGGTCTTTTAGCTATCATTTGTGCAAAATCTCTCTCTCAATCCTACATCCACAAAACATGCATTAGATGAGCCTTTTGAACATGCAAACCATACATATAATGTAATGTAATGGGCTATATCATGTATAAATTGGAGGTTCAACAATAGGCCGGCTAAACCCTCGAGAAATAAGAAAATCTCTGGACCAATTTTTACACTGCCCGACCTGTGGTCCGACCAGCTGCCCGACCGGTCAACAAACAGGTCTGCAACATGTTTTTTTTTAAAATGTTTTTACAGTTTCTGTGCAAGCTTCTGAAATTATGTCGGTAGTCTAACACGACACCTTCGTATGTGCTGAAGCTTAAAGAGCAACTAGAATTTTGGGTAAGTCCTATAGGGGGTGATTAGGACCTTTTGAAATTCTTTTCGCCTATCGTTCGCCTCAAGTGTGTTCACTCCCCAAGTGTAGGGTTGCGATGTAGTAATAATTCGGAAAGACCGAGTATCGTTCCCACAGAGATTTATGAATGGGTATTCTCAGAATTTAACTAAAACAACTAGTAATTAAGATTTTATTAAGAACTAAAGCTGGAAAATAATGATTTGGGTTTAAATAGTGAATGTGTAAGGTAATATCAATCTAAAAAGGCACTAGAGTGCCAAGGATCCACTTTTGATAAGTTTCAATGCATCAACACAACTAGATCTCACATAACTCAATCGGAATCGAATTCATATCTCTATCCGATCGGAATATAGAGCGGTTCAATCAACAATCATCTAAAACAGTTACTCATTCATTGATTCGATTCCCACAATAATACTCAGGCCTTGGGCACACTCAATTGTGTAGGCCAAGCCTCTTTCCAATCTAGTTGAGATTCACAACCATAGCTTTCATCAAATCCTGTCACTAGACTTGATTACAACTAATGATTAGAACTCTAATTAAATCAAAATCAATCAGCAAACACCTATTTCAGATTATAATAAAAAGATAAGAACTTTAGTTGAATGAGTTCCCACATGAAAATCAAGCCATTGTACACAAGGTAATCAAAGGGTCTACCATGCCCGGAGTCGATGATAGATCAATGAACTACACAAGCATAAACAATGCTCAGAAGGTAAGCTACCAAGCTTAGAATCACTAAGAATCACATGAGCCCGGAGTCATCAAGAGATTAAAGTAAAACTTAACTAGTACTTGATTCAAACTCATATTGAACTAAAATTCTTCAATTAAAACATAAAAGGAAACCTAGGTTGCATCAATCCATAAAAAACAAATCAAAAGCTTCACCTCTTAGCCCTAGCTAAGAGGTTTTAGTTCATGTAACGACCCGAGATTTTCGACTCTCGTGTATAACACGACGGCCGAATTCCCAAGTAATTTATGGAATAACTAATTTATCAAATAATAAAATATAGCATTCAAGCACAATGACGGAAACAATTATCATCTTATTCTATCAAACTTACTATGTTATCATCAATGTTTAAATAAGGGAACCAACCAATATCCATACTGATTAATTAAAATATAAAATCATGTCTTCTCTTGAAGACTTATTACAATTCCATAAATGTATCAACTACTCAAAAGAAATATTTAATAAATGATAACATCAATTAAATTTCTCTAACATCGTCATCCGCCATGTGATTGTACGAACATCGAACTCTTTTCCTTAAAAATCGGGTTCAATACCTGGATCTTCACCTGCATCACCTAAATTGTATTTGGGATAGCGTTAAACGCTATCATAGTGGGGAATATTCCTCCAAGACAATCAAGAATAATAATAACGGCACAGAGTAAACGCAAGCAGTATATTATCATTTAATCAAATCAAAACAACCAACTAAAAATCTTTGTTAATGCGATGCATGGAATGCATGCTCTGGCTAAGGCACCTTGGCTAGAATCACCATACATGAAGTGGGAGACTCCCTGTTACGACTTCATGCTAGCCAATAGTCACCAGAGGTTCCTGGGACGCACAAGCCCATAGTTTTGCCCGACCACGTGAGAAACGGGACGCTCATAGCCCAGATCTACACGTGACAGTGTATGGGAGAAGTAGGACGCTCTAGCCTATTCTCAATTCCGTACACCCACATGGAGCCAAGTGAATGCATGAATTTAGTTTCACCTTTATTTAAGTGTTTTCGCATACAACCGATTTAAATAAAACTCAGTGGTCACTATTGGGAGTCGCAAGCAACCCAGCATAGGCCGACAGCACGGGATTAGTGTCCATAGCACCAACCCCGGCTCATGAGAATTTGTATACCATTAGTGTCCACTCATTGTCCCGTTTTATGATTTCATCATGTCCCAAAAAGTCAATGTTGTACATCATGACCAAATTTATTAAAATACCCATGTAATGTAAATGGATCAAATCAAGCATCATGTACATGTAAGGATCCATTAACAAACAATCACTTCATTCTCTCAGTTAAGTCAAGATATATTCTTCCATCATGGACACCTCTCACGGGTTCCATCTCTCTACATCGAATAATTTTACCAACTTAGGGACAAAGAGTATACAATAATGGGATGTCCATATGATGATCTTATACACATATTTCATATCACAATATGAAAACTAATGTTACTTGTAATACATGGACTAAGAAAATAAGGGCATAGATTTCATAAAAATAAATAACACAAATACACATGCTTCTTAATAAAAAATTTAAACAATGAATCACATCATCATATAATGATATTCATTACAAATCCTACATTAAACTTCATGTTATATGGATCAGCAATTCAAAACAAAACAACTTCACATGCCACAAAAGAAACTTATGATAATCATAATTTTATTAATGAAAGGCTTGAAGGAAAATCCTTACCTTAGGATGGACTTAGAAGAAGAGGGTTGTAGAAGATCCTAGCCGCTGAAAAAATATGAGAAAGAACTCTCTTCTCTTCTCTCTCTCTCTCTCTCTCTCTCTCTCTCTCTTTCTCTCTCTAGGGCATGAAGGCTAGGGTTAGGAGAAGGATTTGGAGGTGCGTAGTAGAAATTAATATGGAGAGGGATGTGCACGCGAGGTCTTGTGTAACAACCTCTTGAGGTGGGTTTCTCAAATCTCAATATTCGGATGAACTATGATCAATTCCAATCCGTTCATCTTATCAAGCTCGAAGAGTAGAGTCAGAATACGTAAATTTCTTGATGATCCACATTCTAGATTGGCCGATCCTTGAAAATGGCCTAACGGGTGCTAAAATGGGCTAGATCTCAATTAACAGTCTACGCTTGATGATCAGGGCCCAAATTTTGGAAAAATATATGGTCATGATAGGCAAATAATTGTACAAAGTTTAGTGGTTGATTGATGGTGAGAAATGCCCATATCTGAAATTTCAACTTTTGGCGGAAAAGGAAGGGGCTAGCTTTGTGGTTCAACGGTGTAGGATTATAGATCGGGGTCCAAATTTTGTGTAAACTCGTAGTCATATGAGTATAATAAGTGGTCCAAATTTAAGAAGCGATTGATGGTGAGAAGTGGGTAAATTGAAAGGTTCAGATTTAAAAAGAGTTGGTAACTCGTTAATTTCTAAAACGGGATAACTTCGCGCATAAGAAAGATGCTTATCAAGGTGGGGAACTCAAATCACACTATTGGTCCATGATAAAGACGATCCAAGTCACTCATATGAAGAGAAATATTCGACTACGACTAACCATTTACTTTCCTCACTCGATGGAGATGAAAATCAAGGGTTAAGGGACTGATTTGACAATCGGACCACTTCTACGATGATTTAAGGGCTGAAATTTGATGTGTATGGTTAATATGTGCCCAAAAGCTTAAATCCAAGGTTTTGCGTGAAAGCGATTGTAAAAAACTATAATACTTAAAAATGGCATCTTAACTTAAGTTTAACTAATGGCATTTTCGTAATTATCTGAAAAGTGCGTGATTTTTGAAATATGATCTTTCTACGATGTTTATGGGATCATTTTAAGTAACTTTTGTAAAGGGTACCCTATCGGATCTCCTACGGATGTCCCGCTATTCGCAAATCAATGGTAAATGTACGATAATTAATAAAAAATAAATTAAAAATGAATTTTCAAAAATTTTCAAATAAATCTTGAAAATCTGGGGCGTTACAGTTCATCTCTAACATCCTTGAACTAGAAGCCTCAAAAACATAAAAACTACTAAAACAGGAAGAAAACTAAGAAAACTTGAAGTAGAATCCGTCTCCCAAGCAATCCCCACGTCCTAGCCAAGAGGTTTTAGTTCATCTCTAACATCCTTGAACTAGAAGCCTCAAAAACATAAAAACTACTAAAACAGGAAGAAAACTAAGAAAACTTGAAGTAGAATCCGTCTCCAAAGCAATCCCCACGTCCTAGCTTCCTTGGTATGAAGAGGGGAAGTCCTTTTTATAGATTGGTGAGGAAGATTCCAGATTTAGCAAGGAATTACGCAATTGCGCAAAGAAAATCGGAGCTTTGCGTGCAATCTGTTACGCTGACGACCGGTCGCACGACCGATCGCACGACCGGTCTAAGCTCATGAACGACCGGTCGCAACAAAAACTTGTTCGCTTCCCCAAGTGTAGGTTGCGATGTAGTAATAAACTCGGTAAGACCGAGGTCGATCCACAGGGACTTGTGTAGGAATTCACAAACACATCCAATAGTGTCTATTGAGAGCTAACAACCAGATTTTGTATGAGATTAATGTAAGTAGCAAGTTTGAACTAAATTGAAGGTAAACAATTATAAAAAGGCACTAGGGGTTCAAGGATCCACTTATAGCAATCCTTGATGTTCAATCCGCTATGGTTTTTTAATTTCTCAACTAGAATCGATATTAAGATCTATCTAGCCGGATGGTAGAGCTATTAAACCAAACAATCTATCATATGTAAGGCCAATCTATATGATTCACTCAATGCAAGCTAGGATGAGCATGCTCAATTGCATAGGTCAGTCCCAATTCCAATAGGATAATATCACAATCATAACCATCCTCAAGTCCAGTCACAAGACAAGTCTAGATTATGATTTGAACTTGATTCAAATCACATGCACAGTCCCATACATAATTCAGAAAACCAGAAAAGTAGAACTTTGGTAGGAAGTCCCCACATGAAGATCTTAGTACTAGAGCGTACTCCAATTCCTCAGATCATACAGGTCTAGACTAGCACACAACAATTAAGAACTTAAGTAATTCTCCCAAACATCCATGAGTCATCATAAGACTAAGAAAAACTACTTAGAACTTGTATTAACTTCAAACCATTGTTCATAATCATGAAAACCAATCTTAAAACCAACTAAAAACGAATTGAAACATCTTAGATCCACTACAAGCTTCACCTCTTAGCCCTAGCTAAGAGGTTTAGCTGCTCATGATCCAAGGAAACATGAAACAACTAGAAAAATCATAAAAATAGCAAAACAAACTAGGAGTTGTGGAACTCCGAAATCCACTTCCGCCGCCTCCAACCTCGCTTAAACTCTTCTTAGATACCCGAGGAACGATCCCTAGGTGTCCTTTTATAGTGGAAAGGCTCCGCAACGTCAGAATATTCCAGAATCTATGTAAGCTTACGCAGTGCGCAGAGATTTTCGGCGCCAGAAGCAGAAAGTCCACAGCTTACGCATGGCCAACCGGTCGGACGACCGGTCTGGGTGACTGGCCGACCGGTCGTGCCTCACTATGAAATAGTCCAGCAAGCTCTGGAGTTGGAATTTCTTCTGGCCGACCGGTCACGATCGGTCGGACTGTCTTAGTTCTGTGTCCAGCATATGCAAGGGGTTGGCCGACCGGTCCGGCTCCCTTGGCCGACTCGTCGGACGACCAGTCGTGGCCATTACTTCTTCATTTCCTTCTTCTTTTCTTCTCTCTTTGCTTCCTTCTTCCTTCGGCCCACCTTAGGTCTTCATCCAAGGCTCTTAAAGAAGACTCTTTGTCATTAATTAGGCGGAGTCCACTCGCATTCCTGCAATCACAAAACATGCATTCAATTAGTCTTTAAATCATGAAAATCTTGCACAATGAGTGATGAATTGGGGTTAGAATATGCACAATTAAGAGCTCAACAAAGTGCAAGGTTGCGATGTAGTAATAAATCTTGACAAGACCGAGGTCGATCCATAAGGAATTTGAAAACAACTTCTAAGCTAATCTAGCAACTAAGATTGCAATAATTAATGGATTCAATTGAGAAAATTATGTTAAAATAGTAATTTAAGAAAAACAGTAATTTAGGAAAAATCAGGAATTAAAGGAACTAAGGCTTTCAAGGATCCACTTGTAACAATCCCATGTCAATCCAATCAATCCAAGCATCAAACACAACTAGATTTAAAGTTTTATCTCTCATCTAGTTGGAAGATAAAGCATTAAACACATTCAATCCCACTTAAGTTGAACTTCCAAGTTCTAGTCCCATTCAACCACATAGCATTCGAAATCATAGCCTTCGGAGTAACAACCATGCCTATGGACTATGGCATGCTCAAGGGTTACCATAATTCGAATCTAATCAAACAAAGCATGATAATCTCAAAGAATTGCAAGGAATTCATGTCTGAAGCACATGAACTCTCATAAAACTTCTAAAAATATCAACTTTATATGAACTAGAACATTCAAAATTCAAACTTGATGTAAAACTACTTGAATCAAACTGAATTAAACATGAAATTAGCTACAAGCTTCACCTCTCAGCCTTAGCTGAGAGATTCTAGCCGAGCATTGTCATACTACAACTAGAACTAAAAGAAAAAGACAAAAAAAAAAACATAAAAACCCGGATTTGAGAGGGTTGCAAACGCTCCACGACGGCTCTCTTCACCTCCCACGAAGTTCCTCAGCTTCTCTGATGCCCTAGGAAGAGACCTTAGGTGTCCTTTTATAGTGGGGAAGCTCTACCGCGTCGGAATCTTCTAGAATTGCGTGGCATTATGCACTTGCGTAGAAAAACTCGGAACTTGAATTAGAAACTACTATTTAAGCATGGCCGACCGGTCATGACCAGTCAGACTGGGCTGGTCAACCGGTCTTGACCGGTCGGACTGGTCTGTTTCGAGTCCAGTGTGCACAGAGAGGTGGCCGACCCGTTGGCCGACCGGTCTTGACCAGTCAGACCAAACTGGTCCTTTATCCAGTGAGTTTCAGAGGGGGACAACAGGGTGGCCGACCGGTCAGGACCGGTTGTGGCTCCCATTGCGGACCGGTCATGACCGGTCGGACCTCTATTCTCTTCTTTTTCTTCTTCTCTCTTTCTTCTCTTTTCTCCCTCTTTCTTCTTCCTTCTTTGGTCCACCATGGACCTTCATTTAAGGGCTTCTAAATACACTCTTTTTGGTCACCAATTGGGCGAAGTCGCTCTCATTCCTACAATCACAAAACATGCATTAGATGGGCCTTTTAAACATATAAACCATGCATATAATGTGATGTAATGGGCTAATTTGTGTATAAATTGGAGGTTCAACACACACCCCAACCAGATTTTTGCTAGTCCCGAGCAAAACATGCATGAAACAAGTTCAAACCTCCAAAAACCAACTCTCCTTCAGAAACTATGTTTCAATCCATTCCAAGACATACAAGTGTAAAATTCAGAAAAATGAGGTGATAAAAGTTGAAACCTTAAACTCTCAAAACATAATAAGTGTCCATATTAAATTCCCGCTGATTGTTTGATAAATAGAAGAACTCAAACAAATTCAACCTAGTGCGCATAGTGAAAGTTCATCTCATGAGTTTCTGGGATTATCTTCTTCATAGATCAACTAAACTATGGATCTCAAGGTGCACAAAGCAACAACAAGCCTATGACAGGAATTTGCCTTACCGTCCTTCCGATGGCTTTCACACTACGTGCCATTTCCGGCTTTGGTTACGGGTAGACCATCCCCTGGTTGGTAAATAGGTAGCCCTTTTCGAAATTTTCCACCATTTTCTCCATCATTCCCACATTTTCATCCTTCCTTTTCCTTTTTCTTTTACATTAGATAGGATTTTTAGAAATCCATATCTTTCGTTATTTAACCATGGATAAGGATGGACAAAGTACCCCGGCTTGGTTTCTCAACACCTTAAATCTAAGTCTAGCCAATACATAAATCAAATAATCCTTTCAAACCATGAAAATCGTGTAATGTGAACTAGGTGTAAAAGTGTTCAAATTTTCTATCAATCACATAAATAAGGGAATTCACATATAAAACCATTATATTAAGAGTAGTTCAAGACTTACAACATCACTCACTTCGTATCTCCTTTTCTTATACTCGTATCATCTCGAATGTATAGAAATAAGGTCTTCTAAAAGAGTTTTGAATTTTTAGAAAATTCGATAAAAATTTACACATATGATGCTCAAAATGTTGCAAACTGCTAGATGAGGAATCTCATCTCACCCCCAACCAAATCTTGCATTGCCCTCAATGTAAAAAGATATGCAATGAGCATGAACATGAACATGAGAGCAATGGTAAAATACTAGAGAGTGAGAACAATAGTACCTGAGAGAGTCGATCATGGAAGTCTGCAACTCCGACAACAAAATCCACTAAAACGGTAAAACTAAAATAGAAAAAGTAACTAAACCTAATCTATGCTATACCTCCGTCAAACTAGGAGATCAATCATCCTAATACACAGGATCATTCAGAGTGATGGACATGTCCTCTGAATCAAATTTCTCAACAAATGGTTTAAGGCATTGTCCATTAATTTTAAAAAAGTTACCATTTGCAGCATTCTCTATCTCGACAGCCCCATGAGGTAAAACTTCTTTAACAATGTATGGGCCGGTCCATCGAGATCACAATTTTCGAAAAAAAGATGAAATCGAGAATTATACAGGAGCACTTTCTGACCTTCATGGAAAGATTTACTGAAGATGTGCTTGTCATGAAAGGCTTTCAGCCTACTCTTGTAAATTCTCGAGTTCTCGTAGGCATCGTTCTGGATCTCGTCAAGCTCATTCATTTAGAGCTTGCGAAGCGAGCTAGCCTTGTCAACATTAAAGTTCAATGCCCGAATTGCCCAATAGGCTTTGTGTTCAATCTCCACAGGCAAGTGATAAGCTTTCCTATAGACAAGTCTATAGGGGGACATTCCAATGGAGGTCTTGTAGGCGGGACGGTGAGCCCAAAGTGCATCATCTAATCTCAGTGACCAATCTTTGCGATCCGGCCTCACCGTCTTTTCCAAAATCTGTTTGATTTCTCGATTGAAAATTTCAGCTTATCCACTCGTCTGTGGGTGGTATGGGGTATTCACTTTATGCCTAATGTCATATTTCTTCATTAAGGCTTCAAAAGGCCTATTGCAAAAGTGAGAACCATCATAACTAATGATGGCTCGAGGCATTGCAAATCTGAAAAGTATCTTTTCTTTAAGGAACTTTAGAACCGTACGATGATCATTGGTTCTACATGGAATAGCCTCTATCCATGTAGACACATAGTCTACAGTAAGCAATATATAGACATGTCCAAAAGATGAGGGGAACGGTCCCATGCAATCTATGCCCCAACAGTCAAAGACTTCAAGATGTTGAATTGGGGTAAGAGGCATCATATTTTGACGAGATAATCCTCCTAACTTTTGGCAACGCTCACATGCTTTACAAAACTCGTGGGTGTCTCTAATAAAATGGGCCAATAAAAACCACACTGCAGAATTTTTGCGGTGGTTTTCTTAGCGAAAAATGACCCCCGCATGCTTGATTATGGCAAAAGGAGATGACAAAATTTTGTTCATCATCAGAGACATCTCTCCTAATAATTTGATATGGGCAATATTTAAAAAGTAAAAGTTCATCCCAGAAAAATCTGTGCACTTCCCTTAGAAATTTTCATTTATCCTGCTCAGTCTAATGAGTTGGCATCGCACCTGTGGAAAGATAATTGGCTATGTCAGCGTACCATGGTGGATGCATAGCAACAAAGAGTTGCTCATCAGGGAATGAGTCCTCAATAGGTGACTCGCCAATGGAATTAGGTAGAACTAGGTGGGATAGATGATCCGCCACCACATTTTCTACTCCCTTCTTGTCCTTAATCTCCAAATCGAATTCTTGAAGGAGTAGGATCCATCTAAGCAAACGGGGCTTGGCATCCTTCTTAGAAAGATGGTGTTTCAGCGCCGCATGATCTGTGTAAACAATGACCTTGGATCCTATTAAGTAAGGCCTGAATTTGTCCAAGGCAAAGATGACGACTAGGAGCTCCTTCTCCGTAGTCGAGTAATTGACTTGAGCAGGATTCAAGGTCCTACTCGCATAGTAGATAACGTGGGGCTTCTTATCCTTCTTTTGGCCTAACATCGCCCAAATAGCATAATCTCTTGCATTGCATATTAACTCAAAAGGTACGGACCAATCTGGTGGTTGCATGATAGGAGCAGTTGTCAACATGTCTTTTAGCTTTGAAAAATCTAATTGACATTCGACACTCCCCTTAAATTGGTTCTCCTTTTGGAGAAGGTTACATAAGGGCCTTGAGATATGACTAAAATCCTTTATGAACCTTCTATAAAAACAGGCGTGTCCAACGAAGGACCGCACATCACGTCTGCTTTTGGGTGGTAGTAGATTGAAAATTATATCGATTTTGGCCTAGTCTACCTCTATTCTATTAGACGAGATGATATGTCTAAGGACTATTCCTCTTTGTACCATGAAATAACACTTTTTCCAGTTTAAGACGAGGTTTTTCTCTTCACACCTTATCAAGACCAACTTCAAGTGATTGAGGCACTCATCAAAAGTACAACCAAAAATAGAAAAATCGTCCATGAATACCTCGAGAAATTCACCCGCCATGTCCGAGAAAATACTCAACATGCATCGTTGGAATGTGACGGGTGCATTACATAGCCCAAATGGCATTCTTCGGTATGCGAAGGTGCCAAACGGGCATGTAAAAGTGGTCTTCTCTTGGTCTTCTGGGGCTATCTCAATTTGATTGTAACCGGAATAGCCATCTAGGAAGCAATAATAGGAATGACCCGCTAACCTCTCCAAAATTTGATCCATGAATGGGAGAGGGAAGTGGTCCTTCCTAGTGACCATGTTTAGCTTTTGATCATCAATGCACATACTTCAACCGATGGTTACTCTAGTCGGTATAAGCTCATTGTTGGCATTTTCTACGATGGTAATACCGGATTTCTTAGGGACAACTTGGGTAGGACTTACCCATTGGCTATTTGAGATGGGGTAGATGATACCCACATCTAGTAGCTTTAACACCTCTGCTTTGACAACCTCCATTATGTTTGGATTTAGCCTTCTTTGAGGTTGTCTAGTTGTTTTCGCATTTTCTTCGAGGTGTATACGGTGAGTACAAACTGAAGAGTCTATCCCCTTGAGATCCGCATTTGTCCAACCTATGGCTCTCCTATGTTCTTTGAGTAGCTCAATCAACTTGAGCGCTTGGTTTTTTCCTAGGTGAGAGGTTGTTCGCTCACCTCAAGTGTAAGGCTGCGATGTAGTAATAAATCTCGGTAAGACCGAGGTCGATCCACAGGGAAAGAGGTAAACAATTCCAATTACTCTAATAACTAGAATCTAAGAAGTTTAAGAAAGTAGTTTTTCACATGAAATAGGAAAATCTGAAAATAAGAAGAACTAGAGCATCAAGGATCCACTTGTAGTACTCCAATGCCAATCCATTCATCCAAGTACAACACAATTAGAATCAAAGTCCTATCTCTCATCTAATTGGAAGATATAACATTCAAGCACAAACAATCCCACTTAAATCTGGAAATCAAATTTCTAGTTCTAATAAAGCACATAGAACTTTAACTTGTAGCCTTCGGAGTAACAGCCATGCCTATGGACTATGGCATGCTCAAGGGTTACTACAATTCGAATTCACACAACCCAATCATGGTAATCTCAGAGAATTGTAAGGAACTCATGTCCGGAGCACACAAACTCTTACAAAACTTCTAAAAAATCAACTTTAATCAAACTAGAAGTTCAAAATCCAAAATTAAGAAAAGGGTACTTGAAATAAAAGAATTAAAGCATTGAAACCAACTACAAATTTCACCTCTAGCTCTAGCTAAGAGGTTAACTAAGAAAAAAAATATTAAACTAGAACTTGAACTAGCTGTAGGAGGCTAGGTAGCCTCCTAGGACTTGAACTCCTTGCTTCCCACGTCCTTGCTTGATTTGAAATAGAAGAGAGCACCTCCTTTTATAATACAGCAAGAGTACCGCAACATAACAGATTTTGTTTCACTTCGTACGGCTTAACCAATGGTCGGATTGCCTTCAAATTTGATTTGTAGCTTCCTTGTAATGTGATCTTACTCATAGATGATTTAGATTTCCAAAATTATCTTCTAAATGGGCCCACCAATCAGATCAACGACCGCCTCTCAAAATTGCGCAATTCGGGTACCTTCTGAACTAGTCATCTTGCTTTCAACGCTTTGGAGTGTAAAGAGGTCGGATTGATCTCAAATTTTGAAAATTGGTAGAAAATTCCTCCTCTACATGATGGATGGATTAGATTATCCAAAACAATTCTAGAATTAGGGGTGAAAATTAGAACCCTCAGTCCTTTTATAAAATCTGCGTAGTTGGATCTTTCTAGATGATCAATCTTTCTTCAACTGGTACGATCAAACCACACATCCTTTTGATCTGAAACTTTGTGGTTATTCATATATGGATGTGGTCTAAAAGATGGTCAAAGTAGATTCTTCATATCATCAATGATGGGTCACCTGGACCGGCCCAGAGTGGAGTAGGCGGAATCTGAAACTTTCTGGACAGTTCGTATTGTTTTGGCCACCACAGTCAATCCGTAGCTCCGATCGACACGAAACCACTTGGGTTATTTCGGCGTCGAGCTCCTCTTCGACATGGATTGGTGGATTTCCAAATATCATCAAGATGGGACCAAAAAACTGAGTGGAAAAATAAAAAACGGGAATAGCCTGCTGTTTGAAATTTGGAAACCTGAAATTGCATGGCCGACCGGTCTTGACCGATCGGAAATTGCATGGCCAACCGGTCTTGATCGGTCTAGCCTATCTGTTAGATGTCTAGGGAGTGCAGCAGACCGGTCTTGACTGGTCATAACTGGTCGGGCCTTCTTGGCCGACCGGTCAAGATCGGTCGGAACCATTTTCTGCATTCTTTCTTCTTTCTTTTCTTCTCTCCTTCCTCTCTCTTGGCTTTCTTCTTTCTTTGGCCCACCTTGGGTCTTCATCCAAGGCTCCTAAATGTCTCCTTTTAGTCTTCAATTAGATGAAGTCTGCTCTCATTCCTACAACCACAAAACCTGCATTAGATGGGCCTTTTAAACATGCAAACCATGCATATAATGTGATGGAATAGCTATACAATGTATAAATTGGAGGTTCAACACACCCCCCAACCAGCTTTTTACTAGTCCTGAGCAAAACATGCGTGAAACAATTTTAAACCTCCAAACTAACTCTCCTTCAAAAACCATGTTTCTATCCATTCTAAGGCATACAAGTATAAAATTTGGAGCAATTAGGTGATAGAAGTTGAAACCTTAAACTCTCAAAGCATAATAAGTGTCTACATGAAATTCCCGCTAATTGATTGATAAATAGAAGAACTCGAACAACTTCAACCTAGTGTGCATAGTGAAAGTTCTTTTCATGAGTTTCTGGGATTATCTTCTTCATAGATCAACTAAACTATAGATCTTAAGGTGTATAGAGCAACAACAAGCCTATGATAGGAATTTGCCTTACCGTCCTTCCGATGGCTTTCACACTACGTCCCATTTCCGGCTTTGGTTACGGGTAGACCATCCCCCGGTTGGTAAATAGGTAACCCTTTTCGGAATTTTCCACCATTTTTCCATCATTCCCAATTTCATCCTTCCTTTTCCTTTTTCTTTTAAATTAGATAGGATTTTTAGAAATCCATATCTTTCGTTATTTGCCCATGGATAAGGATGGACAAATTACCCCGGCTTGGTTTCTCAACACCTTAAATCAAAGTCTAGCTAATCCACAAATCACATAATCCTTTCAACCCATGAAAATCATGTAATGTAAACTAGGTGTAAAAGTGTTCAAATTTTCTATCAATCACATAAATAGGGGAATTCACATATAAAACCATTACATTAAGAGAGGTTCAAAGCTTGCTACATCACTCACTTCATATCTCCTCTTTTTATACTCATATCATCCCAAATGCATAGAAATAAAGTTTTCGAAACGAGTTTTGAATTTTAGAAAAATAAAAAATTTTCTACATAATTGCTCGAAATGTCACAAAAGCTAGTAGATTCATCTAAGGAATCTCACCCCCCAACCAAAATCTTACATTGTCCTCAATGTAACAAGATATGCAATAAGCATGACATGAGAGTAATGAAATAAAACAAAGGAGAGTGAGAACGAGAGTACCTGGGGTAGCAAGTTGATCAATTCTAGCATCTTCCATCGTCTTGATGAGACTTATTCAATCCCAATTTCAGCAAAATAAATCCTAACCTACCTACCTACCTTTGATTAGTCTGATCGACTACATGATCAAATTTGAGCAGGATTTTCATGAATTTTAATAAATTTCTCATGAGGACCATCCAAAGTCCTGCTCGACAGTAAACATGTGTGCTTCTTATCATTGAAGTCCGATCGTATTGTGCACCACATGCTGTTCGCTTCCCCAATTGTAGGGTTGCGATGTAGTAATAATCTCGGTAAGACCGAGGTCGATTCACATGGACTTATGTAGGAATCCACAAAATACTTCTAATAGTTCTACTGAAGAGCTAATTAACAGATTTGTAAAGGATTGGTGTAGATAGTAACTTTAAATTAAACTGAAGGTAAACAATTAATAAAAGGGCACTAAGGGTTCAAGGATCCACTTGTAGCAATCCTTGATGCTCAATTCGCTGTGGTTTCTCACTTTCTCAACTAGAATTGAAATTAAGTTCCATCTAGTTGGATGATGGAGCAGTTAAAACAATCAATCTGTCACATGTATGATCCATGTACATGATTCACTTAATGCAAGCTAGGACATGAGCACACTCAATTGCATAGGTCAGTCCCAATTCCAATAGGTTAACATCACAAGCATAACCATCATTAAATCCTGTCACAAGATAAAACTAGATCATGATTTGAACTTGATCCAAATCACATACACAGTCTTACATACTTCAGAATTTTCAGAAAAATATAACTTTGGTAAGAAGCTCCCACATGAAGATCATAAGTCTAGAGCGTATTCCAATTCCTCAGATCATACAGGTCTAGACTAGTTCACAACAATTAAGAACTCAAACAATTCTTCCAAACATCCATGAGTCATCATAAGATTAAGAAAAACCACTTAGTACTTGAATTAAACTTCAAACCATTGTTCTTTAATAGAAATCCAATCTTAAACCAAATCAAACGAATTGAAACATCTTAGATTCACTACAAGCTTCACCTCTTAGCCCTAGCTAAGAGGTTTAGCCGTTCATGATCTAAGGAAATATGAAACAACTAAAAAACATAAAAACTAGAAAGCAAATTAGGAGGAGTTGTAGAACTCGAAAATCCGACTTCCATCGACTCCCACCGTGCTCAATCCCCTCCAAGATGCCTTAGGAACGTAGTGGAGGACCCCTTTTATAGCTTTCAAGCCTTCATATCACTGAACCTTCGAGAATTTGTGTAAAACTTACGCACTGTGAAGAGAAATCCGAACCGAAAATAGCAGTTTTTGAACTTGAGCGATTGAGCGATTGATCGACTGGCTGAGCAATCAATCGGTGGGTCCTAGCGATCAATCGATCAAGGTTGGGCGATCAATCGATGGGGGTAAAAAGTGTCCATCGAGTTTCAACAACAATTCTTCAAAAATTTGCATTCTGTCAATTGATGTACAATCTGGGCGATCAATCGCTTAGGCTGGGTGATCAATCGTAATTCTGCACTTTCAGTCCAGCAACCATTTTGTCAATTTCTACTGTGAGTGATCAATCGCTCAAGTCTGTCGATCAATCGCTCAGGCTGAGCGATCAATCGACGGATCAATCTCTAGATCAATCTTCAGAAACTGCAACTTTCTGCATTTTACTTTTATGGCCCTGCAGCTCTGCACTTTGCTTTTTCAGGACAATTCAGTACTTATTCAAGGTTTTTCTTCTCTTCTTGGGCTCATCAAAGCTTGGTCTTCAATGTATGTAAAGTGCTCTCTCAAGCCTTCAATTAGTGAAATCTCCATCACATTCCTACAATCACAAATCATGCATTAAAGTAGTCTTTTAATCATGCAACCCATGTATAATATGTGATGAATTGGGGTTAGAATATGCACAATTCTGAGCTCAACACACCCCCCAACCAGCATTTTTCTAGACCCGAGCAAAACATGCGTGAAACAAATTCAATTCTCCAAAAACTAACTCTCCTTCAGAAACTATGTTTCTATCCATTCCAAGACATACAAGCGTAATATTCAGAAAAATTAGGTGATAGAAGTTGAAACCTGAAACTCTCAAAACATAATAAGTGGTCATATGAAATTCCCACTGATTGATTGATAAACAAAGGAACTAGAACAAATTTAACCTAGTGTGCATAGTGAAAGTTCATCTCATGAGTTTCTGGGATTATTTTCTCCATTGATCAACTAAACTACAGATCTCAAGGTGTATAGAGCAACAACAAGATAGGAATTTGCCTTACCGTCCTTCCGACGGCTTTCACACTATGTCCCATTTCTGGCTTTGGTTACGTGTAGACCATCCCCTAGTTGGTAATTGGTAGCCCTTTTCGGAATTTTCCACCATGTTTTCCATTATTCCCAATCTTCATCCTTCCTTTTCCTTTTTCTTTTACATTAGATAGAATTTTTAGAAATCCATATCTTTCGTTATTTTCCCATGGACAAGGATGGACAAAGTACCCCGGCTTGGTTCCTCAACACCTCAAATCTAAGTCTAGCCAATCCAAAAATCACATAATCCTTTCAAATCATGAAAATCGTGTAATGTGAATTAGGTGTAAAATTGTTCAAATTTTCTATCAATCATATAAATAGGGGAATTCAAATATAAACCATTATATTAAGAGAAGTTCAAAGCTTGCAACATCGCTCACTTCGTATCTCCTCTTCTTATACTCATATCATCTCGAATGCATAGAAACAAAGTTTTCCAAAAGAGTTTTGAATTTTAGAAAAATTTAAAATTTTCTACATAATTGCTCGAAATATTACAAAACGCTGGATTCATCCTAGTGATCCCACACCCCCCAACTAAATCTTGCATTGTCCTCAATGTAAAAGATATGCAATGAGCAAAACATGAGAGCAAATATAAAATAAAGGGGATGAGGGATGAAAGTACCTGAGAGAACGAAAACTGGAATTCTACCTCCTGCTATCAAACCTATGAAAAAGCAAACTAAAAGTAACAAAATCCTAATCCTAACTACTCTATACCTCCATCAAACTAGGAGATCAATTCCAACAACTCGTCCAAAAGCATAAAGTCAAGCAGAATCATTAGATGGATCAAAAGGTTTTGCAATAACGTCATCCAATATCCTACGTTACAATATACATGTGTGTGAGTGATCCAGATAAGCCACTGAAAATTCCAAAAAAGAATTTCAGTGGTTTCCTTAATGTTTTCACCACATGTATGTTAGAACTAGAAAAATGAACTCCAAAAGGGGCATTTTCCTTGAAATGTGTTGTTTTGTTGCTCTGGGGTTCTGAATAATGGAAACATTCATAGACAATCACAAGCATTCATAAAAGTACACAAGGAGAGATATCGCAAGGCGAATTTTATTCCAGAGATCTTGAGATCTTGTACATTCTAGGCCGTGATCTGGCACGAGCCCTTAATTACATCGAATGATCGATGACCCTTGATTAAAAGGCAAAAGACTAGTCAGCAGGGACTATGGTCTGAGAGTTGTGGTCATAGAGACCTGTATTTGTTTTGTTATGGACCGAACCATCTTTGTATTAGTCAGATGTCTATGTCCCATGTTTTGGCCGGAGATCCGGGCTGAGACTATCAGGGTTTATGACTGAGAAGGACGACTCTGGGCCTATGCCTGTCAATGTATGGACAGGTGACCTCGGGAAGTCCACTCTGCAGTTGTGTATACTTGGGTAGCCCAACCGACGGATGCCGTTTTAATGGGTAGGGCATCGACTGTTGTGTTGTGGCAGTTCATAACAATTGTTTGTAGTGAATTGAAACTCTTCAGTATGGTTTATCGTGATAACCATAGTCCCATTTGTCTAGCTTTCGACTTAAATCGGATCACATCTTTACAGTAAATATAAATAATGACATGTTTGCATAGTTCTGGATGCTGGCGGCGTCTCTTTCGAGAAGTCGTTTTGTTCATTGTGTCGAATCAGATTGAAATTTAACGATGCACGATTCTACTCATTTAGAGATCCTGGAATGTCCATTTGACCATTCCAATGCATCTGGAACGCTCGAAATACCAAAAATAGGCTCAAGCAGCACTTGAAAACACTTAAAATTAAGTCCGGTGTACCCATGAACATGTTCCGGAATTGGCTGATTTTTGGGTGCGTGGGAGTCCAACGCACCTTGAAAATACATGTCTAAATTATGTTGATTTTACGAATGCGTGGTAATTTTCAGGTGCGTTGGGGTCCAATGCACCCTGAAAATACAAATCCGCTTTTTGTTGAATTTTCGGGTGCGTCGAGTTATTTTCGGGTGCGTGGGAGTCCAATGCACCTTGAAAATACAAATCCGCTTTTTGTTGAATTTTCGGGTGCGTCGAGTTATTTTCGGGTGCGCGCTCACACTTATGATTTTTTATAATCCGGACCTGCAGTGGTGTTGGTCGGAGTGACCTTCCGGTGGAAGATGCCGGCGATTGAAAAAGAATTCCGGTCACCGGGAAAGTTTTTCGGCTGTCGGAAAGGGATTCCGGTGAGGGTTTCCGGTGACAAATCCCAGATACTCAGGGGATAATAGCTCTCTCTCTCTCTCTCTTAATCTGTACAAATGAATAGTGGGAGGGGGTATTTATACCCGAGAATACCGGACAGCGACCAATGAGGAGCTGCCACGTATGACGCACCCCAAATATCCCTCGACGCACCCTTAAATGGACGCGTGGGAGCTCTGACGCACCCCGAAATGGGATTTTGAGATGTGCTGATTTTATGGGTGCGTCGAGCTATTTTTGGGTGCGTTGAGGTACAATGCATCCAAAAAATGCAACGCTAGTCCTTGGTGATTTTATGGGTGCGTTGGGCTATTTTTGACGCGTTGGGCAATTTTAGGGTGCGTTGCAGTCCAATGCACCCTGAAATTGTAGTTCCGTATTTTCTGAATTTATGGACTCCTCGAAGGTATTTTTAGGGTACGTCAAGCCATTTTTTGGATGCGTCAGAGGTAAAAAATATCCTGAAACACTTCTTGAATTTTCATGAATTTAAGGGTGCGTGGGCTGAATAAATGGGTGCGCTTGACGTACCCGTGTCTTGTAAAATTGGGTTTTGCGAAACAGAGGGCTTGTGGGGCCCGTTTCTCGGTGAATCGCCATGCACTGCTTATCATAATTCATGAAGAACGTGTCTGCTTGATTCTGGGCGGTTTTGATCACGGTGATCCGTGGGGCCCACCGGAGAAAATGGCTAAGTACTAGATCCTTTGCAAATCTGGGTATTTTGGTGCGTCGGGTAGTATTTTGTGGGATTTTCTCGAAGCACGTGCCCAATTGATTTGTTTTAGAGGGTACTGACTTTTGGGACCCCAACAGATGCCCCTCCGGTGCGTTGCGATGGACCTACAACCGTTCATCGCGACGCATCGGATTCCCGGGTCCACACTATAAATAGATAAGATAGCTTGATTTCATTTAATTCTTCATTTTTCACTGTGCATTTGCTCTGCCTTCGACGCACCAAAATATTCTCCAACGCACCCATTTAATATCGCCAGCGCACCCTTTTATTTCAAATACTTGGATTTTTGGGGTGCGTCAAGCGTGGCGCACCCAAATAATGACTTGGTGGAATTCTCGATTTTAAGGGTGCGTTGAGCTCAACGCACCCAAGTATTCAAACTTGGTTAAATTTTGGGATTTTCAGGGTGTGTTGTGCTCAACGCATCCCTCGTCACAAGTTGGGAAACCCTTAGATTTTTAAGGGTACGTTGGGTCCAACGCACCCAAATATCGTACTTGAAAAAATCAGCGAATTTTGAGGTGCGTCGGGCGTGACGCACCCATATACTGGACTTAGCCAATTTTGGTATTTTGGGGTGCGTTGGAGGTCGACGCACCCAGATATTCAACTTTGTATCTTTTTGCAAATTTTGATTATTTTAGGGGTGTGTTGGGTCCGACGCACCCAGTTTCCCGGATTTGGACTTTTTTTTACTTCTGAGGGCTCTTTCGTGTGTAAATTTTGCTCAACACTGCCCATTATATCCTCATTTTGGGTGGCCAAAGCTATTCCCGTGGTGATAGGGATCGTTACTTTAAAGGATATGGGGCCCCGCACTTCCGTCACAAATTCTCATGTGCATTCGTTATTATCCGGAATCTGTGTCGGGTCTCGTATACTTTAAATCTTGGGCTATGCCTGACCAAAAATGACATTTTTTTTTGGGAATTATCATGATTAATTTAGGTAGAGTTTATACGTACCTGCACATGCCTCCATTGACTTTGGATCTGATGTAAATAATCTTCATATGTTTCCTCTCTTTTACTCCTTTTGTCGAATTGCCGCTGTTCTCAAATCGGGTTGTTAGTCTTGTTTTTTTTTCAACAGACAATGGTTGCGACTCGTGCCTCCTTACGCGCAGCTCGTGACTGCTTGCAACAGCTCTTTGACTCCCTTAATCGTCTGGAAGCTTGGTCATCCCTCCATTTTCAATATGATGAGGTGTCTGAGGCTTTATCCAGACTCGGTGCAGATTCTCGTCCCATACTACAGGCTATCCGGAATGTTTCACTTATGGCCTCCACTTTTGAGGAGCATAGGGAAGCCATTCTTGGTTTTATTGGCGACTCCTCATTTCCAGAAGAGCTGGCGCTTCTTGAGGCGGTGGAGCCTCCCTTGGCTGATTCTTTCTTGGCCTTATTGAGCCAGCTTAACTCTCTAAAGAGGGAGAAAAGGGCGAAAAGACGATTCCTGGCTTGGGCTGTCCCACTGGCGGAGGCCGAGTTTCCAGATCATCGCGCCAGCATCTGGAGAAGGATTAGAGAGGCCTTGAGGGAATATGACGATCTGGCGATTGATGTCACCATAGTGAGGAACTGGGCCAATGCTGAACACGTGCACTTCAACCTCGTGCAGCAATGCATCTCCCATCTAATGGACCTGGCTTCTAAGGAAGCGCGGGTCCAAGCGAAGGTGGACGAATTGAAGGCTCGGCTTCTTCCTCTGCTGCAAGATTGAGATCATTTTCTATCCACGAGGAGGGGATCTCACAATTTTTGTGTTGTCTTATGACAAACTCTAACTTTAACATTTAAACAATTGATATGACAGTCCGAACATTTTAGGCCTGTCTCAATTAATGGATGATGATTATGTTGTTTTCTCTTTCTTTTATCCATCCTTGTTTGTATGTGATGATGATGTCGTGGTTGTGAATACTGTCGTGCTATTTCCTTCTTTACTAGTTCGAATACATTTTACTATGACCTTGATTCGCTTATCGGTGCTCATGTCGTCTTTGCATACTACTTTGCATCCTCTTGAACTTTGAGAGTGTTGATTTCTTTTGTGCATTTCCTCTTGCTTTGAGCTATATCTAAGCTTTCCGTATGCCGTTGCAGATTGTGATGGCTAGCGACCCTTCTGAGCCTGGTCCTTCAGGTCCTCCATTGACTCCTTCAAAGCGCAAGCGAGCGGCTTTGAGGGACGTCGTTCGCCCGTCCGATCAGAATCCCCAATGGTTTCTGCCCTCGGAAACTTTTAATTTCTATGAACGTATATTGACGTTGCCCAAAGGCATGCAAAAGAAAATTCTCTGTGACCGGGTTGTACCACCTCCCCCAGACAGGGGTACACAGGAACAGTGGGACTCTTGGTTTACTCCTTTGCGGGGCTTCCGAAGTGACGGGACAACAGGTTCCGAAGAGGGCGAGGCGAGTCCGTTGGCCCCCGCCCAATCTACTAGACGCGGTCGCCCGAAGAGGGCTGACAAGGGCGCGAAACAAGTATACCTGGAGAAACAGACCAAGTCCAAGTCTGACAAAATGAAGATCGTTTGGTCAACCGTAAAGTTAGTCACTTCTCCTCTTGCCATCCGGAATCCTTATACACGAGGGTATATTAGATCCACTAGAAGTTTCTAGCGGCATCGCTCTCTTCCCAGTATCGAGCCTGCAGATGTGTGCCGCGCAAACTCGTTTTTTAGCGTGGAGACGTGGACATCTATTCCTAGGCCTTTTCTCAACTGTTCCCTGTCTGAGAATGGCAGGCGTCAAGCTGTCTTGGACCCAAAGCTTATGATATTTTTAGAGCCGAATCAGGACCCCCATCGGCCTTTCCCAACACATTACTTTGAAACTCTCCGGCAAAGATTTCATCACCTGGGCGATACAGAGATCTGGTTATCAGGCACCTTCCGGACTCGCGGTCACTTGATTGCTCATTCCTGGTATGAGGCATGGGCGAACCGGATTTTGGAACGCCATAAGGAGACCTTGAAAGCGGTGGGCCTCTTTAAGGCTATTGCGGCCACCTCGAGTTACTTCTGCCGCGAACCGTGGGTTTACAAGGGGTTCTTGAACCACTGGTGCTCTATCACCAACACATTTCATTTGCCATATGGAGAAATGAGCATCTCGCTATGAGACTTGAACCGCATCGCTGGTCTCCCGATCCATAGGAGGATATATGATGAGTGGGTTCCAAGTGATGAGGAGCTGTCTCAGAAGAAAAAGGGGGTGAGCGAAGGTTTCTTCTCCCCGGCTTGTTATGAGTTATTTGCAGAGCTTTCGCAATTCTGGGCTTTCAAGGATAAACTTCCCTTCGAAGACTAGCTGGTCTATTTCAGCCATGGCTTAGAGTAAGCACTTAATTGTGAGTTGTATGTCATTGTTTCGTCTTTCTCTCTTCCATTAATACTTTGTCTTCTTAATTTCAGTCTGGACTATGCGGCTTATGACGAAGACCGCGAGGACAAGGCCTTTTTAGAGGATCGAATGAAGGAAAACTTCCCCCGCCCAAACAAGTTATCCCCGACCTGCGAGTTGGCCGGCTTCTTGGCGTACTGGCTGAGTTGTGTGGTCTTGCCGAGCTCGAAGCAGGCCGACAGTGTGAGGGTGTCCTGTTTCGCTGTCCCAGGGGCCTTGGCGAATGGCCACCGTTATGCAATAGCTCCTGCCGTATTATGCTCTCTTTATCGGGCTTTCGGTTATGTTATCAGCAATAAGGACCGGGCTGCCTTCGGCATAACTCGGCTTACTGTGGATGGCATTTCCTATCCGGATGGCTCGGAGTGTATTTCCCTTGGGTGTATGGTATCGAGTCTGGAGATTATATTCAGCGAGGGGTGGTCCCGTTATACTTTTTTAAAAAACGGAAGATGGTAGGGCAAAATTTGAACACCGTCAGGGGGAGGATTGCTAGGTACGACGATGTCCACTTTTTCCACTTCTCGGGCACCCGGAGCAAAGATTCCATATTGTGCATGGATGATGATAGCATAGACCATAACGAACGCTCATTCCTGATAGCGATCCGCCCGTCCTCGCTTCCTCTTCGTGAGGGACTGAAGTTCTGGAGAGAACCGTACTACCCCAACCGTTTTGCTCGTCAATTTGGATATGATCAAGGAGTACCTGTCACATTGGAGCCGGTGACTCGTGAGCAGCGAGCATATGGCATCGGGCCTATCCATTGGAAATGGATGTGGCGGCAGCTTCTGCTGACTGGGACTGGTTGCTCTTTTGCTATCCCTGGGACCGGGAGTGTCACTGGCGCATCTTTCGGGTGAATGAGATGGTGGGCTCATCAGTATACATTGATCCGGAATGGTCATCATGTTACTGATCCTGTCTTTGTTACGCCTCTGATTATTAGCCCAGCTCCTGCCGATGGACTGGGGTACGTGGCGGAGCATCTTCATCAGCTTGCGGTACCGGGTACTCAGAGGCTAATGACTTCAATGAACGTGGTAATTGATCACGAGAAACCCGAGCACACCCTGGAAGGTTGGATCGCTTATGGGGAAAGAAATATCATGCAGGCGGGCCCCGAGTTCCCGTCTCTCGGGCCTATCGATGAGGTGCATCAAGGAGGTGATATTCTCAGGGGTAATGATGACCAAAATGATGGGGACGGTGATGATGATAATGGCAGTGGGGGCGGTGATGATGGTGGTGTTGGTGGTGGAGACGGCGGCGATGATGGTGGTAATGATGGTGGTGACGACGATGGTGACGACGATGGCGATGATGGTGGTGATGATGAGATGCCACTTGAGCGAACGGGTCCTCGGGTGATAACTGCTCATTGTACTTCGGTAGTTGATGGAGGTAAGAACATTGCCGAGATGCGTAAGAGGTACGATGAAGAGAGATTACAGAAACAACTCTCTGAGGCTGTTGGTGGCGCTTCGATTAGTGACGCGGGTACAGTCAGGGAAGAGGGTGAGCTGAGCCTTCAGGAGAATTTGAGCGGCGATCGTCATACTGGAGGAGGCGATGACGATGAACCAATATATGACAAGCTTGTCCCTGAGGCGGATGTTGGAGCGATTTTCATGGACTTGGATGATGAGGCGCCCGATGACACTATTCTTATCTCTGATGTCCCCATGGCTGAAGCTGCAGATGACCGGGGTCATGTTCGTGAAATGACGACCACTGCCGCTGCGGAGGTTGCACCTCCCTTGACCCTTTCCCGTGTTGAAGATATTAGGGTCGGGGATGTTGATTTAGCTTCTCGGGGCATTCCGATTTCTGTTGCTGCATCGAGTATACCTGAACTTACCTCGGAGGCAGCTCCGACCGCCAGACCTTCGTCAGCTGAGCCTATTGTGGAAGCTGTTCCCATCGCTGGACCGTCATTAGCTGAGCCTATCGGGGAGGCTCCCCGTGGGGTTGAAGTTTTTGGTATAGGAACAAGTGCATCGGAACGTGCTGCGAGGACTCCTCCTACTGTCGTACCGTCGTCGGTTGAACCTATTGCGGAATCCCTTCCTGTTACCATGCCAACATCTGACACCAACATTCCTGAGGTCGTAGTGCTATCTTCTCCGGAATTACCTGAGCCGTCGACCAAAGGGACTGCTGAACCTGCCCTAGTATTTCCTACGCCTACTGCCTCGACTAACGTGCCTGCTGTTGACATTCTTGAAGCCACCGGTATATTACTTGTCTTCAATGTCTCGATTATCTTCTTCCTTACCGATGCCTCTTTGTATTGACTTTACCATTTCTTTTACCAGCGGCCGTCCCTGTTCATGCTTTAGCCCCTGTCGCCTTGCCTGAGGCATTCATATCTTCTCTCCGAGGATTGTCAAAGGTGAAGGCGGACCTTTTGAAGAGTCTTCTAACGAACATCGCCGCCTCTTTGAAGAATATGGACGAATGGTCCATTTTGGATGAAGGGCTGCAGGCGCTTGAATGCAACGCTGCATGGCTCGGGATTGATGTCTCTTTGATGATCAACCATGTAGTCTTGTTCAGGGAAGGCATGGCACAACTAAGCGAGGCGAGACACTTTAAAGTTGATCCTTCTGTTGAGGATAGGCACTATCATTTGCCATCCCTCCTGCCAAAACTTGAGCTGTGCGAGGCAGATGTAACCGCAATGAGGAGCGATTGGCAAGATGCCGCCGTTGGGCATCAGGGAGCCACAGATCGGCTGGCAGAGATAGATGATGAGATAGCACGGCTGCAAGCTGAACGTTCTGTTGTTCATCTCAATCTCTCAAAATTTGGCAATCAAAAGGCTCGTCTGCAATTATCTATCGAAAAGCGCGAGGCCGAACGTAACGCTATACGAAATCAGGTTGAAGAACTGAGAGAGTTCCTTCAAAGCGTCCCCGATCCTGCACAGGTCTTAGCCGCGACGGAGGCAACACAGAGGGCAACCCAGGAGTCTGCAATTCATTTGCTAGAACAATGTTTAAGAAATTTGAACAGTTAGGCTCTGTAATTGTTTAATTCTGTAATTTTGCGGAGATACGTTGTGATAGTAATGTTGTAATGAAATGTATACTATTCACATGATCGTGCTATGTGTTTTATCTACTTCATATTTCTTTCATTTGCGTTTGGATTCGAATATAACGTAGATTATTTTGGAAGGAATGTCCCCTTGTCAGGACTCAAACCTATATTGATGCGGAATGGGTGTGACCGAGCCTTGACTTTAAGGTCCGTCTTTTCATTCCCATTCTTGATAACTTTGGATGGGGCGGGGTAACGATGCCTGATACGTCTCGGGTTTCAATAACTTTCCTGATGCCTGTGCAAACACACGGAATAAAGGATTAGTATATGTAATTGTAAGCATTGATCATCGTATGGTGTCATTTCTCTTGATGTTTGTCTATTACACTTTCCCTCTAACGGGGTGTTTACAAATCAGAGCAGTATTCTATGTCAAGTATAATATCTTTTTAAGAATCGGCCATTCACCAACGAGCTGATGCCATGCCCCTTGCAATCGATCACTCGATATGCTCCATTGGTGTATACTTCATCGACGATGCACACTGGATCCCACTTCGGGTCGAATTTACTTTTCGGGCCTTGAGCTAGCACCGGGCGTTTCATCATTAGTACCAGGTCGCCTCTTTTGAATGACCTACCGCGTACTTGTTTGTCGTATGAGGCTGAGATCTGTTTCTGATACATTTCGAGCCTTTGCTGGGCGACCAGTCTCTTTTCATCCAGATCATCTAGCTCGGTCATTCTGATCTCGGCATTTCTTTCGGTTGTCAGGGAATAACGAAGCGCAACCTGTAACGACTCAACCTGTATCTCCATCGGGACCACCGCCTCCGTACCGTACACCAATGAGTAGGGTGTAGCTCACGTGGCTGTGCGGTGTGTGGTTCGATATGCCCACAATGCTTCGGGCAGCCGTCTGTCCCAGTCCTTATTTTCTGCCACTGTCTTTTTCAGAATCTTCACGATAGTCTTATTGAATGCCTCAGCCAACCCATTCGCAGGGGGGTAATAAGGTGATGAATAACAATGCTTGATCTTGAACTTTGCGCATAGCTTATCAATAGTAGCGTTCCTGAAGGGTGTTCCGTTGTCCGTGGTGATTTTCTCGGGAATACCATGTCGGTATAATATGGCGTGGCGGATGAAACTTTCAACATGTTTTGCCTTCACACTCCTAAGCGCGACTGCCTCGGCCCATTGGGAAAAGTAATCCGTCGCGGCTAAGATGTATTGGTGTCCCTGGGAAGAGGGCGGGCTGATCGGCCCGATCACGTCCATGCCCCAGGCTGCGAAAGGCCAGGACATCACTGACTGATGCAAGTCTTCTAGTGGCGAGTGTATGATATCTGCATGGATTTGGCACTGATGACATTTCTTGACAAATTCTATTGCATCTTTCGCCATTGTGGGCCAATAATATCCCATGTGTCGGACACGGTGATGTAGGTTCCTGCCTCCTTGGTGGGCACCGCATTCTCCTCCATGGGCTTCCTTCAATGTGGCGTATGCATCCTTCTGGTCCAAGCAGCGTAGCAACACTCCCTCATATGAGCGCTTGTAAAGGACGTCATTCCGTAGTATAAACGACCCAGCGCGTCTCCTAACCTGTGTGCGCATCTTGAGCTCTTCTGGTAAGAACCCATACTTCAAGTAATCGATGAATGGTCTTTTCCAGTCATTATCTTCTGTGATTTCGAAGCAACAGATGGGGTTTACACTTACTTCGCCACCACGCAGTACGACTGTCGGTAGGATCCTCCTTTCTTCGATCGTTACCTGAAGTGGGCTGCCTCCGGGGTTAGCCAGAGCAGCGGCTAGGCTAGCCAATGCATCGGCCTGTACATTTTCCTGTCTCGGTATATGTGAAATGCTACTGTCACGAAACTGGTCGAACAGTGATTGCGCTTGGCGGCAGAAAGGCGACAACTCAGGTTTGCGGATCTCATATTCTGTCGTCAACTGTCCGATGACTAGTCTAGAGTCTTCATAGATCTGTATTACCTTGATTCGCATCTCTAATGCGAGCTGTAGCCCAATGATGAGGGCTTGATACTCTGCTTCGTTGTTGGTGCAGGCTGGCACGATTGTAAACGAGTAGGGCAGCAAATCTCCCTGTGGGCTGATAAATATAACCCCCGCTCCTGCCCCTATCGACCTGGAGGCTCCGTCAAAGTACATTTGCCATAGCCGTGGTCTTTCGATCATCATAACCTGGTCATCCGGGAGGTCACATTCCATTTCTTCGTTGCTCGGGACTGGATGCGCAGCGAGAAAATCCGCGATCGCTTGTCCTTTAATAGCCCGGGCTGGGACGTATGTGATGTCGAATTCGGAGAGGAGAAGGGCCCATTTAGCTAAATTCCCAGACAGCATAGGCTGGTTCATAATGAACTTGATCGGATCCGCCTTGGATATCAATGTTATTTGGTGCGAGAGGCAGTAATGCCTCAGTTTCTTTACAGCAAAAATGAGAGCGAGACATATCTTTTCAATTGCTGAATAGTTGAATTCGGCCCCTACCAGCGTGCGGCTTAAGTAATATAGTGCATTCTCCTTCTCTTCTTCATTCTTCTGAGCCAGGAGTGCCCCCAGTGAGGTATCACCTACTGCGATGTACAGAATCAGTAGCTTTCCCTTGATTGGGGCGGCAAGGACTGGCGAATTCCCTAGCATCTCGTTTAGAGAGTCGAAGGCTTTCTGACAAGCGTCGTCCCATTCAAACTTAACATCTTTCTTGTTGAGACGGGAGAACGGTTGACAACGACCAGCCAAGTTCGAGATGAATCTCCTCAGATATGCTACGCGGCCTTGAAAATTCTTCAACTGCTTCAGGTTCTTCGGAGGCGGCATTTCTATGATGGCCTTGATCTTTACGGGATCGATTTCTATGCTCCTGTGTCTGACCAGGAAGCCTAGAAATTTGCCAGACGCAACTCCGAACGCGCATTTTAGTGGATTCATACGGAGACTTTTCTTGCGCAACCGTTGGAACACTTGCCTTAGGTGCTCTCTGTGCTGCTCGTGATTGGCCGACCTTACGACTAGATCATCTACATAGCATTCGACGTGTTTATGCATCATATCCTGAAATATAACTTGCATTGCGCGCTGGTATGTTGCCCCTGCGTTCTTTAATCCGAAGGGCATTACGCGATAATAGTAGATGCCGAGGGTTGTACGGAAGGCCGTAGCTTCTTCATCTTCCGGGGCCATGCGAATCTGATTGTATCCCAAATACCCGTCCATGAAGGACATTACTGCATATCCCATTATGCTATCAATCAATAATTCTGAAATTGGCAAAGGAAAATCATCTTTCGGGCAGGCTTCATTAAGATTCTCGAGGTTCTGCCCCTTGTCCTTTCTTCCTTATGTCGAACTTTTTGCTGGTTTTATTGCTTTCGGACGGGTCATAATATTTCGCATAAGCCAAAGATGACTCAGCTATCGTGTATGGCTTCGGATCTGCTGCTATCCTGTATTGGACACCATCTCTGTTATATTTGAAACACTGGTGATATGTCGAAGGGATTATCCGATTCTGATGGAGCCAGGGCCTTCCTAAAAGGAGGTTGTATGTTGTCACCGCGTCGATCACCTGACACGTTACTTTTGTCCTTAATTCTTCGATCTCTAACATCACCATGATTGATCCCAGTGTGCGTTGACTGTCTTAATTGAACCCTTGAATCATCATGAGACTCGGGCGTAGTGTCGATTGCCTATATCCCAGCTTTTGTAATGTCTTCAATGGCATAATATTCACGGCAGACCCGTCGTCCAACATGCACCTCTTGATCTCGGTGTCCCTGATTGTTCCTGTGACCATCAACGGTCGATTGTGGTTTATTAATTCGGTCGTGCAGCCTTCTTCTGAGAAAGTAATTGTCGCAGGATGGTTGACATGCATGACTTGTGAGACTGGCACGTACCCCTCCCAGAATTTGTCTGCGTTATGCGTTTCTTCTTCTATTTCTATCATCATGACCTCCCTGACCTCACTGTCAAGTAAGGCATTGATTAACATTTCTCTGTACACTTTCGAGAGACATAAAGCATCGTATATACTTAACCGGGCGGGAACCTTTCGTAAGTGCGACACAACATCATATACTACGGGTCTCGGGCTTGGCTGACTAGTCGTGGCTTCACCAACTTTCTCTTTCAACTTTTGCACGTGAGGTCTCCCTTGCGGCCTGTCGTGGACACCATCTTCTTGCATTGGGTCGTCTGGTCTCGGAGGGGTACGGTCAGGCATTTGCCTTCCTGATCGTAAGATGACCGCGTTAACTTCTCCCTCGACTGCTTGTGGGGTTTCTTCGGCCGGTACTTGTTCGGTGAACGACACCATTTCGCAATATGCCATGCTCATCACGGGTCGCTTTTGTAATATTTCTCTCCTTCTTCTCCCCCTGTTCCCTCTTTGGTTAACGAGCCTTCGTCTGTTCTCGAGTCTTTTCTTGCTACTAACTAGAGTCCATGGTTCCTTTGGCTCGGGGAATGAAGTCGTTAGGTGAATGCTACCTTCTATTGGGATTGCTGAAATTGTCCCGGCTATCTCCCTTGCTGTCTCGGGTACCTTCATGCTGATAACCCCTTGATTGATCAACCCTTGTATCCTTCCTTTCAAGGAGAAGCAATCTTCTGTCTTGTGGCTAACACATTGGTGATATTTGCAATATTTAGGATCGTCTAACCGTCCAACTTCATGGGGACGGACGGGCTCCGGTAAACGCATTAAGGCTTCCTCGACCAATTGTTCCATGATCGGGACTAGATCGGCCATATCGAATGTATATGGGCCATTAGCCCTTTCTCTTTCGGCTATCGATACGAGTTTAGGTACAGAGGGTCTTTTACCCTTGTCTTGTGTGATTGTTATCTTCATTTCCGGCCTGTGATCGGCAGCGGGACGTTTTCGATCTTTCTGTTCCTTGACCTTGTCGACCTGGTGGGTTTCTACCACTCTTCCTGTCTCTCTCTTCTGTCTCTCGGGTCTGAAGTTTACCCGGGAAGCCGCTTCTTCCACCAAATGGGCTTTCGTTGCTAGTTCGCGAAAGGAGTTGAAGGTGTTACCTGACAGTCCGTACGAGATCATGGGGTCTAGAGCCCTTAGGCACATCTTCATCTGCTCGCCTTCACTGGGTAGTTCACGACATTGAGCCGCCGTAGTTCCCCATCGGTCAATGAATTTCTCGACTGGTTCACCATTCCTCTGTCTGACCAATGTTAGGTCCGTCAACGAGATCTCCCTCTCAGTTGCAAAGAATTTGGAGATGAAAGCGTCCTGCATTTGCTCCCATGTCCTTATAGAGCCGGCCGGTAGCAACATGTACCATTGAAAGGCCTTCCCTGTCAGGGTAGATTCGAATAACCGCATACAATACTGCGGGACCGTGGACCAATTTCCTAACGTAGTCAAGAAGTGGGTGATGTGCTCTTCTGGCGATCCTCTGCCGTCAAATTTTCTGAAATCTGGGCATATGAAATTAGCTGGGAACGGCACCTCTTCCACCTCTGGCGGGTACGGGACCTGATATTTATAGCTGCCCCTCTTTTCTTTCTCTTTTTCTTGCTGCATCATGGGGGCTATCGTCTGGGATAACTCTTCTTGCGATACGTGAGATGTGGAAAGTGGTGCGCACTCTATTGGCGTGACCCGAAGTTGGGCAGGCGGTTCATGCTCAGTTGGGCCTTCTGCTGCCCCTTGGGATTCCTCTGCCGACTGACGGGTGGGTGGCGCGATACTTCTGGTGGCGTTCTGTGCTATTAGGGTGGCCAAGGCTTCCTGAATAGCCCCCATCCGATCACTTGTCTCGCGGTTGGCCTCTACCAATCTATCGATCTGATCTTAGAGTGGAGGCAATTCTTCTGCTTCATATGGTCCTTCTTCTTCTCCTTCAGCTATTTGGACCATCACCACTTGCGCTAACGGGATTTCCTGAGGTGTCCTCTGCTTCAATTCAAGGGTCGTCATGGGCTCGGCTTTCTTCACATGTGCGGACCCGATAGGTTTCTGAGAGGTGCAGGCGACCTTGGATAGCGGCGGAAACTGCTCGGCTGTCATTTTGGGTACTGCGGGTTTGGTCGATATGACCTAGCCATCGATAGGGATCTTCTGCCCCTGCTTCGGCTACCACTGTTTCTTGACCACCGGGTGAGATCTCGCAACGCTCGCCTTTCTATATGCACCTTCCTTGACCCTTTCCCATGTTGAAGATATTGGGGTCGGGGATGTTGATTTAGCTTCTTGGGGCATTCCGTTTTCTGTTGCTGCATCGAGTATACCTAAACTTACCTTGGAGGCAGCTCCGACCGTCGAACCTTCGTCAGCTGAGCCTATTGTGGAAGCTGTTCCCATCGCTGGACCGTCATTAGCTGAGCCCATCGGGGAGGCTCCTCGTGGGGTTGAAGATTTTGGTATAGGAACAAGTGCATCGGAACGTGCTGCGAGGACTCCTCCTACTGTCGTACCGTCGTCGGTTGAACCTATTGCGGAATCCCTTCCTGTTACCATGCCAACATCTGACACCAACATTCCTGAGGTCGTAGTGCTATCTTCTCCGGAATTACCTGAGCCGTCGACCAAAGGGACTGCTGAACCTGCCCCAGTATTGCCTACGCCTACTGCCTCGACTAACATGCCTGCTGTTGACATTCTTGAAGCCACCGGTATATTACTTGTATTCAATGTCTCGATTATCTTCTTCCTTACCGATGCCTCTTTGTACTGACTTTACCATTTCTTTTACCAGCGGCCGTCCCTGTTCATGCTTTAGCCCCTGTCGCCTTGCCCGAGGTATTCATATCTTCTCTCCGAGGATTGTCAAAGGTGAAGGCGGACCTTTTGAAGAGTCTTCTAACGAACATCGACGCCTCTTTGAAGAATATGGATGAATGGTCCATTTTGGATGAAGGGCTGCAGGCGCTTGAATGCAACGCTGCATGGCTCGGGATTGATGTCTCTTTGATGATCAACCATGTAGTCTTGTTCAGGGAAGGCATGGCATAACTCACCGAGGCGGGACACTTTAGAGTCGATCCTTCTGTTGAGGAGAGGCACTGTCATTTGCAATCCCTCCTGCCAAAACTTGAGCTGTGCGAGGCAGATGTAACCGCGATGAGGCGCGATTGGCAAGATGCCGCCGTTGGGCATCAGGGAGCCACAGATCGGCTAACAGAGATAGATGATGAGATAGCACGGCTGCAAGTTGAACGTTCTGTTGTTCATCTCAATCTCTCAAAATTTGGCAATCAAAAGGCTCGTCTGCAATTATCTATCGAAAAGCGCGAGGCCGAACGTAACGCTATACGAAATCAGGTTGAAGAACTGAGAGAGTTCCTTCAAAGCGTCCCCGATCCTGCACAGGTCTTAGCCGCGGCGGAGGCAACACAGAGGGCAACCCAGGAGTATGCAATTCATTTGCTAGAACAATGTTTAAGAAATTTGAACAGTTAGGCTCTATAATTGTTTAATTCTGTAATTTTGCGGAGATACGTTGTGACAGTAATGTTGTAATGATATGTATACTATTCACGCGATCATGCTATGTATTTTATCTACTTGATATTTCTTTCATTTGCGTTTGGATTCGAATATAACGTAGATTATTTTGGAAGGAATGTCCCCCTGTCAGGACTCAAACCTATATTGATGCGGAATGGGTGTGCCCGAGCCTTGACTTTAAGGTCCGTCTTTTCATTCTGATTCTTGATAACTTTGGATGGGGCGGGGTAACGATGCCTGATACGTCTCGGGTTTCAATAACTTTCCTGATGCCTGTGCAAACACACGGAATAAAGGATTAGTATCTGTAATTGTAAGCATTGATAATCGTATGGTGTCATTTCTCTTGATGTTTGTCTATTACACTTTCCCTCTAACGGGGTGTTTATAAATCACAGCAGTATTCTATGTCAAGTATAATATCTTTTTAAGAATCGGCCATTCACCAACGAGCTGATGCCTTACCCCTTGCAATCGATCACTCGATATGCTCCATTGGAGTATACTTCATCGACGATGCACACTGGATCCCACTTTGGGTCGAATTTACTTTTCGGGCCTTGAGCTAGCACCGGGCGTTTCATCATTAGTACCAGGTCGCCTCTTTTGAATGACCTACCGCGGACTTGTTTGTCGTATGAGGCTGAGATCTGTTTCTGATACATTTCGAGCCTTTGCTGGGCGACCAGTCTCTTTTCATCCAGATCATCTAGCTCAGTCATTCTGATCTCGGCATTGCATTCGGTTGTCAGGGAATAACGAAGCGCGACCCGTAACGACTCAACCTGTATCTCCATCGGGACCACCGCCTCCGTACCGTACACCAACGAGTAGGGTGTAGCTTGCGTGGCTATGCGATGTGTGGTTCGATATGCCCACAATGCTTCAGGCAGCCGTCTGTCCCAGTCCTTCTTATTTTCTGCCACTGTCTTTTTCAGAATCTTCACGATAGTCTTATTGAATGCCTCAGCCAACCCATTCGCAGGGGGGTAATAAGGTGATGAATAACAATGCTTGATCTTGAACTTTGCGCATAGCTTATCAATAGTAGCGTTCCTGAAGGGTGTTCCGTTGTCCGTGGTGATTTTCTCGGGAATACCATGTCGGTATAATATGGCGTGGCGGATGAAACTTTCAACATGTTTTGCCTTCACGCTCCTAAGCGCGACTGCCTCGGCCCACTTGGAAAAGTAATCCGTCGCGGCTAAGATGTATTGGTGTCCCTGGGAAGAGGGTGGGCTGATCGGCCCGATCACGTCCATGCCCCAGGCTGCGAAAGGCCAGGACATCACTGACTGATGCAATTCTTCTTGTGGCGAGTGTATGATATTTGCATAGATTTGGCACTGATGACATTTCTTGACAAATTCTATTGCATCTTTTGCCATTGTGGGCCAATAATATCCCATGTGTCGGACACGGTGATGTAGGTTCCTGCCTCCTTGGTGGGCACCGCATTCTCCTCTGTGGGCTTCCTTCAATGTGGCGTATGCTTCCTTCTGGTCCAAGCAGCGTAGCAACACTCCCTCATACGAGTGCTTGTAAAGGACGTCATTCCGTAGTATAAACGACCCAGCGCGTCTCCTAACCTGTGTGCGCATCTTGAGCTCTTCTGGTAAGAACCCATACTTCAAGTAATCGATGAATGGTCTTTTCCAGTCATTATCTTCTGTGATTTCGAAGCAACAGATGGGGTTTACACTTGCTTCGCCACCACGTAGTACGGCTGTCGGTAGGATCCTCCTTTCTTCGATCGTTACCTGAAGTGGGCTACCTCCGGGGTTAGACAGAGCAGCGGCTAGGCTATCCAATGCATCGGCCTGTACATTTTCCTGTCTCGGTATATGTGAAATGCTGCTGTCACAAAACTGGTCGAACAGTGATTGCGCTTGGCGGCAGAAAGGCGATAACTCAGGTTTGCAGACCTCATATTCTATCGTCAACTGTCCGATGACTAGTCTGGAGTCGCCATAGATCTGTATTGCTTTGATTCGCATCTCTAATGCGAGCTGTAGCCCAATGATGAGGGCTTGATACTCTGTTTCGTTGTTGGTGCAGGCTGGCACGATTGTAAACGAGTAGGGCAGCAAATCTCCCTGTGGGCTGATAAATATAACCCCCGCTCCTGCCCCTATCGACCTGGAGGCTCCGTCAAAGTACATTTGCCATAGCCGTGGTCTTTCGATCATCATAACCTGGTCATCTGGGAGGTCACATTCCATTTCTTCGCTGCTCGGGACTGGATGCGCAGCGAGAAAATCCGCGATCACTTGTCCTTTAATAGCCCGGGCTGGGACGTATGTGATGTCGAATTCAGAGAGGAGAAGGGCCCATTTAGCTAAACGCCCAGACAGCATAGGCCGATTCATAAGGAACTTGATCGGATCTGCCTTGGATATCAACGTTATTTGGTGCGAGAGGCAGTAATGCCTCAGTTTCTTTACAGCAAAAATGAGAGCGAGACATATCTTTTCAATTGCTGAATAGTTGAATTCGGCCCCTACCAGCGTGCGGCTTAAGTAATATAGTGCATTCTCCTTCTCTTCTTCATTCTTCTGAGCCAGGAGTGCCCCCAGTGAGTTATCACCTACTGCGATGTACAGAATCAGTGGCTTTCCCTTAATTTGAGCGGTAAGGATTGGCGAATTCCTGAGCATCTCTTTTAGAGAGTCGAAGGCTTTCTGACAAGCGTCGTCCCATTCAAACTTAACATCTTTCTTGTTGAGACGGGAGAACGGTTGACAACGACCAGCCAAGTTCGAGATGAATCTCCTCAGATATGCTACGCGGCCTTGAAAACTCTTCAACTGCTTCAGGTTCTTCGGAGGCGGCATTTCTATGATGGCCTTGATCTTTGCGGGATCGATTTCTATGCCCCTGTGTCTGACTACGAAGCCTAGAAATTTGCCAGACGCAACTCCGAACGCGCATTTTAGTGGATTCATAAGGAGACTTTTCTTGCGCAACCATTGGAACACTTGCCTTAGGTGCTCTCTGTGCTGCTCATGATTGGCCGACCTTACGACTAGATCATCTACATAGCATTCGACGTGTTTATGCATCATATCCTGAAATATAACGTGCATTGCGCGCTGGTATGTTGCCCCTGCATTCTTTAATTCGAAGGGCATTACGCGATAACAGTAGATGCCGAGGGTTGTACGGAAGGCCGTAGCTTCTTCATCTTCCGGGGCCATGCGAATCTGATTGTATCCCAAATACCCGTCCATGAAGGTGTTCGCTCACCTCAAGTGTAAGGCTGCGATGTAGTAATAAAACTCGGTAAGACCGAGGTCGATCCACAGGGAAATAGAAACAACTTCCAAAACACTCCAGCAACTCAATTTTTGGAAGAAAATCATATTCAATTGAGTGTTTAACTAAAACAGCAACTTAATGAAAAATCAGGGATATAAAGTACTAAGGCATTCAAGGATCCACTTGTAGCAATCCTATGTCAATTCAGTCAATCCAAGTAGAGAACACAACTAGATTTGAAGTCCTATCTCTCATCTAGTTGGGAAATAAAGCATTCACACACATTCAATCCAAATCAAGTTGAACTTCCAAGTTCTAGCCAATACAATCAATGTAGAATTCAAATCCATAGCCTGCGGAGTAACAGCCATGCCTATGAACTATGGCCTGCTCAAGGATTACTATAATTCGAATCTAAACAAGCAACCTGTGATAATCTCAGAGAATTGCAAGGAATTCATGTCCTGGGCACATGAACTCTCATAAAACATCTCAAACTACCACTTAAGGAACTAGAACATGAGAAAGATCCAAACTTGAATTAAAAGGTACTTGAATTAAACTAAAATTAACATAGAATTAGCTACAAGCTTCACCTCTCAGCCTTAGCTGAGAGGTTCTAGCCGAGCATAGTCATGCTACAACTAAAAACTCTGAATAAAAGCATAGAAAATAGAAAACCAGAAGTTGGAGAGTTGCAGACGCTCCACGCTCGTTTCCTCTCTCCAAAACCACGTTCCTTCCCTTCTGCGATCCACTAGGAAGAGCCCCTAGGTGTCCTTTTATAGTAAGAAACCTTCCTTGGGTCGAAATCTGCGAAAGGTTACGCAGTGCGCAGCGTTTTTTGGAGTCCAGATTTAGAAAGGACTCTAGTTACGCAGGGCCGACCGTTCATGACCGGTCGGACTGGGCTTTTAAACATTTCAGGGAGCACAGCCGACCTGTCATGACCGATCGGACTGCTCTGTCCATTGATCCAGCAAGTGTAGCCGACCGGTCATGACCGGTCGGACCAAACTGTCCATCTTCCAGTGTGCATGGCCGACCGGTCATGACCGGTCGGCCTGTCTTCAATATGATCAGCCTTCATGACCGGTTGGCCTTCTTCAACTTGATTCTTCTTCTCTTCTTTTTCTCCTTTTTCTTCTTCTCTCTCTTCTCCTTGCTTTCTTCTTTCTTTGGTCTTCTTTCATCCTTCATCCAGAAGCTCTAAAAGAGTTCTTTTCGTCCCCAATTGGATGAAGTCCGCTCTCATTCCTATAATCACAAAACATGTGTTAGATGGGCCTTTAAATCATGAAAATCATGCAAACCATGTCATGTAATGGGCAACGCAATGTATAAATTGGAGGTTCAACAGAAGGACATTACTGCATATCCCATTGTGCTGTCAATCAATAATTCTAGAATTGGCAAAGGAAAATCATCTTTCGGGCAGGCTTCATTAAGATTCAGGAAGTCAACGCAAACTCGGATCTGTCCGCTCTTCTTCTTGACTGGCACAATGTTTGAAATCCATTGGGGGTACTTCACCTCTCGAACGAATCCGGCCTGAATTAGTTTCTTGATTTCTTCTTCAATCTTAGGTACAACATCAGGATGAAACCGTCGTTGTGGTTGCTTCACTGGCTTCTTTTCCTTCATGATACTTAGCTTGTGCATGGCGATTGCCGGACTGAGCCCGGGCATTTCTGAATATGTCCAGGCAAAGATGTCTTTATTCTCCTTTAATAACTGTATGTATTTCTCTCTTTCACTTTCTGGGACGTTCCTGCTCAAATATGTATTCCTGGGTTCTTCGATGGTGCCCAAATTCACCTCTTCGAGTTCATCAATCGTCGGTTGTCCACCATCTTCTAATTGCACGGGTGCGACACTTGGCTAGATTATGTCGATAGAATCTTGCGACTGGATTCCTTCTACCGGGCCAATGGTTGCCATGTTTATGCTTGCCCTCGCTCCTAGACCTTCTCCGTTTTTGTATACTTGCTTATATTCTTCAAATGGAGCTAGCAGTCTTTTCTTTGTGTCTGAGCCTTGACTGAAGAATCCCATACTCCTCATAATCTTCCGGCTGGCTTTGCTATATCTCTTCTCTTCTATTGGTCGAGATCGGGCAGACCCTCTTCCTTCTTCTTTCCCTTCTGATGGTACTGGCTGGCTTGGCCCTGAGTGGAACTTGATATCTTTCTGGGTGGCATCTCTTGACGGCACGATGAATTAGCTTGGAGCTTTTGGAAATGGTTTGGTTCTTCCTATCTTGGGTATAGGCATATTGAAGCTGGATTTGAGTACACTCATGTGTTGATCTGAAATCAGTTTTAACACGGACTGCCCTAGCTGACGCAGATGCTGCGGTACCACATAGAATTTCTTCGTAATCGGCTGAGGTTGGTTTTTTCTGCTGACATTGGGATCTTCCCTGGGTGATGAGCTGAGGTTTACCTTCCCGTACGCACTTCCCAACTCGAGGTTCTGCCCCTTGTCCTTTCTTCCTTATGTCGGACTTTTTGCTGGTTTTATCGCTTTCGGATGGGTCATAATATTTCGCATAAGCCAAAAATGACTTAGCTATCGTGTATGGCTTCGGATCTGCTGCTCTCTTGTATTGGACACCATCTCTGTTATATTTGAAACACTGGTGATATGTCGAAGGGATTATCCGATTCTGATGGAGCCAGGGCCTTCCTAAAAGGAGGTTGTATGTTGTCACCGCATCGATCACCTGACACGTTACTTTTGTCGTCAATTCTTCGATCTCTAACATCACCGTGATTGATCCCAGTGTGCGTTGACTGTCTTGATTGAACCCTTGAATCATCATGAGACTCGGGCGTAGTGCCGATTGCCTATAAACCAGCTTCTGTAATGTCTTCAATGGCATAATATTCACGACAGACCCGTCGTCCAACATGCACCTCTTGATCTCGGTGTCCCTGATTGTTCCTGTGACCATCAACGGTCGATTGTGGTTTATTAATTCGGTCGTGCAGTCTTCTTCTGAGAAAGTAATTGTCGTAGGATGGTTGACATGCATGACTTGTAACACTGGCACATACCCCTCCCAGAATTTGTCTGCGTTATGCGTTTCTTCTTCTATTTCTATCATCATGACCTCCCTGACCTCACTGTCAAGTAAGGCATTGATTAACATTTCTCTGTACACTTTCGAGAGACATAAAGCATCGTATATACTTAGCCGGGCGGGAACCTTTCGTAAGTGCGACACAACATCATATACTACTGGTCTCGGGCTTGGCTGACTAGTCGTGGCTTCACCAACTTTCTCTTTCAACTTTTGCACGTGAGGTCTCCCTTGCGGCCTGTCGTGGACACCATCTTCTTGCATTGGGTCGTCTGGTCTCGGAGGGGTACGGTCAGGCATTTGCCTTCCTGATCGTAAGATGACCGTGTTAACTTCTCCCTCGACTGCTTGTGGGGTTTCTTCGGCCGGTACTTGTTCGGTGAACGACACCATTTCGCAATATGCCATGCTCATCACGGGTCGCTTCTGTAATATTTCTCTCCTTCTTCTCCCCCTGTTCCCTCTTTGGTTAACGAGCCTTCGTCTGTTCTTGAGTCTTTTCTTGCTACTAACTAGAGTCCATGGTTCCTTTGGCTCGGGGAATGAAGTCGTTAGGTGAATGCTACCTTCTATTGGGATTGCTGAAATTGTCCCGGCTATCTCCCTTGCTGTCTCGGGTACCTTCATGCTGATAACCCCTTGATTGATCAACCCTTGTATCCTTCCTTTCAAGGAGAAGCAATCTTCTGTCTTGTGGCTAACACATTGGTGATATTTGCAATATTTAGGATCGTCTAACCGTCCAACTTCATGGGGACGGACGGGCTCCGGTAAACGCATTAAGCCTTCCTCGACCAATTGTTCCATGATCGGGACTAGATCGGCCATATCGAATGTATATGGGCCATTAGCCCTTTCTCTTTCGGCTATCGATACGCGTTTAGGTACATAGGGTCTTTTACCCTTGTCTTATGTGATTGCTGTCTTCATTTCCAGCCTGTGATCGGCAGCAGGACGTTTTCGATATTTCTGTTCCTTGACCTTGTCGACCTGGTGGGTTTCTACCACTCTTCCTGTCTCTCTCTTCTGTCTCTCGGGTCTGAAGTGTACCCGGGAAGCCGCTTCTTCCACCAAATGGGCTTTCGTTGCTAGTTCGCGAAAGGAGTTGAAGGTGTTACCTGACAGTCCGTACAAGATCATGGGGTCTAGAGCCCTTAGGCACATCTTCAGCTGCTCGCCTTCACTGGGTAGTTCACGACATTGAGCCGCCGTAGTTCCCCATCGGTCAATGAATTTCTCGACTGGTTCACCATTCCTCTGTCTGACCAATGCTAGGTCCGTCAACGAGATCTCCCTCTCGGTTGCAAAGAATTTGGAGATGAAAGCGTCCTGCATTTGCTCCCATGTCCTTATAGAGCCGGCCGGTAGCGACATGTACCATTGAAAGGCCTTCCCTGTCAGGGTAGATCCGAATAACCGCATACAATACTGCGGGACCGTGGACCAATTTCCTAACGTAGTCATGAAGTGGGTGATGTGCTCTTCTGGCGATCCTCTGCCGTCAAATTTTCCAAAATCTGGGCATCTGAAATTAGCTGGGAACGGCACCTCTTCCACCTCTGGCGAGAACGGGACCTGATATTTATAGCTGCCCCTCTTTTCTTTCTCTTTTTCTTGCTGCATCATGTGGGCTATCGTCTGGGATAACTCTTCTCGCGATACGTGAGATGTGGAAAGTGGTGTGCGCTCTATTGGCGTGACCCGAAGTTGGGCAGGCGGTTCATGCTCAGTTAGGCCTTCTGCTGCCCCTTGGGATTCCTCTACCGACTGATGGGTGGGTGGCGCGATACTTCTGGTGGCATTCTGTGCTATTAGGGTGGCCAAGGCTTCCTGAATAGCCCTCATCCGATCATTTGTCTTGCGGTTGGCCTCTACCAATCTATCGATCTAATCTTGGAGTGGAGGCAATTCTTCTGCTTTATATGGTCCTTCTTCTTCTCCTTCAGCTATTTGGACCATCACCACTTGCGCTAACGGGATTTCCTAAGGTGACCTCTGCTTCGATTCAAGGGTCGTCATGGGCTCGGCTTTCTTCACATGTGCGGACCTGATAGGTTTCCGAGAGGTGCAGGCGACCTTCGATAGCGGCGGAAACTACTCGGCTGTCATTTTGGGTACTGCGGGTTTGGTCGATATGACCTGGCCATCGATAGGGATCTTCTGCCCCTGCTTCGGCTACCACTGTTTCTTGACCACCGGGTGAGATCTCGCAACGCTCGCCTTTCTATATGCAGCTAGGATGGCATCTTTCTTCTGTTCTTTCTTCTGCCTCCGGGTCTCAACCAACTGCCATTTTGAGCCTGGGCTAGCAGTTGCGGTTGCGGTGAGACGAGGGAAGTTGAAACCTCCGTTAGCAAGGAAGGTGCACGAACTTGTCATCGAGCATGCCATTTCTTCTGTCTGCGTTACTATCTTGCTTATTCTGCGGTGTCATAAAAATCTTTAGAACAGTTCACAAGTGCGGTCGGGAGTATGAGCCCATCGATCGCAGTGCATAAACCAACAAAAATAAGCAAGAAGGAGACAAGTACGTGTAGTTGTGGAAGTTTGTGGTTTTTTTTGAAAAAAAAACCTTTGATTTACCGTCTATTGCCTTAGAGATGAAGGGAAGAATGTTCCTGTTGAGAGTCGCCAGTTTGGTGCCCGAAGGGCACCGAAACATTACGCCTTGCGGTAACTTTCCTATGCACAAATTTATGTTTGTGAGTAATTAATCATAGAGCGTTTCCATATTTAGACACAACCAGAGATCCTGGTATGGTTCGATCCCCAGCAGAGTCGCCAGTTTGTTAGAACTAGAAAAATAAACTCCAAAGGGGCATTTTCCTTGAAATGTGGTGTTTTGTTGCTCTGGGGTTCTGAATAATGGAAAACATTCATAGACAATCACAAGCATTCATAAAAGTACACAAGGAGAGATATCGCAAGGCGAATTTTATTCCAGAGATTCTGAGATCTTGTACATTCCAGGCCGTGATCTGGCACGAGCCCTTAGTTACATCGAATGATTGATGACCCTTGATTAAAAGGCAAAAGACTAGTCAGCAGGGACTATGGTCTAAGAGTTTGTGGTCATAGAGACCTGTATTTGTTTTGTTATGGACCGAACCATCTTTGTATTAGTCAGATGTCTATGTCCCATGTTTTGGCCGGAGATCCGGGCTGAGACTATCAGGGTTTATGACTGAGAAGGATGACTCTGGGCCTGCGCCTGTCAATGTATGGACAGGTGACCTCGGGAAGTCCACTCTGCAGTTGTGTATACCTACGTAGCCTAACCGACGGATGCCGTTTTTAATGGGTAGGGCATCGACTGTTGTGTTGTGGCAGTTCATAACAATTGTTTTGTAGTGAATTGAAACTCTTTGGTATGGTTTATCGTGATCACCATAGTCCCGTTTGTCTAGCTTTCGACTCAAATCGGATCACATCTTTACAGTAAATATAAATGATGACATGTTTGCATAGTTCTGGATGCTGGCGGCGTCTCTTTCGAGAAGTCGTTTCGTTCATCGTGTCAAATCAGATTGAACTTTAAAGATGCACAATTCTACTCATTTAGAGATCCTGGAATGTCCATTTGACCATTCCATTGCGTCCGGAATGCTCGAAATACCCAAAATAGGCTCAAGCAGCACTTGAAAACACTTAAAATTGAGTCCGGTGTACCCATGAACATGTTCCGGAATTGGCTGATTTTTTGGTGCGTGGGAGTCCAACGCACCTTGAAAATACATGTCTAAATTATGTTGATTTTACGGATGCGTGGGGTAATTTTTAGGTGCGTTGGAGTCCAATGCACCCTGAAAATACAAATCCGCTTTTTGTTGAATTTTCGGGTGCGTCGAGTTATTTTCGGGTGCGTGGGAGTCCAATGCACACTGAAAATACAAATCCGCTTTTTGTTGAATTTTCGAGTGCGTCGAGTTATTTTCGGGTGCGCGCTCACACATGATTTTTTATAATCCGGACCTGCGGTGGTGTTGGTCGGAGTGACCTTCCGGTGGAAGATGCCGGCGATTGGAAAAGAATTCCGGTCACCGGGAAAGTTTTTCGGCTGTCGGAAAGGGATTCCGGCGAGGGTTTTCGGTGACAAATCCCAGATACTCAGGGGATAATAGCTCTCTCTCTCTCTTAATATGTACAAATGAATAGTGGGAGGGGGTATTTATACCCGAGAATACCGGACAGCGACCAATGAGGAGCTGCCACGTATGACGCACCCCAAATATCCCTTGACGCACCCTTAAATGGACGCGTGGGAGCTCTAACGCACCCCGAAATAGGATTTTGAAATGTGCTGATTTTATGGGTGCGTCGAGCTATTTTTGGGTGCGTTGAGGTACAATGCATCCAAAAAATGCAACGCTGGTCCTTGGTGATTTTATGGGTGCGTTGGGCTATTTTTGACGCGTTGGGCAATTTTAGGGTGCGTTGCAGTCCAATGCACACCCTGAAATTGCAGTTCCGTATTTTCTGAATTTATGGACGCGTCGAAGGTATTTTTAGGGTGCGTCAAGCCATTTTTTGGATGCGTTAGAGGTAAAAAATATCCTGAAACACTTCTTGAATTTTCATGAATTTAAGGGTGCGTGGGCTGAATAAATGGATGCGCTTGACGTACCCGTGTCTTGTAAAATTAGGTTTTGCGAAACGGAGGGCTTGTAGGGCCTGTTTTTCGGCGAATCGCCATGCACTGCTTATCATAATTCATAAAGAACGTGTCTGCTTGATTCTGGGCGGTTTTGATCACGGTGATCCGTGGGGCCCACCGGAGAAAATGGCTAAGTACTGGATCCTTTGCAAATCTGGGTATTTGGGTGCGTCGGGTAGTATTTTGTGGGATTTTCTCGAAGCACGTGCCCAATTGATTTGTTTTAGAGGGTACTTTCTTTTGGGACCCCAACAATGTATAAGAGGAGACAGCATCATATCTGTTAGAAAAAATATGTCTCCATTCAAATTTTCCTGGGTATTGATTTTACAAGTATGGATCATCCCAGGGTTGGTAGAGGTCAGTATGCATGATCCATAGAGGTGTGGAAACATGAATTGATTTCTCAGCACAATAAAGTGTTGTTTCCACATCCTTCTCTTGGCTAACGTTATATGCCGATACCGACTCTAAAAGTGCGACTATATCCCCTATCACATCAACATTCTTATCAAGAGAGTAGGTCACATCTTCTTCTAAGTGATTGGAGTAAAGAGTTGAGAGGGGCACATCTTCCACAATAGAATTGATCATGTTTATTTCGTGGACCTCTTCATCTTCATCCTCTTGTTTGTTGTCAATATTGAAAGCATTTAACTCAATCGTCATATTGCCAAAAGACATTTGTATGACCCCACTCCTACAATTGATGATAGCGTTTGATGTAGCTAGGAATGGGCGGCCAAGTATGACAGGAATTTGAGGGCCAATATTAACCATGGGTTATGTGTCCAAGACAATGAAGTCCACCGGGTAGTAGACCTTGTCAACTTGGACAAGAACGTCCTCAATCACCCCTCTCGGAATACGAATCGATCGGTCAGCGAGTTGTAATGTGGTTTTGGTGGGTTTTAATTCACCTAAACCCAATTGTTCATAGACCGAAAAGGGTATTAAGTTCACACTTGCTCCTAGATCAAGTAAAGCATGCTTCACCCGGTAGTCTCCAATTATGCATGAGATTGTCGGACTACTAGGATCTTTGTATTTCTTGGGCATCCCATGATTTATAATGGCGCTTACATTTTCTGTCAAAAATGCCTTCTTTTGCACATGTATTTTTCTTTTTATCGTACAAAGATTCTTAAAAAACTTAGCATATGACGGTATTTGTTTAATAGTATCCAACAATGGGATGTTGATCTTGACTTGCTTAAAAACCTCCAAAAATTCCTGGTTTTTATCTAAAGGTTTAGGTGAAATCAACCTTTGGGGAAACGGGGCAACCGACTTGTATTGCCTTTCCGGTTCTTTCTCTTGTGGAGTATTGTTTGAGCTATCATCCTCTTTGGAATTTTTCGGATCCTTAGGCTTTGGGGCCTTTACCGGATTAGATTTATCAATTATTTTCCCACTTCTCAAAGTGGTGATAGCTTGAACATGCTCCATATGTTGGGAGGATGAGCTTGCGTCTTGTATCTCAAATTGGGTCCTTGGGTTAGGAAGAGGTTGGGCAGGGAGTGTGGCTTTCTCCCTAACACTGAGGTGAGATTCAACCCTAGCCATTGAGGTTTTCAAGTCATTGATGTCTTGAGTTGTATTTTGATTAAATTTCAATTGCTCTTGCATGAACCCATCTATTTTCAGAGAATTAGTCTTGTTATACTCAGCTTGAACCGATACAAATGCACCCAACATCTCCTCTAGCGTAGCTTTCGGTGTAATGACTAGGGATGGACCTAGTAAAGGTTGAGCTTGAGGAGTATTGCTTGCATTCGCAGTGGGTCCATTTCTCCAACCGAAGTTGGGATGGTTCTTCCAACTAGAATCATACGTGTTTGAGTTTGGAGCACTAAATGGTCGTTGATAACTGTTTATGGCATTTGATTGTTCTTGTATGATGTTTTGGAATGCTGAAATTGCGGGACAATCTTATGTTGTATGTTGATTTCCGGCACAAATCCCACAAACAGTTTCAACGTCTTTTGAGTTGATCGTCTCTCCTTTCTTTAATTCCATGGCCTCGACTTTTCTTGTGAGGCTAGCCACATGTGCACTTATGCTATCTTCTTCTGATAGGACATAAATTCCTCATTTTTCCTTTTGTTGGCTAGTCTTGGAATTTGTAGGTTTAGATGTATCCCAAAACTGTGCATTCTTAGCTAATTCCTCCAAATAGTCCCATGCTTCATCGGCTTCCTTATTCATGAACTCCCTGTTACACATCATCTCTACGAATTGGCGCATGGGTGAAGTTAGCACTTCATAGAAAAAGCTTATAACCCGCCAAATTTCATAGCCATGATGTGGGCATGTATTTAATAAGTCCTTGAACCTCTCCCAACATTGGAAGAAGGTCTCATCTTCCTTTTGGGCAAAGTTCATGATAAGGCGCCTTAACATGTTCGTTTTGTGAGTAGGGAAGAATTTTTTAATGAACTCCCTATGCATATCAGCCCATGTACCAATTGATCTTGGCCTTAATGCATGAAGCCAACCTTTAGCTTTATCTTTAAGAGTAAAAGGAAATAATTTAAGCCTCACCACATCATCGGTTACGTTTGCAAAGTGCATGGTGGTTATTACCTCATCAAATTCTTTAAGGTGTTGATAAGCACTTTCACTGTCTAATCCATGGAATCTCGGGAGGAGTTGGATTACTCCAGGTTTCAACTCTACATTCCTTGCATTTTGTGGAAAAACTATGCATGAGGGAGTGCTCGCTCTTGCTGCTTGCAAGTAATCACGTAATGTTCTTGGTCGGGGAACATTCTCAACCATATTCTCCTCCGTTTCGGTTTGGTTTTGGCCCAGATTTAGATTGGCCATCGGATTAGGTTGATTTACAGCCATATTTTCAGACAAAATTGGAGAAGTTATGTGTCTCCTAGTGAAATTGCGTCGGGTAGCCTAACACGACACCCTACGCATACGCGTGCGGAAGCTTGAGGAGCAACTAGAATTATGGCTAAACTATAGGAGGGGGGTGAATAGGACCTTTTTTAAAATCTTTTCGCCTACTTAACAAATTCAGCAAATTATACTACGTAAGTGATTAACACTTCGGCTTCCAAGCCTAAGTGGGTCCAATTAAAAGACTAGCAAAAGATAAGAGCAATCAGCAACCTAGTCTAAACAACTTATGTGGGTGAGTTGGACTATAGAGGGTGGATCAAGAAAGGCTTAAGTCAACATGAGGTAGTGAAAGTACATCTTGTGAGTGTGGATGTGCCTATCAAGTGCCTAGCATACATTCCTAACTAAGCATTCATAATTAACCAATTAAACTCAATGCATTAAAGAGAAATGTGCTCAAGATCAGTCACAAACACAAGGATGTATAGTGGTTCGACTACTTGTCTACTCCACTCCCGGTTCAAGTACTCAACCCCTTTGAGCACATCGGCATTCACTGGGGAGTTTAAATCTGGTTCCTCCCAACCAAGGTGTTTTAAATCGGATCCACCCAACCGGGGAGTTTACAGGTTCCTCCCCAACCTACACGTTTGCACCCGTGTTGGTGGCTCCCCCTTGGAGACTTTGTTTTAGGCTGACTAACGTGCCAAGGAACGGCTGACGTCCCTAGATTTTAGGCCCAACTAATAGGCCAAGGATCGGCTAACGACCCTAGGTCGAGTTTGTCAAACAAACTCTACACTCAACCCCCACAGGGAATTGAGTGGATGGACTCCTAACAAGACAACCTTACTTGTCGGATTGAGCCCCTTGTTTAGCGCCGGTTCAGGTTGCTTGATCTCCGCTCTCCCGTGCTTCAATCAGCTTCCCTTGCTCCCTCGATCGTGTCGCCGTTGCGTCGCCAATGCCTCAGCTACACTCGATCAAACACCTTGCATGTGATGCTTTTGAGATGCCCAAGGTGATAGGAGGATGGTTGAATCTCCTACATGAGATATGTAGCTTGTTCTAACTAGGAGATCCACCTAGAGGGTCTTCTAGAGGTCTTGAGCAAGAGATATGCCTATATGGTATAGTGTTTCACCTCTAAAATTGAGAGAGGAATCAAGTCATCTCTAGTTTGCATTTGAATGCCCTCTCTTGTGTTACAACACAAGGGATATGACTTGAAATCCTCCTCTTTTGAGGCCCTAAAAGATGTAAAAAAGGTGTGGGTAATGGGCTCTCAAAAAACTCTCTTAATGCCCAAGAACCGAGCTCAATATTTATAGAGTTCGAGCTCCAACGGTCAAAAAATGGGCAGATTCTCGCATCTCCGATTGATCGAAAATATGGTCCGATTGATTGGAGACCAGTCCGATTGATCGGAGACATGTCCGATTGATCGAAATTTAGTCCAGAGAACTCTCTGGAGGATTTTTTTATTGATCGGAACATGGTCCGATTGATCGGACGGACCCCTTCCGATGGATCGGAAGGCTGTCCGATTGATCGAAAATATGTCCAATGGATTTTCAAGGTTGCTGGAACAATTTTCGATTGATCGGAACTTCTGTCCGATTGATCGGAGTCCTATCGGAGCCAACGTCCGATTGATCGAAGATCAATCGGAAACTGTTGTTTGAGCCTATTTGATTACAGCAGCTTCCACCTCTTTAATTAGTTTAATTTATCATGTTTTTCATGGAGTTCTAAGACTAATGATGATGACTAAAGGTATACCTAGGTGGTGCAAGTCATCTAAGAGGTTATGGGTTAGGTTTTGGTAAAGGCAAGGCACACCAAGGCATCACTTTTACCTGTTTCTTCTTTCTTGATGCAGCCGGTCCGTCTTGAGTCTTCGGTCTTCGTCTTCATTAAGCTCAACCGACACTAGACCCACTGACCTAAGTAATTGACAAACAAGGTGCACTAGTATGCCACAGAAAAGTGCACTAACACCTAGCACATGGTTCTTTGTCAATTCCTTCAACTATTCCCCCTTCACTAATGAGTCGATTATTGGAATCCCAAGCCCAATGTGGCATGCAAATCCTAAAAGAATGAAACAAGAAAGAAGAATTCTTCCTTCCTTTCTTTACTCTTCTCTAAGACCGAAGCACAAGGTGTCTTGCAATGGCTAGGCCAAAAGCAAGGATAGAGACCGATTTCTCCTGGTCAATAAGGGTTCAGAGAACTCCCCACCCACTCTTTGAATCTTTTGAGAAAAGTGTAGAAAAAGAAGAAAGAGGAGTAGAGGTGAGAAGAGAAATCTCTGAGCATAAGGTGATCCAAGACGGCAGAGCCGACCAATAGGAATCCAAGTGGCACAAGGCCTACCTATCAGAGATCCAAAAAGGAGTCTCCACCCACTCTACAAGAGATGAATATGATAGGAATGAATAGGAGAAGAAGAAGAGTAAGGTTAGAAAGATAGAACCTAATTTGGCACTTGAGATCCTTATGTCTTCTTCAGCTTCCTAGAAATCCATGCAAAAGAAAAATCAAACAAAACAAACTAAGTTAGTACTAGAATCCTAAAAATCCTAAATAAACACTATTTTCAGAAATTTTTGTGAAAAACCGTCAAAGTCCCCGGCAACGGCGCCAAAAACTTGTTTCCCCAAGTGTAGGGTTGCGATGTAGAAATAATCTCGGTAAGACCAAGGTCGATCCACAGGGACTTATGTACGAATCCACAAAATACTTCTAAAAGTTCTACTGAAGAGCTGATTAACAGATTTGTAAAGGATTGGTGTAGATAGTAACTTTAAATTAAACTGAAGGTAAGCAATTAATAAAAGGGCACTAGGGGTTCAAGGATCCACTTGTAGCAATCCTTGATGCTCAATTCGCTGTGGTTTCTCACTTTCTCAACTAGAATTGAAATTAAATTCTAGCTAGTCGGATGATAGAGCAGTTAAAACAATCGATCTGTCATATGTATGATCCATGTACATGATTCACTCAATGCAAGCTAGGATATGAGCACACTCAATTGCATAGGTCAGTCCCAATTCCAATAGGTTAAGATCACAAGCATAACCATCATTAAGTCCTATCACAAGATAAAACTAGATCATGATTTGAACTTGATCCAAATCACATACACAATCTTACATACTTCAGAATTTTCAGAAAAATAGAACTTTGGTAAGAAGCTCCCACATGAAGATCATAAGTCTAGAGCGTATTCCAATTCCTCAGATCATACAGGTCTAGACTAGTTCACAACAATTAAGAACTCAAGCAATTCTTCCAAACATTCATGAGTCATCATAAGACTAAGAAAAACTACTTAATATTTGAATTAAACTTCAAACCATTGTTCTTCAATAGAAATCCAATCTTAAACCAAATCAAACGAATTGAAACATCTTAGATTCACTACAAGCTTCACCTCTTAGCCCTAGCTAAGAGGTTTACCCGTTCATGATCTAAGGAAACATGAAACACCTAAAAAACATAAAAACTAGAAAGCAAACTAGGAGGAGTTGTAGAACTCCGAAATCCGACTTCCGCCGACTCTCACCATGCTCAATCCCCTCCAGGATGCCTTAGGAACGTAGTGGAGGACCCCTTTTATAGCTTTCAAGCCTTCATACCACAGAACCTTCGAGAATTTGCGTAAAACTTACGCACTGCGCAGAGAAATCCGGACAAAAAATAGCAGTTTCTGAACTTGAGCGATTGAGCGATTGATCAACTCGTTGAGCGATCAATCGGTGGGTCATAGCGATCAATCGATCAAGGTTGGGTGGTCAATTGATGGGGGTAAAAAGTGCCCAGAGAGTTTCAATAGCAATTCTTCAAAAATCTACATTTTGTCGATTGATTTGCATTCTGTCGGTTGATGTACAATCTGGGCGATCAATCGCTCAGGCTGGGCGATCAATCGCAATTCTGCACTTTCAGTCCAGCAGCCATTTTGTCAATTTCTGCTGTGAGCAATCAATCGCTCAAGTCTGTCGATCAATCGCTCAAGCTGAGCGATCAATCGACCGATCAATCTCTAGGTCAATCTTCAAAAACTGCAACTTTCTGCATTTTACTTTTATGGCCCTGCAGCTCTGCACTGTGCTTTTTCAGGACATTTCAGGACTTCTTCAAGGTTTTTCTTCTCTTCTTTGGCTCATCAAAGCTTGGTCTTTAATGTATGTAAAGTGCTCTCTCAAGCCTTGAATTAGTGAAATCTCCATCACATTCTTACAATCACAAATCATGCATTAAAGTAGTCTTTTAATCATGCAACCCATGTATAATATGTGATGAATTGGGGTTAGAATATGCACAATTCTGAGCTCAACACATGCATAAAAGGAGGAGATAAGAGCAGCAAAAAGATATCTCCTCAAATTCTGATATGGGTTATGATCGATTAAAAACGGGTCCTCCCAATCAGAATTTTGAATGGGCTGAAGGATCCATGATGGAGGAGAGACATTCATTGTATATTCTTCAGTTAAAGTTGTCTCCTCCACAATTCAAAATTATATGGTGCTTCCACAAGCAATGGTAAAGAGTGTAAAACAGTGGAATGGTGTTCTTCAAGCACCGACACCGTGTCTAACAAAATGTCCAACTCCTTAATCATCTCATCATCAAGATCATAATATTGGGCCAAGCATTCCTCTAAGAAATCGAGATAGTCGGATGAAGGATCATGATCTTGCTTGAGTGAGTGCAAAAATTCAGTTTCGATGGCGAGGGACTCTCTCTCCATGGAGTGGAATTCTTCCAAACTAGGTTCTCCATAACTAGTATGAGGCACCAAGTCAGAAGTATGCAAGGCTTTAACAATCTCTTGAATAATGGGGTCGTTTGAATTTTCAAAGTGAGCCAAGCATTCGTCCAAAGAATCTGAATTTTCACTCATGAGAGTCTCATTCTCCACATGAAAATTAAGCATGGCAAGTTGGTGGAGTAACTCAAAAATATTAACATCGGCCATCTCTCTAGCATGCATATCCTCTAGAGACTCATAATCATTATGCCCTTGGGAAAAAGAAACCATAGGTTCATAACCATTCACCAAACCCTCATTGTAGGCAACCCCACTACCGCTTTCAAATTTTATGGATCCCTCGGGTTCGTCAACCGTCATTGAAGTCTCTTCATCATTAAGTGCAAAGCATCCAAAAGAGATAGTGGACTCACCATAATTGATGATGACATTGGGATCATCAAAATCAATCTCCTCTAAAAGTCTATCCATTAAATCTGAAGAAGGTGGGACTTGGGTAGCCCCATCCTCCTCATTAAAGGGGATTAATTCGATGCCCCCAATTTTGGGCTCAACATCTTCACAAGATGGCGAGTAAGCTTGATTTGATTGTTCATCTACATACTCTTTCCATATTTCCTCAAGTATTTGTGTATACATGTCATCATAAGAGGAAGCCGTTTTAGGGTGATTGTTAATAACCACGGTTGGTTCTTCCCTTGAACAAGGAGAATGGTGGTTTCCTCAATTAAGACTGTACGAATTGTAGGATGAAGAGTTATATGATGGTTGATAGGCATATCCATACAAGTGATCACGCATTGTCTTATGTGGGGGGGTAGTGGAGGTTCTTTGAATCTCAGAAAAATACTCATGATTAGAGGGATCCCGATCACAATGAGTTTAGGTCCCCAAATCTGATGTCTCATCCTCCAAAAGGTACTTATACGCATCATTTGTCCAATCATACATGATGAAATTTTAAGGAATTGGAAACTACCCTAATCTAGAAAAAAGAACAAAAAGAAGGGAGATGGGAAGATGTTACCCAATAGAGTGAGATCTATGTCAGCAACAATGTCCTACAAAATCAAACAAAACATTATTAGTAATCTAGAAAAAAAAATCAGAAAATCTACTTCAATAAAAACTAAAAATCCTACCTAACTAAAACTACTCTATAGCTACTAGAACAATTAGAACCGTTCAACCTTTTCCCTGACAGCGGCGCCAAAAACTTGTTCGCTCCCCTCAAGTGTAAGGTGGCGATGTAGTAATAAATCTCGGCAAGACCGAGGACGATCCACAGGGAAAGAGGTAAACAGTTCCAAGTACTCTAATAACTTGAATCTAAGAAGTTTAAGAAAGTAGTTTTTCACATGAAATAGGAAAATCTGAAAATAAGAAGAATTAGAGCATCAAGGATCCACTTGTAGTAGTCCAATGCCAATCCATTCATCCAAGTACAACACAATTAGAATCAAAGTCCTATCTCTCATCTAATTGGAAGATATAACATTCAAGCACAAACAATCCCACTTAAATCTGGAAATCAGATTTCTAGTTCTAATGAAGCACATAGAACTTGACCTTGTAGCCTTCAGAGTAACAGCCATGCCTATGGACTATGGCATGCTCAAGGGTTACTACAATTCGAATTCACACAACCCAATCATGGTAATCTCAGAGAATTGCAAGGAACTCATGTCCAGAGCACACAAACTCTCACAAAACTTCTAAAAAACCAAACTTTAATCAAATTAGAAGTTCAAAATCCAAAATTAAGAAAAGGGTACTTGAAATAAAAGAATTAAAGCATTGAAACCAACTACAAATTTCACTTCTAGCTCTAGCTAAGAGGTTAACTAAAAAAAAGTATATTAAAACTAGAACTAGAACTAAGAAAAGGAAGAAAAACTAGCTATAAGAGGCTAGGTAGCCTCCTAAGACTTGAACTCCTTACTTCCCACGTCCTTGCTTGATTTGGAAAAGAAGAGAGCACCTCCTTTTATAATACAGCAAGAGTACCCCAACATAACAGATTTTGTTTCTCTTCGTACGACTTAACCAATGGTCGGATTGCCTTCAAATTTGATTCATAGCTTCCTTGTAATGAGATCTTACTCATAGATAATTTAGATTTTCAAAATTATCTTTTGAATGGGCCCACCAATCAGATCAGTGACTGCCTCTCAAAATCGTTCATTTCAGGTACCTTCAGAACCAGTCATCTTGCTTTCAATGCACCATAGTGTACAGAGATTGGATTGATCTCAAATTTTGAATATTGGTAGAAAACTTCCTCCTCTACATGATGGAGAAATTAAATTGTCCAAAACAATTCCAGAATTAGGTACGAAAATTAGAACACTCAGGCCTTTTATAAAATCTGCGCAATTAGATCTTTCTAGATGGTCAATCTTTCTTCAACTGGTACGATCAAACCACACATCCTTTTGATCTGAAACTTTGTGGTTATTCATATATGGATGTGGTCTAGAAGATAGTCAAAGTAGATTCTTCATATCATCAATGATGGGTCACCTGGACCAGCCCAGAGTGGAGTAGGCGGAATCTGGAACTTTTTGGACAGTTCGTATTGTTTTGGCCACCACGATCAATCCGTAGCTCCGATCGACACAAAACCACTTGGGTTAGCGTCGAGCTCCGCTTCAACGTGATTGTTAGATTTCCAAATATCATCAAGATGGGCCCAGAAAACTGGGCCAAAAAATCAGAAACGGGAATAGCCTGTTGTTTGAAATCTGGAAACCTAAAATTGCATGGCCGACCGGTCTTGACCGGTCTAGCCTACCTGTTAGATGTCCAGGGAGTGCAGCAGACCATTTTTGACCGGTCATGACCAATCGGACCTTCTTGGCCGACCGGTCAAGACCGATCGAAACCATTTTCTGCATTCTTTCTTCTTTGTTTTCTTCTCTCCTTCCTCTCTCTTTGCTTTCTTCTTTCTTTGGCACACCTTGGGTCTTTATCCAAGGGTCCTAAATGTCTCCTTTTAGTCTCCAATTAGATGAAGTCTGCTCTCATTCCTACAATCACAAAACCTGCATTAGATGAGCCTTTTAAACATGCAAACCATGCATATAATGTGATGGAATGGCCTATACAATGTATAAATTAGAGGTTCAACAGAGGCAATGACGACCGGGAACGTTTCTTCTTGACCCAAGTATACATATTTAAGGTCGGATGACAATGGTTTAAGGCCAAGCTTCGGTGGTTTGAGGTTAGACGGTAGCGGCCTTGATGTGGTTGGTGGCAACTTTCAAAATGGGGCCTCCACTTGTTAGTACCAACTACCGGTTTCTCAATATTCAATGCTTGCACAATTTCACTAATGATGGGATCTTTGGAATCCTCGAAATGTGCCAAGCATGTCTCCAAGCTTTCTAGTGGTTCAAGTTGGAGGAGCTCTTCTTCTTCAAAATATTCGAGCATGTTTACCTCGAAGAGCTCGTCATCATCAACATCCCTATGCCTCTTGCCCAAGTGGAACACATTCACATCTAATATCATGTTCCCAAAGGATAATTGCATCACCCCATTCCGGCAATTTATGATTGCGTTTGATGAAGCAAGGAATGGGCGGCCTAAAATTATCGGTATTTGAGTGCTAGTATCTATAATCGGTTGTGTGTCCAAGATGATAAAATCCACCGAGTAGTCGAATTTATCAACTTGGACTAGAACATCCTCAACAATCCCTCTCGATACACGGATGGATCTATCAGCGAGTTGCAACGTGGTTTTAGTGGGTTTTAATTCACCAAGACCCAATTGCTCATATACTGAGTACGGGATCAAGTTTACGCTTGCCTCCAAGTCTAGCAATGCACGCTCAATTCGGCAGTCTCCAATGATACATGAGATGGTGGAACTACCGGGATCTTTGAATTTTGGGGGGGTCTTTTGAGTGAGAATGATACTCACTTTTTTATTTAAGAATGCCTTTTTCTCCACATTATATTTGCGTTTAGTTGTGTATAGGTCCTTTAGAAACTTGGCATAAGAGGGGATTTGTTTGATGGCATCTAGCAATGGAATGTTGATCTTGACTTGTCTGAAAATCTCTAAAATGTCATGAGAGTTTGGAAGAGATTTTGGAGCAACCAATCTCAAAGGGAATGGTGCTGCGATCTTGTAAACGCGTTCCATTTCTTGTGGGGCTAAGTTAGATCCATCCTCATCCTCAGAATTTACCAAATCATTAGGCTTGTCGGCCTTCACCGCAATAGATTTGTCAATTTGCTTACCACTTCTAAGAGTGGTGATGGATTTGGCTTGCTTCATATGTTGATTGGAGAGATTAGGGATGCTTACTTCATGTACTTGCTTTGGATTAGGCTGAGGTTGGGCCAGAAAGGTCCCTTCCCGAGAATTCAAGCGTCGCTTAATCTCATCAACCGAGACTTTAAGCTCTTGGAACATTTGCTGATTTGTTCGATTGATTTGTGTTTGCCCTTGCATAAATGCTTTTAAGGTGTCATCCATTGAGAATTGAGATGGGGCCATATTTTGCATGAGTGGCCCTCCTTGAGAGTTGGTAGGATTGCCCGTGGGAGAATTCTTCTAACTAAAATTTAGGTGGTTCTTCCAAGTAGAGTTTGTTCACTCCCCAAGTGTAGGGTTGCGATGTAGTAATAATCTCGGTAAGACCGAGTATCGTTCCCACAGAGATTTATGTATGGGTATCTTCAGAATTTAACTAAAACAACTTGTAATTAAGATCCTATTAAGAACTAAAACTAGAAAATAGTGATTTGGGTTTAAACAGTGAATGGTTAAGGTAGTTTCAATCTGAAAAGGCACTAGAGCGCCAAGGATCCACTTTTGATAAGTTTCAATGCATCAACACAACTAGGTCTCTCATAACTCAATCGGAATCGAATTCATATCTCTATCCGATCGGAATATAGAGCGGTTAAATCAACAATCATCTAAAACAAGTGCTTATTCATTGATTCAATTCCCCCATCAATGCTCAGGTCTTGGGCACACTCAATTGTGTAGGCCAAGCCTCTTTCCAATCTAGTTAAGATTCATAATCATAGCTTTCACCAAATCCTGTCACTAGACCTGATTACAACTCATGATTAGAACTCTAATTAAATCAAAATCAATCAATAAACAACTATTCCAGATTATACAACAAAAGATAAGAACTTTAGTTGAATGAGTTCCCACATGAAAATCAGGCTATTGCATACAAGGCAATCAAAGCGTCTACCATGCCCGGAGTCAATGGTAGATCAATGAACTACACAAGCATAAACAATGCTCAAAGGCTAAGATACTAAGTTAGGATTACTAAGAATCACATGAGCCCGGAGTCATCAAGAGATCAAAGTAAAAACCAAAATAGTACTTGATTCAAACTCATATTGAACCAAAATTCATCAATTAAAACGAAAAAGGAAACCTAGGTTGCATCAATCCATAAAAAACGAATCAAAAGCTTCACCTCTTAGCTCTAGCTAAGAGGTTTTAGTTCATCTCTAACATCCTTGAACTAGAAGCCTCTAAAAACATAAAAAATAACTAAAACAGGAAGAAAACTAGAAATTTGAAGTAGAATCCGTCTCCCAAGCAATCCCCACGTCCTAGCATGCCTTGGTATGAAGGGAGGACGTCCTTTTATAGCTTGGAGGAGTCCTTTACGCAAGAAAGTTCCAGATTTCGCGTAAAGTTACGTAATTGCGCAGAGAAATCCGGAGTCCGATTTAGAAAGTTACTTGTTTTCACATGGCCGACCGGTCTGGACCGGTCGGACTGGGCTGGCCGACCGGTCGGACTGGGCTGGCCGACCGGTCTTGACCGGTCGGGCTCTATTCTGCCTTAGTCCAGCAGCTATAGCCGACCGGTCTTGACCGGTCGGGCTTGTGTCACTCTTCCTCCAGCAGGTCTTCAATTCAAGTAGACGGGTGGCAGCCGACCGGTCTTGACCGGTCTAGGCCCCTTGTCTCTTTCATTTCTTTTCTATGTTTCTTCTTTTCTCTTCTCTCCTTGCTTTCTTCTCTTTGATCTTCTTTCAAACTTCATCTAATGAACTTCAATGCTCTTAAAGAGCTCCATTTAGTCTTCAATTTGTGAAATCTCCCTCTTGTTCCTACAATCATAAATCATGCATTAGAGTAGTCCTTTAAACATGTAAACCGTGCATAATGAGTGATGAATTGGGGTTAGAATATGCACAATTAAGAGCTCAACACACCCCTCAACCAGCATTTTGCTAGTCCCGAGCAAAACATGCGTGAAACAAGTTTCAATTTCCAAAACCCAACTCTCCTCTAAAAACTATTCTTCTATACATTTCTAAACACATGAGCACAAAAATCAGAGAAATTAGGTGATAAAGGTTGAAACCTTAAACTCTCAGAATATAATAAGTGTTTATATGAAATTCCCGCTAATTGATTGACAAATAGAAGAGCTTGAACAAATTCAACCTAGTGTGCATAGTGAAGGTTCATCTCATGAGATTCCGGGATTATCTTCTTCACAGATCAACTATACTATAGATCTCAAGGTGTATGGAGCAACAACAAGCCTATGACAGGAATTTGCCTTACCGTCCTTCCGATGACTTTCACACTACGTCCCATTTCCGGCTTTGGTTACGGGTAGACCATCCCCCGGTTGGTAGTAGGTAGCCCTAATCGGAATTTTCCACCATTTTTCCATCATTCCCAATTTCATCCTTCATTTTCCTTTTTCTTTTACATTAGATAGGATTTTTAGAAATCCATATCTTTCGTTATTTTCCCATGGACAAGGATGGACAAAGTACTCCATCTTGGTTTCTCAATACCTCAAATCAAAGTCTAGCTAATCCATAAATCACACAATCCTTTTCAAATCATGAAAATCGTGTAATGTGAACTAGGTGCCAAAGGTGTTCGAATTTTCTATCAATCATAAAAATAGGTGAATTCACATATAAAACCATTATATTAAGAGAAATTCAAAGCTTGCAACATCCCTCACTTCGTATCTCATCTTCTTATACCCATGCTATCTCGAATGTATAGAATCAAAGTTTTCCAAAAGAGTTTCGAATTTTGAGAAAAATCGAAAAATTTCTACATCATTGCTCGAAATGTCACAAAAGCTAGTAGATTCATCATCTAAGGAATCTCTCACCCCCCAACCAAAACTCTACATTGTCCTCAATGTAATAAGATATGCAATATGTATGACATGAGAGCAATGACATAAAACAAAGGAGAGTGAGAAAGAGAGATATCACCTGAAGCATATATTTCATGGCAAGATTAGCTTTTGGAGATGGATTACTTCACAACTAAATCAACTATCAAAGCAAATCCTAATGGGAAAGCATTCTAGCAAATTATCCTCCGTCAGACTAGGAAATTAATCCCAACAACTCATCCAAAAGCATAAAGTCAAGCAGAATCATTAGATGGATCAAAAGGTTTCGCAGTAACGTCATCCAATATCCTGCTTTACAATAAACATGTGTGTGAGTAATCGAGATACGCCACTTAAAATCCCAAAAAGGAATTTCAGTGGATTCCTTATTGTTTTCACCACATGTATAAGAGGAGACATCATCATCTTTATCAGAAAAGATATGTCTCCAATCAGATTTTCCTGGGCAATGATATTGCAAGTAAGGATCATCCCAGGGTTGGTGGAGTTCGGTATGCAAGATCCACAAGGGTGTGGAAATATGAATTGATTTCTCAGCACAACAAGGTATTGTTTCCACATCCTTCTCTTGTCTAACGTCATATGCCGATACCGACTCGAAAAGTGTGACCATATCCCTAATCATATCATCGTTCTTATCAAGGGAGTGAGTCACTTCTTCGTCTAAGTGACCGGAGTAAAAAGGTGAGAGGGACTCATTTTCCACAATAGAATTGATCATGTTTATTTCGTAGACCTCCTCATCCTCATCCTCTTGTTGGTTGTCAATATTGAAAGCATTCAACTCAATTGTTATATTGCCAAAAGACATTTGGATGACCCCACTCCTACAATTTATGATAGCGTTTGATGTAGCTAGGAATGGGCCGCCAAGTATGACAGGAATTTGGGGGCCAATATTAACCATGGGTCTCGTGTCCGAGACAATAAAGTCTACCGGGTAGTAAACTTTGTCAACTTGGACAAGAACATCCTCAATTACCCCTCTCGGAATACGAATCGATCGATCAGTAAGTTGTAATTTGGTTTTGGTGGGTTTTAATTCACCTAAACCCAATTGTTCATAGACCGAAAAGGGAATTAAGTTTACACTTGTCCCTAGATCAAGTAGAGCATGTTTCACCCGGTAGTCTCCAATCACACATGATATTGTCAGACAACCGGGATCTTTGTATTTCTTGGGCATCCCGTGGTTGATAATGGCACTCACATTCTCTGTCAAAAATGCCTTCTTTTGCACATGTATTTTTCTTTTAACCGTGTAAAGGTCTTTTAAAAATTTAGCATATGATGGTATTTGTTTAATGGCATCCAACAATGGGATGTTGATTTTGACTTGTTTGAAAACCTCCAAAAATTTCTGATATTTATCTTGAGGTTTGGTTGGAATCAAGCGTTAGGGGAATGGAGCAACGGGCCTATATTCTTTCAATGGCTCTTTTTCATTCATGGTGATGCTAGGTCCATCATCCTCTTTGGAAGATACCGGATCATTAGGCGTTGAAACCTTCACCGGATCAGCTTTTTCAATGATTTTGCCACTTCTAAGAGTGGTGATGGCCTTAGCATGTTCAATATGTTGGTTAGAAGAACTAGGCATGCTTATTTCGCATTGTGGTTTTGGATTTTGTATGGGTTGGGCTGGAAGCATCCCTTCCCTTGTGTTTAAGCGAGCCTTGATTTCCTCCACCGATTTTTAAGCTCAAGCATTATCGTATGGTTGGATTGATTTATTTGAGCTTGTCCTTCCATGAATGCTTTCAAAGTATCCTCTATAGGCATTTGAGGTGGAGCCATTTGCATTGGGGGCCCCCTTTGAGGATTACTTTGATTAGCCGTGTTTCCATTCGCCTAATTGAAGTTTGGGTTATTTCTCCAACTAGAATTGTTCGTGTTTGAATTTGGAGTACTAAAAGGTCATTGATAACTATTTAAGGCATTCGATTGTTCAAATAAAAGTTCTCGAAACGCATAGATTGTTGGGCAATCCGGTGTTTGATGCACATTGGAAGCACAAATACCACAAATAGTTTCAACATCCCCCTTTTGTTGGGTTGTGTCCACTTTCTTTAATTCCATCTCCTCGACCTTTCGTGTGAGTTTAGCCACTCTAGAACCTAGATCATCTTGCCCATCTAAAACATAAATTTCTCCCTTTTCCTTGGCTTGGGGTTGTTTTGAACTTGTTGGCTTAGATGTATCCCATGATTATGTATTTTCAGCCAACATGTCGAAATAATCCCAAGCTTCCTCCGTTTCTTTGTTCATGAACTCCCCATTGCACATCATCTCCACAAATTGGCGCATGGTTGAGTTCAATCCGTCATAGAAGAAACTAATCAACCTCCATCGTTCATAGCCATGATGTGGGCATGCGTTTAATAGCTCATTATACCTTTCCCAACATTGGAAAAAGGTTTCTTCTTCTTTTTGGGCGAAGTTCATTATGGCCCTTCTTAGTGCATTGGTTCGATGAGTAGGGAAGAATTTTTTAAGAAACTCCCTAGTCATCTCAGCCCATGTCCCAATAGACCTCGGCCTTAAGGAATGTAGCCATGATTTGGCCTTCTCTTTCAAGGAAAAAGGGAATAATTTAAGTTTTATAGTATCCTTGGTCACATTGTCATAGTTTATTGTGGCAATAACCTCTTCAAATTCCTTAATATGTAGATACGCGCTCTTAGAGTCGAGTCCATGGAATCTAGAAAGAAGTTGGATCAACCCCAGTTTAAAATCAATATTTCCCACATTATGAGGAAAAATTATACAAGAGGGAGTACTCGTCCTAACTGGTTGTAAATAATCACGTAAAGTTCTAGGTTGAGGTACATCCCCCACTTCATTCTCATCCAATTCAGTAAGGTTTGGGGCTGGATTTTGATTAGCCCCTTGATTTGGTTGATTTGCAGCCATCTCTCTATTAATTTCAGGAAAATTTTGACGTTTCCTAGCACAAGGCTCTCTATCAATCCCTTCAACAATTACTCCGTCCCTTACAAGTCAGTTATTATAAGTCTGAGCCCAATGTGGCATGCAAGAATGAAAAAAAAAAAAAAAAAAAATTCTTCCTTCCTTCCTTTACTCCTCTCTAAGACTTAAGCACAAGGTGTCTTACAATGGCTAAGCCAAAAGCAAGGATAGAGACCGATTTCTCCTGGTCAATAGGGGTTTAAAGAACTCCCCAGCCACTCTTTTAGTCTTTTTGAGAAAAAATTCAGAAAAAGAAGACAGAGGAATAGGTTGAGAAGAGAAATCTCTGAGCACAAGGTGATCTAAGATGGCAGAGCCGACCAATAGGAATCCAGGTGGCATAAGGCCTACCTTTTAAAGATCCAAAAGGAATCTCCACCCACTCTACAAGAGATGAATATGATAGGAATGAGTAGGAGAAGAAGAAGAGTAAGGTTAGAACGATAAAACCTGGTTTGTGACTTAAGATGCCTTCTTCTTCTTCAACTTCCTAAAAATCCCTGGATTAAACCTATGTTAGAATCCTGCAAAAATCAAAACAAAGTAAGTTAGTATTTAGAAGAAAACCTACTCTAGAAAGCAAAACAAATCCTAAACCTATCTTAACACAATCTCAACTAAAAGTTATTTCAGAAAATTCTAAAAATACCGCATAGAAATCCCCGGCAGCGGCGCCAAAAACTTGTTCACTCCCCAAGTGTAGGGTTGCAATGTAGTAATAATCTCGGTAAGACCGAGTATCGTTCCCACAGAGATTTGTGTATGGGTATCTTCAGAATTTAACTAAAACAACTTGTAATTAAGATCCTATTAAGAACTAAAACTGGAAAATAGTGATTTGGGTTTAAACAGTGAATGGTTAAGGTAGTTTCAATCTAAAAAGGCACTAGAGCGCCAAGGATCCACTTTTGATAAGTTTCAATGCATCAACACAACTAGGTCTCTCATAACTCAATCGGAATCGAATTCATATCTCTATCCGATCGGAATATAGAGCGGTTAAATCAACAATCATCTAAAACAAGTGCTTATTCATTGATTCAATTCCCCCAGCAATGCTCAGGTCTTGGGCACACTCAATTATGTAGGCCAAGCCTCTTTCCAATCTAGTTGAGATTCATAATCATAGCTTTCACCAAATCCTGTCACTAGACCTGATTACAACTCATGATTAGAACTCTAATTAAATCAAAATCAATCAATAAACAACTATTCCAGATTATACAACAAAAGATAAGAACTTTAGTTGAATGAGTTCCCACATGAAAATCAGGCTATTGCATACAAGGCAATCAAAGCGTCTACCATGCCCGGAGTCGATGGTAGATCAATGAACTACACAAGCATAAACAATGCTCAAAGGCTAAGATACTAAGTTAGGATTACTAAGAATCACATGAGCCCGGAGTCATCAAGAGATCAAAGTAAAAACCAAAATAGTACTTGATTCAAACTCATATTGAACTAAAATTCATCAATTAAAACGAAAAAGGAAACCTAGGTTGCATCAATCCATAAAAAACGAATCAAAAGCTTCACCGCTTAGCTACCTCTTAGCTCTAGCTAAGAGGTTTTAGTTCATCTCTAACATCCTTGAACTAGAAGCCTCTAAAAACATAAAAAATAACTAAAACAGGAAGAAAACTAGAAATTCGAAGTAGAATCCGTCTCCCAAGCAATTCCCACGTCCTAGCATGCCTTGGTATGAAGGGAGGACGTCCTTTTATAGCTTGGAGGAGTCCTTTACGCAAGAAAGTTCCAGATTTCGCGTAAAGTTACGCAATTGCGCAGAGAAATCCGGAGTCCGATTTAGAAAGTTGCTTGTTTTCACATGGCCGACCGGTCTGGACCGGTCGGACTGGGCTGGCCGACCGGTCTTGACCGGTCGGGCTCTATTCTGCCTTAGTCCAGCAGCTATAGCCGACCGGTCTTGACCGGTCGGGCTTGTGTCACTCTTCCTCTAGCAGGTCTTCAATTCAAGTAGACGGGTGGCCGACCGGTCTTGACCGGTCTAGGCCCCTTGTCTCTTTCATTTCTTTTCTATGTTTCTTCTTTTCTCTTCTCTCCTTGCTTTCTTCTCTTTGATCTTCTTTCAAACTTCATCTAATGAACTTCAATGCTCTTAAAGAGCTCCATTTAGTCTTCAATTTGTGAAATCTCTCTCTTGTTCCTACAATCATAAATCATGCATTAGAGTAGTCCTTTAAACATGTAAACCGTGCATAATGAGTGATGAATTGGGGTTAGAATATGCACAATTAAGAGCTCAACAGAGTTGTACGTATTACTCACTGGTCCATTAAAAGGCCGTTGATAACCATATGTGGCATTTGCATGTTCTTGTAACACCTCTTGAAATGCAGGAATTGTAGGACAATCTTGCGTAGCGTGTATATTAGTGAAATAAATTCCACACGTGTTCTCAATAGCTTCATTGGACTTTGAAACTCCACTTTTACTAAGTTTCATGGCCTCGATCTTCCTTGTGAGGTTGGCTAGCCTTGCATTCATATCATCTTCCTCCTTGAAGATATAAATCCCTCCTTTCTCTTTTTAATAAGTAGGCTTGGTGTTATTAGATTTATCCGAGGTATCCCATGATTGAGCATTCTCGTCCAACATATCCAAACAACTATAAGCTTCATCTGAATTTTTGCTCATAAACTCGCCGTTGCACATCTTCTCTACGAATTGGAGCATATTAAAACTTAATCTATCATTGAAGAAGTTTATGATTTGCCAACTTTCGTAACCATGACGAGGGCAAGCAAGTAGGAGGTCCTTAAACCTTTCCCAACATTGGAAGAATGATTCACTCTTTACCTGAAAAAATCATTATGGCTCTTCGAAGGGTGTTCGTTTTATAAGCCGGGAAGAACATTTTCAAGAATTCCCGGGTCATCTCGTTCCATAACCCTATCGAATGTGGTTTAAGGGAGTGAAACCAAGTCTTGGCTCTTTCTTTCAATGAGAAGGAAAAAAGTTAAATTTAATTGCATCTTCTGAAACATTAGTGTATTGCAAGGTAGCTACCACTTCTTCAAATTCCTTTAAGTGCAAATATGGGCTTTTAGAGTCTAGCCCATGGAACTTTGGTATAAATTGAATCACACCCGGCTTTATATCGATGTTTCCCTCGGTTGGTGGTAAGACACGCACGAGGGTGTAGTTGCACGGGCTGGTTGTAGGTAATCCCGTAATGATCTCATTGGAGGAATGTTATGTACCACATTCTCTCCTACTCCCTCTTGATTTGCGTTTGTCGTTGGAGTAGGGGGACGATTCCTTAAAGGTGTTTGATCAATACTCCCCAAACTATCACAATGCTCTTGGTATTTTCAGACTCGTCTATGGACTGATAATGGTCCAAGTAGACCACCTTCGGATTGGAGACGATTGGAGTGGTCACGTTCCCAATGGGACATAAACCACTCACCTAAAAACTAAACTAATCTTAAGTCCTAAAATCTGAAATTAATCTAGAAATTGAAAATATGCAAAAAGCACTAAGTTATAAGGATATTACCCGATTCGGTTGAACTAGAGAAGAAATCCTACAAAGCAAAACAATGTGTTAGTTTTAGGAAATTAGATAAACCTATCTACTTCTACTTCTACAGCCACTAAAATAATCTAGAACCATTATATAAAATCCCCGGCAACGGCGCCAAAAACTTGTTCGCTCGCCTCAAGTGCAAGGTTGCGATGTACTAATAAATCTCGGTAAGACTGAGGTCGATCCACAGGGAATTAGAAAACAACTTCTAAGCTATTCCAGCAACTAGGATTGCAATAATTAAGAAATTCAATTGAGAGAATTGTGTTAAAACAGTAACTTAAGAAAAATAGTAATTAAGGAACTAAGGCTTCCAAGGATCCACTTGTAGCAATCCCATGTCAATCCAATCAATCTAAGCATAATGCATAACTAGATTTGAAGTTCTATCTCTCATCTAATTGGAAGATAAAGCATTAAACACATTCAATCCCACTTAAGTTGAACTTCAAAGTTCTAGTACCATTCAACCACGTATAGCATTCGAAATCATAGCCTTCAAAGTAACAACCATGCCTATGGACTATGGCATGCTCAAGGGTTACCATAATTCGAATCTAATAAAGCAAGACATGATAATCTCAGAGAATTGCAAGGAATCCATGTCCGGAGCATATGAACTCTCATAAAACTTCTAAAAATATCAACTTTATAATAACTAGAACATTCAAAATTCAAACTTCAAGTGAAACTACTTGAATCAAACTAAATTAAACATGAAATTGGCTATAAGCTTCACCTCGCAGCCTTAGCTGAGAGATTCTAGCCGAACATTGTCTTACTACAACTAGAACTCAATGAAAAAGACATGAAAAGCATAAAAACCCGGAGTTGGGAGGGTTGCAAACGCTCCACAACGGCTTCCTTCACTTCCCACGAAATTCCTCGGCTTCTATGATGCCCTAAGAAGAGACCCTAGGTATCCTTTAATAATGACGAGGCTCTATTGCGTCGGAATCTTTCAGAATTGTGTACCATCACGCACTTGCTTAGAAAATCTCGGAGTTCGAATTAGAAACTGTTGTTTTACACATGGCCGACCGGTCTTGACCGGTCGGACCAAGCTGGTTCTTAGTCCAATGACTTCCAAAGGGGGATAGCAGGGTGGCCGACCAGTCATGACTGGTCGGACCTCTTCTTTTCACATTTTCTTTCTTTCTTTCTTCTTCTCTCTCCTCTTCTTGCTTTCTTCTTTCTTTGATCCACCTTGGGCCTTCATCTAAAGCTCCTAAATATGGTCTTTTAGCTATCATTTGTGCAAAGTCTCTCTCTCAATTCTACATCCACAAAACATACATTAGATGGGCCTTTTAAACATGCAAACCATGCATATAATGTGATGTAATGGGCTACATCATGTATAAACCCTCCAAAAACAAGAAAATCTCTGGACCAATTTTTACACTGCCCGACCTGTGGTCCGACCGGCTGCCCAACCGGTCGACAAACAGGTCTGCAACATGTTGTTTCGAAAAAAATGTTTTTACAGTTTCTGTGCAAGCTTCTGAAATTATATCGGTAGTCTAACACGACACCTTCGTATGTACGGAAGCTTAAAGAGCAACTAGAATTATGGCTAAGTCCTATAGGGGGGGGTGATTAGGACCTTTTGAAATTCTTTTCGATTACTTACTATTCGCTCACCTCAAGTGCAAGGCTGCGATGTAGTAATAAATCTTGATAAGACCGAGGTCGATCCACAGGGAATTAGAAAACAACTTCTAAGCTATTCCAACAACTAAGATTGCAATAATTAATACCTTCAATTGAGAGAATTATGTTAAAATAATAACTTAAGAAAAATAGTAATTTAGGAAAAATCAGGAATTAAAGGAACTAAGGCTTTCAAGGATCCACTTGTAATAATCCCATGTCAATCCAATCAATCCAAGCATCAAACACAACTAGATTTGAAGTTCTATCCCTCATCTAGTTGGAAGATAAAGCATTAAACACATTCAATCCCACTTAAGTTGAACATCCAAGTTCTACTCCCATTCAACCACATAGCATTCGAAATCATAGCCTTCGGAGTAACAACCATGCCTATGAACTATGACATGCTCAAGGTTTACCATAATTCGAATCTAATCAAACAAAACATGATAATCTCAGAGAATTGCAAGGAACTCATGTTTGAAGCACATGAACTCTCATAAAACTTCTAAAAATATCAACTTTATATGAACTAGAACATTCAAAATTCAAACTTAATGTGAAACTACTTGAATCAAACTGAATTAAACATGAAATTGGCTACAAGCTTCACCTCTCAACCTTAGCTTAGATATTCTAGCCGAGCATTGTCATACTACAACTATAACTAAAATAAAAAGACATAAAAAACATAAAAACTCGGATTTGGGAGGGTTGCAAACGCTCCACGACGGCTCTCTTCACCTCCCACGAAGTTCCTCAGCTTCTCTGATGCCCTAGGAATAGACCCTAGGTGTCCTTTTTGAAAGTACGTCGGTAGTCTAACACGACACCTACGTATGTGTGGAAGCTTAAAGAGCAACTAGAATTATGGCTAAACCTATAGGAGGGGGTGATTAGGACTTTGTTTGAAATTCTTTTTGCCTACTTACACAATTCAACAAATTAAACTAAGTAAGCAAGAACACTTCGGCTTCCAAGTGTTGAGCTCATAATTGTGCATATTATAACCCCAATTCATCACTCATTATGCATGATATACATGTTTAAAGGACCAACTTAATACATGATGTGTGATTGTAGGAACAAGATGGAGAGTTCACCATTTGAAAGCTAAATGAGGCTCCTTACAAACATTGAAGACCATAGGATGAAGTATTGAAGGAAGATCAAAGAGAAGAAAGGAAGGAGAGAAGAGGAAAGAAGAAAGAAAAAAAGAAATAGAGAGAAAAGAGGCTAGACTGGTCAACTGACCGGTCGGCCACTCACTTATTTGAAGAGAAGAAACGCCGGAGGATGGATTACCTAGGTCGACCGGTCATGACCGGTCGGCTATAGTTGCTGAACTGATCAAGGAATGCAGCCCGACCGGTCAAGACCGGTTGGCCATTGCTGCTGTACCAAAAGAATGCATGGACTGTCCAGCCCGACCGGTCATGACCGGTCGGGCATAGCTGCTGGAGTGACTATATATTGAGGCCGACCGGTCATGACCGGTCGGCCAGCGTAAACAACCACTTTCTATTTCGGATTTCTGAAATCTTCTGCGCAATAGCGTAAGATTACGCAATTTCTGGAGTTTTCTTGCGTATTGGACTCCTCCAAGCTATAAAAGGACCTCTTCTCTTCATACCAAGAGAGGCTACGACGTGGGGATTGCTCAGGAGACGGATTCCACTTCGGATCTTTAGTTTTCTTCCTATTTTAGTAGTTTTTCATGTTTTTAGAGGCTTTTAGTTCAAGGATGTTAGAGATGAACTAAACCCTCTTAGCTCTAGCTAAGAGGGGAAGCTTTTGATTCGTTTTTTATGGATTGATGCAACCTAGGTTTCCTTTTATGCTTTAATGAATGAATTTTAGTTCAATTTGAGTTTGAATCAAGTACTATGTTGGTTTCTACTTTGATCTCTTGATGACTCCGGGCTCATGTGATTCTTAGTGATCCTGACTTAGTATCTTAGCTTTTGAGCATTGTTTATGCTTGTGTAATGCATTGATCTACCATCGACTCCGGGCATGGTAGACGCTTTGATTACCTTGTATGCAATGGCCTGATTTTCATGTGGGAACTCATGCAACTAAAGTTCTTATCTTTTGTAGTAATCTGAAATAGTTGTTTATTAATTGATTTTGATTTAATTAGAGTTCTAATCATGAGTTGTAATCAGATCTAGTGACAGGACCTGGTGAAGGCTATGGTTATGAATCTCAACTAGATTGGAAAGAGGATTGGCCTATACAATTGAGTGTGCCCAAGGCCTTAGCTTGGTTGTGGGAATCAAATTAGTTAATAAGCACTAGTTTCAGATAATTGTTGATTGAACCGCTCTATATTCCAATCGGATAGAGAAAGGAATTTGATTCCAATTGAGTTATGAGAGACCTAGTTGTGTTGATGCATTGAAATGTATCAAGAGTGGATCCTTGGCGCTCTAGTGACTTTTTAGATTGAAATTACCTTACTCATTCACTGTTTAAACCCAAATCACTATTCTTTTAGCTTTAGCTCTTAATAGGATCTTAATTACTAGTTGTTTTAGTTAAATTCTGAGAATACCCATACATAAATCTCTGTGGGAACGATATTCGGTCTTTCCGAATTATTACTACTTCGCAACCCTACACTTGGGGAGTGAACAAGTTTTTGGCGCCGCTGCCGGGGATTTTCTATGCGGTATTTTTGGAATTTTCTGAAATAACTTTTAGTTGATAGGTTTAGGATTTGTTTTGCTTTCTAGAGTAGGTTTTCTTCTAGTTACTAACTTACTTTGTTTTGATTTTTGCAGGATTCTAACATAAGTCTAATCCAGGGATTTTTAGGACGTTGAAGAAGAAGAAGGCATCTTAAGTTACAAATCAGGTTTTATTGTTCTAACCTTACTCTTCTTCTTCTCCTACTTATTCCTATCATATTCATCTCTTGTAGAGTGGGTGGAGACTCCTTTTGGATCTCTGAAAGGTAGGCCTTGTGCCACCTGGATTCCTATTGGTCGGCTCTGCCGCCTTGGATCACCTTGTGCTCAGAGATTTCTCTTCTCAACCTATTCCTTTTTCTTCTTTTTTCTGTACTTTTTCTCAAAAGACTCAAAGAGTAGGTGGGGAGTTCTTTGAACCCCTATTGACCAGGAGAAATCGGTCTCTATCCTTGTTTCTGGCTTAGCCATTGCAAGACACCTTGTGCTTAAGTCCTAGAGAGGAGTAAAGGAAGGAAGAAAGAATTCTTTTTCCTTTTTGTTCATTCTTTTTGGTTTTGCATGCCACATTGGGCTCGGACTTATAATAACCGACTTGTAAGGGATGGAGTAATTGTTGAAGGGATTGATAGAGAGCCTCGTGCTAGGAAACATCAAAATTTTCTTGAAATTACTAGAGAGATGGCTGAAAATCAACCAAATCAAGGGGTTAATCAAAATCCAGCCCCAAACCTTACTGAATTGGATGAGAATGAAGTGGGGGATGTACCTCAACCTAGAACGTTACGTGACTATTTACAACCAGCTAGGACAAGTACTCCCTCTTGCATAATTTTTCCTCACAATGTGAGGAATATTGATTTTAAACCGGGGTTGATCCAACTTCTTCCTAGATTCCATGGACTCGACTCTGAAAGCGCTTATTTACATATTAAGGAATTTGAAGAAGTTATAGCCACAATAAATTATGATAATGTGACCAAGGATACTATAAAACTTAAATTGTTCCCTTTTTCCTTGAAAGAGAAGGCCAAATCAATGCTACATTCCTTAAGGCCGAGGTCTATTGGGACATGGGCTGAGATGACTAGGGAGTTTCTAAAGAAATTCTTCCCTACTCATCGAACCAATGCATTAAGAAGGGCCATAATGAACTTCGCCCAAAAAGAAGAAGAAGCCTTTTTCCAATGTTGGGAAAGGTATAATGAGCTTTTAAACGCATGCCCACATCATGGCTACGAACGGTGGAGGTTGATTAGTTTCTTCTATGATGGATTAAACTCAACCATGCGCCAATTTGTGGAGATGATGTGCAATGGTGAGTTCATGAACAAGGAAATGGAAGAAGCTTGGGATTATTTTGACATGTTGGCTGAAAATACACAATCATGGGATACATCTAAGCCAACAAGTTCAAAACAACCCCAAACCAAGGAAAAGGGAGAAATTTATGTTTTAGATGGCCAAGATGATCTAGGTTCTAGAGTGGCTAAACTCACACGAAAGGTCGAGGAGATGGAACTAAAGAAAGTGGATACAACCCAACAAAAGGGGGCTGTTGAAACTATTTGTGGTATTTGTGCTTCCAATGTGCATCAAACGCCGGATTGTCCAACAATCTATGCGTTTCGAGAACTTTTATTTGAACAATCAAATGCCTTGAATAGTTATCAACGACCTTTTAGTACTCCAAATCAAAAAACGAACAATTCTAGTTGGAGGAACAACCCAAACTTCAATTGGGCGAATGGGAACACGGACAAATCAAAATAATCCTCAAAGGGGGCCCGCAGTGCAAATGGCCCCACCTCAAATGCCTATAGAGGATACTTTGAAAGCATTCATGGAAGGTCAAGCTCAAATAAATCAATCCAACCATACGATAATGCTTGAGCTTAAAACTTCGGTAGAGGAAATCAAGGCTCGCTTAAACGCAAGGGAAGGGATGCTTCCAGCCCAACCCGTACCAAATCCAAAAACACAATGCGAAGTAAGCGTGCCTAGTTCTTCTAACCAACATATGGAACATGCTAAGGCCATCACCACTCTTAGAAGTGGTAAAATCATTGAAAAATCTGATCCGGTGAAGGTTTCAACACCTAATGATCCGGTATTTTCCAAAGAGGATGATGGACCTAGCACCACCATGAATGAAAAAGAGCCACTGAAAGAATATAGGCCCATTGCTCCATTCCCCCAACGCTTGATTCCAGCCAAACCTCAAGATAAATATCAGGAATTTTTGGAGGTTTTCAAGCAAGTCAAGATCGACATCCCACTGTTGGATGCCATTAAACAAATACCGTCATATGCAAAATTTTTAAAAGACCTTTGCACGGTTAAAAGAAAAATACATGTGCAAAAGAAGGCATTTTTGACAGAGAATGTGAGTGCCATTATCAACCATGGGATGCCCAAGAAATACAAGGATCCCGGTTGTCCGACCATATCATGTATGATTGGAGATCACCGGGTGAAACATGCTTTACTTGATCTTGGGGCAAGTGTGAACTTAATTCCCTTTTCGGTCTATGAACAATTGGGTTTAGGTGAATTAAAACCCACCAAAACCACATTACAACTTGCTGACCGATCAATTCGTATTCCAAGAGGGGTAATTGAGGACGTCCTTGTCCAAGTTGATAAAGTTTACTACCCAGTGGACTTTATTGTCTTGGACACGCGACCCACGGTTAATATTGGCCCTCAATTTCCTGTCATACTTGGCCGCCCATTCCTAGCTACATCAAACGCTATCATAAATTGTAGGAGTGGGAGCATACAAATGTCTTTTGGCAATATGACGATTGAGTTGAATGCTTTTAATATTGACAACCAACAAGAGGATGAGGATGAGGAGGTCCACGAAATAAACATGATCAATTCTATCGTGGAAAATGAGTCCCTCTCACCTTTTTACTCCGGTCCCTTAGACGAAGAAGTGACTCACTCCCTTGATAAGAACGATGATATGATAAGGGATATGGTCACACTTTTTGAGTCGGTATCGGCATATGACGTTAGCCGAAAGAAGGATGTGGAAACAATACCTTTTTGCACTGAAAAATCAATTCAGATTTCCACACCTTTGTGGATCATGCATACTGAAATCCACCAACCTTGGGATGATCCTTACTTGCAATATCATTGCCCAGGAAAATCTGATTGGAGACATATTTTTCCTAATAAATCTGATGGTGTCTCCCCTGATACATGTGGTGCGCACACTGAGGAACCCGCTAAAATTCCTTTTTGGGATTTTGAGTGGCTTATCTCGATCATTCACACACATGTACATTGTCAAGCAGGTTATTGGATGACCTTACTGCGAAACCTTTTGATCCATCTAATGATTCTGCTTGACTTTATGCTTTTGGATGAGTTGTTGGGATTAACCTCCTAGTCTGACGGAGGATGATTTGTTAGAATGCTTTCCCATTAGGATTTGCTTTGATAGTTGATTTAGTTGTGAAGTAATCCATCTCCAAAAGCTAATCTTGCCATGGACTGTATGCTTCAGGTGATATCTCTCTTTCTCACTTTCCTTTATTTTATGTCATTGCTCTCATGTCATACATATTGCATATCTTATAACATTGAGGACAATGCAAAGTTTTGGTTGGGGGGTGAGATTCCTTAGATGAATCTACTAGCTTTTGTGACATTTCGAGCAATTATGTAGAAAATTTTTAATTTTTCTAAAATTCAAAACTCTTTTGGAAAACGTTGTTTCTATGTATTCAAGATGATACGAGTATAAGAAGAGGAGATATGAAGTGAGTGATGTTGCAAGCTTTGAATTTCTTTTAATATAATGGTTTTATATGTGAATTCCCCTATTTATGTGAGTGATAGAAAATTTGAACACTTTTACACCTAGTTCACATTACACGATTTTCATGGGTTGAAAGGATTATGTGATTTGTGGATTAACTATACTTTGATTTAAGGTGTTGAGAAACCAAGCCGGGGTACTTTGTCCATCCTTGTCCATGGGAAAATAACGAAAGATATGGATTTCTAAAAATCCTATCTAATTTAAAAAGAAAAAGGAAAAGGAAGGATGAAATTGGGAATGATGGAAAAATGGTGGAAATTCCGATTAGGGCTACCTACTACCAACCTGGGGATGGTCTACCCGTACCAAAGCCGGAAATGGGACGTAGTGTGAAAGTCGTCGGAAGGACGGTAAGGCAAATTCCTGTCATAGGCTTGTTGTTACTCTTTCTACCTTGAGATCGGAAGTTTAGTTGATTTATGAAGAGGATAATCTTGGAAACTCATGAGATGAACCTTCACTATGCACACTGGGTTGAATTTGTTCAAGTTTTTCTATTTATCAAGCAATCAGCGTGGATTTTATATAAACACTTATTATGTTCTGAGAGTTTAAGGTTGCAACCTTTATCACCTAATTTCTCTGATTCTTACGCTTATGTGTCTTGGAATATATAGAAGAATAGTTTCCAGAGGAGAGTTGGGTTTTGGAAAATGAAACTAGTTTCACGCATGTTTTGCTCGGGACTAGCAAAATGCTGGTTGGGGGGTGTGTTGAGCTCATAATTGTGCATATTATAACCCCAATTCATCACTCATTATGCATGATATACATGTTTAAAGGACCAACTTAATACATGATGTGTGATTGTAGGAACAAGATGGAGAGTTCACCATTTGAAAGCTAAATGAGGCTCCTTACAAACATTGAAGACCATAGGATGAAGTATTGAAGGAAGATCAAAGAGAAGAAAGGAAGGAGAGAAGAGGAAAGAAGAAAGAAAGAAAGAAATAGAGAGAAAAGAGGCTAGACCGGTCAGCTGACCGGTCGTCCAAGCAAGCCCGACCGGTCAAGACCGGTCGGCCACTCACTTATTTGAAGAGAAGAAACGCCGGAGGATGGATTACCTAGGCCGACCGGTCATGACTGGTCGGCTATAGTTGCTGAACTGATCAAGGAGTGTAGCCCGACCGGTCAAGACCGGTCGGCCATTGCTGCTGTACCAAAAGAATGCATGGACTGTCCAGCCCGACCGGTCATGACCGGTCGGGCATAGCTGCTGGAGTGACTATATATTGAGGCCAACCGGTCATGACCGGTCGGCCAGCGTAAACAACCACTTTCTATTTCGAATTTCCGAAATCTTCTGCGCAATAGCGTAAGATTACACGATTTCTGGAGTTTTCTTGCGTATTGGACTCCTCCAAGCTATAAAAGGACCTCTTCTCTTCATACCAAGAGAGGCTACGATGTGGGGATTGCTCAGGAGACGGATTCCACTTCGGATCTTTAGTTTTCTTCCTGTTTTAGTAGTTTTTCATGTTTTTAGAGGCTTTTAGTTCAAGGATGTTAGAGATGAACTAAACCCTCTTAGCTAGAGCTAAGAGGGGAAGCTTTTGATTCGTTTTTTATGGATTGATGCAACCTAGGTTTCCTTTTATGCTTTAATGAATGAATTTTAGTTCAATTTGAGTTTGAATCAAGTACTATGTTGGTTTCTACTTTGATCTCTTGATGACTCCGGGCTCATGTGATTCTTAGTGATCCTGACTTAGTATCTTAGCTTTTGAGCATTGTTTATGCTTGTGTAATGCATTGATCTACCATCGACTCCGGGCATGGTAGACGCTTTGATTACCTTGTATGCAATGGCCTGATTTTCATGTGGGAACTCATGCAACTAAAGTTCTTATCTTTTGTAGTAATCTGAAATAGTTGTTTATTGATTGATTTTGATTTAATTAGAGTTCTAATCATGAGTTGTAATCAGATCTAGTGACAGGACCTAGTGAAGGCTATGGTTATGAATCTCAACTAGATTGGAAAGAGGATTGGCCTATACAATTGAGTGTGCCCAAGGCCTGAGCTTGGTTGTGGGAATCAAATTAGTTAATAAGCACTAGTTTCAGATAATTGTTGATTGAACCGCTCTATATTCCAATCGGATAGAGAAAGGAATTTGATTCCGATTGAGTTATGAGAGACCTAGTTGTGTTGATGCATTGAAATGTATCAAGAGTGGATCCTTGGCGCTCTAGTGACTTTTTAGATTGAAATTACCTTACTCATTCACTGTTTAAACCCAAATCACTATTCTTTTAGCTTTAGCTCTTAATAGGATCTTAATTATTAGTTGTTTTAGTTAAATTCTGAGAATACCCATACATAAATCTCTGTGGGAACGATATTCGGTCTTTCCGAATTATTACTACTTCGCAACCCTACACTTGGGGAGTGAACACCAAGCCTAAGTGGGTCCAATCACAAGACTAGCATATGGTTAAGCAATAAACAATCCTAGTCTAAGCATGCATAGGAAAATAAATGATTTAACTAATCAAGCTCCTAACCTATGCAATCTATGTAGAGTTATGAGAATGGATCAATGAGCTCAAGTCTACACACCTAGTGAACGTTCATCTTGTGTGTGGATGTGCCAATCAAGTGCCTAGCATACATTCCTATCAAGCATTCATAATTAAACAATTAAACTTCCAATGCTAAGATAACAATGTGCTTAATACAATCACAAACACAAGCATGTATAGTCCCGGTTCAAGTACTCAACTCCTTTGAGCACATCGGCATTCACTATTGGAGGTTTTAAATGCGGTTCACCTCTCAACCTTTACACAGAGGTTTTACCGGTTCACCTCTCAACCATAATCGGAGTTTTCGACAAAGGGATAACTTCAACCCGAATGGAGTTTTGAACATAGGCTAACACTCAACCCGACGTACGTTCACTCCGTTGTCAGAGGCACCCCCTTGGAGACTTAGTTTAGGCCCGGCTAACGGGCCAAGGAACGGCTAACGTCCCTAAATCGAGTTTGACAAACAAACTCTAAATGGACTCTCAATAAAGATAACATTACTTGTCTGATGAGCCCCTTGTTCAAGCGTCGATTTGGGTTGCTTGATCTCCGTTCTCCTGTGCTTCAATCAGCTTCCCTTGGTCTCACAATTGTGTTGTCATTGCGTCGCCAATGCCTCAGCCACACTTGATCAAACACCTTGCATGTGATGCCTTTGAGAGGCCCAAGGTGATAGGAGGATGGTTGAATCTCCTACATGAGGTATATAGCTTGTTCTAACTAGGAGATTCACCTAGATGGTCTTCTAGAGGTCTTGAACAAGAGATATGCCTATATGGTATAGTGTCTTACCTCTAGAATTGAGAGGGGAATCAAGTCATCTCTTAGTTTGCATTTGAATACCCTCACTTGTGATTAAACACAAGGGATATGACTTGAAACTCCTCCTCTTTGAGGCTCCAAAAGATGTACAAAAGGTGTGGGTAATGGGCTCTAAAAAACCTCTCTACCATGCCCAAAAATCGAGCTCCATATATAAGGAAAATGAGCTCCAACGGTCATAAAACGGGCAAAACGGCTAGTTGCCGACCTGTCCCGACCGGTCGGCAAACTGCCAAAAAGAGACAGAGCATTGCTGTCTGCAAGGGGGTTCTGCCTGACCGGTTAAGACCAGTCGGCCCAATGGCCTGCACAACAGCAGATTTGCTGTTTCAACTTAGATCCCAGTCCGACCGGTCTTGACCGGTCGGTCCAATCCATCCGATCGGTCGTGACCGGTCGGTCAGGCCTGGGTTCAGCCTGATGATAGCTGACCCACTATATTCTCAACCCTCTTGCATTGGCCAAGGTTTGGGTGCACTTTTAGGACACCTAGGGCCAATTTAAGATGACTAAAGGTTTCTTAATCATGGTCAAGGTCATCAAAGAGGTTAAAGGGTTGGGTTTTGGTCAAGGTTAAGGCACATCAAGGCATGACTTTTACCTGTATCTTCTTCCTTGACACAGCAGGGCCACTTGAGTCTTCGGTCTTCGTCTTCATTAGGCTTAACCGAAACTAGACTCACTGACCTAACTAATTGACAAACAAGGTGCACTAGTATGTCATAGAAAAGTGCACTAACAATCTCCCCCTTTGTCGATTACTTACAAAAACGTAACTACTAAAAAAAAAAAATACATGAACAAGATATTACATTGATAATGAATTAAATACAGGACTCTTGACATGCCTAAACTAAGCTGCTCCTCTTTAGTTTGCTCCCCCATAACCTGTCAATCCCTGCATCACAAAACATAGCAAACTAGTTTTGGTGGGACTTGATCTTTCTCCCCCTTTTTGTCAGCAATTGACAAACTATTCTCTCCCCCTGAATGATATATCAATACGGTTAAGGTGAGAATAGATAGTATGTCGCAGTTATAACTATAAGCACATGCTAACAAGAGAGAGTATAGGGTGCATGATCATATAACACATGGAGCATGCTAAGGAACATGATTAACAAGAAAATGTAACTATCTAAGCATAGTTAATCATGCATCCTTGGTCAAAGATATACATTTGCAATAAAAGCACAAAGGGCTTATAGCCCAATCAACCAACCTCCCCTATTGGTATATCAAGACTAGTACTAAGCAAAGATTAGCATATAATGAAGCATAAACTCAAGATGATTAACTAATCTAAGCCAGATGATAGTTTAGCAAGAAAATATTCAAATTAAAGCAAAGCTAAACTATCGAATATGGGCTAATGAGGCTTGAATCCTCTGATTTTCCCATAAGTACAAACATGAGGTTGAAATCCTCATATTTTCCTATAGATCCAACGAGGCTAAATTCCTCAAGATCATCAGTTTTCTCAAAACGAGACTTGATCCTCAGATATTTATTTGAGCTCAATATGGTCTCATAAGGTCACCTAACCTAGATCACAACCCCCTTGTGTATGATTAATAGGACCCAACATGCTTGTTGGGAGGGAATTCATCTATCCTAAATTTTTTTCCCTTAGGTTCATTCCAAGTTGGAGAGCAATGTTCGGTAGGGGATATGACAATAGTTCATACCCTAGTTATTGTTGACCTCAACTAATCATTTTTACTTATAGTTCAACATGAGGCAACATAGATTCCCTTTTTTGGGTAGACATGATGCTAGTGCTCCGGTACCAAATCTTACTCTAGATGGTTACGTCCTTGAAGAGCAACCTGGCTCTGATACCAATTGAAAGTACGTCGGTAGCCTAACACGACACCTACGTATGTGCGGAAGCTTAAAGAGTAACTCGAATTATGGCTAAACCTATAGAAGGGGGTGATTAGGACCTTTTTTGAAATTATCTTCGCCTACTTACACAATTTAACAAATTAAACTAAGTAAGCAAGAACACTTCGGCTTCCAAGCCTAAGTGGGTCCAATCACAAGACTAACATATGGTTAAGCAATAAACAATCCTAGTCTAAGCATACATAGGTAAATAAATGATTTAACTAATCAAGCTCCTAACCTACGCAACCTATGTAGACTTATGAGAATGGATCAATGAGCTTAAGTCTACACACCTAGTGAAAGTTCATCTTGTGTGTGGATGTGACAATCAAGTGCCTAGCATACATTCCTATAAAGCATTCATAATTAAACAATTAAACTTTTAATGCTAAGATAACAATGTGCTCAATACAATCACAAACACAAGCATGTATAGTGGTTTGACTTTGGGTCTACTCCACTCTTGGTTCAAGTACTCAACTCCTTTGAGTACACCGGCATTCACTATCGGAGGTTTTAAATGAGGTTCACCTCTCAACCTTTACACGGAGGTTTTACCGGTTCACCTCTTAACCATAATCAGAGTTTTGGATAAAGTGATAACTCTTAACCTGAACGGAGTTTTGGACATAGGCTAACACTCAACCCGACGCACGTTCACTCCCGTGTCGGAGGCTCCCCCTTGGAGACTTAGTTTAGGCCCGGCTAACGGGCCAAGGAACGGCTAACGTCCCTAGATCGAGTTTGACAAACAAACTATAAATGGACTCTCAATAAAGACAACCTTACTTGTCGGATGAGCCCCTTGTTCAGTGTCGGCTCGGGTTGCTTGATCTCCACTCTCCCGTGCTTCAATCAGCTTCCCTTGCTCCCACAATCGTGTTGTCGTTGCGTCGCCAATGCCTTAGCCACACTTGATCAAACACCTTGCATGTGATGCCTTTGAGATGCCCAAGGTGATAGGAGGATGGTTGAATCTCCTACATGAGGTATATAGCTTGTTCTAACTAGGAGATTCACCTAGAGGGTCTTCTAGAGGTCTTGAACAAGAGATACCTATATGGTATAGTGTCTTACCTCTAGAATTGCCAGTGGAATCAAGTCATCTCTTAGTTTGCATTTGAATACCCTCACGTGTGATTAAACACGAGGGATATGACTTGAAAATCCTCCTCTTTGAGGCCTCAAAAGAAGTACAAAAGGTGTAGGTAATGGGCTCTCAAAAACCTCTCTACCATGCCCAAAAACCGAGCTCCATATATAAGGAAAATGACCTCCAACGGTCATAAAACAGGCAAAACGACTAGTTGCCGACCTGTCCCGACCGGTCCGGACCGGTCGGCCAACTGCCAAAAAGAGACAGAGCATTGCTGTCTGCAAGGGGGTTCTGCCCTACCGGTCAAGACCGGTCGGACCAGTCCAGCCGATCGGTCAAGACCGGTGGCCTGCACAACAGCAGGTTTGCTGTTTCAACTTGGATCCCAGTCAGATGATATCTGACCCACTGGGTTCAGCCAGATGATATCTGACCCACTATATTCTTAACCCTCTTGCATTGGCCAAGGGTTGGGTGCACTTTTAGGACACCTAGGGCCAATCTAAGATGACTAAAGGTTTCCTAATCATGGTCAAGGTCATCAAAGAGGTTAAAGGGTTGGGTTTTGGTCAAGGTTAAGGCACATCAAGGCATCACTTTTACCTGTATCTTCTTCCTTGATGCAGCAGGGCCACTTGAGTCTTCGGTCTTCGTCTTCATTAGGCTCAACCGACACTAGACTCACTGACCTAAGTAGTTGACAAACAAGGTGCAATAGTATGCCACAGAAAAGTGCACTAAAATTTTATAGTGGGGAAGGTCTACCGCATCGGAATCTTACAGAATTGCGTAGCATTACGCACTTGCGCAAAAAATCTCAAAACTTAAATTAGAAACCACTGTTTACGCATGGCCGACCGGTCGTGACTGGTCGGACTGGTCTATTTTGAGTCCAGTGTGCACAGAGAGGTGGCTGACCCGTTGGTCGACCGATCTTGATCAGTCAGATCAAACTGGTCCTTTGTCTAGTGAGTTTTAGAGGGGGATAGTAGGGTGGCCAACTGATCAAGACCGGTCGTGGCTCCCATGGCCGACCGGTCATGACCGGTCGGACCTCTATTCTCTTATTTTTCTTCTTCTCTCTTTCTTCTCTTTTCTCCCTCTTTCTTCTTCCTTCTTTGGTCCACCTTGGGCCTTCATTCAAGGGCTCCTAAATACACTCTTTTCGTCACCAATTGGGCGAAGTCGCTCTCATTCCTACAATCACAAAACATGCATTAGATGGGCCTTTTAAACATGCAAACCATGCATATAATGTGATGTAATGGGCTACTTTGTGTATAAATTGGAGGTTTAACACTTACACAATTTAACAAATTAAACTAAGTAAGCAAGGACACTTCGGCTTTCAAGCCTAAGTGGGTCTAATCACAAGACTAGCATATGGTTTAGGTAATAAACAACCTAGTCTAAGCGTGCACATAGATAATCAAATGATTTAACTAATCAAGCACCTAACCTATGCAACCTATGTAGACTTATAAGAATGGATTAATGAGCTCAAGTCTACACAACTAGTGAAAGTACATCTTGTGTGTGGATGTGCCTATCTAGTGCCTAGTATACATTCCTATCCAGCATTCATAATTAAACAATTAAACATACAATGCTAAGATAACAATGTGCTCACTTAATCACAAACACAAGCATGTATAATGGTTCGACTTTGGGTCTACTCCACTCCCGATTCAAGTACTCAACTCCTTTAAGCACACCAACATTCACTATCGGAGGTTTAAATGAGGTTTACCTCTCAACCTTTACATGGAGGTTTTCCCGGTTCACCTCTCAACCATAACCAAAGTTTTGGACAAAGGGCTAACTCTCAACCCAAGCGGAGTTTTGGACATAGGCTAACTCTCAATCCAACGCACGTTCACTCCGGTGTCAGAGGCTCCCCTTGGAGACTTTATTTAGGCCTGGCAACGGGCCAAGGAGTGCCAAACAACCCCTAGTCTTTAGGCCGACAAACAGGCCAAGGAACGGCCGACGTCCCTAGTTCGAGTTCGACAAACAAACTCTACACTCAACTCCCACACGAAATTGAGTGGATGGACTCTCAACAAAGACAACCTTATTTGTCGGATGAGCCCCTTGTTCAGCACCAGTTCGGGTTGCTTGATCTCTTCTCTCCCGTGCTTCAATCAGCTTCCCTTGCTCCCCCGATCGTGTTGCCATTGCGTCGCCAATGCCTCAGTAACACTTGATCAATCACCTTGCTTGTGATGCCTTTGAGATGCCAAGGAGATAGGAGGGTAGGTTTGAGAACTCTACAACTAATAGGAATGGGTTGCCTAGAGTTGTTAACCTACAATGATCTCATATTAGAGATTTAGATAAGGATATGACTATTAAGGAAGATTCAAACTCTAGAGATCAAGAGGGGATGAAGGTCATCTTCTTCATGAGCTTGGAATACTCCAATCTTGTATTAAAGCACAAGGAAAATGCCTTGCATAGGTTGGGAATGAGCCTCAAATGGTCTTCAATAATGGTAGCTTCACTCCTCTCAAAATTCCTCTACGTAGCTCAACAAATACCCTAAGCCCTTTTATAAAAGAGGTCCAAACGGATAGAAAATGGGCAAAAAATGGCTAGTCCTGACCTGTCCCGACCGGTCCCGAGTAGTCGACCAATGGCCTAGCAAGATAGTGAGCATGCTGTCTAGGAGGGGTGTTTGTCTGACTTGTTGGGACCGGTCAGACCAGACCTGTTGATCGGTCACGATCGGTCGGCCCAGTGGTCAACGTACACAGCACTTTGCTGTACAATCTGGAAGCTAGTCCGACCGGTCTTGACCGGTCGGACCAGTCCAACTGACCGGTCACGACTGATCAGACAGGCCTAGGTTCAACTAAATGGGTATGCTGACCCACTCTTTCATAACACAATCTCTTAAGCCATAGTATGGGTGATCTTTTGGGACACCTAGGGCTAATCTATGATGACTAAAGGTTTTCCTAATATGGTCAAGGTCATCAAGAGGTTAAGGGTTAGGATTTGGTCAAGGTTAAGGCACACCAAGGCATCACTTTTACCTGTTTCTTCTTCCTTGATGCTGCAGGGCCACTTGAGTCTTCGGTCTTCGTCTTCGTTAAGCTCAACCGACGCTAGACTTACTGACCTAAGTGATTGACAAACAAGGTGCACTAGTATGCCACAGAAAAGTGCACTAATTACAATCTCCCCCTTTATCAATTACTTACTAAAACCTAACCTACCAAAATAAAATACATGTACAAGATATTACATTAATATGAAATAAATACAGGACTCTTGACATGACTAACCAAGCAGCTCCTCTTCAGTTTGCTCCCCATAACTTGTCAATCCTTGCATCACAAAACATAGCAAGCTAGTTTTGGTGGGACTTGATCTTTCTCCCCCTTTTTGTCAACAATTGACAAATTATTCTCTCCCCCTTAATGATATATCAATTAAGTTAAGGTAAGAGTAATAGTATGTCCAAGATAAAACAATAAGCACATGCTAATAAGAAGAGTATATGGTGCATGAACATAAAAACATGGAGCATGCTAAGGAACATGATTAATAAGAAAATGTAACTTTCTAATCATAGTTAATCATGCAAAATTGGTCAAAGATATACATTTGCAATAAAAGCACAAAGGGCTTATAGCCAAATCAACCAACCTACCCTAATAGTATATCAAGACCAATACTAAGCAAAGATTAGCATACAATGAAGCATATAATTCAGTAAGATTAGTTAATCTAAGCATGGTGATAATCTAGCAAGCAAATATACAAATTAAAAGCAAGGCTAAACTATCAAATTTGGGCTCATGAGGCTTGAATCCTCTGATTTGCCCATACACACAAAAATGAGGCTGAAATCCTCAGATATTCCTATAGAATCACTTTCTAGCTATCCTTACTATGTTTAGTTTGAAAGGCCTAAGGGTAACTAATTTTCTTAACACCCTCATAAAATGTAGCCTTGGGTGAGGGGTTGGGAACTCCTTCTCCTAGAAGGGATAGCGGTCGGGATCCTCTCTTATATTAGGGGGAAGAGAGGTAGTGGTGAAAGCCATGAGATCTATATCAATATTTTGGCTTCCATCACTAGTGGAGTCACTAGATTTGGATTTGGACTCCTCCGTATCATCCCAAGTGACAGTCATTGCCTTTTTACCTTTCGGTTTAGGCCCATTCGAACATTCCGGGGCGATATGGCCACGATGACGGCAACCATAACACCGGACGGATGAAGATTTGGATGATTTCCCTTCATGTTTTCCACCCTTCTTGTCCTTCTTGTCACATCTACTCCCTCTATTAAATTTGAGGAATCTTTTGAATTTTTTGTTTGACTTTTCTTCTTCATCATTCTCATCATCACTATCTTCCTCCTACTCACTCTTAATTTTCTTATGTTTGTGAGAGGACTTTAGAGTGATGCTTTTCTTTCTAGAGGGGGCCTTAAAGTGTAGTTCATGAGTTTGTAGGGAACCTAGGAGTTCTTTTACTTTCATGTTATCTACGTATTGGGGTCCCAAAAGTCAGGATCCTCAAAACAGGGATCACAAGTGTACAATCTGTCGCATTACTAGATTTAGGGCCAGTGCATCGGCAAATTCGGCAAAAATCACAACGCACACAAAACTTTACCAAAAATGAAAAGTGGACCCGGGGGTGGGCCCCACCGTGCATTATGATCATAACCCTCCAAATTTAGGAGGGTAAGTTCAATCATGAACAAACATAGCCAGTGCATCGACATTCATTGGGAAGCGGGCCCCACAAACTATCATTTTTGCAAGATAATCATAAATAAGTACGTCGGTGCATCAAGAAATTCATGGTCAGCACATCATGAAATTTAGTCATTTACAAAGTGAATTTCAGGACGCATTGACCCTCAGCGCATCAAGAAATTCACCTAGCGCATCCAAAAATTCAGAAATTTCATGACGCACTGACCTCAGCGCGTCCAATAAATCAAGCATTTTCAGGAATTTCAGGACGCACTGACAGCCAGTGCACCCTAAAAATCAGCATTTAAACTAAGGCATTGTAAGACGCGCCGAGTGATTTTCTCGACGTGCCGACATGTTTTCTCGACGAGCTACACGTGGCAGCATCATATAGGCCGACTTTTGGTATTTTCGGGTATAAATACCCCTCTGTTACTGTTCATTTGGACGGATCCAGAGAAAGAGAGAGCTTTGTCCCTTGGGCATTTCGATAAACTGCTGAAATCCCTCGCAGGAACCTTCTTTCTAATCACTGAAAACCTTTTCCGATCACCGGAAATCCTACTTCCGACCACAACAGGTCTGATGAAGAAATAACTTCAAATTATATAAGTATAGTGACGCATCGCAAAATACGTTGAATTAAACTTAGCTTGTTTTATCTACGCACTGACCCTCGGCGCATCAGAAAATAGCCCGGCGCAGTAGGAAAATCAGTCGTTTATGAAACAAGTCATTTTTGGACGCACTGGCCCCAGCGCATTAGAAAAATACCCTCAGCGGATCACAAAAATCAAACACCTTAAAACAGTCATTTTCGGACGCGCTAGCTCCAGCGCATCACAAAAATAGCCCGGCACATCAGGAAAATCAGTCGTTGATAAAATAAATCATTTTCGGACGCACTGGCCCCAGCGCATCAAAACAATAGGCTAGCGGATCAAGAAACTAGAACAGTTTAACAATCATTTTCGGACACACTGGCCCCATCACATCACAAAAATAGGCCAGCGGATTAGAAAAATAGAACATTTTAACAATCATTTTTGGATGCGCTGGCCCCAGCGCATCAGTAAAATCAGGCCAACAGATCACAAAAATCAGCACTCTGAATGTCCATGTCAGCATCTTTAAATTTTCATTTTGTGACATTTTCGGGCCCCGTTTGGGCCTATTTTGGGTATTCCGAGCATTTCGGACGCAATGGAGCAGTTAAATAACTCATCCAGACAACCCAATGAGCAGAATGCCAACCTTCGAAGTCTGATCCGATCCAATGCGATGAGCAGAGTAGTTTCTCGAAAAAAGGCCGCCAGTGCCCCAGAATCATACCATTTTATCATCATTATATGTACTATCATAATGTGACCCGGATTCAGGTCCGGACTAAGCAAATGGGACTATGGTTAACACGATAAACCATATAGAGAGAGTTCTAAATTATTACATGAAATTTGTTAAAGATTAACCCTTCAAGAATAGTCGATGCCCTACCCATACAAACGGCATCCGCTGGTTGAGCTGCTCATCTACATACAACTGCAGATCGGTCTTTCCGCGGTCACCCGTCACAAATGACGGGTGCAGGCCCAGATTCGCACCCCTCGGTTAAAATCCTGACAGTCTCAGCCCGGATCTCCAGTCAAAACATGGGACATAGACATCTGACTCGTACAAAGATGGATCGGTCCATAACAAAAAGCAACAAATACAGGTCTCCATGTGTTGAACCTCCAATTTATACATTGCATTGCCCAGTACATCACATTATATGCACGGTTTTCATTCTTAAAAGGCCTATCTAACGCATGTTTTGTGATTTCAGGAATGAGAGCGGACTTCATCAAATTGGAGACTAAAAAGGGCCATTTGAAGCCATTGGATGAAGAAGAAAGAAGGACCAAAGAAAGTAGAAAGAGAGGAGAAGAAAGGAAGAAAGAAGCAAAAGGAGAAAAGCAGAAACAGAGGCCAAATCGGTCGTGCGACCGGTCGTCCATCGCCAGGACCGGTCGTCCGACCGGTCCGATTTTTGCACAGAAGGGAGTTTTCCAAAGAAGGTCACTGGACTGTTTACAACCGGTCGTGCGACCGGTCGTCCGATGTCCAGACCGGTCGTGAGACCGGTCCTTGAATAAAAATTTTAAATCAAAATTTCAACGCAACTCTCTGGACTGTTTTTGACAATTTGCGACCGGTCGTCTGCATAAGAAAACTTCTCCGTGATGCTCCGAGATTTTCTGCACAGTGCGTAACCTTGCGCAATTTCTGGATGTTTCCGACGCAAGAGGCTTCCACACTATAAAAGGACACCTAGGGGCTCTTTCTAGGTCATCAGAGAAGCCAAGGAAGGTCGTGGGAACAGACGAAAGTCGTCGTGGAGCGTCAGCAACCCTCTAATTTCTGATTTTCTAGTTTTTATGCTTTCTTATTTGAGTTCTAGTTGTAGTATGACAATGCTGGGCTAGAATCTCTCAACTAAGGCTGAGAGGTGAAGCTTGTAGCTAATTTCATGTTTGATTCAAGTTAATTCAAGTAATTTTCAATTCAAGTTTGGATTTTTCATATTCTAGTTCTTAAAGTGGTAGTTTGAGATGTTTTATGAGAGTTCATGTGCTCCGGACATGAATTCCTTGCAATTCTCTGAGATTATCATATGATGCTTATTTAGATTCGAATTATAGTAATCCTTGAGCAGGCCATAGTCCATAGGCATGGCTGTTACTCCGAAGGCTATGGTTTTGAATTCTACATTGATTAAATGGGACTAGAACTTGGAAGTTCTACTTGATTTGGATTGAATGTGTGTGAATGCTTTATTTTCCGACTAGATGAGAGATAGGACTTCAAATCTAGTTGTGTTCTCTACTTGGATTGATTGAATTGACATGGGATTGCTACAAGTGGATCCTTAAATGCCTTAGTACTTTAAATCACTGAATTTCCATCAAGTTATTGTTTTAGTTATTACCCAATTAAATCTGATTTTCTTGCAAAATTGAGTTGCTGGAGTAGTTTGAAAAGTGTTTCTATTTCCTTGTGGATCGACCTCGGTCTTACCGATATTTATTACTACATCGCAGCCTTACACTTGAGGCGAGCGAACAAGTTTTTGGCGCCGTTGCCGGGGATCTTAGATAACGGTTTTCAATTAGTTTCAGTGGCTGTAGAAATAGAAGTAGATAGGTTTTCTGATTTTCTTAGAACTAACAAATTGTTCTGTTTTGTAGGAATTCTTCTATAGTTCAAGCGCATCAGGTGATACCTTTCTAACTTAGCTTTTTGCAGATTTTTTTTAGGTTAAATTCAGATTTCAGATTTTTAGGATTTAGTTTTAGTTAGTTTTTGGTTGAGTGGTTTATGTCCCATTGGGAACGTAACCACTCAAATTGTCTCCAATCTGAAGGTGGTTTAGTTGGACCATTGTCAGTCCATAGACGAGTCCGAAATTACCAAGAGCATTGTGAAAGTTTGGGGAGTATGGAACAAACACCTTTAAGGAATACTCCCCCCCCCCCCCCCCCCCCCCCTACTCCACAAACACAAATCAGGAAGGAGTAGGAGAGAATGAGGTACATAATGTTCCTCCAATGAGATCACTACGGGACTACCTACAACCCGCCCGTGCAATTACACCCTCTCGCGTGGTTCTACCAGCAAACGGGGAAAACTTTGACATAAAACCGGGTGTAATTCAACTCTTACCAAAGTTCCATGGGCTAGACTCTGACCGCCCATACTTACACTTGAAGGAATTTGAAGAAGTGGTGGCTACCTTGCATTACGCCAATGTTTCCGAAGATACCATCAGACTTAAACTTTTTCTCTTTTCATTGAAAGAAAGAGCCAAAGATTGGCTTCACTCTCTTAGACCACATTCGATTGGGTCATGGGTTGAGATGAACCGGGAATTCTTGAAAAAGTTCTTCCCGGCTCATAAAACGAACACCCTTCGAAGAGCCATAATGAATTTCTCAGCTAAAGAGGGTGAATCTTTTTTCCAATGTTGGGAGAGATTTAAGGACCTCCTACTTGCTTGTTTACATCATGGCTATGAGAGTTGGCGAATTATAAATTTTTTCAATGATGGATTAAGTTCCAATATGCGCCAATTTGTAGAGATGATGTGCAATGGCGAGTTTATCAACAAAAATCCAGATGAGGCTTGGAGTTATTTGGACATGTTGGCTAAAAATGCCCAATCTTGGGATACCTCGGATAAACCCAATAACCCCAAGCCCACTTAAGAGAAAGGAGGGATCTATGTCCTTAAGGAGGAAGACGACGTGAACGCAAGGATAGCCAACCTCACAAGGAAGGTTGAGGCCATGGAACTTAGTAAAAGTGGAGTTCCAAAGTCCAATGAAGTTGTTGAAACCATATGTGGTATTTGCCTCACTGATTTACACGCTATGCAAGATTGTCCCACAATTCCTGCATTTCAAGAGGTATTACATGAACATGCAAACGCCACATATGGGTATCAACGACCTTTCAATGGACCGGTAGGTAATACGTACAATGAGAGTTGGAAGAACCACCCAAATTTTAGTTGGAAGAATGCTCCTATAGGCAATCCTCCCAACTCTCAAAGAGGGTCACCCATGCAAAATATGGCCCCACCTCAGTTCTAAATGGAGGATACCTTGAAAGTGTTTATACAAGGGCAAACGCAAATCAATCAAACAAATCAGCAAATGTTCCAAGAGCTTAAAATCTCGGTTGATGAGATTAAGGGACGCTTGAATGCTAGGGAAGGGACCTTTCCGGCCCAACCTCAGCCCAATCCAAAGCAAGTACATGAAGTAAGCATCCCTAATCCTTCCAACCAAAACATGGAGTAAGCCAAATCCATCACCACCCTTAGAAGTGGTAAACAAATTGACAAATCTATTCCGGTGAAGGCCGATGAGCCTAATGATCCGGTAAATTCTGAAGATGAGGATGGATCTAACTTAGCCCCACAAGAACCGGAACGCATTTACAAGCCTGTAGCACCATTCCCTTCAAGATGGGTTGCCCCAAAATCTCTTCCAAGCTCTCATGATATTCTAGAGATTTTCAGACAAGTCAAGATTAATATCCCTTTGCTTGATGCCATCAAACAAATCCCCTCTTATGCCAAGTTTCTAAAAGACTTATGCACAACAAAACGCAAATATAATGTGCAGTAAAAGGCCTTCTTAACTGAGCAGGTGAGTGCCATCCTCACTCAAAAGACCCCCCCAAAATTTAAAGATCCCAGTAGTCCCACCGTCTCATGTATCATTGGAGACTACCGGATTGAGCGTGCCTTGTTAGATTTGGGGGCGAGTGTGAACTTGATCCCATACTCGGTATATGAGCAATTGGGTCTTGGTGAATTAAAACCACTAAAACCACATTGCAACTTGCTGATAGATCTATCCGTTTACCGAGGGGGATAGTTGAGGATGTTCTAGTCCAAGTTGACAAATTTTGCTATCCAATAGATTTTATCATCTTGGACACACAACCAGTTTTGGGTGCTAGCACCCAAATACTGGTAATATTAGGCCGCCCATTCCTTGCCACATCAAACGCAATCATCAATTGCCAGAATGGGGTGATGCAACTATCTTTTGGAAACATGACACTAGAGGTGAATGTGTTTCACTTGGGCAAAAGACATAGGGATGTCAATGATGATGAGTTCTTCGAGGTAAACATGCTTGAAACTTTTGAAGAAGAAGAAGAACTCCTCCAATTTGAACCACTAGAAAGCTTGGAGACATGCTTAGCACATTCCATGGATTCTGAAGGCCCCATCAATAGTGAAATTGTGCAAGCATTGAATATAGAAAGACCGGTAGTTGGTGCTAGCCGGTGGAGGCCCCATTTTGAAAAATTGCCACCAACCACATCAAGGCCTCTACCGTCTAACATCAAACCACCGAAGCTTGACCTTAAACCATTGCCATCTGAGCCTAAATATGTATATTTGGGTCAAGAGGAAACTTTCCCAGTTGTCATTGCCTCTTACCTAGAGAAAGACCAAGAGCTCAAGTTGATTGAGTTACTCAAAGAACATAGGGAAGCCATAGGTTGGACAATAGCGGATCTCAAAGGGATAGATCCTTCGGTTTGCACTCACCGTATACACCTTGAAGAAAATGCAAAAACGACTAGACAACCTCAAAGACGGCTAAATCCAAACATGATGGAGGTTGTCAAAGCCGAGGTGTTAAAGCTATTAGATGTGGGTATCATCTACCCCATCTCAAATAGCCAATGGGTGAGCCCTACCCAAGTTGTCCCCAAGAAATTCGGTATTACCATCATAGAAAGCGCCAACAACGAGCTTATGCCAACTAGGGTGACCACCGGTTGGCGTATGTGCATTGATTATAGGAAGCTCAACACAGTTACTAGGAAAGACCACTTCCCTCTCCCATTTATGGATCAAATTTTGGAGAGGTTAGCAAGCCATTCCTATTATTGCTTCCTAGATGGCTATTCCGGATACAACCAAATTGAGATAGCTCCGGAGGACCAAGAGAAAACCACATTTACATGCCCGTTTGGCACCTTCGCTTACCAAAGAATGCCATTCGGGTTATGTAATGCACCCGCCACATTCCAACGATGCATGTTAAGTATTTTCTCGGACATGGTGGGAGAGTTTCTTGAGGTATTCATGGACCACTTTTCTGTTTTTGGGTGTACGTTTGATGAGTGTCTCAAGCACTTGGAGTTGGTCTTGATGAGGTGTGAGGAAAAGAAACTCGTCTTAAACTGGGAAAAGTGCCATTTTATGGTACAAAGAGGAATAGTCCTTGGACATATCATCTCGTCCAATGGAATAGAGGTAGACCGAGCAAAAATTGTCATAATTTCCAATCTACCACCACCCAAAAGCATACGCAATGTGCGGTCCTTCCTTGGACACGCCGATTTCTATAGAAGATTTATAAAAGATTTTAGTCATATCTCAAGGCCTTTATGTAACCTTCTACAAAAGGAGAACCAATTTGAGTGGAGTGCCGAATGTCAATTAGCTTTTTCAAAGCTAAAAGACATGTTGACAACCGCTCCTATCATGCAACCACCAGATTGGTCCATTCCTTTTGAGTTGATGTGCGATGCGAGCGATTATGCTATTGGGGCGGTGTTAGGCCAAAAGAAGGATAAGAAGCCCCATGTTATCTACTACGCAAGTAGGACCTTGAATCCTGCCCAAGTTAATTACTCAACTACGGAGAAAGAGCTCCTACCCTTCATCTTTACCTTGGACAAATTCAGGCCTTACTTAATAGGATCCAAAGTAATCGTTTACACAGATCATGCGGCGCTGAAACACCTTCTTTCTAAGAAGGATGCTAAGCCCCGTTTGCTTAGATGGATCCTACTCCTTCAAGAATTCAACTTGGAGATCAAAGACAAGAAGGGGGTAAAAAATGTGGTGGTGGATCATCTATCCCGCCTAGTCCTACCTAATTCCATTGACGAGTCACCTATTGAGGACTCATTCCCTGATGAGCAACTCTTTGTTGCTATGCATCCACCATGGTACGCTGATATAGCCAATTATCTTTCCACAGGTGCGATGCCGATTCATTGGACTGCGCAGGACAAACGAAAATTTCTAAGGGAAGTGCGCAAATTTTTCTGGGATGAACCTCTATTGTTTAAATATTGCCCAGACTAAATTATAAGGAGATGTGTCCCTGATGATGAGCAGTAATTCCGTCATCTCCTTCTGTCATGATCAAGCATGTGGGGGTCATTTTTCAGCCAAGAAAACAACTGCAAAAATTCTGCAGTGTGGTTTTTATTGGCCCACGCTATTTAAGGACACCCACGAGTTTTGCAAAGCATGCCAGCGTTGCCAAAAGTTAGGAGGTTTATCCCATCGAAATATGATGCCTCTCACCCCAATTCAACATCTTGAAGTCTTTGACTGTTGGGGCATCGATTTCATGGGACATTCCCTTCATCTTTTGGACATGTCTATATTTTGCTTGCCGTAGACTATGTGTCTAAATGGATAGAGGCTATCCCATGTAGAACCAACGATCATCGTACGGTTCTCAAGTTCCTCAAAGAAAACATACTTTCTAGATTTGGGACACCTCGAGCCATCATTAGTGATGGTGGTTCTCACTTTTGCAATAGACCTTTTGAAACTTTAATGAAGAAATATGGTATTAGGCACAAAGTGAGTACCCCATACCACCCACAAACAAGTGGGCAAGCTGAAATCTCCAATAGGGAAATCAAACAGATTTTGGAAAAGACGGTGAGACCGGATCGCAAGGATTGGTCCCTAAGATTAGATGATGCACTTTGGGCTCACCGTACCGCCTATAAGACACCCATTGGAATGTCCCCTTATAGACTTGTCTATGGGAAAGCTTGCCACTTGCCTGTGGAGATAGAACACAAAGCCTATTGGGCAATTCGGGCTTTAAATTTTGACATTAACAAGGCTAGCTCGCTTCGCAAACTTCAATTAAATGAGCTTGATGAGATCCGAAACGATGCGTATGAGAATTCAAAAATTTACAAGAGTAAGATGAAGGCCTTTCATGACAAGCACATCTTAAGAAAATCTCTCCATGAAGGCCAGAAAGTGCTCTTGTACAATGCCCGACTTCATCTTTTTTTGGGAAAATTACGATCTCGATGGATCGGCCCATATATTATCAAAGAAGTTTTTCCTCATGGGGCTGTTGAGATTGAGAATGCAGCGAATGGTAACTGTTTTAAAGTTAATGGACAACGCTTTAAACCATTTGTTGAGAAATTCGATTCAGAGGACATGTCCATCACTCTGAATGATCCTGTGTATCAGGATGATTGATCTCCTAGTCTGATGGAGGTATAGCATAGGTAGGTTTAGTTTTATTTAGTTTTACTATTTTACTAGGTTTTAGTTGTTGGGTTGTATACTTCCATGATCGCTCTCTCAGGTACTTTTGTTCTCACTCTCTCATATTTTATCATTGCTCTCATGTTCATTCTAATTGCATATCTTTTTACATTGAGGACAATGCAAGATTTGGTTAGGGGGTGAGATGAGATCCTTCATCTAGCATGATGCAACATTTCAAGCCTCATATGCGCAAATTTTTTCGAATTTTCTAAAATTTCAAAACTCTTTTAGAAAACCTTATTTCCATGCCTTCGAGATGATAGGAGTATAAGAAGAGGAGATACGAAGTGTGTGATGTTGTAGTCTTGAATTTCTCCCAACATAATGGTTTTATATGTTAGTTCCCCTATTGCTGTGATTGATAAAAAAATTTGAACACTTTTTACACCGAGTTCACATTACACGATTTTCATGGGTTGAAAGGATTATGTGATTTATGGATTAGCTAGACTTTAATTTAAAGGTGTGGAGAAACCAAGCCGGGGTATTTTGTCCATCCTTGTCCATGGGAAAATAATGAAAGATATGGATTTTTAAAAATCCTATCTAATTTAAAAGAAAAAGGAAAGAAAAGGATGAAATCGGGAATGAAGGAAAAATGGTGGAAAATTCTGAAAAGGGCTACCTATTACCAACCGGGGGATGGTCGAACAGTAACCAAAGCCGGAAATGGGACGTAGTGTGGAAGCCGTCGGAAGGACGGTAAGGCAAATTCCTGTCATTGGCTTGTTGTTGCTTTGTGCACCTTAAAATCCTTGGTTTACTCAATCTATGAAGAAGGTAATCCCAGAGACGCATGAGATGAACTTTCACTATGCACACTGGGTTGAAATTGTTCGAGTCCTTCTATTTATCAATCAATCAGCGGGAATTTCATGTAGACACTTCTTATGTTTCAAGAGTTTAAGTTTGCAGTTTCTATCACCTAGTTTTTCCAAATTTTATACTTATATGTCTTGGAATGGATAGAAGCATGGTTTCTGAAAGAGAGTTGGGTTTGGAGGTTTGAAATTGTTTCACGCATGTTTTGCTCGGGACTAGCAAAAAGCTGGTTTGGGGGTGTGTTGAACCTCCAATTTATACATTGCATTGCCCAGTACATCACATTATATGCACGGTTTTCATGCTTAAAAGGCCTATCTAACGCATGTTTTGTGATTTCAGGAATGAGAGCGGACTTCATCAAATTGGAGACTAAAAAGGGCCATTTGAAGCCATTGGATGAAGAAGAAAGAAGGATCAAAGAAAGTAGAAAGAGAGGAGAAGAAAGGAAGAAAGAAGCAAAAGGAGAAAAGCAGAAACAGAGGCCAAGACCAATCGTGCGACCGGTCGTCCATCGCCAGGATCGGTCGTCCGACCGGTCCGATTTTTGCATAGAAGGGAGTTTTCCAGAGAAGGTCACTGGACTGTTTACGACCGATCGTGCGACCGGTCGTCCGATGTCCAGACCGGTCGTGCGACCGGTCCTTGAATAAAAATTTTAAATCGGAATTTCAGCGCAACTCTCTGGACTGTTTTTGACGATTTGCCACCGGTCGTGCGACCGGTCATCAGGGAGCTCAGACCGGTTGTGCGACCGGTCGTCTGCGTAAGAAAACTTCTCCGTGAAGCTCCGAGATTTTCTGCGCAGTGCGTAACCTTGCGCAATTTCTAGATGTTTCCGACGCAAGAGGCTTCCACACTATAAAAGGACACCTAGGGGCTCTTCTTAGGTCATCAGAGAAGCCAAGGAAGGTCGTGGAAACGGACGGAAGTCGTCGTGGAGCGTCAGCAACCCTCTAATTTCTGGTTTTTCTAGTTTTTATGCTTTCTTATTTGAGTTATAGTTGTAGTATGGCAATGCTCGGCTAGAATCTCTCAGCTAAGACTGAGAGGTGAAGCTTGTAGCTAATTTCATGTTTGATTCAAGTTAATTCAAGTAATTTTCAATTCAAGTTTGGATTTTTCATATTCTAGTTCTTAAAGTGGTAGTTTGAGATGTTTTATGAGAGTTCATGTGCTCCGGACATGAATTCCTTGCAATTCTCTGAGATTATCATATGATGCTTGTTTAGATTCGAATTATAGTAATCCTTGAGCAGGCCATAGTCCATAGGCATGGCTGTTACTCCGAAGGCTATGGTTTTGAATTCTCCATTGATTGAATGGGACTAGAACTTGGAAGTTCTACTTGATTTGGATGGAATGTGTGTGAATGCTTTATTTTCCGACTAGATGAGAGATAGGACTTCAAATCTAGGTGTGTTCTCTACTTGGATTGATTGAATTGACATGGGATTGCTACAAGTGGATCCTTGAATGCCTTAGTACTTTAAATCACTGAATTTCCATCAAGTTACTGTTTTAGTTAATTACCCAATTAAATCTGATTTTCTTGCAAAATTGAGTTGCTGGAGTAGTTTGAAAAGTGTTTCTATTTCCCTGTGGATCGACCTCGGTCTTACCGAGATTTATTACTACATCGCAGCCTTACACTTGAGGCGAGCGAACACACGACCATAAAAATACAGGTCTCAACGACCATACAAATACAGGTCTCTTCGACCATAGAAACACAGGTCTCTGTGACCATGAACTCTGAGACCATAGTCCCCGCTGACTAGTTTTCTGCCTTTTAATTAGGGTCATCGATCATTCGATGTAATTAAGGGCTCGTGCCAGATCACAGCTTGGAATGTATAAGATCTCAGGATCTCTGAAATAAAATTCTCCTTGCGATATCTCTTCTCTTGTGTACTTCTGTGAATGCTTGTGATTGTCTATGAATGATTCCATATTCAGAACCCCAGAACAACAAAACACCAGAAAACTACATCTGTGCATTTTTCTAGTTCTAACAAACTGGTGACTCTGCTGGGGACCGAACTATACTAAAATCTCTGGTTATATCTGAATACGGAAACACTTTAAGATCAATTACTTACAAACACGAATCTACGCATAAGAAAGTTACCGCAAAGCGTAATGTTTCGGTGCCCCTTGAGCACCAAACTGGCGACTCTCAACGGGAACGTTCTTCCCTTCATCTCTAAGGCAATAGACATTTAAAAGGTTTTCAAACCCACAAACTTCCACAACTACACGTATTTGTCTCCTTCTTGCTCATTTTTGTCAGTTTATGCACCGCGATCGATGGGTTCATTCTCCCGACCGCATTTGTGAACTGTTCTAATTATTTTTATGACACAGCAAAATTAGCAAGATACTAAGACAGACAAAAGAAATGCCGTACTCAATGACCAATTCATGCACCTTCCTTGCCACTGGAGGCTTTAGCTTCCCCTGCTTGATCCCAACAACGACAACTGCTTCCAACTCAGGATAGCAGTTGGTTGAAACGCGCCGACAAAAGAAAGAGTAGAAGAAAGCAGCCATCTTAGCAGCATGTAAGAAGGCGAACATTGCAGGACCTCGCCCTGTAATCAGGAGAAGATGGAAGCCAAAACGAGGGCAAAAGATCCCTATCAGCAGTCAGGTCACATTAACTAGGTCCACAGTGCTTGTAATGACAATCGAACAGTTTCCACCATTGTCCATGTCTACTTGCGACACACATACGTCGGCCGAGACCTCACTTGTGAAGAGCTCTGAGCCCACGACAGTTCTCGAGCCAAGACAGGGGCATGCTCAAAAGGCGCGACCAGTGCTGATAGCAATGGTTCAAGTAGCAGAGGAAGAAGAGGGACTGTATGAAGCAGAAGAATTGCCTACAGTTCAAGATCAGATAGACAGATTAGTTCAGGCTAATCGCGAGATGAATGAACGAATGAGGATTATCCAGGAAGCGTTGACCACTTTGATAGCTTAGAATGCTACCAGAAATCCCGTACCACCCACGCGTCAGTCAGCCAAAGAGTCCCAAGGGGCAGCGGAAGGGCCAGCCGACGCCGAACAGCTTACCCAAGCCAGCAGAGTTCTGGCGGAGTGAATGCCAGTCCCGACTGCGCAAATGTCAAGAGAGGAATTGTCGCAAACGATCACAAGTCTCATGCGACAAGAGAAAGAGAAGGAAAGAGGGACCGGGTATAAATATCAAGTTCCATACCCGTTGGAGATAAAAGAAATATCGTTTCCGGTCAACTTCAGATGTTCGGACTTTGAAAAATTTGACGGTAGAGGATCACCAGAGTAGCATATTACTCACTTACTCACAGCATTAAGGAATTGGTCGGCCGTCCCACAGTACTGTATGCGGTTATTTGGGTCGACGCTCACAGGGAAAGCTTTCCAATGGTACATGTCACCACCAGCCGGATCAGTGAGGTCATGGGAGCAGATGCGAGACAGTTTTATCTCGAAATTCTTCTCTACAGAAAGAGAAACATCAGTAACAGATCTGGCCTTGATCAGACAGAGACAGGGTGAACCCGTGGAGAGGTTCATGGACCGATGGGGGACGATAGCCGCTCAATGCCAAGAGTTGCCCAGTGAGAAAGAACTGATGAAGATGTGTATGCGAGCCCTGGACCCAATGATATCATACGGGTTATCGAGGAATATTTTTCACTCTTTTCGAGAACTAGCCACTAAAGCACACTTGGTGGAAGAAGCCGCAACACTGGTGAACTTCAGGCCTGAAAGGCAAAGAAGAGAAGGAGTATGGATTGCTGAAACGCACAATATAAACAAAGGTAAAGGCATAATGGATCAGAAGAGGCCGATCATGGAATCCAAGACAGACATGAAAGTAGCACCTACCCAAGACAGAGGCAAGAGGCCTTATGTTTCTCAAGGGATAACAATCGCCGAGAGAGAAAGAGCCAATGGCCCTTACACATTCGACATGGCCGATCTAATCCCCATCATGGAACAACTAGTGGAAGAAAATGTAATCCACTTACCAAAACCAATTTGTCCACACGAAGTTGGGAGGGTGAATGATCCCCGGTATTGTAAATACCACTGATGCCTAAGCCACAAGACAGAAGACTGTTTTAGTCTAAAGGGGAGGATACAAGGGTTGATCAACCAAGGGGTGATTAGTTTGAAATCACCAGAAGCCACAAGGAAGGAAACGTCTGTGGTAATTTCAGCGTTCCCCTCAAAAGAAAACACTCATTTGCACACCCCGTTCCCTAAACCCGAAGAACCCTGGACTTTGGTCAGCAGCAGGAAGAGGCTCGAGAATAGACGAAGACTCCTAAACCGCAAGAAGAAAGGGATGTGAAAAGAGAATAACCAGGAGAAGAGCCGACTTATCGAGGCTCAGGCACATTGTGCGATGGTATCATTCACAGAACGGCCAACAACAGGAGAGACATCGCAAGCAGGTGAAGAAGAAGTCAATGCCGTCATCCTCCGATCCGAAAAGCAAATGCTGAAACGCGTTCTACCAGAACCAGTCGATCCGATGCAAGAAGATAGAAACCCGGATATACCATCAACAAGGCCCCATGGGCAGAAGTTGAAAGAAAAAGTTGTTGAAGCCACGTCCAGTCGGCCGGAGCCAAGGCAAGGGGCGTCCCCAGTAGCATATGATGTCGTGTCACACCTACGAAGGGTCCTGGCTTGCTTGAGCATATACGACCCCTTGTGTCTCTCAAAGGTATATAGGGAGATGTTGATCAACGCACTGCTAGACAACGAAGTCAGAGAAGTAATGATGACAGAAATTGAAATAGAAATGAACTATCCCGATAAATTCTGGGAAGGAAATGCACCAATTCAGCAAGCAATGCAGATTGATCACCCCTCTATAATCACATTCTCCGAAGAAGACCGCATGATTGAAACAACAGACCACAATCGTCCGTTGATGGTTACGGGGACGAAGATAACAGAAAAGAGCCGTATGCGGGGAGAGGTGGAAATGCCAGGTCTTTTCATTCAATGGTGACGCAAGGGAGTCGACCTCTCCAATATATGAAGGGGGTAAACCACTTCGAGCAATGAAGGGCCCTCAAACCCAGATCAAGAAGACCACATCTGTCCATCGCCTCCCTTTCTTCATACCAGTTGCCTCATTAAGATCACCCCCTACTTCTCCTCTTGAGCCAGCATGGCGTTGAAACCGAGAAGGATGACGATCACTAAACGAGACAGAGCGTACGTGTAACGCCCCCAAAATTCAACACTCGAGTATATAAACTCAAATCCAGAAATCAAGGGTGTTATGTAAATAATGAATGAATTCTTTACAATCACAACTGATATTTTTCTTTTCCATTCACATGGTACCAAATATGTAGAATCAAAATAAACCAAACTTTGAAAATTAAACCATAAATCAATGAGTTCACTAAATTGTTCCAAACTGTCTAAACTAATGGTCGTCTAATGGGCCTTATTACATCAATACTTTTAGACTAAAATCAAAATAAATCAATTCTCAAAATCTTCTAGAGTATTTCCTCATCTGGAATCGCTTCCTCGAAGTCTTCTAAATCATTTCCTGTTACTACGGTTAATTGCATAACACTGCGTCAGCTATAAAATCCGGTGAGTAATCTCGTACGGTTTAGCACATGTAATTCAATATAGAAAATCATATAACCACTAAAAAAAATCATTATAAATCCAATGATAATTTCACCAAACCAAAATCTCTTAAACATGCATATGATGCAAGATATGCAAGTATGCCTCAACGATCTCAGTACGGTTATTAGTAGAACCTCCAGTTGGTCATCACTATCATCTGGAACATCGGTCCCTAGTGGCATAGCCAACTCGGATCACGAACTGTCCCACACCTCCGCATGGCCTGCGTAGCTGGTCTGTTGCACATACTTGGGTGCTCACCCAACCGGCATTAATCAACAGAGCCTCCACCTGGCCTGCGTAGCTTGTCTGTTGCACACACTTAAGTGCTCACTCAACTGGCCTCAATCAATGGAGCAACGGTCTATTGCAGCACTCACGTGTGCTCAACCCAAAACAAGTCAAGTGATCAACCACATACTAGAGTTCTCAATCATATGGAGTGCATGACTCATGTCATCCCTTCCCAACAATTCCAAAACTAAACATATATCCTTTTTACAACAATTCAAGCCAATTATATAGCTTTCCAACCTTTCCCAAAGACACCAAATCACAATCATAACTACAAGTATTCATATAATTTCCCACAATGTATAACAAAATTCCCATGAGTTATCAAAATCATCACAAACATATTTATTAAGGATCAAATACGAAAATGAACATAAACACTTAAATTCCAACAATTAACCATAATTGAAGCCATGTTCACAATCCAAAAATATCGGGATTTCACAATATGTAACCTGAAACTTTCAAACGTGGCAGACTTAAATCTTCAAAGGAACAATTTTAAAATTAACTCCAATTGGAGTTCTCATTCAGATAAAACCAATTCTAAATCACATAATTAAATCTCACAGTAGTAAGAAAACTTAACTTGAATATGTAAAAATAATCAGAGATTAATCGAAATAAACCAAGATTGCATAGTAGAAAAACCATATGAGAAACAACTCACATTTTCTTTTCTTCTTCTTTTTCTTTCTTCTTTCCTTCTTCTTTCTTTCTTTCTTTCTTTTTCTTCTTCTTTCTTTCTTTCCTTCTTCTTTTTCTTTCTTTTCCTTTTGTTTCTCTTTCTTCTTCTTCTTTTCCTTACTCTTTTGGAATGTTGCCCCAGCAATAGGAGCAGCAGCAGCAATGTGAACCCCCCCTACGTTAACTCTCTCTTCTCTCTTTCTCTCTCTCTCTAACGGCTCTCTCTCTCTACATTTTTTTGGGGAGGGAAGAGACATCTAGGGAGGCTTTATATGGGATGGATACATCGGAGGTGGCGTTTTGCGGATGGAAGAATCGGACCGGTGTGGTTGAGTTTGAGTGGGAGAAGGAAACTTCCTTCTGAAAACTCTTGGATGGTAAGAGCCGTTGGAGACCTAGGTGGGGTCCGCAAGAATTCCAGGAAGAAGTTTGGCCCATCCATACAAAGCAACGGACTGGATCTTGGGATCTTTTGATTCAGACGGTAAATTGAAAAAGATCGAATGTGCGACTGTTGATCGAGAAACTTAAGAGGATTGTTGGAGTCGGGGAGATAAATCAGATGGACAGTTTGGATGTATCATATGGAGCCCACTGACGGACAGCATGGATGGCTCGGACGGACAGCGAACGCTGCTGTCGCAGCGGCGGACGAGGAAGAAGAAGGTTCGTCTTCTACACGGTCAACGTGTGTTTGACTGTGCACCTAATGTGCACGTAGTGCACGTGAGTCCCAGCATGATGTATGTAAGAAATCTACTTCGACCATCAGGTAGGCCACATAATTTTAAGGCATGACACATAAAATAAGGCAATTCTGAGGTTAGATGGCCCACTTATGGACCGATTTCTGATTAGGATATTTGTATGATGATTGGAGGGCTGAAATTCGACGTGTATGGCTAAAATGTACCCCTAAGCTAATATATGAAGTTTTGCATGAAACTGATCGTCAGAAACTGGCATACTTAAAATCATCAGTTTAACTTAAGTTTAACTAATGGCATTTTCATAATTATTGTAAATTTGTGAGTTTTGTGAAATATGAAACTTCTATACTGTTCTAGGGTTTATTTTGAGTAACTTTAATAAAGGGATCCTATACTAATTTCATACCGATTATTTATTATTAATTTATCAATATAATAAATCATGTAATTTACTAAATAATTAATTAAATTGTTATTTTAATTATTTCGAAAACCTGGGTCATTACAGTACGGGCCTTATTTGCTCAACATGGAAGACCTCATTTCTATAATGGAGCAATTTGTTGAAGAAGGGGAGCTGCAATTTCCAAAATTGATCTAACTAGATGAAGTAGGGCAAGTGGATGCCCCCAATTATTATAAGTATCATCGGATCTTGGGACATAAGATAGAAGAGTGCTTCATCTTGAAAGGGTAAGTCTAGAGGCTAATTAACCAGTGAATTATCAAGCTAAAGACAGAAGGGACCGGTCGAGGTGTGTCTGATGTTAACATCAGATTCTGGTCACAGGTTCCCTCCCAAATACACGAGAATCCCTCCTCCTCACCTGGAAATCAAAGAGAGAAACTAAGGGTGGCTGGCCCTCAGTTGTTAGCCCTCTGATGCCTAAGTTAGAGATAGGCTTGAAAGTAAGACGAAGTGTTAAACGCAAATTTAGATGTTGTTTACCTATCTGATCCATCGGCCATCTAGTTATTTAGATCCAGATGAATTAGTCTGTCACGTAGGCTGTTGAGATCTTCCTAGCTTCAAGGGATAAGGTGCTATCTTATCAAATTATACACTTCTCAATCAGACTCCAGAAAAGGTACTAATGGAGATCAAATATAAATCTTATGTTAAATGGCCTCTAAGAATCAAATCGAATCCGGAAAAAAGAGACAAGAGGAAGTTTTTCTACTTCCATAAAGACGATGGGCATAACACCCAAGACTGTATATCTCTTAAGGATCAGATAGAAACTATCGTTCAAAAGGGACATCTCCAGGATTATGTTGCACGACAAGATCGTTCACCCAAAGAATTCAGCACCCCGACACATCGTGAGAATCAAGCGCGGAGGAAAAAGTTGCTGCAACATTGTCCTTCACAGGAAGATGCCGAACCTGTAGGCAAAATTCGGACCATTGTAGGTGGTTTGGCTTGTGGAGGAGATTCCCAAGCCTCGAGGAAAGCTTATGCTCGAAAGGCGTGTCAAAAGCCTCAATATATTTATTGGGTGGAAAAATCATCCAGCTCGTCGAGTCCAAGCCACCAACCAATCTTTTTCTCTCATGAAGATGCTGAAGTAATCCATTTTCCTCATGAGGACTCCATCGTGGTAGCTTTAAAGGTATCACATTATTTAACTCATCGTATTATGTTAGATACAGGTAGCTCTATAGATGTCCTTTATCTTAAAGCCTTCAACAAAATGGCTCTCACTAGAAACTTACTCAAACCAATCTCTACTCCCCTCGTCGCTTCAGGGGTAAGGTGGTAGCACTAGAAGGAAGTATCGACCTCCCCATCACTTTTGGCGAAGCTCCAAACAAAGTCATTGTTTTTATCAACTTTCTCGTGGTTGATAAAAAATCTGCATATAATGTTATCTCAGGCCGACCGTCACTCACCAAGATAGGAGCAGCTCTACATCTCCTCTACTTATGCATTAAGTTCCCCACTCCAAACGAAGTTGGGGTAGTTCAAAGGAACTAGAAAGAAGCTCGGGCGTGTTATGAAATCACAGTACAAGATCGAAAGAACGTCTAAGTAGCTCCTATTATGACAATTTTCGGAGATTCAGTACTCTCCAATTGCAACAACGCTGGACCCAAGGGAGGGTATATATCAAGCAGGAGCTCCCAAAGAAGAAACAGTCGAAGTTCAGCTATTTAAAGATGATCCTTCTAAGAAGGTCCATGTTGGATCATCTCTAGACTATATCTCTCGAGCCTGCTTGACCAGCTTTTTAGTCGCGTATCAAGACATGTTCGCCTGGTCTCATGAAGATATTCTAGGTATCAACCCCGAAGTTGTTGTTCATCGTTTAAATGTTGATCCAAAGTTTAAACCAGTTCATCAACGTCGACAAGCATTCACAGCCGAAAGGTAAATGATAATAAAAATAGAAGTCGACAAACTACTAGCAGTCGATTTTATCGAAGAGGTCAATTATCCAGAATGGGTCGTGAATGTCGTTCTCGTCCACAAGATGTGTTAGTGCACTTTTCTGTGGCATACTAGTTCACCTTGTTTGTCAATCACTTAGGTTAGTGAGTCTAGTGTTGGTTGAGCTTAATGAAGATAAAGACGGAAGACTCAAGACGAACCAGCTACATTAAGGATGAAAAAACAGGTAAAAGAGATGCCTTAGTGTGCCTTGCCTCAAACCTACCCAAAACCATAACCTCTTAGATGACTTGGACCAACTAGGTATACCCTTTAGCATCATCATTATTCTTAGAACTCCATATAAAACATGATAAATTAGACTAATTAAAGAGGTGGAAGCTGCTATAATCAAAACAACTCAAACATCGATTTTTTATAGGACTCCGATCAATCGGATAGGAGTTCTGATTTGACTTCGATCAATCAGACAGAAGTCCCAATCAATCGAAATTTGTTCCAGCAAGTTTGAAATCCACTGAATAAATTTTCGATCAATCTGATAGACTTCCGATCCATCGGAAGGGGGTTAGTCCGATCAATCGAACCATGATTCTGATTAATCGAAATATCTTCCAAAAAGTTTTCTAGACAGATTTTCGATCAATCAGATATGTCTCCGATCAATTGGACCTTTTTTCGATCAATCGGAGATACGCGAATCTGCTCACTTTTTTACCGTTGGAATAAAAACTATTTAAAGAAGGGGATTCGTTTTTGAGCGATGTCAGGAGATTTTGAGGAAATAGAAGCCACCATTGTTGAAAATCATTAAGAGCTCTATTCCTAACCCAAACAAGTGATCTTCCTTGTGATTCATTACAAGCATGGAGCATTTAAATCTCAAGATGAAGATGCACTTGTCCCTCTTTTGATCTCTAAAGATTGGATTGATCTTGATAGTCATATTCCTATCCAATACTCTATGATGAGATCTTTGTAGGTGAGAATCTCTAGGCAACCCATTCCCATTGTAAAGATCTTAAACCTACCCTCCTATCACCTTGGGCATATCAAAGGCATCATTTGCAAGGTTTTTGATCAAGTGTAGCTGCGGCATTAGCGATGCAGTGGCAACACGATCGGGGGAGCAAGGAAAGCAGATTGAAGTACGGGAGAGCGAATATCAAGCAACCCATCTGGTGCTAAACAAGGGGCTCATCCGACAAGTAAGGTTGTCATTGTAGAAAGTCTTTCTACTCAATTCCCTATGGGAGTTGAGTGCAGAGTTTGTTTGACAAACTCGAACTAGGGTCGTTTGTCGATCCTTGGCTTATTAGTTGGGCCTAAAACTCTAGGGACATTGGCTATTCCTTAGCACGTTTGTCTGCTTAAAGACTAGGGGTTTTTTGGCACTCCTTGGCATGTTTGGCGGGCCTAAACAAAGTCTCCAAGGGGGAGCCTCTGACACTGGAGTGAACGTGCGTTGTCCTTGAGTAGGACTTGAGGTGACCTTAAGTAGGTCCCATAGGTTGGAAGAAACCTGTAAACTCCTCGGTTGGGTGGAGCTAAAACACCTTGGTTAGAAGGAGTCAGATTTAAACTCCCTGGTGAATGCCGGTGTGCTCAAAGGGGTCGAGTACTTGAACCGGGAGTGGAGTAGACAAGTAGTCGAACCTCTGTACATGCTTGTGTTTGTGATTGTATTTAAGCACATTGTTATCTTAGCATTGTATGTTTAATTGTTAATTATGAATGCTTGATAGGAATGTATGTTAGGCACTAAATAGGCACATCCATACACAAGATGTACTTTCACTTAGTTGTGTAGACTTGAGCTTAATTGATCCATCCTCTGTACTCTACTTAGGTTACACAGATTAAGAGCTTGATTTTTTTAATCATTTGAGTATCTATGCATGGTTAGACTAGGTTGCTTATTACTTACAATATGCTAGTCGTGTGAATGGACCTACTTAGGCTTGGAAGCCGAAGTGTTCTTGCTCACTTTAATTTGTTAAAACTGTTAAGTAGGCAAAAAGAATTTCAAAAGGTCTTAATCCCCCCCATAGGACTTACCCATAATTCTAGTTTCTCTCAAAGCTTCCGCACGCATACGCCTTTACTCCAAAAGGTTAATTTCAAGACGAACGGCAAGTGGAGAATGTGCGTAGATTATTCCGATCTTAATAAGGCATGCTTGAAGGATAGCTTCCCAACCCCCCGTATTGACCAATTAGTCGATTCAACAGTAGGACATGCTGTACTTAGCCTAATGGGTGCCTATTTTGGATACAACCAGATCATGATGCATCCACCTGATCATGGGAACACCACCTTTATCACTGATCAAGGTTTATACTGTTACAAAGTTATGTCATTCGATCTTAAGAACGCCGGGGCCAATTATCAATGCCTAGTGAACAAAATGTTTGATGCATAAATTGGCAGGAATATGGAAGTATACGTTGATGATATGCTCGTAAAAAGTGTTATAGCAGATGATCATCTTGCGGATCTCTGAGAAGCCTTCATCTGATGAGCAGATATCAAATGAAGTTGAACCCAAAGAAGTGCGCTTTTGGGGTTTCCGCTGAAAAATTTCTTGGGTTTATGGTCTGTCAACGGGGGATTGAAGTAAACCCTGAAAATATTAAAGCCTTGATAGAAATGAAATCTCCCTCCATCGTAAAAAAAGGTCCAACGATTGGACGAGTGAACTGCATCTTTAAATAGGTTTTTCGCGTGCCTTCGATAAATGTCTCACTTTCTTCAAGTTACTTTGTGCAACTGCAAAATCCAACTGGGCATGGACCCAACAATGTGAAGAGGCATTTTAGAAACTGAAGCAGTATATGAGGGCGCATCTCATTTTGTCAAAACGTATTCCACATGAGCAGCTCTTTCTTTATCTGTTTCTTCCATGGCTGTTAGTGCCACCTTAATAAAGGAAGATTTCGGGGTATAGAAACCCATTTATTATGTCAATCATACAATGGTGGATGTTGAAACTAGATACTCAGATATGGAGAACTTGCTCTGCCATTGGTAGTCGCAGCATGAAAGCTACGACCTTATTTTCAAGCTCATTCTATAATAGTACATACAACTCATCCATTGAGGCAAGTCCTTAAAAACCTGAAGTATCTGGGCGATTAACTAAATGGGCGATTGAACTTGGTGAACATGATATTACCTTCTGCTCACGGACTGCCATAAAAGCCCAAGCCATAGCAGACTTCACTACTGAACTTATGTATTCGACCCCTATTCATGTTGATACAGCTATCCCTCCTACTCCTAAAGATGATTCACCAAAAAATGATCAAGTATCTTGGTCGCTCTACATAGATGGATCATCCTGCTCCTCTAGCAGTGGGGCTGGATTGATTCTGACTGCTCCTAATGGATCACAATTCAAATATACTTTGCCCTTCGACTTTCGTGCCTCAAATAATGAAGCGGAATATGAAGCCTTAATGGTAGGTCTCCAATTAGCAAATATGCTCGCAATAAGGAACCTGCTCATCCACATCGACTCATAGCTCGTTGTAAATTAAGTGCTCAATGAATTTAAGACAAAGGAAGAAAGGATGGCTTCATACAACTCCCAAGTATTAATCTTATTTGCCAAATTCAACAAATATGAAATAATTCATATTCATCGAGAAGAAAACAAGCTCGCAGATTCTTTGGCGAGATTAACTTCAGCATCAGAATCCGATCTAACACGACCTGTCCCTATCGAGCACCTCTCTGCCCCGAGCATTGATCAAGTTTCTCCAGAACAAGTCTCTACAGTGCAACTATCTTCATGTTAGATGGATCCCATTATCCTTTACCTCCAAGGTGGAAAGCTCCCAGATGACAAAAAATTCGCTTGACAAATTCACTATCGTGCTGCCAGGTACATCCTATAAGATGGTAAATTATTACGAAGATGTTTTCCTTTGACATATTTAAGGTGTCTCCATCCAAAAGAAGCACGTGTTCTCGATGAAATACACCAGGGGCATGCGGTAATCATCCCAAAGGACGGTCTCTGGCATACAAAGCAATGAGACAAGGGTACTATTAGCCTACTATGAAGGCAGATGCCATCGAATTTTCAAAAAAAATGTGACAAATGTCAACGATATTCTCCAGTTCCTCATTTACCATATGAATAAATGATGCCAATGGACGGACCTTAGCCTTTAGCTCAATGGGGAGTCGATATAATCGGGCCATTACCCATGGGAAAAGGACAAAATAGGTTCGCGATTGTGGCAGTTGATTATTTCACCAAATGGGTTGAAGTAGAACCTCTGGCTATCATCACCGAAAAGTATACTAATAAATTCATATGGAGGAATATCATATGCCGTTATGGACTTCCCCACACCATAATTTCTGACAACGGAAGACAGTTTGATAATGATGCGTTCTCCGAATTTACTGAGAAATGGAAGATACGTAATATTCAAACTTCCCCATATCATCCTCAGGCTAACAAACAAATAGAGGTGATTAATAAGAATATTAAGCACAATCTGAAGACCAAGCTTGATAAATGTAAAGGTATGTGGCCAGAACTTCTGCCAGAAATTTTATGGGCTTATAGAACGATAACTCGCACATCAACGGGAGAAACACCTTTCTCTCTAGCATTTGGTACTGAAGTGGTTGTCCTAGTAGAAGTCGAAGTACCCCCTCATCGAGTAGAACATTATGAAATAATGAATAATGAGGAAGGCTTAAATCTTCATCTTGATCTCCTAGAAGAAAGAAGGACACATCTCGACTCCAAGAAGTGGCCTACCAACAACGTATAGCCCGTTGTTGGGGTCCCAAATAGTGGACACTCTTAAAATAGGCCAAATAACCATATATCCCTGAAGGGATCGCACAGAGAACGCCTCCCGGTGCACGTAAAACAAAGGAGCATGTCACTCCCCCGGACTTGGCCAAATTCATTAGTGGACCCCGCTGATCATCGTGATCAGAACCGTTCGGAATAAGACCCGTGACTCCTATATGATTTATGATGAACAGTGCAAGTGGTTGCGCGACGAAAAGGGCCCCACAAACCCTCCAAAAATCAAAACCCAATCGATGGAGCCCACATTTACGTGTCCGACGCACCCTAAAATTCGACACTCAACTTACAGGTGCGTGGAACCTCACGCACCCGTAAATTAAGACCGACGCACCCTTAAAAACATCACGCTGGCCCACCATCTCGAGGAGGCCCACACATCCAACGCACCTTGAAAGCAATCCAACGCACCCCACAAATCAATGGACGGATTAAGAGAGTTTCCAGGTGCGTGGAACCTCACGCACCCGACAAATGAACCCCACGCACCCGTGTGATCTTCGGACCTGTGATGAGATAAACAGGTGCGTTGGAAGCGTCCAGCAGGTGCGTGACACGTGGCGCCCCGCCATTGGTCGGCTTCACTTATAAATACCCCTCACCCGTTCATTTACAAGAGAGACCGAGAGAGACCGAGAGAGAGAAAGCTGCCCCTCGCCGGAAACCCAAAAAGATCTCGCCGGAACCCTCGCCGGAACCACCACTCCATCCATCGGAATCCCATTTTGGGTGCGGACACGTTACTAAGGTCTGGTTGCATACATTTAAAACGCACCTGTAAAAAGACCTTACGCATCCAGAAAAGGGCACCACGCATCCGTCAATTCAGTCCCCACGCATCTGTAAATCCAGCAGAAATCAGATTTTGTAAAACGCACTAACGCACCCTGATTATGCACCAACGCACCCTTAAAATCGTCTGGATATCTATGACGAATTGACAGGTGCAGTGGAGCCTCACGCACCCGTAAATCAGGTCTCACGCATCCTGAAAACAGCCAATTTGCAGATAATATTGGCAGGCGTACTGGGACCGATTTTGAGTATTTTTTTAGGATTATTGGAACCAGTCTTGGGTATTTCGAGCATTCCGGACATAATGGAATGGCCAAGCAAACGTTTTGAGAACTCCAAAAGAGCAGAATCGAGCGTCTTCAAGATCAAACCCTATTCGACGCAATGAACGGGATAACTTCCCGGAAAGGAGTCGCCAATATCCGGGGTTATGCAGATATGCTAATATTTACGTTCACTACGGCATGATCCGATTTGTGCTAAAAGCTAGCCCCGCCGGGCCTTGATTACCACAATAAACCGTGTCGAAGAGTTTCAATCCCTTACAAACCAATTACTCAACTGCCACGATGCAGCAATCGATGCCCTACCCATTTAAACGGTACCCGCCGGTTAGACTGCACAGGTACACACCACTGTAGAGCGGACTTCCCGAGGTCACCTGTCCCTACATTGACAGGCGCGGGCCCAGAGTCGTCCATCTCAGTAATAAACCCTGACAGTCCTAACCCGGGTCTCCGGTCAAAATATGGGACATAGACATCTGACTAACGCAAAGTGGTTTAGTACAGTAAATCAAATTTAGGCCCCATGGTCATAAACTCTAAAAACTTAGTCCCGGCTGACTAGTCTTTTGCCTTCTAATCAAGGGTCATCGATTATGCGATGTAATTAAGGGCTCGTGCCAGACCACGGCCTGGAATGTACAAGATCTCAGAATCTCTGGAATAAAATTCGCCTTGCGATATCTCTTCTCTTGCGTATTTTTGTGAATGTTTGTGATTGTCTATGAATGTTTCCATTACTCAGAACCCCCAGAGCAACAAAACACAACATTCCAGATAATGTTCATTCTCTAGTTTTAACAAACTGGTGACTCCACTGGGGATCGAACCCAGAATCTCTGGTTTGCTCTGAGTATAAGAACACTCTACGATTAGTCCTTTGCAAACATGAATTCACGCATAAGAAGAGTTACCGCAAGGCGTAATGTTTCGGCGTCCTCAGGCGTCAAACTGGCAACTCTCAACGGGAACGTTCTTCCCTTCATCTTTAAGGCAACAAACATTTGAAAAGGTTTTCGAACCCACACATTCCACAAATACACGTATTTGCCTTCGTCTTTGCTTACCCCTGCCGGTCTATGCACTACAATCAAGTGGGCTCATACTCCCGATCGTACGTGTAAATTGTTCTGACGATTTTTATGACACTACAGAATTAGCAAGACACTAGGACAGATGAAAGAAATGGCGTGCCCAATGACCAGTTTGTGCACTTTCCTCGCCACCGGAGGCTTCAGCTTCCCTCGTTTCACCACGATCACGACAATTTCCTCTAGTTCAGGATGGCAATTGGTCGAAACGCGCAGACAAAAGAAAGAATGGAAGAAAGCGGCTGATTTAGTAGCGTATACGAAGGCGGATATCACAAAACCTTACCCTATAAATAAGAGACAGTGGCAACCAAAGCAGGGGCAGAAGACCCTTATCGACAGAAGGGTTGCGCCAGCTGAGCTCGCAATGCTCGCAATGAAGGTGGAGCAGTTCCCACCCTTGTCCAAAACCTTTTGCACCCCGCAAAGGACCATTGGGCTTGTGAGTAAAAAATCCAAGCTAGGGACAACCCTCGTACAGAGACAAAGCTCGGTTCGAAAAATTCAGCTGGCGCAAGTAGTAATGGTGCAGGTGGCCGCAGAGGCAGAGGAAGAACTATACGAAACAGAAGAGTTGCCACCGTTACAGGATCAGATCGACAGGTTGGTAGAAGCTAACCGCGAGACAAACGAGCGAATGAAGGCCATCCAGGAGGCCTTGCCCACTCTGATAGCGCAAAACGCCACCAGAAGTACCGGGCCGCCCACCCGTCAGTCGGCAGAGGAGTCTCAAGGCGCAGCAGAAGGTCCGGTTGAGCCAGAGCCACCCATCCAACCCAGAGTCACACCAGTAGGATGTGCGCCGCTTGCCACATCTCATGTATCACGAGAAGAGTTATCCCAAACAATAGCCCATATGATGCAACAGGAAAAGGAGAAAGAGAGGAAAGGTAGCTACAAATATCGAGTCCCATACCCACCAGAAGTGGACGAGGTACCATTCCCAGCCAACTTTAGGTGCCCGGACTTTGGAAGATTCGATGGCAGAGGGTCGCCAGAGGAGCACATCACCCACTTCCTGACTACATTGGGAAACTGGTCTGCGGTCCCGCAATACTACATGCGGTTGTTTGGATCCACCCTGACGGGAAAGGCTTTCCAATGGTACATGTCACTACCAGCCGGCTCTGTGAGAACATGGGAGCAGATGCAAGATGCCTTTATTTCAAAGTTCTTCGCAACAGAGAGAGAAATCTCATTAACGGACCTTGCAATGGTCAGACAGAGAATGGCGAGCCAGTTGAAAAGTTCATCGACCGATGGGGAACCACAGCGACCCAATGTCGAGAATTACCTAGCGAAGGCGAGCAGATGAAAATGTGTCTAAGGGCCTTGGACCCAATGATTTCGTATGGCCTGTCAGGCAACACCTTCAACTCCTTTCGCGAATTAGCAACAAAAGCACACTTGGTAGAGGAGGCAGCATCTCGAGTAAGCTTCAGGCCCGAGAGACAGAAAAGAGAAACAGGAAGAGTAGTTGAGACCCATCAGATCGACAGGAGTAGGGATCCGAAAGACCGAAAGCGTCCCGCCATGAATCACGAGACAGAGGCGAAGACGGCAGATGTACCAGATAAGGGTAAAAGGCCCTATGTGCCCAAACGTATATCTATAGCCGAAAGAGAAAAGGCGAACGGCCCCTACACATTCGATATGGCCGATTTAGTTCCGATCATGGAACAGTTAATTGAAGAGGGCCTGATACGCCTACCAGAGCCGATTCGTCCCCAAGAGGTCAGACGAACAAACGATCCCAAATACTGCAAATATCATTGGTGCATCAGTCATCAGACGGAAGATTGCTTTTCCCTAAAGGGAAGGATACAACGATTGATCAACCAAGGGGTCATCAGCATGAAGGCACCCGAGACAGTGAAGGAGACAGTCGGGGCAATCTCAACAGCCCCGATAGAGGGAGAAACCGGCCAATCAACCCCGCTCCCTAAGCCGAAGGAACCATAGACCCCGGCCAGTAGTAAGAAAAGACCTGAGATCGGACGGAAGCTCGTAAGGCGGAAAAAGAACAGAGGGGTAAAATCGCAGGGGCAGGGGCAACTCAGGACGGTCACAGCCCGCTGCGGAATGGTGTCATTCGCCGAACAAGCATCACCTGAAGAAACACCGCAAGTAGTAGAAAGGGAAGTCGACGCAGTCATCCTATGGTCAGGAAGGCAAATGCCTGACCGTACTCTCCCCAGACCAGACAACCCAGTACCGGAAGACGGCACCCCCGACAGATCGCAGGAAAGACCCCGCATGCAAAAGTCAAAAGAGAAGGTCGCCGAAGCTACAACCAGTCAGCCAAACCCTAGGTCAGTGGCGTATGACATTGTATCGCACCTACGAAAGGTCCTCGCCCGCTTGAGTATATACGATGCCCTATGCCTTTCAAAAGTATACAGGGAAATGTTAATCAACGCCTTGCTTGACAATGAAATCAGGGAAGTCACGATGATAGAGATAGAAGAAGAAATGAAAGATTTAGATAAATTCTAGGAAGGGTATGTGCCGGTGTCGCAAGTCATGCCCGTTAATCACCCTTCGACCATCACGTTCTCAGAAGAAGACCGCATGGTAGAAACCACAAACCATAACCGTCCACTAATGGTCACAGGAATAATCAGGGATACCGAGGTCAAGAGATGTATGTTGGACGACGGGTCGGCCGTAAATATCATGCCCTTGAGAACATTACAGACGCTAGGCTATATGCAATCGGCGTTGCGCCCAAGTTTTATGATGATTCAAGGTTTCAATCAAGACAGTCAGCGCACGCTCAGGTCAATTACGGTAATGTTAGAGATCGAAGGACTAACTACAAAAGTGACGTGTCAGGTAATCGATGCAGTGACAACATACAACCTCCTTCTGGGAAGGCCTTGGCTTCATCAAAATCGCATAATCCCCTCGACGTATCACCAGTGTTTTAAATACAACAGAGACGGAATTCAGTACAGGGTCACGGCGGATCCAAAGCCATATACGATAGCCGAATCAGTTTTTAGCCGATGCAAAATACTACAGCCTGGCCGACAGCAGTGAAGCCAGCAAAAGGAACAAGGTATCAGAGAAGGGGCGGATGGTGAAAACTCGAATAGAGAAGTTTGTGCGGGGAAGTGAACCTCAAAATGCCACCCAAGGGGAATCTCGACATCCTACGGAGAGTCACTCTCGGCCAATCACAAAGAAATTTTACGTAATACCGCAACATTTACGTCAGCCAGGGCAGTCTGTGCTAAAGTTAATATCAGATTAAGACATGAGCGTGCTCAAGTCCAGCTTCAACGTACCGGTACCCAAGATGGGAAGGGCCAAACCCTTTCCAAAAGCCCCAAGCCAGTTCATCGTGCCGTCAAGAGATTGTTAGTGCACTTCTCCGTGGCATACTTGTGCACCTTGTTTGTCAATCACTTACAGCTAGTGAGTCTAGAGTCGTTGAGCCCAAAGAAGACGAAAACCGAAGACTCAAGACGTCCAGCCGCATCTAGGATGAAGATTCAGGTATATGAGATGCCTTGGTGCCTTAACCTCGACCAAAACCTAACCCCTTTGTATCCTTGATGACCTTGACCATATTTAGAACCTTTTAGTCATCATTGATAGGCCCTAGGTGTCCCTTTTGATCACCCTAACCTTGGCCTAAAACATCTAGCTGAAGAAAGAAGTGTTCAGCTTTATGGAGGGGAGGACCAGGCTGGTCCGACCGGTCATGACCGGTCGGCCAGCAGCCTTGCTACTTTGCAATGGCCAGCCGACCGGTCATGACCGGTCGGCCCTTTACATTTCTAAATGGCCAGCAGGTACTACCGACCGGTCATGACCGGTCGGCCTGGAGGCTTCATATGGCCAGCAAAGGGGTCCGACCGGTCATGACCGGTCGGCCAGCTTGGTTTAGCCTGTCCAGCAAGGTGGTCCGACCGGTCATGACCGGTCGGCCAGTATATTTGGCTTGTGCTTGTGTCCTCCTTCAGCAAGGGGGTCCGACCGGTCATGACCGGTCGGGACAGGTCGTTTATGACCGTTTTCTGCCCGTTTTAGAGCCGTTGGAGCCCTCTTTTCTATATATATGGTGCTCCATTCTTGGGCAAAGGCAGAGAAGTTTTTTGAGAGCCCATTCCACACTTATCTTGTTCATCCTTTGGGGCCTCAAAGAGGAGGTTTTCAAGTCATATCCCTTGTGTTTCAAACACAAGTATGGGCATTCAAATGCTATCAAGAGATGACTTGATTCCTCTCTCAAATCTAGAGGTGTGACTCTATTCCACATAGGTATATCCTTTGTCCAAGACCTCTAGAAGACTCTCTAGGTGAATCTCCTAGTTGGAACAACCTACACATCCCATGTATGAGATTCACCCACCCTCCTAGCACCTTGGGCATTTCAAGGCATCGCATGCAAGGTGTTTGATCGAATGTGGCTGAGGTATTGGCAACGCAACGGCGGCACGATCGAGGGAGCAAAGGGAAGCTGATTGAAGCACGGGAGAGCGGAGATCAAGCAACCCAATACGGCGCTAAACAAGGGGTTCATCCGACAAGTAAGTTGTCTTAATTGAGAGTCCATTTTAGAGTTTGTTTGTCAACTCGCCTTAGGGACGTTAGCCGTTCCTTGGTCCGTTAGCCGGGCCTAAACTAAGTCTCCAAGGGGGAGCCTCCGACACGGGAGTAAACGTGCGATAAGGTTGAGAGTTAGCCTATGTCTAAAACTCCGGATACGGTTGAGAGGTGAACCGATAAAACCTCCGTGTAAAGGTTGAGAGGTGAACCTCATTTAAAACCTCCGATAGTGAATGCCGGTGTGCTCAAAGGGGTTGAGTACTTGAACCGGGAGTGGAGTAGACACGTAGTCGAACCACTATACATCCTTGTGTTTGTGATTGTTATTGAGCACATTGATATCTTTTCATTGTTAGTTTAATTGCTTAATTATGAATGATTGATATGAATGCATGCTAGGCACTTTTTAGGCATCCTTGCACAAAATGTACCTTCACTACTTGTGTAGACTTGAGCTCCTTGATCCAATCTCATAAGTCTACACAAGGTGCATAGGTTAGTAGCTTAATTAGTTGAATCATTTTCTTACCTATGCATGCTTAGACTAGGGTTGGTTATTGCTTAACTCTTGCTAGTCTTGTGATTGGACCCACCAAGGCTTGGAAGCCGAGGTGTTCTTGCTTACAAAGCTTATTTTATTGAATTGCATAAGTAGGCGAAAAGAATTTGAAAAAGGTCCATATCACCCCCTCTAGGTCCTTAGACATATCTCCGAGTATCTCTACAAGCGGTAAAACCGCAATTTCAATTGGTATCAGAGAGGGTTTCTCTTTAAGGGCTTAATTGCCTAGAGATAGATCCTAAAGAGAAACTTGAAAATATGTCTAGAGAGGACTCTTCATCCGTCACTAAGCCTCCTTTCTTTGATGGGTCAAATTATCCATATTGGAAAGCCCGAATGCGCATCTTCTTGGAATTCATTGATTCGGATGTGAGGGACATAGTTGATTTTGGATATGAACCCCCAATGGTTACTATTTCTAATGAGGGTGAGCCGGATGTTCTCAGGCCAAAAGACAAGGCATTGTGGTCTGCTCATGAAAAAGCTCAACGTATTAATAATGCCAAAGGCCTGAATGCCATATTTTGTTCAGTATCAAGAGAAGAATTTGGTCGGATCCAAAATTGCACTACCAGTAAACAAGCATGGGATATTCTGGAAGTTACCCATGAAGGAACAAATGTTGTTAAAAATTCTAAACTCCAGCGCCTCTCCACTCTCTTTGAAAATATTACTATGGAGGAGGATGAAACGTTTACTGAATTTTATACCAAACTGAACAAAATCACAAATGATATGTGGGGCTTAGGGGATCCGGTTCCGGAACATAGGCTTTGTAGGAAAATCCTGAGATCTCTTCCGGATCGGTTCTCTTCTAAAGTCACCACCATTGAAGAGTGTAGGGATCTAAACACAATGAAAGTTGAAGAACTCATAGGTTCCCTACAAACCTTTGAGCTAGGCTTTAAAGCCCCCTCTAGAAGGAAAAACATCGCCTTCAAGTCCTCTCACAGACACAAGAAAATCAAAAGTGAGACGGAGGATGATAGCGATGATGAGGAGGATGAGGAAGAACAATTGAACAAAAAATTTAAGAGATTCCTCAAATTTGATAGAGGGAATAGCCGTGACAAGAAGGACAAGAAGGGTGATAAACGTACAGGAAAATCATCCATACCTTCATCCGTCCGTTGTTACGGTTGCGGTCGTCGTGGCCATATTGCCCCGGAATGTCCGGAAGGGACTAAACCAAAAGGTAAAAAGGCAATGGCTGCCACTTGGGATGATACGGAGGAGTCCGAATCTGATGATGAGAGCCAACATAATGATCTTGCTCTCTCGGCCTCCATCACGACCCCTTTACCAGATTATCTAAGAGGGGATCCCAACCGCTATCCCTTCTAAGTGAAGGTAGAGTTCTCAACCCCTCGCCTCATGCTACATTTTATGAGGGTGTTGTGGAATCTTTGCTACCCTTTGGCTTTTTTAAACTGATCATGGTTAGAGAGGGTAGCTAGTTATGCTTCTATTGGTAAATCTGAAGATTTCAGCCTCATTTATGTTTTTATGGGCAAATCAGAGGATTCCAGCCTCATTCGCCCAAATTTTGATGATTTAGCCTTGCTTTTAATTAATACATTTGCTTGCTAGATTGTCATCCTGCTTAGATTAGCTAATCACCTTGAGTTTTATGCTTCATGTATGCTAATCTTTGCTTAGTATTGGTCTTGATATACCACTAGGGGAGGTTGGTTGATTGGGCTATAAGCCCTTTGTGCTTCATTGCAAGTGTATATCCTTGACCAATTGCATGATTAATCTTGCCTGAATAGTTACATTTCTTGATTAATCATGTTTTTTAGCTTGCTCCATGTATTTATGATTCATGCACCCTATACTCTCCGTTTTAGCATGTGCTTATAGTTATAACTGTGACACACTATCTCATCTTACCTTAACTTCATTGGTATATCATTAAGGGGGAGAGAATTGTTTGTCAATTGCTAACAAAAAGGGGGAGAAAGATCAAATCCCACCAAAACTAGTTTGCTATGTTTTGTGATGCAGGGATTGACAGGTTATGGGGGAGCAATCTGAAGAGGAGCAGCTTAGTTTAGGCATGTCAAGAGTCCTGTATTTTATGTTTTATCAATGTAATCTCTTGCTCATGTAATTTGTTTTGGTAGGTTAAGTTTTTGTAAGTAATTGACAAAGGGGGAGATTGTTAGTGCACTTCTCCGTGGCATACTTGTGCACCTTGTTTGTCAATCACTTACAGCTAGTGAGTCTAGAGTCGTTGAGCCCAAAGAAGACGAAAACCGAAGACTCAAGACGTCCAGCCGCATCTAGGATGAAGATTCAGGTATATGAGATGCCTTGGTGCCTTAACCTCGACCAAAACCTAACCCCTTTGTATCCTTGATGACCTTGACCATATTTAGAACCTTTTAGTCATCATTGATAGGCCCTAGGTGTCCCTTTTGATCACCCTAACCTTGGCCTAAAACATCTAGCTGAAGAAAGAAGTGTTCAGCTTTATGGAGGGGAGGACCAGGCTGGTCCGACCGGTCATGACCGGTCGGCCAGCAGCCTTGCTACTTTGCAATGGCCAGCCGACCGGTCATGACCGGTCGGCCCTTTACATTTCTAAATGGCCAGCAGGTACTGCCGACCGGTCATGACCGGTCGGCCTGGAGGCTTCATATGGCCAGCAAAGGGGTCCGACCGGTCATGACCGGTCGGCCAGCTTGGTTTAGCCTGTCCAGCAAGGTGGTCCGACCGGTCATGACCGGTCGGCCAGTATATTTGGCTTGTGCTTGTGTCCTCCTTCAGCAAGGGGGTCCGACCGGTCATGACCGGTCGGGACAGGTCGTTTATGACCGTTTTCTGCCCGTTTTAGAGCCGTTGGAGCCCTCTTTTCTATATATATGGTGCTCCATTCTTGGGCAAAGGCAGAGAAGTTTTTTGAGAGCCCATTCCACACTTATCTTGTTCATCCTTTGGGGCCTCAAAGAGGAGGTTTTCAAGTCATATCCCTTGTGTTTCAAACACAAGTATGGGCATTCAAATGCTATCAAGAGATGACTTGATTCCTCTCTCAAATCTAGAGGTGTGACTCTATTCCACATAGGTATATCCTTTGTCCAAGACCTCTAGAAGACTCTCTAGGTGAATCTCCTAGTTGGAACAACCTACACATCCCATGTATGAGATTCACCCACCCTCCTAGCACCTTGGGCATTTCAAGGCATCGCATGCAAGGTGTTTGATCGAATGTGGCTGAGGCATTGGCAACGCAACGGCGGCACGATCGAGGGAGCAAAGGGAAGCTAATTGAAGCACGGGAGAGCGGAGATCAAGCAACCCAATACGGCGCTAAACAAGGGGCTCATCCGACAAGTAAGTTGTCTTAATTGAGAGTCCATTTTAGAGTTTGTTTGTCAACTCGCCTTAGGGACGTTAGCCGTTCCTTGGTCCGTTAGCCGGGCCTAAACTAAGTCTCCAAGGGGGAGCCTCCGACACGGGAGTAAACGTGCGATAAGGTTGAGAGTTAGCCTATGTCTAAAACTCCGGATACGGTTGAGAGGTGAACCGATAAAACCTCCGTGTAAAGGTTGAGAGGTGAACCTCATTTAAAACCTCCGATAGTGAATGCCGGTGTGCTCAAAGGGGTTGAGTACTTGAACCGGGAGTGGAGTAGACACGTAGTCGAACCACTATACATCCTTGTGTTTGTGATTGTTATTGAGCACATTGATATCTTTTCATTGTTAGTTTAATTGCTTAATTATGAATGATTGATATGAATGCATGCTAGGCACTTTTTAGGCATCCTTGCACAAAATGTACCTTCACTACTTGTGTAGACTTGAGCTCCTTGATCCAATCTCATAAGTCTACACAAGGTGCATAGGTTAGTAGCTTAATTAGTTGAATCATTTTCTTACCTATGCATGCTTAGACTAGGGTTGGTTATTGCTTAACTCTTGCTAGTCTTGTGATTGGACCCACCAAGGCTTGGAAGCCGAGGTGTTCTTGCTTACAAAGCTTATTTTATTGAATTGCATAAGTAGGCGAAAAGAATTTGAAAAAGGTCCATATCACCCCCTCTAGGTCCTTAGACATATCTCCTAGTATCTCTACAAGCGGTAAAACCGCAATTTCAGAGATGTCACCCAGAAAGACATCAGATTTCACTTAGCGTCGAGCCGGCCAGCGCCATCAGAAGAAAGAGGGGAAGAAAGGGGGCTCGCCCAACCTCGACCGATAGAAGAAAAGAGATATAACAGAGCCAGCCGAAAAATCATGAAGAATATGGGATTCCCTGACCGAAGCGCAGACACAGAGAGGAGGTTGCTGGCTCCATTTGAAGAACAGAGGCGAATCTACCGCAATGGAGAGGGCGTAGGGGCTAGGGCAAGTGTGAACATGGTAACCATCGGCCCAGCAGAGGAAACCCAGTCACAAGAGCCTGTCGATGTGGTCTAGCCAAGTATCGCGCCTGTGCAACTGGAAGATGGCGGACAGCCAACGATCGACGAACTCGAGGAGATAAACCTAGGCACCCCCAAAGAGCCCAGGAATACATACTTGAGCAAAAACGTCCCGGAAGGTGAGAAGGAGAAATACCTGCAGCTGCTAAAGGAAAATAAAGATATCTTTGCCTAGACGTATTCAGAAATGCCCGGACTCAGCCCGACGATTGCCATGCACAAACTAAGTATCATGAAGGAGAAGAAGCTGGTAAAACAGCCGCAACGACGATTTCATCCGGACATTATACCAAAGATTGAGGAAGAAGTCAAGAGACTAATTCAGGCTGGGTTCGTTCGAGAAGTGAAGTACCCCCGGTGGATTTCAAACATCGTGCTAGTCAAGAAGAAGTGCGGACAAATCCGAATATGTGTTGATTTCCGAAACTTGAATGAAGCCTGCCCTAAGGACGATTTTCCCCTCCCGATTCCTGAGATGTTGATTGACAGCACGACGGGGTACGTAGTGATGTCTTTCATGGATGGGTATTCGGGGTACAATCAAATCTGCATGGCCCCAGAAGACGAAGAAACCACGGCCTTCCGCACAACTCTCGGCATCTACTGCTACCGCGTAATGCCCTTCGGATTAAAAAATGCAGGGGCAACCTACCAGCGCGCAATGCACGTCATATTTCAGGACATGATGCATAAACACGTCGAATGCTATGTAGATGATTTAATCGTCAGGTCGACCGATCACGAGCAGCACAGGGAGCACCTAAGGCAAGTGTTCCAACGATTGCGTAAGAAGAGTCTCCGCATGAATCCGCTAAAATGCGCATTCGGAGTTGCGTCCGGCAAATTCCTGGGTTTCGTGGTCAGACACAGGGGCATAGAAATCAATCCCGCTAAAATCAAAGCCATCATAGAAATGCCGCCTCCAAAGAACCTGAAGCAGCTGAAAAGCTTCCAGGGCCGCGTAGCATACTTGAGGAGATTCATTTCAAACCTAGCTGGTCGTTGTCAGCCGTTCTCCCGACTCAACAAGAAAAATGTCAAGTTCGAATGGGACGCCGCTTGCCAGAAAGATTTTGATTCGCTAAAAGAAATGCTCGGGAATTCGCCGGTCCTTGCTGCCCCAATCAAGGGTAAACCGCTGATCCTATACATTGCAGCGGGTGATAACTCGCTAGGGGCGCTCCTAGCACAGAAAAACGAAGAAGGAAAGGAGAACGCGCTGTATTATTTAAGCCGCACGTTAGCAGGGGCCGAGCTTAACTATTCAGTAATCGAGAAGATATGTCTGGCCCTCATCTTCGCCGTGAAGAAACTTAGGCATTACTGCCTCTTGCATCAGATAACGTTGATATCCAAGGCTGACCCGATTAAATTTCTCATGAACCGGCCCATGCTGTTCGGACGCTTAGCAAAATGGGCTCTCCTCCTTTCAGAATTTGATATCACTTACGTCCCGGCCCGAGCTGTTAAAGGACAAGCGATCGCGGACTTCCTCGCCGCGCACCCCGTTCCAAGCAATGAAGAAATGGAGTGCGATCTCCTAGACGACCAGGTTATGATAATCGAAGAACCGCGACCATGGCAAATGTACTTCGACGGAGCCGCTAGGTCCACAGGGGCAGGAGCAGGAATTATATTCATTAGCCCGCAGAGGGATCTACTGCCCTATGCGTTCACGATCGTGCCGGCTTGTACCAACAACGAAGCAGAATACCAAGCCCTTATTATCAGACTACAGCTCGCCCTCGAGATGCGTATCAAGGCAATACAAATATACGGCGACTCCAGGCTAGTCATCAGACAGATAACAACGGAATATGAGGTTCGCAAGCCCGAGTTGTCACCCTTCTGCCGCCAAGCCCAATCATTGTTCAATCAGTTTCGCAATGGCAGCATTTCACATATACCAAGGCAAGAGAACATACAGGCCGACGCGTTAGCCAGCCTGGCCGCTGCCCTGGCTAATCCTGGAGACAACCCTCTTCAAGTAACGATCGAAGAAAGAAGGATCTTGCCAACTACCTTACCGCCCAGCAATGAATCGAGCGTAAACCCTATTTGTTGCTTTGAAATCACAGGAGAAAACGACTGGAAGAGACCATTCGTCGACTACTTGAGGTACGGGTTTTTACCGAAAGAGCCCAAAATGCGCACTCAGGTCAAGAGACGTGCCGACTCGTTCATAATGCAGAGTGACACCCTGTACAAGCGCTCGTACGAGGGAGTGTTGTTACGCTGCCTAGACCAGGACGAGGCATACGCCATGCTAAAAGAAGCACACGGAGGGGAGTGCGGCGCTCACCAAGGGGGTAGGAACTTGCATCACCGTGTCCGACATATGGGGTACTATTGGCCCACAATGATGAAAGATGCAATAGACTACGTCAGAAAGTGCCATCAATGCCAGATACATGCAGATATAATACACTCACCACCAGAAGACCTACATCAGTCAATGATATCTTGGCCTTTCGCCGCCTGGGGCATGGACGTGATAGGGCCGATCAATCCGCCATCCTCTCAAGGGCATTAGTACATTCTTGCTGCAACCGATTATTTCTCTAAATGGGCCGAAGCCGTTGCCTTAAGGAACGTGAAAGCCAGACACGTCGAAAGCTTCATCCGTCATTCCATATTGTACCGACACGGTATCCCTGAAAGAATCACCACCGACAACGGGACACCTTTCAAAAATGACACTATCGATAGGCTATGCGCGAAATTCAAGATCAAGCATCGCTACTCGTCACCCTACTACCCTCCTGCGAACGGGTTAGCCGAAGCGTTCAACAAGACCATCGTAAAGATCCTGAAGAAGACGGTGGCGGAGAATAAGAAAGACTGGGACAGACGGTTACCCGAAGCACTGTGGGCATATAGGACCACGTACCACACAGCCACTCGAGCCACACCTTACTCATTGGTGTACGGTACGGAAGCCGTGATCCCGATGGAAATGCAGGTGGAGTCGTTACGGGTTGCGCTCCGACACTCCCTGACAACCGAATACAATGATAAAATCAGAATGATCGAGCTTGACGACCTGGATGAGAAGAGACTCGCTCTCAGCAAAGGCTTGAAATGTATCAAAAGTGAATCTCAGCTTCGTACGATAAACGAGTCCGGGGAAGGTCGTTTAAGAGGGGCGACTTGGTGCTGATGATGAAACGTCCGGCACCGATGCAAGGCCCAAAAAGTAAATTCGACCCGAAGTGGGATCCAGTATGCATAATTGATGAGGTATACTCCAATGGAGCCTATCGGGTGATAGATTGCAAAGGACAGGGCGTCAGTACGCTGGTGAACGGTTGGTTCTTGAAAAGATATTATACTTGAAAGGAGTCTGTCATCATATTTTGTAAACGCCCCATTAGAGGGATGATGTGATGTAGAAAATACCCAAAAGAAATGATATCGCGTAAGGGCCGGGGCAAAATACTAATTATCTACCTCTCCTTCCACAGGTATCAGGAAGTCATCAAGGCCCAGAGTACGTCAGAAATAACGCCTTGCCCTGAAAGGCAACTAAGAAAGGGGGAAGCCCTTAGTAAAAGCTCGATCGCATCCCTGTTCATACAAGCACAGGTTTGGGTCCTAAAAGGGGGACACTCTTCCCAAATGACTCACTCAATTCGCATTCAAAAAATGAATTTGCAAAAGACCTAGCAGTACAACATGCACCTAAAACTACAATAGTGTGCATTTTAACACAATATTTGTTACAACGTGTTCTAAAATCGGTATTAAGTACAAATGGAGGTCACTACAGCTCAACCGTTCAATGTTTTTAAACATTGATCTAACAAGCCTGCTGCAGACTCCTCAACCGCTTTCCGTGCCGCCTCGGCATCAGCTAGAACTAGAGCAGGATCGGGAATGTCCCTGAGAGACTGCTCCAACTCCGCAACCTGGGCTTTAACGACATCGCGCTCCACCTCCTGCTGATCAAGGGAAGACTGCAAACGAGCCCTCTGACCAATGAGCTTGGATAGTTTGAGGTGGACGATCGAGCGCTCGGCCTGTAGTCGAGCCACCTCGTTGTCAATCTCTGCCAAACGAACAGTGGCCGCCTGACACCCATCATCAACAGCCTGCCAGTCCTTCTTCACCGCAGCCACCCCTGCCTCGTGTAATTCCAGTTTTGGGAGAAGGGACCGCAAGTGACCGCGTTTGTCCTCAGTGGAAGGGTCACTTTGAAGGCTTTTCGCCTCGAATTCTTGGGCCACCCGTTCTTTAAACAAGGTCACCTGACCGACCATGGAGGACAAGTCAATCCCGAGCCAGGCAGCGTTAAGCCCTAGTGCCTGCAACGCCTCGTCTAAGACAGGCCATTCCTCCTCCTGTCTTAAAGAGTCGGCGATGTCAGACAAAAGGCCCTTGAGAAGGTTTGCCTTGGTCTTCGACAAACCCCGAAGGGATGAGACGAATGACTCAGGCAACGCCGTAGGCACTGAAGCACCGATGGAAGAGGCTGCTGGCACAGGGAGTAAAAAATGTTAATACAAGAAAACTATCGTCAGAAAGGAAGCAGTCAAGACAGTAAAAGCGGATGACATACCAGCAACGTCAGGAATGGCAACGGCAGCGACGCTGGATGAAGTGGTAGGCACAGGTGACACTGGGGCCGGTTCCGTTGTTCCCTCAGTCAATGGTTCGGGCAATTCCGGGGAGGATATCACCACGACCTCGGGAATATTTGCATTAGGCGCTTGTTAGAACTAGAAAATGGATACGATTTACATTTTCTTGAAATGTTGTGTTTTGTTGCTCTGGGGTTCTGAATAAAGGAAACATTCGTAGACAATCACAAAACATTCATAAAAATACACAAGGAGAGATATCGCAAGGCGAATTTTATTCCAGAGATCCTGAGATCTTGTACATTCCAGGCCGTGATCTGGCACGAGCCCTTAATTACATCGAATGATCGATGACCCTTGATTAAAAGGCAAAAGACTAGTCAGCAGGGACTATGGTCTGAGAGTTTGTGGTCATAGAGACCTGTATTTGTTTTGTTATGGACTGAACCATCTTTGTATTAGTCAGATGTCTATGTCCCATGTTTTGGCCGGAGATCCGGGCTGAGACTATCAGGGTTTATGACTGAGAGGGACGACTCTGGGCCTGCGCCTGTCAATGTATGGACAGGTGACCTCGGGAAGTCCACTCTGCAGTCGTGTATACCTGCGTAGCCCAACCGACGGATGCCGTTTTTAATGGGTAGGGCATCGACTGCTGTGTTGTGGCAGTTCATAACAATTGTCTTGTAGTGAATTGAAACTCTTTAGTATGGTTTATCGTGATAACCATAGTCCCGTTTGTCTAGCTTTCGGCTCAAATCGGGTCACCTCTTTACAGTAGATACAAATAATGACATGTTCGCATAGTCCTGGATGTTGGCGACGTCCCTTTCGAGAAGATGTTTCGTTCATCGTGTCGAATCAGATCGAACTTTGAAGACGCGCCATTCTACTCATTTAGAGGTCCTGGAACGTCTATTTGACCATTCCATTGCGCCCGGAACGGTCGAAATACCCAAGATAGGCTCAAACGGCACTTGAAAATACTTAAAATTGAGTCCGGTGTACTCCTGAACATGTTCCGGAATTGGCTGATTTTTCGGGTGCGTGGGGGTACAACGCACCCTGAAAATACATATCTGAATTATACTGATTTTATGGATGCGTGGGGTAATTTTCAGGTGCGTTGGGGTCCAATGCACCCCAAAAATACAAATCCGTATTTTGCTGATTTTTCGGGTGCGTCGGCCCATTTTCGGGTGCGTGGAGGTACAATGCACCCTGAAAATACATGTCCGCTTTTTGTTCGGTTTTTTGGATGCGTCGACCTATTTTTAGGTGCGCAATCCTACTTATGATTTTTTATGATTCGGACCTGCGGTGGTGTTGGCCGGTGTGACCTTCCGGTGGAAGATACAGGCGATCGGAAAAGAATTCCGGTCACCGGAAAAGTTTTCCGGCTGTCGGAAAGGGATTCCGGCGGGGGTTTCCGGCGCAAAATTCAGATGCTCAAGGGATAATCTCTCTCTCTCTCTCTCTCTCTCTCTCTCTCTCTCTCGTAATCTGTACAAATGAATAGTGGGGGGGGGGGTATTTATACCCGAGAATACCGGACAACAACCAATGAGGACCTGCCACGTATGACGCACCCCCAAAAATACCTTGACGCACCCTTAAATGGACGCGTGGGGACTCTGACGCACCCCGAAATGAGATTTTGAGATGTGCTGATTTTATGGGTGCGTCGAGCCATTTTCGGGTGCGTTGAGGTACAATGCACCCAAAAAATGCCATGCTGGTCATTCGTGATTTTGTGGGTGCGTCGGACAATTTCAGGGTGCGTTGCAGTCCAATGCACCCTGAAATTACAGTTCCGTATATTCTGAATTTATGGACGCGTCGAGGGTATTTTTAGGGTGCGTCAAGCCATTTTTCGGATGCGTCAGAGGTGAAACACATCCGAAAACACTTGTTGAATTTTCATGAATTTAAGGGTGCGTCAAGCTGAATAATTGGGTGCGCTTGACGTACTCGTGTTTTGCAAATTTGGGTTTTGCAAAACGGAGGGCCTGTGGGGCCCGTTTCCCGGTGAATTGCCATGCACTGCTTATCATAATTCATGAAGGATGGCCCCGCTTGATTCTGGTCGGTTTCGATCACGGTGATCCGTGGGGTCCACCGGAGAAAATGGCTAAGTACTGGATCCTTTGCAAAACTGGGTATTTTGGGTGCGTCAGGTAGTGTTTTGTGGAATTTTCTCGAAGCACGTGCCCAGTCGATTTGTTTTAGAGGGTACTGACTTTTGGGACCCCAACAGATGCCCCTCCGGTGCGTTGCGATGGACTTACAGCCGTTCATCGCGACGCATCGGATTTCCGGGTCCACACTATAAATAGGTAAGATAGCGTCATTTCACTTCATTCTGCGTTTTTCACTGTTCATTTGCTCTGCCGTCGACGCACCCAAATATTCGCCAACGCACCCATTAATACCCCCAGCGCACCCAAAAAAGGTCTAGCGCACCCCTTTATTCCAACTACTTCGATTTTTGGGTGCGTCAAGCGTGACGCACCCTGCTAAGGACTTGGTTAAAATATCGTTTTAAAGGTGCGTTGGGTCTGACGCACCCAAGTATTCACACTTGGCGAAAATCTCGATTTAAGGGTGCGTTGCACTCAGCGCACCCGAGTATTCGAACATGGCTGAATTTTGAGACTTTTAAGGGTGCGTTGGGTCTGACGCACCCCTCGTCACAAGTTGGTAAAACCCATGAATCTTTTAGGGGTGCGTTGGGTCTGACGCACCCAAATATTTGTGACTTGGTGAAAATGATGAAATTCCGAGGTGCGTTGGACGTGACGCACCTAAGTATTGAACTAAAGAGGGATCATAGCATTTTTAGGGTGCGTTGGGTCCGACGCACCCATATATTCACACAGACATTTTGTGCATTTCGAGGTGCGTTGGGCCTGACGCACCCAGTTTTCAATACTTGGAATTTTTTGCAAAACTTGGACTATTTTTAGGGGTGGGTTGGATCCAACGCACCCAATTTCCCGACTTTGGACTTTTTTGCTCTTGAGGGCTCTTTCGCGTGTAAATTTGGCCCAATACTGCGTATTATATTCATATTTTGGGTGGGCAAAGCTGTTCCTGTGGTGACAGGGATTATTTCTTTAAAGGATATGGGGCATCGTACTTCCGCCATAAATTTTCATGTGCCTTCATTGTGATCCGAAAGCTGTGTCGGGTCTCATATACTTTAAATCCTGGGCTATGCCTAACCAAAAATGACACTTTCTGGCAATTATCATGATTAATTTAGGTAGGGTTTAGGGGTACCTGCGCACGCCTCCCCTGACTTTGGTTCTGATGTAAATAATCTTCACCTGCTTCTTCTCTTTACTCTTTTTGTCGAATTGCCGGGTTCTCAAATCGGATTGTTAGTCTTGTTTCTTCCAGCAGACAATGGTTGCGACTCGTGCTTCCCAACACGCAGCTCGCGACTGCTTGCGACGGCTTTTTGACTCCCTTGGTCATCTGGAAGCTTGGTCATCCCTCCATTCTCGATATGATGAGGTGTCCGAGGCTTTATCCAGGCTCGGTGCGGATTCTCGTTCCGTACTTCAGGCCATCCGGAATATTTCGTTTATGGCCTCCACTCTTGAGGAGCATAGGGAAGCCATCCTTGGCTTCATTGGTGACTCTTCGTTCCCAGAAGAGCTGACACTTCTTGAGGCGGCGGAGCCTCCCTTGGCTGATTCTTTCTTGGCCTTATGGAGCCAGCTTAACTCTCTGAAGAAGGAGAAAATGGCGAAGAAACGATACTTGGCCTGGCTTGTCCCTCTGGCGGAGGCCGAGTTTCCTGATCGTCGCACCAGCATCTGGAGAAGGATCAGAGCAGTCTTGAATGAATATGACGATCTGGCGATCGATGTCTCCATAATGCGGAACTGGGCCAATGCTGAATACGTGCACTTCGACCTCGTACAGCAGTGCATCTCCCATCTGATGGACCTAACTTCTAAGGAAGCGCGGGTCCAGGCGAAGGTGGACGAGTTGAAGGCTCGGCTTCTCCCTCTGCTGCAAGATTGAGATCTTTCTCTGTCCGCGAGAAGGGGATCTCGCCATTTTGTGTTGTCTTACAACAAACTTTAACTTCAACATTTGAACAATTGACATAACAGTCCGAACATTTTGGGCTTATTTCAGTTAATGGATGATGCTTGTGTTGTTTTTCTTTCTCTTATCCGTCCTTGTTTGTATGTGATGATGATGTCGTGGCTATGAATGCTGTCATGCTATTTCCTTCTTTGCTAGTTTGAATACATTTTACTATGACCTTGATTCGCTTATCGGTGCTCATGCCGTCTTTGCACACTACTTTGCATCCTCTTGAACTTTTTCGGGCATATCTTCTTGCTTTGAGTTATATCTAAGTTTTCCGTATGCTGTTTGCAGACTGTGATGGCTAGCGACCCTTCTAAGGCTGGTCCTTCAGGTCCTCCATTAACCCCTTCAAAGCGCAAGCGAGCGGTTTCGAGGGACGTTGTTCGCCCGTCTGACCAGAATCCCCAATGGTTTCTCCCCCCGGAGACTTTCAATTTTTATGAACGTATATTGACGTTACCTAAAGACATGCAGAAGAAAATTCTGTGTGACCGGATTGTACCACCTCCCCCAGACAGGGGTACACAGGAGCAATGGGACTCCTGGTTTGCTCCGTTGCGGGGCTTTCGAAGCGATGGGACGACAGGTTCCGAAGAAGGGGAGGCGAGCCCGTTGGCCCCCGCCCAATCTGCCAGGCGCGGTCGCCCGAAGAGGGCTGGCAAGGGCGCGAAACAAGTATATTTGGAGAAACAGGCCAGGTCCAAATCTGACAAGATGAAGATCATTTGGTCGACCGTAAAGTTAGTCACTTCTCCCCTCGCCATCCGGAATCCTTATACACGAGGGTATATTAGATCCACCAGAAGCTTCCAACGTCATCGCTCTCTCCCCAGTATCGAGCCCGCAGACGTGTGCCGTGCAAACTCCTTTTTCAGTGTGGGGACGTGGACATCTATTCCGGGGCCTTTTCTCAACTGTTCCCTGTCTGAGAATGGCAGGCGTCAGGCTGTTTTGGACCCGAAGCTCATGATATTTCTAGAGCCGAATCAGAACCCGCATCGGCCTTTCCCAACACATTATTTTGAGACTCTCCGGCAAAGATTTCATCATCTGGGCGACACAGAGATTTGGCTGTCAGGCGCCTTCCGGACCCGCGGTCACTTGATTGCTCATCCCGGGTATGAGGCATGGGCGAATCGGATATTGGAGCTCCATAAAGAGACCTTAAAAGCGGTGGGCCTTTTCAAGGCTATTGCAGCCACCTCGAGCTACTTCTGCCGCGAGCCATGGGTTTACAAAGGGTTCTTGAACCACTGGTGCTCTATCACCAACACATTTCATCTGCCATATGGAGAAATGAGCATCTCGCTGTGGGACCTGAACCGCATCACTGGTCTCCCGATCTGCGGGAGGATATATGATGAATGGGTTCCTAGTGACGAGGAACTGTCTCGGAAGAAGAAGGGGGTGAGCGAAGGCTTCTTCTCCCCGGCTTGCTATGAATTATTCGCGGAGCTCCCGCAATTTTGGGCTTTCAAAGATAAACTCCCTTTCGAAGACTGGCTGGTCTATTTCAGCCATGGCTTAGAGTAAGCATTCTGACTGTGAGTCGTATGTCATTGTTGCTTCTTTTTTTTTTCTACCATTAATACTTTATCTCCTTCATTTCAGTCTGGATTATGCGGCTTATAGTGAAGACCGCGACGACAAGACCTTTTTGGAGGATCGAATGAGAGAGAACTTCCCCCGCCCGAACAAACTATCTCCGACCTGTGAACTCGCCGGCTTCCTGGCCTACTGGTTGAGCTGCGTGGTCCTGCCGAGCTCGAAGCAGGCTGACAGTGTGAGGGTGTCCTGTTTCGCGGTCGCAGGGGCTTTGGCGAATGGCCACCGTTATGCAATAGCTCCCGCTGTATTATGTTCTCTTTACCGGGCATTCGGTTACGTTATCAGCAATAAAGATCGGGCGGCCTTCGGCATGAACTCGGCTTACTGTGGGTGGCACTTCTTATCTGGATGGCTTGGAGTGTATTTTCCTTGGGTGTACGGCATCGAGTCTGGTGATTATATCCAGCGAGGGGTGGTCCCATTATACTTCTTTCAAAAACGGAGGATGGTAGGGCAAAATCTGAACACCGTCCGGGAGCGGATTGCTAAATACGACGATGTACACTTCTTCCACTTCTCAGGCACTCGGAGCAAAGACTCTGTATTGTGCACGGATGATGAGAGCCTAGACCATAACGAACGCTCGTTCCTCATAGCCATCCGCCCGTCCTCACTTCCTCTCCGTGAGGGACTAGAATTCTGGAGAGAGCCGTACTACCCCAACCGTTTTGCTCGTCAATTCGGATATGATCAAGGAGTACCTGCCACACTGGAGCCGGTGACTCGGGAGCAGCGAGCATATGGCATCGGGCCTATCCACTGGAAATGGATGTGGCGGCAACTTCTGCTGACTGGGACTGGTTGCTCTTTTGCTATTCCTGGGACTGGGAGTATCACTGGCGCCTCTTTCGGGTGGATGAGATGGTGGGCTCATCAGTACACGTTGATCCGGAACGTTCATCTCGTTACTGATCCTGTGTTTGTTACGCCTCCGATTGTTAGCCCAGCTCCTGCCGATGGATTGGGGTACGTGGCGGAGCATCTTCACCAACCTGCTGTACCGGGTACTCTGAGGCTGATGACTTCGCTGAATGTGGTAATTGATCACGAGAAGCCCGAGCACACCTTGGAAGGTTGGGTTGCTTTTGGGGAAAGGAATATCGTGCAGGCGGGCCCCGAGTTCCCGTCTCTCGGGCCTATCGATGAGGTACATCAAGAAGGTGATATTCCCAGGGATGATGATGACCAAAATGATGGGGATGGTGATGATGATAATGACATTGAGGGTGGTGGTGATGGCGGTGCTGGTGGTGGTGATGACGACGGCGATGACGGTGGCGATGACGACGGCGATGACGGTGGCGATGATGAGACGCCACTTGAGCGGACTGGTCCTCGGGTGAAGACTGCTCATCGTATTGCGGTAGTCGATGGAGGGAAGAACATTGCCGAGATGCGCAAGAAGTACGATGAAGAGAGATTACAGAAACAACTTTCTGAGGCCGTTGGTAGTGCTCCGCTTGGTGACGCGGGTGTAGCCAGGGAAGAGGGCGAGTTGAGTCTTCAGGAGAATTTGAACGGCGATCGCTCTGCTGGAGGAGGTGATGGCGATGAACCGATATATGACCAGCCTATCCCTGAGGCGGATGTCGGAGCGATTTTCATGGACTTGGACGACGAGGTGCCCACTGATGCTGTTCTTATCTCCGATACCCCCATGGCTGAAGCTGCAGATGACCAGGGTCCTGTTCATGAAACAACGACCACTGCCGTTGTGGAAGTTGCACCGACCCTTTCCCGTGTTGAAGATATTGGGGTCGGGGCTGTTGATTTAGCTTCTCGGGGCGCTCCGATTTCTGTCACTGAATCGAGTGTACCTGAGCCTACCTTGGAAGCGTCTCCGACTGTTGAGCCTCCATCCACTGTGCCTACCGTGGAAGCTGTTTCCCTTGTCGGGACCGTCATTAGCTGAACCTATCGGGGAAGCTTCCCGTAGGGTTGAGGTTTCGGGTTTAGGAACAAGTGTATCGGAATGTGCCGCGCAGCCTCCTCCTACTGTTGTACCGTCATCAGCTGAACCCGTTGCGGAACCCCTTCCTATCACCATGCCAGCATCTGATACCAGCGTTCCTGAGGTCGTAGTGCTATCCTCTCCAGAGCTGCCTGAGCCGTTGTCCGAGGGGATCACTGAACCTGCCCCAGTATTGCCTACGCATGCTGTCTCGGCTAATGCACCTGCCGTTGATGTTCTTGAAGCTACTGGTATATCACTTGTCTTTATTATTTCGGCTATCTTTCTCTCTTATTGAGGCCTCTTTATACTAACTTTACCATTTCTTTGATCAGTGGCCGCTCCTGTTCATGCTTTGGCCCCTGTTGCCTTGCCCGAGGCATTCGGTTCCTCTCTCCGAGGGTTATCAAAGGTGAAGGCGGACCTTTTGAAGAGTCTTCTGACGAACATCACCGCCTCTCTGAAGAACATGGATGAGTGGTCCATCTTGGATGAAGGGCTGCAGGCACTTGAATGCAACGCTGCATGGCTCGGGATTGACGTCTCTTTGATGATCAACCATGTAGTCCTGTTCAGGGAGAGCATGGCACAACTCGATGAGGCGAGACACTTTAGAGTCGATCCTTCTGTTGAGGAGAGGCGCGGTCATTTGCAATCTCTCCTGCCAAAGCTTGAGCTGTGTGAGGCAGATGTAACCGCGCTTGAGGTGCAATTGGCAAGATGCCGCCGTTGGGCATCAGGGAGCCACAGATCGGCTGGCGGAGATAGATGATGAGATAGCACGGCTGCAAGCTGAACGCTCCGTTGTTCATCTCAATCTTTCGAAATTTGGCAATCAAAAGGCTCGTCTGCAATCATCTATCGAAAAGCGCGAGGCCGAATGCAACGCTATACGAACTCAGGTTGAAGAACTGAGAGAGTCCCTTCAAAGCGTCCCTGATCCTGCACAAGTTTTAGCTGCGGCGGAGGCAACACAGAGGGCGACCCAGGAGTCTGCAGTTCATTTGCTAGAACAATGTTTAAGAAATCTGAACAGTTAGGCTCTATGATTGTTTTATCTTGTAATTTTGCGGAGATATGTTGTGACACTAATGTTGTAATGATATGTATACTATTCACATGATCGTGCTATATGTTTTATTCACTTGATATTTCTTTCATTTGCGTTTAGATTCGAATGTAACGTAGGTTATTTTAGAAGGAATGTCCCCCTGTCAGGACTCAAACCTATATTGATGCGGGATGGGCGTGCCTGAGCCTTGACTTTAAGGTCCATATCTCCATTCCGATTCTCGACAACTTTGGATAGGGCGAGGTAACGATGCCTGATACGTCTCGGGTTTCAATAACTTTACTGATGCCTGTGTAAACACACGGAAGAAAGGATTAGTATCTGTAATTGTAAGCATTGATCATCGTATGGTGTCATTTCTCTTGATATTTGTCTATTACATTTTCCCTCTAACGGGGTGTTTACAAATCACAGCAGTATTCTATGTCAAGTATAATATCTTTTCAAGAATCGTCCATTCACCAACGAGCTGATGCCTTGCCCCTTGCAATCGATCACTCGATACGCTCCATTGGAGTATACTTCATCAACGATGCACACTGGGTCCCACTTCGGGTCGAATTTACTTTTCGGGCCTTGAGCTGGCACCGGGCGTTTCATCATTAGTACCAGGTCACCTCTTTTGAATGATCTACCGCGGACTTGTTTGTCGTATGAGGCTGAGATCTGTTTCTGATACATTTCGAGCCTTTGTTGGGCGACCAGTCTCTTTTCATCCAGATCATCTAACTCGGTCATTCTGATCTCGGCGTTGCGTTCGGTTGTCAGGGAATAACGAAGGGCGACTCGTAATGACTCAACCTGTATCTCCATCGGGACCACTGCCTCCGTACCGTATACCAACGAGTAGGGTGTAGCTCGCGTAGCTGTGCGGTGTGTGGTTCGATATGCCCACAATGCTTCGGGCAGCCGTCTGTCCCAATCCTTCTTATTTTCCGCCACTGTCTTTTTCAAGATCTTCACGATAGTCTTATTGAATGCCTCAGCCAACCCATTCGCAGGGGGGTAATAAGGTGATGAATAACAATGTTTGATCTTGAACTTTGCGCATAGCTTATCAATAGTAGCGTTCTTGAAGGGTGTTCCATTGTCTGTGGTGATTTTCTCGGGAATACCATGCCGGTATAATATGGCGTGGCGGATGAAACTTTCAACATGTTTTGCCTTCACGCTCCTAAGCGCGACTGCCTCGGCCCACTTGGAAAAGTAATCTGTCGCAGCTAAGATGTATTGGTGTCCCTGGGAAGAGGGCGGGCTGATTGGCCCGATCACGTCCATGCCCCAGGCTGCGAAAGGCCAGGACATCACTGACTGATGTAATTCTTCTGGTGGCGAGTGTATGATATCTGCATGGATTTGGCATTGATGACATCTCTTGACAAATTCTATTGCATCTTTCGCCATTGTGGGCCAATAATATCCCATGTGTCGGACACGGTGATGTAGGTTCCTGCCTCCTTGGTGGGCACCGCATTCTCCTCCGTGGGCTTCCTTCAATGTGGCGTATGCTTCCTTCTGATCCAAGCAGCGTAGCAATACCCCCTCATACGAACGCTTGTAAAGGACGTCGTTCTGTAGTACAAACGACCCAGCGCGTCTCCTAACCTGTGTACGCATCTTGAGCTCTTCTGGCAAGAACCCATATTTCAAGTAATCGACGAATGGTCTTTTCCAGTCATCATCTTCTGTGATCTCGAAGCAACAGATGGGGTTTGCGCTTGCTTCGCCACCACGCAGTACGGCTGTCGGCAGGATCCTTCTTTCTTCGATCGTTACCTGAAGTGGGCTACCTCCGGGGTTAGCCAGAGCAGCGGCTAGACTAGCCAATGCATCGGCCTGTACATTTTCCTGTCTCGGTATATGTGAAATGCTACTGTCACGAAACTGGTTGAACAGTGACTGCGCTTGGTGGCAGAAAGGTGACAATTCAGGTTTGCGGACTTCATATTCTGTCGTCAACTGTCCGATGACTAGTCTGGAGTCGCCATAGATCTGTATTACCTTGATTCGCATTTCTAATGCGAGCTGTAGCCCAATAATGAGGGCTTGATATTCAGCTTCGTTGTTGGTGCAGGCTGGTACGATTGTAAACGAGTAGGGCAACAAATCTCCCTGTGGGCTGATAAATATAACCCCCGCTCCTGCCCCTGTCGACCTAGAGGCTCCGTCAAAGTACATCTGCCATAACCGTGGTCTTTCAATCATCATTACCTGGTCATCTGGGAGGTCACATTCCATTTCTTCGCTGCTCGGGACTGGATGCGCAGCGAGAAAATCTGCGATCGCTTGTCCTTTAATAGCCCGGGCTGGGACGTATGTGATGTCGAATTCGGAGAGGAGAAGGGCCCATTTAGCTAAACGCCCAGACAGCATAGGCCGGTTCATAAGGAACTTGATCGGATCCGCCTTGGATATCAACGTTATTTGGTGTGAGAGGCAGTAATGCCTCAGTTTCTTTACAGCAAAAATGAGAGCAAGGCATGTCTTTTCAATTGCTGAATAGTTGAATTCAGCTCCTACCAGCGTGCGGCTTAAGTAATATAGTGCATTCTCCTTCTCTTCTTCGTTCTTCTGTGCCAGGAGTGCCCCCAGTGAGTTATCACCTACTGCGATGTACAGAATCAGTGGCTTTCCTTTGATTGGGGCAGCAAGGACTGGCGAATTCCCAAGCATCTCTTTTAGAGAGTCGAAGGCCTTCTGACAAGCGTCGTCCCATTCAAACTTAACATCTTTCTTGTTGAGGCGGGAGAATGGTTGACAACGACCAGCCAAGTTCGAGATGAATCTCCTCAAATATGCTACGCGGCCTTGAAAACTCTTCAATTGCTTCAGGTTCTTCGGAGGCGGCATTTCTATGATGGCTTTGATCTTTGCGGGATCGATTTCTATGCCCCTGTGTCTAACTACGAAGCCTAGAAATTTGCCAGACGCGACTCCGAACGCGCATTTTAGTGGATTCATACGGAGACTTTTCTTGCGCAACCGTTGGAACACTTGCCTTAGGTGTTCTCTGTGCTGCTCGTGATCAGCCGACCTTACTACTAGATCATCTACATAGCATTCGACGTGTTTATGCATCATATCCTGAAATATAACGTGCATTGCGCGCTGGTATGTTGCCCCTGCGTTCTTTAATCCGAAGGGCATTACGCGATAACAGTAGATGCCGAGGGTTGTGCGGAAGGCCGTAGCTTCTTCATCTTCCGGGGCCATGCGAATCTGATTGTATCCCGAGTACCCGTCCATGAAGGACATTACTGCATATCCCGTTGTGCTGTCAATCAACAATTCTGGAATTGGCAAAGGAAAATCATCTTTCGGGCAGGCTTCATTAAGATTCCGGAAGTCGACGCAAACTCGGATCTGTCCGCTCTTCTTCTTGACTGGCACAATGTTTGAAATCCATCGGGGGTATTTCACCTCTCGAACAAATCCAGCCTGGATTAGTTTTTTGATTTCTTCTTCAATCTTAGGTACAACATCAGGATGGAACCGTCGTTGTGGCTGCTTCACTGGCTTCTTTTCTTTCATGATGCTTAGCTTGTGCATGGCGATTGTCGGACTGAGCCCGGGCATTTCTGAGTAAGTCCAGGCAAAGATGTCCTTATTCTCCTTTAATAATTGTATGTATTTCTCTCTTTCATTTTCTGGGACATTTTTGCTCAAATATGTATTCCTGGGTTCTTCGATGGTGCCCAAATTCACCTCTTCGAGTTCATCAATCGTTGGTTGTCCACCGTCTTCTAGTTGCACGGGTGCGACACTTGGCTGGATTATGTCGATAGAATCTTGCGACTGGATTCCTTCTACCGGGACAATGGTTACCATGTTTACGCTCGCCTTCGCTCCTAGACCCTCTCCGTTCCTGTATACTTGCTTGTATTCTTCAAATGGAGCTAGCAGTCTTTTCTTTGTGTCTGAGCCTTGACTGAAGAATCCCATGTTCCTCATAATCTTCCGGCTGGCTTTGCTATACCTCTTCTCTTCTATTTGTCGAGATTGAGCAGACCCTCTTCCTTCTTCTTTCCCTTCTGATGGTACTGGCTGGCTTGGCCCTGAATGGAACTTGATATCTTTCTGGGTGGCATCTCGCGACGGCACGATGAATTGGCTTGGCGCTTTTGGAAATGGCTTGGTTCTTCCTATCTTGGGTATAGGTATATTGAAGCTGGATTTGAGTACACTCATATGTTGATCTGAAATTAATTTTAATACGGACTGCCCCGGCTGACGCAGATGCTGCGGTACCACATAAAATTTTTTCGTGATCGGCTGAGGTTGGTTTTTCTGCTGACATTGGGATCTTCCCTGAGTGATGAGCTGAGGTTTACTTTTCTGTACACACTTCTCAACTCGAGATTCTGCCTCTTGTCCTTTCTTCTTTATGTCGGACTTTTTGCTGGTCTTATTGCTTTCGGCCGGGTCATAATATTTCGCATCAGCCAAGAATGACTCAGCTATCGTGTATGGCTTCGGATCTGCTGCTACCCTGTATTGGACACCATCCCTGTTATATTTGAAACACTGGTGATACGTCGAAGGGATTATCCGATTCTGATGGAGCCAGGGCCTTCCTAAAAGAAGGTTGTATGTTGTCACCGCGTCGATCACTTGACATGTTACTTTCGTCGTCAATTCTTCGATCTCTAACATCACTGTGATTGACCCCAGTGTACGTTGACTGTCTTGGTTGAACCCTTGAATCATCATGAGACTCGGGCGTAGCGCTGATTGCCTATAACCCAGCTTCTGTAATGTCTTCAATGGCATAATATTCACGGCAGACCCGTCGTCCAACATGCACCTCTTGATCTCGGTGTCCCTGATTGTACCTGTGACCATCAACGGACGGTTGTGGTCTATTAATTCGATCGTGCGGTCTTCTTCTGAAAAAGTGATTGTTGAGGGATGATCGACATGCATGACTTGTGATACTGGCGTATACCCCTCCCAAAATTTGTCTGTATTATTCATTTCTCCTTCTATCTCTATCATCATAGTTTCCCTGACTTCACTGTCAAGTAGGGCATTAATTAACATTTCTCTATACACTTTCGAGAGACACAAAGCATCGTATATACTTAGCCGGGCGGGAACCTTTCGTAAGTGCGCCACAACATCATATGCTACTGGTTTCGGGCTTGGCTGACTAGTCGTGGCCTCACCAACTTTTTCTTTCAACTTTTGTACATAAGGTCTCCCTTGCGGCCTGTCGCGGGCACCATCTTCTTGCATTGGGTCGTCTGGTCTCGGAGGTAGTACGGTCAGGCATTTGCCTTCCTGATCGTAAGATGACCGCATTAACTTCTCCCTCGACTGTTTGTGAGGTTTCCTCGGCCGGTGCTTGTTCGGTGAACGACACCATTCGCAATATGCCATGCTCATCACGGGTCGCTTCTGTGGTATTCCTCTCTTTCCTCTCCCCCTGTTCCTTTTTTGGTTAACGAGCCTTCGTCGGTTCTCGAGTCTTTTCTTGCTACTGACCTAGAGTCCACGGCTCCTGCGGCTCGGGGAATGAGGTCGTTAGGTGACTGCTACCTTCTTCTATTGAAATTGCTGAAATTGTCCCGGCCGTCTCCCTTGCTGTCTCGGGTACCTTCATGCTGATAACCCCTTGATTGATCAACCCTTGTATCCTTCCTTTCAAGGAGAAGCAATCTTCTGTCTTGTGGCTAACACATTGGTGATATTTGCAGTATCTGGGATCGTTTACCCGTCCAACTTCATGGGGACGAACGGGCTCCGGTAAACGCATTAAGCCTTCCTCGACCAATTGTTCCATGATCGGGACTAAATCGGCCATATCGAATGTATATGGACCATTAGCCTTTTCTCTTTCAGCTATTGATACGCGTTTGGGTATGTAGGGTCTTTTACCCTTGTCTTGTGTGACTGCTGTCTTCACTTCCGCCCTATGATCGACAGCGGGACGTTTTCGATCTTTTTGTTCCTTGATCTTGTCGACCTGGTGGGTTTCTACCACTCTTCCTGTCTCTCTCTTCTGTCTCTCAGGTCTAAAGTTTACCCGGGAAGCTGCTTCTTCCACCAGATGGGCTTTCGTTGCTAGTTCGCGAAAGGAGCTGAAGGTGTTACCTGACAGTCCGTACGAGATCATGGGGTCTAGAGCCCTCAGGCACATCTTCATCTGCTCGCCTTCACTGGGTAATTCACGACATTGAGCTGCCGTAGTTCCCCATCGATCAATGAATTTCTCGACTGGTTCGCCATTCCTCTGCCTAACCAATGCTAGGTCCGTCAATGAGATCTCCCTCTCGGTTGCGAAGAATTTGGAGATGAAAGCATCCTGCATTTGCTCCCATGTCCTTATAGAGCCGGCAGGTAATGACATGTACCATTGAAAGGCCTTCCCGGTCAGGGTAGATCCGAACAATCGCATGCAATATTGCGGGACTGCGGACCAATTTCCTAACGTAGTCAAGAAGTGGGTGATGTGCTCTTCTGGCGATCCTCTGCCATCAAACTTTCCGAAGTCGGGGCATCTGAAATTGGCTGGGAACGGTACCTCTTCCACTTCTGGTGGGTACGGGACCCGATATTTGTAGTTGCCCCTCTTTTCTCTCTCTTTTTCTTGCTGCATCATATGGGCTATCGTTTGGGATAGCTCTTCTCGCGACACGTGAGATGTGGAAAGTGGTGCGCGCTCGATCGGCGTGATCCGACATTGGGCAGGCGGTTCATGCTCAGTTGGGCCTTCTGCTGCCCCTTGGGATTCCTCTGCAGACTGACGGGTGGGCGGCGCGATACTTCTGGTGGCATTCTGTGCTATTAGGGTGGCCAAGGCTTCCTGAATAGCTCTCATCCGATCATTTGTCTCGCGATTAGCCTCTACCAGTCTATCGATCTGATCTTGGAGTGGAGGCAATTCTTCTGCTTCATATGGTCCCTCTTCTTCTCCTTCAGCTATTTGGACCATCACCACTTGCACTAACGGGATTTCCTGAGGTGGCTTCTGCTTCAATTCAAGGGTCGTCGCGGGCTCGGCTTTCTTCATATGTGCAGACCTGATGGGCTTCCGAGAGGTGCGGGCAACCTTGGACAACGGCGGAAATTGCTCGGCTGTCATTTCAGGTACTGCGGGTTTGGTCAATATGATCTGGCCATTGATAGGGATCTTCTGCCCCTGCTTCGGCTGCCACTGTTTCTTGATCACGGGGCGAGATTTCGCAACGCTCGCCTTCCTATATGCAGCTAGGATGGCAGTTTTCTTCTGTTCTTTCTTCTGCCTCCGGGTTTCAACCAACTGCCATTCTGAGCCTGGACTAGCAGTTGCGGTTGTGGTGAAACGAGGGAAGTTGAAACCTCCGTTGGCAAGGAAGGTGCACGAACTTGTCATCGAGCATACCATCTCTTCTGTCTGCGTTACTATCTTGCTAATTCTGCGGTGTCATAAAAATCTTTAGAACAGTTCACAAGTGCGGTCGGGAGTATGAGCCCATCGATCGCAGTGCACAAACTGACAAAATAAGCAAGAAGGAGACAAACATGTGTAGTTGTGGAAGTTTGTGGTTTTGAAAACCCTTGATTTACCGTCTATTACCTTAAAGATGAAGGGAAGAACGTTCCCGTTGAGAGTCGCCAGTTTGGCGCCCGAGGGCGCCGAAACATTATGCCTCGCGGTAACTTTCCTATGTGTAAATTCATGTTTATGAGTAATTGATCTTAGAGCGTTTCCATATTCAGATATAACCAGAGATTCTGGGTTCGATCCCCAGCAGAGTCGCCAGTTTGTTAGAACTAGAAAATGGATACGATTTACATTTTCTTGAAATGTTGTGTTTTGTTGCTCTGGGGTTCTGAATAATGGAAACATTCGTAGACAATCACAAAACATTCATAAAAGTACACAAGGAGAGATATCGCAAGGCGAATTTTATTCCAGAGATCCTGAGATCTTGTACATTCCAGGCCGTGATCTGGCACGAGCCCTTAATTACATCGAATGATCGATGACCCTTGATTAAAAGGCAAAAGACTAGTCAGCAGGGACTATGGTCTTAGAGTTTGTGGTCATAGAGACCTGTATTTGTTTTGTTATGGACTGAACCATCTTTGTATTAGTCAGATGTCTATGTCCCATGTTTTGGCCGGAGATCCGGGCTGAGACTATCAGGGTTTATGACTGAGAAGGACGACTCTGGGCCTGCGCCTGTCAATGTATGGACAGGTGACCTCGGGAAGTCCACTCTGCAGTTGTGTATACCTGCGTAGCCCAACCGACGGATGCCGTTTTTAATGGGTAGGGCATCGACTGTTGTGTTGTGGCAGTTCATAACAATTGTCTTGTAGTGAATTGAAACTCTTTAGTATGGTTTATCTGTGATAACCATAGTCCCGTTTATCTAGCTTTCGGCTCAAATCGGGTCACATCTTTACAGTAGATACAAATGATGACATGTTCGCATAGTCCTGGATGTTGGCGACGTCCCTTTCGAGAAGATGTTTCGTTCATCGTGTCGAATCAGATCGAACTTTGAAGATGCGCAATTCTACTCATTTAGAGGTCCTGGAACGTCTATTTGACCATTCCATTGCGTCCGGAACGCTCGAAATACCCAAGATAGGCTCAAACGGCACTTGAAAATACTTAAAATTGAGTCCGGTGCTACTCCTGAACATGTTCCGGAATTGGCTGATTTTTCGGGTGCGTGGAGGTACAACGCACCCTGAAAATACATATCTGAATTATATTGATTTTATGGATGCGTGGGGTAATTTTCAGGTGCGTTGGGGTCCAATGCACCCCAAAAATACAAATCCGCATTTTGCTGATTTTTCGGGTGCGTCGGACCATTTTCGGGTGCGTGGAGGTACAATGCACCCTGAAAATACATGTCCGCTTTTTGTTCGGTTTTTTGGATGCGTCGACCTATTTTTAGGTGCGCCATCGTACTTATGATTTTTTATGATTCGGACCTGCGGTGGTGTTGGCCGGTGTGACCTTCCGGTGGAAGATACAGGCGATCGGAAAAGAATTCCGGTCACCGGAAAAGTTTTCCGGCTGTCGGAAAGGGATTCCGGCGAGGGTTTCCGGCGGCAAAATTCAGATGCTCAGGGGATAATCTCTCTCTCTCTCTCTCTCGTAATCTGTACAAATGAATAGTGGGGGGGGGTATTTATACCCGAGAATACCGGACAACAACCAATGAGGACCTGCCACGTATGACGCACCCCAAAAATACCTTGACGCACCCTTAAATGGACGCGTGGGGACTCTGACGCACCCCGAAATGAGATTTTGAGATGTGCTGATTTTATGGGTGCGTCGAGCCATTTTCGGGTGCGTTGAGGTACAATGCATCCAAAAAATGCCATGCTGGTCATTCGTGATTTTATGGGTGCGTCGGACAATTTTAGGGTGCGTTGAGGTACAATGCACCCTGAAATTGCTGTTACGTATTTCCTGAATTTACGGACGCGTCGAGGGTATTTTTAGGGTGCGTCAAGCCATTTTTCGGATGCGTCAGAGGTGAAACACATCCGAAAACACTTGTTGAATTTTCATGAATTTAAGGGTGCGTCAAGCTGAATAATTGGGTGCGCTTGACGTACTCGTGTTTTGCAAATTTGGGTTTTGCAAAACGGAGGGCCTGTGGGGCCCGTTTCCCGGTGAATTGCCATGCACTGCTTATCATAATTCATGAAGGATGGCCCCGCTTGATTCTGGTCGGTTTCGATCACGGTGATCCGTGGGGTCCACCGGAGAAAATGGCTAAGTACTGGATCCTTTGTAAAACTGGGTATTTTGGGTGCGTCAGGTAGTGTTTTGTGGAATTTTCTCGAAGCACGTGCCCAGTCGATTTGTTTTAGAGGGTACTGACTTTTGGGACCCCAACAGCGCTGGACCAGCAACAGGAGGAATTGTAGTAGCAGACTCGACTGGCAATGACGTGGCAACAGGCGGGGCTTCAACAGCAGATTCAACCAACAACGGTTCAGCAGCAGGAGGGGCCCCCACAACAGGCTCAGGAGCGCTTAGCTCAATAGCAAGAACCGCAACCTCTTCCACCATGGCGACGATCGCTTCCGGAACCCCGCCTTGAGTTTCAGTGCCTGCCACAGAAGGATTGGGGGGAAGGACAGACTCGGCAGGCGCCTCATCATCCAAATCCATGAAGATTGCCCCCACGTCCTCTTCAGGGATGGGCCTACCGTAAACAGGCTCATTCTCATCACTCCCCAGGGCAGGGCAGCCCTCGCCCAGGTTGGCTTGAGAGCTTAGCTCGCCCTCTTCCCTGGCTTCTCCTGTGTTAACGATCGGAGTATCGTCAGCCTCCTTTGCAAGCTGCTCCCGCAAGCGCACGGTCCTGCGCAGTTCCAACAAATCCTTTATTTTCTTGCCGCTGTAAACAACGGGAAGGCGAGGAGAAGTTTTCACCCGAGGGCCGGCGCGCTCAACCCATACACCCTCACCACCATTATCGCCCTCATCGCCCTCACCGCCACCATCATCACCACTATCACCCACTGAGCCTCCGCCTCTACTACCTCCCGCACCGTCATTACCTTCGTCAGCTCCGCCTATAGCATCATCGCCGTCCCTATCACCGCCATCGCCCTCCACGGCAGCGTCATCTCCCTCATCCCTGGCTTCAGCCATGCCCTCGTCATCATCGTTGTCTTCTTCGCCATCATCACCGTCATTCCCCCCTCTCAGGACATCGCCTCCGGCAGGCAACTCGTCGATAGGGCCGAGAGACGGGAACTCTGGCCCCACCGCCGTCACAATCCTCTCCCCATAGGCGATCCAGCCTTCCAGAGTGTGCTCCAGCTTCTCATGGTCGATCACCACGTTCAGGGAGGTTTGCAATCTCTCCGTGCCTGGCACTGCGAGCTGATGAAGATTCTCCGATACATAGCCAAGCCTGTTGGCAGGAATAGGTGTAATGATGGGAGGCGTAATGAAGACGGGCTCGGTAACGAGCATTTTATTCCGCACCAGCGCGTATTGATGGGCCCACCATCTCATCCACCCAAAGGTGGCCCCGGCAAAACACTGCGTCCCGGGGATCACGAAGGAACAGCCAGTTCCGGTCAGCAGAAGTTGCCGCCACAGCCATTTCCAGTGAATAGGCCCAACACCATACGCCCGCTGCTCGCGCGTCACCGGTTCTAAGGTCGCTGGCACTCCCTGGTCATACCCGAATTGATGGGCGAAACGATTTGGATAATAAGGCTCCCTCCAGAATTCCAGCCCTTCGCGGAGCGGCAGTGACGAAGGACGAATCCCGATCAGGAAGGAACGCTCGTGATAATCAATACTATCATCGTCCGTGCAGAAGATCGGGTCTTCACTACGGGTACCAGAGAAATGATAGAAGTACATGTCATCAAGCCCCGCGATTCTGTCTTCGATGGTGTTCAAGTTATGGCTGATCATCTTCTTCTTCTGGAAAAAGTGTAGCGGGAGCTTCCCCTCTCTGATGTAATCCCCGCGCCTTACACCATAGACCCAAGGGAAGTATACCCCGAGCCATCCCGAGAAAAAGTGACATCCGCAGTAAGCGAAGTTCATACCGTAAGCAGCGCGCTCCTTGTTACTGATGACATAACCGAATGCTCGGTATATAGAGCATAAGACCGCCGGAGCCAGCGCGTACCGGTGACCGTTCGCCAGGGCCCCTGCGACGGCAAAGCAAGACACTCTGACGTTATCTGCCTGCTTGGAGCTCGGGAGCGCCACGCAACTGAGCCAATATGCTAGGAAGCCGGCTAGCTCGCAGGAAGGGGATAGTTTGTTGGGGCGCGGGAAGTTCTCCCTCATTCGTTTCTCCAACATCGCCTTATCACCACGACCCTCGTCGAAGGCTGCATAGTCCAAGCTGAACAAGGGAAAGGACGGAGCGTTAACAGAAAGAAAGAAGCGCGACAGAACAGTAAGGCACAATCCGTTACAGAGAACTTACTTCAAGCCGTGGCTGAAATAAACCAGCCAGTCCTCGAACAGAAGCTTATCTTTGAGACCCCAAAATTGGGGTAGTTCGGCAAACAGCTCGTAGCAGGCCTCGGAGAAGAAGCCTTCATTGACACCTTTCTTCTTTCGCGACAGCTCGTCGTCGCTCGTGACCCATTCATCATAGATCCTCCCGCGAAGGGGGAGCCCCGCGATCCTTTTGAGATCCCAGAGTGAGATGCTCATCTCGCCGCATGGCATGTGGAACGAATTGGTGATGGAGCACCAGTGATTGAGGAAGCCCTTGTATACCCAGGGCTCTCGGCAAAAGTAGCTCGATGTCGCTTCGATCGCCTTGTACAGACCCACTGCCCATAGGGTCGCCTTGTGTTGCTCCAAGATCCGGTTCGCCCACGCCTCGTAGCCCGGATGAAGAACCAGGTGGCTGCGAGTCCGAAACGCTCCGGACAACCAGACCTCAGTATCCCCCAGATGATGAAACCTCTGGCGCAGAGTCTCGAAATAATGTCTGGGAAAGGGCTGATGGGGATCGTGATTCGGCTCTAGGAAAATCATATCCTTCACACTCAGAACCGACTGCTGCCTCCCGTTCTTGGAGAGAGAACAGCTGAGGAATGACGCAGGGCCGGATGTCCAAACATCGACACCGTAGAAGGAATCGCTCCTACAGATATCGGATGGTTCAATGCTCGGGAGAGACCGCTGCCGTTGATAGCTCTTCGCATAATGGATATACTCCCGAGTGTAGGGATTCCTCACCACGAGTGGCGCAGTGACAAGCTTGGCGCTAGACCAGGCCACCTTCATCTTGTCCGATCGGGACTTGGTTTGATTCTCTAAGTATACTTGCTTGGCACCTTTGCCAGCCCTCTTAGGGCGGCCGCGCCTGGTAGACTGGGAAGGGATCGACGGGCTAGCCTCGCCCTCTTCAGAACCCGTTGCCCCGTCACTCCGGAACCCTCGGAGAGGAGCATACCATTCATCCCATTGCTCCTGTGTGCCCCTGTCTGGGGGAGGCGGCACGATCCTATCACAAAGGATTTTCTTCTGTATATCCTTTGGCAAGGTGAGGATGCGTTCATAAAAGTTGAACGTCTCGGGAGGAAGAAATCATTGGGGATTTTCAGCGGACGGTCTGACTACCTGCTTGGCAGCAGCACGCTTACGCTTGGAAGGAGTCTGGGGAGGACCCGAAGGACCGGCCCGTGAAGGATCGCTGGCCATGGTAAATCTGCAAACGACATGCAAAACTCAGGTACAAAGTAAAGGAGAAATGCTTACACAAAGTTGGTCAAACCATTCATAAAAGACAGACACAAAACCAGCAAATGAACAAAGCACAAGCGTCGGCATGAACCACTGCGGAACACACTCAAAATCAATGAAAGAAATGAAACGAACGATATTCGCAACCGCAACGTTATCGTTACAAAACATACAGGCAGGAAAAGACAAAAGTGAAGCGAAAAAAAGGAAAAAGAAGAAGTATGAATTAATATTCGTCAACCATAAGGGCCATTCCACATGGCTAAATTGTTAATAACAAATGTTTAAATGAAGTGACAACAGTCAAATGTAAGACGACTCCAAAATTGTGGGGACTCTTCCCCCGAAACCAGAGAGCAGGGGCCTCAGTCCTGCGTCAGCGGAAGAACGTGAGCCCTCAACTCATCAACCTTCGCTTGAATCTAGGCCTCCTTGAAAACCAAGTCCACCAAAATGGAAATGCACTGTTGCACGAGATCGAAGTTCAAGTGCTCAGCGTTGGCATAGTTCTTTATCGCAGACAAGTCAATCGCCAGGTCGTCGTGCTCCCGAATAGCCGCTCTGACCATTCTCTGAATGCCGGCACGACGATCCGGGTACTCGGCCTCCGCTAAAGGGATAAGCCAAGCCAGGAATCTCCTGCTCTCCCTCTTGTCCTCCTTTAGGAAGTTGAGATGCTTTGAGAGAGAAAGGAAAGAAGCAGCCAAAGAAGGCTCCGCCGCCTCCAAGACCGCCAATTCCTCCAAAAGGGAAGAATCGCCGATGAAGCTAGAGACGGCCTCCTTGCGCTCATCTGAGATGGAGGCCATCGCCGAGATATTCTGCATAGCTCAGAACGTGGGGCGGGATTCGGCGCCAAGAAGAGTCAGGGCTTCGGCCACCTCATCAGATTGACCAGCAAGGGATGACCAAGCATCGGGGCGGTCTAAAGCATCTAGAAGTCGCCCCAGACAACCACGGGCCTCACAGAGAGAAGCGCGAGTTACGACCATCGTCTGCTAAGAAACAAAGCTGATGAACCGATGCGGCAGCCCAACAAAAGAGAGAAAATAAGAAGCAGGAAAAGCTAGATCGAGTAAAGACAGAGGCGAGAAGACATGCTCAGGTACACTCGAAACGTTATTTAAGGCCACCATGGGAATTGCCTCTAAAACTAGTGCGATCTAGAAAAGCTCGAAAGTCTATGAGACCCTACACCTCTTTAAAAAGTCTGAATACGAGTGCCCGAATACGAGGCAGAGGTTAAGGGGCTCATACACTTCAAACGCCCAGCCTCGCAGAAAATTATTTAGACAAAATTTTACAAGTTCTGTGAAACCGGATGCGTGAGTTCCACGCACCCCGAAATTCGAAAGGATGTCACATTTTTTTTGGTGCGCGGACCCTCACGCACCCTCAAAACATACAAACCCCAATTTTCGGGTGCGTGAAGGGCAACGTCTCAAACAAAATCGACGGAGGGTGCGTAAGGCCTCACGCACCCAATAAATACTTCCTTTTGGCCGTTCATCAACTGGATGCGTTGCGTCCCACGCACCCTTAAAAAGGCCTGACCAATTTGACGAAGGGTGCGTAGACCCCACGAACCCAAAAAACCAGGGACGTCCATGAAATCCAAGGGGGTTTACAGGTGCGTGCCAGTTCACGCATCCAAAAATGGTGCGTGCCAGTTCACGCATCCAAAAAAATATAATAATAAAAACTCAAGTCCGAGGTTCGAAATTACAGGGTGCGTATGCATCCCACGCACCACTAAAATCACTTGTACCTCGAATAAGTGGATGCGTACAGATTAATTGGGCGCGTTGGAGGCAATTGTTGGACGCGTTGGAGAATAAAAGGGTGCGTGGGCCTGATGTGAGAGGTCTGGCAAAGAACAGTGAAATGACGAGAATGAGCTGACTCATCTATTTATAGTGGGACCCGGAAAGTCCGGTGTGTCGCACCAGCCAATCACGCGCCTGCCGCAACCCACCGGAGGGGCATCTGTTGGGGTCCCAAATAGTGGACACTCTTAAAATAGGCCAAATAACCATATATCCCTGAAGGGATCGCGTAGAGAACGCCTCCCGATGCACGTAAAACGGAGGAGCATGTGACTCCCTCGGACTTGGCCAAATTCATTAGTGGACCCCGCTGATCATCGTGATCAGAACCGTTCGGAATAAGACCAGTGACTCCTATATGATTTATGATGAACAGTGCAAGTGGTTGCGCGACGAAACGGGCCCCACAAACCCTTCAAAAATCAAAACCCAATCGATGGAGCCCACATTTACGTGTCCGACGCACCCTAAAATTCGGCACTCAACTTACAGGTGCGTGGAACCTCACGCACCCGTAAATTAAGACCGACGCACCCTTAAAAACATCACGCTGGCCCACCATCTCGAGGAGGCCCACGCATCCAACGCACCTTGAAAGCAATCCAACGCACCCCACAAATCAATGGACGGATTAAGAGAGTTTCCAGGTGCGTGGAACCTCACGCACCCGACAAATGAACCCCACGCACCCGTGTGATCTTCGGACCTGCAATGAGATAAACAGGTGCGTTGGAATCGTCCAGCAGGTGCGTGACACGTGGCGCCCTGCCATTGGTCGGCTTCACCTATAAATACCCCTCACCCGTTCATTTACGAGAGAGACCGAGAGAGACCAAGAGAGAGAAAGCTGCCCCTCGCCGGAACCCAAAAAGATCTCGCCGGAACCCTCGCCGGAACCACCACTCCGTCCATCGGAATCCCATTTTGGGTTCGGACACGTTACTAAGGTCTGGATTGCATACATTTAAAACGCACCTGTAAAAAGACCTTACGCATCCAGAAAAGGGCACCACGCATCCGTCAATTCAGTCCCCACGCATCTGTACATCCAGCAGAAATCAGATTTTGTAAAACGCACTAACGCACCCTGATTATGCACCAACGCACCCTCAAAATCGTCTGGATATCTATGACGAATTGACAGGTGCGTGGAGCCTCACGCATCCGTAAATCAGGTCTCATGCATCCTGAAAACAACCAATTTGCAGATAATATTGGCAGGCGTACCGGGACCGATTTTGAGTATTTTTTGAGGATTATTGGAACCAGTCTTGGGTATTTCGAGCATTTCGGACACAATGGAACGGCCAAGCAAATGTTTCGAGAACTCCAAATGAGCAGAATTGAGCGTCTTCAAGATCAAACCCTATTCGACACAATGAACGGGATAACTTCCCGGAAAGGAGTCGCCAATATCCGGGGTTATGCAGATATGCTAATATTTACGTTCACTACAAAGGCATGATCCGATTTGTGCTAAAAGCTAGCCCCGCCGGGCCTTGATTACCACAATAAACCGTGTCGAAGAGTTTCAATCCCTTACAAACCCAACTGCCATGATGCAGCAGTCGATGCCCTACCCATTTAAACGGTACCCGCCGGTTAGACTGCGCAGGTACACACCACTGCAGAGCGGACTTCCCGAGGTCACCTGTCCCTACATTGACAGGCGCGGGCCCAGAGTCGTCCATCTCAGTAATAAACCCTGACAGTCCTAACCCGGGTCTCCGGTCAAAATATGGGACATAGACATCTGACTAACGCAAAGTGGTTTAGTAGAGTAAAACAAATATAGGCCCCATGGTCATAAACTCTAAAAACCTAGTCCCGGCTGACTAGTCTTTTGCCTTCTAATCAAGGGTCATCGATTATGCGATGTAATTAAGGGCTCGTGCCAGACCACGGCCTGGAATGTACAAGATCTCAGAATCTCTGGAATAAAATTCGCCTTGCGATATCTCTTCTCTTGCGTATTTTTGTGAATGTTTGTGATTGTCTATGAATGTTTCCATTACTCAGAACCCTCAGAGCAACAAAACACAACATTCCAGAGAATGTTCATTCTCTAGTTCTAACACCCGTTACCACAATTCAAAAATCAAACCCAGAACTTTTCAGCTTGGTGACTTGGTGCTCAGACAAAATATCGAAACAGCCACTCAGTCGCTGGATCCTAATTGGGAAGACCCATATCGAGTTATTAAAATAATTCAACCAAGTACCTATTATCTGGAAGACATGCGACGAAAACCCCTACGTCGCCCTTGGCATGTGGAACACTTACTCCGATATTTTTCATAAAGCATTCATGAAGTGAGCACATGAATCATATTTAAATGAAGACAATTTTTTTATTATTCTGGCTGATCAACTATAAAACTTATAACTTGGTTCCTACTCCACTATGGACCTGAATAACCTTGAAGAGAATACAAACGTTCTCTTGACCAAGTCTTCTGCTTACTACAGAGTCAAAGACTCAATTGATAGATCAGTCTATCTCTATGTGGATGTGGTCACCAAGACCTCCCTAATTGAGCCCAACTCATTTTCATAGGTTGAGTAATCACATATTCAAGCATAATTCATTTTCATGAATTAAAACAACTAAAAGAGAAGTCAAAATGATTCTTTTTCATTTAAATTCATATGATGATCCAATTACAAAAACATTAAATTATTTTCTATGAAAAGAGAAAGAAGTGATCAAGATTGATCTTCAGCCACTCATTCTTGAGCATCGCTTGGAGGAGGTGCATGACTCTCGACCTTTAGGTTAGTTTCAAGAACCCCCACGGCTTCAGTAGCTTTCGTGACTTCATTAGCAGCTGCTGCTCTTTCTTCAGTAGCGACAATGGCCACAACCTTCTTGAATTCCTCCAAGTTGAATGCTGGAGAAATTCACTGCATCACTTTTATTGCGAAGTCGCGACCAGCTTCATATGATTCGTATCGTTCATCATCATAAAGCTATGAAGTCTGGAACTCCAAAACAGCGTGGGGGCCTTCTTCTAACACCATCTTAACGAAAGCTATCCTTTCCTCTTCCCAATGAATTAAGTCAACTTTCAGCTCCACAAGAGTAGCCTTCTCCTTCTCCAAGCTTTTGCTAACTTCTTTGAGTCGCGACTTGTTCTCTGCGAGCTGTTACTCCAAAGAGATCTTGTCTTGACGAAACACCTCTTTTTCCTTCTTGATCTTCTCCTTCATTTCAGCAAGGTGAGCGAACTTCAGATCCAGTAACTGATACCTTTCGGTTAAAGCCTGAATCTTATCAATGAGGATCTTCTTCTCCTAATTTATCTTAGCGATTAAAGTTTCACGAGCCTTTATGACCTGATCCCTCCCTTGGATCGCACTCTCCATGGCCTTCTTATTTTCTTCAGCCTCATTTATAATACGACGAGCAGCTATGATGTTGCGTCTCATCCGTATGGTAAGGTCCAAACCCTGCTAAAAAATTAAAGGGAGTGTTATTAAAGGTAGAAAAGTTTCTTTGAATAAATACAAGAAACAACGAAGTATTTTGTATACCTGGACCATCCTCATCCCTGTATCTAGAGAGAGATCCTTCGGACTGAGCTTAGGAAGAGCACTAAAAGACTACGGAGTGACGTTATCAGAAACAAACTTGCAAATAGGGCGCAAGTAACCCGAAATGGTGAAAGTCCCAACCTTAGAAGGTTGAGCTACAACCATCCCTACTTCAGCAGTGCTCGGCTGTCGAGCAAAAGACGGCTCCCGACCAGGAGCAAACTCATGAGCAGTAGCAGGCCCGCGACTCCCCTCCTCCGAAGAATGACTTGGTCCTGCCATGCACCCCTAGAGAATTATCAATAAATATCAATAATCGGTTGTTCAGGAGGAACAATCGGAGTAGAAATTGTAGCCACGGTAGCTTCAGCTAGGGGAGGGTTATGTGGCTGTGAGCCGTGAGTAGGCTCATCTGTTCGTTCGGGTGGAATGGAGGAGCCAGCCGCCATCTTCTTCTGCCTCTTCAAGGCGGTACCCTTCAGACGGGGTAATACTCCCCTTTTTCACCCACTACTATCATGACCTCTTTTTGGGAGATAAGCCCGGATGCAGCAAGTCGTGGAAGTAAGAGGGTGAACTTGATATCTCTATCATCCTCTGACAACTAGAAGACTTTAACAATCTTTTCGTTGATTCCTCCTCTTAAGCTAGGCTTTCTCCGGCTGGAATACTTGTAAATGTGAGTAAAACCCTCACTATTAGAAGAAAGAAAACAGAAAGGAAGAAGGAAAATACCTCAGGAAAGAGGTCTCGCCAGAGGAAGAAAAAGGAAGGAGAGTTTTTGAATTCACCAGGAAACTTCGAAGTAAAGAAAACCTCCACAAGCGTTCGAATATATATATGCAATCATTCCTTCGAAGAATTGAATGATACGCGGCGACTCTTTGTTTGTCACGACAGTCGAACGGGTATGAGCATTAACTTCTGAAGACACGTGGTGAACGTTGCTTCATTTCTTTCGGCCGAAAAGCTGGCGCTCATTAATGTAAGGCTCAATCATGTAAGGCTTCTCGCCTTCGAAAAACGTGCCAAGTTGTTACATGCGCAGTCAAGTCCTTCTTAGCTATTCAAAATAAAGGACTTGGGAGGCATCTGTTGTAGAATAAAGTTGGTCGAAGGTATTTTACGATCGATATCTTTCGAGCAGCTTCACATGGCTCATATACGATGTGCAAGCACCTCCCAGATTTTTCAAACCGCGAGCAGATGCCGTGAGTAGATAAAAAAATATATATCGTCTAGCGAGCCGAGTTGAGCGCATCTCGTCATTTCAGGAGATCTGCTCACAAGATAGTCACCATTCATATCCGAGCAGCCTTGGTCGCCAGTCGTTTGGTAAGGTGTCTCCCAGGTCATAGTCTTAGCAGCCCATATAACTCATGAGTTGACCTAGATTACAGGCCTGCTTGGGTTTGTTTCTACTCATAAATCTTGGATTAAATTAGATCTCCATCAGTAAACGTAATCACTTAGGTGTCTTATTGTGATATTTTTCGGAATAAGACTTCTTAGGAGAACGATCTCGTCGATCACGTCGATATTTTCTATCAGATGGAGAGATGTCCTCAGATTTTCATTTCTTTTCTTGAATGCTGTGACGAGCCAAGGCTACTTCTTCAACATTGATATATTTTTGGGCTTTGGCTTGAAATTCAGTAATGGTTTTAGGGAGATTTTTATCCAGGGCGAACTGAAACTTTTCGCTCGTAATTCCCGCTATAAGGGTAGTGAGACCTTTGTCTTCCGTATATCCCTCTGTCTAGACTGCTTCCGCTGTAAACTGAACTGTGAATTCTTTAATCATTTCTCCATGTTGTTGCTTCAGATATAATAGATGAGATGCAGGCTTTTTGGTGCGAATGCTTCCCATGAACTGAGAAAGGAAAAGATCTGATAATTGAGAAAAAGACTATGGACCGAGGCTTCAGACCGCGGAACTAGGCTTCAGACCGTGTCCTTTAGAGTTAAGGAGAAAGCCTTGCACATAATTTTCAAGCTATATTCTTCTAACTCCATGAGAGATCTATATGTCTCCAGGTGTTCGAGAGGATCACCGATACCGATATATGAAATAATGCTGGGTGTTCGATACTTTTTAGGCAAAGGGGCCTTCATTACCTCACGGGTAAAGGGAGGTTCAGCTTGATGGATTGATGCAAGAGTGGAGGTCGGGAGGTTAGATTGATATTGTTGTTCAATATTAGCGTAACGATCCTCGATTCTTCTGAGGTCTCCCTCCCAGGGTAAAGTATAAATGGACGTTTCGGCATCATGTTGGCGTTGCCGAGAGGCACTGGATCGGATAGATTGCGGCCGTTAGATCGAAATTTGATTGCCATGAGAGACACGGTTTGAAGGAGGATTTTGTTGGGCTTGAGGTTCACCTGGGGAGTGTCTGGAAGTCGTAGGTGTAGGTTGTAACGGTGGTCCTTTAGGAGCTTATTGTGGTTGAGGAAAGTGCTGATCGAACCAATTAGAAAGGGTTTGAAATCCTACTTGGAGAGTAAGGAGTGTATCTCCTACAAAGCACATAATACCGTCAAAGCCACCAGATATATCTTGGAACGGATTTTGTAGTATAGAATCATGTGGGTTGGGATGCACCGGGGGAATTCCTGGCGTAGTTTGAGGGAGATTCGGATTTAGTTCAGGATTTTCTACTGGAGGCAGTGTTTGCCTTAAGGTGGAAGGATGAGTCATCTTCTTAGGAGGTATAATGGGAGGTAAAAATTAGTGATGAGAACAAATTGAAACTTGTTTCCTACAGACGATGCCAATCTGTTAATGTCAAATTCCAGGTCACAAGTTCCCTTCTTCCAAATACAAGATCTTTTCGAAGATGAATCCCTCCTCTTCACCTGAAAATCAAAGAGAGAAACTAAGGGTGGCCGGCCCTCGGCCGTTAGCCCTCCGATGCCTAAGTTAGAGATAGGCTTGAAAGTAAGATGAAGTGTGAAACGTGAATTTAGATGTTGTGTACCTTTCTCATCCATCGACCATTTATTTATTTAGGTCCAGATGGATTAGTCTGTCATGTAGGCTGTTGAGATCTTCCTGACTTTAAGGGATAAGCGGTTATCTTATCAAATTAGACACCTAAGCGATTACGTTTACTGATGGAGATCCCATTTAATCCGAGATTTATGAGTAGAAACAAACCCAATTAGGCCTGTAATCTAGGCCAACTCATGAGCTTTATGGGCTGTTGAGACTATGACTCGGGAGACGCCCTTACTAAACGACTGGCGGCCAAGGCTGCTCGAATATGAATGGTCACTGTCTTGTGAGTAGATCTCCTGAAATGACGAGATGCTCCCAACTCGGCTCACTAGACGATATATTTCATTTATCTGCTCGTGGCATATGCTCGCAGTTTGAAATATCCGGGAGGCGCTCGCATGTCGTATATGAGCCATGTGAAGCTGCTCGAAAGATACCGATCGCAAAATACCTTCAACCAACTTTATTCTACAACATCAGTCGTAGTGTCAATAATGCCCACAATGCTACCAATCCACAAAGAATGACCAGTATAGGTTGCGATGGTGTAGGTAATTGAAGAAAGATAGACAGTTGAATAAGACGTCGAACTGTTAACGATTTGGGAGCAGATCAGTGAATTGGTCCAAGCCCACAGGGAGTTATCCAGGAACATGAGAGAAGTTCATGATGCTTTAGCCACCTTAATCTCGCAGAACACAGCCCGCAGTATCATTCCACCTGTCCGACAATTAGGAGAAGAATCACTAGGTGCAGTACAAGGGCTAGTTATAGTGAGACAACAGGCCCATCCCGAACAGGCAAATGCGCATATGCTAGATATGGACCCCATGATTTCATGTAAGCTGCTAAGCAATAGCTCTTTCACCTTTCGTAATCCGGCTGTAGAGTCCTGCACAGTAAAGCAGCCCATCTTGGGGACACTGTCCCGAGGAAAAAGGTTGAGACATTAGATGGGAGAGAGGACATGAGTTGATGTAAAAAAGAATCATAGGGGCAAAAAAGACTGAATCCAGGGTATGAGGCAGAAATCAAGGTAGCAATGACACAAGATAAGAATCAAGGACCTCAAAGGCCGCGATGCATGACAATTATTGAGCGAGACAGAACTGAATGGGCCGTATATATTTGACATTGAGGACCTTGTTCCAATTATGGAACAATTAATCAAAAAAGGAGAATTGTGACTCCAAGAAGGCCTACTGAAATGGGGCATGTGAATGACCCCAACTACTACGAATATCACAGATGTATAAGCCATAAGACTAAAGAATGTTTCGTCCTAAAGGGAAGGGTGCAGAGGATGATAAATCAGGGTATCATTAACCTGAAGATTGAAGAGCCCAAGAGAGCCCCAACAAGCACGGCTCCAGTAGATACGTCCCAGGAAAACATTCGCTCGTGGACTCTGTTTCCCAAACTTGAATAACCATGAATGCCTATAAGCAGCTATGACAAGATATAAAGTGGACAGGGGTGTACTTGTGTTAATTCATGCATCTATTTCGTCTATACACTACATCTACTCATTCACACACCCACTCATGTCACACCGTCATACATACGAATATAAAATGTTAGTATAGCTTCTCTTGATGACAGGTACTATAGTCAAAGAATACCGAAAAGATTAACTCTACAAATCATTAGTCGACTCACTATGCTCCTATCAAGCCAGTCAGATCAGAAGAGAGCATTCTGTAGAAGACCTATGCGAGATAACCAGGAAATTTTATTATTATCAATCTCTTATACATATAAATATAGTCCTATATGAAGATGATCAGGGCATTTTGCTATATATCTGGCTTCCATATTTCATTGTGGATTCCCCTATCAGTATTATGGCACTCTTCTACTCTATATGAGAACAAGTTAGGGCTGGGAATCTCTTATATATATGTGTGTGTGTGTGTGTGTGTGTGTGTGTGTGTGTGTGTGTGTGTGTGTGTGTGTGGTCGTATATGCAAATAGTCAAAGCATTCTATTACATACCACATTGCCTTAAGAATATCGGCGGTCTTCTCTTACGGATAATTTCTCAATAAGGATATGCGATTAAAGATTATGATTAGACTGGTATTCTATATGGATTCCTAAGGCACGGGACATCTCTTGGCATGGTATCCTTATAAATTTAAGTCTTGAGATATGACATTATTCCTTCATGCATTTGGTTCTCCAGAGAAGGTTGTCTTAGGAAGCAATGAGCCAAATACACTGGTGGCAAACCTGATACACAATTGAGAACTCAAGAAGAAAACGACTAGGGGCAAGCTCTAATATATGATGTTCCCACCCTAAAAAAATTAGGGTTCATGCTTTCTCTTACTTAGTTTCTTCGTGCTTAGTTTGTTGATTTCGATTTCGTAGCGTTTTTCGCATCTTCTGGGATTCCACAACTTAGGTTAACTTTCTTAACCCCAATATACAACTCAGGGTTTTTAATCGAGTCGTGCAACGCAGAGCTAGTTATTGTCGCTGTGGGCGGATGATTGCAGTAAGACATGTACTACGACCATTCAGTGGTGCGACACATAGCTAGTGACCGTCTCTGTGGACAGGTGACTGCAGAAAGACACACTATGACTGTGTACCTGATCAACTCAACTAGTGGATCCCGCTTTAGATGGGTAATACATCGACTAGTTTTAGGATAACAGTCCATAACAACCGTTTTATGGTGGTTGGGAACTCTTCAATCTTATTTCTAGTGGTGACTATAGTCCCCTTTGGTTAGCCAAAGCCCTTAATCTTGGTTGAAATATGATTGTACAATGAATACGATAAATACAATGTGATCATGAAATCATGCTGGAGTTTAGTGACTCGTCTTCAGGAGCATCTTTAGCCCTACACACTTAATGATTGATATGCCGCATTAGCTTGTCTTGAGATCTATTTACACATCAGTATCTAGGACATTGCATACAAAGGCTAAAGAGTCTTTAATACTTGATAAACATTACAAAGGGAAGAAACATGTCATTAAGCTGAAAGAGAATGTGATTGAACCAGATGAGGTTAAGTATATGTCATATTAGGTCATGTTAGGATAGATAAAGATATGATCGAGCCAAATTAGGTTGAGTACATGCCCTATTAAGTTGAGTATATGTGCAAGTAGGTAAAATCACATTAAGTGCATGTCTTCTTAGGTGTTATATTAGGTATATGTCTCATCAGGTTAACTTATATTGGGTGCACATCCCATACATTTCAGCCTGAATCAGACCAAGATAGATACATGCCTCATTGTGGTAAACCTTTATTGAGAGTATGGTCTAAATGTCTTAAGTCAAGTGCATCAGCAATTAGGTTGAATTAGGTCCATTATATGATAAATTAAGTCAAATCGGGTTAGTATTATAGGGGTTTGCATTGGGTGAGGTTGAATGCATGTTCACAGGTCCAGAACCTAGTTAGGCTCATAGTCAATAGGCCAAAATGGATCCAAAACACATGGGGCGCATGGTCCATTGAAGAAACGGGGGGGGGGGGGGGGGGGGGGGGGGGGGGGCATGGTCCAGTGACCCAAATCAGGCTACAATACCTGAGCGTATGGCCACTATGCCTTGTGTTTCACTTCGTACTTAGTTTTCTCTCATTTTAGACCATGCGCCCACCCCTTCTGGGTAGTTTCGGCATTCATTCAAGGGAACAGACTTGGATTTTTGGTGGGTTTATAGATCACCTGCGCTGGCTCTAAACTCACACCTTATACATCGAAATGACATAGTTCCAGTGAGGATTTTGGCTTTTGGGTGAAGGATTTTGAGTTTCTAACAGGATTTTTTTGGGTGAGCGGAAGTACTATTCACTTCCCCAAATGTAGGGTTGCGATGTAGTAATAATCTTGGTAAGACCGAGGTCGATCCACAGGGACATATGTAGGAATTCACAAATACTTCCAATAGTTTCTATTGAAAAGCTAACAACCAGATTTGTAGGAGATTAAGGTAAATAACAACTTCGAACTAAACTGAAGTAATCAATTAATAAAAAGGCACTAGGGGTTGAAGGATCCACTTGTAGCAATCCTTGATGCTCAATTCGCTGTGGTTTCTCAATTTCTCAACTAGAATCGAAATAAAGATCTATCTAGTCAGATGATAAAGCAGTTAAACCAAACAATCTGCCATATGTAAGATCAATGTATATGATTCACTCAATGCAAGCTAGGACGAGCATACTCAATTGCATAGGTCAATCCCAATTCCAATAGGCTAAGATCACAATCATAAACATCATTAAATCCTGTCACCAGACAAAACTAGATTGTGATTTGAACTTATTCAAATCACATACACAGTCCCACATAGTATAGAATTTCCAGAAAAGTAGAACTTTGGTAGGAAGTTCCCACATGAAGATCATGAATCTAGAGCGTATTCCGATTCCTCAGATCATACAGGTCTAGAATAGTTCACAACAATTAAGAACTCAAGTACTTCTTCCAAACATCCATGAGTCATCATAAGACTAAGAAAAACTACTTAGAACTTGAATTAAACTTCAAACCATTGTTCATAAACATGAAATCCAATCTTAAAACCAACTTAAATGAATTGAAACATCTTAGATTCACTACAAGCTTCACCTCTTAGCCCTAGCTAAGAGGTTTAGCCGTTCATGATCCAAGGAAACATGAAACAACTAAGAAAAACATAAAAACAATAAACAAACTAGGAGGAGTTGTGGAACTCCGAAATCCACTTCCGCCGCCTCCCACCGTGCTTAAACCCTTTTAAGATACCCTAGGAAGAGCCCCTAGGTGTCCTTTTATAGTGGGGAAGCTCCACAGCGTCGGAATCTTTTAGAATTTGCGTAAGGATACGCAGTGCGCAGAGAAATCAGGAGCTTGTAGAACATGCCTCATTAAGCAGACAACCGGTCTGAGCTCCTGGACGATCAGTCGCACGACCGGTCTCAGAAACATGAAAAACGTCTTGAGAGTTTTGGGATTTTTCAACCCAGAAAATTAATTCAAGGACCGGTCGCACGACCGATCTGAGCAGTGAACGATTTGTCGTATGACCGGCCTTGGCCAGTCCAGTGAGATTTACCCTGTGGCCCCTCCTGTTGAGTGATTGGACCGGTCGTGCCACCAACCTAGGCTATGGACGACCGGTCGTGGGCCTCTTCTTCTGCTTTCTTTCTTTCATCCTTGATGCTTAGCCCTTTAATCTTCTATGCTTGTAAATGGCTTCTTTAAGTCTTCGATTGATGAATCTTCTCTCTCATCCTACAGCCACAAATTCATGCATTAGATTAGTCTATAAATCATGAAAACCTTGCATAATGAGTGATGAATTGGGGTTAGAATATGCACAACTAAGAGCTCAACACACCCCCAAACCAGCATTTTGCTAGTCCCGTGCAAAACATGCATGAAATCAATTCCATTCTTCAAAACCCAACTCTCCTTTAAAAACCATTCTTCTATACATCCCAAGATACACAAGTGTAAGATTCAGAAAAATTAGGTGATAAAGGTTGAAACCGTAAACTCTCAAAACATAATAAGTGTCCATATGAAATTCCCACTGATTGGTTGATAAATAGAAGGACTTGAACAAATTCAACCTAGTGTGCATTGTGAAAGTTCATCTCATGAGTTTTCAGGATTATCTTCTTCACAAACCAACTAGACTATAGATCTCAAGGTATAAAGAGAAACAACAAGCCAATGACAGGAATTTGCCTTACTGTCCTTCCGACGGCTTTCACACTACGTCCTACTTCTGGCTTTAGTTACGGGTAGACCATCCCCCGGTTACTAATAGGTAGCCCTAATCGAAAATTTTCCACCATTTTTCCATCATTCCCAATTTCATCCTTCCTTTTCCTTTTTCTTTTAATTTAGATAGGATTTTTAGAAATCCATATCTTTCGTTATTTTCCCATGGACAAGGATGGACAAAGTACCCCGGCTTGGTTTCTCAACACCTTAAATCAAAGTCTAGCTAATCCACAAATCACATAATCCTTTCAACCTATGAAAATCGTGTAATGTGAACTAGGTGTAAGAGTGTTCAAATTTTCTATCAATCACATAATTAGGGGAATTCACATATAAAACCATTATGCTAAGAGAAGTTCAAGACTTACAACATCATACACTTCGTATCTTCTCTTCTTATACTCATATCATTTCGAATGCATAGAACAAAGTTTTCCAAAAGAGTTTTGAATTTTAGAGAAATTGAAAATTTTCTCCATAATTGCTCAAAATCTTACAAAACGCTGGATTCATCGAAGTGATCCTACACCCCCCGACCAAATCTTGCATTGTCCTCAATGTAAAAGATGTGCAATGAGCAAAACATGAGAGCAATTTGAAAGTAAAAGGGAATGAGGAATGATAGTACCTGAGAGAGTGAAAAGTGGAATTCTTCCTCCTTCTAACAAACCTATGAAAAATAAACAAAAGCAACCAAAATCCTAATCCTAACTACTCTATACCTCCATCAGACTAGGAGATCAATCATCTTGATACACAAGCTCAGTCAAAGGTATGGACAGACCTTCTGAAGGAAACTTTTCAAAGAATGGCTTTAATCGCTGACCATTCGCCTTAAATATGTTGTCGTTCCTTGGATTTAACAACTCGATGGTCCCATATGGGTAGACAGTTTACACAATGTAGGGACCGGTCCATCGACATCTCAATTTTCTCAGAAATAAATGTAGGTGAGAATTATACAGAAGGACTTTTTTATTAATCATGAATGTCTTACGAAGAATGTTCTTATCGTAGAACACCTTCGTCTTGTCCTTGTAAATTCTCGCATTCTCATATGCTTCGTTTCGGATTTCCGCAAGTTCATTTAGTTGAAGTTTGCACAACGAGCTTGCCTTGTCAGAATCAAAATTCATCTTCTTTATTGCCCAATACGCCCTTTGTTCCAACTCCACAGGCAAGTGACAAGCCTTCCCATAGACAAGTCTATAGGGAGATATTCCAATAGGGGTCTTAAAAGCAATACGGTAAGCCCAAAGCGCATCGATGAGTCAAAGCGACCAATCCTTGCGATCGGGGTTCACCGTTTTCTCTAAAATGTGTTTAATCTCCCTATTGGATATCTCAGCTTGTCCACTAGTTTGTGGGTGATGGGGGGTGCTCACTTTGTGTGTTACGCCATATTTTTTCATTAAGGTTTTGTTGAGCTCTTAATTGTGCATACTCTAACCCCAATTCATCACTCAGTATGCTTGTTTTTATGGTTTATAGACTAAACTAATGCATGGATTTGTGATTGTTGCGATGAGAGAGAGGAAACATCAATTGAAGACTTAAAGATGCTAGTTAGAAGCAAAGAAGATCAAACGGGCTAAGCGTCAAAGAATGAAAAAAAGAAGTCAGAGAAAAGAAGAAAGAAAGTAGAAGAAGGTGCCCACAACCGGTCGTCCGACCGGTCCAATCACTCAACAGAGGGAACCCAGAGGCCAGAACTCTCTAGACTGTTCACGACCGGTCGTCCACTGCTACGACCGGTTGTGCGACCGGTTCTTGAATTATTTTTCTGAGTTGAAAATCCCCAGAACTCTCTGGACGATTTTGGCATTTTTGAGACAAGTCGTTCGACCGGTCGTCCAGTAGCTCAGACCGGTCGTGCGACCGGTCGTCTGCGTAATGAGGCGTGTTCTACAAGTCCCGAAATTCTCTGCACATTACGTATTCTTACGCAATTTCTGGAAGATTCTGATGCTGCGGAGCCTCCCCACTCTAAAAGGACACATAGAGATCGTTCCTAGGGTATCTAAGAAGGGTTTAAGCAAGGTGGGAGGCGACGGAAGTGGATTTCGGAGTTCCACAACTCCTTCTAGTTTGTTGCTATTTTTATGCTTTTCTTAGTTGTTTCATGTTTCCTTAGATCATGACTGGCTAAACCTCTTAGCTAGGGCTAAGAGGTGAAGCTTGTAGTGAATCTGAGATGTTTTCAATTCGTTTAAGTTGGTTTTAAAGTTGGATTTCATGTTTATGAACAATGGTTTGAAGTTAATACAAGTTCCAAGTAGTTTTTATTAGTCTTATGATGAGGAATTGGAGTACGCTTTATGTTCGCTCGCCTCAAGTGTAAGGCTGCGATGTAGTAATAAAACTCGGTAAGACCGAGGTCGATCCACAGGGAATTGGATAACAAATTCCAAACTATTCCAGCAACTCAGTTTGCAATAGATAAGAGATTCAATTGGAATAATTATGCTAAAACAGTAACTTAATGAAAATCAGTAGTTTAAGGTACTAAGGCATTCAAGGATCCACTTGTAGCAATCCCATGTCAATCCAATCAATCCAGGCAAGATACACAACTAGATTTGAAGTCCTATCTCTCATCTAGTTGGAAAATAAAGCATTCAAACACATTCAATCCCATTCAAGTTGAACTTCCAAGTTCTAGTCCCGTTCAACAATGTAGAATTCGAAATCATAGCCATCGGAGTAACAGCCATGCTGATGGATTATGGAATGCTCAAGGATTACTATAATTCAAATCTAAACAACCATAATATGATAATCTCAGAGAATTGCAAGAAATCCATGTCCGGAGCACATGAACTCTCATAAAACATCTCAAACTATCAACTTGAAGAACTAGAATAATTAAAAATCCCAACTTGAATTGAAATTACTTGAATCAACTGAATCAAACATGAAATTAGCTACAAGTTTCACCTCTCAGACTTAGCTGAGAGATTCTAGCCGAGCATTCTCATACCACAACTAAAACTCATGAAAGAAAACATAAAAACTAGAAAAACCGGAGTTTGGAGGGTTGCAGACGCTCCACGATGACTTCCGTCCTCTCCCACGACGTCCCTTAGCTTCTATGATACCCTAGGAAGAGGCCCTAGGTGTCCTTTTATAGTGTAGCACGGAAGGTTCTAGATTACGTAAGAAATCCCGGACTACGCAGAGAAAATCGGAGCTTTACGGAGAAGCTCTTTTATGCAGACGACCGGTCGTACGACCGGTCGCAAAAGGGCGAAAACAGTCTAGTGAGTTTTTTTACAAAATCCAATATTAACTTTTAATTCGAGGACCGATCGCACGACCAGTCTGAACATTGGATGATCGGTCGCACGACCGGTCGTGAATGGTCCAGTGGCCTTTCGCTGAATGTTCTTCCTCTATGAATAGTAGGACCGGTCGGACGACCGGTCTTGGCGATGGACGACCGGTCGCATGACCGGTCTTGGCTGATTTTTCCTGCTTTCTCCTTGGGTTTCTTTCTTTCTTTCTTCTCCTCTCTTTCTACTTTCTTTGGTCCTTCTTCCACCTTCATCCAATGGCTTCAAATGGCTCTTTTTAGTCTCCAATTGGGTGAATTCCGCTCTCATTCCTGAAATCACAAATCATGCATTAGATGGGCCTTTTAAGCATGTAAACCATGCATATAATGCGATGGGCAATGCAATGTATAAATTGGAGATTCAACACACCCCCCCAACCAGCTTTTTTCTACTCCCCAGCAAAACATGCGTGAAACAATTTCAAACCTCCAAACCAAACCTCCATTAGAAACCATGTTTCTATCAATTCCAAGATATATAAGTATAAAATTTGGGGAAATTAGGTGCTAGAAGCTGAAACCTTAAACTCTCAAAGCATAATAAGTGTCTACATGAAATTCCCGCTGATTGATTGATAAATAGAAGAACTCGAACAACTTCAACCTAGTGTGCATAATGAAAGTTCATCTCATGAGTTTCTGGGATTATCTTCTTCATGGATCAACTGAACTATAGATCTCAAGGTGTACAGAACAAAAACAAGCCTATGACAAGAATTTGTCTTACTGTCCTTCCGACGGCTTTCACACTACATCCCATTTCCGGCTTTGGTTACGGGTAGACCATCCCCCGGTTGGTAATAGGTAGCCTTTTTCAGAATTTTCCACCAATTTTCCTTCATTCCCAATTTCATCCTTTCTTTTCCTTTTTCTTTTAAACTAGATAGGATTTTTAAAAATCCATATCTTTCATTATTTTCCCATGGACAAGGATGGACAAAGTACCCCGGCCTAATTCTCGACACTTTTAAATCACGTCTAGTTGATCCACAAATCGCATAATCCTTTCAACCCACGAAAATCGTGTAATGTGAACTAGGTGTGAAGGTGTTCAAATTTTCTATCAATCACAACAATAAGGGAACTAACATATAAAACCATTATGTTGGGAGAAATTCAAGACTTACAACATCACACACTTTGTATCCCCTCTTCTTATACTCATATCATCTCGGATGCATGGAAATAAGGTTTTCTAAAGGAGTTTTGAAATTTTAGAAAATTCAAAAAAAATTGCGCATTTGAGGCTCGAAATGTTGCATCATGCTAGTGAAGGATCTCATCTCACCCCCAACCAAATCTTGCATTGTCCTCAATGTAAAAGATATGCAATGGTCAAGAAAATGAGAGCAATGAGAAAATATAAGAGAGTGAGAACAATAATACTTACGAGAGTCGATCATGGAAGTCTAAAACCCAACAACTCAACCTCTAACCAAGCAAAACTAAAATGACTAAACCTACCTATGCTATACCTCCGTCAGACTAGGAGATCAATCATCCTGATACACAGGATCATTCAGAGTGATGGACATGTCCTCTGAATCAAATTTCTCAACAAATGGTTTAAGGCGTTGTCCATTAACTTTAAAACACTTACCATTCGCTGCATTCTCAATCTCAACAGCCCCATGAGAAAAAACTTCTTTGACAATATATGGGCCGGTCCATCGAGATCGTAATTTTCTCGGAAAAAGATGAAGTCGGGAATTGTGCAAGAGCACTTTCTGTCCTTCATGGAAAGATTCTCTGAAGATGTGCTTGTCATGAAAGGCCTTCATCTTACTCTTATAAATTCTTGAGTTCTCATATGAATCGTTCCGGATCTCATTAAGCTCATTTAATTGGAGTTTGCGAAGCAAGCTAGCCTTGTCATTGTCAAAATTTAATGCCCGAATTGCCCAATAGGCTTTGTGTTCAATCTCCACAGGCAAGTGGCAAGCTTTCCCATAGACAAGTCTATAAGGATACATTCCAATGGGTGTCTTGTAAGTAGTACGGTGGGCCCAAAGTGCATCATCTAATCTTAGAGACCAATCCTTGCGATCCGGCCTCACCTTCTTTTCCAAAATCTGTTTGATTTCCCTATTGGAGATTTCAGCTTGCCCACTTGTTTGTGGGTGGTATGGGGTAGTCACTTTATGCCTAATACCGTATTTCTTCATTAAAGCTTCAAAAGGTCTATTGCAAAAGTGAGAACCACCATCACTAATGATGGCTCGAGGCTTCCCAAATCTGGAAAGTATGTTTTCTTTGAGGAACTTGAGAACCGTACGATGATCGTTGGTTCTACATGGGATAGCCTCTATCCATTTAGACACATAGTCTACGGCAAGCAATATATAGACATGTCCAAAAGATGAGGGGAATGGTCCCATGAAATTGATGCCCCAACAGTCAAAGACTTCAAGATGTTGAATTGGGGTGAGAGGTATCATATTTCGATGGGATAATCCTCCTAACTTTTGGCAACGCTCGCATGCTTTGCAAAACTCGTGGGTGTCCTTAAATAGTGTGGGCCAATAAAAACCACACTGCAGAATTTTTGAAGTGGTTTTCTTAGCGGAAAAATGACCCCCACATGCTTGATCATGACAAAAGGAGATGACGGAATTATGCTCATCATCTGGGACACATCTCCTTATAATTTGGTCTGGGCAATATTTAAACAATAAAGGTTCATCCTAGAAAAATCTGCGCACTTCCCTTAAAAATTTATGTTTGTCTTGCGTAGTCCAATGAGTCGGCATCGCACCTGTGGAAAGAAAATTGGCTATGTCAGCATACCATGGTGGGTGCATAGAAACAAAGAGTTGCTCATCGGGGAATGAGTCCTTAATAGGTGACTCATTAATGGAATTAGGTAGGACTAGGCGAGATAGATGATCTGCCACCACATTTTCCACCCCCTTCTTGTCCTTGATCTCCAAATCGAATTCTTGAAGGAGTAGGATCCATCTAAGCAAGCGGGGCTTGGCATCCTTCTTAGAAAGGAGGTGTTTTAGCGCCGCATGATCTGTGTAAACGATGACCTTGGATCCTATTAAGGCCTGAATTTGTCCAAGGCAAAGATGACGGCTAAGAGCTCTTTCTACGTAGTCGAATAATTAACTTGGGCGGGATTCAAGGTCCTACTTGCGTAGTAGATAACATGGGGCTTCTTGTCCTTCTTCTGGCCTAACACCGCCCCAATAGCATAATCGCTCGCATCGCACATCAACTCAAAAGGTATGGACCAATCCGGTAGTTGCATGATGGGAGCGGTTGTCAACATGTCTTTTAGCTTTGAAAAAGCTAATTGACATTCGGCACTCCATTCAAATTGGTTCTCCTTTTATAGAAGGTTACATAAAGGCCTTGAGATATGGCTAAAATCCTTTATGAATCTTCTGTAGAAACCGGCGTGTCGAAGGAAGGACCGGACATCGCGTATGCTTTTGGGTGGTGGTAGATTGGAAATTATGTCAATTTTTGCCCGGTCTACCTCTATTCCATTGGACGAGATGATATGTCCAAGGACTATTCCTCTTTATACCATGAAATGACACTTTTCCCAGTTTAAAACGAGGTTCTTCTCCTCACACCTCATCAAGACCAACTTCAAGTGATTGAGGCACTCGTCAAATGTACAACCAAAAACAGAAAAGTCATCCATGAATACCTCGAGAAACTCACCCACCATGTTTGAGAAAATACTCAACATGCATCGTTGGAATGTGGTGGGTGCATTACATAGTCTGAATGGCATCCTTCGGTAAGCGAAGGTACCAAACGGGCATGTAAATGTGGTTTTCTCTTGGTCCTCTGGGGCTATCTCAATTTGGTTGTATCCAAAATAGCCATCTAGGAAGAAATAATAGGAGTGACCTGCTAACCTCTCCAAAATTTGATCCATGAATGGGAGAGGGAAGTGGTCTTTCCTAGTGATCGTGTTGAGCTTTCGATAATCAATACACATACGCCAACCGGTGGTTACTCTAGTTGGTATAAGCTCGTTGTTGGCGTTTTCTACGATGGTAATACCGGATTTCTTAGGGACAACTTGGGTAGGACTCACCCATTGGCTATTCTAGATGAGGTAGATGATACCCACATCTAATAGCTTTAACACCTCGGCTTTGACAACCTCCATCATGTTTGAATTTAGCCTTCTTTGAGGTTGTCTAGTCATTTTTGCATTTTCTTCAAGGTGTATACGGTGAGTACAAACTGAAGAATCTATCCCTTTGAGATCCGCTATTGTCCAACCTATGGCTCCCCTATGTTCTTTGAGTAACTCAATCAACTTGAGCTCTTGGTCTTTTTCTAGGTGAGAGGCAATGACAATTGGAAAAGTTTCCTTTTGACCCAAATATACATATTTATGCTTGGATGGCAATGGTTTAAGGTCAAGCTTCGATGGTTTGATGTTAGACGGTAGAGGCCTTGATGTGGTTGGTGGCAACTTTTCAAAATGGGGCCTCCACCGGCTAGTACCAACTACCGGTCTCTCTATATTCAATGTTTGCACAATTTCACTAATTATGGGGTCCTTGTAATCCACGAAATGTGTCAAGCATGTTTCCAAGCTTTCTAGTGGTTCAAGTTGGAGGAGTTCTTCTTCTTCAAGAGATTCAAGCATGTTTACCTCGAAGAACTCGTCATCATCAACATCCCTGTGTCTTTTGCCCAAGTGGAACACATTCACCTCTAGTGTCATGTTCCCAAAGGATAATTGCATCACCCCATTCCGGCAATTGATGATTGCATTTGATGTAGCAAGGAATGGGCTGCCTAAGATCACCGGTATTTGCGTGCTAGCATCTAAAATCGGTTGTGTGTCCAAGACGATAAAATCTACCGGGTAGTAGAATTTGTCAACTTGGACTACAACATCCTCAACTATCCCCCTCGGTAGATGTAACGCCCCCAAAATTCGACACTCGAGTATATAACTCAAATCTCGAAATCAAGGGTGTTATGAATGAATCCTTTACAATCACAATTGAAACTTTTATCCTTTCCATTCACAAGGTACCAAATATATGGAATAAAAATAAACCAACTTTGAAAATTAAAATAAAATCAACGAGTCTATGAAATTGTTCCAAACTGTCTAAGCTAATGGCCATCTAATGGGCCTTATTACATCAATGCTTTCAAACCAAAAATTAAAATAACTAATTCAAAGAAAATATCTTCTAGAGTATTCCCTCATCTAGAACCGCTTCCTCGAAGTCTTCTAAATCATCACCTGTCACTATAGTTAATCGCATAACACTGCGTGAGTAATCTCATACGGTTTAGCACATGTAATTCAACATAGGAAACACATAACTACTAAAATACAATTCATTACAAATCTAATGATAATCTCTCCAACCAAAATCTCTTAAACATGCACATGATGCAAGGTATGCAAGTGTATCCCAACAATCTCAGTACGGTTATCAACAGGACATCCAGTTGGTTAACACTATCATCCTGGAACATCGGTCCCTAGCGGCATAGCCAACTCGGATCACGAACTGTCCCACACCTCCGCCTGGCCTGCGTGGTTGGTCTGTTACACACACTTGGGTGCTCACCCAACTGGCCTCGATCAACGGAGCCTCCACCTGGCCTGCGTAGCTGGTCTGTTGCACACGCTTGGGTGCTCACCCAACCGGCCTCGATCAATGGAGCAACGGCTTATTGCAACACTCACGTGTGCTTAGCCCAAATCAACTCAAGTGATTAACCACATACTGGAATCCTCAATCACATGGGATGCATGATTCATGCCACTCACTTTTCCCAATAATTCCAAAACCAAACACACAACCTTCTAGCCTTCTCAAAGCAACAAAATCACCATAATTTCATAATGAAGTTATACTTCCTCTATGTAAAGTAATTAAACAATTTCTATGTCAATTTCTACTGATAATAACAAATCCAACGTTTGGAAGCCAACTTGAATCAAGCAACATTAATATTTAAACCGACGTGAACGTAGATCATGCAAAATATGGACGTCACAAATCTTATTCACAAATCAAAATTTCGTACAACAAACCAAGGAATCTTCTTCAAAATTGTGAAGATAAATAGAGAATTTAAATGCAAGATTTATCGAGTGAAAACTATATGAGATGAACTCACCGTTTTGGATGTTTTTCTCTTTCCTCCCGACTCCAAGTCCAGCAAGAGTTGCTGGAATCCAGACGTGCAGCAACAAGTCTCTCTCTCTCTCTCTCTCTCTCTCTCTCTCTCCACAAAACCTCTACTCGCACTCACTCTCTTTTTCTCTTTCTCTCTCTACTCGCTCTTCTCTCTCTCTCTCTCTACGTTTCTCTTCCAGGAAAAGACACCTATGGTGGTCTTATACACCACCCTAGATGAGATTGGACGGTCTAAGATGGACTTGAATGGCCTGAGTTCGCGGTACTACAACCGGAGCGAAGGTGGTAGAGTTTGAGTTGGAGAAGGACTCCACTTTTCGTTTCTTGCAAAACAAACCATAAGTGAGACGTTGGAGACCTAGGTGGGGTCCACACGACCCTAACGGAGCAGTTCCCGGGCTACCATGCACAGTAATCGCCAGGATCTTGGTCCCTTTTGATTCGGACGGCGATTTAAAGAAGTTCGGATAGACGGCCGATGAAAGAAATACTCAAGAGGACTTCATGCGTGGGGCAGACGGATTGATTGGATGGTTTGGATTTTCTAGATGGGGTCCATTATGATGGACGGTGTGGACAGACAGAGACGGCAGCGCCGTCCGCTGTTTACACAGCAGCAATGAAGAAGAATTCAAATAGAATTCTTTTGTTTTTTTTTTTAAACGTGCGTCTCATGTAATATAACTTTTACGCTCCTCTTTTCATGTGGGGTCTACTTGAGGTTGATCTAGACCGTTTGTTCCATCTAAAATGTGGACCACGCAAAATAAATCGCTGACACAAAAAATGAGGCAGATCCGAGTGACGGCGGCCCACTTATGGCCCGATTTCTGATTAGGGTATTTGTAGGATGATCGGAGGGTTGAAATTTGACGTGTATGGTTAGATCGTGTCCAAGAACTAGTATATAGAGTTTCGTGTGAAAATGATTTCCAGAAATCATAAAACTTAAAAAGGTGGTATAACTTAAGTTTAACTAATGGCATTTTCGTAATTATCATAAATTTACGAGTTTTGTAAAATCTATCACTTCCATATTGTTCTAGGGTTTATTCTAAGCAACTTTAATAAAAAGACCATATAGAAATTCCCTACGGATGATTTATTATTAATTTATTAATGTATTAAGTTAGGTAATTTGCTAAATACTCAATTAAATTATTATTTAATCTATTCTAAAAATTTACAGGGTATTTATTATGAATTTATCAATACTACAAGTCATGTAATTCATTAAACAAATATTTAAATTATTCTAAGGACCCGGTTTATTATAATATATAAGTTTTGATCGGTAATTAAGTACTTAGTGTACATGGACAATTGCAATGGCAAGATTAACGATTTACACATTTGTATTAGGCAAATGTAGCCATTTGTACTCTCATGAAGGTATACACGCTCCCAAAATCTCGGGTCATTACAGTAGACGAATGGATCTATCAGTGAGTTGCAATGTGGTTTTGGTGGGTTTTAATTCACCAAGACCCAATTGCTCATATACCGAGTATGGGATCAAATTTACGCTTGCCCCCAAATCTAGCAATGCACGCTCAATTCGGTAGTCTCCAATGATACATGAGATTGTGGGACTACCGGGATCTTTGAATTTTGGGGGGGTCTTTTGAGTGAGAATGGCACTCACTTGCTCATTCAAGAAGGCCTTTTGCTGCACGTTATATTTGCGTTTAGTTGTGCATAAGTCCTTTAAAAACTTGGCATAATAGGGGATTTGTTTGATGGCATTAAGCAAAGGAATGTTTATCTTGACTTGTCTGAAAATCTCTAGAATATCGTGAGAGTTTGGAAGAGATTTTGGGGCAACCAATCTCGAAGGGAATGGTGCTACGGGCTTATAGATACGTTCCTTCTCTTGTGGGGCTAAGTTGGATCCGTCCTCATCTTCAGAATTTACCGGATCATTAGGCTTGTCGGCCTTCACCGAAATAGATTTGTCGATTTGTTTACCACTTCTAAGAGTGGTGACATATTTGGCTTGCTCCATATGTTGGTTGAATGGGTCAGGGATGCTTACTTCATGTACTTGTTTTGGATTGGGCTGAGGTTGGGCCTGAAAGGTCCCTTCCCTAGCATTCAAGCGTCCCTTAATCTCATCAATCGAGACTTTAGGCTCTTGGAACATTTACTGATTTGTTTGATTAATTTTCGTTTGCCCTTGTATAAACGCTTTCAAGGTATCCTCCATTGAGAATTGAGGTGGGGCCATATTTTGCATGGGTGACCCTCCTTGAGAGTTGGTAGGATTGCCCGTGGGATCATTCTTCCAACTGAAATTTGGGTGGTTCTTCCAACTAGTATTGTACGTATTACCCACCGGTCCATTGAAAGGCCATTGATACCCATATGTGGCATTTGCATGTTCATGTAACACCTCTTGAAAGGCAGGAATTATGGGACAATCTTGCGTAGCGTGTAAATCGGTGTGACAAATCCCACATATGGTCTCAATAGCTTCATTGGACTTTGGAATTCCACTTTTACTAAGTTCCATGGCCTCGATCTTCCTTGTGAGGTTGGCTATCCTTGCATTCACGTCGTCTTCCTCCTTGATGATATAGATCCCTCCTTTCTCTTTCTCTTGAATAGGCTTGGGGTTGTTGGGTTTATCCGAGATATCCCAACATTGGGCATTTTCAGCCAACATGTCCAAATAACTCCAAGCCTCATTTGGATTTTTGCTCATAAACTCGCCATTGCACATCATCTCTACAAATTGGCGCATATTGGAACTTAATTCATCATTGAAAAAGTTTATAATTCGCCAACTCTCATAGCCATGATGTGGGCAAGCAAGTAGGAGGTCCTTAAATCTCTCCCAACATTGGAAGAAAGATTCACCCTCTTTAGTCGAAAAATTCATTATGGCTCGTCGAAGGGTGTTCGTTTTATAAGCCGGGAAGAACTTTTTCAAGAATTCCCGGGTCATCTCATTCCATGACCCAATCGAATATGGTCTAAGACAGGAAGCCAATTTTTGGTTCTTTCTTTCAATGAAAAGGGAAAGAGTTTAAGTTTAATGGTATCTTCTAAAACATTGGTGTATTGCAAGGTAGCCACCACTTCTTCGAATTCTTTCAAGTGCAGATATGGGCTGTCAGAGTCTAACCCATGGAACTTTGGTATAAGTTGAATTACACCCGACTTTATGTCAATGTTTCCCCCGTTTGGTGGTAGAACCACGCAAGAGGGTGTAATTGCACGGGTTGGTTGTAGGTAATCCTGCAGTGATCTCATTGGAGGGACGTTAGGTACCTCATTGTCTCCTACTCCCTCTTGGTTTGCATTTGTAGTTGGAGTAGGGGGGAGGATTCCTTAAAGGTGTTTGATCCATACTCCCCAAATTTTCACAATGTTCTTGGTAATTTCGGACTCTTCTATGGACTGACAATGGTCCAACTAAACCACCTTCGGATTGAAGACGATTGGAGTGGTCTCGTTCCTAATGGGACATAAACCACTCAACTAAAAACTAAACTAGACCTAAAATCTGAAGTAAAAAGACTAAAAACTAAAAGAGTACAAGTTGGAAAGATAGTACCAATTCGCTTGAACTAGAAGAACTTCCTACAAAATAAAACAGACTTTATTAGTTGTAGAATTCAGAAAAAACAATCCTAAGAGAACAATAAATCCTAACTACTTCTACTCTATAGCCACTAAAACAATTCAGAACCGTTATCTAAATTCCCCGGCAACGGCGCCAAAATCTTGTTCGCTCGCCTCAAGTGTAAAGCTGCGATGTAGTAATAAAACTCGGTAAGACCGAGGTCGATCCACAGGGAATTGGATAACAAATTCCAAACTATTCCAGCAACTCAGTTTGCAACAGATAAGAGATTCAATTGGAATAATTATGCTAAAATAGTAACTTAATGAAAATCAGTAGTTTAAGGTACTAAGGCATTCAAGGATCCACTTGTAGCAATCCCATGTCAATCCAATCAATCCAAGCAAGATACACAACTAGATTTGAAGTCCTATCTCTCATCTAGTTGGAAAATAAAGCATTCAAACACATTCAATCCCATTCAAGTTGAACTTCCAAGTTCTAGTCCCGTTCAACAATGTAAAATTCGAAATCATAGCCTTCGGAGTAACAGCCATGCTGATGGACTATGGCATGCTCAAGGATTACTATAATTCGAATTTAAACAACCACAATATGATAATCTCAGAGAATTGCAAGAAATCCATGTCCGGAGCACATGAACTCTCATAAAACATCTCAAACTATCAACTTGAAGAACTAGAATAATTAAAAATCCCAACTTGAATTGAAATTACTTGAATCAACTGAATCAAACATGAAATTAGCTACAAGTTTCACCTCTCAGACTTAGCTGAGAGATTCTAGCCGAGCATTCTCATACCACAACTAAAACTCATGAAGGAAAACATAAAAACTAGAAAAACCAGAGTTTGGAGGGTTGCAGACGCTCCATGATGACTTCCATCCTCTCCCACGACGTCCCTTAGCTTCTATGATACCCTAAGAAGAGGCCCTAGGTATCCTTTTATAGTGTAGCACGGAAGATTCCAGATTGCGCAAGAATTCCCAGACTGCGCAGAGAAAATCGGAGCTTCACGAGAAGCTCTATTGGGCAGACGACCGGTCGTATGACCGGACTGAGCTCCTAGACGACCGGTCGTAAAAGGGCGAAAACAGTCCAGTGAGTTTTTTTACGAAATCCAATATTAACTTTCAATTCGAGGACCGGTCGCACGAGCGGTCTGAACTTTGGACGACTGGTCGCACGACCGGTCATGAACGGTCCAGCGGCCTTTCGCTGAATGTTCTTCCTCTGTGAATAGTTGGACCGATCGGACGACCAGTCTTAGCGATGGACGACCGGTCACACGACCGGTCTTGGCTGATTTTTCCTGCTTTCTCCTTGGGTTTCTTTCTTCCTTTCTTCTCCTCTCTTTCTACTTTCTTTGGTCCTTCTTCCACCTTCATCCAATAGCTTCAAATGGCTCTTTTTAGTCTCCAATTGGGTGAATTCCGCTCTCATTCCTGAAATCACAAATCATGCATTAGATGGGCCTTTTAAGCATGTAAACCATGCATATAATGCGATGTAATGGGCAATGCAATGTATAGATTGGAGGTTCAACACTCTAGTACTATGATCTTCATGTGGGAACTTCCTACCAAAGTTCTACTTTTTCTGATTTCTGTTGTATGGTGGACTGTGTATGTGGTTTGAATCAAGTTTAAGTCATGATCTAGCTTTGTCTTGTGACAGGCCTTAGTGATGGTTATGATTATGAACTTAGTCTATTGGAATTGGGATTGACCTATGCAATTGAGCATGCTCATCCTAGCTTGCATTGAGTGAATCATATACATTGATCTTACATATGGAAAATTGTTGGTTTTAACAGCTCTACCATTCGACTAGATAGATCTTACTTTCAATTCTAGTTGAGAAAGTGAGAAACCATAGCGAATTGAGCATCAAGGATTGCTACAAGTGGATCCTTGAACCCCTAGTGCCTTTTTATAATTGTTTACTTCAGTTTAAGTTCAAAGTTGTTACTTACATTAATCTCCTACAAATCTGGTTGTTAGCTTCTCAATAGAAACTATTAGATGTGTTTGTGAATTCCTACATAAGTCCCTGTGGATCGACCTCGGTCTTACCGAGTTTATTACTACATCGCAACCCTACACTTGGGGAAGCGAACAAGTTTTTGGCGCCATTGCCGGGGAATTTGACGGTTTTTCACAAATTTCTGAAAATAGAATCTATTTAGGATTTTTAGGAATAGTTCTAACTTAGTTTATTTTGTTTGATTTGTTTTCTTTTTCAGGGATTTCTAAGAAGTTGAAGAAGAAATAAGGATCTCAAGTGCCCGAATCAGGTTCTATCTTTCTAAACCTTACTCTTCTCCTTCTCCTATTCATTCCTATCATATTCATCTCTTGTAGAGTGGGTGGAGACTCCTTTTGGATCTCTGAAAGGTAGGCCTTGTGCCACCTGGATTCCTATTGGTCGGCTCTGCCGTCTTGGATTACCTTGTGTTCAGAGATTTCTCTACTTACCTCTACTCCTCTTCCTTCTTTTTCTGCACTTTTCTCAAAAGATTCAAAGAGTGGGTGGGGAGTTCTCTGATCCCTTATTGACCAGGAGAAATCGGTCTCTATCCTTGCTTCTGGCTTAACCATTACAAGACACCTTGTGCTTCGGTCTTAGAGAAGAGTAAAGAAGGGAAGGAAGAATTCTTCTTTCTCTTTGTTTCATATTTTTTTGGTTTTGCATGCCACATTGGGCTCGGGATTCCAATAACCGACTCATTAGTGAAGGGGGAATAGTAGAAGGAATAGACAGAACCACGTGCTAGGAGACATCTAACTTCTCCAATTTTTTTTTTCTGAAAATACGGTTGTAAATCAACCTAATCCGATGGCCAATCCAAATCTAGGCCAAAACCAAACTGAAAGGGAAGAGAATGTGGTTGAGAATGTTCCCCGACCAAGAACATTACATGATTACTTGCAACCAGCAAGAGCGAGCACTCCCTCATGCATAATCTTTCCACAAAATGCAGGGAATGTAGATTTAAAACCGGGAGTGATCCAACTCCTCCCAAAATTCCATGGATTAGACAGTGAAAGTGCCTATCAACACCTAAAGGAGTTTGATGAGGTAATAACCACCATGCACTTTGCGAATGTTACCGATGATGTGGTAAGACTTAAATTATTTCCTTTTACCCTTAAGGATAAAGCTAAAGGTTGGCTTCATGCATTAAGGCCAAGATCAATTGGTGCATGGACTGATATGCATAGGGAATTCATAAAAAAATTCTTCCCTACTCACAAAACGAACATGTTGAGGCGCCTTACCATGAACTTTGCTCAAAAGGAAGATGAAACCTTCTTCCAATGTTGAGAGAGGTTTAAGGACTTGTTAAATGCATGCCCACATCATGGCTATGAAATTTGGCGGGTTATAAGCTTTTTCTATGACAGACTGCCTTCACCTATGCGCCAATTCATAGAGATGATGTGTAATGGGGAGTTCATGAATAAGGAAGCCGATGAAGCATGGGACTATTTGGAGGAAGTGGCTGAGAATGCACAGTCTTGGGATACATCTAAACCAGCAAATTCCAAGACTGGCCAACAAAAAGAAAAAGGAGGAATTTATGTCTTATCAGAAGAGGATAGCATAAGTGCAAGGGTGGCCAGCCTCACAAGAAAAGTTGAGGCCATGGAATTAAGGAAAGGAGAGACGATCAACTCTAATGACGTTGAAACTGTTTGTGGAATTTGTGTCGAAAATCAACATGTAACACAAGATTGTCCCACAATTTCAGCAGTCCAAGACATCTTACAAGAACAATCAAATGCCATAAACAGTTATCAACGGCAATTTGGTGCTCCAAACTCAAACACGTTTAATGCTAATTGGAAGAACCATCCCAACTTTAGTTGGAGGAATGGACCCACTGCGAATGCAACGAATATCCCTCAAGCTCAACCTATACTAGGTCCATCTCTAGTCATTACACCAAAAGTTACGCTAGAGGAGATGTTGGGTGCATTTGTATTGGTTCAAGATGAGTATAACAAAACTAATTCTCTGAAAATAGATAGGTTCATGCAAGAGCAATTGAAATTCAATCAAAATTCAACTCAAGCCATCAATGAATTGAAAACCTCAATGGCTAGAGTTGAATCTCACTTCAGTGTTAGGGAGAAAGGCACACTTCCTTCCCAACCTCTTCCTAACCCAAGAACCCAATTTGAGATACAAGACTCAGGCTCATCCTCCCAACACACGGAGCATGTTCAAGCTATCACCACTTTGAGAAGTGGGAAAATAGTTGATAAATCTAATCCGGTGAAGGCCCCAAAGCCTAAGGATCCAAAAAATTTCGAAGGGGATGATAGCTTAAACAACACTCCACAAGAGAAAGAACCGGAAAGGCAATACAAGCCGGTTGCCCCTTTTCCCCAAAGGTTGATTTCACCCAAACCTTTAGACAAAAATTTGAAAATATTAGAGGTTTTCAAACAGGTGAAGATCAACATCCCGTTGTTGGATGCCATAAAACAAATACCATCTTATGCCAAATTTCTAACGGAATTGTGTTCAGTCAAAAGGAAACACAATGTTCACAACAAAGTACTTTTGACTGAGAATTTGAGCGCTATCATCAAACAAGAGGTACCCCAAAAATACAAGGATACGGGTAGTCCAACCATCTCATGCATTATAGGAGACTACTGGATTAAACAAGCCTTACTCGATTTGGGGGCAAGTGTGAACCTCATTCCATACTCACTTTACGAACAACTTGGGTTAGGTGAATTGAAACCCACCAATACCACACTCCAACTTGCTGATAGATCCATTCGTATACCGAGAGGAATGATTGAGGATGTTCTAGTCCAAGTTGATAAATTCTACTACCTAGTAGACTTTATTGTCTTAGATACACATCCTGTAATAGGTACCGGTGCTCAAATTCCCGTCATACTTGGCCGCCCTTTTCTAGCTACCCAATGCAATTATCAATTATAAAAACGGGCTTGTACAAATGACCTTTGGAAATATGACTCTTGAGTTTAATATATTTGATTTATGCAAACAACCACGGGAGGTTGATGAGGAGATCCACGAGATAAACTTGATTGAATCATTCGTGGAGGAAACTTTCCCCTCAACATTATATTCCGACCCTTTAGAGGCATGTGTGGCCCACTCTCATGAGATAAATGATGACACAATACGAGAGATGGATGCCAATTTAGATGTGACGCCGGTGCTTAATAACAAAAGATGGAGGGCCCTATTTGAGCCTTTGCCTGTAAACGAGAACAAAGCCCTCCCATCCAATATCAAAGCACCAACACTCGACCTAAAACCATTACCAAGTGAGCTGAAATATGTCTATTTAGGTCGAGATGAGACATATCCGATGGTGATTTCTTCCCACTTGGATGAGGAACAAGAGAGTAGGCTAATGGCCAGTCTATTAGAGCACAAGAGTGCCATTGGGTGGTCGATTGTGGATCTCAAAGGCATAGACCCACTGATTTGTACTCATCACATACACCTTAAGGAGAATGCGAAGACATCTAGGCAACCACAAAGACGACTCAATCCAAACATGAAGTGGTTAAAGCCGAAGTGGTAAAACTATTGGATGTGGGTATTATCTACTCAATATCCGATAGTCAATGGGTGAGTCCAACTCAAGTGGTGCCTAAGAAATCCGAAATAACCATCATAGCCAATGCCAATAATGAACTCGTGCCAACCAGAGTCACTACCGGTTGGAGAATGTGCATCGACTACAGGAAGCTAAACACTGTCATGAGGAAAGACCACTTCCCCCTACCGTTTGTTGATCAAATTCTAGAAAGGTTGGCGGGTCATTCCCATTTTTGCTTCCTTGATGGCTATTCAGGGTACAACCAAATAGAGATCGCCCTTGAAGACCAAGAAAAGATTACATTCACATGTCCATTCGGCACCTTCGCCTATCGACGGATGCCGTTTGGACTATGTAATGCCCCTGCCACATTTCAGCGTTGTATGATGAGTATCTTTTCTGATATGGTGGGGACAATTCTTGAAGTCTTCATGGATGACTTCTCAGTATTTGGTTGTAGCTTTGATGAGTGCCTTGTGCACTTAAAATCTGTGCTGAAAAGATGTGAAGAGAAGAACCTTGTGCTGAATTGGGAAAAGTGTCACTTTATGGTTCAAAAGGGAATTGTACTTGGTCACATCGTTTCACAAAATGGAATCGAGGTGGACAAAGCAAAAATCGACCTTATCTCTAACCTTCCACCACCCAAGAGCATACGAGATGTGGGGTCCTTTTTGGGGCACGCAGGATTTTATAGAAGGTTCATAAAGGACTTCAGTTCACTCTCTCGTCCTTTATGTAACCTACTTCAAAAGGAAAACTCATTCGAGTGGAATGAAGAATGTCAAAAGGCCTTTACCACACTTAAAGGTATGTTGACATGTGCTCCTGTTTACGTTGAATTTTGTAACTGGATCCACCGGATGTTCACCTTCCCTTCAAGCTTTTGGATTTCCTCTTCGGACCTGAAAAGGGACAGAAAGCAACTAAGGGTGGCCGGTATCCAGCCGTTAGCCCTCCGATGCTTAAGTCAGATAGGGTGAAGAAATAGAACAGCCAATCACCGGAGGTAAAGATTGAATATTGTGTACCTGTATCTTAATGGAGTCATCTCTTTATATAGATCTGAAGTGATCCAATCTGTTACGTAAGATATCGAGATCCCGCTGATTTCGTGGGATAAAATCCTTATCCTTAGATAGATGAGTGATCTAATCCAATGACTCATCTGACAGTTACGTTCCTTGATAGAAATCCCTTGGGACTCGGAACCATAGAAGAAGATAAGCCAAA